>JARZZO010000002.1:65223149-66473149 GCA_030544215.1 Zantedeschia hybrid cultivar
TATGTGTTTAGCCGAGACACTAGTTGTGGACTCCATGGTGGAGTGGACTCTGTGGTGGAGTGGTTTCAGAGTTGTGCATGTTGCATTTACGAATGCATGTGTTTTATATCGGAATTTGAGAATCTTTGGGATTTGTGTTTACTGCTTTATTTATTTAAATTGCCTATATTGGTGTTGTTGCACTTGTAGGTGCGTGAGTTGGTGGTGGGGATCGAAGGATCCCTACTGAGTCTATTTTGATGAGACTCACCCCTGCGGTTTTCAGGTGAGGGTTCTAGGCAGGCATAGCGTGGAGGGTGTTATCTCGAGTTGCGCGCCAGCAGCCACTGTTACAGAGTATGCCCCGATGTAGTTGTTATTTTCCTTTCAAGCTTGTACGCTTAATTACCTCTTTTTAGTTGGAATATGTAATTATTTGCTGAGTCAAGTCGAATTGTAATAATTTTTAGTTCCTGCTCTTCCTTTACAATTCGATGTGATGTGGGATGTTTAGCTTAGTTTATCATTTATTTCTCAGACTTATTGAGATCTTGATTTGGCTCCAAATTTTAATGATTCGGTATCCATTTAGTAATCGGATCTCCGATTATACGGTGGCGGGTCGTTACAAAATATGAGAATATTTCTTAGATTCTTGATTTAACTACCTTATTCTTTAATCTATACTTTTGTGAAGGATGATACTATCTTTTTTAAGTAACTCTAGTAAAGGTGGATGATTGGTAGATGTAGATTTCTTTTTGTCATACTATATTACTCTTTTGGTATATCAAATTGGCAACCCCAGTACGTAGAGGTTTATCTCTGCCTAGTACCAAAGGATAATATATAAGTAAATAGATATATACATGTGGATGTGATTTGATATTTACATGTTGATACAAGTAAGTTTTCTTGCAGATACGGGCAATGATGTGGATGTGTATGTATATGTGGTTGTGCATATGTAAATGCAGTTGTGGATGTGGATGTGGTTGACCTTTTTTTTTGTTTTTTGCCCGTTCAAGGCTTTTGTTATGATATATGTTTTTACTGTCTTTTGATAGTAATGACATATATCGATCATAAAGTCTTGAATTGTCCTATTAGACAGTTTATGGGTATTTGATCATCTAATGTTCTTTATTATATGTACTTTATAATTATATTAAATTTTCGATAGTATCTTCTCACTCTTCTCCAATATACCTATTAATTTTGACTACTCTTTTTGTCACTTGTAGTTCATACAAGTGACTTTTTGGCAAAAGTTAAAATTAATAAATAATGGTGGCATATTAGAGAAGTGTGAGGAGATGTAGCCGAAATTTTAAGATAATCATGAAACACATATAATAAAGAATATTAGATGATCAAATATCTATAGATGGGCATGTTATGTGATGTAGGTACCCTTTTTTTATCAGATTGTATGAAATCAGATAGATGTACAGGTGTGGAAAATCTACAACTCTCAGAGGAGATGCTGCCGAATTTTTTTTTAGAAATGTGTAGATGAGGAGAGTAGGAGTTGATATGTAAGTCTTTCTATCATTTGAATTATTTTTTTCAATAATTCTTATTAAAATTAATTCATATCACTAATAAGAACTTTATTTCTTTATTTTTTTTTGTAGGAGAGGATGACTTAATTGACCACTCCTTCTTTGGAGAGTGATGTTGGGAGTACCCCCATTTTTGCTGAGTAGGCATTCATTTTAGTTATGGGAAAGGACCGATATGTCCATATTCGTTGTGCGGGCAGTCGAGAGACATTACGTACATGGTATGGACCGGGAGAAGTGTCGAGCTCTTTATATCAACAGAAAGTTGAGGAGCAAGCTGTGGAGCTACAAACCATAAAAGAAAAAATCAAAGCACAAGGGGAGGAGATGTGTGGATGCGCAAACAAATGGTAGAGATGAGCACATTTATAATCTAATTTCAAGCAATGTAGAGTCCTACTCTGTAAGGATTGAGGTTTCGGATCCGGTTATTGGGTCAGTTTCGGGGTCGGACCCCTTGGTTTGGGCCCTTATGGGGCTGGGGCATGGGTTCTTGTTTCGCCTCGAGCTTGCTCGACGCGGTTTAAACGGCGTCCGGGGATGTGGACGCGTTTTAGGTTGTCCTACGTGGGCGCCACATGGGCTAGCTTTGGGCTGCGGGAGTACGGTCCCAGTCTTATCGTCTGAACGACGTCCTGATTGGACGACGCCATTCAGAGTACGGCCATGGTATGTCAGAGTACGGCCCGGACTTGTCGTCTGAACGACGTCGGGCTTGGACGAC
The DNA here is from genome assembly GCA_030544215.1 of Zantedeschia hybrid cultivar. Lineage (NCBI taxonomy): Eukaryota > Viridiplantae > Streptophyta > Magnoliopsida > Alismatales > Araceae > Zantedeschia > Zantedeschia hybrid cultivar. The sequence continues at coordinate 65,225,418 of JARZZO010000002.1, forward strand.
GCATTTTGCCCAGTTTCTATTTGACCCCACGAACCCACCCTCATTTCCCTCATTCTCTCCTTTCCTCTCTCTCCCCTCTCTTCTCTCCAACCTCCGGGGATCCCTTTCCCCCTCTCCTTCCTTTCCTCTTCCCATTCCTCCTCTCCCTCCACTCTATTAACCTCCCAACTTCCTCCACTACCACCACCACTTCCTTCGCGGCGCATTTCTCTCCGGACGGCAGTCGACGTCCCGGTGGAGTAACGACGTCCAGGACGGTACCGGCGGCGGCGTGTAGCGAGACGGGTCGGCGGCTTGGAGCTCGGAGGAGTTTGAATAACCGATACGGTGACGATCCTCACGTTGTTTTGTTTAAAACCACATTTTTCCCGCTTTGGAGCATGTTTAGGAGATTTTTGGGGTGAAAATACTAATTCCCTGTAATGAGAAATTGTGTGTTTTTAATGGGTATTTAGGTTCTCCTCCTCTTCCTCTATTTTGTGGTATTTTTTGTGCGATTTGGGAGAGAAATCCTGCCTTGTGACTTGGGGGAAGGCGGAGGGAGAACTTGTCTGTCAGGGTTAAAAGGCGTTTGGGGACAGCGACGCCATTTAAAAGCGGACTTCCACCCACGATGCCATTTAACCCCAAATAACAGACTCTGTCTTTAGATTGAATGGCGTCCAGAGACAGTGGCACCTTTTAAACGGCGACTCCCGTGCACGACGTGTTTTAGTTCAGATCACCCCGATGCCTGTTTCTGTTTCTGTCGTTATCAGGCGACTAGGGACATCGACGCCTTTTAAACGGCGACCCGTTTGAACGACGTGTTTTAGGCCTTCTTCCAAGGCCATATTTCACATGAACTAGTTTAAGAGTCTTGAATGACGTCGGCTTTGGGCGACGCGACTCAAAACAGAATCTCATTAATTCCTGCAATTAACATGTGCTTACGTTGATAGATAATTTGGTTAATTGCATGTTTGAGAACATACTTGAGGACGATGATTTCTATATGATCGGATCGCACCGTGTTGCATTTTGTGCGATCGTAGACCTAGAGTAACAGTTGTTAACGCTTAGGCACCCTGTGTTAGTGTAGGAGTGACACGGCGCCGGTGTGGGAGTGGTGGGGTGACGCCTAGAGAGAGGGTCACCTGGTGTACCCCGGGGTATAGCTAGTACCGGTGTGGGAGTGGTACATTCGGAGTGTCACTCGTGCAGGGAGAAGCAGGACCACCTTAAGCCAGGTTAGGCCGGAGTAGCCAGTGTGCTATCCGAGGGGTTGCTGTTTGGTCTCAGCGGGTCAGTGTTTTCCGCGTTCAGCCGTATGACTTGTGTGTTTAGCCGTGACGCTAGTTGTGGACTCCGTGGTAATGTGGTTTCAGAATCGTGCATGTTACTATTATAAATGCCTGTGTTTTATATCGAAATCTAGGAATTGTGTTACTGCTTTATTTAGTTAAATTGCCTATATTTTTGTATTGCACTTGTGGGTGTGCGAGTGGGTGGTGGGGATCGAAGGATCCCTACTGAGTCTTTTTCGATGAGACTCACCCCCTGCGGTTTTCAAGTGAGGGTTCCAGGCAGGCGTAGCGAGGAGAGTGTTGCCTTGGGTTGCGCGCCGACAGCTACTGTTTCAGGGTATGCCCCAATATAGTTGTTATTTCCTTTTCTAGCATGTACGCTTAATTATTTCTTTTCTGTTGGAGTATGTAATTAATTGCTGAGTCAAGTCGAATTGTAATAATTTTTAATTTCTGCACTTCCTTTACAATTCAATATGACGTGGATGTTTAGCTTAGTTTATCATTTATTTTGCAGACTTATCGAGATCCTGGTTTGGCTCCAAATTTAATGATTCGGTACCCATTTAGTAATCGGATCCCCGATTATAGGGTGGCGGGTCGTTACATACTCAGTTTTAGATAGTTGTTGTGGATGAGGGCGATGCCCAAGGTGAATCAGATGACGAGGGAGATGATTTTGATAGTGATAATGAGGAGTGAGCCGAGGATAACTGATACATTTATTTGTGGATGTGTAATGTGAATTTTTCGTTGATGTGTTTATTAATTTTATATAAATGTTTATTTATGCATGTGGATGTGCTTATTTTGAAAGTGTAAATGTGTTTATTTCTACATGTAGATGTATTTATTTGTGTATGGATGTGCTTGTATGGATGTGTGTATTTAGTTATGTATAGGTTTGTATATCTACAGGTTTTTGTGCATTATTTAATATATATATGTTTTTAATTAATAACCGTTTGTTAGTGGCTGAAACCACTAATCGTTATCGTATGTCAGCGGCTAAGAAACCGTAGACATATGATTATTTTTCCTTAGCTTATCATTTCCATTAATTGTGCTTTTTTGTTATGTTTTTTCTTTTAGGCTTATCAGTTTCGTAGTTTGACTATGTGTGTGCTATATCCATTAAGTTGCTTAGTTTTTCTTCAGTTAATCAATCTTTTGATCGATTATCTAGATTTTAACAGATTATCTGAGCCTCTCTAATCGATTTTCAAGCATGATACTATTATCTTCTTCTTGGTACTTATAGATCCTATCTCATGGCTATCGGATCAAGTTTTGTATCCTCTACTACTTATCTACCCTCTAGTTAGAGAATCAGACGAGAGAACCTTCATGTTGTAGTAATGTAATAGGGATTAGGTGTGACCAGTATAACTAAATTGGAAAACTCTAAAAACAAGGAATAAAAGCTTCAGCAAGATAAAGACAAGCTCTGTGTGCATGCTCTATGTCAGCAAGTCTCATTTCAGTTAACGTTAGACTAGGTTGGGTCATTGTTAGACTCAAAGAAAGCCAAATAGAGTTAACAGGAAAAAGCTATGCCTAATGATACAATTTGAAATTTCCTGTATATTGAAGCTTCGGTAAGAAGAAGAAGATCTCTAGAGAAATTTAAATTTCGAGCATTCAAGTCTCTCTACGCTCAAATTCGCTCCTTGAATAGGTAAGAGAGAAAAGAAAGAACAGCCCAAGAAAGTCTGCTTTGGCTCTAAAGCATTGTGTCCACTACTTCCACTTTCACTATGTTATTGAAGCTCTTAGGACCTCTTGATCGACAATACCTACTCTCTTCACATGTTTTCTTGAAGCTTGATTGGTTTTGAGTATGTAGTGTACATTGTAGCCTTTGTGAGGCATCTTTTTATATAACCCTTAATCAGATAAGCTTTGGTTGTTCCTATTCCTTGAGGGGAAGGGAAGACCTATTAAGGCAAGGTGGTTTGTCACTTTTTTCTGAGGAAAAGAGAAGACCATTCGAGGGTGGGTGTGTTACTGTTCCACTTTCTATATATGAAAGGGAAGGCCAGTTGCAACTAGATGCTTTTGTGACATGCAAGTAGCCTGTACCTTTTGTAGGTTGAGAGCTAGTGGTGTTGAACCATTTATTTTCCTATAATTAGATCCCCATTTTTATGTGATAACATACAATGAAAATGAAGATATCACACTATGAGTTAAATGAGTGAATTAATCTATTTTTAGCTAACTGAATCACTAGATTCATTCCTATTCAAGAACATTGTGTTATTGGACTTAGTTGATTTAATGATGGCCTTGAGTCCTTGCTCATTTTAATTAAGAAGACTAATTGGGGATTCAACTAAGTCCTCACCGCTAATTAACTACTAGTGAGAAAATCAACTGCAACTAAAAGACCTCTAACTGATTCGTTCATCGGTTAAGTCATGCCATCTAGTCGGTACCATTATCGATCATGTCTACCACTAAGGCCTATTCAATTGATTAGATGCATTAGTTAGATTGCCCCCTAATCGATTAAGGTTATCAAGTTAACTCTCTATTACCTCTTACCCTCTAATCTATTGTGTAGGATTTTAGTGATGATTATTAATTAACTGATAAGTTATTATCTAAGTGAAGCACTCTATCTAATTGATTAGAAGGACTTATGCGATTATGCTCAGCACATTTCACTTCCATTATCTCTTTCATTCTCTTCAATTAAGGAGTTATGTGCACTTCGATTATGTGCCTTATCTTAGTCAATTGAGCATTGATTACTTGGTCCTATTGAATCGATTAATCGACTAATGCCTTAACTCGATCCTTCAAAAGATTTTACTAAAGCTAATCAATTTCTCTGACCTTGTAATCGATCTTTAGGCCAGCATTGATTGTCTTTTTCCCACTATTCTATAGATCTTGTCTGCCCTTTGTCTGATCCACTTTTGTAGATTCTTTGCAGCTTACCTATCCTCTGGTCGATACACCAGATGAAAACTTTCTTATTTTATCAATTCCATAGGGTTAGGTGAGAACCATGCAACCAAATTAAAAAACAAGGAGATAGAGGATAGAAGCTTCCGGCCAATGAAGACAAATCTATGCTTGAGTACTCTCTAGGAAAGACTCATTCTAGTTAACGTTAGACTCAACATAGTTAAGGTTAGACTCATGGACCCCTACAGACATAATGGGTGGGAAGTTGAGCCTAAACAGGACAATTCAAATTCATCTATAACTTGGAAGTAGTGGATAGAAGATAACATCTCTTACAAATTTTAGATTTTAGAACTCCACTCTCTGCACATCAACTTCTTCCTATTAAGGAGAGAAAAGGGAGAAGAGTCTAGAGAGTCTGCTTAGACTCCAAGCATTGCACCCACTATTCATCTCAGTTATGCTACATAAAGCTCTCCAACCTCTTCACCGACTGATTAAGACTCATGTTCCATCTTCTTATCTTTTTAGTCTTGATTGTTCTTTGCACTTTTTGTACAAATTATAGTCTTCTAAGGGGCATTAGTTATGTAATTGTAATCAGATAACATCTGGTTATTGCCTTTTCCTTGAGAGCAAGGGAAGACCTACCAAGGTAGGGTGTCGTTATCTTTTCCTGAGAGAATGGAAGACCAGCTGAGGCTGAGTGTTTGGTTGGTTGTATAACCTACAAGGGCTTTGTACCTTATGTAGCCTTTAAGCTAGTGGAACTTTTAAGGGATCAGTTAGGGACCAGATGTAGATCTGAGGACTGAACCAATATAAAAATCTCTCTATTTGTGTGATTTCTCATTGTTTCTCTTCCCTTTTTGACTTATTTTTATTTACTATATGTGGTTACTTAGGTTGAATTTTTGTTAACCCATTCACCCAAAGGTTGAATTTTTGTTAACCTATTCACCCAACCTTGGGTTATCCATAGCTTGGGCAACAAGTGGTATCAGAGCCCAATTTTTTCATTATATAGATCTAATGATCTGAGAACTAAGATGGCTATGGTGAGTGGTTACAATGAAGGCTAGTTTGTCAAGCACCCTCCATTATTCAAAGGAGTGGATTACTCCTACTAAAGATGTCGGATGGAATTCTACTTGAAGGGCCTCGACTTTGATCTGTGAAGTGTATTTGAGAATGGTGACTATGTTGTTACCAGACCTAAGGGGTAATGGAATGACATCAACAACCACTTAATCTCCTTAAACAATAGGGCTAGGACCATGCTTTGCTGTCCAAGAAGGAGTTCAACTGGATCTCAGCTTTTAAAACAGCACAAGAGATGTAGAGAAAGCTTCAACTTACGTAGGAAGGAAACAAAGAAAGTGAAGGAGACTAGGATCGACATCCTGGTCTCACAATATGAGAAGTTCATAATGAAAGTTGATGATATAATCATCTAGACATACAGTCGGTTTACAGATATAACCTCTTACGGCCCGAATCCGATTCATTTTATTTTATTTTACTTAGAGTCCAACTACGTAATCTCGGAATAAATTCCAACATAACAAATATATATGAGAGCTAAACAACCACAAGGCTATTTAAATAAATATCATAATCATCAAGTAATTCAAAATATCTAAATATATCAAATACCAAAGTTTACAAATTACAATATCTATCAATTTGTATATGAATTCTCAATCTCACCAAATAAAGAAAAATACTTCAATATCTCGTTATCCCTACTACATCAAATTGAAAAAGGCTATAAATTTAAATCTAGATAACCTCATGAAGATGTCAAATGCCTCAATCATAAGATTCCTCAAATTCCAGATTCTCTTTCTCAGACTCTGAAAATGTTAATAAGATTTATAAGTATAACCACTCAGTAGGCTTCAAACTATTTACACGATTTAATATATTGTAAATTTTACAAATCATATTATACAATTATACTAAACATGATCTTACACAGTTCTACATATAACTCAAATAAGAATATGATACAAAATATGGTTAGTTATAAGTTTATCAAATCAAATATTATTTTCTAATGGCATGAATGGATCGACTAATATATAGCATATGGCATGATTTGATTCTTATCTAACTAAATAAGTTTACTAGCCATGATCAGAATATATCATATATCAACCTAAACATATAGCAAACTTATCATGGCATGGTAGCTTATCAAATCAGAGTTTATATTGTCAGAATAACTAATCAGAATAGACATGGATTTTTTAATCAAATAGGCTGAGATTAAAAATACTGAGCGTAGATGTCAAAAGAAAAAATTGAGCAGATCATAAGTTGAATCAAATGGATCTAAACATTAAATTATGTTTCATAATTATGTGCCAAACAAATCAAATTCAAACATATCAAATAGACATGCATCCCACCACTATATAATGAGTCGAATAAACAAATATCAGAGCATATAGGCAAGTATGTTAAGATTTTGACACATACATAGCTGGAGAGGCTATTGTCTCATCTCGGATGACTGTAAACAAAACATAATCACCAGAATTTTCCCGTGGCCCATGGGCAGAACTCATCTACAGACACTTATAGATTGAGCCAGAATATCCATAAGATGGCAAGGTCTAAACATATATCGAACAAATATGGCACAAGCATCTTTTTATAGATTTCATAATGATCATATATTTAGAAATTAATTTGGCATAGTGATACTTACATATAAGAGTTTAAATATATACTTTTACATACAAAATAGTCACTTACAGAGTCAACATGGTCACATAGATAAATAATCAGAGTAAATATGATCTAAATAGGTTTTTGTACATAAAATATAGTCAAAATAAGTTTTTTAGAATTTTCAGAATAACTAACATATTTTTCGACTATCAAAATTATTTTTCAAAATTGAAAATTCAACAAATAGGTTAAATAGTACCAAACATATTCAAAAAATTATCAAACTTAGTGACATGTCAAATTGTTCATATTTAAAGTGTGGACAAAATTTCATCAATTTCTGGATTTTATATGATTTTGGACTCCCACTTCGATTCCGGAAATTTGACTTAAATAGAATTTTAGCAAATTAAAATAGAGGGCAAAATAAATAGCAAACAGGATCATAAAATTCTCAAACTTTACAGAGAAGTTACGAATAATATAACAAAGGTATCCAAAAATTTCGTATGATTTGGACATGAATCAAGTGAGATATAAGATTCACAAGTTGGTATTTCAAAACTACCCGGACATATTATATAGTATGAGAAGAATATTACATAATAAATATCAAGAGAACTCAGAAAATTATTAAATTTATTGGACATGAATATAACATGCAAAATAAACATTTGTCAAAATTGCAAATAAATTGGACATTGGATAAAGGAGAACAAATACTTGTAACTCATGTGATTATAGTTGAAAACAAAACAAATTGAATGAATAGATTGTATATGCTGAAAGAATAATTATGGAATAAATAATAAAGAATATCATAAAAATATGAAACTTGATGATCATGAAGTAGACATATAAATCAAACTTTTTACTAATTAGTTAAAATTTTTAAATCTTTTAAAAAATATAATTTTTAATACAAAATAGATCATGTTTAGAATTATTCACCTACTTCTTGAAGAAAGATCAGCTCTTAATTCTCATATGGCTTCTTTGTTATCTATCCATAGTTTATTATTCTTCTAAACTTTTTTCACATTTTCTAAGCTCTTTCTCATATTTTCTAAGCCTCCAATAACACAAAAGATTGATTATAATCAAATTCTCAAATTAAATAACTATGAACCAACTCTATTATCTTAGGAATACTACAAGAACTTACCTTTGGAAGAGAGCTACATGCAATAGAGCTTTGAGCATGACCTAAGGCTCTATTTATACTTATTTATCTTTCAAATACAACCACTAACACCCCATTTGTTTGTTGAAGTCGAACTCCTACTCCCTATTACTTAATCTCTAAGTCAAAGTCTTTTCCTAATGCAAATCGGACTCTATTCACGCCACCTGCAGTTTTCTTTTGTGAAGACTTTTAAATTCAACCCCTTAAATGTCCAAATTAAGAAAAACATTCATCTACAAAATTTTATAACTATTTATTATCTTTATAATGCCATCAATCTCACTATTTTTAGATATTGGTACAAAATGTTATGTCTATTTTACTGACTTGTTGTCCTGAGTACTCCGAACCTATAAATCTGACATATTTTTTTCCTGTTCAAACATGTCCTGATTCTGACTAATAAACGACTTATTTTAAATATATGGTCTTCATAAAACTTTTAGAATTTTGAGTCATCCTTATAATGGAGTTGTATTATTTAATTTATAATTTTATACACGAAGTTACACTTAAAACACTAGGACTGTGTCAAATAAACTTGTGTACATAATCCTAGTTCAAGTAGGATTTCAATTATGACTTTCTACCCACTAATTAAAATATTAATTATATTAAAATTTATTATATTTTACTTCTAATTTAAGTCAAATATATCATACATAACTTTTCAGGTCGTGGTTAATTTTAATTATATCATATTTTATTTCTTAATTCAAATTATAGTCTAATTATGGACAACCCTTTCTAAAATTGATCATCGATATTTTTAGCCTTTAAAACATATGAAATAGTAAACATGGTCTTCTACAAAGTTATAGATATTGTTATTGTCTTTTCAATGTTACTAATTATGACTTAATCAGAATTTGTTACAGAAAGTTATCATTATTTTATTATGCTGTCGTCTAACGCATCAAACCCACAACTTTAACTAAATTAGTGAGCTATTCTTAGTAGTATAATTGGGTAATGGACTTTCATAATTAGCTTAATTGGACTAAATTAATTTACTTAAACTCGCTAATAGACTCTCATAATTAATTAATTAATCTAGTTTAAATTAATTAAATTTATTAATGAGTTGTAAAAGTACAAGGCATAACATAACCAACTGGTTGTTTGCCCTCAGTAAGGAATATAGTATTGGTAACATGGTGAGGAAGATACTCAGATGTCTCCCTAGCTAGTGGACACTAAAGGTAGCAGTTATTGAGGAAGCAAATGATATCACCACTATGAACCTTGAAAAACTCATCGGATCACTAATGGTTCATGAAATCAACATGGAGTGATTGGGGAGAGTACTTTCCGAAGGAAGAGTAACACCATGCCTTGAAATCCAGCACCCCCAACTCGAAAGAAGAGTCTTCAAATGAAGACAATGAAGTCCACAATGAAGAAGAGGTGCAACCTTCCAGAAGGCTACAAATGATGTCTTGTTTTACTTTCCCTTGGCATAAACTGCTCACATGTTGAAACTCTTGTCATATGCCTTGAGTATCCATTATCCATATACCCTTTATATGCACCAAGACTTTCTTACAAAGATCACTCGACACTTTTAGGTAGCCAAAGCTTTTTTAGTCCCTTGATTTAATAGTAGCTACCTTGGGGGTCTATTGGCTAGAGAGGGATCTGAGTATCTTCCTAACCAAATCACCATTGTTGTATTCTTTTCCAAAAGCCACCAACCCATTTGTAATATCTGTGAATCTACTTTACATCAGAGTGATGGTTTATGAGGGCTATATCTTGAACTTCTTGTACTATGTGACTAGGATATCAATCATAGTCTCTTTGACCTTTTTAGTGTCCTCATAGGTAAGCTCGAGCTTCTTCCACATCTCTTTCGTAGTCTTGTAGGCAGAGATTTAGTTGAGCTCTTTCTTTCCAAGTGCATCGTATAGTATACTCTTTGCCTTGTTATTCAAAGAAATCAAACGTTTGTCAATAGCATCCCAATGTTCTCTAGGTCTAGAAATAATGTACTCACCATCCTCAAACACATTATGTAGATCAAAGTCGAGATCCTTAAAGAAGAATTTAATTCAGCAGTTCGAGTAAGAATAGTCCTCGCCTTCAAATAGTCGAGGGTAATTGACATACTGGCCTTGATTGTAACCATAGCTATAGTCATTTTTCTTAGATCATTGATCTATAGAATGAGAGACTGGGCTCTGATACCACTTGTTTCCCGAAAGTATCGAGAACCCAGAGAGGGGTGAATATGTTATCAAAAATTAAAATTAACAAGTAGTAGTACACACTGTAGACACGCTAATTTTCACATCATTTTGAGTAAATTTTATATTATATAATAATGCCCAAAAATAGTCTGATATTTAATCATTAGTTAATTTTTATTATTTTATTGGATTAATTGTCTAAATAACATCAGGTCAGGAAGATGTCATTAATAAAATTCATTTTAATTCAGATTTTTAATCGAATATGAAAATTATTCTAAAGACGTCGGCCTATGAAGATGCCATTTAGGATTTTATTCCTATTTTGATTTTTAATTCGATTTTTAATTTGATTTTTAATTAAATTAACTAAAAGACGTCTGTACCAGACAACGCCATTTAGGTTTCCTAATGATAATGGTTTCTTCTTCTCGAGTTTATATTTATCTTAATTAAGCTAAAAGACGTCTCCCATGGGCGACGCGTTTTAACTAATTACAGATAATGATGAATTAGCCTGTGTTTATCTGTTTCTTAGTTAGATTGGCTCCAAATTATTTCATGTTGATCCATAAGTGGCCGCGGATGCACATACAAATCTTGAACTCAACTCTATATAAACCCAAGACCTTGGTCATTAAAAAGTTAGTGAAAAAGTAGTGAAAGTTAGTGAAAAAGTAGTAAAAGTTAGTGGAAAAGGCTAAAAAAGGATGAAGCGCTGCATGAAGAATTCCAGGAGCATTCAAAGCTGAGCAAGCCTCATCCTTTCTTCATCCTCTTCAGTCCATTCAAGACCAAGGCTTCCAGGGGCCATTCAATTTCATTCCTTTCTATTGTTTTCATCATCATTAGTATCATAATTTCATAATCATCACTTCATGCTATTCACATACTCATAACATGCATAATTTTCAACCCACATGTTAAAGGGGTTTTAAAAGATTACAAAACAAGTGAGTGATTCTGTTTAATTGCATGATTAAAATTCTGATTAGAATAGATTTTACGCTCAATTAGTTCTTATTAGTTTTCTTTCTCTTTCTTTATTTCTTTGCAAAGTACAATCATCAAGATTAATAAGATCAAGTGGAAATCATCATCCAAAGAAGAACTGGACCAGAAAGGAAGATCCTCAAATTCATCAAATCAAAGTAAGAATAGAAGCACTAGAATGGCCCTTTTTCTTTAGCCGGCTGAAGATAAGGAATCAAGAATTCAATAATCTCCCAACTTCAAAACAAGTAAGCGATCATCTTTTTATCTTTTGAAGCTTTTTAGTCAAAAGCTTTCTGGCGATCACATTTAGTTTTTAGTAGGTTTCATTGTCATATAATCAACATGAAATTCATGATTTCACACATCACAATTTGAGCACTTACACACACTAATCAGAACAAAAAATAAAGTGCACAACAAAGAGAGGAAACAATGAACAATTACATAAGATGGCACATACGATTTATACTGGTTCGGTCTATCCAGACCTACGTGATAATTACATTTTATTGGTACTGTTCTCATCATTTTAGGATCATTAATTGCAAAGAAACCATTATTTTATATGAAAAAGATCTCTTGACATCCATTGATAAATAAATTTGAGGTCTTAACATAAAATTATAATTTCTTATAAGAAACAGTGCATGAAAAACCTGTAGTCTAGTTGGTTAGGATCCATAGCTTTAATCAAAGAGACCTGAGTTCAACTCCTAGCAGTGGATCCATTTGATGTGGACTTCTATAGGCTTTTTATACATTATTTTCGTCTGCATTAAAATATAGGACCAACAAAAATTCCATGAGGGTTTCCCTAGGGTGCCCCAACTTCAAAATAGAGGGAAGAAATTCCAATTTCAAAGGAGAAAATCATGGAGAGGATTAAAGGGATGAAAAAGGAAGAGCCAGTAATAACCCTAGGAGGATGGCACCCCCACCAGCTGCTCCCTCTCATCTCATTCTCTCATCCTCACCATCCATTCATTCTAAATAAATCCTAGCCACTAGATCTACCCCCTCTCCCTCTCCTTGTGAAACCTTAATCCTCTCATTTAAATACATCTTAAAGGGTTGCATGGGGGTCATATAGACTAGCTTGCATTAGGGTTAGGTTTTAGTCTCTCTCTCTCTCTCATTCTTTCCATGCCCTCTCTCTCATTCTTTACCTCTCTTTACCATTATTCACATGGTTACTATAGCATCTATAGTGTTGCGCTGTTACAGTACCCGCACCTGCCCCTCCTCTTCATCTCTTCTACTCCTTTAACCCCTAAAGGCTACACCTTCTCTCCCTCTACCTCTCCATCTCTCTCTCTCTCTAACTCTCTCCATTGTGTATCCTCTTCCCTAGCCGGCTTGCAGCTCTTGGAGGAGGGGACCACCAGCCTGGAGGAGTTCTAGGATGAGGACGGCCTACTCACCTACTCAAGCTACATCAACCGACCACGCTATAGTTTTCTTTTCTTCTTTCTCGTTTCCCTTTCATTGTTGCAAGTTATTTCTTTAGATATTGTATTAGTGAATGATTAAATGAAAAAGATTCTATTTTAGGTTGTGCATGGTTATGTCTTCTACTTTTCTCTTTAGTTAGAAATTTGTTTTCAGATCTTGATTTGTTTTAGACGATGAGGGCACTTTCATTTTAACATTAGTATACTTGTTTCAATTTTCCATTCCTATCTTGTTTACCCCTTGTTCATTTTGAGTATTTGTGAGTTACATTTATAGAGTTTTATTTTCAGATCTAGGTGAGATTAGGTTTCAGTTTTTTTATTGTGTTGGATAGTTCCCTTTAATTAAGGCTGATCAATTCAACACACTATTTCATTGAATCAAGGGATTTCAAATCAGATTTCTCATGGCTTCCTATGGTTTGAACCCGTTCTCGCCGCTTGTACTACACTCTTTATTTTATCACTAGTCTAGAAAGTAGATAGGTGTCCGTGAGTGTTAAATGACACACTTTGTGGCCATAAATTTTTGGCGCCATTGTTGGGAAGGCATGAAAAGAAATTTCTGGTTTATGTCTTTGGCTTGATGTGCATAGACTAGCTTTGAATTCTTTGTTTGTTTTGCAGAAGAAAAGAAGGTGGCTACCACCTCATCTCTTTGCTGTCCAAAAAAAAAAATCAGAAAACTAGAAACAGAAAGTTAGAAGGAAAAAAAGAGAGTGGCTCCACAGTTTCTCATTAACTAGAAAGAAATTTTTTTTGACTTGGAGATAAATAAAAGTTGACATAATAAGATTAGAAACCTTCATGTCTAGGGCATGCATCATCTAGGAATGCATTTTATCTAGTTTTCCTTCATTTTTAGCTTCAATTATTTTTATTTTCTTGAAGACTGTGGGGGACAAGGTGAGTACTTTAATTTTTGGCAAGATCATACTCATGCATGTTTTGTTTAATCTTGAATTTGAACACCTTGTTTGAACCTCATTGTGTACCTCACCTGAAAATACTTTAAGGGTAAGCCCATTAATAAGATAAGATAAAGATTTCATCATCGTTTCGTGGCCAATAAACAATCCCTTTAGACTCTTGCATTAACTAACCTAGGCCCAATAAAATTGAGTAGAAACTTGACCTAGGGTTCACACTAAGTCTTCGGTTCAACCTGAGCTTACTATCAATTTTGAAGACTAGTGGCTAAGGCTTGAGGTTAAATGTCACATGCCTAAGTGGGCCTATGGTTCTCTTATTAGGTCCTTGTGAGAGCAAGGGGAGCCTCCATAGCCCCACCTCTTACCTGGCTAGTTGACATATCTGAGGGTTGATTTATGTTGGACTTAGGTCAACTTGTGAGAAATGCATCATTTAGATTTGGTTAACCTTAGGTGTCATAGGATTAATTGCTTGCTAACTTCTTTGTGTAGAGACGCTAATTTTGACATCATTTTGAGTAAATTTTATATCATATAATAATACCTCAGAATGGTCTGATATTTAATCATTGGTTAATTTTTATTGATCTTTTTGGATTAATTATCTAAATAGTGTCGGGTCAAATAGACATAATTTAAGTTAATTAATTAAATTGATTTTAACTCAAATTTAATTAAAATATGGAGAAGTCTAAAAGACGTCGACATGTGTAGACGCCATTTAGAGTTTATTCGTATTTTGATATTTAAATTTGAATTTTAATTAATTGATTAATAAGCTAAAAGACGTCTGTAAGGCATGACACAATTTAGGTTTTCTAAGTTGTTTCTATCTCTTTTCCGGATGTTTATCCTTATCTTAAATAGTCGAAAAGGCGTCTTCAAGTAGCGACGCATTTTAGATAATTACAGATAAAGATAAATTATTTCCGGATGTTTATCCTTATCTTAATTAGCTAAAAGGCGTCTCTCATGGGCGACGCGTTTAGATAATTACAGATAAAGATGAATTAATCTGTATTTATCTGTTTGTTAAGCTGGATAAACTTCAAAATTTTCATGTTAATCCATTAATAACCGCGGATGTAAAAGTCTATAAATACCCAGCTCCTTGGTCAGTGAAGAGTTAGTGATGTTGATGTAAGTGATAGTGATAATGATTTTAGTAAGAGTGATAATTTGTGTGTGATTCAAGAAGGAGGCGACGTCCAAACGCTGAAGAATCGAGGTGCTGCTTCCAGGAGTCGGCATCCTTTCTTCATCCATTCCTCGTCCATTCAAGATCCTCTCAAGACCAAGGCTTTCCAGGGGCCATCCATCTTAGCTTTCAATCAATTTTTGCATCTTTCTCACATTTTTCATCACATTTTTCTCACATTTTCATCACATCACTCCATGCAACACACACACACACTAGCATTATTTTCCAAACCTATTTGTTAAAGGGGTTTAAAAGACCACTCAACAAGTGAGTTTACATGTTTAGTTGCATGTTTAAAATTTTTTCTGGAATGGATACTACTTCTGCTTGAGTTCTCATTGTTCTTTATTTCTTTTCATTTTCTTGCAAGGTACAAAAGAAGAGCAAGGGGAGGGAATCAACAACGAACAACAAAGAATCTGGATGATCCTCAAAACTCAGTAAGTAGCCAAAGTAAGAACAAAGATAGAAATGGCTCTTTTTCTTCAGCCGGCTGAAGGAGGGGAACCAAGAACTCAACATCTCCCACGTCCAAACAGGTAGGCGATCAAATCTTTCTTTTGGAACTTTTTAGTCAAAAGTTTCTGACGATCACATCACCTAGTTTCTTTTTAATAGGTTTAGTTTTTACTTAAACAACATAAATTTTCATGATAATCACACACCCAATTTGAGCACTCACAGCTTTTTGGCGATCACGGTGGGACTTGGTCTCGCCATCTTTTAATTCTTTGTTCTTGCTGTTATCAATCGGGCACCCACGGTACACCACTTGTGTCTCTCGACACGCCCTCACCGATCGGTGAGTTTTTAGTTTAGTTGTTATTCCTACGTGCACCACGTGCACACCCCTGTGGCAAGATCTTGCCCTCCCCGTTTGATTAGTTGAAAAGTTGTTTCTGTGGTAAAAGATTGTGTGATTGATTGATATTTTAGTTGTTTATTTGATAAAATCATCCTGTTAAAATTTGAAATAAAAAAAAGATTCGCATGAGTTCATTATTTATCGCTTTCATCTTGTTTGTGAGGGGGAATCGATCTAGAAATTCCTCCTAAAATACTGAATCTATGACTTGAAAAGCGTCCAGGAGCAGGGACGCGTTTTATACCGCGTCGCCTAACCCAGACACCTTTCAGTCAGCTTGCTCTGCTGTCTGCTGCCTAAGTTTCTGTGAAAAATAAGTTTCTATTTGAATAGTGTCGACCTACAGCGACGCGATTCAGGCAGTTTCTTGTTTCTTCTTCGGTTCTCAGATTTTTGATCTATGTGCCATTACCCATTATGTATTAAGCATTAGAGGCCATCCAGGCTACAAGTCATACACACTGAGGCTAACACCCTCCTTTTCTTAGGATCACCCTTCTTGACGTCTTCAACTCTCTCTGATTGGGTCGGTCCATCGATCAGACTAGAGTGGTTGGCGTTAAAGACCTCCGTAAGTCCCCAAAATCAAAGTATTCCTCCTTGTTAATCGGGCTGGTTGTACCAATTGAAGTCCTGGTTAGATTTTCATAACGTTGTGAGAGAAAGCCATAGAGTATAACGGTGGACATTGAACTGAAACTAGGATCATGCCCCTTGAGTGAATTTGTGATTAATTGAATCCAAATAACCCAACAAGGAATCCTAAAATAACGTTAAACATCCACTTGTTTGCTTAATCTCTGTGCAACTTGTCTGTCAATCTCTGAAAAAAAATCTGACATCATGCTACTTCGATCAGATAGGGACTTGAGCATGGCTTCAGATGCCATAGTCAACTATGAGGGAGATGCTAATGCCCCTCGTGACTCTGATTACCGCTTTGAAAGCGGGGGAGATGTTGATGCCTCCCGTAATTCTCATCCTTATCTAGTTCACTATGAGGGGAATGTCCCAACCCCTCTTCATTGTGCTCACGATCAATATCTTGATCTTCTTCCGCATGTGCATGCGGTTCCTAATCCTATCTTTGAGGGGGACATGAATCCGAATGATCCCTCGTCTTCCGATCCCTCGGATCTTGTAAATACTTTGGGAGTTCTTGCCTCCCGTCTGGATCCTCAGCAGTTCGAGGCGATCCAGTCCATTTTGAAGGGGAAGACTCCCATGCAGTCTGCTGAGCCGAACCTTGCGGCTCCCCCTGTCATTCATCAGCAACCTCCTCATCCTCCTTCCTTCATTCACCAAGCCATGGAAAGCCTTCACGTCTCAACTTCTCGGCCAATTGGGCCGCAACTTTCCTCTTATAGGCAACCGGCCAGGCCGCTGACGCCTGCTTACCAAAATGCCCTCGGGCATGGCGGAAGCTCTGCCGGGCCTCCACTCTATTGTCCTCCCTGCCTTACATATTCTAGGCAACAGGCCTATCAGATACCTCCACCTCCCCCTCCTCCCCAGGTTGATCCGACCACGCAAGCATTGTTGGCAAAGATGGAGCGCATGGATGAATAGTTCAACAACTCTCCAGAAGATGATGGGGGTCAAAGCTGCACCAGAGATCAACTTACCAAGTCTGCCTGTGTTCCACCTGCCACCCTCTGAGATGCCAGTGTACCGAAAGTACAACGGTACTGGTAACCCCTTCACTCACTTGAAGGAGTTCATGTACGAGTCATCCTTCTGGCAAAACGACAAGAGGTCGTTGGCCTTTTTTTTCAGGAGATCCTTAGAGGGACCAGCCCTTGAATGGTTCTTTTCTTTAGAACCTGTTGAAGTAGAGGACTACGGTATCGTCTCAAGAAAATTCATTCAACGATACCAGGACAGAGTTGCCTCCTCCTTGTCCATTACTGACCTGATAGCAGAGAAGATGAAGCCCTACGAGGAGTTCGTTAGTTTTGCTAGCAGATGGAGGGATATGGCGGAAAAAGTGAAAGATCACTTGTCTGAGTCAGAACAAGTGAAAATGTTAATTTCCAATGCCACGCCTCAATTCAAACTCGTCCTCTCCCTGAACAATCTGACCAGCATGGCAGAGCTCTATGAAAGAGCGGGATACTGTCAGAATGCTTTCAAAGATGTTACGTTCTCTAGCGTCTTTGATCATCACCGACCTAGCAGGCCTCCACCTCAGAAGCCTGCAGTGCCAAATTCCCCTAGCACAGGTCCAACTACTGAGGGCACGCTCTCTCATGAGCAGGTTAGCAGTATGAACAACAACTCGCCCCAGTTTGTGAGGAGTCAGCAACCTCAGCACCAGCGGCCATAGCAGCCAAACCAGCAGGGTTATAGGCAGCAACAGCCGAATCCGCAATATCAGTAACCCTAGTATCAGTGGCCCCAGCAGCCGAGCCATCAGCCACAACAACAGCCACAGCAGCAGCCGCAACGACAGTTACAATATCAGCCCCCGCCACAGCAGTATCAGCAACAGCAGCAGTACCAGCCGCGCGCACCGCCGGCATATCACAATGTCCCTCCTCCTGCTGATTACAACCATCATAGAAGACCCCCAAGCACGAAGAGGGCAAAATACCCAGTCCTTCCAGAGTCCTTAGCGGACATTTTCAGTGCTTTAATGGCAGCCAATGCCTTGGTCCTACCCAGAGAAAAGGCAATATGGCCCCAAAATGCCGGTACTTCTAGGTACTGTTACTTCCACAGACAACCTAGACACACAATAGATACCTGCTTCCAATTCCGAGATTATATCCATGATCTCAACGAGCAGGGAGGCATAGACTAGGAAGAGATGAAGAAGTACATATCCGCCTTGAAGGCGAGAAGACCACAGCAGCAGCAACAACAACAACCAAGAGCGCCAGTGCAGGAAGCAGCGCCACCGAACATGGGTATAGTGCAAAACCCGCTCCCGGAGCATCAGAACCAGAACCAAGTTGCCCCTATTTTGACAAATAGCCGGTCTGAGGCTAACCGAGGACAACAGTGGAAGATAGAGGACTCTTCCTCTATTTATTCAACGGGTCACATTCCAAGCACCGCAGAGCAACCACCACGCCGCAGCATCCACATACCTAGACCACAGCCCATTACCATCACCCCTGTACCCACACCCGCATATCACTCACTCGCACCCACTAACCCATTACCACCACCCACCTTCCTCAAACCCATTACTCCCCGTGCCACTACGCCTCTGTTAAACAACCCCCCACAGGCTAATTACGCACCCCTCATGCCATCCAAACCACTGCTACGCATACCATTCCCTACATCACCCACTACTACTACCGCTTACCCAAATTCCATCCAGCCATCTAAACCCCTACTCCGTATGTCATTCCCCACTTCATCCGCACCAACCACTTACCCTTCCACCATCCAACCATCTAAGCCTCTCATCCTTACCACGCCACCACCGACTAACCCAACGCCATCACCTGTATACCAACCCTCCACACCATCTAGTAACCCTGCGGTGCTCAAGTTGTCACCCAGCCCTTCCACAACTGAGGAACATGTGCTCCGGAGTGGGAGGATTTTCAACAAAGTCTTTCCTCAGTCGACAGTCAGAGACGGCCCATCACAGCTGTAGGAGGAAGCACACCATGATGAGAGTGCACCAGGCACTCAATATGATCTGTTGAAACATCTGGACCGAACACCGGCACGAATCTCTGTGCTTGAACTGATAAAAAGATCGAAGACTCATCAAGAAGCTCTGATGGAACATTTACAAAAGGTGATGCTCAACGAAGACGTGCCGGTAGAAAAGATTGCCGCACTATTAGTTCCTCAGGGGGATCAGCCCTCTATCTCATTCCATGTCTCGAAACTAGCACCGCCAGCAGCCAGGAGCATGGCTTTAAGCATTACGGTTAATATCTGCAAGAAGACCGTGGATGCATGTCTGGTTGACACAGGGGCTTCGATCAATGTTTTACCTCCGAAGACCCTGGAATTGTGCGGTGTGCCCAAGAAAAAATGGCTGCCTAGCCCTATCTCTGTGACAGCATATAATAACTCCACCCGTTCCCCTCTAGGAATGGTCTATTTGAAGGTGGAGCTAGGCCCTGTAAGTCATGCCGAGGTCGAATTTCACATTCTGGAAATTGATCCTTCTCTGAATGCCATTATGGGTCGTCCTTACATAAAAACCCTCGAGGCGATTCCCTCTACGAATCATCAATGCCTCAAATTTCCCTACAAAGGACGAATTATTAAAGTTACGAGCATGCCGATCCTTGCTGCTGCTCACTCTCTGAATACCAACCCCACTTCTTCACCTGGCCGACATCCTTTTCTGTCGGTATTACAGGTCTACCATCCGGTGGCTGATCCTTTGAAGGCCGCCACTCTTACTCCTTATCCACTAAATGCCATAAAGAGGAGGAAGTGCATGAGTATCCCTGGATGGA
Source organism: Zantedeschia hybrid cultivar (assembly GCA_030544215.1). NCBI lineage: Eukaryota > Viridiplantae > Streptophyta > Magnoliopsida > Alismatales > Araceae > Zantedeschia > Zantedeschia hybrid cultivar. The sequence continues at coordinate 65,245,555 of JARZZO010000002.1, forward strand.
AAATAATGATGAAGAGTGGCTATCAGCCTGGAAAAGGCCTGGGTGTACAGTTACAAGGCAGGACCACTCCCGTCAAAGACAATCGGGGGACACCTGGAAACGGCCTGGGCTATAGGCCAAGAAAAGTGAAGCAAGACATTGTTCATCAACAAGGAAATGAAGGCAGCCAGAAAGCCTGGGAGACAATGTCTACACCACACAAAGAAGGTCGGGACCCCCTAACATGGACTCTATACACACATTTTGTAAAGGGGCCCGTAATCAATCATGACAACACGGTGGTCATTACTTCCTGTTTTGACCTCCATGATATATATGGAAGAGACTTGGCAAGACATTGCTCAGAACTGCTCACGTACCAGTCCTTGGAGGCTCTGCGGCCAATGAAGAGGAGGAAATTCCAAGACCCTGAATGTGAATGGTACAGATGGTTCGACTTAAGGAATCGTTATATTGCATTGAATAGACTGTTCCTTGATCCTTCAGAACCTAAGTGGCCGCCACAGATAGATGAATTGATCGAAGGGCCTAGTGCCATCTTTGACAAGAGAATACTGCTGTCAGAGGAGACTGATGAAGGGGAGCCAGATGACCCCTATGAAGCTAGCTATACCACGGATCTGCTCTGGAGGGGGACTTATCCTTCTCATGTTTTCATGCTTCACACCTTGTTCCGCACTTTGCTCCTGACCCCGACTTGGTCGCGGGTCATTATTGAAGATATTCCACGGGCTCCACCCGTCATGATTACTCTGTCCCCACGGGACTTTATTCCACAACCTCCTCTCGATCCAGAGAGGATGTATGATTTAATCTGGGACATACTGTTGTATGATCCCCCTAATCCAATGGCCTTGGTGCCACTTCCTCCATCTCTTTCTCCTCCTATTCATCTTCATTCCTGTTTTATGTTTAATTCTTCTTTTGTCCAAAAAAAAAATGCCAATTTGGCAACAAATTTCTCCTAGATCCTCGTTGAGGAAACTTCTTACTTGTCCGATTGTACCCCATCGCGTAGGCCTTTCGGTCAAGATTCTCTTCTAGATCTACTCTGCCCCTCCCCTCGGGAGGATTCTCCTATATTTCCGCTTGTATCCCATAATTTTCATTCTGCTTCATCTTCATTAGGTCAGAATAGGGAGTCTAGTGAAGATAGGCAGTCTAGCTCTAGGCAGGTTAGTCAGGTTAGGAAGTCTAGAAAGTCTAAGGGTAGACGAATTCCAGATAGATACCTCCAGGATTTAGCTAATAGATGTCTTTCTTGTTCTATGATCCCTCAGCTGTTAGAAAATCCCATTCAGATGCCAGAAGATTGTATAGATGATGAGTCAGTCAAAGATGGATATGGGGTGTATGAGTTGATACATGAAAAAGACCCCATTGTTGAAGATGAGGAAGATGACGAGGACGCAGCTGAAGCATATGACAGTGGAGTAAAAAGATTCGATAAACCCTCAGCTGTCGTAGAGGAGCCCGCCAAAGAAATCAATCTAGGGATTGAAGACGAACCTAAAGTTGTCCTCGTCAGCAAGAATCTTTCTGAAGAAGATGAAAAGGCAATGGTACAAGTTCTCAAGGATTATAAGGATACTTTCGCCTGGAGTTATGAGGATATGCCGGGGTTAGACTCATCACGTGGAACACATGTTGACATTAAAAGATGGAACTAGTCCGGTCAAACAGAAGTTAAGGCGATTCCACCCACAAATGGCTTTGAAAATGAAGGAAGAGGTCGATAAGTTACATAAAGCCAAATTCATTAGAGTTGTCCTTTATCCACAATAGGTGGCCAACATAGTCCCGATTATGAAAAAAGATGAGAAGGTCAGAATTTGCATTGACTTCCGAGATTTGAATCGGGCGTGTCCTAAAGATGATTTTCCATTGCCTCACATTGATGTACTCATCGATAATACTACTGGCTATAAGACTTTATCATTTATGGATGGATTTTCAGGATACAATCAGATTAAATTAGCAGAAGAAGATCAAGAAAAGACATCATTCACTACACCTTGGGGAACATATTGTTATGTCGTCATACCATTTGGATTAAAGAATGCTGGAGCCACTTATCAGAGGGCTATGATGGCAAAATTTCACGACATGATGCATATTGATTTGGAAGTGTATGTGGATGACTTGTTGGTAAAATCTAAGACTAAGGCTGAGCACGCCAAAGTTTTGGCGAGAGTATTAGAAAGATCAAGGGAATATCAGTTAAAGATGAACCCCAAGAAATGTGTATTCGGGGTATCCTCAGGTAAATTACTTGAATTCATTGTCAGCAAACGGAGAATTGAGATCGATCCCAACAAGGCGAAGGCTATTAGAGAAATGCCACCCCCCAAAAACTTGAAAGAGTTGAGAGGATTAATCGGGAGGTTGCAATTTATTCGCCGTTTTGTCTCCCAGTACTCACAAAGGTGTAAGCCGTTCTACGAGCTTACCAAGCCAGGAGTCAAATTCGATTGGGATGATAAGTGTGAGGAGGCATTCGATGGATTAAATAATTATTTGGCAAGTCCTCCTGTTTTGAGACCACCATTTCTAGGAAAACTATTGATACTTTACATTTCTGTCCTAGATGATGCAGTGGGGGCTGTCCTAGCACAAGAGGATGAAGAAGGAAAGGAGAGGGCAGCCTACTATCTCTCTAAACTTCTCAACCCCGCTGAACAAAGATACATGGCGATGGAGAAAACATGTGCAGCATTGGTATGGGTTGTTCAGAAATTGAAGCATTATTTTCTAGCCCATGAAGTCCATCTCATCGCTAGGATGAATCCAATCAAGTTTCTTCTAGAGAAATATGTCCTTACTGATAGGTTAGCGCGATGGGAAAGCTTTCTATCTCAATTCGATATCACTTACATTCAGCAAAAAGCGATCAAAGGCTATGCCATAGCCGAACATCTCGCTCATCATCCCCTTCCTCATTTTGATCCAGTCCGATCGGTGTTTCCAGATGAGGAACTGATGTCTGTAGACCAAATCAGAGATGATATGTGGACTCTGCATTTTGACGGAACTCTGAATTCTCATGGAAAGGGGATCGGCATTGTTCTGCTATCACCTGAAGGTGTCACCATTCCACAAGCCTTTCAGCTTGACTTTCTAGTCACCAACAATACAGCTGAATACGAGGCACTCCTTGTTGGCCTCGAGGCTGCTCATTTCCATAGTGCCACTATACTCAGGATTGTGGGTGATAGCCAACTGATTCTTCGCCAATTGTTAACCAAGTATCGAACACTTGATCCCAAACTTAAGCCTTATCAAGAACTTACTTCTGCTTATGCTAAGCTTTTCACCAAATTGATCTTTGTTTATGTCCCTAGGAATCATAACATCTTAGCTGACGCTCTAGCCTCACTTGCATCTTCTCTTGATTTCCCGATCAACAGACAATCCGAATCAATCATTGTTCATAGGCGTCTTTCACCCGCCGTGAAAGACCCTTCATTCCTTAGAACTAAGGAGAAGCTGCTGAAGAAGGTCAGAGATGGAGACATTGTGGAAAAGAGAGAGATCATGTTGATGGAGCTGTTAGAAGAGATGGATGATGAATAGAAGCCATGGTATTATGAAATTGCTAAATATTGCGAAGATCAATCATATCCTGAAGAAGCCACAGCTGAGGAGAAAAGGGCTATCAGGAGAGTTGCTCAAAGATACACCCTAGTTGGGGGAGCATTGTACAAAAGAGGTTTTGATGGAGTTCTTCTAAGATGCTTAGACGAAGATGAACTTTGGAAGGTTATAGAAGGAGCTCATGCTGGAGTTTGTAGTGGCTATGTTAATGGACAGATGCTAGCAAAGAAAATCCTTAGACAGGGATTCTATTGGCCAACCATGGAAGAAGATTGTGTAGGATATGTCCGTAGGTGTGCTAAGTGCCAACTTCACGCCGATAAGATTCATTCTCCTGCATCTTCGCTCCACCCTGTTTCTTCCCCATGGCCTTTCTCCATGTGGGCTTTCGATATCATTGGACCCCTTGGTAATCCTGATTCCGGCATCAAGCAAAAGTCTTTCATCCTCACGGAAATGGAATACTTTACCAAGTGGGCAGAAGTTGAAGCATATACGGAAGTCAAAGCATCAACCTTCTGCAAGTTCATCATGAAGAATATCATCACCAAATTTGGAATTCCAAGCACCATCGTTACCGACAATGGACCGCAGTTCGTGTTACAAGAGCTGAAAGACCTCTGCAACATGTACAAAATTGCATTGTATCATTCGTCTCCTTATTATCCGCAAGGCAATGGCCAAGCAGAGGCAACTAACAAGACTTTGATAAAAATCATTAAAAAGACGTGCAAGTCTAACAAATTCACAGACTGGCCTGAAAAATTGGTTGAGGCTCTATAGGCCTACCGAACTTCAATCCGCACGCCAACCGGGCAGACTCCTTATTCCTTAACATTTGGAATGGAGGCGGTAGTTCCATACGACATCCTTATACCGTCACTAAGAGTACAATTGAATAAGGAATTTTCCATTGATGAACACTGTTCAACACTCCTTGATCAATTGGAACTCTTAGATGAGAAAAGATGGTCAGCTGCTAATCATGCAAGAGATTATCAAAATTGATTAGCACGTTTTTACCAAAAGAAAGTCATTGAACGTAAGTTCAAAGTTGGTGAAATGGTCGTCAAAAGAATTTTTGTAAAACCTGGTGGTCCGCGTTCTAAGCTCCAACCCAACTGGGAAGGACCTTATGTTGTATCACATGCTTTCCTGGTAATACTTACCGTTTAGTTAATGCATAAGGAGAAGAGTTAACTTACCCCTGGAATGGTTTGTATTTCAAGAAATACTACCCTTAGGTTAAAGAGTCGATCAGCATGGTGCAAGGACCAGTGAAATCAGAAAATTTAGAAACTCAAATATCCTTATTAGTCTGGATAATTTAACTCTAAACACATTACTGCACGCACTAACATGTTTGATTCGTGAGTAACAAGAGATGCCAAGTCCTAAGGAATATCGAAAGCTTGACTGAAAGTATAAAGTACAAATCATTCTTTTTAAACAAAATTCTGTTTTTACGCTCAGCCCATGATGTCGGAACGAGGCTTAGAATAGACTACCACGAATACCCGCCATCTTAGTAGGAGGCCGTCATAAAAAAATGGGGGATATCTATCCCAAGAAAGAAAAAGAAAAGCAAAAGCAAAAGGCAAAAGCCGAAAGTCACAAAAGGCCATCACATTACAAACGTTACATCAAGGCCATGAAATGAAATAAAAGGGAACGCAAGGTCGATAAATACCCCGGAAAGAAAATGATCGAACCCCAACAGATATTAGGGTAGGAAAGGAACATTTTTTTAAGTCTCCGGAACCTCCTCGTGGGCTTTCTAAACCAATTCTTCCTTTCTTTATAAAGAGGCGTACTCCAAACTTAAGGAACAACCTAGATCGACTAAAGGATCAAATCATCAAATGGGATCAAGAATGGAAACACAAGTTCAAACATAATGGGTTTAAGTTAGATTATTGAAGAATAATTTGGGAATTAAGTTAATAAATGAATGTGATCTTTTGATCTGAGTACCATACTGGTCTTTTAGTTTACACCATATTTAAAAAATCCAAAAAAAGTACATATTTCAAAATCCAAAAAAAAAAACACATATTCCAAAATAATAAAAAAATACATATCCCAAAAAAGGCACATATTTCAAAAAAAATTCAAAAAAGAAGCACATATGTTCCAAAACTCAAACAAAAAAGATGAATATTTCAATTAGCGTCTGCTTATTGCATCTAATATGCTTCATTCCTTTCATTTTCAGTAAGCATCTGCCTGCTTGTATGTTGCATTTTGCTTATAGTTTGATTACCTTTGTTAATAAAGGTTGTGCCCTTTGACCTTTCCACTAAGAAAAAGATTGATCGACCATTCACTCGGTCAGGCAAGGGGCTAAGCCTAAATAGATACTTAACCTGTTTGTTAAGTAATGTGTAGGACACAAGGCAAACACATGGAACACAAAGCTGAAGGCAAAAGTTTTGTATATATATCAAAAGTATTTCTTACATGATATACAAAAGAAAGGCAAAAATACATGTAGCCCTCAAGGCTGGCTCTCTCCAGCCCCCTCATCCTGGGCATCTGGCGGTGGAGCTCTAGGAGGTGGCGGGCCCATAGTACTCAGACCAGCCTGACCAGAGGAGATGGCCACGCTGGCTGTGAAAGCGCTCGCCTGCCCGCGCTCCTGAGCATGCTGCCGAGCACGCCTGTATCTCTCCTCGACGCTCCGGCGCTCGTGCTCGGCGATGCCTAACTGGACTCGGAGGGAGGTCATCTCCGCGTCCAGCCTCTGCTGCTCCAGCCGCTCCCTCTCCCTCTCCTCAGTGATGAACTCCAGTCGAGACTGGAGGCGTGAAAGCTCTCGAGGAAGATCCTCGGTGGAGAGACGAGCCACCTGCTCCTCGAGGTCGCGGACTCGGGCCGCATCCGCTTCAACCCTCTGAAGGGCCTCCTGAAGCTCAGCAACCTGCAGAAGAAGTCATTGTTAGTCCAAGGCAATCAAGCAATCAAAATCAAATTCAGAAATCAAAGGAAATAATAGGACTTACCCGAGCGGCGCGGTCCTCCTCTGCAAGGGAAGCCCGGTGGATGGCGAAGGCGAGCTGGCTCTGGAGGTCGGCCAGAGCAGCCTCGTGAGCAGCAGACGGGTAGGAAGAGGATGAAGCTCCATAAGAAGGGGGAGCCGCCTGGGTGTAGACAGCTCGCTGCACCAAAAGACAATCATCAGTGGTTAATCGTCAAAACAAATTAATTAATTAATTCATTCATTCATATTCATTCATACATACCAGGTCGAAGAGTTCCTTCTGGACCTGCTCTAGCTAGGCCTCCGCATCATGTAGGCGGGCCCGGAGGTCGATGATGACCACATCTCGCGCATCCTGCATATCACATACATACATTCATTCACAAATATAAATTAAGATAATAATAAAACGAAAGACGCATGAATCATACTTACATCGAGTGGTCGGAGGAGCCGAAGCTGATCGACGTAGTGGGCCCAGTATTACTGGAGGTAGGCCTCGCTAATCTCCGCCCGGGACTCCACCCTGACGCCGCGGCGGTGCCAGTCCTCGTACTGCTCCGAGAACTTGGCATGCCAATCTGTGAGGGCTTGCTTGCCCCTCATGCTCCTTCCGACGCCCTCCGGGACCTCCTCGTCGATCCATTCCTGGTGGAGGCCCAGCATCCTCATCATGAGCCGTAGGCGGAGGGGTTCGATTTTGTTCAGGCAGTGCAGCCACATCTGCCTGCCGAACCTCCTCTGGCCAGCCGTCATCCACGGCTGACCCTCCCCGCCCATACCAAGGTACGGGCGCCAGATCACCTGCATATAGGTTAGATGCATTTACATAAATTTAATGAATGAAAGATTGCATTTAATGAACAAAATCAAACAAGTTAAAACTTACCAGAAGCTCGGGATAGTCGAGGAACTGACGGCGGAGGGCCGTTAGCTGGTGGTGCTGAGGTGCCGTATCCACTATTGGCTGCCAGCGGCAGGCCAATGGGACGGCACCAGGTCGTACTATCCACACTAGGCCGAGCGGGAAGTAGTGGTAGCTCCAAACCTGCATACATCAACATATAAGTTAGAAATCATCATCATATCACATTGCATATCATTTACAAATAATAAGACGATTCAATACCTGGAGGAACGACGAGAAGCCGCTGATGGTGGTCTCACGGTCAGGCGTGACTCTGGACAGGTCGGCAAACAGGTGGGCCAGGAGGGCCGCACCCCATGCATACTTGTGCAACCTATCTAAGTCATCTAACAAATAATGAAATCTACAATGAATGTGGTCGCCCTTCGTACTGAAGAGCAACCGACCAAAGAAAAAGACTAGAAAAACCCTGAGCTGTCTATCTACCTCCTCCCCCTGACTCGGGTCGCTACAATACACAGAGGAGGATGACTCTGCTAATCTACTCCTAAACTCCTCCCGGGTCTCGTCTGAACGACGCCGGGGCTCATCTAGTCCTAAGGCGGCCTCTACCTCTATCCTAGGGACCATCCTAGACTCCCTACCTAGGCTAGACACCTCTATGCCTAGTAGGGCCTCTGCCAATCCCTGGTAGTTAGGGTAAGTCACCCCACTTACCGGTCGGCCCTCTACCTTAAGGCAAGTGATCCTGGCCACATCCTCTAGGGTGGGGATCATATGTCTCCAAGGCATTAGGAAAGCCTGGCTTTCCGTATGCCACCTCTCCCGTAGCGCCTGTAGGAGGACCAAATCGAGCCAAAACGGCTCGATCTCAAAGATCTCGCCGAACCCCATCCGGCGCAGGCGCGCCTTCTAGAAGTCCGGGAGTCCCCGGTATGCGCCTATAACTAAATCCCATGAAATCCTCGCCCTCATCGTTCCCTGCAAATAAGAACAAGGAATTTCGTCACTTAATGAACATAAAAATAGATCAAATATTTCTGAATTGAAAGGCGTCGATGCATGTAGATGTTTATTGAAAGGCGTCCACTAGTCTTGACGCCATTTAAGTTAATTTTCTGTTTAACTAAAAATATGGAATTTTGCCTGAATGGCGTCAGACCAGGGCTACGCCGTTTGAAAGGCGTCACCTGGTCTAGACGCCATTCAAGGCCCCGAGAACCCCTTTCCATCTCCTTTTCACATCCTAATCAAACACATAAGGGAGCTTACCAAGTGGAAGGCCTCCTCCTCTTCTTCTCCTCCCTCGACCGCCGCCGGTGGAGGAATTTCTTCTTCAAGGAGGGCGGCCGCCGCCTCTAGAGGCACGGCCTCTTCGGGGAGAGCCGCCTCACGCTCTTCCCTCCTCACCACCCTCACGGCGCGACGGCGCTTGCCCCTTCCACTCGAGCCTTCACCGGATTCCATGGAGAGAGAGTTTTACGAGGGAAAGAGAGAAAGATGGCCGGAGATGCGACCGCCGGAGCTCGAGGAGAGAGAAAGCAAGAAGAAAAGTGAGGAAGAAAAGGGGCCTTCGCGGGTTCTGTTAGAAGAAACTTGAAACGCGTCTAGGTACAGCGACACGTTTCAGGGCGCATAAATTGAGGCGACAAGGCCAGCTGTTTGAAATTGAGTGAAAGGCGTCTGGACAGGACGATGCGTTTAAAGTTACCGCCAATTCTGGTCAGAAAGGTACAAGGCATGATGATGAAAGGCGTCCACATATCAAGACGCGTTTCAGTGGATTAATCACGAAATTGATGGCGGAGTTCTGGAAAAAGTAAGAGAGAAAGTTGAAAGGCGTCTTGCCTGGTGGACGCATTTTAAGCCTAATTCAGGATTTTGAGGATTAATGGCTAATTTTGGAAAATGAATTATGGTTGAAAGGCGTCTTCCTGAGTGGACGCGTTTTGGATTAAGTAAACCCGAACTGACATATTTTAAGGAAAAATCTAGTTTTTACTAAGGGAAAAATCATGGACATGTCACAGGAAATTAAGAGGGGATTCCAAGACATAAAGGAATAATTCTTTATTCAATAAAATCCTTTATTACATCAGGAAAAGAAAAGGAAAAGGGAACACTTGAGGAAGAAACTCCCGAAGTGCTAGTATGTATGCAACCTTCAGTCCTCTATCTCTATTTTTAGAGGATTTTACATGATGACTAAAGCTAATATTCCATAAGGTAGCAATAAGTTCTGCAGCTTCGTAGTCTTTATCAGATTCCAGAGCACGCCTTTTGATTGGAGATATATGGGAGAACTAGGGAAATTCATAGCAAGGCAGGCTGACTTGAGGAAAGCATCTATGGGGGTTGTACAACACGAACTCTGTAGCCCCGATCAATTTAAGTTCTGCTCCTGCTGCACGGCGTACTCTGATGGGCTTTCCAACAAGTGCAAGTGGAGAAGGGTCAAACCCGTTGGAAGACATGCATCTCAGGTATTCTCTCCAGTCAGCTCGGGTCTTGAGCTTTGGTACTCTGTTGATCATCCTCTCGTTGAATTTCACGATGTTGGATATGTGGAAGATCGGGCTGTTCTGATAGATTTGAGACGGTCTTGCTGACATCCTTGTGTGATATTCAAATTTTAAGTGTAGCTCGACCCACAAAGCGAAGAGCAGCATGCACCCGTAAGGAGGTTGACCTGTGGACGCCGCAGATAGCCCACTGTAGAGGTAAGCCAGGATCGCCGTGCTAATGGATTTTCCCTCAAAGATCGCGCAGATCGCGCTGACTTGATCATCTTCAAGGATGTTGTCTTGCGCGGGAAAGAATAGAGCCCCGACAAGGCACGTGACGAAAGCTTTCGTCACGTCTTCAGCTTCATCCTCCCTCAGATCAACAATCTCGTATAAGGTCCACTCTGCAAGCTTCGCGAGGTTGATCCCTTTCCTGATAAGGCACCCTTTTACCTCTGTAGGGTCCTTCATGATTGACGTCAGCAGTTGTTGGCCGGTGATCTTTTCCTTCATCAAGGCCATCTTATTCTTGATCTTCGGAAGGCCCAACAAAAGCTCGGCCTCCTCTAGAAGGATAGTGCACTCGAACTGAGGGAAGAGAAAGGTGTGGGTTTGAGGATGCCACTGCTCAATCAAGGCGCCTATGGCCGCCCAATCCACGTTTGGGCTCTTGTAGTGCTTAGCATGGACCACCAAGCCTTGGAGATTCCACTTGGAGATAAAAGTTTGCATGGAGAGTTTGGGACTCTTCGCAAGCTTTCGAATATAAGGGAGGGAGGTGAATCTCCTTGGACCAGGAAACATAGGGTATGCCTGGAAAAATAGAAAAGAAGATCAATTGAAGAACTTGAGGAAAACATGAAGAACATGGGAGGAAAAAGAGGAAATTGAAGATGAAGGATTGAAGGAAAGAGGATCGACTTACTTGAAGGTTAGGATCTCTCCCACTAAGATGATTTTTCACCTCGGAGAGTTTCTCCAGCGTCCTTCTCATCCTCTTGCTTGAAGAACTCATCTTGTTCTTGAGTTTCTTCCTTCTTGAAGTTTTGTAGCCTTGAAAACCTTGGAAATCCCTTGAACTTTGAAGAAAAACTCTAACCTCGATCTCTAGATCGTGGTAGGATTGCTTTGAAACAACTTAATGAAGTTTATATAGAAGCAATTGCGATCTTAGGAAGACTTTTCCGGATTGGAAAGGGATGAACATGGGAAGAGTTGGAATCCGGTTGGGAATCAGCCAGAACCTATTTCTGCGACTGAAAAGGCGTCGTTAAACAGCGACGCGTTTTATCTAACTAAAGGGCGTCGGCGCGACATGACGCATTTAAGGCTTTTCTGCTATTTTACCCGAAATCCAATGATTATCCATATTCTGATACTTATTTGAAGCTAGAAAAATATCAAGAAGATCCCATTGTGGGAGTTTATGAGCCTCGACCGTGGCTAAAAAGACGGTTATCTCTATCCCTTGTACTATTTCATATAATTAATTTGCATAATCATCGCTTACTATATGTTAAATATTTATTAGAGTATATCAAGGACCTTGTGATTTTGATGAAACTGGAATTTGAGTTCCCCTACAAGAAAAACGGTGATAATTCTAGAGAATTCTTAAACGCACGGATAGGTCGTTGGGTTGTTAATTAGTGGGGACGATAGTTCCACTTTTGTGAAGCAGTGCGTGGATAAATGAGCTTCGGCTTAACACTGAATTACAAGAATTGATATCTTGACTCATTAATGACAATTTAACAATATTATCCTTGATTAATTTATATTTTATTTGACTTTAAATTTTTCTTTTAGCCCAGCATGCATCATATAGGACTTTGAAATCATTGTGGTAAGAATTAATTACTGATTAAGTTTCAGACCATTAATCAAATAATTCCCAACATGATATGAAATATTCCATTCTGAATTGAGTATCTTGATTATCTTTGAGGTTCGCTTGAAGATATCCTTGGAATTCTATCATCTCTTGGACTCTTTATCCAATATTTTTTGTTTTCTTTTAAGATCCATCATGGCTGCAGCACGTCCACATTGGCTGGCAAACGCTCCCCATGATGAAACCTGCAGTGTCTATGACTTGGGGTACTTCCCACTCCGTGGAGGTTGATCGACCTTATTTTATTTCCTTGTCTACCTCATCCAAACATGATTGATTCCATTGATCCCTTTGAGCTATCTTCATCGATGATTTTGAGAAAAATTCTAATCATGTGATGTTAAGAGCGTGTCTCATCACACCTTGGCATCACCTTTTCAATACATTCCATTTCATTTCACTCCCTTGCAAAGACGATGCCAAGGTGAGGCAACTGTAGACAAGCTAATTTTGACATCATTTTGAGTAAATTTCATATCATATAATAATACCTCAGAATGGTCTGATATTTAATCATTGGTTAATTTTTATTGATCTTTTTGGATTAATTATCTAAATAGTGTCGGGTCAAACAGATATAATTTAAGTTAATTAATTAAATTGATTTTAACTCAAATTTTAATTAAAATATGGAGAAGTCTAAAAGACGTCGATATGTGCAGACGCCATTTAGAGTTTATTCGTATTTTGATATTTAAATTTGAATTTTAATTAATTTATTAATTAGCTAAAAGACGTCTGCAAGGCATGACGCAATTTAGGTTTCCTAAGTTGTTTCTATATCTTTTCCGGATGTTTATCCTTATCTTAATTAGTCTAAAAGGCATCTTCAAGTAGCGACGCGTTTTAGATAATTACAGATAAAGATAAATTATTCCCGGATGTTTATCCTTATCTTAATTAGCTAAAAGGCGTCTCTCATGGGTGACGCGTTTTAGATAATTACAGATAAAGATGAATTAATCTGTATTTATATGTTTGTTAAGCTGGATAAACTTCAAAATTTCCATGTTAATCCATTAATAAGCGCGGATGTAAAAGTCTATAAATACCCAGCTCCTTGGTCAGTGAAGAGTTAGTGATGTTGATGCAAGTAACAGTGATAGTGATTTTAGTAAGAGTGATAATTTGTGTGCGATTCAAGAAGGAGGCGACGTCCAAACACTGAAGAATCGAGGTGCTGCTTCCAGGAGTCGGCATCCTTTCTTCATCCATTCCTCGTCCATTCAAGATCCTCTCAAGACCAAGGCTTTACAGGGGCCATCCAGCTTAGCTTTCAATTAATTTCTGCATCTTTCTCACATTTTTCTCACATTTTCATCATATCACTCCATGCAACACACACATACACTAGCATTATTTTCCAAACCTATTTGTTAAAGGGATTTAAGAGACCACTCAACAAGTGAGTTTACATGTTTAGTTGCATGTTTAAAATTTCTTCTGGAATGGATACTACTTCTGCCTGAGTTCTCATTGTTCTTTATTTCTTTTCATTTTCTTGCAAGGTACAAAAGAAGAGCAAGGGGAGGGAATCAACAACGAACAACAAAGAATCTGGATGATCCTCAAAACTCAGTAAGCAGCCAAAGCAAGAACAAAGATAGAAAGGGCTCTCTTTCTTCAGCCGGCTGAAGGAGGGGAAACAAGAACTCAACATCTCTCACGTCCAAACAGGTAGGCGATCAAATCTTTCTTTTGGAACTTTTTAGTCAAAAGTTTCTGGCGATCACATCACCTAATTTCTTTTTAATAGGTTTAGTTTTCACTTAAACAACATAAATTTTCATGATAATCACACACCCAATTTGAGCACTCACACTTTGTAACTAAAAAAAACAAATATTCTAAAACTTTTTAAAAAAATCCAACATAGAGTATACCCAAATGGATCAATTCCTTAGCCCATGTCATAATACCTTTACGTCTTTCACTCCACCACCTCCATACCAATAGACTACTCCATGTGGGGCAACTTGGCCCATTATATCAATCACTACCCAACTGCGGTCTATGTCCTTCTAGCCAACATAAGCTCAAATTATACAAGTGTTCTCTACACCTGATTACAACCCATTTCTAAGCATGTGCAATTCAGGTTGGGGAGATTATCCTAATCTTTCTTGAGAATTTCAACTGGCCTAGGTCTAAAGTCCTAATCAAAATTTTCATGATTTTGCCCAATACCTACACTTCTTCTTTGTTCAGGTCTATAATAGAAGACAATTTGCTTATTCTATGCCCACATACCCTCCACCTTGCTTTCAAGTAGATAATTCTCCACACTCCTATCCTTAGAATTGGATCTTTAGCCAATTTATCCTCCTCCATCAAACCAATATGAGGATTAATTCATGCAATTCTAACAACTGATGTTTGGCCCGACAAGAATCCTTCAACAGAATGGTGGGCCATATAGATAATTTAATTGAAGCAGAACTGAGGAGTGAACTAGATCAATTGTCTATCCAACCCAAAACAAATCTTGAAAACTCATTCCCTGGTTGTGACAAATATCTTGGCCTATATTGTAATGACTGAGGTTTCGGGTTCTGTATTCGGGCCGGATCTCCTGATTTGGACCCTGGAGGGGTCTTGAGATTGCTGACTGAATGGCGTCAGCACCGCTCGACGCCTTTCAAAAGGCGTCAGGTTGTGTGGACGCCATTTAGGGTCTGTCGGTTGTTACGCTGCGTGGGCGGGTTTCGGGCCGCGAGAGTACGGCCCTGTCAGATTTGTCTGAACGGCGTCCAGCTCGGTCGACGCGTTTCAGACTGCGACACCTGCGGTGTCAGGGTACGGCGCCAGAGCGTTGTCAGTACGGCCTGTCTTGACGTCTGAACGGCGTCCGCGGTGGGCGACGCGTTTCAGACCGGTGTCGGTACGGCCGTCCTGTCAGACTGATTGGCGTCTGCCTCGATCGACGCGTTTTAGAGGAGTTCTGGTTGACCCCGCGAGCCTCCCCTTCTCTCCCTCATTCTCACCTTCACTCTCTCTCTCTTCGCTCTCTCCGCCCTCTCCGGCGATTTTCCTCCCTTCCCCTCCTCTTCTTCCTCTTCCAACTACTCCATAGCTTCCCTACCTCTCACCTCTACCTCCACCACCTCCTTCGCGGCGTTCCCTTCTCCGGACGGCGGCCGACGTCCCGGCGGAGTGGCGGCGTCCTCGAGGGTACCGGCGGCGGTGTGCGGTGCGGCGGGACGGCGGCACGGAGCTTGGCGGAGTTCGAGAACCGGTAGGGGGACGAAACCTTGCATGTGATGTTCGTGTGATTCTCGGCGCAATGTGGTGTTTGGGGGATAGATTGAGCATGCTTAGGGGGGATTCCATGTGGGAACGACGGTGTTGGTGATCGTGATTTCGTAGGCATGATTGTGTGGTTGACTTTCTCTCCTCCCCCCCTTTGATTTTGGGATTTTCGCGGTGCCCGGGGTTCAAGGGTGAAGCCCTCGGGTCGAACCAGGAAACCTGGTTTCTGGCGCTAAATGGCGTCGGGCTGGGTCGACGCCTTTTCGAAAGACGTCCGGTCAGCACGACGCGTTTTAGCGCAGAAACCTCCCTGTTCGAGGTTTCCTGAGTTAGGGGTTCTGCGCTAAATGACGTCATGGATGGACAACGCCTTTCTGAAGGACGTCGGGCCATCATGACGCCATTTAGGCAGGAAATGCCCCCGTTTAAGGGTTCTGCAAATCTGGATTTCTGGGTTGAATGGCGTCGGGCGACCCTGACGCGTTTTAAAACGGCGTCTTCACTGGTGGACGCGTTTTAAGCGATATTCTGGTTTTTAATAAACCTGTCTAAGGGTCTTGAATGGCGTCGACCTCAGTCGACGCGATTCAAGACAGAAATGCTTAAATCTGTTATATCGTGCATGTATCACGGTGGGATGGTTCTTATGCATGCTGTGGGTTGTATACTGAGACAGGGGACTTCTGCGTGGGGGGAGTTACATCACCGGTGTGTGTGTGTGTGCCTTAACTTTATACTGAGACTGAGGTTTACTGTACGAATGGAATCATGATTATATGTGTGTTTGTGTTATGCGAATGTGGACCGTGTTAACTGTGGTTTACGTTGTCACCATGGACCGATGGGGACAGGGTCATGGTGTCTGTGGCATGGTGCACGTTGTGTTTTACCCTTGGCTGAGACAAGCAGAACCACCTTGAGCCCGTCGGGCCGGAGCAGCTGGTGTGCTATCCGAGGGGTTGCTGTTTGGTCTCAGCGGGTCGGGGTTTCCCTTGGTTGTCGTGACAGCTTCTGGCGTGTTTCTTGCTGTGGAGCTGGTGGTGTTTCTGGTGGGAGTTGGTTTACCCTTTAGCCAGTGGGCCTGATGTGACCTTTGATCAAGGTTACGAGAGGTACCTATAGCCCTTGGCCTGACGCAGCCCGGGAGAGTTGGGTTTGTGGGTAGTTCCTATAGCTTCGGCTTGACGGGGGTTCGCCGGTCCCCAGGGCCCTCCTGAAGCGCTGAGGCCTAGCGTGGAGGCAATCCGGTGGTAGGACAGTAGTCTAGACTGCTTGTGTGCACACGTAGCTGGCAGTGGCGGTACACTGAGTCCAGCTAGTCCTAGTTTGACTCACTGCCTCACCCTACAGTGCCCCGGAACACTGTAGGGGTGGACAGGCGTGAGTAGTGGTAGTGTTGGGAGGCGACGTTCGACTTCGGTCGACAGTGTGGTTTAGTCGCTTCGTGGACTTTGACTGTGAGTCGTGACTCTATGTTGGGTTCTTCGGGTTACTTAGAATGGTTCTTTGTACACTGCTTACCGTGCGTTTCATGTCAGAGTTGGGTGCTGTGTTTACCGCTTTACTTATACTGCCATATATTCCTGTTGTTACACTTGTGGGTGTGTGAGTGTGAGGCAAGGGATCGGATGATCCCTACTGAGCCCATTTCTGGTGTGGCTCACTCCCTGCGGTTTTCAGGTGTGGACCTCGAGGCGAGCGGGAGCGTGGTGTCTTCTTGGTGTGCGGACCAGCAGCTGTCTTAGTTCCGGGGTATGCCCCGATGTTGTTGTACTTCCTTCTGCCTGTACTTATTTAATTGTTGGACATGTAATTATTGTTGGACTGTATACGGACATTGTTATTCTCCTTCCTGCGCACTTGCTTACCTTGTGGTCCGTGTGTTTGTTATGTTTAATCTTGTTTAGCACTTACTCCTCCAGATGTGTTGTGTGAGATCCGGGTGTGAACCCACAGTTAATGGGCCGACGTCCATTTAGTGACCGGGTCTCCGGTCATAGGATGGCGGGTCGTTACATATATAGTCAACCTAAGATCTCCGAGGCCAAAGATGCCCAAATCCTATTTGAAAACGAGGAGATTCTTGAGGACTCATACTAGGAGGAATTAGGGAGTACTAGCACTAGTGAATGTATAAGTTTAGAAAAGGAGCATGATCATCCCAAGCCCAATTCCACTTTCAAAAAGGGTTTTGATGAGTCTACTGAACTTAAGTTGGGGGGAGAGGAAAAGGAAGGGGATTCAATAGTCAACTATAAAATCCCAGTGCCCAACCTTCATGAATTTGATACTACCCTATTTAAAGTGAGGGAAGAAGATAATTTGAGTGTGGAAAGTGAATTGAGTGTATCCTTTAATCATTACTCTTGGACAAGGGAGGAGCTGGACATTCCGTTTGAAATTGGCATCAATTGGGCACCTTTTGGTTTAAGGGAGGGTGTGGATCTCTTACCTATCCCAAACATCGGCGAACCTGATATCACCTAAGATATTCTACAGCTTGCCGATTGGTTAGCTCCACTAGAATCATTTGAGCATCCATGTGTTGAAGATCACATCTATTTCCTACCTGATTTCTCCTATCCTTGACACAAACCATTTTGAGTATCAACAATCCCCCAACATCTTAACTCAGTTTGACCTCAACATTACGAATGTGAATCCTAGAATTGAGATTGTGAGTGAACATGGTGGGGATAATAAAGTCTGAATTGATGTGTTCAATATGTATAAAGACCTTAATTGCACAGAGGAATATTATGTAATTCATGACATCCTATAGGCCAGCCCTATAATACAAGTCAAAGCTATCAAATGCATCCCTCCCAGGGCCCAATCCCGTTTTGCTCCTCAACTCAAAATTTAAACTAGAAAGGCCCAAGATCAGGCCTAGATGGCTTCACCACCGAAAGTAACCAGTCCATGGCATCAAGCCCGCTGACGAGGCACCCAAATCCTCCCCTAGAAGGACCCCTGGATTGACTTGATCAAGACTCATCCTTGTAGGAAGACCTAGTCTTTCTTAGCCTAGTCAGACTATAACCCACAGTAGATCAGGGGGAACACAGGAACCTACTTGAATCTAGGTTCTACTCTTCAAGGCAACCCCCTTCCAATCCCATACAAACCATGATGAATCTAAGGATCTGACCTAGATCTAGCCTTTCCAAAACAATCTCCTTCCGATCATAGGCTCTAAGGGAAACCTTGCAAGCATCCCCTCCTCCTAATTGAAATTGGCCTATATGAAGCCCTGAAACTACTATATATATGCCCTTGGTTCAGCTTGTCTAGGCATACTCTCCAGAACCAAAACATGTCCTGCCTTCTTCCTGAATCCCCAGTCTTCTGAATTAGGCATCTAAGGGGGATCCCCTAGTTCATCACCGAGGGCCCTTAACGATGTTCTTTCTTATAGGTCCACTGCCTCTGGCCTTCTAAGACTCGATGGAAGGCTTTGATCATGGTGGACGAGATTTTAACCCAACATAAGATAATGTATGAAACGGAGGAATAGTTTGAATGGTTAATTGGCAATGGTGAATCAATTGGATGCAATCAAGCCACCGACAGCTTCAACAATTTCGCTTGTTATGTTAACATCTTAGAAGCAGGTTTGGAAGATAAGTTGAGCATATGGAGATCATAGGATGGGAATTAGAACAAGAATTGTATGGCCAAATATGTCAGCATTGACATGATATAAGACTTATGTGCAAAGTATGTAAAGGTTTTAAAAAAAGAAGAAGATGGCCCTTTCTAACTATACAGGTCAACATGTTAAGTGCCCATGAATCTGCATACAACATCTTACAATTTGAGTAATCAGGCGAACCAATTTTGAAAGATGATTTGGAAATGGCCCACTGAAGGTAATCTAGAAATTTCCCATGGAAGCTAGCTCCAAATTGCCTCCTCACCAAAGAGTGTCATTGCAAGTGGAGAGTAGTAGATAATGATATTTGTCCCTTGTGCCTGGCATAATTGAAATCTTCCACAACCCGTTCTTCTCTCCAATGACACCTAAGCTCTGTTGACCCATATAGTTGGCTAGCTACATTGGGACACAGAACCAGCAACCTTATGGTATTTATGTTAGAAACACTCCCCTCACAGTAAGAAAAAACAAGCTTCCTACATTTACACTGCAACATACACCTGCTCTGGGAACGGTGGAAAAGGGGAAACTCCAAGTCGTTTGATCATATACAAATCCCTACCGTACAAATCCCCTACACAAGCCTACAGGAAGAACTTCTTTTCATTTCTGCATACCTAGAGCTAGGTAACTAGTAAAGATCAAAGGTTAGCAAGAACTAGGGCCTACAACAAGTGGGTGTCAACCTATCCCATGCAATTATGTTAGGAAAGAAGGTAGTGGGTGCTTGTATAAAGATCAATAATGGGAAGTAGGAGGAAGAAGCTCTTGAACAAAGGGAACTTGTATTTCACAAGGAAGAAAGGAAGATTACAATAAGGACTCTTGTATCTCCCTACACTAGCTCTAGGACTCACTTGGCTTCGCTTCACTTCACTTCCCTCACCCCTTGGTGGAGGGACCTATTTATAGGCTGCTTAGAAGCTTCTAGTTACAAGACTAGGAATATTCTAGTTACAATATATTTCATATAAGGAACCATCTTCTCTAGATTATTCCTACAACTACATGTTTTCTTTAAGACAATAATCTAAATACTTCTTTGTCTCCACACAAGTCTACAACTTGTGGATGACTCTAGAAAACTAACTCTAGACCTTGTGTGGCCCTTTTTAGAGTATGGGCCCATTCAAAGAGACATATAAAGACAAGAGAGTGGGCCCAAGATAAATGGGCTTTCTAGAAATTACAAATTACTTTCTAACACCCTCCTTAATTTGTAATTTTCATTTCATACTTGAAGTCTATGAACTTCTCTGAACTAACTGCTTTTGTGAAGATATATGCCACTTGACCTTCAATGTTGATGAGCTCCAATTTGATTTCTTCATTCTTGACCAAGTCTCTAATGAAGTGGTAACGCATCTCTATGTGGTTTGTACAACTATGGAAAACTAGACCTTTTGTAATGCAAGTGTAGACATATTATCACAATAAATAGTTGTTACACCCATTTGCTCGTGTAGCAAATTAGATAAAAGCCTTCTCAACCAAATTGCTTATCATTTTGCACTAGTAGCAGCTATATACTCAGCTTTTACATATCACAATGCAATAGTCTTCTAT
This sequence comes from Zantedeschia hybrid cultivar, assembly GCA_030544215.1. Lineage (NCBI taxonomy): Eukaryota > Viridiplantae > Streptophyta > Magnoliopsida > Alismatales > Araceae > Zantedeschia > Zantedeschia hybrid cultivar. The sequence goes on from JARZZO010000002.1 coordinate 65,265,868, forward strand.
TTCCTTGTTGACCATGATGTAACCTTTGCCTCAAGAAAGAATACATACACAGAAGTGCTTTAGGATCATGAATGCATGTAGTCCAATCATTGTCAATGTTGCCAATAAGTCTATTGTCTTATTCTTAAGTGTACTTGGTTCTAAAGTTCATTGTAGCTTGGATGTACCTTAGAATCCTTTTTGTAACAATGAAATAAAGTCTACTAGGTTCACTCATAAACCTAGAGACAATACTCACAACATGGACTATATCGGGCCTTAGATTTGTAAGATAAATCAAAGATCCAACTAAGCTTTGATATATTGATGCATGTACTCCTTTTGCGCCATCATTATTTGTCAACTTCTCATTTAAAGCCATTGGAGTAGCAACTGCTTTCCACTTCCTCGTATTGAACTTCATCAAGAGGTCTTCTATATATTTTTCTTGAGAAATGAAGATCTCTCTAAGAGATTGCTTTACTTGAACACTAAGAGAATACTTTGTAAGACCCAAATTTATCATTGCATATTTTCATCATGGCATTTCTAAATTCTTTGATCATATCATGATCATTACTGGTATACATCATGCCATCAACATAAAGACAACTAATGAGGAAGTTATGCATACCTTTCTTCTTCACATAAATAGATGAATCATGAGGACTCTTCTGAAAACCATGTCGGCAAAAGTATTAGTCAATTTTGTTGTTCCACGCTTGTAGAGCTTCCTTTAGGCTATATAATGCCTTGTGCAATCAATAATCCTTATCTTCTTGGCATTTTATAATATATCCTTGAGGCTGCTGAACGTAGACTTCCTCTTAGAGTTCTCCATTGAAGAACATTGCTTTAACATCAAACTGAAATACTTCTAAGATTAGTTGTACAGTAACATCTAAAACAGTTCTTATTGTCTCCATGCGTGCAACTGGAGCAAATGTCTCATTCAAATCAATGCCACATGTTGTGAGTAGCCTTTTGCAATCAATCTTATTTTGTGCTTTTGGATGGAGCCATTTTCATTGCATTTAATTTTGTACATCTACTTTAGTCCAATGATCTCCTTCCCTTTAGGGGAGTCCACTAGCTCCCTTGTATGGTTTTTCTCAATAATAGAAATTTCTTCATCCATTGACTTTTTCCAAATATTGTCATTAATTGTTTTTCAATATTTTAGAGTTCAATTGATAAGAAGGCCACATCACATGAATTATAGATGTCAGTGAGAGAGCATACCTTTCTAGGTAGACTTTCTCCATCTGAAGCATAAGGTCCACATTCTTTAACTGTTCTGAAGTTCTTGGATGGTCTTTGTATCTTCAAGCATAGTTGATGAAGGAGCCTCAGCCATTTCCCAAATACCCATCTCATCAAATATAATCAATTCATTTGTAGTGGAATTGAAGAGTTGATATCTATTTGATTCACTATTATAACCAATGAAGATATACTTTGCTTAATACTATATCATACAGTAAGCTCCCTCTTAATACTATTGTTCTTGCAATATTTCATGAATTTTCTGGAGGTAAATTTTCCATCTTGAGCTATCCTCAATATCTTAAGTGGCCTTTCACTTTGCTTCTCTGCATATGACTTGAATTGAAGATATATAGAGAATGCTTCTGACGTTTGTTTAAGAAAATATACCCATATCATTCTACTATAATTATCAATGGAGGGAATGAAATATCTTTTGTTATTGAGAAAAGGACTCCTCATAGGTCCACAAATATCTACACGTACTAACTCAAGAGGAACCTGTGCTTTCCATGTGGACTTTGCAAATGGCAATTTATATATGTTTCCACAAATGCATCCTTCGCAAACTTCATTTTGCTCTTTGATGTAAGGAAGCCCAATCACCATGTTCCTTTGTTGCAATAGCTTCAAACCTTTATAACTTAGATGTCCATATCTCAAGTGCCATAATAAGGAATCACCATCTTTAGACTTCAATACAAAACTTTCATTCCAAGATATAGTAAGAGGAATTGCAAGAGTAAAGTCTTGTCTATAATAATGCACTCATCTTTGTCGAAATAAAGTGAATAGCCCTTAAGCATAAGTTGTCTAACACTCGATACATAAAAGATCATGAATGAGTTTAGTGTTACTTTCTTTTGTTTGCACTGTAGTTGTGGCTTTGCCTTTAATGACTTGAAGCCTTCCATCTCCTAATTTTACTTGTGAGGTGACTTTTTCATCTAACTCTATAAAGCACTTCTGATTTCTTGTCATAGTTATTGCAACTACAGTCTAGATACGAAATATCTTGTGAATCAACTTGAGCATTCGTGCATGAATAGAATAATTGATCTTTTTCGCCATTGTTAGAGAAATATGTCTCAATTTTCTGTTTTATACCAACAATTTCTTCCTGAATGATTTGGTATCTTGCATCTAGTGCATCTATACTGACAATCTTTACTTTCATGTCCAAATTTCTTACAAATAATGCACCGGGCGATATATGAGTTACCTCTTGAATTCTTTTGGTCGTTGTAGTCATACCTGCCTTCTCTTCTTTCCAGATTTTGAGAGAAACTCTTACTTCCATATTTATTTCCATAATGCACTCTTAGAAGTGCTTTCTTTTCTTTACTCTCTTTCTCTTCATCTTCCTTTTTCTTTTCAGTTCTGTTTACCTTCATTTGAAATGCTTGCTTCAAAGTTGTTGTTGTCAATTTGTTCACTCTTTACTCATGTGCTTCAAGAGAGCCCATTAGTTCAGTGAAGAATAAGAAGATAAATCTTTTGTCTCTTCAATTGCAGCAACTATGTGATCATATTTTATAGGCAAATTTCTTGAAACCTTATCAACAATCTTTTTTTGTTGAATAGTATCTCCATAGCTTCTAATTTGATTTATAATTCTAGCAACTCTAGTAAAGAATGCTTATAGAGATTCATTATCCTTCATTGCCAAGTTATCAAGTTCTCACTATGAGGATTGGAGTTTGATGGAGATTAGCATGGATGACCCTTAGAACTCTTTCTTCAAAATATTTCATGCTTCCTTAGATCTTGTTACGAATAGAATTCTTGTAAAGATGGTTTTGCTTACCCCTTGTTGAATGAAGAGAAGTGCCCTTGCATCTTTCTTCCTGCATTTTTTATATTCCTTTTGTTTGGTTGAATTCATGCTGCTAGAGTGTAGGCATTTGTGGGTTCTTCCACTATTTCCAACAAATTTTGTTAGATAAATAGGGTCCTCATTTGAATGCTCTAAGAATTATAATGTTCTCCATCAAACATAGGTATTAAGGTTTGGGAATAGTTGACTGTGAAGTTGCTTGGGTTGGGCAACATGGTATGACTATAGGATGAGCTATGGAGAAGTATAGAAGAGGCTCTAATATCAATGTTTGTTGGGAAAGAAGGTAGTGGGCTCTTGTATAAAGGTCAACAATGAGAAGTAGGAGGAACAAGCTCTTGAATGAAGGGAACTTGTATTGCACAAGGAAGAAACGAAGATTACAACAAGGACTCTTGTATCTCCCTACACTAGCTCTAGGACTCACTTAGCTTTACCTCACTTGACTTCACCTCACCCCTTGTTGGGGGACCCTATTATGGTTCCTTAGAAGCTTCTAGTTAGAAGACTCAGATCTGGGACGTAACACATAGCTCTACAAATATCTAAACGTATTAACTCAAGAGAAGCCTATGCTCTCCATGTAGACTTTGCAAATGGCAATTTATATATGTTTCCATAAATGCATCCTTCACGAGCTTCATTTTTTTCTTTGATATAAGGAAGGCCAATCACCATGTTGTTTTGTTGCAGTAGCTTCAAGCCTTTATAACTTAGATGTCCATATCTCAAGTGCCATAATAAGGAATCACGAGTAAAGTCTTGCCTATAATAATGCACTTATCTTTGTTGAAATAAGGTGAATAGCCTTTAAGCATGAGTTGTCTGACACTCAATACATAAACGATCATGAATGAGTTTAGTGTTACTTTCTTTTTTTTGCACTGCAATCGTGCCTTTGCCTTTGATGACTTGAAACCTTCCCATCTCCTAATTTTACTTGTGAGGTGACTTTTTCATCTTACTCTATAAAGCACTTATGATTTCCTATCATATCGTTGTTGCAACTACTATCTAGATACCAAATATCTTATGAATCAACTTAAGCATTCATGCATGAATAGAATAATTGATCTTCTTTGCCATTGGTAGAGAAATATGTCTCATTTTTCTGTTTATACTAATAATCTCTTTATGAATGATTTGGTATCTTACATCCAGTGGATCTATACTGATAATCTTTACTTTCATGTCCAAATTTCTTACAAATAATGCATCGGGCGATATATGAGTTACCTCTTGAATTCTTTTGGTCTTTATAGTCATACCTGCCTTTTCCTCTTTCTTGATTTTGAGAGAAACTCTTGCTTCCGTACTTCTTTCCATAATGCACTCTTAGAAGTGCTCTCTTTTCTTTGCTCTCTTTCTCTTCATCTTCCTTTTCTTTTCAGCTCTATTTACCTTCATTTGAAATGCTTGCTCCAAGGTTGTTGTTGTGAATTTGCTCACTGTTTACTCATGGGCTTCAAGAGAGCCCATTAGTTAATGCGAACAATAAGAAGATAAACCTTTTGTCACTTCAATTGCAGCAACTATGTGATCATATTTCATAGGCAAACTTCTTAAAACCTTCTCAACAGTCTTTTTCTCTTGAAAAGCATCTCCATAGCTTCTAATTTGATTTATAATTCTAGCAACTCTAGTAAAAAATACTTGTAGAGACTTATTATCGTTCATTGCCAAGTTATCAAGTTCCCATTATAAGGATTGGAGTTTGATGGAGATTAGCGTGGAAGACCCTTAGGACTCTTTCTTCAAAATATCTCATGCTTCCTTAGATCTTGTTACGAATAGAATTCTTGCAAAGATGGTTTTGCTTACCCCTTGTTGAATGAAGAGAAGTGCCCTTGCATCTTTATTCCTGCATTCTTTATACTCCTTTTGTTTGGTTGAGTTCATGTTGCTAGAGCGGAGGCATCTGCAGGTTCTTCCACTATTTCCCACAAATCCTGTGAGATAAAGGGGGTCCTCATTTGAATGCTCCAAGAATTATAATGTTCTCCATTAAAAATAGGTATTAAGGTTTGGGAATAGTTGAATGTGGAGTTGCTTGGGTTGAGTGACATGGTATGACTATAGGAGGTGAGTTATGGAGAAGTATAGAAGAGGCTCTAATATCAAAATTTGTTGGAAAAGAAGATAGTGGGCTCTTAGAGAAAGATCAACAATTTGAAGTAGGAGGAACAAGATCTCGAACGAAGGGAACCTGTATTGCACAAGGAAGAAAGGAAGATTACAACAGGGAGTCTTGCACCTCCCTACACTAGCTCTAGGACTCACGTGGCTTTACTTCACTTCACTTCACCTCACCCTTGGTGGGGGGCCCTATTTATAGGTTCCTTAGAAGCTTCTAGTTAGAAGACTCGGAACATTTTAGTTACAAGACATTTCATGTAAGGAATCACCTTCCCTAGATTCTTCCTACAAGGCTTTTTAAGATAATAATCCAAATACTTTTTTGCCTCCACACAAGTCTAGAACTTGTGGATGACTCCAGAAAACTAACTCTAGACCTTGTGTGGCCCTTTCTAGAGTATGGGCCCATTTAAAGAGATTCACATTAATATAAGATAGTAGGCCCAAGACAAATGAGCTTTATAGAAATTTACAAATTACTTTCTAACATAACATAAATGAACAACAATGGGCTCCACTTGTACAGATGTTCCTGAAACTTAACCCCATTGTTCGCATGAACCAAGCGATATCAGGTCAGAAGTAGAATACATAGAGGAATAAGAGAAGAATAAGACCTCTTATTCTTAGAATAAAGTTAAGTCTGCTTTGGTTGGAGGACTTGCTTATTCCGCATCATAATTGCTTATTTGAGGAATAATGTGAATAAGCAATTCTACCCCACACCAAAGAATCAAGTATTCCACCTAGAATTTCATCCAACTGGCAAAGTGAAACATTCTTTATTTTGAAGTAAGCAATCTGAAAAAACTAATCCCGTCGTAATTTATTCTACTATCAAAGTGTGGCGTAGTAATTAAAAATCCAAAGGAGACATTCTCAGAGCAGGAGAGTCCTACCTAGGCAACAAATCAATAGAAGAAGCTGAAATAATTGCAATTTGGGAAGGACTCAAGTCAGGATGTAAAGAATAGCCTCAGATTTTGCTTGTTGCAACTGATTCCTCAAACTGTGTGCATTATATCTACAACAAACAGATTGTACCATGGAAAACTGTTTCATTGGTGCAAAGTATCAGGCAAATTCTCCAACAGGGGAACAATATCTCAGTGAAGCATGAGATTAGGAGCACCAATCGTGCTGCTCACTAGTTGGCTACACAAGCAAGGACCTCTGGAGACATACAGCATCGGACACGGGACTTTCACACTGAGCTTCTTGCCATCTATCTGGATGATCTGCAGCCCATGTAAGCTCACTAGCACTTGATCAGTAACCGTACGTCCTACTGTAACTAAAAGAAAGAAATTAAGTTTTAAAAGCTTCCTCCACATTCACTGTATATATAGTTGTATTAAAAAAAAGATAAAAGGGACAAAATAGAAGGCCGCCTTTCTCAGACTCCTATGAAGGGACATGGCCGACTTACTTTTCCTTCCTACCTTTTTTTGCTCTTAGTCACTTTGATGGGAGAATAGGAGAAGAATAAGGAGAAATAAAAGGAGAATAAGTTTAATTTTATTTTTGACAAATAGAATGACTTAGACTAGTGCAGAATAAGATATTCGATGAATTAGGAGAATAAGTCATTCCATCTTAGATCTAAGAATTACTTATTCTTTTTATTCCTTCAACATGTTCCATAAAACTATTAAACCGAAACACTCCTTATTCTAGTATACACTATTTTATCAGTAGACTCCACCTAATAACTTATTTTGCAAACAAAATGAGACTGATCTGGTAAAGTTTTAATGGTCACACGCTCTGGAACATATATGACTATGTTATTTGTAGTAGTAACTGTGATACTGTGGGGAAGAAAAAGTCTATCATGTTGTTCAATATCATGGAAAGGATCAACAAGAGAATTGAAATTCTCTATTTTGACCGAACAAGGAAACGTACATCTCATACATATATTGGTAGAAAAAATACCCACATGCTAAAACTTCTCCCATCCGAACTTCGGAAATCGCCGATTCTATCACAATCACGAGAGAACCGTAGAATCGTCAAAATCCAAGACATTAATTCTAGACCGAGCGGAAGAACCGGATGAAATATCAAATTCGGACTTGATCTTTGTAAGTGGGGGTATACGAGAGACCATGACTTTCTTGGGCTCTTGGTGTGGCTCGGCCACAAGGAGGGTGACGGTGACAGGAAAATGACCCGGCGGCTAACAGGTCTATGTCGAGCGGGAGGTATCCTAATCAGTTGATCGGTAGGCCGACCGGGGTATCCGCGTGAAAAGGACCAGAGAAAGTGACGAGGTCCACCAAGTAGAATGAACAAACTCCGACAACAACCCCCCTCCCCTCAATTTCGAGCACAAAGGTCTACTTGAGAAATGGGAGCTGAAGGTGGACAAATATCATATTAAGAAGACAACGATGGGAGCGCAAGGTTGCTGTGGACCCGTGTCTACTCGCTTCTTCTTTAAATGAGAAATTAAACAGAGACGCTTAAGAAGTCCTTTTCCTCGGCGTCTTACAAAAAAGCGATGAAAGAAATGGGTCTGCAAGGGATGTTTGTTTATTACAGGGTGATACATGTTCCTTTGTCGTAAATGATATCCGTACGTGCTCGCAGGAAACTTAATGCACATGGTACAAGAGGATGTGGGTGACGGCAAACCCAGCTGGTTCGACACATCAATAACGTTCTCGTTTGAACGGACAGAACGTCTTAAAGGGTTGGACTGTGCACCTGCGTGCTGTTTAAGAGTGTGTGGTGTTATTAACGGAGATGGGGCCTGCGCTGCTGATGCCACAGTGGAGGAACTGAGTGGGGCGGTTGTTCCTTTGGTTGGGTGGAGAACGCTGAGCCGGGAGGGAGAGGAGGGCACGTGTGCGAACGTCTGTGAACTACTACTAGGGCACTGTTTGGGGCACTGTTTGGTAACTCCTATTGGACCGCCGACAGGTTTGCTGTGTTCTCAAGCGAGGTGTGCACGCATCAAGCTTCCAACTGTCGGTGAGAAATCCGGATGAAAGAGATAGACACGGTGAAAAAGTCAGACATCTCTACCCAGCGCAGGTTGGAGCGAGTTTTTCGCCTTGGTAAAGGAATTTTGAAGTTTTTTTATACTTTTGTCCTTAATAAATACAGAAATCACCACTCACTAACAATTGAAAAAACGGATATGAAGAGAGTAAAATAGTAAAGAAATCCCACCGCCTCTGCACAGTTCCATTTGCTGCTAAACATTTGAAAGGGAGGGCGGCAAAAATCTGATAGTCCTGAAAAAGTAAATATTTTTGTAAAGTCAGCTTATAAAAAAAACGTCACCAAACAATGCCTAGGATATACTTTGCACCAGAAAAATAATGAATAATTTAAAATCATCATGTTGAGAGCTATCTGTAGTCTGTGACCATATGAAATCTTCGTAGACTCCCTGTCGTACCATACTTCTGTCCTTTCATCCTAATCTAGGGAAAAAGAGAACAGATAGAATGCGTAGGCTGCCAAAGTTTTGGCAGATCGAATCTCTTGTTAACCTGAAGTTTTGGCAGATCGAATCTCTTGTTAACCTGCCCTGAAGTTTTGGCAGATCGAATCTCTTGTTAACCTGCCAGGCAAAAACTATGTCTTAGTGGAACGGCCCACGTTGTCTCTTCATGATGAGAGTATAGTTGATTATAGAGAGGATGCACGTGGTAGGTGACAGATTAATCACAAGTTCAAGGTGATATGTCGATCATCATCTAGCAGAGCCTAAACTGATGTAGGTTGCAAGACAAATCACAAATCCGTACACTAATTTTTGCTTAATTACTTTAAACTACGTCTGGTGATTCCACAAACGTAATGATCACATAACTTTGCCTGCCAAAAAGGCTTCCTTCGGGTTACCAATTAGGCCCCAAGAAACATAGATGTTGTGATGCCACAGAAATCCACTGGCACTGGATGATACATCATAGGAGGGGCACTTGTACTGCACGGTCCTCAATCGGATCCAAGATACAGTGATGGATGGGAATAATTCAAAAACCATATTTTAAACTTGGAAGAGCGTGTTGATATTAAGTGATCTCCAAAAGGTTTCATTTGTCAGGTACTTCACATATGCTGTTTCGTGCACCTTCAAATTGCAATCTCTTTCTCGATCACCAGTCATTCACAAGGAAATTGCTAGGTTGACTTATTTTAAATTTGCGTAATGTTTGCTGTCTTAATGGTCAATGCAGCAAGCTTTGTCGTCTTGCAATGCAAGACGTCGTTGGTCTACTTAGCCATAGGTCATATACGTTGATCAAATTTTTTTTCACGAGTGAGTCAGACAATCATTATATGCGGGTACAAAGTTGTGGACGCGAGAAATGTACGTACACGTGACAAATGCTTCGTCAACCTGACAAGTATTATTTGCCATGTCCATAAAGCATTTATCACACTCAAAAAATATTTGTCACGCCTACGAATGTTTTGTCATACATATATACATTTGTCCTGCTCAAAACTTTGCAGCTAGATTTAATGCTACCTAGAACCCGTGCCTAGGTGAACTGATCACATCATGCATTATAAAATGACTCAGCTTGCTATAAACATTACTCTTGAATTTTAGTATGACTGGGATGAGCCATAGTAAGTGCCCCGGTCTTACTGGGCTTCTTGGATTTTTATGGTCCAATCTTGCGTCTCATAGGTGAGGTCGAACATAGCATGGAGGAAGGAACAAACTGATGAGAGTGCCGTGAAAGAGAGACATCTTGTGTGTCCTTTGTGAATCTTCTTACCATAATAGTCTTCTTATGGTGTTGGTCCCATGTAGGTAGCTTGGAAACAATTGAAGCATGTTAAATTTTATGGTCTTCTAAGTTTCTAACGCGTGAGCTTAGATGCTCAACAATTATTTTTGCGGTTCTGCGGAGTTCTGAGTGCTGAGACCCTACCTCAAGAAGTTGTATTAGAGCCATAGTTAAATATGATATAGGTATAATACGACAAGAAATATACTCAAACATAGTTCGATTTGAATTTTGAATGAGAAGGTGAAAACTTCAAACAATCAAAAGATTAGAAGAAGAGTCACAAGTATGCATATAAAATTTTAGAAATAATTAATTCAAAGTCCCTGGCAATGGTTGCGACTTCTTTCTTGGTCCCTGTCAGAAAAGAGAGAGCTAAGAAGTTCTTGCTTTTTGGTACCCTGCAATTTCTAATCGCTGTAATTTGGGAAGCGGAATTTAAAATCCCTCTTGAACAGTTGCCATATATACCCTGTCATGTTTTTTGGTTCCTGTTTTATCCTTCGCCCCTTTCAAAAGGTTCTGCCATCCCTATCTCTCTTCTTTCCCTCACCCTTCGTTCAACCTTTAAACTCCCTTCAGCTAACGTTAAAAAAAAGTAGTACGTGATTTAAAGGCCCACTTTTAAATCATTCTAAGCGAGAGTTACAGAGAAATAGTAAATGACTTAAAGTAAAATTAAGATTACTTAAAATAAAATTGTTGAATTATCAAAAGATTCATTGTAAAGCATACAACACATAACATGTGTATATTTTGAATGTAAAAGAAGATCATTCAACATTCATCATATTGTATTGGATTATTATAAGACTTTCTATATATTGTGACCTTGTTGTTTGCATCTAGAAAAAATGTAGGCTTGTTCTACTTCTCCCCTTGAATGTATTTCCTTCTTTCTTAGTCTTTTGGGCAATTTCTTTCTTACGGGTGATTTGATTTGAACACTACTTCTAGCATATCAAATGTGGGGATTAGTTGAATAAGATTTTGATATGCAGCACTATACATATGTGTACTGTAAAATAGTGATACATACTATGATACAAGTTGTTTGTTATAGGTAATTGCAGCATGCGCATGTTTGCAAGATATCTTCAAAAGTTGCCAATGCCCACGGGAGCAAGTTTGTGGATGGAGGTCGATTGTATATGACTTCATATTTTTCACGACCTCTAATATATTCCCATCTGATTTACGTATTCGTAAATCTTGTTACTGTTTTGTGCAATTAATTTCTCTACCTTAGAATAGAATGGAGTCTCCCTAGTGTCATGATCAATTTTTATCTTTGCAACCATTTTCATAATTTGAACTCTAACTTTATCAACCATTTGGAGAATGGGTAGAGCACGAGCCTCATGTATCTAGGCATTGAAGGATTTGACTAGATTAGAGAATAACTTTTCGTACCTGCGATCGTTTAAGGAGAAAAAAACCTTTGAAATTAAAAAGAGTTCAGTAATGTATGTAGTGATTTAAAGTAAATAAGAATAAGTTTGAAAGTGAAATACGTATAGTGGTAAAGTAAAGCTTAGAGCAGGTTAAAGTAATGAAGAGTGACTTTTGAAGTAAAAGGTATATAGTGTTAAATTAAAACATGGAGTAGACTAATGAGAGAAGAAGATGTTCTAAAATAAAATGTAAATTGATGTAAAGTAAAAAATTTGCAAGTTAAAGTGAAATTAAATTAAATATAGTAATATACATAGTATCTTAAAGTAAGAAAGAAATGAGTATCAAGATAAAATACGTATAATGTTGAAGTAAAACTTTGAGTAGGTTAAAGTAATGAATAGTTGCTTTTAAGGTAAAAGACATATAATATTAAAGTGACATATGGAGTGGATTAAAGAAGAAAAGAACATGTTTTAAGTAAAATGTTGAACGTATGGCGTTAAAGTAAAACATGAATGATCTTCATAACTTCTACCTCTCTCTAGGAAAGAGTACTTGCGATCAATGATCAACGTTATTTCACAAAACCCAATCTTTTACCTTAAGAGATTGAAACTCTATTGCACCAATGGCAGCTATGTATTCGTGTTCAATAATAGCATATACAATCCTCTTAAGAATTTTAGTAAGAATTTTCTTCATAAGTGCGTGATATCTTCTAGCAGCTTGGTCCCTGAAGTTTTGCTTGATGTGCTAAAAACAATATGAATGGTCAGCATTTGAGAATATTTCGAGAACATCTTCCTTCAAACCCATTACCCTATCTAACGTAAAGACCATTCTTCTATCATTGATGAGTGTCGTCTTCAGGTTTTGAAGAAACTATATCCAATTGTCATCATAACTCTTTGAATTGGCTATGGGGTGTGCTACAGTGAAGAACTCGTTGTTGCCATTTAATGCACTAGCTACAAGTATTACACCTTGTACTTTATGTTGTTTTATATGAGTTATATTTAAGAATAGTATAAGTCTACACCCAACTTTATATCCATAAGCATATACACCGAAGCATAAGAAGTAGCATTTAAAACATTGTATCACTGCAACCATTGGAAGGTGTACAATGGATCTTAGATATGTCTCTATAACATGGGCATTATACTAGAGCAACATATCCTAACTTGTGCTGATATCATAGTATAAGGAATTAGCAGTTACTTTCTTGCCCTACTAAGCCTACTAGGATATTGTTACTTGAAATTCGAAGTATAACATAGAATGACTAAATGTAAATTGGAATTGAATTAAAATAATGTTTTAACTAAATTAATGTAACATGGATACAATTTGAAGTATCAAGTAGAATGATTTAAAGTAATCTGATAACATATTTGAAGTAGACGTTTGAATGATTTAAAATTATCTGCTACCATTTTTAAAGTAACTTTAATATTAAAAAGTTATGTAATGTAAAATTAAGCAATGAAAGTGCAGTTGCTCATACCTGATAATAAGGAATAACAATATCATATTCTCGACATATGTCTTTCTTCATATCACTTACTCTATAGGTTGGTGTATCAGTTAATTTATTATTCACAATGCTCGCAACCCACTTCATCGACAGTCTTAGAGGGCCCTAGCTCACAATGTCTCATCCACATGTGTATGTTGTTTATTGTATTGATCGCTAACTCTGGCCCATCATTAATAAAGGGATGCATGGAGACGCCACTAGCATTGAGCATCCTTGCACTTTACTATTAGATGGATTAAGTCATTTTTCAAATACTACAAATGAAATTCCTTACTCATGGTATAATTAGTTAACTCCAGCTGTAAATGTTCCTTGCTACTATATTTGTCCTACTAAATGTATTGAACCTGCAAAAAATGGAGATGATACTAGAACAATGATGATGCTTTCTATTGGCCGGCCTACATACAGTGTTAAACCACTGTCCGTGTAATATGAGACAAGAAAGTCATTACTTGTTAAGGATGGTCTGGAATATTTATATGATAGACTGCTACTCGTTCAGATGCCTTAAAGTTAATATTTAGATTTCTTAAAGTAACTATCCACATGTCTTAAGGAAAATGTTCATATGCTTTCACGTGAATGTCGAAATGTCTTAAAATAAGCATTCATATCTTATAAAGTAAATGTCGAAATGTCTTAAAGTAAATATTCAGAAACCTTAAGTAAATGTTCAGAAGTCTTAAAGTAACTAATCATATATATTAAAGAAAATATTCATATGTTTTAACGTAAACATCAAAATGCCTTAAAGTAATCATTCATATGTTTTAAAGTAAATGTCAAAATATCTTAAAGTAAATATTGGAATATCTTAAAGTAAATATTCATATGCCTTAAACTACATGTGCATATATCCTAAAGTAATTGTTGAGATCTCTTATAGAAAATGTTCATATGTTTTAAGGTAAACGTCAAAATGTCTTCAAGTAAACGCCCATATGTTTTAAAGTATATGTCAAAATGTCTTAAAATAATTGTCGAAATGTCTTAAGGTAAATGTTTTGAGGTCTTAAAGTAACTGTTGATTAGATCACTACTATACATATGTTTCATAATTACTTTACAATTCAACCATAACACCTTAAAAAATAAAATTTGTTTATAATAAAAATATCTTTTGTTGTAGCGTATCTAATGGTATGGCACAGTTGAAACCGTTTAAAATACATGTCTAAATTTTTTAGATTCTCCATAGTTGATGTATTTACATGATCATTTGGATATGCACTGATTGTTGCAGACTCTGCCTGTTGAACTTATAAATTGATGAATGATGTACCTTCAAGCTTATGTAATTTGTACATCACTTGCAAACCTAAATCGACGCATAGTATTTATGAAGTCTCTATTATATGCAGAACAACATAGTTAATGATCACGTCGTTGTTTAATAATCTCCATCTTTTGCAAACCTTTTGACACAGTGTATCCAATGACTATGATGGCATGATCTTTTATGGTTATTTGATATGCTTTGGTTGAGTTTTACTATGATGTTTTACCATCATAAAAAACAGGGAGAATGTTGGATTATGTTTGAATTTGAAGATTGACAAAACACGTAATTATGTGTGCAACCATATCTTTAAGACTGAAGCTTTGGATGCTTTGGAAATCTCTAGGGTGTCAACACCTTACTGAGCAGTGTCAACACTTTAGGCTCCCATCGAGAACCCGAGGGCCTAGAAAGACCCAATGTCAACAGCTAACTGAGGGGTGTCAACACCACCAGTTCTTATAGAGAGATTAAGCCACTGGAGAAGCCTAGGGTGTCGACACCTTACTTGGTAGTGTCGACACCTTCGCAACTACGTAAGAGATTTTTGAACGTCTAAAATATGAGAATTCTCTTTGCTGGTGCCCCCAATGGCTCTTTGATGACTTAGGCTCTAGGCTTGAGCTAAGGCCATCCTAGCATTAGAGAAAGCTCTCATTGCAAAGTTCCTCCTCCAACACCTCTCAAGATTCATTTGCAACCTCATAGGCTTTGGAGGACTGCTCCTCAAGGAAAGGGATCAAGGCTACATTTGTTTGTTTTTTTTAAATCATTTGATCTCTTGTTTCTCATTGTTCTTAACATGTTTAATCATTTACTTGTCTGTGCTCATTCATTGGAGCATATGTATGCATTGGTGAGCTAGCAGCATGAAAACCTAGCATGTGTGGGTGGTTACTAGATTGTTTCTAGTAAAGGATACCAAAGTGAGCTTGGGGAATGAAAGTAGGTCATCTTGTGACTGAACCACTATAAAAATCCTTATGTCTCATTGTGTGTGATTGCCATCATTTCTTCCGCTTCACTTTTTTGTATACTTTAATTTGCAGATTGCATTGAGATTTCAAAAACTCTATTCACCTCTCTCCTTTAGGGTTTATCATAACTGTGGACCAACAATTAGAATCAAAGCAGGTCTCTAAATTAAAGGTTTAATACCCTTTAGAGAGATCTATAAGGGTATGGCACTCTTCGGACCTAATTTCTTGTTTGGTTAAGGACAGTCCACTATTAGACCACCTCCATTTAGTGGGTTTAATTGTGGCTATTTGAAGAATCACATAGTATACATGCCGGCCATAGACTTTGAAATGTGGAGAGTCATAGAGATTGGTCCATATGTACCAACAAAAAAATCAAAGGATTGGACAACGAACGATTTTCAAAAGTTGCTTTTGAATTTCAATAGCTATCCAAGCTCTTTATTGTGCTCTTGATATAAGCAAATTTAATCGCATTTCCACGCGTGAGACAATCAAAGAAATTTGAAAAAAGTTTGAAGTGACCTATGAAAGAACAAATCAAGTCAAGGAGATCAAAATCAACATGTTAATCCACAAATATAAGCTTTTTAAGATGGATAGAAACGAAACCATTGGAGAGATGTTCACTAAGTATGGCGACATCGTTGATGGGCCTAAAGCCCTACGTAAAGTATATTCCAACTCAGACCTTGTAAGAAAAATTCTTCGTGCTTAGAAGAGGCAAATGACTTGTCAACTCTCTTACTTTACGAGCTCATGGGATCATTGATGACTTATGAGATGAACATACTAAGGATCAATGAAAAAGATCAAAAGAAGAAAAATTCTTCGTTCTTTACCTCATATTTGGAATACTAAATTTACAGCTATAGAAGAGGCAAATGACTTGTCAACTCTCTCACTGGACGAGCTTATGGGATCATTGATGACTTATGAGATCAATATACTAAGCATCAATGAAAAAGATCAAAAGAAGAAAAAGTCAATAGTACTAAATGCTTCCTCAACTCTCTCAAGTGATGGAGAAAGTGAAGAAGTTGATGAGGAAGATGTGTCGATGATCTGCAATCAAATAAGAAGGTTCCTAAGGAAGAAGAAATCTTAAGGAATGCGTCTCAAGTCACACAAGAAATTCTAAGGGAAAGGTGAATCATTTATGACTAGTGAAATTATTTGCTATGAATATAAGAAATTAGAACACATGAGAGGTAAATGCCCAGACTTGAAGAAGAAATACAAGAAGGACAGAGATAGATACAACAAACAGAAAGTAATGGTAGTTGCATGGAATGCCGAAGATGAAGCCTCCATGGATGAGTTAATAAATAAAGAGAGAGCAAATCTTTCTCTCATGGTGCAAGAAACGAATGAGATAATATCGAAACTTGTACGACTTACTTTAGAGCAATTTTAGGAAGCATTTGATGATATCTACTATAGATACAAACTTGCTAAGCAAGAAAACAAGAGGCTTAGCAAGGAGTTAGCAACTTGTTTTGTTGATTCTCAACTCAAATCCTTGATGATTGAGAATGATGCTTTGAAATTTAAAAGTGAGAAACTTAGGCGTGAATTTTTTATTGTGCATCATGATATTCCTCATGCCAAGATAAGATTTAAGAATTAAATGATGTGGTTGGAGAAGCTAAAAAAAGAAATGTCTAAGTTTGTCAAAGGTAGAGTCAACTTAGATGTCATTCTTGGGTCCTCCATTGGTATTTTTTGGAAAGAATATATTAGATATCAACCATCCAAAGGTAAGAAGAACTGTAATGCTCAATCCACTAAAACCCTCTTTATAGTGTTCCTTTTGCCACTTGTAATTATTATGGTAAGAAGGGCCATGTATCATACGGATGTTGGTTCCAAAGAAATGGCAACAAAACCAAGATCATATGGGTTCCACATGGCTCATTCAGAAATAAATCTAATTCAAATGGACCCAAGAAAATCTAAGTACCAAACACTATATGAGACTTTCATATTTCTTGTAGGTATATGTTGAAGACTCAAGGGGACTATGGTACTTGGACAGTGGGTGCTCCCACCGTATGATCGGAAACAAAAAGATCTTTACCTCCTTGGAAGAAAAAGGAGGATGATCAGTCATGTTCATAGACAATGAGAAAGGAAAGGTAATTGATGTGGAAAATATAGGTAATGATTCTTTCATCTCAATCGAGAATATTCCTTTTGTTAATGATTGAAGCACTATCTCTTGAGCATAAGCCAATTCTATGACAAGGGATGTAAAATAGTGTTTGAAAAAACTCATTGCACTTTCCTAGATACTACTTCCAATAAAGACAAATTTGTTAGGAGAAGGAGTGACAATGTATATATAGTATATCTTAGTGAACTCTATGATTATAAGGTATGTTTTTCAGCTAACAATCATGATCTAACTTGACTTTGGTATAAAAGGTTGGGTCATGCAAACATGAGGATTCTATCAAAGCTAGCAAGCCATGGACTTGTTAATAGCCTACTTAAGGGTAAGTACGAGCTTCATAGAATTTGTGATGCATGCGCAAAAGGTAAGCAAACTAGAGTATCTTTCAAATCTAAGAATGTTGTTTCAACTTTTAGACTATTAGAATTGTTTCATATGGACTTGTTTGGACTTATGCTTGTACCTAGTTTAAGTAGAAAAAATTTTGACGTTGTTATTGCAAATGATTTCTTACAATTTACTTGGGTTTTTTATTTATTTAAGAAGAATGATGCATTAACTGAATTTGTGAAGTTTTGTAAGAATGTCCAAAATAGCAAGGGGTACACCATCACAAGCATTCGAAGTGACCATGGTAAGGAATTCGAAAACCTCAAGCTTATTGAATTTTGTAAAGAACATAGATTTAACCATAATTTTTCGGCTTTGAGAACTCCTCAACAAAGATGTAGTTGAGAGAAAAAAATCGGACCTTAATAGATATGGTTAGAACCATGTTATGCAAAAATCATTTGTCTTCATTACTTTTGGATTGAACCTATTAATAGTGCATGCTATATTACTAATCGTGCTCTTATTAGACTTATTCTTTATAAGACTCCTTATGAACTATTCAAAGGTAGAAAGCCAAAAATTTCTCATCTAAGCCCTTTTGAATGCAAGTGTTTCATTCCTAACAATGAAAAAGAGTCTTTAAGTAAGTTTCATACAAGGAACACCAAAGATATATTTCTTAGATACTCACTCTCATCTAAAGCTTATTGTGTTTTTTATTAAAAGTACATTAATGGTAGAAGAATTCATTCATATATTATTTGATGAAACTAAAATCTTCTTAGGAAGCACTTACTTCATGATGAGCCTCCATATAAGAATGTTGCAGAACCAACTATTCAAGGTGGAT
Organism: Zantedeschia hybrid cultivar; assembly: GCA_030544215.1. Lineage (NCBI taxonomy): Eukaryota > Viridiplantae > Streptophyta > Magnoliopsida > Alismatales > Araceae > Zantedeschia > Zantedeschia hybrid cultivar. The sequence goes on from JARZZO010000002.1 coordinate 65,284,408, forward strand.
CTACAAATGACCCGTTGCGTCCATCAATCGAAAACACCTATGGGTGAACCACAAATTGATGACACTAGCACTAAAGCACCTTTGGAAAGTCTACGAACTCCATTAACAAATACTAAGGAACTTCCACGAGGTTGAAAAATTAAGAAGAGCCATCCTATAGATAACATTATGGGTGAGCCTTCATAAGGTTTACGTACTTGTTCTTCTTATAAGCATCATCATGATTATCTTGCTTTTATTTCTCACATTGTGCCTAAGAATATTGATAAAACTTTAAGTGATGAAAGTTAGATAGTAGCTATGCAAGAAGAACTCAATCAATTTGAAAAGAATAAAGTGCGATATGTAATTCAACGACCCAAGGACAATCCGGTGATTAGCACCAAGTGGGTCTACCGAAACAAGCTTGATGAAGTCGGAATAGTGATAAGAAACAAGGAAAAGTTAGTGACTAAGCCTCACTTTGTTTGTGGAATAAGCCCTGAATAGGATGTTTTATTCTCCTAAAACCTTTTAACCCACTTTGGTGGAGGGGAGTGCTTAACCCAGGGTGCTATGGGTTATACCAGGGGTTAAGCGGAATAACATGGGTATTTTAAACTCTTTATTCTCTTCTTTATTCTACTTATTCCTACCAAATCACTTGGAATAGCGCAGTGCAATTCTACTTATTCTGGGTGGAATACCAACTACTTACCAAACTAAAATACCTCTTATTCTGGTTTAAGAAATAATTTCCTCCTTATTCTGGTTTAAGTTATTCTGCAAACAAACTGAGCCAGGTTATAGACAAGAAGAAGATATTGATTTTAATGAAACTTTTGCTCCCACAACTAGATTAAAATCTACTTACATGTTATTAGCTTTGTGTATGCTAAAGATTTTACTCTGTATCAAATAGATGTTAAAAGTATCTTTTTAAATAATTTTATTAAAGAAGAAGTTCTTACTAAACAACTATAGGATTTTAGAGATCGAAGTTTTTCAAATCATGTTTTCAAACTTTGGAAAGTGTTATATGGTTTAAAACAAGCCACTCTTGCTTGGTATGAGAGGCTTCGCTCCTTTTTTATTGTGAAAGGTTTTAAACGTGGTAATGTAGATATAACTCTTTTTGTAGAGAAAATGATATAATCTTAGAGCAAGCTTATGTTGATGACATTATGTTCGGTGCCACTAATGAGAATCTTTACAAGAAATTTTCTCAAGATATGCAGGGGGAGTTTAAGATGAGTCTTATGGGATTAAATTTCTTCCTTGGACTTCAATCAAGAAACAAATTGATGGGATCTTTGTTCACTAATCGAAGTATATCAAGGAGATGCTAAAGAAATTTGGCATGGAAAAAGATAAACCTCTGTCTACTCTAATGAGCACTTCCACCAAACTAGACAAATATGAAAGTGGCACAAACATAAATGAGAAAATGTATCGAGCTATAATTAGATCCTTATTATATTTGATGGATCTACTGGACATCATGTTTAGTGTGTATCTTTGTACTCCAATCTAGTCCAAGAGAATCACATCTTATTGCCATTAAAGGAATATTTAGATATTTGTTTCATGCCATCAATCTTGGTTTACAGTATCCTCGTGGATGTGATCTCAATTCGGTAGCATTTTCTAATGCGCATTATGTAGGTTGTAAGCTTGACAGGAAAAGTACTAGTGGGATTTGTCAATTCTTAAGAGGTTCTCTTATTTCATGGGCTTCCAAGAAACAAAATTTCGCAACATTATCAATGGCCAAAACTGAATATGTGGCTGCCGAAAGTTGTTGTACACAAGTACTTTGGATTAAACATCAATTACTTGATTATAACATTGAATTAGATTGCATTCCAATCATGTGTGATAATACTAGTGCAATAAATCTTTCCAAGAATCCTATCAAACACTCACGCACGAAGCACATAGAGATTTATCATTATTTTTTGTGTGATTATGTTGCTAGAAAAGATATTAGTTTTGAATTTTCTTGATATTGATCATCAATTGTCCGATATCTTTACAAAACCTTCGAGTGAAGATCGCTTTACTTATGTTAGAAGTGAATTGGGCATGTGTAATTTGACTTATTGAACTATGTGTATCTATTAATTGTTCCTTATATTTTTTATGCATAAAAAATTTGTGGAATGCATTTACAATTTTTTTGATTTTTTCTAAAATTTATTTAGCCATAGTTGACATATGTGAACAAGGAGTCGACACCCTAGGAACAAAGGACCTGAGCATGTGCCCAAGATGTTGACACCCTTCAGTAAGGTGTCGACACCTTTGATCGTGGGCCCATATAAGGGACCCCCATCAGCCGTATTCAGGTTCAACCCCTTTCTTCCCTCCTTCTTGGTGTCAACCTCTTCTTTCCTAGGGTTCGACCCCTCTGTTTCCTTCGTAGATTTCTTGCCCCCAAGCCCTCTTTCTTTTCTTAATTAGACCTCCTCCGTCCCTAAATTTTTTTCCTCTTTATTTACCCACTCTTCTTCTTATTTTCTTAAACCCTAGCCCTCTTCCTCCACCCGCATGCATGGCTCTGTAGACACGCTAATTTTGACATCATTTCGAGTAAATTTCATAAATGCCTCAGAATGGTCTGATATTTAATCATTGGTTAATTTTTATTAATCTTTTTAAGTGTCGGGTCGAACAGACATGTTTAAGTTAATCAATTAAATTAATTTTAACTTGAATTTCAGTTAAAATATGCAGAATTCTAAAAGACGTCGACATGTGTGGACGCGATTTAGAGTTTATTCCTGTTTTAACGTTTAAATTTGAATTTTTAATCAATTGATTAATTAGCTAAAAGGCGTCTGTGAAGGCTGACGCGTTTTAGGTTTCCTAAGCTATTTTAACTTCTCTTCCGGATGTTTATCCTTATCTTAATTAGTGTAAAAGACGTCTACACATGTGGACGCGTTTTAGCTAATAAAGATAAAGATAAGTTTTCCCGGATATTTATCCTTATCTTAATTAATCTGAAAGGCGTCAGTTATGGTGGACGCGTTTTAGATAATTACAGATAAAGATGAATTAATCAGTATTTATCTGTCGGTTAAGATAGATAAATCTTAGATTTTTCTATGTTAATCGCGAACGCAGAAAAAGCCTATAAATACCTTGCATCTTGAAGAGTAAAAAATGTTGAGCCATATTGAGCCTATTGAGAAAAAAGAGTGTGAAGCAATCTTGAGTTAATTGAGCGATAGTGAGTTGAAGATTGGAGCAACAACGTCGGAACGCCGGAGCGCTGCCATTTCTAGAAGTCGGCGTCCCTTTTCAAGAATCTTCATCCTTTCAAGGCTTCAAACAATTGGGCATAAGTGTTTCAATTCTGTATTTTTATTCTTCATCTTCATTAATTTCATTCTTCATATTCACTTCATGCAACACACACCAGAGCATCACTTTTCAAAACCTATTTGATTAAAGGGGTTTTCAAAGCCATTTAAACAAGTAAGTTTGTTGTTCAATTATATGCTTAAAATCATGATCAGTTTGGATATTACTTATATCTAAAGTTCTCATCATTAGTATTTCTTTATTTCCTTTCTCTATCTCTGCTGCACTCAACAACAACAAGAGAACAAAATGAGGAAATCAAGCACAAAGCCAGAAGGACTTCCGGACGATCCTCAACTTCAAACTCAACAGCAAGAACAAAAGAACAAAGAAAGGGCTCTCTTTCTTCAGCCGGCTGAAGGAGGGGAATCAAGGACTCGATATCTTCCGCGTTCAAACAGGTAGGCGATCAAAACTCTCTTTTGAAACTCTTAAGTCAAAAGTTTATGGCGATCACTGCACTTTAGTTGCTATTTTTAATAGGTTAGTTTACACTAAACAACATAGATTTTTCATGTTAATCACACGAGCATTTTAAGCACCTACAGCTCTTTTGGCGATCACGGTGGGACTTGGTCTCGCCATCTTTTAGTTTCTTTTTGTTCTTGCTATCATCATACCGGGCACCCACGGTGCACCATTTGTGTCTCTCGACACGTCCTCACCAATTGGTGAGTGTTTTAGTTTAATTAATTTCCCTCGTGCACCACGTGCACACCCTAGTGGCAAGATCTTGCCCTCCCCTTGATTAGTTCAAAAAGCTGTTTTTGTGATAAAAATGATGTGTGATTGATTGGTTTTCTAGTTGTTTAGTTAGTAAATCATCCTGTTTAAAATCTGGAACTAAAAAAATTTGCATGAGTCGATTGTTTACTGCTTTTTATCCTGTTTGAGGAGGATTCAACCCAGAAAATCCTCCTGCAAAACTGTTTCTGCGAACTGAAAAGCGTCCAGGAGCACTGTCGCGTTTCAAAACCGCGTCAACACCCCTAGACGCCTTTCAGTCTTCACAGTTTCTCTGCTGTCTGCATCTGTTTCTGCGAAAAAATTAAGTTCTGTGTTGAATAGCGTCGACTACCATCGACGCGATTCAGACAGTTTCTTAATTATTTTTCAGATCTATTTATGCGAAAGAATTAAGTTCTGTTTTGAATAGCGTCGACTATCATCGACGCGATTCAGACAATTTTTTAATTATTTTTCAGTTTCCAGATTTATGTGGTTTGAGTGCTAGCTACCCATTATTTATTAAGCATTAGAGGCCATCCAGGCCGTAGGGCATACGCATTGAGGCGAATACCCTCCTTTTCTTAGGAACACAATACTCGACGTCAGCAACTCTCTCTGATTGGGTTGGTCCCTTGATCAGACTAGAGAAGTTGACGTTGAGACCTCCATAAGTCCCCAAAATCAAGGTATTCCTCCTTGATCATCGGGCTGGTTGTACCAATTGAAGTCCCGGCTAGATTCCAAAAGCGTTGTGAGAGAAAGCCCTAGAGAATAACGGTGGAAACCAAACTGAAACTATGATCCCTTCCCTGAGCGAAATTGTTGTTTAATCCAATTCAAATAACTCAACAAGGAACCTTCAAATTACGTTAAACATCCACTTGTTTGATTAATCTCTGTGCAACTTGTTTGTTAAATCTTTGAAAAGGGAATCTAATATCATGTTGCTGCGATCAGGCAGGGACTTGAGTATGGCTCAAGACGCCATCATCAACTACGAGGGAGATGCTAATGCCCCTCGCGATTCAGACTTCAACTATGAGAACGGGAGAGATGCTGATGCCTCCCGTAATTCTGCCCCCATTCCATATCGACAAGATGGGAATGTCCGGACTCCTCTTTTTCATCCACAGGATCGATATCCTGATCTTCCCCCGCATGAATATGCGATCCCTAATCCCGATCTAGAGGGGGACATGAATAAGAATGATCCCTCACCCTATGATCCTTCCGATCTCGTCAACGCCTTGGGAGTTCTTGCCTCCCGACTGGACCCTCAGCAGTTTGAGGCGATCCAGTCTATTTTGAAGGGGAAGGCACCCCAACAGCCTGCTGAGCCGAACCCTATGGCTCCCCCTGTTGTTACTCAACAACCTCCTCTTCCTCCTCCTTATATCCATCAGGCCATGGAAGGCCTTCACCTCACTTCTCGGCCAACTGGGCCACAGCTTTCATCATCTAGGCAACCGGCTAGACCACAAATGCCTGTTTATCAAAATGCCCTCGGGCATGGCGGAAGCTCTGCCGGACCTCCTCTTTATTGTCGTCCCTGTCCAACGTACTCTAGGCAGCAGGCCTATCAAGTACTTCCACCTCCTCCTCCTCCCCAGGCAGATCTGACCACGCAAGCGTTGCTGGCCAAGATGGAGCGCATGGATGAGCAGTTCAACAACCTCCAGAAGATGATGGGGGTTAAATCTGTGCCAGAGATCAGTTTACCGAGCCTGCCAGTATTCCATCTGCCACCCTCTGAGATGCCAGTGTATCGAAAGTACAACGGTACTGGTAACCCCTTCACGCATCTGAAGGAGTTTATGTACGAATCATCTTTCTGGCAGAACGACAAGAGGTCGTTGGCCTTTTTGTTCAGGAGATCTCTAGAGGGACCAGCCCTCGAGTGGTTCTTTTCTCTGGAACCCTCCGAAGTAGAGGATTACGGTATCGTTTCACGCAAATTTATCCAACGATACCAGGACAGAGTTGCACCCTCCTTGTCTATCACGGACCTCATTGCAGAAAAGATGAAACATGATGAGGAGTTTGTCAGTTTTGCTGACAGGTGGCGGGGCCTGGCCGAAAAGGTGAAGGATCACTTGTCCGAGTCCGAACAAGTGAAGATGTTAATTTCTAATGCCACGCCTCAGTTCAAGCTAATCTTCTCCTTGAACAATTTGACTAACATGGTAGAGCTCTATGAAAGAGCACGGTACTGCCAGAATGCCTTCAAGGACGCTACGTTCTCTAGCGTCTTTGATCATCACAGACCTAGCAGGCCTCCACCTCGAAAGCCTGCAGTGCCAAACTCTCCCAGCACAGGTCCGACTACTGAGGGCACGCTCTCTCACGAGCAAGTCAGTAGCATGAACAATAATTCGCCCCAGTTCGTGAGGAACCAGCAGCAGTACCAGAGGCCACCGTAGCCGAACCAACAAGGGTACAGGCAGCAGCAGAACCCCCATTATCAACAGCAGTATCAGCGGCCCCAGCAGCCGAATCAGAACCAGCAACAGCTACAACAACAGCCGCAACGGCAACAACAGTACCAGCAGCCCCAACAGCAATATCAGCAGCAACAACAGCTACAGTACCAGCCGCGCGCACCGCCGGCGTACCACAATGTCCCTCCTCCTGGTGACTACAACCAGCAGAGAAGACCTCCAGGCCCGAAGAGGGTAGAATACCCGGCCCTCCCAGAATCCTTGGCAGATATCTTCAGCGCTCTAATGGCAGCTAATGCCTTAGTTTTGTCAATGGAAAAGGCCGTCTGGCCTCAAAATGCCGACACGTCCTGGTATTGCTACTTCCATAGGCAACCTGGGCATACCATCGACACCTGCTTCCAGTTCAGAGATTACATTCATGATCTCAATGAGCAGGGTGGCATAGACTGGGAAGAGATTAAAAAGTACATATCAGTCCTGAAGGCGAGAAGACCACAGCAGTAGCAGCAGCAGCAAGCAAGACCACCGGTACAAGCAGCAACACCACCCAACATGGGCATAGTGCAGAATCCACTCCCGGAGCACTAGAACCAAAACCAAGTTTCTCCCATTCTGACGAACAGCCAGTCTGAGGCTGGTCGTGGGCAGCAGTGGAGAATAGAGGACTCTTCCTCTCTTTGTTCAACGGGTCACGTTCCAAGTACCGCAGAGCGACCACCACGCCGCACCATCCACATACCCAGACCACAACCCGTTACCATCACCCCTCTACCCACACCCACATATCACTCGCCCGCACCTAATAACCCATTACCACTACCTGCCTTCCTGAAACCCATTACGCCCCGCACTCCTACACCTCCATCATATAACCCCCCGCAAACCAATAACGCGCCCCTCCTACCATCTAGGCCATTACTACGCGTACCATTTCCTACTTCACCCGCTACTACTACCACCTACCCAGATATCCCCTTACCATCCAGACCGCTATTACGCGTACCATTCCCCACTTCGCCAACCACTTACCCATCCACCATCCAACCCTCTAGGCCTCTAATCCGCACCGCGCCATCACCACCTAGCCCTACGCCATCACCTACATACCAACCCTCTACGCCATCCGCACCATCCAACCCTGCGGTACTTAAGGTGTCACCCGGATCCTCCACGGTTGAAGAACACGCGCTCCGGAGTGGAAGGATTTTCAACAAAGTCTTTCCTCAGTCCACAGTTAGAGACGGCCCATCACAGCCGACTGAGGAGGCCCATAATGAAGAGAGTGCACTAGGCACTCAATATGACTTGTTGAAACACCTGGATCGGACACCGGCACGGATCACTATACTCGAATTGATCAAAAGATCCAAGATTCACCAAGAAGCTTTAATGGAATATCTACAGAAGGTGATGGTCAATGAGGACGTGCCGGTAGAGAAAATTGCAGCACTACTAGTTCCTCAGGGGGATCAGCCCTCCATTACATTTCATACATCGGAACTAGCACCGCCAGCAACCAGAAGCATGGCTTTGAGCATCACGGTCAACATCTGTAAGAAGGCCGTGGATGCATGCCTGGTCGATATAGGAGCTTCGATCAATGTTTTACCTCCGAAGACCCTGGAGCTGTGCGGTGTGCCCAAAGAAAAATGGCTGCCCAGCCCCATCTCAGTGACGGCATATGACAATTCTACCCGTTCCCCTCTGGGAATGGTCTATTTGAAGGTGGAGCTGGGCCCTGTAAGTCATGCAGAGGTCGAATTTCACATCCTAGAAATCGACCCTTCTATAAATGCCATTCTGGGTCGTCCTTATATCAAAACTCTTGAGGCGATTCCCTCTACGAATCATCAATGCCTCAAATTTCCTTACAAAGGACGAATTATTAAAGTGACGAGCATGCCGATCCTTGCTGGTGCTCATACCTTGAACATTAAGTCTGCTGTTTTACCTGGCCGACAACCTTTTCTGTCGGTATTACAGGTCTACCGTCCAGTGGCTGATCCTCTAAAAGCCGCCACTATTTCTCCTTACCCGTTAGATGCTATCAAGAGGGGGAAGTGCATGAGTACCCCAGGATGAAGAATTATGATGAAGAACGGCTACGAGCCTGGGAAAGGTCTGGGCACACAGTTGCAAGGCAGGACCACTCCTGTCAGAAATCATCGAGCAGCACCTGGAAGTGGTCTGGGCTATAGGCCAAGAAGACTGAAGCAAGATCTGGTTCAGCAAGCAGAGATCGAAGAAGGTCCGAAAATCTGGGAGGCAATGTCTACACCACCCAAAGAAGGCCGAGATCCCCTAACATGGACCCTGTGTACGCACTTTATGAAAGGGCCCATACTTAGCCACGACGACACGGTGGTCATTACTTCCTGTTTTGACTTCCATGACATATATGGGAGGGATTTGGCCAGACATTGCTCTGAACTACTTACGTACCAATCCTTGGAGGCTCTGCGGCCTATGAAAAGGAGGAAATTCCATGATCCCGAATGCGAATGGTACAGGTGGTTCGACCTGAGAGACCTCTATATTGCACTGAACAGATTATTCCTAGATCCTGCAGAACCTAAGTGGCCGCCGCAGATTGATGAGCTGATTGAAAGCCCTGGTGCCATATTTGACAAGCGGATACTGCTGTCTGAAGAGACTGATGAAGGGGAGCCAGATGACCCCTATGAAGCTGGTTACACTACAGATCTGCTCTGGAGGGGGACATATCCTTCACATGTCTTCATGCTCCATACTCTTTTTCGTACACTGCTCTTGACCCCGACTTGGTCGCGGGTCATTATTGAAGATATTCCACGGGCTCCGCCCGTCATGATTACTCTGTCCCCTCAGGACCTTATACCACAACCTCCTCTCGATCTAGAGAGGTTGTATAATTTGATCTGGGACATATTACTATATGATCCCCCTAATCCTCTGGCCTTGGTGCCACTTCCTCCGTCTGATTCTCCTCCCATTTGTATTCATTCCTGCTTTATGTTTAATTCTTTCATTGTCCAAAAAAAAACGCCAATTTGGCAACAAATTCTTCCCATATCCTCATCGAGGAAACATCTTACTTGTCCGACTGCACCCCGTCGCGCGGGCCCTTCAGTCAAGATTCTCTCTTAGATCTACTATGTCCCTCCCCTCGGGAGGATTCTCTTGTATTTCCACTTGTATCCCAGGATTTCTATCCTGCTTCATCTTCGTTAGGTTATGATAGTGAAATTAGGCAGTCTAGTTTTAGTCAGATTAGTCAGGTTAGGGAGTCTAGGAAGCCTAAGGGTAGGCGAATTCCAGATAGATACCTCCAGGACTTAGCTGATAAGTGCTTTTCTTGCTCTCTGATCCCTCAATTTTTAGAAAATCCAATTCAGATGCCAGAAGATTGCATGAACGATGAGTCAGTCAATGATGGGTACGAGGTATATGAATTAGTACATGAAAAGGACCCCATTGTTGAAGATGAGGAAGACGATGAGGACGCGGCTGAGGCATATGCCAGTGGAGTGAAGAGATTTGATGAACCCTCAGCTGCCGTAGAAGAGCACACCAAAGAAATCAATTTAGAGACTGAAGACGAACCTAAGGTTGTCCTCGTCAGTAAAAATCTTTCTACAGAGGATGAGAAGGCAATGGTACAAGTACTTAAGGACTATAAGGACACTTTCGCCTGGAGTTATGAAGATATGCCGGGGTTAGACTCATCTTTAGTTGAACACAGATTGACGTTAAAGGATGGAGCTAGCCCTGTCAAGCAGAAATTAAGGCGATTCCACCCACAAACGGCTCTAAAGATGAAGGAAGAGGTCGACAAATTGCATAAACCCAAATTTATTAGGGTTGTCCTCTATCCACAATGGGTGGCCAACATAGTCCCGGTTATGAAGAAGGATGGGAAGGTCAGAATTTGCATTGACTTCCGCGATCTGAACCGGGCGTGTCCTAAAGATGATTTTCCATTGCCTCATATTGATGTACTCATCGATAATACTGCTGGCTATGAAACGTTATCATTTATGGACGGATTTTCAGGATATAATCAGATTAAGCTGGCAGAAGAAGATCAAGAGAAAACGTCATTCACTACACCTTGGGGAACATACTGTTATGTTGTCATGCCATTTAGATTAAAGAATGCTGGAGCCACTTATCAGAGGGCCATGATGGCAATATTTCATGACATGATGCACATAGATCTGGAAGTGCATGTGGATGACTTATTGGTTAAATCAAAGACAAAGGCTGAGCACGCCAAAGTTTTGGCAAGGTTATTAGAGAGATCGAGAGAATATCAGTTAAAGATGAACCCCAAGAAATGTGTATTCGGGGTATCTTCAGGAAAATTGCTTTGATTCATTGTCAGCAAACGGGGAATTGAGATCGATCATAACAAGGCGAAGGCTATCAGAGAAATGCCCCCTCCCAAAAACTTGAAAGAGTTGAGAGGATTAATCGGGAGGTTACAATTTATTCGCCGTTTTGTCTCCCAGCACTCACAAAGGTGTAAGCCGTTTTACGAGCTTACCAAGCCGGGAGTCAAATTTGATTGGGACGATAAGTGTCAGGAGGCATTCGATGGATTAAAGAACTATTTAGCAAGTCCTCCTGTTTTGAGACCACCATCTCCAGGCAAACCATTGATACTTTACATTTCAGTCCTGGATGATGCAGTGGGGGCTGTCCTAGCACAAGAAGATGAAGAAGGAAAAGAGAGGGCAGCCTACTATCTCTCTAAACTTCTCAACCCCGCTGAACAGAGATATACAGCGATGGAGAAAACATGTGCAGCATTGGTCTGGGTTGTGCAGAAATTGAAGCATTATTTTCTGGCCCATGAAGTCCATCTCATCGCTAGGATGAATCCGATTAAATTCCTTCTGGAGAAATCTGTTCTTACTGATAGGTTAGCACGATGGCAAAGCTTTCTATCTCAATTTGACATAATTTATATTCAGCAGAAAGCGATCAAGGGCTATGCCATAGCAGAACATCTCGCTCATCATCCCCTTCCTAGATTTGATCCAGTGCGATCAGAGTTTCCGGATGAGGAACTGATGTCCGTAAATCAAATCAGAGATGATATGTGGACTCTGCATTTTGACGGAGCTCTGAATTCTCATGGAAAAGGGATCGGTATCGTTCTGTTATCACCTGAAGGTGTCACCATTTCACAAGCCTTTCAGCTTGATTTTCCAGTCACCAACAATATAGCTGAATACGAGGCACTCCTTGCTGGTCTCGAGGCTGCTCATTTTTATGGTGCCACCAAACTCAGGATTGTGGGTGATAGCCAACTTATTCTTCGCCAAGTGCTGACCAAATATCGAACTCTCGATCCCAAGCTCAAGCCTTATCAAGAACTTACTTCTGCTTATTCAAAGCTTTTCACGAAATTGATCTTTGTCCATGTCCCTAAGAATCAAAACATCTTAGCTGACGCTCTAACTTCACTTGCATCTTCTCTTGATTTTCCAATCAGCAAACAATCCGAATCAATCATAGTTCATAGGCGTCTTTCACCCGCCGTGAAAGATCCTTCATTCCTTAGAACTAAGGAGAAGTTGCTGAAGAAAGTAAGGGACGGAGATATCATTGAAAAAAGAGAAATCATGTTGATGGAGCTATTAGAAGAGATGGATGATGAACAGAAGCCATGGTATTATGAAATTGCAAAATATTGTGAAGATCAATCGTATCCTGAGGAAGCTACAACTGAGGAGAAGAGAGCTATCAGGAGAGTTGCTCAACGATACACCCTAGTTGGAGGAGCATTATATAAGAGAGGTTTTGATGGAGTTCTTCTGAGATGTCTAGACGAAGATGAGCTTTGGAAGGTTATGGAAGGAGCTCATAGTGGAGTTTGTAGTGGCCATGTCAATGGACAGATGCTAGCAAAGAAGATCCTTAGACAAGGATTTTATTGGCCAACCATGGAAGAAGACTGTGTAGGATATGTCCGTAGGTGTGCTAAGTGTCAACTTCACGCCGATAAAATTCATTCTCCTGCATCTTCACTCCATCATGTTTCCTCCCCATGGCATTTCTCCATGTGGGCTTTCGACATCATTGGACCTCTTGGCAATCTAGATTCCAGCATCAAGCAAAAATCTTTCATTCTCACGGCAATGGAATACTTCACCAAGTGGGCAGAAGCTGAAGCGTACGTGGAGATCAAAGCATCAACCGTCTGCAAGTTCATCATGAAGAACATCATCACCCGATTTGGAATTCCAAGCACCATCGTCACCGACAACGGACCGCAGTTCGTGTCACAAGAATTGAAGGACCTCTGTAACAGGTATAGAATTGCATTGCATCATTCATCTCCTTATTATCCGCAAGGCAATGGCCAAGCAGAGGCAACAAATAAGACTTTGATAAAAATTATCAAAAAGACGTGCAAATCTAATAAATTCGCAGATTGACCAGAAAAATTGGTTGAGGCTCTATGGGCCTACCGAACTTCAATCCGCACACCCACTGGGCAAACTCCTTATTCCTTAACATTTGGAATGGAGGCGGTAGTTCCATATGAGATCTTCATACCGTCATTAAGGGTACAATTGAATAAGGAATTTTCCATTGATGAGCATCGTTCAGCACTCCTTGCTCAGTTGGAACTTTTAGACGAGAAAAGATGGTCAGCTGCTAATCATGCAAAAGTTTATCAAAATAGACTAGCACGTTTTTATCAAAAGAAAGTCATTGAACGTAAGTTGAAAGTCGGTGAAATGGTTGTCAAAAGAATTTTTGTAAAACCTGGTGGTCCGCGTTCTAAGCTCCAACCCAACTGGGAAGGACCTTATGTTGTATCGCATGCTTTTCCTGGTAATGCTTATCGTCTTGTTAATGCAGAAGGAGAAGAGCTAAATCATCCCTGGAATGGTTTACATCTTAAGAAATACTACCCTTAGGTTAAAGAGTCGATCAGTATGGTACAAAGACCAGTGGAATCAAAAAATTTATAAACTCAAATTTCCTTATCAGTCTGGATAACTTAATTTCAAGCCCATTACTGCACACACTGACACGTTTGATTCATGAGTAACAAGAGATGACAAGTCCTAAAGAATATCGAAAGCTTGACTAAAAGTGTAAAGTACAAATCATTCTTTTTAAGCAAAAAAATTCTGTTTTATACTCGGCCCATGATGTCGGAACGAGACTTAGAATAGACTACCAAGAATACCCGCCATCTTAGTAGGAGGCCGTCATAAAAAAAATGGGGGAGATCCGTCCCAAAGAAAAGAAAAGAAAAACAAAAGCAAAAAGGCAAAAGCCAAATGTCAAATCAAAAGGCCATTACATTACAAACGTTACATCAAGGCCATGAAATGAAACAAAAGGGAACGCAAGGTCGATAAATACCCCGGAAAGAAATGACCGAACCCCAACAGATATTAGGGTAGGAAAGGAACATCTTTTTAAGTCTCCGGAACCTTCTCATGGGCTTTCTAAACTTATTCATCTTTTCTTTCTAAAGAGATGTACTTCAAACTTAAGGAATGGCTTAGATTGACTAAGGGTCAAATCATCAAATGGGATCACGAATGGAAACACAAATTCAAACACGGTGGGTTTAAGTTAAGTTGTTAAAGAACAATTTGGGAATTAAGTTAATAAATGAATATGATCTTTTAATCTAAGTACCATGCTGGTCTTTATGTCAAAAACCCAAAAAAAATACATATGTCAAAAATCAAAAAAAAAATACATATATCAAAAATCCAAAAAAAATACATATAAAAGCCAAAAAAAAATATATATGTCAAAAATTCAAAAAAAATACATACATCAAAAATTCAAAAAAAAATACATATGTCAAAATTAAAAAAAAAAAAAGCATATATTTCAAACAAAAAATGAATATTTCAAAACAACAAAAATATTTCAATTAGCATCTGCTTGTTGCATTTAGTATGTTTCATTCCTTTTATTTTCAGTGAGCATCTGTCTGCTTGTATGTTGCATTTTGCTTAAGTTCGATTATTCTCATTACCTTTGTTAATAAAGGCTATGCCTCTTGACCCTTCTATCAAGGATATGATCAAGTAGTCGGTTACTTAACCAGGCAAGGGGCTAAGCCTAAACAGATACTTAACATGTTTGTTCAAGTTGTATACAGGACACAAGGCATTGGTAAAGTTGGAATTCGAATAGAGAACAACCAGAAACCTGTTTCTGTGAGTAAAAGGTGTCGAGAAGCACCGCTGCGTTTCAACATTGAATGGCGTCTGCGCGCCACGACGCGTTTCAGCCTTTCTATGATTTACCCAAAATTCTGTGCTTTATCTGAAATTCTGTGATTTTTGATGCTTAAATTGAATATTTGTTTGGAGTTATTAATAATTTTGATTGCAGAAAATTCAAAGAAAACCTGAATGAAGTTGGAAATATCAAGAAGATCCCACTGTGGGAATTTAAGAAGTCCTAACCGTGATTAAAAAGACGGTTATTTCTACCCTTGTACTATTTCATGTAATTATTTTGCATTTGCATTATTATATGATAAGTATTTATTAGAGCATATCAAGGACCTTGTGGTTTTGATGAAATTGGAATTTGAGTTCCCCTTCAACAAAAATAGTGATAATTCCAGAGGATTCTTAATCGTACGGATAGGCCGTTGGATTGTTAATTAGTGAGGACGATGGTTCCACTTTTGTGAAACGGTGCATGGATAAACGAGCTTCGGCTTAGTACTGGATTACAAGAGTTGGTGTCTTGACTCATTAATGACAATTTAACAATATTATCCTTGATTAATTTATATTTTATTTGACCTTATATTTTTCTTTTAGCCCAGCATGCATCATGTAGGACTTTGAAATCATTGTAATAAGGATTAATTATTGATTAAGTTTCAAACCATTAATCAAACAATTTCAACATGATATGAAATATTCCATTCTGAATTGAGTATCTTGATTATCTTTGAGATTCGCTTGAAGATATCATTGGAATTCTATCCTTGATTAGATTCTTTATCCAAAATTTCTTATTTTTCTTTTAAGATCCATCATGGCTGCAGCACGTCCACATTGGCTGGCAAATGCTCCCCATGATGAAACCTACAGTGTCTATGACCTGGGGTACTTCCCACTCCGAGGAGGTTGATCGACCTTATTTTATTTCCTTGTCTACTTCATCCAGACATGATTGATTTCATTGATCTCTTTGAGCTATCTTCATTGATGATTTTGAGAAAAATTCCAATCATGTGATGTTAAGAGCGTGTCTCATCACACCTTGGCATCACCTTTTCAGTACATTCCATTCCATTTCACTCCCTTGCAAAGACGATGCTAAGGTGAGGCAGCTGTAGACACGTTAATTTTGACATCATTTCGAGTAAATTTCATATCATATAATAATGCCTCAGAATGGTCTGATATTTAATCATTGGTTAATTTTTATTAATCTTTTTAAGTGTCGGGTCGAACAGACATGTTTAAGTTAATCAATTAAATTTATTTTAACTTGAATTTCAGTTAAAATATGCAGAATTCTAAAAGACGTCGACATGTGTGGACGCGATTTAGAGTTTATTCCTGTTTTAACGTTTAAATTTGAATTTTTAATCAATTGATTAATTAGCTACAAGGCGTCTGTGAAGGCTGACGCGTTTTAGGTTTCCTAAGCTATTTTAACTTCTC
Source organism: Zantedeschia hybrid cultivar (assembly GCA_030544215.1). Classification (NCBI taxonomy): domain Eukaryota; kingdom Viridiplantae; phylum Streptophyta; class Magnoliopsida; order Alismatales; family Araceae; genus Zantedeschia; species Zantedeschia hybrid cultivar. The sequence goes on from JARZZO010000002.1 coordinate 65,300,582, forward strand.
TTCCGGATGTTTATCCTTATCTTAATTAGTGTAAAAGACGTCTATACATGTAGACGCGTTTTAGCTAATAAAGATAAAGATAAGTTTTCCCGGATATTTATCCTTATCTTAATTAATCTGAAAGGCGTCAATTATGGTGGACGCGTTTTAGATAATTACAGATAAAGATGAATTAATCAGTATTTATCTGTCGGTTAAGATAGATAAATCCTAGATTTTTCTATGTTAATCACGAACGCAGAAAAAGCCTATAAATACCTTGCATCTTGAAGAGTAAAAAATGTTGAGCCATATTGAGCTTATTGAGAAAAAAGAGTGTGAAGCAATCTTGAGTTAATTGAGCGATAGTGAGTTGAAGATTGGAGCAACAACGTCGGAACGCCGGAGCGCTGCCATTTCCAGAAGTCGGCGTCCCTTTTCAAGAATCTTCATCCTTTCAAGGCTTCAAACAATTGGGCATAAGTGTTTCAATTCTGCATTTTTATTCTTTATCTTCATTAATTTCATTCTTCATATTCACTTCATGCAACACACACCACAGCATCACTTTTCAAAACTTATTTGATTAAAGGGGTTTTCAAAGCCATTTAAACAAGTAAGTTTGCTGTTCAATTATATGCTTAAAATCATGATCAGTTTGGATATTACTTCTATCTAAAGTTCTCATCATCAGTATTTCTTTATTTCCTTTCTCTATCTCTACTGCACTCAACAACAACAAGAGAACAAAAGGAGGAAATCAAGCACAAAGCCAGAAGGACTTCCGGACGATCCTCAACCTCAAACTCAACAGCAAGAACAAAAGAACAAAGAAAGGGCTCTCTTTCTTCAGCCGGCTGAAGGAGGGGAATCAAGGACTCGATATCTTCCGCGTTCAAACAGGTAGGCGATCAAAACTCTCTTTTGAAACTTTTAAGTCAAAAGTTTCTGGCGATCACTGCACTTTAGTTGCTATTTTTAATAGGTTAGTTTACACTAAACAACATAGATTTTTCATGTTAATCACACGAGCATTTTAAGCACCTACAGGCTCCCGAACATGACACAAGAGGAAAGGGAAAACTTGTGGCAGAGAATAGTGCTACAATGGAGAAACGTTCCAAACTCTCGGCAGATCATGGTCCTTCTCTTATTTTTGATCCTAGGTATTTCACATATCATTCTAATTTTTACGAATATGTGAAGGATTTTCTCCATTTTGAAGTTCTTATTGGTAGAAATATTGATTTTGATTCCTTTGAATCCAATGTTTTTGATCTATCATCTTATTTTAATCCTCAAGGTTGGATGTTTGTTCTTATTTTGAGAAGCTCTACTTATCATGCCCTAGATCATCAATTTTATGCAAATATGACTTTGGATTCTCAAGGAAATGTTGCTACCTATGTCAAAGGTGTAACAATTATTCTCTCTACTGATTGTATTGTCGATGCTCTTGAACTTCCTAATGAGGGAGAATTTGAGGACATGGATAAAACTAATTTTCCACCATTATTTTTCATGTTGTCGAACGCAACAATATTCAAATCCTTGATCACCTTAATGCAAATCAATTTTCTCCAGTGTATCAATTTTTCTACTTGCTTGTGTGTCATACTTTGCAACCTAAAGGATGATGATTTGATGCAGTCACTTGGACTCAATTTTTGCTATTTACTACATCTTTTAATACAAACTTGTTGACCTTGCTGCGTTGATCTCATTAAATTTTCTGCTGAAAAGCTCGATTCCTACCTTATGGTTTGTTTTTCACCCAACTCTTTGAATTCTTTAGGGTTCGGGTTGCTGGTGTGGATGGCTACAATCCTACACATCGGGATGTCTTTACTCTTGAAGAGTATGCACATGAAGTTTGAAAATGGAGCACTCTATCATCTTCGACCTCATGGTGATGATGAAAAAGAAGACCATCTTGCACCACCTCAAGGGAGGGTGCTATTATGCCGGATTACAACATGGAGAATTACCGAATGCTTCGTAATCTTAGTGCTCAAATCGACTCCCTTCATATCAAGTTGGATGCTGTTCATGGTGATTAATGAAGCCCAAGACCATCTTCATATGGATGTCATGAGTCGATTCCAAATAATTGCAAGCAACCTTAATTCTCTCCAAGGAAATGTAGATCTTTTCCTCACTCATAAAGATGGAATGGGCTCAGATGAATAAGCTCAAATGGTTTGTTTTTCTTTATCTTATCTAGCCTTTGGTTGTTTATCCTAAACTTTTCGGCTCGTAGGCTTTCTTCAATCCCTTATGTTGACGACAAAAGGGAGAGAGATTTTGGTGCGCTTAGCATTTGGTTATGGTTTGGATAAACTACTCTTAACTCTTATGATGGGTGGCAGTTATGGCTTGGATAAACTACTCTTAAGACTTAATTATGATGGTTAGATGCTCTTGAACCTAGTTGATTATATGCTATAGATGGCATGATCTTTTATGGTCATTTGATATTCTTTGCTTGAGTTCTATTATGATGTTTTGTCATCATCAAAAAGGGGAAAAATGTTGTATTACGTTTGATTTTGACGACTAACAAAACACGTTATTATGTGTGCAAGCATATCTCTAAGTTACTTTCAGATTTAGTCTACAAAGCAGAGCTAGAATCACACCTCATAACAAGAGGTGTCAACACCTTACTGAACGGTGTCGACACCATGTAAACACTGAAGCTTTGGATGCTATGGATATCTCCAGGGTGTCACGTTACTGAGCAATGTCGACACATTACGCTCCCACAAAGAACCTGAGGGTCTGGAAAAATCCATTTGGTCGACACCTAACTGAAGGGTGTCGACACCTCCATTCTTGCAGAGAAATCCATGGTGTCGACACTTTGCTGGGTAGTGTCAACCCCTTCGCGATATGCCACATATTTTTCAATATTGGACTTTCTAAAACCATGAGGATTATCTTTGCTGGCACCCCCAATGGCTCTTTGACGAGTTGAACTCCATTAAAGGGACTTCTAAGCTTGAGCTAAGGCCATCCAAGCATTAGAGAAAGGTCAAACTACAAAGTTCTTCCTCCAAGGCTTCTCAAGCTTAATTTTCAACCTTAAGGGCTTTGGTTGGCTGCTCTTCAAGAGAAAGAGATCAAGGCTGCATTTGTTACATTTTTCTAAATCATTTGATCTCTTGTTTCTTATTGTTCTTAGCATTTTTAATCATTTACTTGTTTGTGCTCATTCACTAGAGCATGTGCATGCATTGGTGAGCTAGCATTGTGCAAATCTAGTGTATGTGTGTGTGGTTACTAGGTTGTTTCTATTAGTAGATAGACGTAAGTTATCTTGTAGCTGAACCACTATAAGAATTATTTTGTCTCATTATATGTGATTGCCTCCATTTCTTCTATCTTACTTCTCTGGCTACTTTAATTTAGGGATTACATTGAGATTTTGAAAATCCTATTCACCTCTCCCCTTTAGGGTTTATCATAACTTTGGCCCAACACAATGCTCTTCAATGATTTAAGGCGCTTGGCAAACCTTTTAGTTAGACGTCATTTTTAACTTCCTTTTATAACATAAAAGTTGATGGATAGAAGTGATTACATAAGATAGTTATAAAACTTAAATCTTTCACACTAATTTAAAAGCTCTAATTGAAGTTTATAGTTGGTAACCAAAAATAAACAAAATATTATAGAAGTAACCTCCAACACAACCTTTTTTTTTCTCTCAAAATAGTTGTGCAACAGGGGCTTAGGATGTCTTTGGCATAGCTAATTTTAGATAACTACATAAGTCAAACCTTCCTCAGTAATGCCAGTTTTCTCTAATTTAGGAAGTTGTGATGATCGTTGAGTTGGAAGCCAATACCAGCAGTTTTCCGCTCAACATAACTAGAAAAAAGAAAGTATAAAAAGTTGAAAGCTGTACCGAACACTCCTTCCCACATCCAACAAGCATATATACTTGTAACGAAATCTCGAAACAAACTTAGAACCATGACGATCCATTTATTCCCAAGAGTCTTTTCTCGGATGTCCGATAAAAGTTGGCGATAATTTTATGTTAACAACTCTTGTGTGCTAAATTGCAAGATATCATGTTTTCTTGCATATTATGTTACATGCCCAACTAAATAATAGACACCCATGAATGTGTCATTTCAGTGACATATATAAAATATATATTTATATATGCCAAATATGTCATCACGATTAAAATCTTGAAATGACATTCATGTTTGGTGTGTATATAAGATGATACACAAGCAAAAACGACATTTCTTGAAATTTAACATACAAAAGTGACTAATATGAAATTACCCCTAAAGATTATTAGAACTTTTAACAATGCTGTTAATTTTATAACCTTCTAATCACGGTGAAATCTATCTCGCATATCACTATAGCTAAGGTTCATCATGTAAAAGTGGTATTTTGAACTGGTATCTATTTTCTATGTCCTATATATAGACGTATATTTGAACAAAGATTTTTTTTTATATTTTCAAATTCATACATTTCTAAAGGTTAGCAGGCTTGCATCCAAAATGAAATCCCCACGTCCGGTCAAAACTCACCCTGGACAATAATGCCATGACCCACTTCACTGTCGAGATTCCAAGGTAATGTTCAGTTTTCTCTCGTGTTGACAAATTAAAGGCAATGTTTCCACTTGCACTACAAGAAAAACAGGATTTGTCAGCGGCTAAGAGCCGCTGACAAATCCTAAACAGCCGTTGACAAATACTTATGTCGACGGCTTTACAGCCGCTGACAAAGCCGTGGACAAAAGTCCCGTTGGCATATATTTGTCAACGGCTAAAACACAGCCGCTGACATATACTATATATGTCAACACATAGAAGCCGCTGACATATAACGCATATATCAGCGGCTACTTAAAGCCGCTGACATATACGTTATATGTCTACACACAGTAGCCGCTGACATATAAGACATATGTCAGCGGCTCTAAGATAGCCGCTGACATATGAAACCTATGTCCACGGAGTTAGCCGCTGACATATAAGATATATGTCAGCGGCTTTAAAATAGCCGCTGACATATGCAACCTATGTCCACGGAGGTAGCCGCTGACAAATACTGCATATGTCTACGGCTAACAGTAGCCGTCGACAAATACTGCATATGTCGACGGCTATAAGCCGCTGACAAAACTATTTGTCAGCGACCTAAGCCGCTGACAAATACTATTTGTCGACGGCTTTGAAGCCGCTGACAAAACGTTTTCCCTGAGAGCAAATACTATTTGTCGACGGCTATAAAGCCGCTGACAAATAGTTACTAAGAAAAATAAAATAAAATATTAAAATAATAAATTATATATTTTTCCTGTATATACAGATTTGTGCTTACAAACATATACAAAAACACATCAACATGTACAAATAAACACATTCACACTTTCAAATAAACACATTCATAAAATCACAAAAAAAATACATCCACATACATAAATAAACATTCACATAACATTAAAAAACACATCCATGAAAAATTCACATTACACATCCCCAAAAAATTCAGATTACACATCCACAACTAAATGTATCAATTATTATCGGCTCACTGTTCGTCATCACCATCAAAATCATCTCCCTCATCATTTGATTCGTTTTCGGCGTCGTCCTCATTCACAGCAGCTATCTGAGGCAGAGTAGGATTGTGCATTTTTTGAAATTGACTCATAAATGCGCTTATGTCTGCCATTTGTTTGCGCATCCACTCCATCTCCTTCCCTTGGGCTTTGATTTTTTCTTTCATGTTTTGCATCTCCACAACCTGCTCCTCAAATTTCTGTTGATAGGAAGAGCTCGATCCTTCTCCCGGTCCATACCATGTACGTAACGTCTCTCGACTTCCTGCACAACGAACACGGCCAGATCGATCTTTTCCCATAACCGAAATGAATGCATCCTCAGCAGAAATGGGAGTACTCCCAACATCACTCTCCAAAGAAGAAGTAGTTAATTGAGTCATCCTCTCCTAAAAAAAAATAAAATAAAATTGTTATTAGTGATACATATTAAATTTAATAAGAATGATTAAAAATAATAATTCAAATGATAGAATAACTTACATATCGACTCCTACTCTCCTCATCTACCCATTGCTCACTGCCGTCTGGAAGATCCTTACATCTACCCATCTTGAACATCTCAAGGCGCTCGGGATCACGTTGATGAAGATGATGCTGTTCAAATTATATTAAAAAGAATAAGTAATAAAAAGTTAACAATATAGAAACACTACTAATAAAATGAAAATCTTACGAAGTCATCCTTCAATTGATAATGACTCGTTCGGCCCCGCCTATATGGCATAGACTGATGGGAGCGATTTTCTCTATTACGATCAGCAATTTTCTGCAGAAAAAAAATTATTAGTTGTCAAATTTGTATCGAACAAATCAACATAAATTATCAAACTATATTATTATTTTACCTGTTCATCTGACGTGCTCCATTTCTCGCACATCGTCTGCCAATCAGGCGGATCAACACCCGCCGGCACGGAAACAATTGCATCCGCCAAAGTCTTTCCCGTATAATACTATGAAATGATTTCAGTTTGACTTCATTATACATGAACATAAGAAAAAATAATACAAAAATAGATTATAAATGAACATAAAAAATTTTCATTTACTCTTTTCTTCAAAACACCGCGCCAACTGCGATGCATTGAGGTCATGTGCATAAGCATCTCCCTATCTGTCTCGGGAGTTCGGTCCCACTGATACATTAACTGCACATTATCGTTAACTTAATTAGTCATACAAATTTGACAAACATATAATTAACTTTAAATATTGTTACCTCGAGATCTCTAAACATTGCAGCTTGTTTCGCTGCAGGAAGAGTAACAAAATTTTTCTGCCATATCTTGCAATGAAGTTTTGCCACAACACCCATGCGGGATACAAAATTACTTCCCTTCTCACCAACGCCGTAACCGCTGATCACCCGCACGTTCCATCGTTGACCCTGCTCCAATCTCCCATCGGTGACACCTCTGGTGGGACCCCGACGGCCATGTCTCCGACCCCAAGGCTGCGTAGAAGATGGACCTGTTTAAACATACATGATAAAGATATTTATGTGAAATTATAAACATAAAAGTATCAATTTAATGAACGACTAAAATTAAAATTCATACCTATTGCAGATGAAGATGTGGATACAGATGTAGATGTCTGAGCCGCAGCGGCCTGAGAGGCAACAGGCTGAGAGGCAACAGGCTGAGAGGCAAGAGCCTAATATGTAGAAAGAGCCTGAGAGGTGGGAAGTTCGGGAATAAGTTGCTGAGAGGCAATGGCCTGAGAGGTTGAACGCTCAGGGATAGACTGCTGAGAGGCAATGGCCTGAGAGGTCGAATGCTCAGGGATAGACTGCTGAGAGGCATTCCGCTTCTTGCGGAGTGTGAAACCACTACCTGAGCCACGAGCGCCGCTACCTGAAGCCATCTGTTCAAATCCTACTGTATTAGATTAGAGTTAGAAGTAAAAATAGATAAAAAATAAACGTCGTTGAAAGTTACCTTCACCTAAACCTCCAAGTATTCGCCTACTCTTATGTTAATTCCTTCACTAATATCCATTTCAATGGTTTCTCCCCTAATAGGAATATCAATTAAGTTTTCTTGATAAACTTCTTCAACATATAATTCATCATCTTCAGCTGTTTCACCTTGCATGTTATAATAATCTCGCGGTTGTGCTCTAACAGGAATGATCCACCCTGCTGTTGTATTATCATTTACATAGAATACTTGTTCTACTTGATTTGCAAGAGCAAATGGCTCATTTGTGTTGAGTTTAAAACGTGTATTCAGACTGACAATTCCATACTTATCAATCTTAAATCCCCTGTTTTTTTTATAAACATCCCACCAATCACATTTAAACAGTACAATATGACTTTCATGATCAAAAGATATTTCGAGGACATCAATCAGACGTCCATAATATCCATCACATCCAGATTCAAGTTCCGCATTCACAATAACTCCAGACAATTGAGTCAATTTAGTATCATCAATGTCTTTGATACGGAACTTAAAACCATTTACTATGTAACCCGAATGTGAATATGCAAGTGATGATGGTCTCTGTGACAAAACTTCGATATCATGAGTACAACGAGGATCATTTGCTTCTTTCAGTTCTTCAACATAACTCTGAAACCATTTTAAAAAGTCTTTCTCCACCACATTTGAAGTTTGCACTTGTTGTTTGTGTTCAGAAAAAAATTGATCTATTTGTTCAATCTGTTTCAAAATGTATGAATGGGCCAAATCTCTTTCTTCTTCAGATAGTAAACGAGGTTCTACTTTTCCTTTGAGAAAACGTCCAGGAGATTTGAAAATCGAACAACTTTCATTATTAGTCTCATTAACAGTTCCATCATAATTCCTTTCTCTCCGATTAAATCGAGTGTCAATGTCATCCATATACATCGAACAAAATGACATCGTTTCTTCAACAAGATAACCTTCTGCAATTGAACCTTCTGGACGTGCCTTATTGAGAACATAATCTTTCAATTTTTTCAAAAATCTTTCTACAGGATACATCCACCGATACTGAACAGGACCAGCAATTCTTGCTTCATATGCCAAATGGATTATCAGATGAATCATTACGTCAAAAAAAGACGGTGGAAAAATTTGTTCCAACTTACATAATGTCACTACAATATCACTTTCTAATTTGAATAAACGTTCTGGTACAAGAACTTTGGAACATATTTCTTTAAAGTACATACTCAACTCTGTAATTGGATCAGTCACATCTTCATGTACAATGCCACGAATTGCCAAAGGCAGCAATACTTGCATGTAGACGTGAGAATCATGACTCTTCAACCCAGTCAGCTTTCGACCCGTAATATCTACACTTTTGGATAAATTAGAAGAATATCCATCTGGGACCTTGATGTTACTTAAGAATTCACACACAAGAGACTGTTGTCTTTTGTTTAGTGTGTACATTGCTGCTGGTATCTTGTTCTTGTATTGGGGGTCCTTTGACACATGAAATTCTGGCCGTATTTTCCAGTCTTCTAGGTCTAACCGTGCTTTTAAGTGGTCTTTACTTTTTTCACCACCTAGAAGGTTCAAAGTGCCCAACAAATTATCACATACATTTTTCTCGATGTGCATTACGTCTAAATTGTGACGAATCAGAAGATTCGACCAATATGGTAACTCTTTAAATAAGATGCTTCTTTTTTTCCATCCTTTCAAGTCTGCAATATCTTTCTTGAACTTTTTTCCGAATTTCAGATAAGGAAGACTCTGTTGTTGATTCCACAGTTCTAAACCTGTCAGAATTCTTGGCCGTCTGCCACATACAACTGTACCATCAAATTTATGTTTGTAATTACTTTTCCTCCATCTGTGATGCAATGGCAAAAAACGTCGGTGTCCCAAGTAACAAAATTTGCAGCAATTAATTAACCATCTTGAACAGGTTTTATAATTACATGATGGACATGCAAATTTTCCTTTAGTGCTCCATCCAGACAAATTGGCATATGCTGGAAAGTCATTTATTGTCCAAAGAACGGCAGCATGCATCTTGAAATTCTGTTTTTTTGCAGCATCATATGTTTCAACACCATTCTCCCATAAGTCTTTTAAGTCTTCCACTAGTGGTTGTAAGTACACATCGATGTCATTTCCCGGATCTTTAAGACCAGGAATTAGTAATGACATCATCATAAATGTTTGTTTCATGCACATCCACGGTGGCAAATTATAAACAACTGTCATTACAGGCCATATACTATAGTTGCTGCTCATATTTCCGAATGGGTTAAACCCATCACTCGTTAAACCGAGTCTCAAGTTGCGAGCTTCTGCCGCGAAATCTGGATACTGATTATCAAAATGTTTCCATGCCTCAGAATCAGCAGGATGTCGCATCTCTCTGTTTTGTTGAGGAATTCGACCATCAATATGCCATGTCAACCACTTGGCTGTCTTGGAGGACATAAACAACCTTTGCAATCTATCTTTCAATGGAAAATAGTGCAAAAATTTATTAGGTAGTCGTTTGCCAAGTCTCTTGTTCTCATTCTGTATTTGGTTGTTCAAGTCATGCATACTTTCCTTATACCTCGGTGCATCACACTGTGGGCACCGATCTTTATCTTCATTTTCCTTCCAAAATAATAGACAATCATTCTGACATGCATCTATCTTCTCGTATCCCAACCCCAAATCTTTAATAATCTTCTTTGCTTCATACCATGTTTGAGGTACATTGGCTCTTTCTGGTAATATTTCTCTGATGAATTCAAGAAACATATTCATACATGCCCCCGTCACCTGATTCAGTGTCTTAATATGCAACAACTTTAAAAGAAATGTTAACTTTGAAACCTTCTGGCACCCAGGATACAATGGTATTTCAGCATCCTCCAGTAGCTTATAAAAGTCTCTCGCTTTGGAATTCGGTTCATGCTCTTCTTCTGCAATAACACTTCCAGCTTCTTGCAAGTCATGCAACATCTCAACTGTACTATCAGCAATAAAAGATTGTTGTCGTTCACTCATCTCTACAGTAGGGATGTTGGTTTGATATCTGAATATATCAGTTAATGGTGCCTCTCCATGACACACCCAATTTGTATAATGCACCCATACTCCGTCTACCTTAAGATGGGTTTCAACATCTATCCGGGTCAACTTTACTCCGTTAAGGCAATTCCGACATGGACACTGTATCAATTCATTGTTTTGTCCATGCCTAAAATTTATTCTATCTTCATGAAAAGCAAAGTCCAAAAACTCAGCTACCCCTCTCTCATATCTAGGATCTCCTCGATTATGAACAAACTCCATCCAACTCTTGTCAAGTCCAGCCATTTCTATGTATCCTCTAACCTACATATTAACAAATGTGATCGATTAATAACTTATATATTATCCAGGTATGCAAAACACAAAGACACACAGTGGTATCTCCATAAAATTTAGGAGAGGGAAGACCGGAGGCTCAGATAGAAAATGTTTTTAACCCCTAGGGGCTTCCGTATGCTTCAGCGATCCGCACAAAACGGCTGCAACTCGGTTGCCCAGTAGGACCATCCAGAGCTGCCGTGCCGTTAGCAGATGGCTTGCAGTGGCCGTAAAGTCAAGTGTATCATCATCGCCTCACATACAATACCAAGGACATACACACAAATAACCTGTAAAGATAAATGTATCGTCATCATATTCAATTAATTCAAAAGTGCTACTAACAAAAGTTAAATACATAAATAGATAGATAAATATATTTATAAATATAGATATATACATTTTTAAAAAAAATTCGGCAGCATCTCTACTAAAAGTTGTACATTTTTCACATTTGTACACCTGTCTGGTTTCATACAATCTCATAAAAAAATAATATCTGCATTACACATCCACATCCACATCCACATTTCTAAACAAAATTCGGCAACATCTCCCCTGAAAGTTATACATTTTTCAAACCTGTACACCTGTCTGATTTCATACAATCTCATAAACAAAGGGTACCTACATCACATAATATGTCCATCCATGTATATTTGATCACCTAATGTTCTTTAATATATGTGCTTCATGATTATCTTAAAATTTCGGCAGCATCTCCCCACACTTCTCTAATATACCACAATTATTTACTAATTTTAACTTTTTCTCAAAAAGTCACTTGTATGAAATACAAGTGACAAAAAGAGCAGTCAAAATTAGCAGGTATATTGGAGAAGAGTGAGAAGATACTGTTGAAAATTTAAGATGATCATGAAGCACATATAATAAAGAACATTAGATGATCAAATATCCACAGACTGTCCAACAGGACAATTCAAGACTTTATGATCGATATATGTCATTACTGTCAAAAGACAGTAAAAACATATATCATAACAAAAGTCTTGAACGGACAAAAAAAAAAAAGGTCAACCACATCCATATATACAACTGCATATACATATGCACAACCACATCCACATCCACATACACGTACACATACATGTACACATTTACATCATCATCTGTACCTGCAAGAAAACTTATTTGTATGCATATGTAAATATTAAATCACATCCACATTCATACATCTCATATCCACATTCACATATATAGTACATAAATTATATTCTAATTCGCATGCTCATCCACAACTATATATTACCCTTTGGTACTAGGCGGAGGTAAACCTCTACGCACTGGGGTTGCCAGTTTAATATACCAAAGCAGTAATATAGTCTGCCAAAAAAAAATCTATATCTACCAATGATCCAACTTTGCTAGAGTTACTTAAAAAAGATAGTATCATTCAAAACAGTATATGAGCTAAACACTTCAAATTTCCACCACATCTACTCTACACCTTTAAAGAATAAAGAATATATGAGCTAAACACACAAGGTAGTAAACTAAAAACAATAAAGAATATATGAGCTACACCCTGCGTAGAGGTTGATTCAATGGCCAACCATTTGCGATGCCTTAAATGTAACAAGAGTCTCTTAGTAAAATATTTTTGTATTGAATAAGATTATTTTACTTAAGTAGGTGACTGTTCCAACTCACTTTACCACCCAAAAGAATTATGTTATAGATGATATCCTTTTGCACTAAAAACACATACATCTAGTGAGAATTGAACCATAATCTCCTCAAGTAAGGAGACTACACGCTTAGATGATAACGGGCAGCAGAAAGAGGGATTTTATCTCGTTAGGAAGCGAGTAATACCCCAGAAATTTCAAAATTGTCCCTGAATGTATTGAAAAAATTCCAATTAAAAGTGAGATTGTAGGGAACTTTTACTGAATATAGAGATTATAGAAAGCTTTACCAAAATCAATAGATTTGAGGGACTAAAAACTAAAAAAACCCATTTTTTATGTATGCTTTCCCCCGTCTAGTAGTGAAGGCCTGTCCAAGAATGAATGACAGTGGAGCCATTGAGTAGGTTGGAGATCACCGAGTGTCATCTGAATCCAAGAGGACATCAAAATTCACTGGATGATCTCTGTAACAGGTTACCTTCACAGACACAGAAAACCAGTTGGTCCCAAGTAAAACTAAAGCTTCATGGTAACGGTAGTTGAGGTGGTCCTTTTTCATTGCCCATGAGGCAGGAAAATAGGTCGTAGCTTACTTAGTTTGATCTACTTAGGGACCTCCAATACTTGACATACTGTCAACTTGCAATATTTGAAAGTCATGGAATGGAACAGCTTTTCCCCTTGAACACTGGTTGATATTGGGTGGAAAGAAAGTACGGTAAAATGATAATTTTCACACTTGAGAATGATTCATATGTAAGATGAAGCCATAGTCATATTCTTCTTGAACATCTTGTCAAGAGCTTTGACACCAAACCACCATTGAACTATACCTTTCTCTTTCCTGTTGGTTGACCCAATTTCTTACTTCAAAAACATAGAGCATGGGCCAAATTTTTAATGATGTAGAGAGCTTACGTATAGTTTGGCTATTTTTTGCTGCCTCAATGTGTTTCTCTTAACGACCAGAAAGATAGTAGGAGAATTTATGATTGATTATCTTTGATCATCTGATTGTTTCTATTATTTCTTCATCATTATGACAAACCTATTTTGATTCTTGCTCTATCTCTTAAGTACACGACACATTTAATATGTATATGCACCAATGCACCTTTAATCTCCTAAAAGATAAGCAAAATGAAACAATTTCTCATGATTGACATATTGGAATTCTGAACAGGATGTATCATACCACTCTAAGAGAAGTTGTACAACCATTATCACAGGGGAATTGGACCATGTCTGGTTGGGATGTGGTCTGGAGGTTTGGATTCCCAGGCCCAGTGGTGCAGCTGGTCTGTTCAGCTGGGTACTGTGGGCACCCCAGTGATGTGCAGATCAGCTGAGGGTTTGACTGTGCTTTTGTCTCCAATATATGTTGAACAAAATGATGATATGAAATAAATTGAACCTTCAAAGTAGTGGCTGGATTTGTGATTTATGGAAAAATCTGATTGGCTTTGGATTAATTGGTCTTAAATACAAATTCTTGTCTGACTCAGATTTATTTAGCTACTTTCAAAAAGTGGTCACCTAGGCAGAACGTGGTCTTTTCCCATGCTTCTGCCTAGCTTAGGTCAAAATGTTCAAAACTTGAGTTTTTGTCTCGAGCCATACCAGTGGCTTGATTTTTGGTTAAACTAATATGGTATTGCAGGCTCATCGGCTGGAGAGAAGGGGACAGCGAGCCAGCAACCCCCAAATAATGCCCCCCCTCAAAGCCTCACCACCTCTGCAGCCAACCACCTCGCCATGGAGAGGACAAGGAGAGGAGGTGGCAGAGGCTCAGACCCAACATTTGTTCCAGAAATTCCTCAAAATGGCTGCAACCTGGTTGCCCACTGAGAACAGCAAGGCCGTCCAGGGGTGCCCTGCCATTAGCAGATGTATGCAGTGTCTGAAAAAGCCAAAGGCATCATCATTACCTCCCACATCTCACAAACACACTGGTTGAGCAAATGTGTGTGAGAGATAGACAGAAAGAACAACAAGAGCAACAGCTGCAGCAGGAATCATGCATAAGGCTGCAAACAAACCAATATGCTCAATGAACAACTCGCAAGACTACTCAACTTAAGAAATAGAGGGAAGGTTGAGCAAGTGTAGACTTGAACCTGTAGTAGAGGAAAGTTACTATGGCAAAACAGTCTAATTATGTAGCCACTAGGTTAAGGGGAAGGACCTGTCACGGAGAGTGAGGAGATCCCCTTGAGAGGAACAAAGGAAATTATTTCCGCCAGCCGCGAAGGGGCTACTTGGCCGCAACTTGGAGAGAACCAACGGCGATGATGGGGTCGCTGGCCGTTGGAGGCGGCGATGGGGTCTCCAGCGGCTGGAGGCGGCAACGGGGCGAGGCGGCGATGGGGTCGCCGGCCGTTGGAAGTGGTGATGGGGTCCCCAGCGGCTGGAGGCGGCAATGGGGTCGCCGGCCGTTGGAAGTGGCGATCGGGTCACCAGCGGCTGGAGGCGGCAATGGGGCCGGGCGGCGACGGGGTCGCCGGCCGTTGGAAGTGGCGATCGGGTCACCAGCGGCTGGAGGCGGCAATGGGGCCGGGCGGCGATAGGGTCGCCGGTGCCTGGGTGAGGATCGAAGAACCGCGGCGTGGGTTTGAGAGGGAAAGGGCGTGGGTTTGGGGACGCACTGCGGACGAAGGGGATGACATAGGGTTATGGTTTTTTGTCCACGGCTATAAACGTAGCCGTTGACATATAGCTTATATGTCGACGGCTATTCTTATAGCCGTGTACATATCATTTTAGCTTTCTTTTTATTACGTACGTCGACGGATTCTACGTAGCCGTTGACATATATTCTACATATGTCAACGGCTAACATGTAGCCGTTGACATATGTGATACATATGTCAACGGCTAACCTGTAGCCGTTGACATATATTAAGTATTTGTAAACGGTTACTGTGGCCGTCGATATATGAGTCTATTGTCAGCGGTTATCTTTTAGCCGTCGACTAATACACTCTTTGTCAATAGATACTTTTAGCCGTCGACATATACTCGCTGACAAAACCTAACTTCCTTGTAGTGTTGTATCTCCTCGTGTTGACAAAGCAGAATAATCTTTAAGATCCTCATATACACATTACACAACTAGCTGGCACATGGTAGGGTGGAAGTGACCTCACTCTCTGTGCTTTGCATCATGACACACTGCGTCTGGCCTACAAAAAGATGCCGTAATTTCGTATGGCAAGGATCATATGGAGGCTGAGATGCCTCTTCGTGAGTTAGAAGCAGTGCACCACGGAATAGGGTTTCCATTCCCTTCTTTGTACTCTTTTTCTCATTTGAGGATACCCGAGATCGCAGTAAGCTACAAGCCTACAACTGATCTTGCATAAGCTTGCTTGCAGCAGGACGTCTACAATCCAATCTCACATCGGCCACTGGTTCGGACCTCGGCTTCGGTAGTATCCGAAACATTATTAATTTTTGTCTATGGATATATATGGGCACTGCTGCCACTCCTGTCTAGTCTCCATCGGATCACCGTTTATGCCGGCCGGTGGATCTGCCCCCAACTCCCGTCCTCGCTGCTTCTCTCGAATCCGGCAAACATGCATACAGACAGAGACGGGAGAGACAATGGCATAAGTTTAGAAAAGGGTTGTTGACACTTTATTGTGCGCGCATGGTACTGTCGCCATCGCTATACTGCTGCGTGTGTCATGCACATGAATTCTGCATGCGATTGGGCGTTCCCCAACCTCAGGCCATCTGTGCTCCCGACATGGTTATTTAGAAAAGCGATCATTCCCCAGAAGATTTGTCCCTCTGTGCGTGTAAAGGGTCCTCATTAATCCTGTGGCAGGCCAACCAGAGCAGTCGACGTAAGCAAGGGCCAACCGGGGGTGGAGAAGAGACATCTGATTTGAAGAGATCGGCCGGCCCATCCCCCTGTGTGCCCCGCGGCCCCAACATGGTTGTGAGGAAGACGTCACCCCCGGGGAAGCTTCGCCTTTCTAGTTACAAGACACCCCGTTACCCTTGGAGCGGCCAACCAGAGCTGTGAACGGCAAGAGACTTTAATTCTGGATGCTCGCTGCAATGCCTTTTGTTGTAAAAAAGTTGAAAATTCTTTAGGTCGGCCCCCACATGGTCATACCGCTCTATATAACCTGATCTCCGATCCAATGATCTAAAAATTTTAAAAAAATCAAAAATCAAGTTCCGGTAAATAGTAAAAATGCCCTTAATAAGTTAAGCCCAATAATGATTTTTATATTTGAAATTTTTTTTGACCATCGGGTTGTACGGCCATGTAAAGCATGTGGAAGCTGACCTAAAAAAAAATTCAAAAAGAAAAATTAACCCACTGCAATGCTCCCGTTGCAACGACAAAGACATTGCAGAAAGCATTACTCTTAATTCTTAATAGTGAGAATAAAATAGAATAGAAGCCAACTTGTTTCCGTATGCTTCTCTGTACAATCAGAAAGGTTACCTTCTTTCATGAGTTTTAAATTAATTTTTTGTGTTAGTGATAGGCCATTTTCCAAAAGTTATGTGTTACATTGGCTCTTGGGTGTAACTTGAAGTAGACAAAGAGTTGCCACAACATTCTCGTGTATTGGATGAACATGAGTAAAGAGAGTCTATAAGAATAAAATTCGTTTAGTTACATGAAACACATGAACCTTAACTAATAAAGTCCTGAAGTTAGTTAAACTAATAAGAGATAAAAGGGTCAATATAACTTGTTTACAAGAAATTAAGTAGAAAGGTTCTAAAACTAAAAAATTAAAGATTTCAAACTATAGGCAAGAGTAATAATAGACATTGTGTAGCTATTATCGTAGATAAAGAGTTAAAAGACAAAATTGTAGAAGACAAAATTCAAAAAGAAAAATTAACCCACTGCAATGCTCCCGTTGCAACGACAAAGACATTGCAGAAAGCATTACTCTTAATTCTTAATAGTGAGAATAAAATAGAATAGAAGCCAACTTGTTTCCGTATGCTTCTCTGTACAATCAGAAAGGTTACCTTCTTTCATGAGTTTTAAATTAATTTTTTGTGTTAGTGATAGGCCATTTTCCAAAAGTTATGTGTTACATTGGCTCTTGGGTGTAACTTGAAGTAGACAAAGAGTTGCCACAACATTCTCGTGTATTGGATGAACATGAGTAAAGAGAGTCTATAAGAATAAAATTCGTTTAGTTACATGAAACACATGAACCTTAACTAATAAAGTCCTGAAGTTAGTTAAACTAATAAGAGATAAAAGGGTCAATATAACTTGTTTACAAGAAATTAAGTAGAAAGGTTCTAAAACTAAAAAATTAAAGATTTCAAACTATAGGCAAGAGTAATAATAGACATTGTGTAGCTATTATCGTAGATAAAGAGTTAAAAGACAAAATTGTAGAAGATAAAAATGATGGGATATACTCATATTAGGTAGAAGGGACGGGATAGACTCATATTAATTGAATTTGTAGTAAATGAAAATTTTATTAATATAATTAGTACTTGTGCATTTCAAGCAAGCCTAGATGAGAGTGTTAAGAAAGAAATTTGGGAGAATTTTAATAAGAAAATCTAAGATAACTCTAAGGTGAAAGGACTTTTGCCGGGAGAAATTTAAATGGCTACATAGGAAAGGATAATAGTGGCTACTAAAGGATCTTCTATGAAGGTTTTGGGTTTGGTGATAGAAATGATATGGATGCATGATGTCATTCTTAACTTTGCTATTGCACATGATCTAATAATTGTAAATATTTATTTTAAAAATAGAGACAAACATTTAATAGCTTATAAAAATGGAACATGTAAAAGTCACATAGACTATTTTCTTATTAAAAAAGTTGATCCATCAATGTATAAAGATCGTAAAGTCATACCTAGGCAGAATCTAGCCCCTCAATATAAGATGTTGTTAATGGATGTGTACATCCAAAAGTAGAAGAGAAAGGGTGTAATTAATCATTGCCTTAAGTTAAATGATGGAACTTAAGAGGAGAAAATTTAGATGCCTTTAAAAAAAACCTATTAAAAGATGTTCTCTGTGTAATATCTGGTATTTTTAGAAATAGAAATAACAATAAATAAATAAATAATAATTAAGGAGACAAATAGAGTATAGTATAGTGGTTTAGTCCATTATGTAGAAGGAAATTTTTGAGTTCGGATACCCAAGACAATAGGTTGGTATTTCGGTAATAACTTTCAATGTATAACTCAGATTTTGGCATGGTTGGTACTATTAGAAAGAAACTGAAAGGATATACAACTTTGTACAAGACCATTTTCGCAGATTCATTCGTTTACTAGGCCAAAAAATTGAATATTCAGTTCATGAAGGAAGAGTTGTGGGAGAGGAGTCTGATTTCGAGTCGGATTCTATCTAATTCGTGGAATGAAAGATTAGTCCGATCTAAAAGTAGTTTGTAGAAGTTATTTGGAGTTAGAAGTTAGATATTAATTCTATAAGTATGAAGTTGAGGGCATGGTTAACCCTAGCCGTCATTTTTCATTGTGAAAGATGAGTATTTTGTTCATATTCTTGAAGAAAGAGAATAAGATGAAAGTTGTTTTTGAGGAAAACTCATAATTTAGTAATTATCTTACCTTCTAAGAGCATTGGAGGCTGAGGAGGAAGACTAAGAACTAGTGCTTTGTGCTAGGAGTTGAAATCTCTTGATGAATTTTGCATTTGAAGGTTCTAGCCTAAGAGATAGGTGATGATTCCCTAAAACATAAATTAATTTATATTAATATGAAAAATAATATTTTGATTCCAAAAACCATCAAAAGGAAAGTCTAGAATCATGTTTTTTGTATTTATGATCTAAAACATAGATTAAATATGTGAATTATTTGTGAAAAATCTGAATTTGTGTGTTATGTCTGGAATTTCCTGTAGATGGCAACACCTTCGGTCGTCCGGCTTTCTGAATGGCAACCTTGACTACCGTCCAGGTTACTAAACGGTGACATGGTTGACCATCTAACGTTCTGAACGGTAGCCAGGCTTGCCGTCTAGAATAATGAACGGTAGCCTAAATGGCCATCTAGAATTCTAAACGACAGGTAGGCCTGCATCTAATTTGGATTTTTTAAATCTATTAATTTTCAAATCCGTACGAATTTCAAATATTTATAATTTAGTTATTTGTAATTAAAATGATTTAAAATTTTGAGCATACATCTATTTTCATGAAATCTATTGAACTGTATAATTTTATAATTTTTTAAAATTTATTTCTTATTTTTATTAAATTTGACTCAAGTTTAAACTCGTTATTTGAATTTTGAAAATACTCATTTGATCTCCGAATTTAGTAAAAATTTTCAAGTACTTTACTTATAGCTTAAGTATCATGTTTTACTGGTTTGTGAAGTTTTAAATCTACTTACTAATATTCACCCTATTTAATGAATTTTTGGCCCTAAAAATAGGTTTTAGCATGTGAAACATATATTTCGTATTCAGGAATTTTAAAAAAATCTCAAAAATGTTTTTCATATATATATATAATCTGTTGGAGTCCATTATACATCAAATTGAATGGTACAACATTCTGTTGTCTTTAAAATGTCCTGTTTTAATGGGAAATATATTATTTTTGCATCTGTATATCATTGGCTATATGATTAATGTTAATTTCAGATTGTGATGAATTATAATTTATGTAAGATATGTGCCATTTAATTTACTATGTGCGATGGAGACAATTCCATCTTAAGGAGATTATGTAGTCTAATTCCAATATAAGCATCCTTGTTAGATAGGGTATCATATACCCCAAAGGCAATGGGTAAAATCTATGAAACCTACATCAATATGGTGTAGTGGTGGGATATGTGTGATCTTCGATTCCGCGGTAGTCAAGACTTGGTTCGATTGCCTAAATACCCAATATATGTATGTGTGGCCCCTAATGTTGTGGTTAGGATGCTCATCCGACTAAGATATGAAATTGTGACAATTTGGCATATATGTGAATCATTTGAATTTCTTTTAAGGCATTACAAATCTATTTTATGATGTGAAATTTTCAAAAATCTGAATTTTGAAATATTTAACTTGATTACATATTACTAGTTATATGTTGAACCATATACTATGTGATATGTGCCTCCCTATGTGTTGGAGGAATTGTATGATATGTTTACTAGTAGTTTATTTTCAAGTAAAATAAGAAAGTTTGATATATGTGATAAGTATTATGAATTAGCATGTTTGTTTTAGATTATTAGAAAATGCATCCGATTTGATATGACATATATATGAGATCTTATTTTGTATCATTTTCTTATTTAATCAATATGCAGTATTGAAAATTGTTCATGATATGATTTAATTATCATATGAATTTTAATTATGATATGTTTAGCCTATGCAGGGGATGATGCCTACTTTTGTGCTTGTAAGTTTGTTGAAAAAAATTTCAAGAGAGGTGGACTTTGATTTTGATCAAGAGTAGATGTACCTAGAGCCGATTGGATTTGAGGCTAGTTGTGATTATATGAGTCTTTTTACATTAGTAGATTGATTTAGTAGGTGTAATTGAGTCTATTATGTAACTATGACATTCTAGGGAGTTGAGAGAGGTTAATTATGTTATTTAGAGACAGTTGTTTATTATTAGACTTTTGTGGATTGTGTTAGCCTATTATTATTTATAATTTGCGATGAATGGCTATTTGTTTTGCCTTGTAGACTCTTATTCTCTCATTTCCATTATGTATATGCTATGTTCTATACTTGTACTATCTCTGAATTCCGTCGAAAGTCAGATATGATTGGACACAGAGTTCGGGGCGTTACAGAACATGTCAGAACAGTTTTGAGAGTTTGAGTTCAACACCATCAGATCTGTTAAGCCTAGGTAGTTGATGTTGTGTAATTTTTGCTTTTTATTTTTTCATGTTTTGGTGATAACTGTTAGTCTTAGGTGGCCTACAAGCCAATATGACTTTATAATCTCGTTCATATTTATTAATATATTGGCATAATATTCATTGTGTGTAAATCGTATTAATTATCGTCTCATAATGAAGTCCATGAATATGTGCTATAGTGATCAGATTATGATGAGATCATACTAATGAGACTGATCACTTAAACACACATATTCTTAATCGTTCATAGTCGGAGGATATCCGAGAAGGACATCGGATATCCGGTTAGACTAGTACAGATTACTCCTGCTCATATAATGAGGGTGACTGATCTCATAAATTACTTGTGTGGAGACACTAAGGCAAATCTGTAGGTGCTCATTAGAGAATGAGTTCACTGAACTGATCCGACTGAATCGTTGGATGGTACTGTACCTCACTGTCAACCAGCTTGATTCTATTGTCGCAGTTGCGTGGATGGTCCTCGGACCTGAGACACCAAGGACACCTTGACGGTGGACTTCTGTGCTTTGACCTTGGTTTATGAATCTCTAGCCACGGGATTCTAAACAGCCAAGGATCGGGTTCAGCGGAATATCGTCGAAGGGAATTGAGTATCAATAAGGAATCATTCACTTTCGGTACAATGAAAGAGAATGCTCTAGGAAGGATGCGCCCTGGCCAAGGCGGACGATAATATCGGGAAAGGAGTTTTCTGATATTCATCAGCGACATCTGATCCAAGTGAGTCGACCGGTTAAGGTTTGACAGCACGCCATACCCTGAGTCAACTCGAGAGCATTGTACGAATGAAGGATTATATCCATGCGGTAACTATCGGCGGAAAGGTTCCAAGAGTGGGTTACTTAACCCCGATACCTTCCGAGTTCACGCGGTGTTGCTTGGCACCCAACGTGATCGGAGGTCTGATCGAATTCGATGTGCGACATCAATTCAATTGATTAATTAATTAATAAAGAGTTATTAATTGATTAATAAAGCCAGTGAGGAGTAACTAGGCTTATTGGGTTATTAACCGGACTGGTTATCGGGCCTAGAGGGTCACACGCAAATGATTCTCAAGGCGATAGATAAATAAGTGGGTTTTATACAAACTAGGGGTTTTTATGAAAAACCGCGCGATTAGTATAAAATATAGTGAACGGGCTGAGCAGGCCAAGCTGCTGCTAACCCTAGCCGCCCCCTCCTCTGTTTCTCTCTCTCTCTGGCGTCCCAGACAGATCCGGATCTGCTCTGCCGCTTCTCCGACTCCCATTCGACGAGAAATCGTTTGCGTGTTGCGGCGATCGTTGCGGCGACTGGCGGAGGTTTCGTGGGCTGCGAAGAACGAGGAACATGAGGATATCCTTCGCGAGGAGGATCGCGTGGACTCCACTAGAGGTCGGGCGCTTGCGCGGCTTGCTGTGTCGCACCAACGGAACCGAACGGTTGCGGATTCGAATCCGCACACGATAAGAATTCGATAATCTGCTTATCGTAATTTTTAGTTTTTTGAAACGGGAACGGATCTCTGTTTTATTTTTATTTCCGCTGCACGGGAGATCCGGAGAAATCCGAGAGCCCAACAATAACACACTATGAAAATTTGGTGATAATACACTATGAAAATGACAGGACTCTATCCCTATGAGAGTGAAAAAAAATCTCTTTATTTCTTTATCCAGTTGCTGACAGTATCTGACATGAGTCATATAAGTTCTATAACTTAGCCGCTTTCAAAGTTCCTGGACTCTTATAGTAAAAAGAGTTAATTGGAACTTCAATTAAGCTTCAAGACTTCAAGTAACCTGCAAATAGTTTAGCACTAATCGGAACATCACTCTCAGATTTAATCAGATCAATTTTTTTAAGTGTTCTATTGATTATGTGACTAAGGTTCACTTCGATTAACATTGTGTTAATTACTTCCAATAGAGAACTTAAAGTTCTTTATAGATTAGCCCTATAAGACTTTTATAGATTAACATTTTAAGTTCTTTATCGATTAATATTTCAAAGTTGCATTCGACTATCGTTTAAAAGTGTTCACTTTAAATCTGTTAAGTCTGACTTCGATTAACGTTTAAGCAACCACTTCGATTATCTTGATAACGTTAATCGAAACTCAACTTAGAGTTACATTTTATGGTTTAATTGAAACATATGCTTAAGTTTCATTTCGATTAGCGTTCTTAGATATCTCTTTGATTACTGTTGTAACACTAATCGAAGTCTCGTTCTCGGACTTCACTTTGATTAACCTATAATATTTTCTTTCCTCCTCTAATTTAATTTTCTAAACCTCTTAATCAGTGTAGAGGGGAATAGGACATACATAGTCAAAACACATCCTACATTTGTCCTTCCAAATAAATCGGAGTATTGTGACGATTTTGCCTAGAAGATGTGTTTTCTCGGGTTGATCGCTGGCTTCCATGTCTGCCCACAAGACGATCCAATCTTGGAAGGAGCCAACACAAGGTCCTAAGTGTATGGTCAATGATGAGACTAGCCACACAGTTTGAGCAAAGCTGCACTAGTATTGTCCCACTTTGATAGCAGAGTAAGAGAAGAATAAGACCTCTTATTCTTAAAATAAAGCTAATTCTATTTTGATTGAAGGAATTGTTTATTCCATGTCAGAATTGCTTATTCATAGATTAAGGTAAGTAAACAATTCCACCTTACACTCAAGAATTAGATATTCCACTTAGGATTCTGTCTAAGTTGTCAAAGTGAAGCACTCTTTATTATGAAATAAGCAATTCAAAATAACTAATCACATCATAACTATTTTGCTGTCAAAATGGTTGACGGGAAGGATGGGAGTCTATATATCATATGTAATCCATAAGCTGAGAGAAATGTGCATTTTGGGTGAATGACCAAATGAGCGAATTTTCGATGTCTTGATGATAATCTGGAAGAAATATTGATAAGACCTCTTTGCAAATTGGTTGTGGGAATAAATTCCAGATTACCTCTCTGTCCCATAAGTAATCTGAGGTGGAGATAAGTTCAGCTACCATTTTTGGGATATGTTGTCCAGAGTTATCCAGTGGAGGTTTTGGAATCATGGAAAAGCCACGGATCCTTCCACATTATGTTTTGGAAGTATGGCCTAGTCTGCTACAGTGTGAGCAACACTCCAAACAAGGAACCTTTGACTTTGATCTCTTAGAAGTTCAGACTTTTATGTTACACCCCTGATCCAATTCAGTAATTTAGACTCACTTCGGATTCAAGTTACACAACTACAGATTCAAATAGCATACAGATCCGATATGAACAATGAGAGACTAATAACCAAAGTAATAAATATGCCTTTACTATCAAAATAATCTAAGAAATTTTCAATGTCAAATATCATAATTTCACAAATGAATAACATCAATACCATGATCTCAAAGTACATCAAATATCCACATGAAATAAAATCACTCAACTCAATAAAGAAATAAAAAAGTACATATCTCTCTCTCAATCCCTACTATATGACTCTATTAAACAAATAAGTAAAACTATCTAAATAATAGCGGAAGTCTTTTAATCTAAAAATTTTCACCAATCAAGAGACCAACTCTTCCTCTCCAGGAGACTCCGAAAATGTTAATAGGATTTATGAGTACAACCACTTAGTACAAAATGAGACTCACTAAATGTTAAGCAATATAATGATTGAAATCAAGTGGTAACTAACTAATCAAGATTCATAGTTATACATATATCTCAAATAAGAATATGATATAAAACATGATCACATATAAGCTTGTCAAATTAAATATATTTTCTAATAGCATGATCAAATCGAATAACATATAGCTTACTTAGTTTTATGGACAAATCGAATTCACATATGACTTAACAAATCTACTAGTCTTGTATATCACATATCAAACTGAACATATCTCATATCATACTCAGCTTATCACATATCACATAACGAATAACATGGCATTGTAGTCCAACAAATCTGATCAAATTATGCATATGAGTGAATATAGATCTTAAGCATAGAAGGAATTAGCTAAACAATGTGCATGTGGAATATCAGTGAATAAGTTGAGTCTAAATGAGATATAATAAAACATAAATTTTAGATAATGTGTCAATCAAATCATATCGTACTCAACAGACATACATCCGAACCACATCATAAGGAGTCCTACACGTATACCAAAGCATCTCAGCAATGATGCAGAGGTCATGGTTATTATACAGAACTGAACAATCTAAATCTCACCCAACTCTAAACCGCCAGGATATTACGTATCACTATCTCCTAGTTTAGTCGACCGAAAATCAAGATTCCACCTATTGCCATCGGGTTCAAATGCCCTATCTAATATGGATGCTTATATCGGAATCGGATCATACAATCTCCTTAAGATGATAATGTCCAAACATGATCATATAAATATGGCACAATGGCATCACAGCAAGCATAAGATAAATATAAATCTGAAAATTTAATTAGTAAAATGCTACATATAAGTCAAAATGTATGTTTTTACATACAAACTAGTCATTTAAAGAGTCAATATGGTTATATAGATGTCAAATCTAAACAAAACTGATACCAAAAGCTTAGGAGATGGCATAATATGCTCCAGGAATATTTTCAAGATTTTCGGACAAATAAACATTATTTTTAGGTATTAAATCTAATTTTTAAAGCTAAAAATTCAATAAACAGGTCCACAAATAGCAAACGGATTAAAAAAAAAGCCAAAGTTGTCGAACATGACAACTAGATCAAATGAAACATGCGGACAAAATTTCAAGTGAATCAGACATCAAATGAGTAGTTTAGAGCATTAAGTTGCATATGTCAAACTTAAGTAAATTTTCGCCCATAGAACAAATAGGAGAATATTAATTAATAAGTTTCTAAAAATTTTAAAATTTTGAATTCAATTATAATTCATCATGACACATGTGTGGTCAAAATTTCAAATAATTTGGCTAAGAAACCAAGTAGTTATGGCCAATCATAGCTCATCCAAAAATTCGAACTATCATCAGTTTGGGTAGACTACATAGGCTAAAAAAATAATTACGAAAAAAATTGTAAATAAGTTCAAAAAAAAAACAAATTTGGGGTTCACAAGATAAACATATGGACCAAGCTTTAGTCAAAATTTTATATGGTTTGGATGACTATTTAAAGATTTATGTCTAAAATAAGTCGGATCAAGTTTCCAAACTTGCAACAGAAGAATAGTCTAAATCACACCTATCATGGTGGATGCCTTTTAAATCGCGTCCACTATGATAGATGCCTTTTAGACAAGTAAAACATCTCAAAGGCGGATCTATCCTTCGATTCAAAAGGTGTCTTGCTGAGCGGACATCTTTTGAATCACGTCCACTTGTCTGGATGCAATTCAGACCAATTTTTCAGATCTGAAATTTTTCGAAGATTTCTCATGATTTTGAGAGATCAAAGTGAAAACTAAGATCATAAACTTGTAGATTAATATTTTAGGAAGATGTTTTGATAACTTTGAAAAATCAAAACAAAATTTTTATGTCACACAACATATCATTTAACAGATTTTCATATCCTATCTCTTGAAGAATATGAAGAACACCACATTAAACCTTCTCTAATCGATCCCTCAAACTCTAGCCATTAAATCTTCTTATTCCAGGACTCCCTCTAAATTTTCTAACCATTCAGGAGCAAAACCTATGTGTTCGAATCAATCTCCATAAGAAAATAAATCAAAATCTCTTCTAGTTCTTGTTCAAAACACCATGTTCTTACCTTGGATATTCAAGTACAGCTCTAAAAGTCCTAGCATGAATTCAAGAGATCATATATAGACTCCTTCCTTTCTAGTACAATCAAGAAACTATCCTTCCGTGTTAATATCGGACTCCAATCATAGATGGCTTAATCTTTAAGGAAAAGTCACTTCCTAGCACAATTAGGACTCTATTTCTATACTTAACTATTTTCTTAATAGTAAACCCTTAAATGCAACCTAGTTATACTTAGAATTTTCAAAACCTTCTTCTACAAGGTTATAGATCTTAATTTTCTCTTTCCAACGGTACCAAGATCATAATTTTTTGTTAACCGAGTAGAAAGTTATCACCAATTAACGAGTTATTATCACACAACTCCGAACTTAGAATTTGACTGTGTTAGAACTAGTTTGGTTCCTTCTTAAACAACTAATAGACTTAATGGGCCTACTGACTTTTCTAATGGATTTTTCACACTCAATTTATTACTTTAATTATTAATATCTCATTAATAGGTATAATTACCTATTACCCATTAATTAGATAAATTAAGCTTAATAATTATGCCTCATTAACCAGTAATAATGGGCTTAAGTTCTAAGGCATAACATTTTATAAATCTAGGGAGAGGATAATCATTTGGAAGTTTACCCTTGAAGAGGCCTTAGGTGGAACATAGTCGAGTTCATCTTTTCTATTATCAGCCCTATGTCCTTTCAAGCAAAATTGTAAAGATATTTTACTCCTACTTAGCTTCTCAAGAGAGGATTTTAAATATTGGTTCTCTTGAATTAGCTCATTCTCTTTTGTTTTATTTTCATTAACAATCATCTTTCTCTTGTTTATCTTTGACAATTCAGCATGTAATTCTTGAAGCTTTAGATCATTTGTTTTATTTACCTTATAGAGGTGTTGGTTCTCAAATTTAAATCTTGAGTTAGCGTGCCTCATATTTTAGAGAAACACTCGAAGCACTCAATTTTTCATAGCTCATTTTCAAAAGCTTGAACTCCTTAGAAATGATTTTAAATTTTTTATATACCTCATCAAAGACTTCTTCTAAAAATATCTCCTCATCTGAATATGAACACGATTCAAAGACAACGTAAGATTTTACCTAATCATCATCTGGGGAATTGTTGCTTGCCATGAAAGCTAGGTTGGCTTCTTCTTCTTCTCTTGAACTTGATGAAGCTAAAAAGTCTTCTTCACTGTGCCATGCAGCTGCCATTGCCTCCCTTTTGAAGTTCTTCTTGAACTGCTTTGGGAACTCCTTCTGCTCCTTCTTCTTGATTTGAGGGTAATCATCCTTTATGTGCTCATGCTGCTTGAACTCATAGCATGTGGATTCTTGCTTTTTGAAGTTGCTACTCTTCTTCTTGTAGTACCTCTAGCCTGAAGTATCCTGCATCCTCTTCTTCTTGAGGATTCTCAATAGTTTTCTTGAGAGAAAAGCATCTTCTTCACTATCTACTTTACTCTCCTCTCCTGAGGAGGCTTCATCTAATCTAGGCATGATAATTTTCAAGGTACTAGAGACTTTCTTTCTTAATGTACTTTAACCAAGCCTCTCCATGTTGATATCATGAGCCATGAGTGGCCCAATAGGCTTCTCAAGGCTCATGTTGTTGAGGGCATTTGTTTCCTCAATAGTAGTTACTTTGGGATTCCACTAACTGGAAAGAGACGTTAGGACTTTACTAACTAGATCTCCTGCCTTGAAAGTCTTTGCCAGTGCTGCCAGCCCATTGGTGATGTCGGTGAAGCAGTTGTACATTTTAGTAATGGTATCTGAAGACTCCATTCTGAATCTTTCATAATGTGAAACTAAGATAATTATTCTAGTCTCCTTGACTTTGTCAATTCCTTCATAGGTGAGTTCCAGCTTCTGCCACATCTCTTGGGTTGTCTTGCAGGCTGAGACACGGTTGAACTTTTTCTTCCCTAAGGTACAATAGAGAACACTTTAGCTCAATTTTTCAAGGAGGCAAGACATTTATCACAATCAATCCATTTTTCCCTTGGGGTGATTATAACAT
Organism: Zantedeschia hybrid cultivar; assembly: GCA_030544215.1. Taxonomy (NCBI): domain Eukaryota; kingdom Viridiplantae; phylum Streptophyta; class Magnoliopsida; order Alismatales; family Araceae; genus Zantedeschia; species Zantedeschia hybrid cultivar. Next base: position 65,329,785 of record JARZZO010000002.1, read on the forward strand.
AGTCTCCATCCTCAAACACACTCCACAAGTCCATGTCAAGGCCCTTATTAAAGTACTACACACGACACTTCTAGTAAGAATAGTCCTCGCCTTCTTACAGTAGAGGGTGAATGACAGACCGACCTTCGCTATAAGCATTAGAAATAGTCATTTGCTCTTAAATCGTTAGATCTTTATAGCAAAAGACCAAGCTCTGATACCATTTGTCGCCCAAGCATTGGAGAACCCAGAGGAGGGTGAATGGGTTATAAAAAATTAAAAGCAAGTTAATTGCAAAATAATTTGATGCATCACAAGAGGGAGAAATAAGGAAGCAAGCACACAAGAAGAATATAGAGAGTTATACTGGTTCGGTCACTTCAAACCTATGTCTAGTCCCCATGAAATCGCTTAGGAGTTCCACTAAACACAAGGTACAAACTCCTTGCTGGTTTTACAACCCCTAGCCTCAACTGATCCTCTCTTCAACAAGATGAAAAGGAAAACACCATCTTGCACAACGGTAAGCCCTCTCTTCCAACAACCTGGAACAAGAAAATAAACACGAGAATATAGATGATATGAGAGTGCCTTTCAATAAACAGGTGTTCACAAATGAACAAACAATAAATCAAGATAACAAACTAAAGAAAACAACATTTGATCTTCTTAGGAATAGCTAAGAGCCTTTCAATGCGCAGATGAGCGGAAGGCTAAAGCTCTCTCAGCTACTTCTCTCAATCTAGCTCTGTCACTCTCTCAAATCTTGAAGGATATAAAGAAGCAGAGTTTTAGCTTAATGTCTCAGGTGTATCTCCTCTACTTGGCTCAAGTCTTCAAATATATAGCCAAATTTGAATTTGTCTTTTTAGACTGGTGGCATCTTGTTGAGTCTAACGGTTTTGGCTAGAGTCTAACGTTAACTTGGCTATGTCTAAATGTTAACCAGCCTATGAGTAACGTAAACCACTAGAGTCTTGGCACAATACTGCTTCTAAATTGATTAAGAGAGCATCCGGCAATCCGTAGGTCCGTATCTTCTAGACTCTGATGGAGTTGTCCTCTGGTTTCCAAGTATGGCCCCTGTAGCCCTCACCTAACTTATAGAATTACCGAAACTAGGAAAAGACCTATATGATATCCGACTATAGGTTAGGTGGAGCAGACAGCTTGTCAAAAGCAAGCTACAGTACAGTAGGCATATCTACCTATTAGAGTTAGAAGATAAACAGTATTCTAATTGCTTAAACACGAGATGAATCGATTAGCTTTAGGCTAGACCAAACTATCGATTAGAAGTTCTCAGTTAATCGATTAAGTCAAGTCAGCTAATCGCTATCAAAGAACACATTAAAATGCACTAAAAATATAATAGATAATCTATTGAGAATGTAACAGTTAATCACTCAAAGTTATAGCAGTTAATCACTACGAATAGAAAGAGTAAATCGATTGAAATTAGGACGGATAATCGATTAGGTATAAAGTTTCTAATCGAATCATAACAAAGGTGGCTAATTGATAAACAAATCGATCTAAAAGAAACAATATGTAATCGATTTGAAGTACAACTACTAATCGCTGGGAAAACATAACAACTAATCAATTTGACACTAAGTAGATAAATGCATGAGAGATAGCTTACCAATCGATTAGTTATACAACATTGAATCGACATGAGTTAAGTCAAATAATCAATCGGACTGAAATCGATAATCGAAGTGAAAATAGATGGCTAATCGATTATATGAAAAAACAGCTCAGGGAATTGATAACAACTAATTGATTACGAAAGACAATGGTAAATCAATCTAGCAAAAGAGTAGTGAATCGATAATAGGATAAATGCTTAATCGATTTCAAGCAATATCGATGAGTCAATGTGGCTACTAAATCTTCTAATCGATTTAGGGGAGAGATCGATTAGCCGATTACTTGAAGTCATCCGATAGTCGATTAATCAACCAAGTACTAAATCGATTAGGAAATAGAGTGGACAGACGCTATCAGGGAGGCTTAATCGATTGGCGCAATAGATTATCAGACTAGTCACTTAATCGATTACTCTGGCGATTCACTAACCGATTATCCTTAGAGGCAAAACTAAATCGATTATATGAACAAATTGAGAGATCGATGATACAACTATGTGACAGGTCCGATAGCTACCCTTCACATTGCTAATCGATTAGGAGATAGGCGCTTAATCAGATTTCAGTTAGACTTATAATCGAAGAAGCGTTTTGAATAACTGACTAAGTCACAAAACTAATAAAGTTCAAGCAGTGTAAAAGGTCAAAGTCTAATCAATTAAGTCAACCTTTTAGCAAATTCAAAATCTTACTTATTGTTGAAGTTTTCATAGTGTGTTATCACCAAAATACAAGAACAATTAAAGAAAACAAATTACTCAACAGAAACTATAAGACATTGTGAGATTTAATTCTTTACAAAGGTAATAGTAGTAGGAACTGTGAAACCCAACTCTAGATCCTTAAAAACCTTCATATCCTACTTGACATAGAAAGAGGACCGTCTGGAACTAAATCTTGTAACATCTTTTTATCGAGGCCGCATCCACTAGGATGCTAAAAAATGCATGAAACTTTTAAATTTCATCAGAAGAGGGGGGGGGGGGGGGGGGGAAGGTGAGGAGCGTGGCCCCTTCCTGGCTCCACTCCTGGTTGTCTGTCTATTTTCAAAGTGTAAAGGTTATAAAAGGATATGGTCTAAAGGATACGGATAATGATACTATCTATCTAAATAATTTAACATAAGGATAAGGATACACCTATTACCGAGTTCAATAATCCAAGTATCCATCCATTTTTCTTCATTCATCTTAGTTGCGATCATATTTTAATCACAATTCTCGATTCTCACCCATGTATAAATGAAATCTCTAATCATGTACCTGTATAATTACATATCTTATTATTCACACCATTCTTTTAACCTCCTTCTAGCATTCACTAGCTTGCAAAGTTCGTTTTCACGGATATCACGTGTCTTATAAGTAAATTTGTAAGAACTACTTAAAAAGAATTTATACATATTTATATTTTAAAATTATGATTCATTCATTCCCTCTAGACGCAACATACAATTAAGCTTCTGTTTATAGACAATATTGTCGGATAATTTAACCTTTTGTATCTATCTTTGAGAATTTCTGATAATTTTAGAGGATAAGGATCAACGAGGATAAGGATACACATACTGCTAAAGGATAAGGATAAGGATAAAGCTACTATTCGACATGATATGTATCCTCTTACATCCCTAATTATAATCATCTAAGATTTTCCAATCTTTCTACCCTTTTTGGTTTGAGGATTAATTTAAGAGAGAGTGATTTACTTTAGTCACTTAGTTTGACCCAATTGGGGAGGCCAAGTGATAGAAATATCTGTGTGAAAAAGGCAAAAATGTTTGATACTTCACATTTAATGCTCCATATTAATGAATAAAAACAAATTTAAAATTATTTTAGTTAATCCTTATAATCACTTAAATTATATGATCAAGGAACTTATTTATCATTAATATCATCTCATCTATCCATTATCTATGGAGTAATACTTGCTGCAATGCAAGTAGTTCTACACAGCCTTGCATTGCAGCAAGTATATTTCTTTCTTTTTTTGAAATTTTTAGGTCAGCCCCACATGTCCTATATGTCCCTGCAATCCGATATCTAATTAGACGACTCATAAAATTTAAAATAAAATAAAAAATCTTATTAAGCTTTTGACTCATTAAAACATTTATTTTGCTCATTGGGAGTCAATTTTTTATTTTCAGATTTTTTTGGGTCGATTCATCTGAGATCTCTATACGTAAAATTTTTTTGAAAAAAATCTACTTGCCAACAATGTGTCTGCTTAGAGTCGACTGTATAGACATGTTGGGTCTGACTTAAAAAAATTTTTTAAAAAGAAATTACTAACTATAATGACTGTAGTGGAGCAACAGGAGTCGTCACCGGCCCAACTTGGCTCAAACCCTCACCGCCCCAACCCAAAAGCGGGCCCGGCTAGCCAATGAGCCTGGGCCCGAAGAAAGAGAGTAATGGTTAGCCATTACTGCACAATGCAGCTAGGCCAGCCCCTAGTGCAGGCAAGAGTCAGTAGGCCGACCATGGTCTCCGCGGGACTGAAGTTGGGGTAAGAGTGTTCACGGTTTGATTTGGTTTAATTTGCTTTGAGGACAAAATTTTAAAAACTAAATTAAACCGAAGTAGAGAGCCAAACCGAACCAAACCAATATAATGGGCCACTATGGTTAAATAATTTATTTCAATATTATTTTTAAAAAATACTTATTACAAAATATTATTTAAGAATTATTTAGAGGTCTAAGTCTTAAGATGAACTATTATAGTTAAACATCTTATTTTATTAAGAACTCAAACACCTTTTTGTACAAAATGACAATCTAAAAGTATCTAAAAATAATTTAAAATTTTATATCTTATAATTTACATAACCTCACACTTGATCTAAAAATTTAATACTTATATTATGTTCTTTTAACGTAATTCGGTTTATTCGGATTAGTTTGGTTTATGAACAAGAGAAACCAAACCAAACCGAATTAAGAAATTCGGTTCGGTTTCAACTCAAACCGAAATTTTCAGAAGTTCAAACCAAATCAAATCAAACCGAATTGGCCGGTTCGATTTGGTTTTTTAGTTTGAACTGAATAGTGAACACCCCTAAGTGGGTGGGTTAGAAGTGTGGAGTAACGTGAGAAAGAGAGTAATACTTGATACAATGCTCCGACTATTGTAGTTTTTTTTTAAAGTACATTTTAAGGTTGACCCTCATATATTTATGTAGTTTGATCTTTAATCATACAACTTAAAAATTTTAAAAAATAAAAATTTTATTATCAAACATTCAATCAATTAAAAGTATTTTTTAATTTTTTAATAGAACTCGATTTTTAACATACTCTACCCTAAAAGATTCAAAAAATTCTTTTTTTTCCAGGTGCAATGTGCTACGTTGCAGCAGCATGGGGACATTGTAGCAAGAAATGGGGCCAAAAGCAGAGACACTCGTAGGCACAGGAGAAAAAAAAGTCATGGCTCAATGGACATCTCATGGCTGGATCAATTTTTTTGTTTTTTTCCGTGTTTCTAACGCAGTGGCTAAGGGTTTATTCAACTATGTATAGCACCTAACTCATCAAGATTCAATCTCTGAGGATAACACCTAAATACACCTACAATTTACTTACTGGACTCTAAATATAAGAGAATACCATAAAATAACTTAAGACACTCAAAGAATATGGAAAACATCATTTTATAATTGGAAAATTTTTGACAGAGTCTCTTGATACACCTGGCGGGGCAAAAAGTTACGATGTAGCATAACGATGGCATTGATAACACTGAGGCCATCATCTTTTGACGGCCGATCCTTAATTCCTGTTAATCTAGGATGACCACCAATCCAAATATCTAGCAGCTTACCCTTATCTCTGTTGCAGAGATAACTACTGGAGACTTGGTCTCCCACCTTAATAGGAGGCAGTTACCATGGGAGCGGAGGTGGCTAACGGAGGGTGATGCCTCTATTTATAGGAGGGTTCCCTGCCCTCCAAGAACATACGAGCAACTGGAGAAATAGAGAGATTACCTAGAGAGTCTCTTTGGTTAGCCATCGGAGCTCCCTCCCAATTCTTCCCTTTCATTCTCTTCATTGGTATCAGAGCAAGGTTCGTCCTCCACCGCACGCCGCACCATCGCGACCGCCGCTGCCCGCTACAGCATCGGCCGCGTTCCGCCGCTGCTCCCCACGCACCGCTGCCGCGCCAGGACCCGCTGCTGCTCCCCCGCGCACTGCGACACCCCTCGCACACCCCCGCGCACCGCGGCTCCCCCGCGCACCGCTGCCGCGCCAAGACCCACCGCTGCTCCCCCCCGCGCACCGTGACTCCCCTCGTGCACCCCCACGCACCGCGGCTTCCCTCGCGCACCGCTGCCGCGCCAAGACCCACCGCTGCTCCCCCCTGCGCACTGCGGCTCCCCCCGTGCACCCCGCGCACCGCTGCCGCGCTAGGACCCGCCGCACCTCACCACCGTCGCCGCTGCTCCTGCCGCTGCAGCACCGCCGCATCCCGCCGCAGCACTGCCGCCGCTGCAGCACCGTCGCTGCCACACCTCGCGAACCGCCGCTGCCGCACCTCGCCGCCGCCGCGTCCCACCGCTGCTCGTCGTTGCCCCGCTGCTGCAGCACCGCCGCTTAGTGCCTCGATGTTGCCACACTTACTGCAGCGAGCCACCGCACTCGCCGCCCGCCGCACATCGCCGTACCCAGCACCACCACGCACCGTCGTGCTCTGCACCGCCGCGCACCGTCGAGCACCGCCGTGCTCGCTGCCAACCGCTACACCGCCAGGATTCCTTGAGCGGACCGGTCTTCTTCACACTGGGCAGAGCCACGCTCGCAGGTTGCCCTCTTCCAGGTTTTCTTCTAATATTCATGTCTATCCCGTTCACTTTGAGAAAGTGGAAGAAGGAAGTTATTATTTAATTGACATCTAACACCCACTCTGTCAGATACATTTAATGCTCCCACTTAACATATGATATCTTTTTTTACTTGCTTTTTGCTTTTGACGTATACATATTAGAATAGTCATGTTGTTATCCTCTTTTCAAAAATAGAGCTGATATCTTTTATAAACCTGCATAGATCTTACCAGATCTGCAATATTTATTTTTTCTGTTTGTTGTCAACACAGCACCCAACGCACCTGCCAACAACAGACCTGCATGCATGCTGTTATATTTAATATTGTTGCCTGACCAACCTGTCATACATCCATGTGCATCTTCCTTTAATTAATGCCAACACCTGTTATACGTCTGTTGAGTTACGTCTGTTGGGCTCTTGTTTGAGCATAGCTATCATATTATATTTTCTTTCAAAAGACATTTTATTCTTCTCTGTCATAACTGTTCAAATATGCACTTTAATTTAATGTAACTTGCATGCTAACATAGCCGTAGAGATCAGATTCTTAGATGTGCTAATATTTAATTGATATAATTCGAATATGTGATCATTGCATAAGGACAATCTCTTTAAATATCTGTGTGTTTGTCATAACTCGCATTAATCTTATAACTAAACCTTCACATTAAGTTGTTACTAATTATTGCCTGATAAATCCATTATAAACATAAATTTATTCACTTGATAATTAGTTATAATTTAATTGACATTCTTTTATTGTTGTCATTTTAATTTCTGTTTTGGAAATTTAAATCATGTTTTGATTATTGTTAAAATAAATTTCATATTTAGTAATTCTTGATTGAATATTACTTGTGTAAAATAGAAATTTATCTTGTTAAGTTATTTTATCAAATCATACAAAATGATGCATGTTTTAATGTTATTTATGTTACAAATCATAATTGTAAAATTATGTATATTGAGTTTTAGCCTTATCCTACTTAAAATGACTAGTAAACTCATTGCTTCTGAACTGGCTAAATTGGACAAGTTGAACGGTACAAATTATGACATGTGGCATAGGAAAATTAGATATGGTCTTATTCATGACAATATTGAATATGTACTTAATAGTACTATTCCAGAATTGACTGATAACCCCGGAGATGGAGATATCAGGAAAAGAGAGCAGTAGTTGTCAGAGGACAACAAGACTAGAAGCCTAATGCTCATGTTCATGGAGGACAATCTCATAAAATTCTTTGAAATTTATGAGACTGTCCGGAAATTATGGGATGCTATCAAGGAGAAGTATGACACCACTTCTGAGGTGAATACTCAGCTCCTATTACATCGGTATAATTCTTGCCGTATGCAAGAGGGCGATAGTGTCATAGAACATGTGAATAAAATGATTGTTATGGCTAAAGATCTTTCTATTGCTGGAACAGAGGTTCCAGAAAGAATACAGGTGGCAACTATTTTGAATAGTCTGCCATCTTCATTAGATATGGCTGCCACAACCCTAAGAATGAGCGGTACCGTTCTTCGTGTCACTGATTTACCAGCTAGGCTAGCAGTTGAACAGGATATCATTGCCAGTAGGAAAGGTCAAGAGCTGAATTTGCAGGAAGTGAATGCTATTCACCAAAAGCCCTCATCAGGACATAACAAAAGTCGGAATCACTCTGTTGGACCCAATAGGCAACAGTTCAAAGCAAAATCACACTATAAAGGCAAAAAGGTTCCCCGTGGTGCTTGCTATACATGTGGCATATTTGGTCACTACAAGGCCAATTGTCCTGAAAAGTACGGAAACAAGGGTAAACACCCGGAAAAAGGGGGAACCAGCAAACGAGAATTCGTCGGTTTGACGGAATGCAATGCTGTGATTATCGACACCAACGACTGGTGGGTGGATTCTGGCGCAACTTGTCACGTGGCAAAGACGAAGAAAGGGCTGGTGGAATTCAAGCAGCTGCAACCTGGAGAGCAGAGAATGTACATGGGAAACAACACCTACCTGAATGTAGAAGGTGTTGGATCATATTGTTTAGATATTGGTCCTCAAAGATGTCTGTTATGCACCGAGTATTAGGCGCAATCTATTGTCTGTAACTGCTCTCATGAAAAATGGTCTGGAAGTCCGATTCTACAATAAAAGGGTGTCCATAGGAAAGAACAAAAAGGTCTTTGCCATGGAAAAACTTGTTCCCGAACATGGTTTATTTTGTATTTCTGTTGTGGACACAGAAGGGAATAATATTAATGATGCTCTTATGAATTATTCCTTGTGTCATCTGTCTGAATGTGATCTATGACATTTTAGATTAAGACATCCTGAAAAATCTAAAATGGAACAAATGATAAGATTGAACCTACTGCCATTAACCAAGATAGAATTGTCACCATGTGAACATTGTTTAGTCGGTAAAATGACTAAAAAATCTTTCGCAGTAGGACATAGATCACAATGATTACTAGAATTGATCCACTCAGATATATGTGCATCATTAAGTATAAAAACATATAATAGAAAGGAACATTTCATAACATTCATAGATGACTATTCCAGATATACCTATGTATATCTTATTTCTGCTAAATCAGAAGTTCTTAATTGTTTTAAGAGATATAGAGCTGAAGTAGAAAGACAACTGGGTAAAAACATTAAGGTATTAAGAACAGATAGAGGAGATGAATACAACTCAAAGGAATTTGAGTCATATTGCCAAGAGCATGGAATAAAGAGGCATGTAACTATGCCTTATACGCCACAACAGAATGGTCTGGCAGAAAGAAAGAATAGAACACTTATGAATGCAGTTAGATGCATGTTATCGCATTTAGGACTCCCTAAGAATTTTTGGGGAGAGGCATTACTCACAACAAATTATACATTGAATAGAATTCCCACTAAATCTATCGAAAGTACACCTTCTGAACTGTGGAATGGGAGGAAACCAGAAATAAGTCATCTTAAGAAATGGGGGTCAGTAGCCCATGTTCTCATTTCAAATCAACTAAGAGACAAGTTAGACTTCAGAACATTGAAGTGTCGATTCATAGGTTATTGTGACAAATCATCGGGATATAGATTCTTTGATAAGGAAAAAAGAATCATTGAATATAGGGACGCTATATTTCTAGAAAATATAGAGGAAGAGGAATCTCATCATGAAAAAGAACCTCTAAGTGTAATAGATGATGACTATTACAATGATTTACCTATAAATGATCCAGAAATCGAAGAAGAACTTCCACCAAATATGGAAGATGAACAAATACCTTTGAATGAAACACAAGAAAATCAACTTACCATTGGCAATAAAAGACTTAGAACTCCACCAGCATGAATGGATGATTGTCACTTGTACTTATGTGAGTCTTCATGTCTAAAAGTAAACATAAATGAGGATAATAATATAGATCCCATGAATTTGAAAGATGTATTGAAATCTTCAGACTCTGATCTATGGCGAAAAACTATGGAAGAAGAAATTGATTCCATAAAAAGGAACAATGTATGGGAACTATGTGAATTACCTAAGAAAAGGAAGGCTATAGGTTGCAAGTGGGTATTTAAGAAAAAGATCCGTGTAGATGGGTCTATTGATAAGTATAAGGCTCGATTAGTTGCCAAAGGATTTACCAAATGCCAGGTATAGATTTTCAAGAAACTTATTCTCCTGTGGCTAAATTTGCATCTATAAGGATAATCTTAGCAATTGTTGCGCATCTTGACTTAGAACATTTTCAAATGGATGTCAAGACTGCATTCCTTAACCGAGAGTTAGAGGAAAATATATACATGAAACAACTTGAAGGTTTTCAGGTAGAAGGTCAGGAGAATAAAGTATGTAAACTTAAGAAAGCTTTGTACGGCTTGAAACAGTCTTCTAGACAATGGTATCTTAAATTTCACAATGTTATTATTCAACTTGGATTTGTTCCAAATCAATTGGACAATTATGTATATGTCATGAAGAGTGGGAGCATGTTTATTATATTATCTTTATATGTAGATGATATTTTGCTCGCCGGAAATGACATAGGAATGTTGAATAACGTTAAGTCTGAGCTCAGTGAGAAATTTGAGATGAAGGACATGGGTGAGGCATCCTATGTTCTCGGAATCCAAATCCTGAGGGATAAGAAGTCTAGAATGTTGAGTATAAACCAATATAAGTATTTACATTCAGTATTTAGAAGGTTTGGAATGCAAAACTGCAATCCAGCACCAACGCCCTTGGTTCATGGAAAACGATTAAGTAAAGAACAATGTCCTGGAGAAGGACATGATGTACTGCAAGTGCCGTATGCACAAGCAGTCAGAAGCTTAATGTATGATATGCTATGTACTAGGCCTGACATAGCATACGCAGTAAGCTTAGTAAGCATATATCAAAGTAATCCTGCTCCAGCACACTGGGAAGCTGTTAAAAAGATTATGAAGTACTTGAAAGGTACTTTGCACCACAAATTAATATATCAAGCAGATACACTAGAAGTGCTTGGTTATTCCGATGCAGATTTCGGAGGAGATAAACATGACGGAAAGTCCACTTCGGGACACTTGTTCATCTTTGGTGGTGCTGCTGTTTTTTGGAGTAGTAAGAAACAAGGGTGTGTTGCAAGATACACACAGGAAGCTGAGTATGTTGCATGTAGCATGGCTACTACTCATGCAATCTGGATAAGACGATTTTTGACAGATTTGAATCTCAACTTGGTAGCAGAACTAATTGAGCTTTGCTATGATAATCAGGCGGCAATTAGCTTGATTAACAGTGGAGCGAATAGTTCTAGAGGAAAACACATAGAAATTCAATATCATTATATACGTGATATTGTTCAAAAGGGAGAAATAAAAGTGACTTATATTCTCACCAGTGATATGATTGTAGATCCGTTGACAAAAAGTATACCGGTAGAAAGTTTTGTCAAACATGTAAGTCTAATGGGACTTGGGAATATATAAGTCGGAAAATTTTCTTTACAAAATTGAAAATACATTTCACAGATAGTGAGAATGTGTCAGAATATCAATACATCTCACGGATAGTGAGAGTGTATTAAGAATTATTTGGTCTTGATGGTCAAGTGGGAGTTGTTAATCTAGGATGACCACCAATCCAAATATCTAGTAGCTTACCCTTATCTCTTTTGCAGAGATAACTACTGGAGACTTGGTCTCCCACCTTAATAAGAGGCAGTTACCATGGGAGCGGAGGTGGCTAACGAAGGGTGATGCTTCTATTTATAGGAAGGTTCCCTGCCCTCCAAGAACATACGAGCAACTGGAGAAACAGAGAGATTACCTAGAGAGTCTCTTTGGTTAGCCATCGGAGCTCCCTCCCAATTCTTCCCTTTCATTCTCTTCAATTCCTAGATGATCTTGATCATCATGAAAACTTTGAAATCTTTGTTCTTATGTTTTGATATTTTGGATACTAATCTAAGCTGAATCTCGAACCGTCCTAGTAGTCAAACAGATAGAAAAGCCGCATAATTCTGGCGGGAAAAAAATAAAAAGACAAAAGGGTATTTTTTAGGTTACCCATAACAGTGAGGATCTAAAAATAAACTCCCAGAAAAAGCTTATACTCGCAGCTAATCTGATATATGACTGATACATGCATATAACTCCCTTGATTATGGTATCTATTTTGAATTTCATCCGGCTTAAAAGTTGTTACCTTACTAGAATATGTTAAGGTCATCAAAGAATATTAATAATACCCTTGGCTAAAAAACAAAAACCTTTAAAAAAGTGCATTTGGAAATAGAAATATTTTTTATGCTAAATATATTTGTAAAATTCGATTACAATAGACTTACAGGGGGATGTCTATACGACTTTCTTGTAAGATGTTTAAATAAAATGTCATGTACGTCATTGTTAAGAAGTTCTACGCAAAAGCATATAATTTAGGGAATTATCTGCAAATATAGAATCTTGAGGAGATTATTTACTATAATTCTTTTAAAGTAAGGGAGTTATGTGCAAATAAATATCATTCTGAGACTATCCATAAATATGCATTTGTTGACAGCTCTTTATTGACCGTCAGCAGGGCCTCCTTCCCAGTCATTCACAACAGTCATCCCCTCCCCTACTTGGGAACAAATTAATTCCAGATGCGGCAAATTGTGAAGACCGGATAATTAAATGATACAGCAAAAATGTTGGAATAATTTCCCATTAAAAAAGAGACAGAATAAGATATAGAGATATATTTAAATACATAGCACCTTTTTTAGCCAATGCCTTATGATATATGGGAGGAAATTATTGGATTAATTAGTCAAGGCCGTGCAAATTGTTGGCCGGATATTCTCAACTAGTGGCCCCTTCCAGTAATGTTAGCAACGCCGAAACATGTGAATCCAAATGATAAGACCCGGCCAAATGCTTGGTGTCCCAACTTTATTTTATTTATTAAAACTATTCTTGCTAGTTCAACAACCCCCACATGCATGGGCATCTCCACACTGTCTGATCTGATGTAGGACTCAATAATTTCAAGGCTCTGACGCAATTCGGAGAAAAAGAAATTATGTTTTCAAGATTATCATGGTCATAAGGCTTATATCATCTTTTGGGGTTAGTTAGACTTAATGAAAGATCATTCATTTAGCAAAACAATTAACTTATTTCGCATCAACCCTTTGTAAAGTGAGGAAACGTTCTTTTCTGCCCTGTCTGCTCTTCCGTGCCTGGGTGAGGCTGTATTAACAGGGTATTTTAATTATTAACAGATTGGCACATTTGTATAGTGTGCATCTGTGCACTTGGGTTGTTATTTCGGTTGTACCTGTAACAAACTCCTCTGGGTAATATCCCACTACGGCATGCGCTTCTCATATGCCTGCTCCAAGTCTTCGTCTTCCAACATGGTATCAGAGCAGGAATAATCCAATTTTTTTCTCCCATCCTTCCTTCTCTTCCAAGAATTCTATCTGCAACCAGTAATGGGAGAACCAGTTTCTTCTGCAACTTCGACTCCAATGGCTACTGCGACTGATCCAGCAGTAATCTCAGGTGGTGTGGAGAATCCATATTTCCTACATTCCTTCGATAATCCAGGTTTTGTTCTTGTTTCCACTGTGCTTAATGGTGACAACTATACTTCTTGGCAACGTGCAATGTCTATTGCACTTTCTGCAAAAAACAAGTTAGGATTCATCAATGGTGCCATACAAGAACCGCCCCTTAGAGATCCTCTCCATAATTCCTGGGAACGAGTTAATAACATGGTTCTATCTTGGATTCTGAATTATGTACATCACGATTTGGTTTCTTCCGTTCTCTATGCAAATTCTGCATTTGAAGTTTGGTCCGATCTCAAGGAGCATTTCTCTCCTTCTAATAGACCTAGAATTTTTAGTCTTGAAAGATCCATTGCTACACTTCTCCAAGGAAATGATTCCGTGGCAAAATACTACAATACTCTTAAAGGCTTTTGGGATGAACTCGCTCAGCATGAAATATATTCTTGTGATATGAACAATTCTATCCAACAGCGTCATCTAATGCAGTTCTTGATGGGGCTCAATGATACCTATTATAGTGTACGCAGTCGAATTCTCCTAATGAATCCCCTACCGCCTGTGAATCGTGCTTATTCACTAATCTTGCAAGATGAATCTCATCGACTTCTTCAAAGCTCCAACATCACTGAAGCTTCTACCATGTTTGCTAGATATGAAAATTCTTCTGTCAATTCTATTGCTCAAGGTCGATTTGTGGATAAGAGAAACAAAAACAGAGAGAGGTGTTCTCACTATAATATTCTTGGTCACACTAAGGAAAATTGTTACAAACTGCAGGCTAAACGTTGTTCCCATTGTTCCATTCCTGGTCATACAAAAGAATAATGGTATAAACTTCATGGTTTTGCACCTCATTACCAGAATGCTAATCGCAACCAGGACAGATACGTTCAGCAAACTGCTATTTCTTCACCTGCTATTACTGTAGAACAGTATGGATAGTTGATTAAACTCTTGAGCTCGGGTAATTCTACTCCATCTTCTCCACATGCTAATATGGCAGGTATGACTTCTAATTCTACTTCCTGCACTTGGATTCTTGATTCTGGTGCTTCAACTCACATCACCTCCTCTTCACAACATCTAACACCCTTAACCAATCATTTTTTACCTACTGGAATTACACTCCCAAATGGAACTCGTGTTCCTATTCATTGTATTGGTTCACCCCGACTTAATAACCATATTAATCTTACTATTGTCTACCATACACCCTCATTCCATTACAATTTATTGTCAGTTAGTCGTCTTACCAAAGACACTAATTGTGCCAACACTTTTTATCCTAATCACTGTGTTTTACAGGACCTCTCGACGAAGAAGGTGATTGGGCAGGGCCGTGAGCAGGATGGACTCTATCATCTTCCTTTTCTTGCACCTCCTACATGTCTTGCTACCACAGTTTTCCCTTTCGAGCTTTGGCATCAACGGTTAGGCCATCCATCCATGGAAACGCAGCGCAAGTTGGCACAATTTATCTCCTCCCCAAATAGTTCCATGTTTGTACATTGTTCAACTTGTCCTCAGGCTAAACAGTCTCGTCTCCCATTTCCCAATATTAATTAGAACTATTGCATTGTGATCTATGGGGTCCACATTCTCTTATCTCGCACAGTGGAGCTCATTTTTTTCTCACAATTGTTGATGATTTTAGTCTGGGTCTTTATGTTAAAGTTCAAATCCCAAGTGTGTTCTACATTCTGTTTTTTTGTTTCACATATAATGAAAAAAATTTCTACTCCATTAAATGCATACGTACAGACAATGGAACTAAGTTTTTTAACAATTCTTTTCAACAATACCTTGCAACTAATGGCATTGCACATGAGCATACATGTGTTGCTTCTTTACGGCAGAACGGCATTGTTGAAAGAAAACATCGGCATCTCCTTGATGTTACTCGTGCTCTTTGCATTCAGTCAAATCTTTCCAAATACTATTGGAGTGACTGCATCCTAACCGCAGCTCACCTTATTAACCTTCTTCCTGCAAAAATTCGTCATGGCCTCACTCCTTATGAAACCTTTCATAATAAACAACCTTCATATGATAGACTTCGTGTTTTTGGAAGTCTTTGTTATGCATCCACTAGTCACTTAGATTCTGAAAAATTCAATGGCCGTGCCAGACGTTGCATTCTCCTTGGATATCCTCCTCTACAAAAGTCCTATCGTCTTTTAGATCTCAATACTCAACAAGTGTTCACTAGCCGAGATGTAACATTCCATGAGGATATTTTTCCTTTGTTTGATTCCCCTCTACCTTCACCTTCCTCTACTGTATTTCCACTTTCTATTCCTGATTCCACACCTCTTGATACACCAACTATAGCTCCTTCTCAATTATCTTTACCCACAAGCCCATTTTTCCAAACTCCACCAGCTCCTAAACGCTCCACCAGGGTCACTAAACGTCCTGCATACCTAAACGATTATGTTACAGGTTTCACGGCCTCTCCTAACTCCTCTTTATCAACAGGTTCTGTAAGGTACCCTCTTTCTCATCATCTCAGTTACCAAAATTTTTCAAAGCAACATAATGTTTTTCTCTCTTCTATTCATCACACTACCGAACCTTCCACTTACATTGAAGCTGTTCGATTCCCACAATGGCGTGTTGCTATGGATGAAGAACTTCGAGCTCTTGAGATTAATAATACTTGGTCGATTACATCTCTCCCCCCTGGTAAAAAAGATGTTGGTTGTCGCTGGGTTTATAAGATCAAATACAATTCTGATGGTTCCATTGCTCGGTATAAAGCCCGGTTAGTAGCAAAAGGGTACACTCAAATTGAAGGCCTGGATTATACCGACACCTTTGCCCCTGTTGCAAAGCTTGCCACTGTTCGATGCTTGTTATCTGTTGCTGCCATTCGCAACTGGCCCATTTTTCAATTTGATGTCAACAATGCTTTCTTACATGGCGACTTAAAGGAGGAAGTTTACAGGAAATTGCCACCAGGGTATTGCAGTAAGGGGGAGAACAATGTCTGCAAACTATTAAAGTCTCTCTATGGGCTTAAACAGGCTTCAAGAAATTGGTTTCAAAAATTCACATCCACCTTGCTGTTTGTGGGTTTTAGTCAATCCCAAGCCGACTACTCAATGTTTACTTATCATCGTGGTACACACATCACTGTTGTGTTAGTCTATGTTGATGACATACTTATCACTGGGGACGATCTTTCTCTTGTTCCTTTATTCAAAAACTTTCTTCACGCAAATTTTCACTTAGGGGTTGTTTGTTTTACCGTAAAATATTGTAATTCTCCGGTTGTAAAACCACCGGTTTTCAAATCAGGAATTTTTTGTGATTTTAAAATCATAAAATATTTTGTTTGGGTATCCGTAAAAAACATGAAAATAAAACAAGGTACTTTGTTTGGTTTTGCTGAAATCTTGGATCAAATCACCCCCATTTTGGGAGGTAAAGTTACCTTTCATTTTATTGTCATGCTTATAGTAATAGTACTATTTTCTAAGTAATATAAAAATTAGTTGAAAAAAAACAATAAGAAATATTTTACATACTAATTTCCAGAGGTGATGATGTATACAAGACTAGCAATTTATCATTTCAAACATTGGGTTGGCTGAACCTTTTGCTGTTGGTTGTATTATCATACAAAACATTTGAGCCTTCGTCATCATCTACATTGTGGTATAACTTAAAGTGATTGAGGAAAAAAACTAAAAAGGGAAACATTTCTACGGTAACCAAACCAGGCATGGGCGTGGTGACAAGAAGCATTTCTACTGTAACCAAAACAGGACATAATCTCTTGTTTTGGTTTTCGAAAGGTGCGGCCTGAAAACCAAAAGAAGGGGGTTGGGGTGCCACGTTGGCCGACAGCCTGCCGACAGTAATTTGAATTACATAATTTTACATACAATCAAACATCTGGAAAACATTGTAAAACGAAACAAGTACATAAATTTACAGTGTTTTACAGCAAAACAAACAACTCTTTAAAGGATTTGGGACGACCCAAATACTTTATGGGTATTGAATTAGCTCGTTCTTCTGAAGGAATTTTTCTAAACCAATGTAAATATGCTCTAGACATTTTGAAAGATACTGGACTTCTCGGAGCAAAATCTGTAACTACTCCTATGGAGCCATCTCATCGCTTGCATGATTCTTGAATCCCACTTACAGATCCATCTCCCTATTGTCGCCTAGTTGGTCACCTTCTCTATCTTACAATTACTAGGCCGGATATCACTTATGCTGTGAATCTTCTGAGCCAATTCATGAGTAAACCTATGGATGTTCACTAGACGGCTGCACTAAGGGTTGTTCGTTATATCAAACATTCCCCTAGCACTGGAATTCTACTACGATCATACGCTTCTCTTAACTTGTCAATATATGCTGATGCAGATTGGGCTGCATGCCCAATCACACGCCGATCCATAACTGGCTATGTCTCCTTTCTTGGCTCCAGTCCTATATCCTGGTGTACCAAGAAGCAGCATATCGTCTCCAGATCATCTGCAGAATTTGAGTTCTGAGCTATGGCTGCTACTACTTGTGAAGGCCAGTGGTTGTGTTCTTTACTTAAAGACCTTGATATTCATCCTGGTCCAACAACACTATATTGTGACAATCAGGCTGCCTTGCATATTGCTGCTAATCCAATTTTTCATGTTCGTACAAAACATATCGAAATTAATTGTCATTTCCTTCGTGAAAGAATCCAGTCTGGTGCTCTCCGAACTTCTCATATATCTACTTCAAAACAACTAGCGGACGCCTTCACCAAGCCTCTTTCTCATACACAGTTTCATTCTTTAGTTTCCAAGCTGGTTTGTGCCTTGCCCTCACCAGCTTGAGGGGGAGTATTAACAGGGTATTTTAATTATTAACAGATTGGCACATTTGTATAGTGTGCATCTGTGCACCTGGGTTGTTATTTCGGTTGTACCTGTAACAAACTCCTCTGGGTAATATCCCACTATTAATAAAGGTTGGTACCGCAAGGGCCACGGCATGCGCTTCCCATATGCCTGCTCCAAGTCTTCGTCTTCCAACAGGCTGGTTGCATTCACTGTCGTGACTTTGTGATTCATGCCTTGTAGAACATCTATACACAATACTATGTGTCTGTTTCCTCCAAACACCTTCCCCTCGTCCTCTCCCCCTCCCTTACTTCCTCATGATTTCTTCCCCGTTCCTGACTCTGTTTGTTAGCAGAACTTCCCAAGTGCTTGTCCTAAGCTCTGGCTCCTTTGTTGCATTTCTTCTTCGATGCAGGTCGTCTGGGTCTTTGGATATTCATGGGCACATCATGGCCGACTTTTCAAACCTCCCTCATTCACTGTTACGCTCGTGACGCATCCCACTTCTGGGTAACGGTCCGGCAACCGCCCGCCATGTAGGACTGTCAACGGGTCAGGTCGGCCCGCAGCTCTAGGGCCGGGCCATATATTCCCTGCTCAGCCCCCTCCATGTCCTACGCAGCGCTCCCCCTTCCTGCTCTCCTCCCTTCTTCCTTCCCAGCTATGGTGATGGCCCCCACCGAAGCGGCTTGGCTGAACGGGGCTCTCCTCCTCCCCCTGCATTTCCTGCCAGCTCCACGAATCTGCCTAAATCACATGGCTATTGCCTTCTCCCGCCACCACCCCATAGCACCGGCCACCCCCTCAGACTCCGCCGCAAGGAGGTCGGTCTACAGCCACGAGGCTCTCCTTCTAGGTCGATGGCATGGGCGACGATGGTCTCCGGTGCCGGTGGTTGGAGTTGGCATGGGCGGCCTCCTTCTCCCTCTCTGCCCACTGATCTGTGACTCGAGCGAGGCCTTGGAGCCCTGGAGTTCCTTGATGGCAGCGCAGAGCATGCCCACCTCGGTGACGACCACTTCAAGGTCGCTTCGAAGATGGGGGTGCTCAGACCAGAGCTTGTCAATCTCCGCATGTTCCTCGGCCGCAATTGGGTGTCGACCGTTGAGCCTCCTGATCCAACCGATGCTGATGTCGGCATCCCCCCAGTTGACCTTGATGGCTGCCAATGGAGCCCCCACCGAACGCCTGGCAGAACTGGAATCGCCCGTCGAACAGTAGGTAGTTCTCCTCGATGTTGAACAACTTGAGATGGCTCACGCTGGACACCATGGCAAAGAAAGAGGAGGAAGAGTCGAGGCATCTGGTGGCGGCGCCGGCAGCAGCGGCTCCGGCGGTGGCGGCAGTGACGGTCTCGAAGGTGACAGAGGAGAGGAGATCGACATAAACGCCGGAGTGGAAGGCACATATGTCGGCGGCAGAGGCAGGGTAGCCGTAGTTGGTGCCTCTGAGGTGGTGAACGAAACAGTGGAAGGATGCGGGCCGGGCCGGGCCGTTCAGGCCTAGGTTAGATGTGGGCTGGGCCGGGCCGAGCCAAGTTAATATGCGGTTGGGCCTGGGCCGGGCCTACCTTCTATAATTCGGGCTTTAAGTGTGGTATGGTCGGGCTTGGCCCAGCCAGGTCCATTGACAACCCTACCTCCAAGAACTCTGCTCCCCAGCTCCCCACAACCCCTCCTCATTCCTTTTTATGGACGCCTCCAACCCCTGCGACTATTACCCTTCCTTTGGTTTCTGTTCATGATTGGTGAGGTCCCCCGGATCCAAAAAAGGGTAAGGAGATCAGTGATTTGAGCCCCCATGAAACCAAAGGTCGTGGAAATTCAGCATGGTAATGAAAGTTCTATCAACAGAGCCAATTCGGCCGACTGCTTTCAGAGACTGGATAGGAAAAATTTACAACCCTCGAGTTAACTGGCAATTCCCAGACTATCCCAACAATATGTTTTTAATTAGGCTATCTGATCTTGATGATGTAGAGAAGATTTGCTTGAGATCCCCATGGATATACAATGGAGACTTCGTAATGATAGAGAGAGCTAAACCATTCACAGCTGCTTCTGGGTATAACTAATCTAAGGCGGATTTTGGGTAAGGATTTACGACATTCCTGATGAGTTCCTTGTTCCGAAATGTATGTTTAAGATGGCTGCAAGTTTGGGGGATGTTCGTGAACCCATCAAAGGCATCATTGAATCTTGGAGTTCCTATGTGATGATGCCTAGATACCACAGTATCCGACCACCGACCAATGATTCGACCTTCGACCTGTACGAGTCCAATCTGACTTGCCGAGGTGTTAGGCGGGGCTTGCCTTCATTGTCCTCATTTGAGTTATTGTGCCAAGGTACGAGGACCTTTCCAAGCTTAGCGAGCCAAGGAGAAACTTGGAAGCTTCTATCTTCGCTGAGGTGTAAGGGAGACGGGGGACAAGGCCTGGATGACCTGAGCTTTGGTGGTCTCCTCCGAAGAGCTGGGCCGACCAGTGATGGTTCAGATTGTGTAGCCGAGGATGACAAGTCAAGCTTAATGAGGCCGAGCTACTAGGGCCTACAAAATTGACAAGGTCATGGGGCCCTAGGGGTGACTCAGGGGGCAAACCCTTCAATGCTTAAGTTAGGTCATGGTTGAGGATGAGGCCGAGGTGAGAGTTGAAATAGGAGTAAAAGGTGAGAGAATGCAACCTACCTCTCTAGGACTTCCTATGGGGTCCATCTAAGGAGCAGTTGAGGTCTTGAAGTGGTACTAAGAGGAGGAGTTGATCGTTAATGGGCTGATCTGATTGGGCCTAGTCCTCATCAGATTGGATACTACATAACAAGGTTCAACACTGGTCACAGGCTCTATTTCCCAAATTGAGGTAACCTATCTTCACAAGATGAATAACATCTTACCTACATGGTATTATATGTTCATGTCATCCATAACATCTTATCCATAATAGGTATGGAGAAATGTACTCAAACCTAGCTGAGTTTTCAATGTGTGGATAAGAATTACTTGTGGATTTTCCATTACCCCCCTCATTAACAGCATCTGCACATAAATAATGGAAATAACAAGTAATCGAAGGTAAGATGTGGCGAAGTGATCAACCAATCTTTCATTTTTAAGATGTGAAAATTCTACCTACCGAGACTAAAAAATTATTTGGAAGACCGAACAAGAAGTGAATACCTCTATAAGTGAAATCTAGCATGTCTACATCTGTTCCAAATGTAAAGAAGAGGTCACAATCTCAGGACATGCAAAAATCTTATATCCGTTGATGTAATACAATGTTATCCATAACATAGTACTAGTCACATGTGAGTGTCTAAAACGTGTCAGTACCATTTTGTAAGATCTCGTTATAAGAACAATGTTTACTATTACAGACATATGTACCGATCAAAATTTACCATTAAGAAGAGACATCAAAGATTATATTATTTAGCAGATAGTACCGCACATCATTATTACACTATTCAATTTCAATTAGTCTCTCGAAAAACTCTCTTCTTGCATAATTAGCCACACGGATATGGATGACGTAAACTAACACTCAGATGTGTTCGTCTTATCTTATTCGTCGATGTATTGAGGTAGGAAGTAGATGGCTTACGGTAATGAACCTACAATGATAAATAACATATGTTCAATGCACGGGAAAATCAAATCTAATTAAATTGCATAATATGTTATGCGAATTGTGTGAAAAGCCTACCCTTCCTTGTAATCTAATTGTATAAGCACATAATGTGAACTGTAGTGTATATGCAACTCGTGTATTATCTTGACATCCTTATTCACTAATAGAGCACTATAGTGTTCGGCCATTGCATGAAGAAAATATTTAACCGACACCACATTCCTTATATACTCTATTGACTATATATTTCTTCTCTGATTTCATATATCCCCATGTTGCATCTAACATAGAACGCAAACGAATCATCTCGAAATGCACAATGAACAGGGATCGCATCTATTGTGATTTTATTGACCACACATTGTGGAAAATATAGTAATAATAATGTCACAATAAAAAGTATGATTTTAATAACGGATGAACATGTCAAATAATATATTATGGACGATACCTGAGCAAAGTAAATCACAATGTTTCACAAAAATTGAGATGTTTATCTTACGGGTACACAAATAACTCTTAAAAAATTGTATAAAATGCATCAACTAGAGTAATACGCTCTAGATCTAAACATGCCTTTATAAACTAGTTTTCTCAAATCTGTCGATAACCAACACACTTTTGTCTACGACCACCGTGATAGCGGATTTCAAAAAATCTAATTTTTGAGAAAATGTCGAGAATAAAGTAAAAGCCAACGATGACGTCGGCGTTCACAAACAAATACGAATTTGAGAAACTCTAACTTCCAACTCCTCTGTGACCACGGCGTTGGCAACGCAACTGAAAGAGATATGCCAGCCAGTAAAGAAGAGGGAAGGAATTATAAGGGCAAAATACGGATTCTGGATGTTGGGAACGGCGGAATGGTTGCTAACGGACACGCGGAGACTGAAAAATAAGTCTCGCGAAAAAATAGGACCTGCCACGTCCGGATTTATTGTCGGAGATTGGAAAGAAACTCACCTGACCAATTTTCTCTACTATTTATATTATATTAATTTTCTCTCCAACATGCAGCTGAGTGGACACCCCATGACTCTCCACTTCTGGAGGGTGGGGCTCCAGTATCTGGCTTCCTAGATTTAAATTTAAGTGGAGGAAATTTCGTCCAATTTGTGGACGGTTGGAAGTCTTGCTCCATTTAGGGCAGAATTCTGCCGATATCTGTAGATTTGTTTTCACATTTGGGAGTCTTGATGGGTTTCAAATCTTATGTCTTTGTACAATCGCATCCTCTAGCTATTGTACTTTAAGAAAATATTAAAATATATGAACCAGCTGCTTAGGGCAGTTGGTTCACCACTTGCTTTTCAATTGGGAAGTCTCAAGTTCGATCTTAGTTGGAACTTAAAAACTCTCCAGTCATGCAGTCCTTAGTGTTGTTCGGATCTTTATCCCCTGGTCCGTGGGATTACTTCTCCGAATAATCAGGCGGATCTGGAATTCTCATCTAATTAGGCGGACTTCTCGACCGGCGCGTAACTATCTCCAACTCTGGAGAATATCTCGAGATCGATCCCTGGTCGCTTGTAAACACTTGTACATACCTAGCCACTATGCCACTGATCAAAAAAATATATATTAAAATATATATTTAATAAGATAGAATCTTTACGAAAAAAAAAAAAGGAAGATTCTCGCCTAATTAGGCAGACTTCTCGACTGGCGCGGAACTATCTCCAACTCTGGAGAATATCTTAAGATCGATCCCTGGTCACTTGTAAACACCTGAACATATCTGGTCACTGTGCTGCTGATAAAAAAAAAAAACATTAAAATATATATTTAATAAGATAGAATCTTTACGAAATAAAAAAAAAAAGCCGCATGCCTACCGGTACATGTTTACTCTATCTTTGGACGTCTACTAATTTTCCTTCGCGCACAAGGAGAAGGCCACTTGGGTTCTGTCATTCCGGCCCCCTGCATGCAGTTAACCTAACATGCGATAAACGTGGGTTCATTACCACCACCCATAAGCTGATGGTACCACCAGCGGGAAGACGCCCATGGCCCTAATTACCCTACTTGGTCACTTTTGGGTGGCGAAAATGGTGGTGGGTGGGCGTGGCACAGTGGACAACGAGGTACACACACCCCACTACCACCACCCCCACCCCACGCTCATCCATCGCATGCTGTCTCCCATCCGACAAAGGCAGTGATGGTTCCCCACTCCTACCAACGTGGGCAAGCTGGGCAGCTGGAAGACCATCCGGACAATGGCCGGCACGGGTCTACACCGAGCAAGAGGTCCCTTAGTAACTTAGAAGTTCAAGCAGATGAGATTAGGTGACTTAAAAGATATACTGTTGATCATTTAATTTTGTGATCAGTTGGCTCGAATCTCACAATTATCTTTTGCTTGAGGATATTTTTATATTTAATATGATTATTCCACTTAATTAAATGATTACTTCACATCAACTCAATCATTAAAAAAAAATCTAATTGATTACGTCCTCTAAAATTTAAAATGCATGTACATAATGAGAGTTAACTTTAACCTTCCTAAGAATGAAGGCCATGGCGCACCAACTGAGCAAGGCCCTGTCGGTAACACCCTGTCATCTCTTCTTGTTAGAAAAGTTAAAGTCATCTTGGATCACCCAATCCCAAATTTCACAGACGGACGAAGCTTGGGCTATCCGAGCTTTGAAAGCCCCGCCACAGAAGAGCAAGCACACCTTCCTTCTTCTCCCAGCATCATGATTTCTCGTACAGCCATGAACCCGATTAGATAAATCTTCATTCATGTGTCAGATTTCACTACAAGAAAGATAGATTTTGTCAGCGAGTATATGTCGACGGCTAAAGATACTTATCGACAAAAAGACTATTAGTCGACGGTTAACAAATCACCGTTTACAATTGTCTTATATGTCAATGGCTTAACTAACCGTACACATATACCTACTATATGTCAGCGGCTGTAATGTAACCGTTGATATATGTAGCATATATGTTAACGGCTCTAAACAAACCGTCGACATATATAATAAAAGAAAAAAGTAAAATGATAAAAAAATATATGTCCACAGATAAAACTTTAGCCGTGCACATATCCGTCATTTGTCAGCGGCTAAAGTTATAGCCGTTGACAAAAATTCTTACTCTCCCCACCCCGAGCCCTCTTTTTCTCCTACGCCCTAACCACCGCCGTGCTCTCTCCACTCGGCCTGCCTTCCTCGCCGCTCACATGGTTCCCGCCAGCCTTTGCTCCCCTCCCCATCCTCTCCCTGTCGGCATCCGCTGTGACCGCGCGCCAGCCTCCGCTCCCCTCCCCATCCTCTCCTCACCGGCATCCACTGTGACTACGCGCCAGCATCCGCTTTCGTTGTGACCGCCGGCCCCTCCCCCCACTTGGCCCGCCATCCTCCCCCACTCCTGTCGCCGGCAGTGGCCTCCCGGCTTCTCGACCTACCACCATCTACTGTTTCCATCACCGGCCCCCTCCCCCCACTCGGCCCGCTGCTTCCCCTGTTCCTGCCACTGGTGCGGGCCTCTCGGTCGCTCAGCCTGCCACCGTCTACGGCTCTCGTCCACACCGCCGGGTTCTGCTTCCCGTCCACACCGCTAAGCTCCTCATTTTCCGGCTGCCGCTATCTCGTCGCTTCTCCTCGCTGGGACGCCAGCCTGCAGCCGCCAGCCCCAACTTTTCCACACCCCACCTGACCTTAACGTCGTCGTTGCTGCTCCTCTCCAAGCTGCGTCTAGGCAGCTTCGTCACTGCGCTGCTCGTCTCCACAGCCACCGGCCATCGGCCATCGGCCATCCTCCTCAGGCCACCAGCCATCCTAGTTTCCACGGCCCGCTACAGGTATATTTTCCTTAAAATCTTGATGTTAGACACAGTGCTCACATGCAGTTTATCAGCTGCGCATCATCTATTTGACAATTTGCCAAAGTGGAACGCAACTTTTAAATAGGCAGTCGCCTGGTTATCTAGCGACCTAGGGATCGTTTTCAATAGCATATTAAGTGACTGTGCAGCATGATTTCCTAAATTTTTACCACTGAGAGTTGCCTTGCCCAACAAGGAGCATACCCCTCATGTTTGGCAATAGACTGGGGGAAGTTTTATTTAGTTTCACAACCAACAGCAACAGGAGGAGGAGGATGGTGGTGGCGTCACTGCTACCCCTCGCAACACTCCTTCTCTCTCTCTCTCTCTCTCTCTCTCTCTCTCTCTCTCTCTCTCTCTCTCTCTCTCTCTCTCTCTCTCTCTCTCTCTCTCTCTCTCTCTCTCTCTCTCTCTCTCTCTCTCTCGTGGCCTCTAAAACACCAAGAACACTGCTACCCCTCTAAATCAAGAATAATTTAGTTGATTGGAAGTCAATTTTTTTATCAACTTTGTCTCCAACCTTTAGGACGTGATCAACAAAACTTTTAGTCCGAAGTCACTTATGCATGGCTTTTGATTTCTCTTAAAATTCTATTGTTACTTTGATATAAAAAGTTCAAATTTAGAAGTTCTTGTTACAATAACCTAAAAACCAGCCAAAATACTACCTAAACAACTTCCAAGATTTAACATTCTCCTCTCAAAATATTATGGCTGGCTGAAAACTCAGGAACTTTGAAACTGCTTCGAACAAGAAACTGCACCAAACACGACCTTAAATTTTTTAGTAAGATCATGATTATTTCCTCCAACTCAAACCCTGAATTCAAGCATTGTGCCATTGCTCCTCATATCCTCTCTGTAAATTATGGTTAAGTTAAAGTGAACTAGCTGCTTCTTCCTGACATGCTTGACCACATGCCTTTGCTCTTGCTTCCCCCCGCAAGCAACTCACAATGGCTAATGGCAAATGCATCAGCGGACATGATCCTTTAGTGAGGTAAGATAAGGTTCACCACTCAACAGCTACGTCTTGTCTTCTAGAGAAATTAACCATCTTGGACCCCAAACGCCTAAACATAATGGATGGTATAGAGGGCTTTGCTTGCCCATCCTTCCCAACCATTCCTTTCAAAGCTAAAGGGCTTGCACTCTGTCTTCCATGATTGGGTGCTTGTTCAAAGGTGGTGGAATTGACCCAAGGGATGTGTCATAGGGGTACTAGGCTGTGCAGGCTCCCCAACCCCCATCAAGCTGTGTATGGTGTATAGGTTTGTTCATTGTCATTATCATCACCAACTAGCATCTGAATTGGGGACCCATGGAGCATTTACTCATCTTCCCCAACCACATGCCTGGCAACAATGGGACATGACTATGAGATTCTCCTTTTCCATTTTCTTTCTCTCTCCTCAATAATAAAATAATTATGAAAGGAAAATCAAATGGTTCCAACATTGATAAGCCAACTACAATGACCTCACTTCTAATCAATGTTTTAAATCTAAATGGAGGTTCAAACACAAGCCTCCCTTTCCAATTTTTTGCAGTCGAAAATTTGATGAAAAAAAGAAAAATGGACTAACCATTCTAAGAAGGCAAGAACTAGCTAGTTACGTCGCCTTCTCCTATTTTTTGGCTGCTTTTGATGGATGTCAACAACTACGAAAAAGATAGAGTTAGATGGATAGAACTATCACGTGAATGTCACGTGGGTGGGTATGAGCTAGTTGGACTTAATGGATGCCCTTAGTCCAATTAGCTGTCCTCAATATATATATATAGTTTTCCTGCTAATTCTGTGATGGGGATAGAAATGTCCAAATCGGTGACATTAATTATTGTTAGGCTTCTTTTAATGATACTATCTTTTTTAAGTAACTCTAGCAAAGTTGGATCATTGGTAGATGTAGATTTTTTTTTGGCAGACTATATTACTGCTTTGGTATATCAAACTGGCAACCCCGGTGCGTAGGGGTTTACCTCCGCCTAGTACCAAAGTGTAATATATAAGTAGATGGATATATAGTTGTGGATGCGCATGCGAATTAGAATATAATCTCTGTACTATATATGTGGATGTGGATGTGAGATGTATGAATGTAGATGTAATTTAATATTTACATGTAGATACAAATAAGTTTTCTTGCAGGTACGGATGATGATGTAAATGTATACATGTATGTGTACGTGTATGTGGATGTGGATGTGGTTGTGCATATGTAAATGCAGTTGTATATATGGATGTAGTTGACTTTTTTTTTTTTGTCCGTTCAAGATTTTTGTTATGATATATGTTTTTACTGTCTTTTGACAGTAATGACATATATCGATCATAAAGTCTTGAATTGTCCTGTTGGACAGTCTGTGGATATTTGATCATCTAATGTTCTTTATTATATGTGCTTCATGATCATCTTAAATTTTCGACAGTATCTTCTCACTCTACTCCAATATACCTGCTAATTTTGATTGCTCTTTTTGTCACTTGTTTTTCATACAAGTGACTTTTTGAGAAAAAGTTAAAATTAGTAAATAATAGTGGTATATTGGAGAAGTGTGGGGAGATGCTGTCGAAATTTTAAGATAATCATGAAGCACATATATTAAAGAACATTAGATGATCAAATATACATGGATGGACATGTTACGTGATGTAGGTATCCTTTGTTTATGAGATTATATGAAATCAAACAGGTGTACAGGTTTGGAAAATGTACAACTTTCAGGGAAGATGCTGCCGAATTTTGTTTAGAAATGTGTATATAAACCTATTTATATATCTGTGTCTATGAATCTATTTGTCTGTCTCTATAAATCTATATCTATGTAACTATCATTTCTATCTACCTATCTATCCTATCTATGTAATTATTGTCTATCTATCTAGCTATCCTATCTTTCTATCTATGTATCTATCTTTATAAATCTATATCTATCTAGCTATCATATCTATGTATCTATCTATCATATTTGTATAACTATGTTATATATACCTACCTATCTAGTTATGTATGTAACTATCTTACCAACCTATCTATCTATTTTACAAGCTATATACATATCTATCTATCTATCTATCTATACATATATCTATTTATCTATATATGATATTTACATGTAGATACAAGTAACTTTCGTGACAGGTACGGATGTTGATGTGGATGTGGATGTGGATGTGAATGCGTATGTGGATGTAGATGTGTAATGTAGATATCATTTTTTTATGAAGATTGTATAAAACTAGACAGGTGTACAAATGTGAAAAATGTACAAGTTTTAGGGGAGATGTTGCCGAATTATTTTTAAAAATGTATATATCTATATCTATAAATATATTTATATATATATTTATGTATTTAACTTTTGTTAGTAGCACTTTTGAATTAATTGAATATGATGACGATGCATTTATCTTTACAAGTTCTTTATGTGTATGTCCTTGGTATTGTCTGTGAGGCAATGATGATACACTTGACTTTGTGGCCACTACAAGCCATCTGCTAACGGCACGACAGCTCTGGATGGTCCTGGTGGGCAACCGGGTTGCAGCCGTTTGTGCGGATCGCTGAAGCATACGG
Organism: Zantedeschia hybrid cultivar; assembly: GCA_030544215.1. NCBI lineage: Eukaryota > Viridiplantae > Streptophyta > Magnoliopsida > Alismatales > Araceae > Zantedeschia > Zantedeschia hybrid cultivar. Next base: position 65,359,193 of record JARZZO010000002.1, read on the forward strand.
AAGCCCCTAAGGGTTAAAAATATTTTCTATTTGAGCCTCCGGTCTTCCCTCTCCTAAACTTTATGGAGAGGCCACTGTGTGTGTTTGTGTTTTGCGTGCGTGGATAATATATAAGTTATTAATCGATCACATTTGTTAATATGTAGGTTAGAAGATACATAGAAATGGCTGGACTTGACAAGAGTTGGATGAAGTTTGTTTATAATCGAAGAGATCCTAGATATGAGAGAGGGGTAGCTGAGTTTTTGGAGTTTGCTTTTTATGAAGATAGAATAAGTTTTAGGCATGGACAAAACAATGAATTGATATAGTGTCCATGTCGGAATTGCCTTAACGGAGTAAAGTTGACCCGGATAGATGTTGAGACCCATTTTAAGGTAGACGGAGTATGGGTGCATTATACAAATTGGGTGTGTCATGGAGAGGCACCATTAGCTGATATGTTCATATATCAAACCAACATTCCTACTGTAGAGATGAGTGAACAACAACAATCTTTTATTGCTAATAGTACAGTTGAGATGTTGCATGACTTGCAAGAAGCTAGAAGTGTTACTGCAGAAGAAGAGCATGAACCGAATTCCAAAGTGAGAGACTTTTATAAGCTATTAGAGGATGTTGAAATACCATTATATCCTGGGTGCCAGATGTGAGTGCTTGAATTGGGCGTGTGATCATCATGAAAAATTATGTTGTTTAAGTAAAAAATAAACCTATTAAAGAGAAACTAGGTAATGTGATCGCCAGAAACTTTTAACTAAAAAGTTCTAAAAGAATATTTGATCGCCTACCTGTTTGGACGTAGGAGATATTGAGTTCTTGGTTCCCCTCCTTCAGCCAGCTGAAGAAAGAGAGCCATTTCTTTCTTTGTTATTGCTTTGGTTGTTTACTGAGTTTTGAGGATCATCCGGATTCCTTGTTGTTTGTTGTTGATTCCCTCCCCTTGCTCTTCTTTTGTACCTTACAAGAAAAATGAAAAGAGATAAAGAACAATGAGAACTCAGACAGAAGTAGTATCCATTCTAGAAGAAATTTTAAATATGCAACTAAACAGGTGAACTCACTTGTTGAGTGGTCTTTTAAACCCCTTTAATAAATAGGTTTGGAAAATAATGCTAGTGTGTGTATGTGTTGCATGGAGTGATGTGATGAAAAATGTGAGACTAATGTGATAAAAAATGTGAGAATGATGCAAAGATTAATAGAAAGCTAAGCTAGATGGCCCTTGGGAAGCCTTGGTCTTGAGAAGATCTTGGATGGACGAAGAACGGATGAAGACTCTTGATGGTAGCAGTACTTCGCTCCTTCAGCGTTTGGACGTCGTCGCCAATTATCACTATTGTCACTCTCACTATCACTCAGATCACTAACTTTTCACTGACCAAGGAGCTGGGTATTTATAGACTTTTACATCCGCGGTTATTAATGGATTAACATGAAAATTTTGAAGTTTATCCAGCTTAACAAATAGATAAACACAGATTAATTCATCTTTATCTGTAATTATCTAAAAAGCGTCGCCCATGAAAGACGCATTTTAGCTAATTAAGATAAGGATAAACATCCGGGAAAAGTTCATTATTATCTGTAATTATCTAAAATGCGTCACCCAAGGAAGACGCCTTTTAGACTGATTAAGATAAAAATAAACATCCAAAAAATGGATAGAAATAATTTAGGAAACCTAAATGGCGTCGTGCCTGGCAGACGTCTTTTATATAATTAATCAATTAATTAAAATTCAAATTTAAACATCAAAATAGGAATAAACTCTAAATGGCGTCTTCACAGGTAGACGTCTTTTAGACCTCTTCATATTTTAACTGAAATTTGAGTTAAAAGTAATTTAATTGATTAACTTAAATCATGTTTGTTTGACCCGACACTATTTAGATAATCAACTCAAAAAGATCAATAAAAATTAACCAATGATTAAATATCAGACTATTCTGAGGCATTATTATATGATATGAAATTTACTCAAAATGATGTCAAAATTAGCGTGTCTACAGCTGCCTCACCTTGGCATTGTCTTTGCAAATGAGTAAAATGAAATGGAATGTACTGAAAAAGTGATGCCAAGATGTGATGAGACACGCTCTTAACATCACATGATTGGAATTTTTTTTCAAGATCATCAATGAAGATAGCTCAAGGGGATCAATGGAATCAATCCTGTCTGGATGAGGTAGACAAGGAAATAAAATAAGGTCGATCAACCTCCACGGAGTAGGAAGTACCCTAGGTCGTAGATACTGCAGGTTTCATCATGGGGAGCGTTTGCCAGCCAATGTGGACGTGTTGCAGCCATGATGGATCTTAAAAGAAAACAAGAAATATTGGACAAAGAATCCAAGAAATGATAGAATTCCAAGAATATCTTTAAGCGAACCTCAAAGATAATCAAGATATTCAATTCAGAATGGAATATTTCATATCGTGTTGGGATTATTTGATCAATGGTCTAAAACTTAATCAATAATTAATCCTTATTACAATTATATCAAAGTCCTACATAATGCATGCTGGGCTAAAAGAAAATATAAAGTCAAATAAAATATAAATTAATCAAGGATAATATTGTTAAATCGTCATTAATGAGTCAAGATACCAATTCTTGTAATCCAGTGCTAAGCCGAAGCTCGTTTATCTACGCACTGCTTTACAAAAGTGGAACTATCGTCCTCACTAATTAACAATCTAACGGCCTATCCGTGCGACTAAGAACTCTCTGGAATTATCACTGTTTTTATTGAAGGGGAACTCAAATTTCAGTTTCATCAAAACCACAAGGTCCTTGATATACTCTAATAAATATTTAACATATAGTAATGATGATGCAAATTAATTACATGAAATAGTACAAGGGATAGAGATAACCATCTTTTTAGCCACGGTCGAGACTCATAAACTCTCACAGCGGATCTTCTTGATATTTTCCAATTTCATTTGGATTTTCCTGAATTACCTGCACTCAAAAACTCATCAGTAACTTCGAACAAGCATCAAAATATGGCTAAACATTGGATTTCGGGTAAAAATAGCAGAACAAACTGAATCGCGTCGTGTCGCGCCGACGCCCTTTAGTCACCTAAAACGCGTCGCTGTTCAACGACGTATTTTCAGTCGTAGAAACAGGTTCTGGCTAATTCCCAACCGGATTCCAACTCTTCCCATGCTCATCCATTTTCCTAAGACCGCAATTGCTTCTATATAAACTTCATTAACTTGTTTCAAAGCAATCCTATCACAATTTAGAGATCAAGATTAGAGTTTTTCTTCAAAGTTCAAGGGATTTCCAAGATTTTCAAGGCTTCAAAGTTTCAAGAAGGAAGAAACTCGAGAATAAGATGGGTTCTTCAAGCAAAAGGATGAGAAGGACGATGGAGAAGCTCTCCGAGGTGGAGAATTACCTAAGCGGGAGAGATCCTAACCTTCAAGTAAATTGAATTCTCTTCCCTTCAATCCTTCTTATTCAATCTCTTCTTTTTCCCCCATGTTCTTCATGTTTTCCTCAAGTTGATCTTTTCTTCTATCTTTCCAGATGTGAGTGCTTAAAATGAGTGTGTGATTATCATGAAAAACTATGTTGTTTAAGTGCAAAATAAACCTATTAAAAAGAAACTAAGTGATGTGATCGCCAAAAACTTTTGACTAAAAAGTTCCAAAAGAAGATTTGATCGCCTACCTGTTTGGACGTGGAAGATATTGAGCTCTTGGTTCCCCTCCTTCAGCCGGCTGAAGAAAGAGAACTCTTTCTTGTCTTTATTCTTGCTTTAGCTGCTGTAGAGTTTTGAGGATCGTCCAAATTCCTTGTCGTTTGCTGCTGATTTCCTCCATTTGATTCTTCTTTGTACACTTTGCAAGAAATAACAAGAAATGAAGAATAATGATGAGAACTTAGGAAGAAGTAGTATCCATTTCAGAAGAGATTTTAAACATGCAACCAAACAGGAAAACTCACTTGTTGGGATGGTCTTTTAAACCCGTTTAACAAATAGGTTTTGAAAATGATGCTAGTGTTGTGTGTGTTGCATGGAGTGATGTTGTGAAGAATGTGAAAAATATGCAGAAATAAATTGAAAGCTAATGTTGGATGGCTCTTGGAAGCCTTGGTCTTCAATGGATCTTGGACGGATGAAGAAGGATGCCAACTCTTGGTGGTAGCAGCACTTTAGCGTTTGGACGTCTTCAAGCTTCTTTGCTCCAATCACCGCCAAAATAATCACTCTCTCTCTTTTCTTTTTTTTTACTCACTCAAAAGGCAAGATATTTATAGACTTCTTTGCATCTGCGGATTTACACGAAGAAATCTTGAAATTTATCCAGCTTAACTAACAGATAAATACAGATTAATTCATCTTTATCTATAATTATCTAAAACGCGTCGCCCATAGGAGACGCCTTCAGACTGATTAAGATAAGGATAAACATCCAGTAAAAACTTATCTTTATCTGTAATTAGCTAAAACGCGTCGTCAATTAAAGACGCCTTTTAGACTAATTAAGATAAGGATAAACATCCGGAAGAGAAGTAGAAAGAACTTAGGAAACCTAAATGGCGTCGTGACATGCAGACGTCTTTTAACTAATTAATCAACTAATTGAAATTCAAATTTAAACATCAAAATAGGAATAAACTCTAAATGGCGTCTACAGTGGTCGACGTCTTCTAGACTTCTTCATATTTTAACTAAAATTTGAGTTAAAATCAATTTAATTAATTAACTTAAATCATGTCTGTTTGACTCGACACTATTTAGATAATTAACTTAAAAAGATCAATAAAAATTAACCAATGATTAAATATCAGACTATTCTGAGGCATTATTATATGATATGAAATTTACTCAAAATGATGTCAAAATTAGTGTATCTACAGCTGCCTCACCTTGGCATCGTCTTTGCAAGAGAGTAAAATGAAATGGAATGTACTGAAAAGGTGATGCCAAGATGTGATGAGACACGCTCTCAACATCACATAATTGAAATTTTTCTCAAAATAATCAATGAAGATAGCTCAAGAAAATCAATGGAATCAATCCTGTCTGGATGAGGTAGACAAGGAAATAAAATAAGGTCGATCAACTTTCACGGAGTGGGAAGTACCCCAGGTCATAGACATTGTAGGTTTCATCACGGGGAGCGTTTGCCAGCCAATGTGGACGTGCTGCAGCCATGATGGATCTTAAAAGAAAAACAATAAATATTGGATAAAGAATCCAAGAAAGGAGAGAATTCCGATGATATCTTCAAGCGAACCTCAAAGATAATCAAGATACTCAATTCGGAATGGAATATTTCATATCATGTTGGGATTACTTGATCAATGGTCTAAAACTTAATCAATGATTAATTCTTATCACAATGATTTCAAAGTCTTATATGATGCATGCTGGACTAAAAGAAAAATATAAAGTTAAATAAAATATAAATTAATCAAGGATAATATTGTCAAATTGTCATTAATGAGTCAAGATGCCAATTCTTGTAATTCAGTGCTAAGCCGAAGCTCGTTTATCCACGCACCATTTCACAAAAGTGGAACCATCATCCCCACTAATTAACAATCCAACGGCCTATTCGTGTGATTAAGAATTCTCTGGAATTATCACTGTTTTTGTTGTAGGGGAACTCAAATTCCAGTTTCATTAAAACCACAAGATCCGTGACATACTCTAATAAATACTTAACATTTAATAATGAGATTATGCAAATGAAATACATGGAATAATACAAGGGTAGAGATAACCGTCTTTTTAGCCACGGTCAAGACTTCATAAACTCCCATTATAGGATCTTCTTGATATTTCCAGCTTCATTTGAGTTTTCTTTAATTTCCTTTTAAAATGCGGCGGTGTCTCACGACGCCTTTTCAGTCGCAGAAACAGGTTATGACTGCCTTCAATCTGGATTCCAACTCTCTTCATGCCTTGTGTCCTGTATATGACTTGAACAAACAGGTTAAACATCTATTCAGGCTTAGCCTTTTGCCTGGTTAAGTAACCGACTACTTGATCCTATCTTTGGTAGAAGGGTCAAGGGGCATAACCTTTATCAACAAAGGTAATCGAACTGTAAGCAAAAATGCAACATGCAAGTAGACAAATGCTCACTGAAAACAAAAGGAATGAAGCATACTAGATGCAATAAGCAAATGCTAATTGAAATATTTTTGTTGTTTTGAAATATGTACTTTTTTTTGGATTTTGAAATATGTATATTTTTTGCTTTTGAAACATGTGTTTTTTTTTTGGCTTTTGAAATATGTACCTTTTTTTGGATTTTGACATATGTATTTTTTTTGGATTTTGACATATGTATTTTTTTTGTATTTTGACATATGTATTTTTTTTTGGATTTTTGAAATATGTATTTTTTTGGATTTTGACATATGTATTTTTTTTGGATTTTGACATATGTATTTGTTTGGATTTTGACATATGTATTTTTTTTGGATTTTTGAAATATGTATTTTTTTGGATTTTCAGATATGTATTTTTTTTTTATTTTTGAAATATGATGTGAACTAAAAGACCAGTATGGTACTCAGATCAAAAGATCATATTTATTTATTAACTTAATTCCCAAATTGTTCTTTAATAATTTAACTTAAACCCATTGTGTTTGAACTTGTGTTTCCATTCGTGATCCCATTTGATGATTTGATCCTTAGTCAATCTGGTGATGATGTTCCTCATGATGAACTTGCATACGGTTGATGCTTTGACTTCCGTGTATGCTTCAGCTTCTGCCCACTTGGTGAAGTATTCCGTCGCCGTGAGGATGAAAGATTTTTGCTTGAAGCCGAAATCAGGATTGCCAAGGGGTCCAATGATATCGAAAGCCCACATGGAGAAAGGCCATGGGGAAGAAACAGGATGGAGTGAAGATGCAGGAGAATGAATTTTGTCGGCGTGAAGTTGACACTTAGCACACCTACGGACATATCCTACACAGTCTTCTTCCATGGTTGGCCAATAAAATCCTTGTTTAAGGATATTTTTTGCTAGTATTTGTCCATTTACATGGCCACTACAAACTCTAGCGTGAGCTCCTTCAATAACATTCTAAAGCTCATCTTCGTCCAGACATCTCAGAAAAACTCCATCAAAACCTCTTTTGTACAGTACTCCCCCAACTATGGTGTATCGTTGAGCAACTCTCCTGATAGTCCTTTTCTCATCAGATGTGGCTTCTTCAGGATATGATTGATCTTCACAATACTTGGCAATTTCATAGTACCATGGCTTCTGTTCATCATCCATCTCCTCTAACAGCTCCATCAACATGATTTCTCTCTTCTCCACGATATCTCCATCTCTGAATTTCTTCAATAGCTTCTCCTTAGTTCTAAGAAATGAAGGGTCTTTCACGGCGAGTGAAAGACGCCTATGAACTATGATTGATTCAGATTGCCTACTGATTGGAAAATCAAGAGAAGATGCAAGTGAGGCTAGAGCGTCAGCTAAGATGTTCTGATTCCTAGGAACATAGACGAAGATCAATTTGGTGAAAAGCTTTGAATAAGCAGAAGTAAGTTCTTGATAAGGCTTGAGTTTGGGATCAAAAGTTCGATACTTGGTTAACACTTGGCGAAGAATCAATTGGCTATCACCCACAATCCTGAGTTTGGTAACACCATGGGAATGAGCAGCCTCGAGACCAGCAAGGAGCGCCTCGTATTCAACTATATTATTGGTGACTGGAAAGTCAAGCTGAAAGGCTTGTGGAATGGTGATACCTTCGGGTGATAACAAAACAATGCCAATACCCTTTCCATGGGAATTCAGAGCTCCGTCAAAATGCAGAGTCCACATATCATCTCTGATTTGGTCTATGGACATCAGTTCCTCATCCGGAAACTCCGATTGGACTCGATCAAAACGAGGAAGGGGGTGATGAGCGAGATGTTCTGCTATGGCATAGCCTTTGATCGCTTTCTGCTGAATGTAAGTGATATCGAATTGAGATAGAATGCTTTGCCATCGTGCTAACCTATCAGTAAGAACAGATTTCTCCAGAAAAAACTTGATCGAATTCATCCTAGTGATGAGATGGACTTCATGGGCTAGAAAATAATGCTTCAATTTATGAACAACCGAAACCAATGCTGCACATGTTTTCTCCATCGTTGTATATCTCTGTTCAGCGGGGTTGAGAAGTTTTGAGAGATAGCAGGATGCCCTCTCCTTTCCTTCTTCATCTTCTTGTGCTAGGACAACCCCCACAGCATCATCCAGGACAGAAATTTAAAGTATCAATGGTTTGCCTGGAGATGGTGGTCTCAAAATAGGAGGACTTGCCAAATAATTCTTTAATCCATCGAATGCCTCCTGACACTTATTGTCCCAATCGAATTTGACCCTTGGCTTGGTAAGCTCGTAGAACGGCTTACACCTTTGTGAGTGCTGGGAGAAAACGGCGAATAAATTGCAACCTCCCGATTAATCCTCTTAACTCCTTCAAGTTCTTGGGAGGTGGCATCTCTCTGATAGCCTTCGCCTTGTTGGGATCGATCTCAATTCCCCGTTTTGACAATGAATCCAAGTAATTTCCCTGAAGATACCCCGAATACACATTTCTTGGGGTTCATCTTTAACTGATACTCCCTTGATCTCTCTAACACTCTTGCCAGAACTTTGGCATGCTCAGCCTTCGTTTTAGATTTAACCAACAAGTCATCCACATATACTTCTAGATCTATATGCATCATGTCGTGAAATATTGCCATCATAGCCCTCTGATAAGTGGCTCAAGCATTCTTTAATCCAAATGGCATGAGAACATAGCAGTATGTTCCCCAAGGTGTAGTGAATGATGTCTTCTCCTGATCTTCTTCTGCCAATTTAATCTGATTGTATCCTGAAAACCCATCCATAAATGATAAAGTTTCATAGCCAGCAGTGTTATCAATGAGTACGTCAATATGAGGCAATGGAAAATCATCTTTAGGACACGCCCGGTTTAGATCTCGGAAGTCAATGCAAATCCTGACCTTCCCATCTTTCTTCATGACCGGGACTATGTTGGCCACCCATTGTGGATAAAGGACAACTCTAATGAATTTGGCTTTATGTAATTTGTCGACCTCTTCCTTCATTTTTAAAGCCATTTGCGGGTGGAATCGCCTTAATTTCTACTTGACTGGGCTAGCTCCTTCCTTTAATGTCAATCTGTGTTCCACTAATGACGAGTCTAACCCCGGCATATCTTCATAACTCTAGGCGAAAGTGTCCTTATAGTCCTTAAGAACTTGTACCATTGCCTTCTCATCTTCTACAGAAAGATTCTTGCTGACGATGACAACCTTAGGTTCGTCTTCAGTCCCTAAATTGACTTCTCTGGTGGGCTCTTCTACAGCAGCTGAGGGTTCATCAAATCTCTTCACTCCACTGGCATACGCCTCAGCTGCGTCCTTGTCATCTTCTTCATCTTCAACAATGGGGTCTTTTTCATGTATCAACTCATACACCCCATATCCATCATTGACTAACTCATCGTCCATACAGTCTTTTGGCATCTGAATGGGATTTTCCAATAACTGAGGGATCATTGAGCAAGAAAGGCATCTGTTAGCTAAGTCCTGGAGGTATCTATCTGGAATATGTCTATCCTTAGACTTTCTAGACTTCCTAACTTGATTAACCTGCCTAACTTCATTAGACTCCCTATTCTGACCTAATGAAGATGAAGCAGAATGAAAATCATGGGATACAGATGGAAATACAGGAGAATCCTCCCGAGGGGAGGGGCAGAGTAGATTTAGAAGAGAATCTTGACCAAAAGACCCACGCGATGGGGTATAATAGGCCAAGTAAGAGGTTTCCTTAATGAGGATCTGGGAAGAATTTGTTGCCAAATTGGCGTTTTTTTTTGGACAATAGAAGAGTTAAGCATAAAACAGGAATGAAGATGAATAGAAGGAGAATGAGATGAGGGAAGTGGCACCAAGGCCAGAGGATTAGGGGGATCATACAACAGTATGTCCCAGATTAAATCATACATCCTCTCTAGATCGAGAGGAGGTGGTGGAATGAGGTCCTGTAGGGACAGAGTAATCATAACGGGTGGGGCCCATGGAATGTCTTCAATAATGACCTGCGACCAAGTCGGGGTCAAGAGCAAAGTGCGAAACAAAGTGTTAAGCATGAAAACATGAGAAGGATAAGTCCTCCTCCAAAGCAGATCCATGGTGTAGCCAGCTTCATAGGGATCATCTGGCTCCCCTTCATCAGTCTCTTCTGACAGCAGTATCCTTTTGTCGAAAATAGCACCGGGACCTTCGATCAGCTCATCGATCTGTGGCGGCCACTTGGGTTCTGCAGGATCGAGAAACAGCCTGTTCAGCGCGATGTAGAGGTCTCTCAGATCGAACCACCTGTACCATTCACATTCAGGATCTTGGAATTTTCTCCTCTTCATAGGCCGCAAAGCCTCCAAGGACTGGTACGTGAGTAGTTCTGAGGAATACCTAGCCAAGTCTCTCCCATATATATCATGGAGGTCAAAACACGAAGTAATGACCACCGTGTTGTCATGGCTTATTACGGGCCCCTTTACAAAATGAGTGTATAGGGTCCATGTTAGGGGATCCCGACCTTCCTTGTGTGGTGTAGACATCGTCTTCCAGACTTTCTGGCCGCCTTCATTCTCTACTTGCTGAACAATGTCCTGCTTCATTTTTCTCGGCCTATAGCCCAGGCCGCTCCCAGGTGCTCCTCGGTGGTCTTTGATGGGAATAGTCCTGCCTTGTAACTGTGTGCCCAGGCCTCTTCCAGGCTGATAGCCATTCTTCATCATTATTCTCCATCCTGGGGTACTCATGCACTTCCCCCTCTTTATGGTATTTAATGGATAAGGAGAAATAGTAGCAGTTTTCATATGATCAACCACTGGATGGTAAACCTGTAATACGGACAGAAAAGGTTGTCGTCCAGGCGAAGAAGTGGATTTGACATTCAAAGTATGAGCAGCAGCAAGGATCGGCATGCTCGTAACCTTAATGATTCGTCCTTTGAAGGGGAATTTGAGGCATTGATGATTCGTGGAGGGAATCGCCTCAAGAGTTTTTATGTAAGGACAACCTAAAATGGCGTTTAAAGAAGGGTCGATTTACATGATGTGAAATTCGAACCCTGCATGACTTACAGGGCCTAGCTCCACTTTCAAATAAACCATTCCCAGAGGGGAACAGGTGGAGTTATCATATGCTGTATTGGAGATGGGGCTAGGCAACCATTTCTCTTTGGGCACACCGCATAATTTCAAGGTCTTCAGAGGTAGAACATTGATCGAAGCCCCGGTGTCAACCAGACATGCATCCACAGCCTTCTTGCAGATATTGACCATGATGCTCAGAGCCATGCTTCTAGCCGCCGGCGGTGCTAGTTCCGATGTATGAAATGAAATAGAGGGCTGATCCCCCTGAGGAACTAACAGTGCTGCAATCTTTTCCACCGGCACATCCTCGTTGACCTTCACCTTTTGCAAATATTCCATTAGAGCTTCTTGGTGAGTCTTCGATCTCTTAATCAGTTTAAGCACGGAGATCCGTGCCGATGTCTGGTCAAGGTGCTTCAACAAATCATATTGAGTGCCTGGTGCACTCTCTTCATTGTGTGTTTCCTCTGTCGGCTGTGATGGGCCATCTCTAACTTTTTACTGAGGAAAGACTTTGTTGAAGATCCTCCCACTTCGGAGCGCATATTCCTCAGCTGTGGAAGGTCCGGGTGATACTTTGAGTACCGCAGGGTTGGATGGTGCGGATGGCGTGGAGTGTTGGTATGTGGGCGATGACATGGGGTTAGTAGGTGGCGGCGTGGTGCGGATTAGAGGCCTAGATGGTTGGATGGAGGATGAGGTGGGGAATGGTATGCGTAATAGCGGTTTAGAAGGTTGGATGGTATCTGGGTAAGCGGTAGTTGTAGCGGGTGAAGTAGGGAATGGTATGCGGAGTAGGGGTCTGGATGGTAGGAGGGGTGCGTAGTTGGTTTGCGGGGGGTTATTTAGTGGAGGTGTAGTGGCGTGGGGTGTAATGGGTTTAAGGAAAACGGGTGGTGGTAGTGGGTGCGGGTGAGTGATATGTGGGTGTTGGTATAGGGGTAATGGTAATGGGCTGTGGTCTGGGTATATGGATGGTACGGCGTGGTGGTTGTTCTGCGGTACTCGGAATGTGACCCGTTGAATAAATAGAGGAAGAGTCCTCTATCCTCCACTATTGCCCGCGGTTAGCCTCAGACCGGCTATTTGTCAGAATGGGGGCAACTTAGTTCTGATTTTGGTGCTCCGCAAGCGGGTTCTGCACTATGCCCATGTTCGGTGGTGGTGCTGCTTGTGCTGGTGCTCTCACTTGCTGCTGCTGCTGTGATGGTCTTCTTGCTTTTAAGGCTGATATGTATTTTTTCATCTCTTCCCAGTCTATGCCGCCCTGCTCGTTGAGATCATGAATGTAATATCTAAATTGGAAGCAGGTGTCAATAGTGTGTCCAAGTTGCCTATGGAAATAGCAATACCTAGACGTGTCGGCATTCTGGGGCCAAATCGCCTTTTCTCTTGGCAGGACTAAGGCATTAGCTGCCATTAGAGCACTAAAAATGTCCGCCAAGGACTCTGGGAGGACCGGGTATTCTGCCCTCTTAGGGCCAGGAGGTCTTCTCTGCTGATTGTAGTCAGTAGGAGGAGGGACATTATGATATGTCGGCGGTGCGTGTGGCTGATACTGCTGCTATTGCTGATACTGCTGTTGTTGTGGTGGCTAGTACTGCAATTGCCGTTGCGGCGGCTGCTGTGGCTGTTGCTGTTGCTGTTGCTGGCTCGGCTGTTGAGGCCGTTGATATTGGGGCTGCTGATACTGAGGGTTCGGCTACTGCCTGTACCCCTACTGGTTCGGCTGCGGTGGCCTCTGGTACTGCTGCTGTTGACTCCTCACAAACTGGGGCGAGTTGTTGTTCATACTGCTGACTTGCTCATAAGAGAGCGTTCCCTCAATAGTTGGACCTGTGCTGGGAGAATTCGGCACTGCAATCTTCCGAGGTAGAGGCCTACTAGGTCTATGAGGATCAAAGACGCTAGAGAACGTAGCGTCCTTGAAGGCATTCTGACAGTACCGCGCTCTTTCATAGAGCTCTGCCATGCTGGTCAGATTGTTCAGGGAGAGGACTAGTTTGAACTGGGGCGTAGCATTGGAAATCAGCATCTTCACTTGCTCTGACTCGGACAAATGATCTTTTACTTTCTCGGCCAAGCCTCGCAATCTGTCGGCAAAACTAACGAACTCCTCATCGGGTTTCATCTTCTTTGCTATTAGGTCAGTGATGGACAGGGAGGGAGCGACTCTGTCCTGGTATCGTTGAATGAATTTTCGGGAAACGATACCATAGTCTTCTACTTCGGAGGGTTCCAAGGAAAAGAACCACTCGATGGCTGGTCCCTCTAGGGATCTCCTGAACAAAAAGGCCAACAACCTCTTGTCGTTTTGCCAGAAGGATGACTCGTACATGAACTCCTTCAAGTGGGTGAAGGGGTTACCAATACCGTTGTACTTTCGGTACACTGGCATCTCGGAGGGTGGCAGGTGGAACACTAGCAGGCTTGGTAAGTTGATTTCCGGTGCAGCTTTGACCCCCATCATCTTCTGGAGGTTGTTGAATTGTTCATCCACGCGCTCCATCTTCGCCAGCAACGCTTGCGTTGTCGAATCAGCCTGGGGAGGGAGAGGAGGTGGAGGTACTTGATAGGCCTGTTGCCTAGAGTACGTCGGACAAGGAGGACAGTAAAGAGGAGGTCCGGCAGAGCTTCCGCCATGCCCGAGGGCATTTTGGTACGCGGGCGTCAGTGGTCTGGCCGATTGCCTAGAAGAGGAAAGTTGCGGCCCAGCTGGACGAGAAGTGACATGGAGGCCTTCCATGGCCTGATGAATGTAGGGAGGATGATGAGGAGGTTGTTGAGGGATGGCAGGGGGAGCCGCAGGGTTCGGCTCGGCAGACTGCACGGGCGTCTTCTCCTTCAGAATGGACTGAATCGCCTCGAACTGTTGAGGGTCCAGATGGGAGGCAAGAACTCCCAAAGCATTTACAAGGTCCGAGGGATCAAAAGATGAGGGATCATTCTGGTTCATGTCTCCATCGAAGATAGGGTTAGGAACCGCATGCACATGCGGGGGAGGATCAAGATATTGATTATGAGGATGATAGAGAGGGGTTCGGACATTCCCCACATGTAGAATTGGAATAGAATTACGGGAGGCATCAACATCTCTCCCGCTCTCAAAATTGTAATCGGAATCGTGAGGGGCATTAGCATCTCCCTCATAGTTGATAATGGCATATGGAGCCATGCTCAAGTCTCTGCCTAATCGAAGCAGCATGATGTTAGATTTTTCTTCAGAGATTAACAAACAAGTTGTACAGAGATTAAACAAATAAGTGGATGTTTAACGTGATTTTAGGATTCCTTGTTGCATTATTTGGATTTAATTAAATCATAAATTCACTTAAGAGATAGGATCCTAGTTTCAGTTCAATATCCACCGTTATATTCTATGGTTATCTCTCACAACGTTATGGAAATCTAATCGGGACTTCAATTGGTACAACCAGCCCGATGATCAAGGAGGAATACCTTGATTTTGGGGACTTACGGAGGTCTTTAACGCCAACTACTCTAGTCTGATCGAGGGACCGACCCAATCAGAGAGAGTTGAAGACGTCAAGAAGAGTGTTCCTAAAAAGAGGAGGGTGTTAGCCTCAATGCGTATGACATGTAGCCTGGATGGCTTGTAATGCTTAATACATAATGGGTAATAGCACATAGATCACAAAAATATGAGAACTAAAGAAGAAATAAGAAACTGTCTGAATTGCGTCGTTGTTACTCGACGCTATTCAAAACATAACCTTATTTTTTCGCAGAAGCTCAGACAGCAGACAGCAGGAAAATGAGACTGAAAGGCGTCTTGGTTGGGCGACGCAGTTTGAAATGCGTCGCTGCTCCTGGACGCTTTTCAAGTCGCAGATGCAATTTTTCAGGAGGAATTTCTGAATTGATTCCTCCTCAAAATAGGGTAAAAACGATAAATAATCAGCTCATGCAAAGATTTTTTTTGTTTCGAATTTTAACAGGCTAATTTGTCAAATAAACAACTAGAATGCCAATCAATCACACAATTTTTATCACAAAAACAGCTTTTCAACTAATCAACGGAGAGGGCAAGATCTTGCCACAGGAGTGTGCACGTGGTGCACGTAGGAAATTAACTAAACTAAAAATACTCACCAATTGGTGAGGGCGTGTCGAGAGACACAAGTGGTGCACCGTGGGTATCCGATTGATAATAGCAAGAACAAAGAACTAAAAGATGGCGAGATCAAGTCCCACCGTGATCGCCAAAAAAGCTGTGAGTGCTTAAAATGAGTGTGTGATTATCATGAAAAACTATGTTGTTTAAGTGCAAAATAAACCTATTAAAAAAAAACTAAGTGATGTGATCACCAGAAACTTTTGACTAAAAAGTTCCAAAAGAAGATTTGATCGCCTACCTGTTTGGACGTGGGAGATATTGAGCTCTTGGTTCTCCTCCTTCAACCGGCTGAAGAAAAAGAGCCATTTCTTGTCTTTGTTCTTGCTTTGGCTGCTGTTGAGTTTTGAGGATCGTCCAAATTCCTTGTTGTTTGCTGCTGATTTCCTCCCTTTGATTCTTCTTTGTACACTTTGCAAGAAATAGCAAGAAATGAAGAATAATGATGAGAACTTAGGACGAAGTAGTATCCATTTCAGAAGAGATTTTAAACATGCAACCAAACAGGAAAACTCACTTGTTGGGATGGTCTTTTAAACCCCTTTAACAAATAGGTTTTGAAAATGATGCTAGTGTTGTGTGTGGTGTATGGAGTGATGTGGTGAAGAATGTGAAAAGTATGCAGAAATGAATTGAAAGCTAATGTTGGATGGCCCCTGGAAGCCTTGGTCTTCAATGGATCTTGGACGGATGAAGAAGGATGCCGACTCTTGGTGGTAGCAGCACTTCAGCGTTTGGACGTCTTCAAGCTTCTTTGCTCCAATCACCGCCAAAATAATCACTCTCTTTTTTTTTTTTTATTACTCATTCAAAAGGCGAGGTATTTGTAGACTTCTTTGCATCCGCGGATTTACATGAAGAAATCTTGAAATTTATCCAGCTTAACTAACAGATAAATACAGATTAATTCATCTTTATCTGTAATTATCTAAAACGCGTCGCCCATAGGAGACACCTTTCAGACTGATTAAGATAAGGATAAACATCCGGTAAAAACTTATCTTTATCTGTAATTAGCTAAAATGCGTCGCCACTTAAAGACGCCTTTTAGACTAATTAAGATAAGGATAAACATCCGAAAGAGAAGTAGAAAGAACTTAGGAAACCTAAATGGCGTCATGACATGCAGACGTCTTTTAGCTAATTAATCAACTAATTGAAATTCAAATTTAAACATCAAAATATGAATAAACTCTAAATGACGTCTACAGTGGTCGACGTCTTTTAGACTTCTTCATATTTTAACTAAAATTTGAGTTAAAATCAATTTAATTAATTAACTTAAATCATGTCTGTTTGACTCGACACTATTTAGATAATTAACTTAAAAAGATCAATAAAAATTAACCAATGATTAAATATTAGACCATTCTGAGGCATTATGATATAATATGAAATTTACTCGAAATGATGTCAAAATTAGCGTGTCTACACCAGGCATACCCTATGTTTCCCGGTCCAAGGAGATTCACCTCCCTCCCTTGGATTCGAAAGTTTGCTAAGAGTCCCAAACTCTCCATGCAAACTTTCATCTCCAAGTGGAATCTCCAAGGCTTGGTGGTCCACACTAAGCACTACAAGAGCCCAAACGTGGATTGGGCGGCCATGGGTGGGTGCCTTGATCGAGCAGTGGCATCCTCAAACCCACACCTTTCTCTTCCCTCAGTTCGAGTGCACTATCCTTCTAGAGGAGGCTGAGCTTTTATTGGGCCTTCCGAAGATCAAGAATAAGATGGCCTTGATGAAGGAAAAGATCACTGGCCAACAACTACTGACGTCAATCATGAAGGACCCCACAGAGGTAAAAGGGTGCCTTACCAGGAAAGGGATCAATCTCGTGAAGCTTGCAGAGTAGACCTTATACGAGATTGATGATCTAAGGGAGGATGAAGCTGAAGACGTGACGAAAGCTTTCCTCACGTGCCTTGCCGGGGCTCTGTTATTTCCCGCGCAAGACAACATCCTGGAAGATGATCAAGTCAGCGCGATATGTGCGATCTTTGAGGGAAAATCCATTAGCACTGCGGTCCTGGCTTATCTCTATAGTGGGCTCTCTGCGGCGTCCACAGGTCAACCTCCTTATGGGTGCATGCTGCTCTTCGCTTTGTTGGTTGAGCTACACTTCAAGTTCGAATATCACACGAGAATGTCAGCAAGACCGTCTCAGATTTATCAGAACAGCCCGATCTTCCACATTTCAAACATTATGAAATTCAACGAGCGGATGATCAACCGAGTACCAAAGCTCAAGACCCGAGCTGACTAGAGGGAGTATCTGAGATGCATGTCGTCCAATGGGTTTGACCCTTCTCCACTTGCTCTAGTTGGGAAGCCTATTCGCGTACGCCGCGCAGCGGGAGCGGAACTAAAGCTGATCGGGGCTACTGAGCTCGTGCTATACAACCCTCATCGATGCTTTCCTCAACTTAGCTTGCCTTGCCATGAATTCTCTGAGTTCTCCCATACATCTCCAATTAAAAGGCGTACTCTGGAATCCGATGAAGACTACGAAGCTGCAGAACTTATTGCTACCTTATGGAACATTAGCTTTAGTCATCATGTAAAATCCTCTAAAAATAGAGATAGAGGATTGAAAGTTCCATACATACTAGCACTTCAGGAACTTCTTCCTTAAGTGTTCCATTTTCCTTTTCTTTTCCTGATGTAATAAAAAAAAAAATTTTGAATAAAGAATCGTCCCTTTATGTCTTGAAATCTCCCTTGATCTCCTGTGATATGTCCATGATTTTTCCTTTAGTAAAAACTGGATTTTTCCTTAAAACATGACAGTTCGGGTTTACTTAATCCAAAACGCGTCCATTCAGGAAGACACCTTTCAACCATAATTCATTTTCCAAAAATTAGCCATTAATCCTCAAAATCCTGAATTAAGCTTAAAATGAGTCCACTAGGCTAGACGTCGTTCAACTCTCTCTCTTACTTTTTCCAGAACTCCGCCATCAATTCTGTGATTAATCCTCTGAAACACATCTTGATGTGTAGACGCCTTTAATAATCTTGCCTTGTACGGCTCTGACTAGAATTGGAGGTAACATGAAACGCGTCGCCCTGTGTGGACGCCTTTTACAAATTTCAAACAGTTGGCCTTGGTGCCTCAATTTATGCGCCCTTAAATGCGTCGTTGTACCTAGACACGATTCAAACTTCTCTAACAGAACCGCGAAGACCCCCTTTCTTCCTCACTTTTCCAAAACTTCCTCTTTCTTCCACCGTCTCCGGCGATCCTTGCCTTTTCCGGCGACCTTGCTCTCCGGTGGTCCTTGTTCCTCCGGCCATCTCCTTCTCCCCCTCAAGTTCTCTTTTCTGTCCTCTCTCCAAACCCGAACTCTCCTCTTCTCAAACTCTCACCCTTTCTACCATGGAACGTGGGGAAGGATTTCGTAAGGCCATTGCCTTAGCAAAGAGGCGACGAACGGCTTCTCTTATGGCGGTTCCAGCGGAAGAAGCTCATGAGGAAGTGCCGGCCGAACTCGCGGAGGTAGCCGCGTTTTTGGAGGAGGAGGAGGCTCCTCCGGCGCCTATGGTCGAGGAAGAAGGAGAAGGAGAAGCCCTCCACTTGATAAGTTTTCTATGGTTTGAATGGAGTGAGAAAAGGAGGGAGAAAGGGGTTCTTTGAAAGAACCCGGAATCGGCCTTAAATGGCGTCCAGACCAGGTGACGCCTTTCAAACGGCGTCGCCCTGGTCCGACGCCATTCAGGCGGAATTCCAAATTTTTAAATGGACAGAAAATGGTCCCAAATTGCGTCAGGACTAGTGGACACCTTTCAATAGGCGTCCATGTGACTCGACGCCTTTCAATTCAAAAATATTTTATCTGCTTTTATGTTCATTAACTGATGAAATTCCTTGTTTTTATTTGCCGGGGACGATAAGAGCCAGGATTAGTTGGGACTTAGTGATAGGTGCATACCGGGGACTCCCGGATTTCTAGAAGGCGCGCTTGCGCCGGATGGGGTTCGGCGAGATCCTCGAGATCGAGTCATTTTTACTCGATTTAGTCCTCCTGTAGGCGCTGCGGGGGAGGTGGAATGTGGAAAGCCGGGCTTTCTTGATGCCTTGGGGTCATATGGTCCCAACTCTAGAGGATGTGGCCAAGATCACTGGTCTCAGGGTAGAGGGCCGACCGGTAAGCGAGGTGACTTATCCCAACTACCAGGGATTGGCAGAGGTCCTACTAGGCATAAAGGTGTCTAGCCTAGGTAGGGAGTCTAGGATGGTCCCCCGAGTAGAGGTGGAGGCCGCCTTAGGACTAGAGGAGCCCCGGCGTCGATCAGATGAGACCCGGGAGGAGTTTAGGAGTATACTAGCAGAGTCATCCTCCTCCATGTATTGTAGCGACCCGAGTCAGGGGGAGGAGGTAGATAGGCAGCTTAGGATTTTTTTAGTCTTTTTCTTTGGTCGGTTGCTCTTCTGTACGAAGGGCGACCACATTCATTGTAGGTTCCTTTATTTGTTAGATGATCTAGATAGTTTACATGAGTATGCATGGGGTGCGGCCCTTTTGGCCCACCTGTTCGCCGACCTGTCCGCGGTCACGCCTGACCGTGAGACCACCATCAGCGGCTTCTCGCCGTTCCTCCAGGTATTACATCGTTTTTTTATTTATTTATGATATGCAATGTGACATGATGTAATGATTTCTAACTTATATGTTCATGTATGCAGGTTTGGAGTTACTACTACTTCCCGCTCGGCCGAGCGCAGATAGTACGACCTGGTGCCGTCCCATTGGCCTGTCGTTGGCAGCCAATTGTAGACACGGCACCCCAGCACCACCAGCTGACGGCCCTCCGCCGTCAGTTCCTTGACTATCCCGAGCTTCTGGTAAGTTTTAACTTGTTCAATTTTGTTTATTAAATGCAATCTTCCATTCATTAAATGCAAGTTATTTATATGAATGCATCTAACCTATATGCAGGTGATCTGACGCCCGTACCTTGGTATGGGCGAGGAAGGTCAGCCGTGGGTGACGGCTGGCCAGAGGAGGTTCGGCATGCAGATGTGGTTGCACTGCCTGAACGAGATCGAACCCCTCCGCCTACGGCTCGTGATGAGGATGCTGGGCCTCCACCAGGAGTGGATCGACGAGGAGGTCCCGGAGGGCGTCGGAAGGAGCATGAGGGGTAAGCAAGCCCTCACCGATTGGCGTGCCAAGTTCCCGGAGCAGTACGAGGACTGGCACAGCCGCGGCGTCAAGGTGGAGTCTCATGCGGAGAGTAGCGAGGCCTACCTCCAGCAGTATCGGGCCCACTACGCCGATCAGCTTCGGCTCCTCCGACCACTCGATGTAAGTATGCATTTATGCGTCTTTTCATTTTATTATTATCTTAACTTATATTTGTGAATGAATGTATGTATGTGATATGCAGGATGCGCGAGATGCGGTCATCGTCGACCTCCGGGCCCGCCTACATGATGTGGAGGCCCAGCTAGAGTAGGTCCAGAAGGAACTCTTCGACTTGGTATGTATGGATGAATATGAATGAATGAATTAATTAATTAATTTGTTTTGACGATTAACCACTGATGATTGTCTTTTGGTGCAGCGAGCCGTCTACACCCAGACGGCTCCTCCCACTTACGGAGTCTCATCCTCTTCCTACCCATCTGCTGCTCACGAGGCTGCTCTGGCCGACCTCCGGAGCCAGCTTGCCTCCGCCATCCACCGGGCTTCCCTTGCAGAGGAGGACCGCGCCGCTCGGGTAAGTCCTATTATTTCCTTTGATTTCTGAATTTGATTTTAATTGCTTGATTGCCTTGGACTAACAATGACTTCTTCTGCACGTTGCTGAGCTTCAGGAGGCCCTTCAGAGGGCTGAAGCGGAGCTGGAGCATTCTCGTGCAGCGGCTGCTCGTGCCGAGGCTGATGCTGTACGTATTAGAGCTTTGGAGGAGTAGTTGGCACGCCTCTCCAGCGACGATCTCCCTCGTGAGCTGACACGCCTCCAGATCCATCTGGAAATGCTCACCGAGGACCGAGAACTGGAGCGGCAGGAGTGGCGGCGAGTGGATGCTGAGATGACTGCTCTCTGGTTCCAGCTTGGCATTGCAGAGCACGAGCGACGCAGCGTGGAGGAGCGTTACCAACGTGCCCTCCAGCGAGCGTAGGAAAGAGGGTACGGGAGTGCGTTCACCGCGAGTGTGGCCATATCATCAGGCCAAGCTGGTCCGAGTCTGATGGGTCCGCCGCCTCCCAGAGCTCCACCGCCAGACGCCCAGGATGAGGCTCAGAGCCAAATGGATGAAGGGGCTGGGGAGAGTCAGCCTTGAGGGCATATATGTATTTTCCTTTCTTTTGATGTATCATGTACAGAACACTTTTGATATACATACGAAATTTTTGGCCTTCAACCTTGTGTCTTGGTGTTTGTGTGAACTGTGTCCTGCACATTACTTAACAAACAGGTTAAGTATCTATTTAGGCTTAGCCCCTTACTCAGTCAAGTAACTGATCAATCAATCTTTTTCTTGGCAAAAGGGTCAAGGGGCATAGCCTTTATTAACAAAGGTAATCGAACTGTAAGCAAAATGCAACATACAAGCAGGCAGATGCTCACTGAAAATGAAAGCAATGAAGCATACTAGATGCAATAAGCATATGCTAATTGAAATATTTTTGTTGTTTTGAAATATTCATTTTTGTTTGGGTTTTGAAATATGTACCTTTTTGGATTTTGGGATATGTATTTTTTTTTTTTGATTTTGGAGTGTATACTTTTTTTTTGGATTTTTGAAATATGATGTAAACTAAAAGACCAGCATGGTACTCAGATCAAAAGATCATATTCATTTATTAACTTAATTCCCAAATTGTTCTTCAATAATTTAACTTAAACCTATTGTGTTTGAACTTGTGTTTCCATTCGTGATCCCATTTGATGATTTGATCCTTTAGTCAATCTAAGTTGTTCCTTAAGTTTGGAGTACGCCTCTTTAGAAAGAAAAGAAGAATTGGTTTAGAAAGCCCATGAGAAGGTTCCGGAGACCTAAAAAGATGTTCCTTTCCTACCCTAATATCCGTTGGGGTTCGGTCATTTTCTTTCCGGGGTATTTATCGACCTTGCGTTCCCTTTCATTTCATTTTATGGCCTTGATGTAACGTTTGTAGTGTAACGGCCTTTTGATTTGACATTTGGCTTTTGCCTTTTGCTTTTGCTTTTCTTTTCTTGGGACGGATCTCTTCCTTTTTTTTTTATGACGGCCTCCTACTAAGATGGCGGGTATTCTTGGTAGTCTATTCTAAGCCTCGTTCCGACATCATTGGCCGAGTGTAAAAACAGAATTTTGTTTAAAAAGAATAATTTGTACTTTACACTTTCAGTCGAGCTTTCGGTATTCCTTAGGACTTGGCATCTCTTGTTACTCACGAATCAAACGTGTCAGTGTGTGTAGTAATGTGTTTGGAATTAAATTATTCAAACTGATAAGGGAATTTGAGTTTCTAAATTTTCTGATTCCAATGATCTTTGTACCATGCTGATCGACTCTTTAACCTAAGGGTAGTATTTCTTAAGATACAAACCATTCCAGGGCTGAGTTAACTCTTCTCCTTCTGCATTAACTAAACGGTAAGCATTACCAGGAAAAGCGTGTGACACAACATAAGGTCCTTCCCAATTAGGTTGGAGCTTGGAACGCGGACCACCAGGTTTTACAAAAATTCTTTTGACGACCATTTCACCAACTTTAAACTTACGTTCAATGACTTTCTTTTGATAAAAACATGCTAGTCTATTTTGGTAAACTCTTGCATGATTAGCGGTTGACCATCTTTTCTCGTCTAAGAGTTCCAATCGAGCAAGGAGTGCTGAACGGTGTTCATCAATGGAAAATTCCTTATTCAATTGTACTCTTAATGACGGTATAAGGATCTCATATGGAACTACCGCCTCCATTCCAAATGTTAAGGAATAAGGAATCTGCCCAGTGGGCGTGCGAATTGAAGTTCGGTAGGCCCATAGAGCCTCAATCAACTTGTCTGACCAGTCCGTGAATTTGTTAGACTTGCATGTCTTCTTGATGATTTTTATCAAAGTTTTGTTAGTTGCCTCTGCTTGGCCGTTGCCTTGCGGATAATAAGGAGATGAATGATGCAATGCAATTTTGTACATGTTACAGAGGCCTTTTAGTTCTTGTGACATGAACTGAGGTCCATTGTCAGTGACGATGGTGCTCGGAATTCCAAATCTGGTGATGATGTTCCTCATGATGAACTTGCAGACGGTTGATGCTTTGACTTCCGTGTATGCTTCAGTTTCTGCCCACTTGGTGAAGTATTCCGTTGCCGTTAGGTTGAAAGACTTTTGCTTAATGCCGGAATTAGGATTACCAAGGGGTCCAATGATATCGAAAGCTCACATGGAGAAAGGCCATGGGGAAGAAACATGATTGAGTGAAGATGCAGAAGAGTGAATTTTATCGGCGTAAAGTTGGCACTTAGCACACCTACGGACATATCATACACAGTCTTCTTCCATGGTTGGCCAATAGAATCCTTGTCTAAGGATTTTCTTTGCTAGCATCTGTCCATTAGCATGGCCACCACAAACTCTAGCATGAGCTCCTTCCATAACCTTCCAAAGCTCATCTTCGTCTAGACATCTTAGAAGAACTCCATCAAAACCTCTTTTGTACAATGCTCCCCCAACTAGGGTGTATCTGTGAGCAACTCTCCTGATAACTCTTTTCTCCTCAGCTGTGGCTTCTTTAGGATATGATTGATCTTCACAATATTTAGCAATTTCATAGTACCATGGCTTCTGTTCATCATCCATCTCTTCTAACAGCTCCATCAACATGATCTCTCTCTTTTCCACAATATCTCCATCTCTGATCTTCTTTAGCAGCTTCTCCTTAGTTCTAAGGAATGAAGGGTCTTTCACGGCGGGTGAAAGACGCCTATGAACTATGATCGATTCGGATTGTCTGCTGATTGGAAAATCAAGAGAGGATGCAAGTGAGGCTAGAGCGTCAGTTAAGATGTTCTGATTCCTAGGGACATGGACAAAAATCAATTTCGTGAAAACCTTTGAATAAGCAGAAGTAAGTTCTTGATAAGGCTTGAGTTTGGGATCAAGAGTTCGATACTTAGTTAACACTTGGCAAAGAATCAGTTGGCTATCACCCACAATCCTGAGTTTAGTGGCACCATGGGAATGAGCAGCCTCGAGACCAGTAAGAAGTGCCCCATATTCAGCTATATTGTTCGTGACTGGAAAATCAAGCTGAAAGGCTTGTGGAATAGTGACACCTTCAGGTGATAACAGAACAATGTCGATCCCCTTTCCATGTGAATTCAGAGCTCCGTCAAAATGTAGAGTCTACATATCATCTTTGATTTGGTCTATGGACATCAGTTCCTCATCCGGAAATTTTGATTGGACTGGATCAAAACGGAGAAGGGGGTGATAAGCGAGCTGTTCTGGTATGGCATAGCCCTTGATCGCTTTCTGCTGAATGTAAGTGATATCGAAATGAGATAGAAAGCTTTGCCATCGTGATAACCTATTAGTAAGGACAGATTTTTCAAGAAGAAACTTGATTGGATTCATCCTGGCGATGAGATGGACTTCATGGGCTAGAAAGTAATGCTTCAATTTCTGAACAACCCAGACCAATGTTGCACATGTTTTCTCCATCGCCGTGTATCTCTGTTCAGCGGGGTTGAGAAGTTTAGAGAGATAGTAGGCTGCCCTCTCCTTTCCTTCTACATCTTCTTGTGCTAGGACAGCCCCTATTGCATCATCCAGGACAGAAATGTAAAGTATCAATGGTTTGCCTGGAGATGGTTGTCTCAAAACAGGAGGACTTGCCAAGTAATTCTTTAATCCATCGAATGCCTCCTGACACTTATCGTCCCAATCGAATTTGACTCCCGACTTGGTAAGTTCGTAAAATGGCTTACACCTTTGTGAGTGCTGGGAGACAAAACGGCGAATAAATTGCAACCTCCCGATCAATCCTCTTAACTCCTTCAAGTTCTTGGGAGGTGGCATCTCTCTGATAGCCTTCGCCTTGTTGGGATCGATCTCAATTCCCCGTTTACTGACAATGAATCCAAGTAATTTCCCTGAAGATACCCCGAATACACATTTCTTGGGGTTCATCTTTAACTGATATTCCCTTGATCTTTCTAATACTCTTGCCAGGACTTTGGCATGCTCAACCTTAGTCTTAGATTTTACCAACAAGTCATCCACATACACTTCTAGATCGATATGCATCATGTCGTGAAATATTGTCATCATAGCCCTCTGATAAGTGGCTCCAGCATTCTTTAATCCAAACGGCATGACGACATAGCAATATGTTCCCCAAGGTGTAGTGAATGATATCTTTTCCTGATCCTCTTCTGCTAATTTAATCTGATTGTATCCTGAAAATGCATCCATAAATGATAAAGTCTCATAGCCAGCAGTGTTATCGATGAGTACATCAATGTGAGGCAATGGAAAATCATCCTTAGGACACGCCCGGTTCAAATCTCGGAAGTCAATACAGATCCTGACCTTCCCATCTTTCTTCATAACTGGGATTATGTTGGCCACCCATTGTGGATAAAGGACAACTCTAATGAATTTGGCTTTATGTAGCTTATCGACCTCTTCCTTCATTTTCAAAGCCATTTGTGGGTGGAATCACCTTAGCTTATGTTTGACCGGGCTAGCTCCATCCTTTAATGTCAACCTATGTTCCACTAAAGATGAGTCTAACCCCGGCATATCTTCATAACTCTAGGAGAAAGTGTCCTTATAATCCTTAAGAACTTGTACCATTGCCTTCTCATTCTCTTCAGAAAGATTCTTGCTAACGAGGACAACCACAGGTTCATCTTCAATCCCTAAATTGATTTCTTTGGTAGGCTCTTCTACGGCAGCTGAGGGTTCATCGAATCTTTTTACTCCACTGGCATATGCCTCAGCCGCGTCCTCGTCATCTTCCTCATCTTCGACAATGGGGTCTTTTTCATGTATCAACTCATACACCTCATATCCATCATTGACTAACTCATCATCTATACAATCTTCTGGCATCAAAATTGGATTTTCTAATAGCTGAGGGATCATAGAGCAAGAAAGGCATCTATCAGCTAAATCATGAAGGTATCTATCTGGAATTCGTCTACCCTTAGACTTTCTAGACTTCCTAACCTGACTAACCTGCCTAGAGCTAGACTGCCTAACTTCACTAGACTCCCTATTCTGACCTAATGAAGATGAAGCAGAATGAAAATTATGGGATACAAGAGGAAATACAGGAGAATCCTCCTGAGAGGAGGGGCAGAGTAGATCTAAAAGAGAATTCTGATCGAAAGACCCGCGCGATGGGGTACAATTGGACAAGTAAGAAGTTTCCTCAATGAGGATCTGGGAGAAATTTGTTGCCAAATTGGCGTTTTTTTTTTGGTAAAAGAAGAGTTAAGCATAAAACATGAATTAAGATGAATAGAAGGAGAATGGGATGAAGGAAGTGGCACCAAGGCCAAAGGATTAGGGGGATCATACAACAGTATGTCCCAGATTAAATCATACATCCTCTTTGGATCGAGAGGAGGTTGTGGAATGAGGTCCTGTGGGGACAGAGTAATCATGACGGGCGGAGCCCGTGGAATATCCTCAGTAATGACCTGCGACCAAGTCGGGGTCAGGAGTAAAGTGCGGAACAAGGTGTGCGCATGAAAACATGAGAAGGATAAGTCCCCCTTCAGAGTAGATCCGTGGTATAGCCAGCTTCATAGGGGTCATCTGGCTCCCCTTCATCAGTTTCCTCTGACAGCAGTATTCTCTTGTCAAAAATGGCTTCAGGCCCTTCGATCCGCTCATCTATCTGTAGCGTCCACTTAGGTTCAGAGGGATCAAGGAACAGTCTATTCAATGCAATATAAAGATCCATTAAATCGAACCACCTGTACCATTCACATTCAGAGTCTTGAAATTTCCACCTCTTCATTGGCCGCAGAGCCTCCAAGGATTGGTACGTGAGCACTTCTGAGCAATGTCTAGCCAAGTCTCTTCCATATATATCATGGAGGTCAAAATAGGAAGTAATGACCACCGTGTTGTCATGACTGATTACGGGCCCCTTTACAAAATGTGTGCATAGAGTCCATGTTAGGGGGTCCCGACGTTCTTTGTGTGGTGTAGACATTGTCTCCCAGACTTTCTGGCCGCCTTCATTCTCTTCTTGTTGAACAATGTCCTGCTTCATTTTTCTCAGCCTATAGCCCAGGCCATTTTCAGGTATCCCTCGGTTGTCTTTGACGGGAGTCGTTCGGCCTTGTAACTGTGTCCCTAGACCTTTTCCAGGCTGATAGCCATTCTTCATCATTATTTTTCATCCAGGGGTACTCATGCACTTCCCCCTCTTTATGGCATTTAATAGATAAGAAGTAAGAGTGGCGCTCTTTAAGAGATCAGCCACCGAATGGTAGACCTATAATACCGACAGAAAAGGTTGTCGGCCACGTAAAGAAGTGGGCTTGATGTTCAGAGAGTGAGCAGCAGCAAGGATCGGCATGCTCGTAACTTTAATAATTCATCCTTTGTAGAGAAATTTGAGGCATTGGTGATTTGTGGAGGGAATAGCCTCGAGGATTTTTATGTAAGGACGACCCAAAAGGGCATTTAAAGAATGATCGATTTCCATAATGTGAAATTCGACCTCGGCATGACACACAGGGCCTAGCTCCACTTTCAAATAGATCATTCCCAGAGGAGAACGGGTGGAATTATCATATGCCGTCACAGAGATAGGGCTAGGCAGCCATTTTTCCTTGGGCACACCGCACAATTCCAGGGTCTTCGAGGTAAAACATTGATCGAAGCCCCTGTGTCAACCAGACATGCATCCACGGCCTTCTTGCAGATGTTGACTGTGATACTTAGAGCCATGCTTCTGGCTGCTGGCGGTGCTAGTTCCGAAACATGGAATGAAATAGAGGGTTGATCCCCCTGAGGAACTAGTAGTACGGCAATCTTCTCTACCGGCACGTCTTCATTGACCATCACTTTCTGTAGATATTCCATTAGAGCTTTTTGATGGGTCTTCGATCTTTTTATCAGTTCAAGCACAGAGATTCGTGCCGGTGTTCGGTCCAGATGCTTTAACAAATCATATCGAGTGCCTGGGGCACTCTCATCATGGTGTGCTTCCTCCGACGGCTGTGATGGGCCGTCTCTGACTATTGACTGAGGAAAGACTTTGTTGAAAATCCTCCCACTCCAGAGCGCATGTTCCTCGGTTGTGGAAGGGTCGGGTGACAACTTAAGCACCGCTGGGTTAATGGATGGTGTGGATGGTGTGGAGTGTTGGTATACAGGTGATGGCGTTGGGTTAGTCGGTGGTGGCGTGGTACGTATGAGAGGCCTAAATGGTTGGATGGTGGAAGGGTAAGTGGTTGGTGCGGATGAAGTGGGGAATGGCATGCGTAGTAGAGGTTTAGAAGGTTGGATGGGATTTGGGTAAGCGGTAGTGGTAGTGGGTGATGTAGGGAATGGTACGCGTAGTAGTGGTTTGGATGGCATAAAGGGTGCGTAAATGGCATGTGGGGGGTTGTTTAATGGAGGCATAGTGGCATGGGGAGTAATGGGTTTGAGGAAGGTGGGTGGTGGTAATGGGTTAGTGGGCGCGGGTGAGTGATATGCAGGTGTGGGTATAGGTGTGATGGTAATGGGCTGTGGTCTAGGTATGTGGATGGTGCGGCGTGGTGGTTGCTCTGCGGTGCTTGGAATGTGACCCGTTGAATAAATAGAGGAGGAGTCCTCTATGTTCCATTGTTGCCCTCGGTTAGCCTCAGACCGGCTATTTGTCAGAATATGGGCAACTTGGTTCTGATTCTGATGCTCCGGAAGTGGGTTTTGCAGTATACCCATGTTGTTTGGCGACGCTGCTGCCTGCACTGGTGCTCTTGGTTGTTGTTGTTGCTGTTATTGTGGTGGTCTCCTCGCCTTCAAGGCGGATATGTACTTCTTCATCTCTTCCCAGTCTATGGCTCCCTGCTCGTTGAGATTATAGATATAATCTCGGAATTGGAAGCAGGTGTCTATTGTGTGTCCAGGTTGTCTGTGGAAGTAACAATACCTGGAAGTATCGGCATTTTGGGGCAGATTGCCTTTTCTCTTGGCAGGACCAAGGCATTGGCTGCCATTAAAGCACTGAAGATGTCTGCTAAGGACTCCGGAAGGACTGGATACTCTGCCCTCTTCGGGCCTGGCGGTCTTCTCTGCTGGTTGTAATTAGCAGGAGGAGGGACATTGTGATATGCCGGCAGTGCGCGTGGCTGGTATTGTTGTTGTTGCTGATACTGCTGTTGTGGAGGTTGGTACTGTAATTGCCGTTGCGGTTGCTGCTGTGGCTGCTGTTGTTGTTGCTGGTTCGGCTGCTGAGGCCGCTGATACTGGGGCTGCTGATACTGTGGGTTCGATTGCTGCTGTCTGTAACCTTGCTGGTTTGGCTGCTGTGGCCGCTAGTACTGAGGTTGCTGACTCCTCACAAACTGGGGCGGGTTTTTGTTCATATTGCTAACCTGCTCATGAGAGAGCGTGCCCTCAGTACTTGGACCTGTGCTAGGGGAATTTGGCACTGCAGGCTTCTGAGGTGGAGGTCTGCTAGGTCGGTGAGGATCAAAGACGCTAGAGAACGTAGCATCCTTGAAAGCATTCTGACAGTACCGCGCTCTTTCATAGAGCTCTGCCATGCCGGTCAGGTTGTTCAGGGAGAGGACAAGTTTGAATTGAGGCGTAGCATTGGAAATTAGCATCTTTACTTGCTCCGACTCAGACAAGTGATCTTTCACTTTTTCTGCCATACCCCTCCATCTGTCAGCAAAACTGACGAACTCCTCGTCGGGCTTCATCTTTTCTGCTATTAAGTTAGTAATGGACAAGGAGGGGGCAACTCTGTCCTGGTATCATTGAGTGAATTTTCGAGAGACGATACCGTAGTCTTCTACTTCAGCAGGTTCTAAAGAAAAGAACCACTCGAGGGCTGGTCCCTCTAAGGATCTCCTGAACAACAAGGCCAACGACCTCTTGTCGTTTTGCCAGAAGGATGACTCGTACATGAACTCCTTCAAGTGAGTAAAGGGGTTACCAATACCGTTGTACTTTCGGTATACTGGCATCTCAAAGGGTGGCAGGTGGAACACAGGCAGACTTGGTAAGTTGATCTCTGGTGCAGCTTTGACCCCCATCATCTTCTGGAGGTTGTTGAACTGTTCATCCATGCACTCCATCTTTACCAGCAGCGCTTGCGTGGTCGGATCAACCTGGGGAGGAGGGGGAGGTGGAGGTACATGATAGGCATGTTGCCTAGAATATGAAGGGCAAGGAGGACAATAGAGTGGAGCTCCGGCAGAGCTTCCGCTATGCCCGAGGGCATTTTGGTAAGCAGGCGTCAGTGACCTGGCCGGTTGCTTGGAGGAGGAAAGTTGTAGCCCAGTTGGCCAAGAAGCTGAAACGTGAAGGCCTTCCGTGGCCTGGTGAATGAACGAAGGAGATTGAGGAGGTTGTTGAGGAATGACAGGGGGAGCCGCAGGGTTCGGCTCAGCAGACTGCATGGGAGTCTTCCCCTTTAAGATGGACTGGATCGCCTTGAACTGTTGACGGTCCAGATGGGAGGCAAGAACTCCCAAAGTATTTACAAGATCTGAAGGATCAGAAGACGAGGGATCATTTGGATTCATGTCCCCCTCAAAAATAGGATTAGGAACCGCATGCACATGCGGAGGAAGATCAGGATATTGATTGTGAGCATAATGAAGAGGGGTTGGAACATTCCCCTCATAGCGAACTGGATAAGGATGAGAATTAAGGGAGGCATCAGCATCTCCCCCTCTTTCAAAGCAGTAATCGGAGTCACGAGGGGCATTAGCATCTCCCTCATAGTTGACTATGGCATCTAGAGTCATGCTCAAGTCCCTTCCTGATCGAAGTAGCATGATGTTAGATTTTTTTCAGAGATTGACAGACAAGTTGCACAGAGATTAAGCAAACAAGTGGATGTTTAACGTTATTTTAGGATTCCTTATTGGGTTATTTGGATTCAATTAATCACAAATTCACTCAAGGGGTAGGATCCTAATTTCAGTTCAATGTCCACCGTTATATTCTATGGCTTTCTCTCACAACGTTATGAAAATCTAATCAGGACTTCAATTGGTACAACCAGCCCGATTAACAAGGAGGAATACCTTGATTTTGGGGACTTACGGAGGTCTTTAACGCCAACCACTCTAGTCTGATCGAGGGACCGACCAAATCAGAGAGAGTTGAAGACGTCAAGAAGAGTGTTCCTAAGAAGAGGAGGGTGTTAGCCTCAGTGCGTATGACCTGTAGCCTGGATGGCCTCTAATGCTTAATACATAATGGGTAATAGCACACATATCAAAAATCTGAGAACTGAAGAAGAAAGAAGAAACTGCCTGAATCGCGTCGCTGTTGGTCGACGCTATTCAAACAGAACCTTATTTTTTCGCAGAAACTCAGGCAGCAGACAACAGAGAAAATTGACTGAAAGGCGTCTCGGTTGGGCGACGCTGTTCGAAACGCGTCGTTGCTCCTGGACGCTTTTTAAGTCACAGATTCAGTATTTTATGAGGAATTTCTAAATCGATTCCCCCTCACAAACAGGATGAAAGCGATAAATAATCAACTTATGCGAATCTTTTTTTCTATTTCAAATTTTAACAGGATGATTTTATCAAATAATCAACTAAAACATCAATCAATCACACAATCTTTTATCACAAAAATAGCTTTTCAACTAATCAACGGGGAGGACAAGATCTTGCCGCAGGGGTGTGCACGTGGTGCACGTAGGAATAGCAACTAAACTAAAAACTCACCGATCGGTGAGGGTGTGTCGAGAGACACAGGTGGTGCATCGTGGGTGCCCGATTGATAACAGCAAGAACAAAGAATTAAAAAGACGGCGAGACCAAGTCCCACCGTGATCGCCAAAAAAGTTGTGAGTGCTCAAATTGGGCGTGTGATTATCATGAAAATATATGTTCTTTAAGTGAAAAATAAACCTATTAAAGAGAAACTAGGTGATGTGATCGCCAGAAACTTTTGACTAAAAAGTTCCAAAAGAAGATTTGATCGCCTACCTGTTTGGACGTAGGAGATATTGAGTTCTTGGTTCCTCTCCTTCAGCCGGCTGAAGAAAGAGAGCCCTTTCTTTCTTTGTTCTTGCTTTGGTTGCTTACTGAGTTTTGAGGATCATCCGGATTCCTTGTTGTTTGTTGTTGATTCCCTCCCCTTGCTCTTCTTTTGTACCTTACAAGAAAAATGAAAAGAGATAAAGAACAATGAGAACTCAGACAGAAGTAGTATCCATTCTAGAAGAAATTTTAAACATGCAACTAAACAGGTGAACTCACTTGTTGAGTGGTCTTTTAAACCCCTTTAAGAAATAGGTTTGGAAAATAATGCTAGTGTGTGTGTGTGTTGCATGGAGTAATGTGATGAAAAATGTGAGAATGATGCAGAGATTAATAGAAAGCTAAGCTGGATGGCCCCTGGGAAGCCTTGGTCTTGAGAGGATCTTGGATGGACGAAGAACGGATGAAGACTCTTGATGGTAGTAGCACTTCGCTCCTTCAGCGTTTGGACGTCGTCGCCAATTATCACTATTGTCACTCTCACTATCACTCAGATCACTAACTTTTCACTGACCAAGGAGCTGGGTATTTATAGACTTTTACATCCGCGGTTATTAATGGATTAACATGAAAATTTTGAAGTTTATCCAGCTTAACAAACAGATAAACACAAATTAATTCATCTTTATCTGTAATTGTCTAAAAAGCGTCGCCCATGGAAGACGCCTTTTAGCTAATTAAGATAAGGATAAACATCCGGGAAAAGTTCATTATTATCTGTAATTATCTAAAACGCATCACCCAAGGAAGACGCCTTTTGGACTGATTAAGATAAGGATAAACATCCGGAAAAGAGATAGAAATAACTTAGGAAACCTAAATGGCGTCGTGCCTGGCAGACGTCTTTTAGCTAATTAATCAATTAATTAAAATTAAAATTTAAACATCAAAATATGAATAAACTCTAAATGGCGTCTTTATAGGTAGACGCCTTTTAGACTTCTTCATATTTTAACTGAAATTTGAGTTAAAATTAATTTAATTGATTAACTTAAATCATGTTTGTTTGACCCGACACTATTTAGATAATCAACTCAAAAAGATCAATAAAAATTAACCAATGATGAAATATCAGACCATTCTGAGGTATTATTATATGATATGAAATTTACTCAAAATGATGTCAAAATTAGCGTGTCTACACGAGAAGGTTTCAAAGTTAACATTTCTTTTAAAGTTGTTGCATATTAAGACACTGAATCAGGTAACGGGGGCATGTATGAATATGTTTCTTGAATTCATCAGAGAAATATTACCAGAAAGAGTCAATGTACCTCAAACATGGTATGAAGCAAAGAAGATTATTAAAGATTTTGGGTTGGGATACGAGAAGATAGATGCATGTCAGAATGATTGTCTACTATTTTGGAAGGAAAATGAAGATAAAGATCGGTGCCCACAGTGTAATGCACCGAGGTATAAGGAAAGTATGCATGACTTGAACAACCAATTACAGAATGAGAACAAGAGACTTGGCAAACAATTGCCTAATAAATTTTTGCTCTATTTTCCATTGAAAGATAGATTGCAAAGGTTGTTTATGTCGTCTAAGACAGCCAAGTGGTTGACATGGCGTATTGATGGTCGGATTCCTCAACAAAATAGAGAGATGCGACATCCTGCTGATTCTGAGGTATGGAAACATTTTGATA
The DNA here is from genome assembly GCA_030544215.1 of Zantedeschia hybrid cultivar. Classification (NCBI taxonomy): domain Eukaryota; kingdom Viridiplantae; phylum Streptophyta; class Magnoliopsida; order Alismatales; family Araceae; genus Zantedeschia; species Zantedeschia hybrid cultivar. The sequence continues at coordinate 65,393,326 of JARZZO010000002.1, forward strand.
ATCAGTATCCAGATTTCGCGGTAGAAACTCGCAACTTGAGACTCGGTTTAACGAGTGATGGGTTTAACCCATTCGGAAATATGAGCAGCAACTATAGTATATGGCCTGTAATGACAGTTGTTTATAATTTGCCACCGTGAATGTGCATGAAACAAACATTTATGATGATGTTATTACTAATTCATGGTCCTAAAGACCCGGGAAATGACATCGATGTGTACTTACAACCACTAGTGGAAGACTTAAGAGACTTATGGGAGAATGGTGTTGAAACATATGATGCTGTAAAAAAACATAATTTCAAGATGCATGCTGTTGTTCTTCGAACAATAAATGACTTCCCAGCATATGCCAATTTGTCTGGATGGAGCACTAAAGGAAAATTTGTATGTCCATCGTGTAATTATAAAACCTATTCAAGATGGTTAAATAATTGCTGCAAATTTTGTTACTTGGGGCACCGACGTTTTTTGCCACTCCATCACAAATGGAGGAAAAGTAATTACAAACATAAATTTGATGGTACAGTTGTATGTGGCAGACATCCAAGAATTCTGACAGGTTTAGAACTGTGGAACCAACAACATAGTCTTCCTTATCTGAAATTCGAAAAAAGGATCAAAAAAGATATTACAGACTTGAAAGGATGGAAAAAAAGGAGCATTTTATTTAAAGAGTTATCATATTGGTTGAGTCTTCTGATTCGTCACAATTTAGACATAATGCACATCGAAAAAAATATATGCGATAATTTGTTGGGCACTTTGAACCTTTTAGGTGGTGAAAAAAGTAAAGACCACTTAAAAGCACGGTTAGACCTAGAAGACTGGAAAATACGGCCATAATTTCATGTGTCAAAGGACCCCCAATACAAGAACAAGATACCAGCAGCAATGTACACACTAAACAAAAGACAACAGTCTTTTGTGTGTGGATTCTTCAGTAACATTAAGGTCCCAGATGGATATTCTTCGAATTTATCCAAAAGTGTAGATATTACGGGTCGAAAGTTGACGGGGTTGAAGAGTCATGATTCTCACGTCTACATGCAAGTATTGCTGCCTTTGGTAATTCGTGGCATTGTATAGGAAGATGTGACTGACCCAATTACAGAGTTGAGTGTGTACTTCAAAGAAATATGTTCCAAAGTTCTTGTACCAGAATGTTTAATCAAATTATAAAGTGATATCGAAGTGACATTATTGTTAGTTTTAGGTGGCCTACAAGCCAATCTGACTATGTAAATCTCGTTCATTTATTAATATAATGACATAATATTCATTATGTGTAAATCGCATTAATTATCATTTCATAATGAAGTCCGTGAATATGTGCTATAGTGATCAGATTATGATGAGATCATACTAATGAGACTGATCACTTAAACACACATATTCTTAATCGTTCCTAGTCGGAGGATATCCGAGAAGGACATCGGATATCCAGTTAGACTAGTACAGATTACTCCTGCTCATATGATGAGGGTGACTGATCTCATAAGTCACTTGTGTAAAGACACTAAGGCGAATCTGTAGGTGCTCATTGGAGAATGAGTTCACTAAACTGATCTGACTGAATCGCTGGATGGTATTGTACCTCACTGTCAACCAGCTTGATTCTATTGTCGCAGTTGCGTGGATGGTCCTCGGACCTGAGACACCAAGGACACCTTGTCGGTGGACTTCTGTGCTTTGACCTTGGTTTACCAATCTCTAGCCACGGGATTCTAAAACGCCAAGGATTGGGTACAGCGGAATACCGTCGAAGAGAATTGTGTGTCAATAAGGAATCATTCGCTCTCGGTACTTAGAGAGAGAATGCTCTAGGAAGGATGCACGGAAGTCCCTGGCCAGGGCGAACGATAATATCGGGAAAGGAGTTTTCCGATATTTATCAGCGGCATCCAATCCAAGTGAGTCGACTGGTTAGGGTTTGACAGCACGCCATACCCTGAGTTGACTCGAGAGCATTGTACGAATAAAGGATTATATCCACGCGGTAACTGTCGGCGGAAAGGTTCCAAGAGTGGGTTACTTAACCCCGATACCTTCCGGGTTCACGCGGTGTTGCTTGGCACCCAACGTGATCGGAGACCCGGTCGAATTCGATGGGCGACATCAATTCGATTGATTAATTAATTAATAAAGGGTTATTAATTGATTAATAAAGCCAGTGAGGAGTCACTGGGCTTGTTGGGCCATTAACTGGACTGGTAATTGGGCCTAGAGGGTCACACGCAAATGATTCTCAAGGCGATGGATAAATAAGTGGGTTTTATATAAATCGGGGATTTTATGAAAAACTGCACAGTTAGTATAAAACATAGCGAACGGGCTGAGCAGGCCAAGCAGCTGCTAACCCTAGCCGCCCCTCCTCTGTTTCTCTCTCTCTCTAGCGTCCAGACAGATCCAGATCTGCTCCGCCGCTTCTCCGAATCCCGTTTGACGGGAAATCGTCCGCGTGTTGCGGCGATCATTGCGGCGACCGGCGGAGGTTTCGTAGGCTGCGAAGAACGAGGAACGTAAGGATATCCGTCACGAGGAGGATCGCGTGGACTTCGCTAGAGGCAGGGCACTTGCGCGGCTTGCGGTGTCGCACCGACGGAACCGAACGGTTGCGGATTCGAATCCGCACATGGTGAGAATCGATTATCCGATAATCGTAGTTTTTAGTTTTTCGAAACGGGAACGGATCTCCGTTTTTATTTTATTTTCCGCTGCGCGTGAGATCCGGAGAAACCCGAGAACCCAACAGTGGTATCAGAGCCAGGTTCCACTGTTTCTCGTCCCGTTTCGGTCTCTGAATTAATTTTTCCTTGAATTTATTCCATGCTTTACAACTCGAATTTTGCTGAATCTGTGTTCATGAGATGAACGCAAATAATCGGATTATTATTCTGCAATTTTCGGATTTTATTTGGGGGTTTTGTGTTCTTCGTGGGACGATGAACGGGGAGTTTTCAGCGGCTTCGTAAGCGAATCCCAAGCGTTGGGATGGCAGCCCGGATGCCCGGATCTCTAGGTGATAGTCACCACAGCACATCCGGTATCTTTGACGGCACCCGAGTGCCCTTTGAGGGCTGAAAAATTAAGCCCCAAACTCGGGTTTTGAAACCCTGAAAATTAGATTTTTTGGGGGGCTCGGGCTGTGTGTGTGGGGACTCTCCGGCGATCCCACCTGCACTGGAGGGGTCACCGGCAGGTACGGACGGCGCCGTACCGCCGGCAGCCTGCCGCCGGCCACCACTGCACGAGCCCTACCGCCGGCCGCCGCTTACACCTGCATCTAGGGTTTCTATGCAAAGGGGCGTCGTGTGTTGCAGGGAAAGGAGGAAGGAGGGGCCGGCCCGACCGGTTCGACCGGCCGGGTCGAGCCTGGGCCGGGCCCGAGCCCTGGGCTCTAGTCCAGGCGAGCCCAGGCGCACCTGGCTCGGGCCCAGGCACGCCTGGCTCGAGCCCAGGCCCTTGAGGGCCCGGGCCAGGTTGCCCCTTAGGGCTGGGCCCATTTCCTCACCCTTTTAACCCCTATTTAAATGCTACAAAACCCTTTTAATCCATGTTTAAATCTAATTAAGCCATTTTGACCCAATTGATATAAAATTATATTTTAAATTTATATTTCAAAATTGTTTTGAAAATATTTTTTAATATTATTGAATTGGGTCATTAATGATTTTGGAATCATTTTATTAACAAATTGTTGTTAATTATTATAGTTAATTATTAATTTAAATGTTAATTAGTTAATTAGAATTGATTGTTAAATTAAATGTTATATTAACAATTAATTTTAACTAACTAATAAAATCGTTTAATTAAGATTAATTAGTTATTGGTTTAAGAGTTAAACTAATAATTAATTTTTTAATCCAATAATCTAAAAGTTAGATTAGTGGTTAATTGTTAATTAGTGTTAATTATTAGTTTAAGAGTTAAATTGATAATTAACATTAATTAATTAACTAGTCTAAGAGTTACATTAGTAAATAATAATAAATTAGAGTTAATTATTAATTTAAGTGTTAAATTAATGATTAATTTTGTTGGACTAGTCTAAGAGTTAGATTAGTCATTAATAGTCTAATTGTTAGATTATTAATGGGATTTAATCTAAGTGTTAGATTATTAGAATTGTTCTAATTTGCATGGAATAATCTGGAATTATTAATTTGGAGTGCATGCACATGTGATATGTGTTTTTGATGCTTTTAAATTTGATTTGATTGCATAATTAATTTAATTAAAAGTGTTTTCGAAATTCAAATACTAATTTTGATTGGATCCCAGCTTTTTGAAAGCCAAAATTATTTATTTTGAAAACTATTTTATTTTAGCCATGTGATGCGCTATATCTTGTGTGGGATGTTTAAAACACACCGTGGTCATGGATATGCACTTAAATTAATTATTCATGTGATGAATGGATTGTATGGATCGTGGATGTTGATTATTTATTAATTGTTAATAAATAGAGGTCTGCGTACCTCTCTCTCTCTTATACTCCGATGTACTTCTACCTCCCTCTCTCTTGTACTCGCCATAAGGCTCTCTTCTAATTACATGTAATTCTAGAATTAGTGTAATCTGATCGAGGCAACCGAGGAAGGAGCGAGGACTATCCACAACTGCAACCAGGAAGGCGAAAAGATGGAGATCTCTTACCTATGTGATTGCAGGTTTATCTACTGTAAATGTTATGTTAGATTGTGTGTGCGTTTGACTGTTGGCTCCAGTCAAACCCACTGTGCTATCCATGACCACACTAATGACATGTATGAGATGCATTGTTTTCTTTTGATTATGAATCAAAGCAGGTATAGTATTTACTAAATATATACGATATATTTTATACTACCACCTAGGAGAGACCAAGATAAAAGTTATCTAAATACCCTCAGATAAACTCTAAGCCGTAACGCGAGTAGTTAAGAACTTACCGCGTGGTCCACCATCGTTATAGTCATAGGAATCGAATCACTTTAGACAGGTTTGTTGTGCTATCCACAAGGCCTATTTAATTGGGAGGAGAAACTATGGCTATGGCATTAGATGCCTATAGATCGGGGTAGAGAAACCATGTAGCTTTGTTGTGCTATCCACAAGGGCTGCATGCAAATTTACGCTCGTCGCGTAATGATGGTTAGCTTAGACCAGAATTAATGATTTGTTGTGCTATCCACAAGGCCATTAAATCTCTGGGGACCGAAGCTATGATCAGATATTGCAAAGAGTTGCAAGTCCCATGAGTTGGGTGCTCTCTGATTGAATTACAGTTTGTTGTGCTATCCACAAGGCTGTAGTGCAAGTTATTGAGATTTTGATCCCCACTAGGAGACTGTCGGCGTCTCCCGTTCTGTATAACTGAGGGTTATACAGTCCGTCGAAAATTAGTGGGAGTTAAACTTGAACAAAAGACCATGTCCTGTTTTAAATTTTAATAATTGAACATCTGCTAAATAGATTTTACTTATCTTTTGTAGGGAATTATGTCGTTGAATAACCCACTCCGCGGTATACTTGATGCCCTTTTGACTTACCTGATCTACTCGGATTGGTTCAGAAACCTGAAGAATGTCTTCAGATCAGAGCACAATAACTTTGTCCCTAGAGCTGATCCTCCTGCTGAATCGGCATTGGATGCCCCTGAAGCTGAGATGATAGCTAACGATAAAAGATCGAAGGACAAAGGCAAAAGAGTAGTAAAGGGTGACTGCTTCTACTGTAAGCAGTATGGTCACTAGAAGAGGAACTGCAAGGAGTTCCTTAACGATAAAGCTCATGGAAAGGTGAAGCTGTCTGAAGCTTCAGATATCTATATGATAGATATTAACTTGTCAGTTAGAGATTCCACATCTTAGGTATTAGATACCAGATGTGCTTCTCATATCTGTCATGATGTGCAAATGCTGACAAGTAAGCGCAAGCTGAGATAAGGCGAGGTGGAATTGAGGTTAGGAAACGGCGCAAAAGTTGTGGCGATTGCTATTGGGACAGTAAACCTCCGGCTTCCATCAGGAGACGCCTTGCTATTAGAAGATTGTTATTATATTCCTAGCATAATAAAGAACATCATATCAATATCTTGTTTGGACAAGATGGGATATAGGTTGTCTATTGAGAATAGAAGTTGTTTGATTTATTATGGTAATAAATTAATAGCTTCAGCATCTTTAGTCAAAAGTCTATATCTCTTAGATGTTTCTTATTACAATCTTCATATTGATAATGCTCTTAAGAAGAGCAAGAATTGTGTGAACCAAGCCTACATCTGGCATTGTAGACTTGGGCATATTGGTGAAAGCAGGTTGCAAAGGTTGCATAAGCATGGTTATTTATCAGCATTCGATTACGAATCGTTTGCGACATGTGAATCCTGTCTTATGAGAAAGATGGCAAAATCTCCATTTACTGGACATGGAGAACGTGCCAAGGACATTCTGGAACTAATACATTCGGATGTATGTGGTCCCATGTCCACCCAAGCCAAAGGTGGCTACTCATACTTCATCACGTTCACTAATGACTTCTCAAGATTCGGCTATGTGTACTTAATGAAGTACAAGTCAGAAGCATTTGAGAAGTTTAAGGAGTTCAAGAATGAGGTAGAGAAGCAATTAGGAAAGAGTATTAAAGCTCTTCGATCAGATCGAGGAGGAGAATACTGAGTACTAATTTCACGCAATTCATAAAGGATAATGGTATCCTTTCTCAGCTAACCCCTCCATATGCACCACAGGTGAATGGTGTATTAGAAAGGAGGAGTTACACCTTGTTGGACATGGTGCGATCTATGATGAGCTTTTCGGGATTACCAGTGTCTCTTTGGGGGTATGCTCTAGAGTCAGCAGCATACCTACTGAACAGAGTATCCAGCAAGTTTGTGGCATTTACTCCATATGAGATATGGAAAGGCAGGAAACCAGAATTTAAACATGTTAAAGTCTGGGGTTGTCCTGCTCATGTAAAGAGGCATGATCCAGACAAGCTGGAATCACGAACTGATAAATGCAGGTTTGTGGGATATCCAAAGGAAACCTTTGGATACTATTTTTTTACCATCCTGGTGAACAAAAAGTATTTGTCGCCGGAAAAGTTGTCTTCCTGGAAGAGGAATACCTTCTTCAGGAGAACAGTGGGAGTAAAATAGTACTGAAAGAGGTTCCAGATCCCCAAACAGTTGCATTATCATCAGATGAGATATCAGTTCCTGAATCTGTTCAGGTACACATACATGAGCCTCGTAGATCTGGTAGAGTACCTAGACTGCCCGAACGATATGTGGGACATATCGCTGAAGGTGACTCTAAGGTAGAATATAATGAGGATGATGATCCTAAAACCTACCAGGAGGCCATAGAAAGCCCAGAAGCCCGGAAATGGCTAGAAGCCATGAACTCAGAAATCCAGTCCATGTACACCAACCAAGTTTGGAACTTGGAGGACTTGCCCGAGGGCACTGTACCCATCGGTTGCAAGTGGATCTTTAAGAGAAAGATCGGTACTGATGGACGGATCGACGCTTATAAGGCAAGGTTGGTGGCAAAATGATATCGTCAAAGACAAGGAATTGACTATGACGAGACTTTCTCACCAGTTGCCATGATAAAGTCGATCAGAGTTCTACTCGCCATTGCTGCACATTTTGATTATGAAATCTGACAGATGGATGTGAAGACTGCCTTCCTCAATGGTAAGCTTGAGGAAGAGGTGTATATGATACAACCAGAAGGTTTCACATCCAAAGAATTTTCAGATAAAGTGTGCAAGCTTCAGAGGTCTATTTATGGACTGAAGCAGGCTTCCCGGAGCTGGAACATAAGATTTGACAAGGCTGTCAAGTTTTATGACTTCATTAAGAATGAAGATGAGCCTTGTATGTATAAGAAGACCAGTGGGAGTGCAGTCACTTTTCTAGTTCTTTACGTAGATGACATACTACTCATTGGGAATGATGTAGCTATGAATCAGTAAAGATCTGGCTGTCGAAAAACTTCTCCATGAAGGATTTGGGAGAAGCATCCTACGTATTGGGAATACGGATCTATAGAGATAGATCAAAGAGGATGCTTGGAATGACCCAATCCTTGTACATAGATACCATAGTCAAAAGGTTTGGCATGGAAAATTCTAAGAGAGGTCTCATACCGATGAGACATGGAATTAATCGCTCAAAGGAGCAGTCTCCTAAGACTCCTGATGAGAGGGCATTCATGGATAGAATACCCTATGCCTCTGCCATAGGATCTATCATGTATGCCATGCTATGTACACAGCCTGATGTTGCATTTGCTCTAAGTGTTATGAGCAGATTTCAGGCTGATCTAGGCGAAGAGCACTGGAAGGCAGTGAAATGTATCCTTAAGTACTTGAGAAGAACTAAGGATATGTTTCTTGTCTATGGAGGAGGTGACTTGAAACTGCGAGGCTTTACTTACTCGAGTTTCCAGTCAGATCCAGATGATAGCAAATCTACATCTGGATTCGTGTTTACTTTGAACGGAGGTGCAATATGCTGGAAGAGTTCCAAGCAAATAACCACTGCAGATTCGACGACTGAAGCTGAGTACATCGCTGCAGCTGAAGCCGCCAAAGAAGCAGTGTGGATGAAGAAATTCATCACCGACCTTGGCGTAGTTCCCAGCATCTCTGAGCATGTTCCACTGTTGTGCGACAACAATGGAATAAGTGCGCAAGTGAAAGAGCCGCGGTCTCTTCAGAAATCGAACGATATTCTGAGGCGCTTTCATCTTATCCAGAGGAGATGTAGTATTGGAAAGAATTCCATCCGTCGACAATGTAATAGATCTACTGACGAAGCCATTGGCTCAAATTGTGTTTGAGCGTCACGTAGAGTCTATAGGCTTACTGTATAAAGGTGATTGGCTTTAGTCCAAGTGAGAGATTGTTAGTTTTAGGTGGCCTACAAGCCAATCTGACTATGTAAATATCATTCATTTATTAATATAATGGCATAATATTCATTATGTGTAAATCGCATTAATTATCGTTTTATAATGAAGTCCGTGAATATGTGCTATAGTGATCAGATTATGATAAGATCATACTAATGAGACTGATCACTTAAACACACATATTCTTAATCGTTCATAGTCGGAGGATATCCGAGAAGGACATCGGATATCCGGTTAGACTAGTACAGATTACTCCTGCTCATATGATGAGGGTGACTGATCTCATAAGTCACTTGTGTGGAGACACTAAGACGAATCTGTAGGTGCTCATTGGAGAATGAGTTCACAAAACTGATCCGACTGAATCGCTGGATGGTATTGTACCTCACTGTCAACCAGCTTGATTCTATTGTCGCAGTTGCGTGGATGGTCCTCGGACCTGAGACACCAAGGACACCTTGTCGGTGGACTTCTGTGCTTTGACCTTGGTTTACCAATCTCTAGCCACGGGATTCTAAAACGCCAAGGATTGGGTACATCGGAATACCGTCGAAGAGAATTGTATGTCAATAAAGAATCATTCGCTCTCGGTACTTAGAGAGAGAATGCTCTAGGAAGGATGCGCGGAAGTCCCTGGCCAGGGCAGACGATAATATCGGGAAAGGAGTTTTCCGATATTTATCAGCGGCATCAAATCCAAGTGAGTCGACCGGTTAGGGTTTGACAACACGCCATACCCTGAGTCGACTCGAGAGCATTGTACGAATAAAGGATTATATCCACGCGGTAACTATCGGCGGAAAGGTTCCAAGAGTGGGTTACTTAACTCCGATACCTTCCGGGTTCACGTGGTGTTGCTTGGCACCCAACGTGATCGGAGGCCCGGTCGAATTTGATGGGCGACATCAATGCGATTGATTAATTAATTAATAAAGGATTATTAATTGATTAATAAAGCAAGTGAGGAGTCACTGGGTTTGTTGGGCCATTAATTGGACCGGTAATTGGGCCTAGAGGGTCACACGCAAATGATTCTCAAAGCGATGGATAAATAAGTGGGTTTTATATAAACTAGGGGTTTTTATGAAAAACTGCGTGGTTAGTATAAAACATAGCGAACGGGCTGAGCAGGCCAAGCAGCTGCTAACCCTAGCCGCCCCTCCTCTGTTTCTCTCTCTCTTTGGCGTCCAGACAAATCAAGATCTGCTTCGCCGCTTCTCCGAATCTCGTTTGACGAGAAATCGTCCGCGCGTTGCGGCGATCATTGCGGCGACCGGCGGAGGTTTCGTAGGCTGCGAAGAACGAGGAACGTGAGGATATCCGTCGCGAGGAGGATCGCGGGGACTTCACTAGAGGCCGGGCACTTGCGCGGCTTGCGGTGTCGCACCGACGGAACCGAACGGTTGCGGATTCGAATCCGCACACGGTGAGAATCGATTATCCGACAATCGTAGTTTTTAGTTTTTCGAAATGGGAACGGATCTCCGTTTTTATTTTATTTTACGCTGTGCGTGAGATCCGGAGAAACCCGAGAACCCAACAATTATGTAAGTTGGAACAGATTTTTCCACTGTCTTTTTTTGACGTAATGATTCATCTGATAATCCATTTGGCATATGAAGCAAAAATTGTTGGTCCTGTTCAGTATCGGTGGATATATCCTGTAGAAAGATTTTTGAAAAAATTAAAAGATTATGTTCTCAATAAGGCACGTCCAGAAGGTTCAATTGCAGAAAGTTATCTTGTTGAAGAAACGATGTCATTTTGTTCGATTTATATGGATGACATTGACACTCGATTTAATCGGAGAGAAAGGAATTATGATGGAACTGTTAATAAGACTAATAATGAAAGTTGTTCGATTTTCAAATCTCCTGGACGTTTTCTCAAAAGAAAAGTAGAATCTCGTTTACTGTTTGAAGAAGAAAGAGATTTGGCCCATATATACATTTTGAAACAGATTGAACAAATAGATCAATTTTTTTCTGAACACAAACAACAAGTGCAAACTTCAAATGTGGTGGAGAAAGACTTTTTAAAATGGTTTCAGAGTTATGTTGAAGAACTGAAAGAAGCAAATGATCCTCGTTGTACTCATGATATCGAAGTTTTGTCACAGAGACCATCATCACTTGCATATTCACATTCGGGTTACATAGTAAATGGTTTTAAGTTCCGTATCAAAGACATTGATGATACTAAATTGACTCAATTGTCTGGAGTTAATGTGAACGCGGAACTTGAATCTAGATGTGATGGATATTATGGACGTCTGATTGATGTCCTCGAAATATCTTTTGATCATGAAAGTCATATTGTACTGTTTAAATGTGATTGGTGGGATGTTTATAAAAAAGACAGGAGATTTAAGATCGATAAGTATGGAATTATCAGTCTGAACACACGTTTTAAACTCAACACAAATGAGCTATTTGCTCTTACAAATCAAGTAGAACAAGTGCTCTATGTAAATGATAATACAATAGTAGGGTGGATCATTCTTGTTAGAGCACAACCGCGAGATTATTATAACATGCAAGGTAAAGCAGCTGAAGATGATGCATTATATATTGAAGAAGTTTATCAAGAAAACTTAATTGATATTCCTATTATGGGAGAAACTATTGATGTGGATATTAGTGAAGGAATTAGCATAAGAGTAGGCAAATACTTGGAGGTTTAGGTAAAAGTAACTTTTAACGATGTTTATTTTTTATCTATTTTTACTTCTAACTCTAATCTAATACGGTAGGATTTGAACAGATGGTTTCAGGTAGTGGCGCTCGTGGCTCAGGTAGTGGTTTCATACTCCGCAAGAAGCGGAATGCCTCTCAACAGTCTATCCCTGAGCGTTCGACTTCTCAGGCCATTGCCTCTCAGCAACTTATCCCTGAGCTTCCCACCTCTCAGACTCTTTCTACATGTCAGGCTCTTGTCTCTCAGCCTGTTGCCTCTCAGGCCGCTGCGGCTCAGACATCTACATCTATATTCACATCTTCATCTGGAATGGATATGAATTTTAATTTTAGTCGTTCATTAAATTGATATTTTTTATGTTTATAATTTCACATAAATGTCTTTATCATGTATGTTTAAACAGGTCCATCTTCTACGTAGCCTTGGGGTCAGGGACATGGCCGTCAGGGCCCAACTAGAGGTGTCACCGATGGGAGATTGGAGCAAGGTCAACGATGGAACGTGCGGGTGATCAGCAGTTACGGCGTTGGTGAGAAGGGAAACAATTTTGTATCCCGCATGGGCGTTGTGGCAAAACTTCTTTGCAAGATATGACAGAAAAATTTTGTTACTCTTCCTGCAGCGAAACAGGCTGCAATTTTTAGAGATCTCGAGGTAACAATATTTAAAGTTAATTATATATTTGTCAATTTTGCATGACTAATTAAGTTAATGATAATGTGCAGTTGATGTATCAGTGGGACCGAACTCCCAAGACAGATAGGAAGATGCTTATGCATATGACCTCAATGCATCGCAGCTGGCGCGGTGTTTTGAAGAAAAGAGTAAATAAAAATTTTCTTATATTCATTTATAATATATTTTTGTATTATTTTTTTCTTATGTTCATGTATAATGAAGTCAAACTGAAATTATTTCATAGCATTATACGGGAAAGACTTTGGCAGATGCAATTGCTTCTGTACCGGCGGGTGTTGATCCGTCTGATTGGCAGACGATGTGCGAGAAATAGAACACGTCAGATGAATAGGTAAAATAATAATGAACTTTGATAATTTATGTTGATTTGTTCGATACAAATTTGACAACTAATTTTTTTTTTTTCTGCAAAAAATTGCTAATCGTAATAGGGAAAATCGCTCCCATCAGTCTATGCCATATAGGCCAGGCCGAATGAATCATTATCAATTGAAGGATGACTTCGTAAAATTTTCATTTTATTAGTAGTCTTTCTATATTGTTAAGTTTTTATTACTTATTTTTTTTAACATAATTTGAACAGCATTGTCTTCATCAACGTGATCCCGAGCGCCTTGAGATGTTCAAGATGGATAGATGTAAGGATCTTCCAGATAGTAGTGAGCAATGGGCAGATGAGGAGAGTAGGAGTCGATATGTAAGTTTTTCTATCATTTGAATTTTTATTTTTAATCATTCTTATTAAATTTAATATGTATCACTAATAAGAATTTTATTTTTTTATTTTTTAGGAGAGGATGACTCAATTAACCACTTCTTCTTTGGATAGTGATGTTGAGAGTACTCTCATTTCTGCTGAGGATGCATTCATTTCGATTATGGAAAAAGACCGATCTGGCTGTGTTTGTTGTGCGGGAAGTCGAGAGACGTTACGTACATGGTATGGACTGGGAGAAGGGTCGAGTTCTTCCTATCAACGAAAATTTGAGGAGCAAGCTGTGAAGATGCAAACCATGAAAGAAAAAATCAAAGCCCAAGGGGAGGAGATGGAGTTGATGCGCAAACAAATGGCAGACATGAGTGCATTTATGAGTCGATTTCAGGCAATACACAGTCCTACTAAGCCTCAGATAGCTGCTGTGAATGAGGACGACGCCCAAGACGAATCAAATGATGAGGGAGATGATTTTGATGGTGATCATGAAGAGTGAGCCGATAATTGATACATTTAGTTGTGGATGTGTAATGAAAATTTTTCGTGGATGTGTTTATTAATTTTATGTGAATGCTTATTTATGCATGTGGATGTACTTTTTTTGCGATTTCGTGAATGTGTTTATTTAAAAGTGTGAATGTTTTTATTTGTACATGTGGATGTGTTCACTTGTATATGCTTAGTACAAGTCTGTATCTACAAGAAAAATATATTAATTTAATTTTTTAATTTTTTTTGTTAGTAACTATTTATCAACGGCTAAGGCCGTTAACAAAAGTTTTTGTGCAAATATGTCCACGTCTACAAACCGTGGACATATAACACATTTGTCAGCAGCTTCAATTGTTGATAAAACTTTTGTCAGCGGCTTGTTAGTTCTAGACAAAAGTATTTGTCAGCGGCTATATAGCTGTTGACATAAAGTATTTGTCAGCGCCTCTTGTTGCCGACAAAAACTTTTGTCAGCGGTTTTACAGCCGTGGACAAAAGTATTTGTCAGAGAGTTTAGCCGTTGACAAATATACTTTTTGTCAGCGGCTTACAGAAGCCGTTGACATATGTACTCTTTGTCAACGGTTCTTGTCCGTGGACATATATATTATATGTTAGCGGCTTTACGTAGCCGTGGACATATGCGTTCTTTGTCAGCGGCTGTTATCTATAGACATATATATTATATGTCAGTGGCTTTTAGCAGCTGTTGACAAATATATGCCAACGGGACTTTTGTCCATGGCTTTGTCAGCGGCTCAATAGCCATTGACATAAGTATTTGTCAGCGACTTTTTAGGATTTGTCAGCGGCTCTTAGCCGCTGACAAATACTATTTTCCTTGTAGTGTTTGCCTGCACGTGCTTCCCTTAGCGAAGTTGTTTGGGATCCTCCCATAATCCCCCCCTCTATTAACTTCGTTGTCATGGCTGATGTACCTCCTTCAATATCTTAGTAATGCAATCTATTTTCTTGGTCAAAAAAAAAAGAAGATAAATCTTCATGTGTCCTTTTTTTCTATCATGATGTGTCAGGAGTGGGGCAAGGACATCTTATCTTTTTACTTTACCTCTATGAAGAAGATAGAACCAGCTCCTTAGGGGAGTTGGTTCACCACCTGCCTCTCATTCGGGACAGGTTCGAATCTGGTTAGAGTTTAACATTTCTCTAGTCATGCAGCTCTAAGTGCTGTTGAGATATTTTTCTCTTGGTCCGTAGAATTACTTCTCCAGAAAATCAGTTGGACCTGGAATCCTCGCCTAATTAGGCGGAACTTTCGACCGTTTCAAAATTTGTTCCAAAAGATTTAGAAGATCTATCAGGTTCCACTCGGTTGGAGCTCTGATCGCTTGTAAATACTTGTATATATGTAGGCCTTGCGTCACCCTTCAAAAAAGGAAAAAAAAAATGAAGAAGATAGAAAAGACACCATATTTAAGAAATTAGTTCTCCAAAATCACATAAATCCACCATTTTGGACCAGATTCTGGAATTTAAAAGTCTCCCAAGTTCATATGAAAAGAGAACAACTAGTAGCATGGGATAACGGTGGGGTACAAATCTGCTTTCTTCCCCTCTTGGCAAGGAACTCAGTGGAGATCTTACAGGAGGAGGGCCAACCGCCATACTCTTCTGGATGTTTTGCCTGCGAATTCTCCGTAAACGAAAGCCATGAAATATATGTTACTGCTAGTGCTAAGGGATGATATATTTTTCTTCCTTCCTTGCTTCTCCACCCTCCTTTTCCCTTAGTTTTCATTCTTAACGACCTGCTTTTATACCCCCTCTTCTTTGCCTTCCAAATCTCCCATATCTCTTAGCAAATACCTATTTTTCCTGTGTGCTAATTCTCACTGGTGTCTCTGGTTGCGTTTTTATTTCCGCCGGTGGGTGTCTTGTTGCTGCCGTCTTCTGTGCGGGCTTTGTGGTTCTGCCTACCACCTGTTCGACGAGATGTCAAATTCTTGTTGAAAGCTCGAGTATGTATGTGCATCCTCCTACTCCACTGTTGAGAGTAAGCCCTCCGAACTCTTTTGATTTATGGGCAAACTGCTTTCACCTCTACAGCCCCCCTGTCTCCCATTGAAGACTTCCAACTTGGAACTGTTTACATTCCTCACCGGCAAGTTTGGTTAACTCCTTCGACACCTTGTGGCTGTCAACTATTTCTTTATCCTGTATTTGTTGTGTCTTTCTATTTGTTTTGTGCTAGTGAGGGGTATGATCCTAGCTACTCTGGTAGCTTAGGCTTATTCTAGTGCACGGAAGGTGTTTGGTGTTATGATCCTACTGTTACAGATTTTATGAATAAAAACTTCTCTTCTTATGTTCAAAAAAATATACATATTTACTACAGCAGAAGCGCCTGATCCTTGTCGCGATATTGTCCGTAGGTGTTCACCAGAGCTGAACACACAGATAGCATAAGAGAATGTGGATGACGGCAAACCCAGCTCCAGCTGGTCGGAACCATCAACTTGGCCTAAAGGACGGGAAGATTTAATAGTTCCTGTGGGACCATTTCTCGTTGGAACTGGCTTTTGCTTAGTCGCTTAAAATAAAATAGAAGAAGGTACAAATCTTTTAGTTTTGATTTACAGCGGTTTTTCTCTATAAACTAAAACAATGGAATGAACCTTTAGGTGGACAGGCAGAGGAACAACAGAATCATAGTTTTACATTATTTTATATTGAATCAAACATATGAAAGATTATAAACTAAAATATTTTTTAATTATATTATTATGTGATGAAACAAGCAAAATGTCTATAAACTACCATATCTATATGTCCATCTTTAACATCCTTAACAGTGGAGAGGGAAAAATGCATGCGACCCAAATTAACTGCCCAAAAAGCGCCCAAAAGCACAATCCTGCTTGTAAAATAATGCGACCCACGACGCACAAAGCGATATAATTAAAGGCCTCATGTTTTGAATAATGAGCAAAAGCCTCCAGGTACCCGAGCACCAAGCACAAACGTTATAATTTTTGGACCACCCGCGGACCCCAAAAACCG
Source organism: Zantedeschia hybrid cultivar (assembly GCA_030544215.1). NCBI lineage: Eukaryota > Viridiplantae > Streptophyta > Magnoliopsida > Alismatales > Araceae > Zantedeschia > Zantedeschia hybrid cultivar. Next base: position 65,409,861 of record JARZZO010000002.1, read on the forward strand.
ATTAAGATGCCCACGTAGCAGAGGGAGTATCCGCCTAGCCCCGGCCATCTTGCATCGGGGACCTACGAGTCTTTAGAAACCTAGGAGACCGTAGGCCTACGGATGAACCTTTACGCGTGGCAAATCCGTAGGTCATAATCCGCCGAGAGCCTAAAGCCTGAGGGCAAAAGGTGACGTCAAGAAAATATTTATTATGAGATATGGGGTAGTCGTTGCATCCCCATTAGCATGGGTACCTGCTTCCTAATCAAAGATTAGACCTGACTAACCAAGACGGGACATGACTTGGCTTACCAAGGTCTTGCATGATTCCCCGTTGCTCAACCATATGGCACATAAACCGTCAGTGGTTGGTTATGGCCGTTCTCATCCACATGAAAGGACTCCTAAAAATGCCATGACCCTTCTCCTATAACCATCTTGCAAGTACACCTATCTTGACATTAACTCTTCTTTCGAACTAAACTAACTTAGGTATCAGAAGATTAACCCTAACTAAGACTAGGGCCCCTTTGATGGCTTTTGTTCTACCCCATATGAAAGTAGAGGTTGAGAGTGCTCGCCTTCGCTGGTCGGACTCACAACGCGACACCCTCGCATCGATCCACTTGTTTAAAGTGGATCCCACCGAGTTTTCACCATCTACACTTTATCGTTGTCTATGGGAAACAAGTAAGAAGCCATAGATCACAGACGAAACTCCCGCAACAAACACTAGTAAGCACCCTAGAGATCTCACGAGGTCCCCGCCATAGAGGATGACCAAGTAGTTGAGTCCCACGTCGGGCATTGACGGACCCCATCCAAGAGCCCCGAGACCAAATAAGGGAAGTCCTAGGGGCTGTTCAAGAAAGTACTTAGAGAAATATTTTCCATATTCTCAATGTATTCCTTTTTTTTCAGAATTCTATTTCCCCAGAACTCTTAGGAAAATATTTGCGGAGATCCATTTCCTTGCCATCTTGGACTCTCTCCATCCCACTTTCTCTCTCTCTTTACATTGGACTCTCTCCATATGTATCTGTCTCTCTCTTTCAAAGATGTTGGACTCTCCATGCAGATCTCATTCTCTACAAGATGCTTTCTCAGAGGTAGCTCCAGAGTTGAGAAGAAGGATGCATCTCATTGGATTAAGGAGAGCAAGGTAGTTCTCGAGTTGAGAAGAACGACACATCTCAGCTGATTGAGGAAAGCAACACAGGTATGTGCATGCTCTGCAGTAGACAACCCTCTCTCTTGTATGTATATCAGATACATGCATGCTCCGCAGTAGATAGCTAGGTAGCTCTCGAACTTTCATGCTTCTCCAACTTTCATGTCTCTCTCTACTCACATGTTAAATCTTGTTAAATCTATGGAACCTTCCTTGGATTTCACCAGATTCAGACTGATGGGGTAGGGATTATGATGATGGTAATGATGAAGAAAGGTATCTATGTCGAGTTTTCTCTTTCAATTGTTTACTACGATACAAATGGTTTTACAGTGTTCTCTACAAATACATGGCTTTCTGTTGACAGGTTTTTTTATTCACTTGGTTGCATGTGCAAATTAAACCTATAATATAATATATCTTTTGGAGAACATGGTGTAGAACATTAGACGCATGATAATGAGTTTTTAAACCCAAGTAATTGCTTAACGAATGGATTGTTGTGTCTTTTATCGATCAAACGGTATTTTGAAGTGGATGACCATATAATCCACGGGCTATCGAATGGTTCTGCTTATTACGTATCTGCACAAAATATGAATACATCAAATTCATTATAAATTATTATGCTTGATCTTTTGATGAAAATAAAAGCGTACTTGCACACCTGCATCTGCATGATAGTAAATCTCATCAAAACTCTCATGTAATAATAGTTATTTGTTTTTATTTTTCAATCTCTCATACATAGTACTTAACTCATTTTTTCACTTTTATATTCCCACATGTTCTAATTGAATCACAAGTATTTTACATACTCATTTTCTCTTTGCACTTATATATCTCTGGTCTCATATATAACATTCTATTTCATATTTTAACATGATAAAGTATGGAAGGAGGCAATTCCCATATATCAAATAAAGGCAAAAAAACTTATATAGATTGAGGAAGATGATGGGACGTTATTTCAGATTTTGATGAGACAAATGATATTAGGAAGGAAAGTGAATGCAGTTCACACAAGAAGTATGGAGGGAAATTACTAGAGAATGTTTTGCTGATTTGGACAAAGGTAAAATTAAAAATTGGCTTAAAACCCTTGAGGAACATTATGTAATGATGAAAGATATCTTAAAGACAAGTGGTATTGGATGGAATTCGATTACCAAGACAATTGAACTGGAAGATTCTGTATGGCATACTTATGTTACAATAAGTTTTATTTTCACCGTAAATCAAGTAAATGGCAATCACTAAAATATAAGTATATAGACCTTGATATTATTAACCTTTTGTATGTAGGGACACCCAGAGGCTTCAAAATATAGGTACCATATCTTCAACGAGTATGAGAATCTTAGAATTTTATTTGGAGATAATGTTGCAGTAGGACAATATTCCTCTATGGTGAATGAGGACCAAACCATTCAAGAGATAGAAAGTCCTTTAGAAGGCAACGAATCTATGCCTGACCAGGTGGATGCTAAACAATTAATAAGTGTACATGCTATTCCACTAACTAATAACAAATGAAGGACTAGAAACGTAGATGAAGGACCAAAACAAAAGTAGCTAAGTAAGACTTTCAATTCAACCATGAGTGCATTAACGAAAGGAATTTGTGATCTTAAGAAGCCAACTGATATTTAGAAGCATTGTATTGGACAGGAATACATGGCAATAATAAGGAACTAGGATCTAACTTCAGAAGAGTGAGTGTTGGTGACATATGTGTTTAAAGATGATAAGGATGCTGCCATGTTCATAACTCTTGATGATATTGAACAACGTGTTTGAATGCAATGTAAACTTGGTGGACGTCATGTAGGGTAGTCAGATTAGAAAATCCATATTGTAGCCTTTTAAATTTCTTAGACATATGGTCATAAGACATGTCCTTTATTTATTTGTATTTTTTTTGTTCTATTACTATATACTCTTAACTTTTGTTCCATGTTTATTAAGTTTCTGCATATTACTTGTTATAATTTTGATGATTACAATATTTCTTTTTGAATTTCTTAGACATATGGTCATAAAACATGTCCTTTATTTATTTATTTACTTATTGTTCTATTACTAGATACTTCTAACTTTTGTAAGTGGCTGCACATTAAATGTTATAATTTTGATGATTACAATATTTTACTTGTGACTAGTGTAGTTCTAGCTTGATATTATGTTGACTTTTGACCTTCTGATTTAGAGGCATGGACTAAGCACAAGAAGAAATTCTCAATATTTTATTTGCAATTGTTCTAGTCCTAGTACTAGAGTACATGATAAGAAATCAATAGATAATGATTCATGATTCAATTCACATTGGATTAGATAGTGCAAATGATTGTTTATATAATAATCCTATTGTATGTCAAAGAATTATACGATTCTGACCTCGTGTTTTCTCTGAACTTTGTAGGAAAGTGCAAGAAAGAAATTTGCTATGTGGCACTCAAACTATGATCGTTGAAGAAGAAATGGTTCTTACACTTAACATCCTGGGCCATGGCACTAGCAATCGATCCGTTCAATACAATTGTCAAAGATCAGGCTAAACTATTAGTAATTTTTTTCAATGGAGGTGTCAATGCATGCGGGATGAAGGATTATATCAAGGACCCCCAAGACAAGTACAATCTAAAAATTCTTTCAGATAATCATTTTTTATTTTATTTGAGGTAAATGAGAATCTTCATAATCATTTGAGAATTTATTAATGTTGGAATTAACATAAACGATAGTACATAATTGTTTGGTAGCAATCGACGGGACTCATATACCAACTTTTATTTCAATTGGAGAACAACCAAAATGGCCCAACAGAAAGGGATTTGTCAATCAAAATGTATTGGCTGCATTAGATTACGATGTGAAGTTCACTTTACGTCCTCGTTAGTTGGGAAGTGCCTGCTTCAGATTCTAGATTATTTGATTGTGCTATTCGTCATTAACAATGCCCACTCAAGGTCCCCCGAGGTAAGACTTCTGTTTTACATAAATATTTTTTTATATATATGACATAGTTCATGCATAAAGCCTTACTTCATAGGTAAATATTATCATGTTCACGTAGGATTTCGAAATCGTGAAAAATTTTTGACACCTTATCGATCAACTAGATATCACTTGCAAGAATATTACGAAACTGGGGCATGGAGGCCACAAAATAAATAAGAGTTATTTAACTTGCGTCATTCTTCACTAAGAAATATTGTTGAGCATACATTTGGAATTTTAAAAGATCGGTGGAGAGTTTTGAAGTTTCCTCTTGGATATCCCATCAAGATGCAAGTAAAAATTGTGTATGTTTGATTTGTCATGCATAATTTTATAAAAGTAGAAGGTAAATGCATAATTTTATAAAAATAGAAGGCAATAATGATAATTCATTCAATGAGGACGAATTAGGCACACCAGATATTCAATCAGACGATGATGATGAGTTCCATGAATTGGAAGACAATGGTTCAGATAGTAGTTAGATGAGAGGTGCCCAGCTAGTTGAAAATATTGCAGATGAGATGTGGGTTGACTTTGTTAGTAGTTAGGATTACATGAGAATTCTAGTAATCATATTCTTATATGATAAACTTCATTATATCTCAGTTTATTTGATAATTTTTCTTTTATTACATGCCAAGTTAATTATTAATTTATCTATAGTTTTTATCCTTTATAGCATCCTTATAGTTACAAACATATTTTATTCAACTTATTAATCTCATATTTGATAAATTAATTAGCAATGAGCGTCCATTAAAAATTCAAAAGCCAAAATCTTAACTATACAAAGAATATCTATTTGCAAACTCAAATAATATTATTTCCATTTAACATAAGCAAAGACTATAGAATGTTCATGAGCCAGTGGATATTACTTCTTTCTATTCGATTTCACATCGCCACTCATAGAAGAATGCAAACGCCTAAGGGAACTCTCCCTCCGCCTCCATGCAGCCAAACTGATAGTACATTGGGCCAATTGCAACCATGGGCCTCCCAGCAACTTGCCTGCTCTATTGCATCATCCTCTAGTTCCAAGGGGTCCGATGCCAAGAACAATGACGAAAGATGCCCTAGAAACAAGGGGAGATCAATAGGAGTCAAGACGCTGCTATCTCATCTCTACCAAGAATCAAGAAGTTTCTTCCTCAAAAGGGAAAGATGTGATCAAAGGAAAGGATGAGGCAGGCAAACCCACAGTAGTAGTAGTCCATTTCAGTCATGACCTGGCTCACATTGTAAAAATTGGTTCCCTTCTCCCTCTTGATCAGTAAAAAGGGTACACCCACTTCCTTTCCTTTTATAGTGATGTGTTTGTGTGGCCAAAATTTTACCTCCTTGGTATACCCGTAGAGAAGATCACCCATCACCTAAACATCAATCTTGCGCAGCGACTAGCCCAACAACAGAAGTGCCATTTCCCCCTCGAGTGTCAAATGGTCATACATAAGCAAGTACAAAAATGGTTAAATACTGGGCTACTCAAGTCCATCTAATATCCTCAATGGATTGCAAATGTGGTGTTGGTGCCTAGGTCTAGTGGGAAGTGAAGAATGTGCACGGACTTCACTGACCTAAATAAGGCCATGCGAAAGGACTTCTACCCTTTCCCTCAAATAGACCAGTTGGTTGACACTACATCGGGACACTAGATGCTTTCCTTCTTGGATGCATTCTCAAGCATACCATCAAATCCATTTGCCTCCATTAGAATAAGAGAAGACTTCTTTTATCACCAACTAAGGCATCTATTGCTACACCTAAATGCAATTTAGATTGAAGAACGCCATAGCCAGTTAACAATTCTTGGTCTGTTAGGATCCGGATGGGATGCGAAGAACGCAGCGGAAACAATAAAAAATTATTCCGCCCGATGCCCTACGATCCGTTTCAAAATGAAAAGTGGTAACTGAAAAAATCAGGAGCGATCGAGTTACCGGTCTCCAGCGGTATCCACGTGATCCTCCGTGGTGGTTCATCCTCGCTCCCTCGTCTAGATCAGCGCGCTCGTTGAAGATCCCTTGCCACAACAATGTCTGAAACTTGCGGACGATGAATTCCCGACGTTCGAAAATTACGCATGGCGGAGACGAGAGGAACCCGACGCCCTAAGAGGGGGGCGGCCAGTAATGAGAGCTCCTGGAGCTTGGTCCAAGATTTCTCAATAGCCTGTATATATATTAAGTCAACTTGATATATATACAGGCTATTCTTACTTAAGTACCACAGACTGAGAATCAATTTGCGTGTGACCCTCTAGGCCCATTAACCAGTCTGATTTTCAACCCGTTAAGTCCAATAACTATTTATTGACTTATAGTAATTAATTAATATCTAATATTTAATTAATTACTTAACCAAATTAACATCTCATGTAAATTCGGTCGGATTTCTGATCAAGTTGGGTGCCAAGCAACACCGCATGATCCTAGAAAGTAATGGAGTTCAGCAACCCACTCATGGAACCTGTCCGTCTACAGTTACCGAGTGGCTATAATCTTTCATTCGCACAATGCTCTCGAGTCGACCTAGGATATGGTCAACTGTCAAATCTTAGATGGTCAATCCACTTGAACCAGACTCTGCTGTACAATATCAGAAAACATCTTTTCTGATATTATGTCCGCTCTGGCCAAAGACTCCTGCGGATCTATCCTACAGCATTCTCCCTCTAATTATCTGAGAGCGAATGATCCTCTATTGAACACACAATCACCTTCGAAAATCTTCCACTGGATCCGATCCTTGACTATTAGAAATCATGTGGATAGGGATTCGTAAGCCAAGGTCAAAGCCCAAAAGTCTACCGACAAGATGTTTTTGGTGTCTCAAGTTCAAGAATCAACCACGTTACTGTGACGATGAATCAAGCCGGTTGACAGTCAGATAAATTACCATTCGACGATTCATGTCGGATCAGTTCAGTGAACTCATTCCCCAATGAGTATCTACAGGTTCACCATAGTGTCTCCACACAAGTGACTAACGAGATCAGTCACCCTCATCCTATAAGCTGGAATAACATGTACTAGTTTTATCGGATGTTTGATGTCCTTCTCAAACATCCTACGACTATGAACAATTAAGAAAATGTGTTTGTAAGTCATCAGTCTCATTATTATGATCTCATCATAATCCGATGACTATTGCACACATTTATGAACTTTATTATGTGATATTATAAATATGTCAGTCTACATAATAAAATAAATGTCATTTATTAGGAACCAGATTGAAATAGGTGTCTTATGATTGGCTTTGACAACACCTATATCCATCATGGTCAACCGCATGTTCAAAGGATATTTGGGACTTAACATAGATGTCTACATCGACAATATACTTGTCAAAAGTACTTAGGTAGGCGACAATCTAGGCAACCTACGAGAAACCTTCTAGACCCTGAGAAGGTACCCCATGAAACTCGACCCCCCTAAAAGCACTTTTGGAGTTCAAGCATGGAAGCTCTTGGGGTCCTTAGTGAAGCACTGAGGCATTGAAGCTAATCCGGATAAGATTCTAGTAATCCCCAAACCCTACTAACCTAGAACACGCTGTTACGTTAGTGTCTCATAGGGAGGGTGGCCACGCTCAGCCGTTTCCTCTCTTGAGTTGCCGAAAGAGCCTATCATTCTTCAAGCTACTGTGTGGACCAGTCTCCAAGATCAACAAAAATTGCAACTTCTAAGGGATGGAGAAATGTAAGTGAGCCATAAAACAGCTGAAAGAGTACCTCATCTATGCCCTGCTCCTCTTTAAAGTCGTTCTTAGTGAGACCTTGTTCCTCTATTTATTAGTTAGCCCCAGACAATTAGCTCAATCCTGAACAAGGAGGAAGAGGGGATTCAACACCCCATCTATTATGTCAATAGAATGCTACATGAAGCCGAACCCCACTACCCTCTGGCAAAAAGGTTCGCCTTCGCGCTACTAAGCCCCACTCAGGAGCTTCTACCCTACTTCCAAGCTCATTTGATCATGGTGTTTATTGAACAACCATTGCAGCAAATCATACAACATCCTAATGCCTCGGGACAATTGGTTAGATGGGTAATCAAGCTAAGTGAGCACAATATCAACTATAGACCCAAGACCGCGATCAAATCACATGCATTAGTAGATTTTATCGTTGAATGTTAAGTTCCTCTTGACAAAAGGGCCTCCCCGACTAGAACTACCTAGGAAATCGATGTTGACAGATCATCTTGCATCACGAGAAGTGGGGCTGAATAGTGTTTCTCTCCCCCATTGGGTTAGAGCTACATTATGACCTTAGGTTCTAATTCCCAACCTCGAACATACCACAGAATATGAAGCTATCATCTTTGGCATCTAGATGGCCCAACACTTAGGGACCACCAAGGTCAAGGTCTATACGACCCCTAGTTAGTGGCTAGACAATCATTGAGGGATTATGAAGCTCGAGAATTCTAGATGGCCTGATATTTGTAACAGGTTAAGCAAATTGCTTCAGGGTTGTCTAACCTTGAGGTAGTGCGAATTCGGTAGGAGCAGAACACCAAGGTTGATGCCCTTTCTTGTCTCGCATCCATGTTTGAGATAGACCGGCTATGGTCTATGTTTATCGAGGAAGTCGTCACCCCAAGCACTAACCAAAGGTCCTAGTCCATCGAGCTCAAGGAGTCCTAGATAATGCCCATTTGGGAAGGTGATCTACGAGAGCTCCTCGAGAGCAAAACATGGCTTCCCTCTATGGGAGGATTTTGGCACCGGTGAGGCGAGGCACCACTGAGATCATCGAGGAATGAAGACAACATAGTACATATGCCCAAAGGAAGGGGAAGACAAGTTGAGGTGCTATGACCTACCCTCTATACCCCTATTTATAGGACCAAACCTCTGGCTCTTCACCTACATATAGTAATAGCAACATAAAAATTAGTTCTCAAAAAGGCATGAAGGCCTACTCACTCGTGCCGCTCCATCATTTGCGAAGAGCCACTCAAAAGGATGCAACAAATAGCTTGATCCTATAGCTGAGAGTTGTGCACCCTACCAAAGACCAATGGGTGAAACTAATAGGGAACCCTAAAGAATGCCCCAGCACCGTGGAAAGGGAAGAAATCCTAATAATGCCATCGAGATTCAAATACGAAAGAACATTCCTAAAAGTTGGCCAAGCCAAGGGATGGCGGGAGAAGAGATGTCATGCATCAAGCGCATAGGAGCCCCAGAAATGATATGAAGGCGAACAAGCTTATTCACTCTTAAAGTCTCTAATCAAAATAGAGCCCCCAAGAGTAGGGGGGCAGTAAAGAGGAAAAAAACAATGTGGCACAGTAGGCCAAAAGTAAAAAAGGCCTCCAGACCAAGAATAATGGGCAAAAGCCCTCGGCAAGCCCAGGCACCTAGGACTAAGGACTCAGCAAGCCTCAAGAAGTCGTATCTTGACCCATCCAATGTCCTTGAGAAGTGTGCAAACATTATAAGTTCTCAACTACCAGAGAACTCCAAAAACTAGTCAAGATTCCCACATGCAGAGGGCGTACCCTGCTAGCCCTAATCATTGAGCACTGGGGGCCCAAGAGTCCTTAGGAAGTAGGAGGCCACAGGCACACCAATGCACCTTTACACGTGGCAAGCCCACAAGCAATAACCCGCCAAGGGCGCAAAACCTCAAAAGAAAAGGCAACGTTAGTAAAATCTTCATCATGAGATATGGGGTAGGCTCCATGTCATTATTAGTATGGGGACCCACTCCTTGATCAAGGATTAGACCCCAGTAATCAAGATCGGACATGACTTGTCTTTCCAAGGCCCTGAATGATGCCTCCGTAGTACTCGATTGCATGGTACATGCCCCTTCAATGGGAAGTCTTGACCATTCTCATCCACCTAGAAGGACTCCTATAAATGCCACGATCCTCCTCCTTCATAAAGTATAGAAACCCTCCTGCAAATATGCCTATCTTACCATTAACTCTTCCCTCAAACCAGACTAAATTAGGTATCGAAGGTTTAACACTGGCTAAGACTGGGACCCCCCTGACGCCCTTTAATCTGCCCTCGCAAGCAAGGATAGGCTGAGAAAGTTTGCCTTCCTTGGTCAGACTAACTACATGGCACCCTCGTGTCCATCTATGTGTCCAATAGGGACTCCATTGAGTTTTCACCCTCTATAGGAAGGTTGTAGGTAAACTTTTTCTCTCAAAATTTCTTGAACTCTAGCCGAATACTAAAATAGATTTGGATACTTTTATATATATGCCCCTAACCCATCATAATTTTGCAAGTACATCTCAATATTTACTAAAATTGACGATATCTTTATAGCATGTATAGTTGAAGTTTATGGCACTTTGATAGGGGAGTATATTCATAACATATTTCTAAGGATGTCAGGATATTTATAACAACATGTGAGAGTCAAGGATATACATATAAACACAATAGTTTATAAGAATACATGTAAAAAACTCTTAGAAGTTTAGTTTAGTAATATGAAAAAAAAAGAAAAATCAAACGGCATTCACAAAAATCCCCTTTATAGAATGATGTGAAATTGTCCATTAGTATCTTAAAAACGATCGGGCAGTCTGACCAACAAGAGCAACCGGTGCGTTTCTGGGTCCAAAGTTTATAATATTTCAAGTGGTGGTTCTTTTACGGCTTCTCCGTGACTAAGCGGAAAAATGAAACTGGAGCAGGCCCTTTTCGGTCCAACCTCTAAGTCCAATTTTCAAATTACTAGTGTCATACACAATCTTCCGTCAAACCAAATCTAGGACAATAAGATAACAGATGAAACCATGATGTGTAACCAGCCAATGAAAGTTCAGCAGTTGAGAATGGAATAAATAATTATTCTTGGGACTTTTCGACTTTGCACCAGGGGATGGAGTTACCAAGAAGACTGATATGATGCCAAGTTCTCCCAGAATTTATTATACAACTGACTGGGTAAAAGGGTATGTTTAGCATAACAAAGAGGCGATCACCTTCTGATAGTTCAGAAAATCCATCGATCATTTTGAAAAGTCTGAACTCCTACTCAATAGTCTCTTCAATTTATTCTGATAGCTCAGAGCAAATCCTTGATCATCTTGCAAATCCTTGGTGGCTAAGAAAATTCATTATTCTCATTGGAAGAACCAAGCCCTATTTGTGTTTCATAGGAAGAAACAAGTTCCAGCATCATGAGCTGGCAAGCATTTGGACAAAATCTCAGCAGTTACCTTTTCCAGTTCCTCCTCTGCTAGCGGATGAACAAGCCTCACAATGTTGTTGCCTTTTCGTGGAAGAGTAATATTTGCTGCACCTTATGTAATGTGATAAGCTTGTTGTGCTGTATGGGGTGCAACTTAAAAAATAAAAAATAAATTAAATTTTTTTAATGGTCAGTGTGTCTTACATGTCCTACAATCTGTTCTCAGATCGGATAGTCCAACAATTATAGAAAATAAAAAAATAACTCAAATTTATTAGACTTAACACATTTAATTAAGCTTTTTTTAACTATTCATTTGGACTTGATTTTTTATTTATTAGATACATCGAGTTATCTGATTGGAGATTAGGTTGTACATACATATAGAGCATTGTGGGACTGACTATAAAAAGTAAAATAAAAAATCTTATTTTTCAGCTTGCACCCCATATGGTGCAACAAGTATTACTCGTCCAACAATAAGAACAAGAAGACCAGAGCTTAAACATTCACAGGCAAGGGGAGAAACAGGCACCACTAGCCCATTGCAATAATAAGGGCAACCCTACTCACTTCCTTTAGGCTCACTTTATTTGCGGAATAGGGCCGGAATAATCGATATAAAAGCTCTATTCTGATTTGATTGAGGGGATGCCTAATTCCCCCAATTCTCTCAACTCCCCAAACTCTATTTGGAATATCTAATTCCTCCAATTCTCTCAATTTTACTCTTTATTTCACTCCTTATTCTACTTATTCCTACCAAATCACTTGGAATAGCGCAGTGTAATTCTCCTTATTCTGAGTGGAATACTAACAACTTATCAAATCAAAATACTTCTTATTCTGGTTTAAGAATTCCTTCCCACCTTCTTGGTAAGCAACTCTGTAAAGTATAATCTTTGTTGGAGACGCTTAACAAGAAGCTCGGGCGCGCCTTCGCATCTTATCCAGCACTGCCAGGGCAGCATGGGCCATGGAACACAAGCAGCCTTCCACCGAATGATGTCAGCCCCTAAAATATCACACCCAAGCTTGCTAGGTGTTAATTAATCCCTTACCCAACCAATGTGTTGTTGTTCTAGCTATTGTAGGAGGACCATACTCGATCATGCACTAGCTTGATTGCGCCTAAAACAATATTAGCTAGCATGTTGAGAATTTGAGAGACCTACTACGTCTTCAACTTCAAGGCTTGAGAAAGATTGAGTAGGAGGGCAAATCCACCTAGATGCCCTCTTATTTATGCTGATACACTTTAGATCACGCATGGTTTTCTCACACTCACTAGCAGAAATCGGGTTATTAGCAACGTGAAATTTGCGACGGTTAAATTAATTTGTCGCGAATATATTTAAATTAATTTGTCGTGAATATAATTTGCGACGGTTAAATTCAAGCCATAAAGATGTTATGGAAGAAAATGACCATAGTTTTGGACGAGAATTTCCTAACATGACATGATTTCCCTATTTGGTAGAGTTAGCTTTATAAGTAACTTTCAATAGTGTTTTCCTTCGCTCTTCTCTAATTATAAATTATGTTCTATCAATTTACTGTTATCAGGATCATAGAATATGACATTCACGTCGTAGCCTTGTCTTTTCCCATGTAAAGCCACAAGTTCAGAGACTGCACAAGGCCCTCCACCAACCTCTGGTGAAAGAATTTACATCCCAAACAACCGATGCCATCTCAATGTAAAAGATCCATTGCCATACACAGGCACACCTATATTATATGCTACTTTTTGTTAAGAATAGATTAATGTTTTTGGCAAAATGCTGTAAAATCATATGAATCACATGTACCTATGTTTTCAGTGCCATACTGACCTATTCATCCGTCAGTTTTCTAAGCAAGAATAGGAGATACGATTCCTCTGTGAAAAACAAAGCAGTGTCAATGAACTTAGCCAATCTTTAGTCTTTAATTACTCAATGTCAGATTTTGAAGTGAGTGCTAGTTTGCATAAAGTATTCGTTTTGATAGCAAATAGTTTTTAAAATCGAAAAAAGTATTACTGGAAATGATATAGGAGAAACTTACTGGAAGGCAAGAACCAAGAAGGAAGGAGTATAATTAGGCGTAGGAATAGATAAAGGAATTAGAGTAATACCTGCTGAAATGCCCCAAGGCATTACAACTGTAACTGTCTTCTGATCGTGTTTGATCGGATGGCGCATAATTGCTGTACTACTCGCAAAGAAGCACAATGGAACTTCAAGCTGCATGTCATCTGATCTCGTAACTGCATGCCATCTGATCTCGTAGTCAGATGACAGTTGCAACTGTAACATCTTTTGGGCATTGTAGCTGATATTACTCGAGGAACAACGGTGTTTTATGAGCTGGGCCTGGCCATTTGCCCATACTTGAGACCCTTACCGGCCCAGGTAAAGTCCAAAAAAGCCCACCTAGCCCGAGTTAGACGTCTCCATTACAGAACAATCAGAATCTTCTCCTGAAGACGTGTTTTGTCAACGAGCAATGCTTACTACATCAGAGCAATCATTGATCAGATCTCATCCCCACATTTCAGATCACATCGCAGTGGGATCTTGGACAATGGACCAAAGCCCGATCCAGCAATATCGCACGAGTGAAGAAGGGCAATGCTGCGCGATTATGACAGGACTCGAGGAAGAAACCCCAGCTAATCCTGTGCCAGCTTCTTCTTCTTCTTCTTTTTTAAACAGTTGTTCAATTATGAATTGGATTACTTAGAAGTTAAAGATCAGATGACCCACAGCTCGAGACATGGAAAAGAAATAAATAATTCGCCGCGACACAATCCCAGCTGCCGGAATAAATAATTCTCTTATCAATTGGACGGCAAATGGGCCGGAGAATAGAATGGCCCATTACAGGCTGGAGGGGACAACTTAGGTGGTGATTCTTTCCGCATATGCCTGCACTTGTATACGCATCCATCTTACATTGTGATTAACTTATGGCGTGTTTGGCAAAACTTCTATTTGAAAGTTACTTTTGGCTTCTACTTCTTACATAGAATGAGTTGAAGGAGAGAGATTATAATTAATTTTGGTTTGTTAAAAAAGTCAACTCTTTCATAACAACCTCACTTTTTCTTCAATTTTGGAAGCTCCCTCCTTGTAGCTTTTGGTTGGAAGTCAAAACACAAGTAAAATATCACATAAATGACTTCCAAGATCCAATGACTTCCATCAAAAATAATTAAATAAAAATACAAAAGTACTTTCAAATAAAAGTTGTACCAAACACGCCCTCAATCTTGTTTTCACGCAGCGACTATCTGCAACTTCCATGAAATGGACAACCACCTCACAGGTGGGGAGTTACGACAGAGCGTAAGAAAGACCATTTTTATCTTCAAGATGTTGTATATTAATATTTTTAATACATTTGAACTGTCCGTTCAATTTTACCGTAGAAAAGATTATCCAATCCGTGAATATCTAATAATTTGAATCTGTGCGTGCAAGATCCAATGTCTGTTTGCCCACAGTGCAGCAGCATCGCATGCACTGCAACAGGTAGACTGCATGGCACACGGTGCAACCTTTTTTTTTTTTTCTCACGTTTGAGAGGAAGAACAGGTTTGTGGGCCTCTTGGCTCTGCAAAGCCATTCCCCGCCCATGTGAGAGATGGGCCTATTTTTCCGAGTCTTAGGTTAGTTTGGTCGGGCTAGTGATCCTTCAAACTGGACCAGCTCAAGAGCATCCATTAAAGGGAAGAGCAGTACAGCAAGATAAAAACAAAAATTATGGATTTTTTCAGCTCAGCCCAGTCTGACACATACGTCCATACAACTCGATTTCTGATCGAACAGGCTAAAAAAAATTAAATTTTTAAAAAGTGAGTCCATGAACAGTAAAGATGACCTTGATGAGTTGAGCCCATTAATGAATTTTGATTTTTTTAGATCTTTTGAGTTGTCCAATTAGAAATTGAGTTGTACGAACACATGGTACATTTTTGAACCGTCTTTACTGCCAAGCGGTGTAGCATTGGTGGCAGTGTAGCAAGTGTTCCTCTAAAAGGAAAGGGAGTCTCAAGACTTAAAAAATACAATTTATAACATTTTTATACCAGTATGAATTTTTATTAAAATTTATTAAAATAAATAATAAGGCTTTTAGTGTATAAATATTAAAATTGATAAAATACAAGCAAGTCCTACTATTACGAGCAATCACAAAATTAATATGGGCATGAGAATTTAATTAATATATATCAATCAAACACCCTGAATTTTTGTCTTTCATTATGTCCATGTTAAATTACAGTATCTGCCATTAAGTCTTTCAGGGCTTTTATTTCATGTGAAAACCTTCTTTGTTCTCAAAATTATGTAATACATGTATAGCGGCAACGCAAGAGAAGTCGACTTTACCTTTTCCATTCACATGCATTACAACTGTAGGCCATTTACTTCGTGACGAAGATCATAAATCTAGGTCATTTGTATGTCACTTAAATATTTCATATCCAAGCTTGGTTGGGATTCATGTGACAGATTCGAGATCAAGGGAAAGGTATCTTTTCCCTTCTTTTCGAAAAAAATATCAAATAATGAGATCACGAGACCCTCACAGCAAAGTAGTTTATCATTTCAATCAAAACCTAACCAGCTATGATAGTGGGCTTTTACAATGTGATATAAAGAAACCCATATGCCTCCTAAGCACTTGAGGGTCGTGTCGTCTCATCTCTTGGAAACCTCAGATTCTTCCCCTGAAAGGAGCTGGAACCCCTAAGTACTGATGCTTGTTTCCCATTTTCACTCCTCCCTCTTGCACATTTGTTCCTTTTCGCTTCCTTTATTTTCCCACGCTCCTCACTTGCTTTGCCCTATCGGTCTTTTGTAGTCTTCTTCTCGGCGTTGATGCATGCAAGGATCTGTCGGGGAAAATGAGGAATAAGTAAAACTATAATGCAATGGGATTTAAAATCTAATTCTCTGTTATCCCCAATCCATTTTGACAAGAAGAACAAGAACCAGTAATCGAGAACCACCTTGCATAGATTCGGATCTGTGACTGTTTCCATTTTGTTCAGTTCCGGAGTAGTGACGTAGTTAGCCACGTAAATCCCCAACCTCCAATGATATATACATGATTCTCCAGTTGACGGTTCATCATCGATCCCTCAGCAAGTTTAACGTGTTCACCCACATTTCTTCTCCGTGACGTTGCCCGCAATATGCAGACGGATCTCCCAACGATCGAGAGATGAGGTGGCAGAGGAGATAGAGAAGGGGGTACCCTGTCCGAAGAGGGCAGCTAGAGAGGGAGAGAGGAGGGGGGCGGCCAGAACGTAAGAAACCGTTGAAGCATGGCCTAGAGTTCCCTTTTGACTAATATTTATATTAATAAAAATGATTTTACACAAAAGTCTCTAAATTAATATAAATACTACTTAATGACCATCGACAAAGAATCTTTATCCATGTAACCCTCTAGGCCTAAGCGCCAGCCCAATTTTCAGTCCAATAAGTCCAGTAACCATTTAATAACTTAAAGTAATTAATTTAATATCTCATATTAAATTATTACTTAATCGATGTATCATCTATGAAAATCGACCAAACTGCTGATCAAGTTAGGTACCAAGCAACACCGCATGATCCCGTAAGACAATGGGGTTCAGCAATCTGCTCAAATAACCTTTCTTTCATCAGTTACCGCATGACTATGATCTTTCACTCATAATAATGACATCGAGTGAACCTAGGGTATAGTTAATTGTCAAATCATAATCGGTTCACTTACTTAAATAAGATATTACAAAGCGATATCAGAAAACACCTTTTCTGATATACATTCTGTTAGTATTAGATTGTCTCAAAGCCAATCTGATATTCTATATTGATTCAGTTTATTAAATGACATTAATTCATTGTGTGTAATTAATTCGATCTATATTTATCGCATCACGATGAAGTCCATGAACATGTACAATAATCTTTGAATTATGATGAGATCATAATTACGGGACCGAAGGTTTATAAACACATGTTCTTAATTGTTCCTAGTCATAAGATGTTTGAGAAGGACATCAAACATTCGGATAGACTAGTATAGGTTACTTCAACTCATATGATGAGGGTGACTGATCCTATAAGTCACTTGTGTAGAGACACTATGCTGAACCTGTAGGTGCTCATTGGCGAATGAGTTTCCTAAACTGATCAGACTATGAATCACTGGATGGTAAACACCTCACTGTTAACCAGCTCGATTCTTTTGTCACGATTGTGTAGATGATCCTTGGACCTGAGACGCCAAAGATATCTTGTTGGTAGGTTTCTGAACTTTGACCTTGACTAACAAATCCCTAACCATGGGTTATCAATAAGTCAAGTGATCGAGTTCAGGGAAATGCCCTCGATGGTAATTGTGTGTTCAATACGGGATCATCCCCTCTCGGTAGTTTGAGAGAGAATGTTCCGGAAATGATGCGCTTAAGTCTCTGGCCAGGGCAGACTCTGTATCAAATAAAGAGTTATCTGATATAGATTAGCAGCATCTGATTCAAGTGAATCGACCGTCTAGGGTTTAACAGTAAACCATACCCTAGGTCGATTCGGGAACATTGCACGGATGAAAGATTATATCCACGCAGTAACCCTTGACGGAAAGGTTCCAATAGAGGGTTGCGATAACCCCAGTGCCATCCAGGATCACGCGATGTTTCTTGGCATCCAACATGATCGGAAACCCGTCCGAATTTATTGTGGGACATTAAATTTGACTGATTAATTAAATATAAGGATATTAATTAATTCAGTGGGTCTATAAAGAGTTACTGGGCTTAATGGGTTATTAACTGGACTGATAATTGGGCCTAGAGGGTCACACGCAAAAGGTTTTCAAGTCGATGGATAATCCGACAAGATTTCGAATAAGTTTGGGTTTTTACGAAAAAACGCAAACAGGATTATTATAAAAGAACGGATACTACGTCGGGGGCCAGCAACCCTAACCTAGCCATCGTTCTTTCTCTCTCTCCTCTCTACTGGGCGTGCGACACGAGGTGGCCATCGGGAGGCTCCGCTTCGACTCCCGACTGCTCCGCCTTCCGTCCGACGGGAGATTCTAAATCCGCATGTCGCGGCGAATAACGCCCAGCCAGACGGAATCCACGAACGCCGCACCGAGCGAGGAGGTGAGGACGATCCATCGCGAGGAGAACCGCGTGGATACCGCTAGAGGCCGTCCTACACGGCTTGTGGCATCGCTCCAACGGAACCGGAAAACGAACACGGATTCAAATCCGCGCAAGGTAAATCCGATTTACTCCAGTTTTATTTTGTTAATCGAAACGGGATGGATCCAATCCCAAAATAATTTTTATTTCGCTGTGTTTTTCGGTCGGATCTCGACACAGCGAACCAAACAGTGGTATCAGAGCCAAGTTCCACTGTGTTTTCGCCATTTCGGTTTCTGAAATCCTGATTTTTTAATTAAATCCATGCTAGTAATTATTTTCTTGAACGATTTATGTTCATAAGGTGATCGTTGTGATTAGATCGCAATTATAAATTAAAGAAAATAATTTTTTTATTATTATTATTTCGTCGTGTTCTTCGTTGGACGAAGAACACCTCGTTCTTGGCGTTATAAACAGATCTAAAGGGTGTTTCCCCAAGATCTAAGATCTTCCACTCCTTGGCAATAGGTTGTTGTCGGTGGTTTGGAGTTTTTTGGATCGTCGGCCATGGTGGTTTCTTCTTTGTTTTTGGGTTTTTGAAACCTAAAAATTTAGGGAGAAATAGGGGAGAAAAATCTCGATTTTGAGCCCCTCTCGGGCCGCCGCCGGTGGCCGGTCATCGCCGGCGAGGTCGCCGTGGCCGGCGGTCAGAATCCGGTCGTCGGTCGCCGCCGGGACCGGCACCAGAGAAGAACCCCAAAGGGGGGAGGCGCCGTCAGGTTCCCTACTATGCAGGGAACCCACGGGCAGCCAGGCCGAGCTGCTAGAGTTTCCCTAGCCGCCGACCAGGCCCGGCCCGGCTGGACCCTGGCCCGGGCCAGGGGTCCGAGCCAGGGCCAGCCAGGGGCCAGACCAGGCCTGTGGGCCTGGGTCCGGGCCCCTGGTTGAGCCCTGGCTCGAGCCAGGGGCTGAGCTGGGCTGAGCTGGGCTAAGCCCTTATGGACCCAATTATATTTTTTTACTAATTAAAATTGTTAATTGATTTGATAATTAATTGTAAAATGAGATTCTACTTATTGTTATCAAATGCAATTTTTTTTGGGTCCTATTTAAGGTTTATTTTGTTTTAATTAATTAATTGACAAAAGTTGTTAATTTAATTAATTAATTCTAAATGTTAGATTAAACCTTATATGATCTAATTGTTAGATTAAGCCCATTTATTTGAAGTGTTCAAATAATGCATGGAATATTCTTAGATCATTATTTTCAGTTATTAATCACGTATGATGTGCCTTGGTTTGCCTGTTTAAAATATGATTTAAATTAGCATGCTTAAGATTAAACGAAATCTTTTCGAAAATTCTGAATTCTCCAAAATTTTGTTTGGTCCCTGGTTTTATGAAACCTAAAATTAGTTATTTTTGAAAATTTTAATTAGCCATTTGATGTGTTATTTCATGTGTGGTTTGTTTAAATAAAACATATGGTGGTCATGGACGAGCATTAATTGTGGATGTAGAATGTGATTGTGTGGTTTATTATTTGTTAATAAATAGAGGTCTGCGAACCTATCCCACTCATATTCTATTGTGTTTCTACCTCCCTCCTTGATGTACTTGCCATGAGGCTTCTTCTTTTAAACTATCATATAATTATGAATTTATGATGTAATATGGTCGAGGCGGCTGCGCACAGAGCAAGGATGATCCACAACTGCAACCAGATGAAGATGAAGGAATTCATTAAACCTTTGAGTTTGCAGACTCATTATATAAACTGTTATATTGTGTGTGTGTGTGTGTTTGACTGTCTAGCTCAAGTCAAACCGCAGTGCCGTCCATGACCACACTAATGACATGTATGTGATGCGTGTGTTTTTATTTTTATTGTGAATAAAATTAGCAAGGTTATTAGTATAAATATATATTCGATATATCTAATACTATCGCCTAGGATGAGACCAAACTAATTAAAATAAAATCTTCGTTTCAAATTCTAAGCCGTAACACGAGTCATTGAGAATGCACCGCGTGGCTCTCCATCAATATGATTAATAGAACTTAATATAGTAGTGGTAGATACTATGTGTTTACCCGAAGTTTGTCATTGGTTGTTGAGAGGACTGTTGATCATGGCATTAGATGCCTTTGGATAAGAGTAGAGGAACGATATAGTTATCCACGTGTTTACCCGAGAACTATATTTCTACTCTACTCTATCACGTATTGGTGGTAAAGCTTAGACTGGGAATAATGGTCTACTGTGTTTACCTGGGACCATTAAACCTGGGAGCCGAAGTATGATCGGATATTGCAAGGAGTTGCAATTATCATGAGATGATTGCTCTGAGATAACAGTATGATACTATGTGTTTACCCGAGGTCATACTGTGATGCTTGGAGATTCTGATCCCCACTAGGAGGCAGTCGGCGTCTCATGTTCTGTATATTTGAAGGTTATACAGTCCGACGAAAATTAGTGGGAATAAAACTAGATAAACAAAGTCCATATCTTGTTTTAAATAAACTGATAGTCAGCTAATTTTAATTTGATTATCTCCTGTAGGCTAAAATGTCGCATCACAACCCGTTGTGTGGCATACTTGATGCCAATCGTTTGACAGGTCCAAACTACTCGAACTGGCTTAGGAACTTGAAGATTGTCCTCAGGTCT
The DNA here is from genome assembly GCA_030544215.1 of Zantedeschia hybrid cultivar. Classification (NCBI taxonomy): domain Eukaryota; kingdom Viridiplantae; phylum Streptophyta; class Magnoliopsida; order Alismatales; family Araceae; genus Zantedeschia; species Zantedeschia hybrid cultivar. Next base: position 65,431,002 of record JARZZO010000002.1, read on the forward strand.
GAGCAGATTGCCTATGTCTTGGATAATGAACCTCTTACTGAACAAGCATTAGATGCCCCAGAGGAGGAAATGATTACATATGAAAAGTAGAAGGAAGACTCCACTATGACCCAATGCTACATGTTAGCCTCTATGAGCAATGAGTTGTAGAGACAACATGAGGAGATGGATGTTAGATCCATCATGCTCCATTTAAAGGAGCTGTTTGGTGAGCAGAGTAGAATCGAATGATATGAGATATCTAAGAATATGTTCAAGGCTCAAATGGCAAAGGGAACTTCAATACAGGCTCATATACTCAAGATGATAGAATGAGTAGAGAGGCTGGATGCTCTTAGGGTTACACTTCCCAAGGAGATGCATACTGACCTCGTCTTATCTTCCCTTCCACAATCATATGATCAGTTCATCGTTAACTTTAACATGAACAAGATCTAGACCACCTTAGTTGAGTTACTGAACATGTTGAAGACTGCAAAGGAGAACCTTGTGAAGGATAAACCCTAAATCCTCATAGTTGGTAAGACCAATAGAAAGAGACTTGCAGTCCAAGCCTTTCGAAAAGGTAAGAACAAAGTTTAGAGAAAGCAAAAGGTTGTTAAGAAAGACAAAGGTAAGAGTGCTGAGAAAGGTGATTGCTTCTACTGTCACTAGAAGGGCCACTGAAAGAAGAATTACAAAGAATACCTCAAAGACAAAGCTCAAGGAACTGTGAAGTAGCAAGACGCTTCAGGTATCTATATGATAGATGTAAACTTGTCAATAAGAGATTGTACATCATGGGTATTAGATACTGGATGTGTATCTCATATCTGCAATTCTATGTAGGTACTGACAAGAAGATGTAAGCTGAGGACCAGCGAGGTGGAGTTGAGGCTAGGTAACGGCGCAAGAGTTGCGGCGATCGCTGTGGGGACAGTGAAGCTCAAGCTACCATCTGGAGACACTTTTTTATTAGATGAGTGTTATTATGTACTTAGCATAATAAGGAACATCATTTCTATTTCATACTTAGATAGAATTGGATACAATTTAAATTTTGGGAACAATAGTTATTCAATTTATTTTAGAAATAAATTAATAGCTTCTGCTATTTTATCTAATGGTTTGTATCTGTTAAATATATCTCATGAAAATTTACACATTGGTTCGTCAATTAAAAGAAGTATAAAATGAACAAAGCCTACTTATGGCATTGTAGGCTTGGACACATTGGTGAAAACAGACTCCAAAGGATACATAAAGATGGATATTTAGATCCATTTGATTATGAATCATATGCAACCTGTGAGTCATATTTAATGGGCAAAATGACTAATTCTCCATTTAGTGGAACTAGAGAACGAGTCAAAGACATATTAGAACTTATACATTCAGATGTATGTGGTCCTATGTCTACCCAAGCCATTGGTGGTTTCTCATACTTTATTACATTCACTGATGATCACTCAAGGTTTGGATACATATACTTATTGAAGTATAAATCTGAAGCCTTCGAGAAATTCAGAGAATTTAAGAATGAAGTAGAGAAACAAACTGGAAAGAGTATAAAAACCATGCGATCCGATCGGGGTGGTGAATACTTGAGTACATAGTTCATAAAATACTTAAAGGATAATGGTATCCTTTCTCAGCTTACACCTCCTTATACACCTCAGATGAATGGTGTACCAGAAAGGAGAAATCGCACATTAATGGAAATGGTGCGATCTATGATGAGCATATCCAAATTACCAGTGTCTTTATGGGGATATGCACTTAGCTTGGCTATGTATATCCTGAACAAGGTGTTGGGTTCGTTGTGTCGAGATCCGACCGAAAAACGCAGCAGAATAATATGTTTGGGATCGGATCCATCCCGTTTCGATCGTTAAAATAAAATCGGAGAAAATCGAGTTCACCTTGCGCGGATTCGAATCCGCGTTCGTTTTCCGGTTCCGTCGGAGCGATGCCGCAAGTCGCGCAGATGCCCGACCTCTAGCGGTATCCACGCGGTTCTCCTCGCGATGGATCGTCCTCGCTTCCTCGCTCGCTGCGGCGTTCGTAGATCCCGTCTGGCTGCGCGTAATCCGCCGCGACATGCGGATTTTAAATCTCCCGTCGGACGGAAGCCGGAGCAGTCGGGAACCGCACGCCCAGAAGAGAGAGAAAGAGAGAAAGAACGAATGACGGCTAGGTCAGGGTTGCTGGCCCCGGACGTAGAATCCGTTCTTTTATAATAAGTCAGTTTGCGGTTTTTCATAAAAACTCACACTTATCTGAAATCCTGTCGGATTCTCCATCGACTTGAAAACCATTTGCGTGTGACCCTCTAGGCCCAAATACCAGTCCAATTAATAGCCCATTAAGTCCAGTAACCCTTTACTGACCCACTGAATTAATTAATATCCTTATATTCAATTAATCAGCCGAATTTAATGTCCTACAATAAATTCGGACGGACTGCCGATCACGTTGGATGCCAAGGAACATCGCGTGGTCCTGGATGGCACTGGGGTTATCGCAACCCTCTATTGGAACCTTTCTGTCATAGGTTAGCGCGCGGATATAATCCTTCATCCGTGCAATGTTCCCGAATCGACCTAGGGCATGGTTTACTGCTAAACCCTATTTGGTCAATTCACTTGAATCAGATGCCGCTAATCTGAATCCGATAACTCCTTATCGATTACAGAGTCCGCCCTGGCCAGGGACTTTAAGCGCATCATTCCCGGAACATTCTCTCTCAAACTACCGAGAGCGAATGATCCCGTATTGAACATACAATTACCTTCGAGGGCATTTCCCTGAATCCGATCGCTTGACTTATTGATAACCCATGGTTAGGTATTCGTTCGTCAAGGTCAAAGCTCAGAAACCTACCAACAAGATATCTTTGGAGTCTCAGGTCCAAGGATCATCCACGCAATCGTAACAAATGAATCGAGCTGGTTAACAGTGAGGTGATTACCATCCAACGATTCATAGTCGGATCAGTTCAGTGAACTCATTCACCAATGAGCACCTATAGGTTCAACATAGTGTCTCCACACAAGTGACTTATGGGATCAGTCACCCTCATCATATAAGCTGAAGTAACCTATACTAGTCTATCCGAATGTTCGATGTCCTATCTCAAACATCCTATGACTAGGAACAATTAAGAACATGTGTTTATAAGTCTTCGGTCCCGTAATTATGATCTCATCATAATCCGAAGACTGTTGCACATGTTCATGGACTTCATCGTGATACGATAAACACAGATCAAATTAATTACACACAATGAATTATTACCATTTATTAATAATCTGAATAAGTACATAGTGTCGGATTGGCTTTGAGACCATCTAATACCAACAATCTCCCACTTGGACTAAAGCCAATCACTTTTATACAGAATACCCATATTCTCTAAGTGACGCTCAAAAACATTCTGAGACAAAGGCTTTGTAAGTGGATCTGCTATGTTGTCGGCTGAGGGAACTCTTTCCACCACGACATCTTCTCGAGCTATAATCTCTCTGATCAGATGAAAGCACCGCAGAATGTGCTTCGACTTCTGATGAGACCTCGGTTCTTTCGTTTGAGCAATCGCCCCATTGTTGTCACACAGCAGTGGGACGGGATCAGAAATGCTTTCCACCACACCAAGATCGTCGATGAATTTCTTCATCTAAACAGCTTCCTTGGCGGCTTCAGCAGCAGCAATATACTTGGCTTCCGTTGTCGAAGCAGCAGTGGTTTCCTGCTTGAAACTTTTCCAGCTCACTGCTCCCCCGTTGAGTGTGAAAACAAAACCTAATGTTGACTTGCTGTCATCAGGATCAGACTGAAAACTCGAGTCAGTGTATCCTTGCAGCTTCAAGTCTCCTCCTCTATAGACTAGAAATAGATCCTTATTCCTTCTCAGGTACTTAAGGATGTATTTCACAGCCTTCCAGTGTTCATCACCTGGATCTGCCTGATGTCTGCTCGTAACACTTAGAGCATACGCTACATCAGGTCTGGTACATAGCATGGCATACATGATGGACCCTATGGCAGAAACATAGGGGACTTTATTCATCACTACCCTCTCTTCAAGTGTCTTTGGAGACTGACCTTTAGAAAGTGAAATTCCATGTCTCATCGGTATGAGACATCTCTTGGAATTTTCCATGCCAAACCTTTTGACAATGGTTTCTATGTACATCGGTATGAGACCACTCCTCATTATAGAGTATCCTTGAACCATCCAAATTAATATGTCTCACATATCTTTCTGGTGGTTTAGGTACTCTTTCAGACCTACGAGATTCCTGTATATCATTTTGAACAGGTTCAGAAACTGACGGTTCATCTGATGAACCATTGCCAGTTTGTAGGTCTGGAATTTTTTCTAGTGTTACTTTACTCCCACTGTCCTTCTGGAGAATATAATCTTCTTCCAGAAAGACAGCTCTCCTAGCCACAAACACCTTTTGTTTGCCAGGAAAATAAAAGTAATATCCATAAGTTTCCTTTGGATATCCCACAAATCTGCATTTGTCAGTTCTGGATTCCAGCTTATCTGCGTCATGTCTTTTAACATGAGCATGACATCCCCAGACTTTTACATGTTTAAGGTCTGGTTTACTTCCATTCCATATCTCATATGGAGTGGTCTCAATAGATTTGTTGGGTACCTTGTTCAAGATATACATAGCCGAGCTAAGTGCATATCTCCATAAGGACACTGGTAATTTAGACATGCTCATCATGGATCGCACCATTTCCATTAATGTGCGATTTCTCCTTTCTGATACACCATTCATCTGAGGTGTATAAGGAGGTGTAAGCTGAGAAAGGATACCATTATCCTTTAAGTATTTAATGAACTCAGTACTCAAGTATTCACCACCCCGATCAGATCGGATGGTTTTTATACTTTTTTCTGTTTGTTTTTCTACTTCATTCTTAAATTCTCTGAATTTCTCAATGGCTTCAGATTTATACTTCAATAAGTATATATATCTAAATCTTGAGTAATCATCAGTGAATGTGATGAAGTATGAGAAACCACCAATGTCTTGGGTTGACATAGGACCGCATACATCTGAATGTATGAGTTCTAATATGTCTTTGGCTCGTTCTCCAGTTCCACTAAATGGAGACTTAGCCATTTTACCCATTAAACATGACTCACAGGTTGCATATGATTCATAATCAAATGGATCCAAATATCCATCTTTATGCATCCTTTGGAGTCTGTTTTCACCAATGTGTCCAAGCCTACAATGCCACAATTAGGCTTTATTCATTTCATACTTATTTCTTTTCATTGAAGAACCGATGTGTAAATTATCATAAGACACATTCAATAGATACAATCTATTGGACAAGATAGCATAAGCTATTAATTTATTTCCGAAATAAATTGAACAACTATTGTTCCCAAAATTTAAATTGTATCCAATTCTATCTAAGTATGAAATAGAAATGATGTTCCTTATTATGCTAAGTACATAATAACACTCATCTAATAAAAAAGTGTCTCCAGATGGTTTGAGCTTCACTGTCCCTACAGCGATCGCCGCAACTCTTGCGTCGTTACATAGCCTCAGCTCCACCTCGCCGGTCCTCAGCTTACGCCTTCTTGTCAGTGCCTACACAGAATTGCAGATATGAGATACACATCCAGTATCTAATACCCATGATGTACAATCTCTTATTGACAAGTTTACATCTATCATATAGATACCTGAAGCGTCATGCTGCTTCACAGTTCCTTGAGCCTTGTCCTTGAGGTATTCTTTGAAATTCCTCTTCCAATGCCCTTTCTGGTGACAGTAGAAGCAATCACCTTTCTCAGCACTTTTACCTTTGTCTTTCTTGGTAACTTTTGCCTTTCTCTGAACCTTGTTCTTATTCTTTCGAAAAGCTTAGACTGCAAGTCTTTTTCTGTTGGTCTTACCAACCATTAGGACTTGGGGTTTATCCTTCACAAGGTTCCCCTCAACAGTTTTTAACATGTTCAGCAGTTTAGCTAAGGTGGCCTGGATCTTGTTCATGTTAAAATTAACGATGAACTAAGCATATGACGGTGGAAGTGAAGACAACACGAGGTCTGTGTGCATCTCCTTGGGAAGTGTAATCCCAAAAGCATCCAACCTCTCCACCCACTCAATCATCTTCAGCACGTGATTCTGTACTGAAGTTCCCTCTGCCATCTGAGGCTTGAACAGATTCTTCGATATCTCATATCGTTCGATTCTGCTCTGCTCATCAAATAGCTCCTTCAAATGGAGTATGATGGATCTAGCATCCATCTCTTCATGTTGCCTCTGCAACTCATTGCTCATAGAGGCTAACATGTAGCATGGGCCATGGTGGAATCTTCCTTCCATTTTTCATATGCTATCATTTCCTCCTCTGGAGCATCTAATGTTGGTTCAGCAGGAGGTTCATTATCCAAGACGTAGGCAATCTGCTCAGACCTGACGACTATCTTCAGGTTTCTGAGCCAGTCTGAGTAATTGGTGCCTGTCAAACGGTTGGCATCAAGTATGCCCCCCAACGGGTTATGGTGCGACATTCTCACCTACAGGAGATAATCAATTGATAATTAGCAGATATTCAGATTAACTAAAACAAGATATGGTCTTTTATTATCTAGTTTTAATCCCACTAATTTTCGACTGACTGTATAACCTTCATATATACAGAACAGGAGACGCCGACTGTCTCTTAGTGGGGATCAGAATCTCCAAGCATCACAGCATGACCTCGGGTAAACACATAGTATCATACCGCTATCTTAGAGCAATCATCTCATGATAATTGCAACTCCTTGCAATATCCTATCATACCTCGGCTCCCAAGTTTAATGGTCCCGGGTAAACACAGTAGACCATTATCCCCGGTCTAAGCTTTACCATTAATACGTGATAGAGTAAAGTAGAAATATAGTTCCCGGGTAAACACGTGGATGATGTTGGGTTTTCTCGTTTTCTTCGGATCGCTCACGCAGCGGAAAATAAAATTATTTACAGCGATTTATTCCCGTTTCGAAATCTAAAATACAAGATAATCGGATTATCTTTTCTCACCGTGTGCGGATTCGAATCCGCAGCCGTTTGGTTCCGTCGGTGCGACACCGCAAGCCGCGCAAGCGCCCGGCCTCTAGCGAAGTCCACGCGATCCTCCCCGCGATGGATATCCTCGAGTTCGTCGTTCTTCGCAGCCCACGAAGCCTCCGCCGGTCGCCGCAATGATCGCCGCAGCGCACGGACGATTTCCCGTCGAACGGGATTCGGAGAAGTGGCGGAGCAGATCTGGATCTGCCTGGGCGTCAGAGAAAGACAGAAACTGAGGAGGGGCGGCTAGGGTTAGCAACAGCTTGGCCTACTCAGTCCGTTTGCTATGTTTTATACTAACCGCGCGGTTTTTCACAAAACCCCCCGGTTTATATAAAACCCACTTATTTATCCATCGCCTTGAGAATCATGTGCGTGTGACCCTCTAGGCCCAAGTACCAGTCCAGTTAATGGCCCAACAAGCCCAGTGACTCCTCACTGGCTTTATTAATTAATTAATAACCCTTTATTAATCAATTAATCAATCGAATTGATGTCGCACATCGAATTCGACCGGGCCTCCGATCACGTTAGGTGCCAAGCAACACCGCGTGAACCCAGAAGGTATTTGGGGTTAAGTAACCCACTCTTTGAACCTTTCCGCCGACAGTTACCGCGTGGATATAATCCTTCATTCGTACAATGCTCTCGAGTCAACTCAGGGTATGGCGAGCTGTCAAACCCTAACCGGTCGAGTCACTTGGATTGGATGCCGCTGATAAATATCGGAAAACTCCTTTCCCGATATTATCGTCCGCCCTGGCCAGGGACTTTCGCGCATCCTTCCCAGAGCATTCTCTCTCTAAGTACCGAGAGCGAATGATTCCTTATTGACACACAATTCCCTTCGACGGTATTCCGCTACACCCAATCCTTGGCGTATTAGAATCCCGTGGCTAGAGATTCGTAGACCAACGTCAAAGTACAGAAGTCCACCGCCAAGGTGTCCTTGGTGTCTTAGGTCAGAGGACCATCCACGCAACTGCGACAATAGAATCAAGTTGGTTGACAGTGAGGTACAATAGCATCCAGCGATTCAGTCGGATCAGTTCAATGAACTCATTCTCCAATGAGCATCTACAGATTCGCCTTAGTGTCTCCACACAAATGACTTATGAGACCAGTCATCCTCATCATATGAGTAGGAGTAATCTGTACTAATCTAACCGGATATCTGATGTCCTTCTCGGATATCCTCCGACTAGGAACGATTAAGAATATGTGTGTTTAAGTGATCAGTCTCAGTAGTATGATCTCATCATAATCTGATCACCATAGCACATATTCACGGACTTCATTATGAAACGATAATTAACGCGATTTACACATAATGAATATTATGCCATTTTATTAATAATGAACGAGATTTACATTGTTAGATTGGCTTGTAGGCCACCTAAACTAACAATCTCCCACTTGGACTAAAGCCAATCACCTTTATACAATAAGCCCGTAGACTCTAGGTGACGCTCAAACACAATTTGAGCCAACGGCTTTGTCAGTGGATCTCTACATTGTCGACGGATGGAACTCTTTCCACTACTACATCTCCTCTGGATATGATCTCTCTGATAAGGTGAAAGCGCCTCAGAATATGCTTCGATTTTTGATGAGACCGCGGCTCTTTCACTTGCGCAATGGCTCCATTGTTGTCGCACAACAGTGGAACAGGCTCAGAGATGCTGGGAACTACGCCAAGGTCGGTGATGAATTTCTTCAACCACACTGCTTCCTTGGCGGCTTCAGCTGCAGCGATGTACTCAGCTTCAGTCGTCGAATCTGCAGTGGTTACTTGCTTGGAACTCTTCCAGCACACTGCCCCTCCGTTCAATGTAAACACGAATCCAGATGTTGACTTGCTATCATCTGGATCTGACTAGAAACTCGAGTCAGTGAAGCCTCGCAGTTTCAAGTCACCTCCTCCATAGACAAGAAACATATCCTTAGTTCTTCTCAAGTACTTAAGGATGCATTTCACTGCCTTCCAGTGCTCTTCGCCTGGATCAGCCTGAAATCTGCTCATAACACTTAGAACAAATGCAACATCAGGCCGTGTACATAGCATGGCATACATGATAGATCCTATGGCAGAGGCATAGGGTATTCTATCCATGAATGCCCTCTCATTAGGAGTCTTAGGAGACTACTCCTTTGAGAGATTGATTCCATGTCTCATCGGTATGAAACCTCTCTTGGAATTTTCCATGCCAAACCTTTTGACTATGGTATCTATGTACAAGGATTGGGTCATACCAAGCATCCTCTTTGATCTATCTCTATAGATCCATATTCCCAATACGTAGGATGCTTCTCCCAAATCCTTTATGGAGAAGTTTTTCGACAGCCAGACCTTTACTGATGACATCATAGCTACATCATTCCCAATGAGTAGTATGTCATCTACGTAAAGAACTAGAAAAGTGACTGCACTCCCACTGGTCTTCTTGTACACACAAGGCTCATCTTCATTCTTAATGAAGTCATAAGACTTGACAGCCTCGTTAAATCTTATGTTCCAGCTCCGGGAAGCCTGCTTCAGTCCATAAATGGACCTCTGAAGGTTGCACACTTTATCTGGAGATTCTTTGGATGTGAAACCTTCTGGTTGTATCATATACACCTCTTCCTCAAGGTTAACATTGAGGATGACAGTCTTCACATCCATCTGCCATATTTCATAATCAAAATGTGCAGCAATGGCGAGCAGAACTCTGATCGACTTTATCATGGCAACTGGTAAGAAAGTCTCGTCATAGTCAATTCCTTGCCTTTGACGATATCCCTTTGCCACCAACCTTGCCTTATAAGTGTCGATCCGTCTATCAGCACCGATCTTTCTTTTAAAGATCCACTTGCAACCGATGGGTAAAATACCCTCGGGCAAGTCCTCCAAGTTCCAAACTTGGTTGGTGTACATGGACTGGATTTCTGAGTTCATGGCTTCTCGCCATTTCCCGGCTTCTAGGCTTTCTATGGCCTCCTGTTGGTTTTAGGATCATCATCCTCATTATATTATACCTTAGACTCACCTTCAGTAATATGTCCCACATATCGTTCGGGTAGTTTAGGTACTCTACCAGATCTACGAGGCTCATCTGTGTGTACCTGAACAGATTCAGGAACTGATATCTCATCTGATGATAATGCAGCTGTTTGGGGTTCTGGAACCACTTCCAGTACTATTTTACTCCCACTGTTCTCCTGGAGAAGGTATTCCTCTTTCAGGAAGACAACTTTCCTGGCGACAAATACTTTTTGTTCACCAGGATGGTAAAAAAATAGTATCCAAAGGTTTCCTTTGGATATCCCACAAACCTGCATTTATCAGTTCGTGATTCCAGCTTGTCTGGATCATGCCTCTTTACATGAGCAAGACAACCCCAGACTTTAACATGTTTAAATTCTGGTTTCCTGCCTTTTCATATCTCATATGGAGTAAAGGCCACAAACTTGCTGGATACTCTGTTCAGTAGGTATGCTGCTGACTCTAGAGCATACCCCCAGAGGGATACTGGTAATCCCGAAAAGCTCATCATGGATCGCACCATGTCCAACAAGGTGTGATTCCTCCTTTCTGATACACCATTCATCTGTGGTGTATATGGAGGGGTCAGCTGAGAAATGATACCATTATCCTTTAAGAATTGTGTGAAATTAGTACTAAAGTATTCTCCTCCTCGATCTGATCGAAGAGCTTTAATACTCTTTCCTAACTACTTCTCCACCTCATTCTTGAACTCCTTGAACTTCTCAAATGCTTCCGACTTGTACTTCATTAAGTACACATAGCCGAATCTTGAGAAGTCATCGGTGAACGTGATGAAGTAAGAAAAGCCACCTTTGGCTTGGGTGGACATTGGACCACATACACCCGAATGTATTAGTTCCAAAATGTCCTTGGCACGTTCTCCATGTCCAATAAATGGAGATTTTGCCATCTTTCCCATAAGGCAGGATTCGCATGTTGCAAACGATTCATAATCGAATGTTGTTTAATAACCATGCTTGTGCAACTTTTGCAACCTACTTTCGCCAATGTGCCCAAGTCTACAATGCCACATGTAGGCTTGATTCACACAATTCTTGCTCTTCTTAAGAGCATTATCAATTTGAAGATTGTAATAAGAAACATCTAATAGATATAGACCGTTGACTAAAGATGCCGAAGCTATTGATTTATTATCATAATAAATCGAACAACTTCTATTCTCAATCGTCAACCTATATCCTATCTTGTCCAAACAAGATATTGATATGATGTTCTTTATTATGCTAGGAACATAATAACAATATTCTAAAAGTAAGGCGTCTTCTGATGGAAGCCTGAGGTTTGCTGTCCCAATAGCAATCGCCGCAACTTTTGCGCCGTTTCCTAGCCTCAATTCCACCTCACCTTGTCTCAGCTTGCGCTTACTTGTCAGCATCTGCACATCATGGCAGATATGAGAAGCACATCCGGTATCCAATACCCAAGATGTGGAATCTCTAACTGATAAGTTGATATCTATCCTATAGATATCTGAAGCTTCAGACAGCTTCACTCTTCTATGAGCTTTATCGTTAAGGAACTCCTTGCAGTTCCTCTTCCAGTGACCATACTGCTTATAGTAGAAGCAGTCACCCTTCACTACTCTTTCACCTTTGTCCTTCGATCTTTTATCGTTAGCTATCATCTCTGCTTCAGGGGCATCTAATGCTGATTCAGCAAGAGGATCAGCTCTAGGGACAAAGTTATTGCGTTCAGATCTGAAGACATTCTTCAGGCTTCTAAACCAATCTGAGTAGATCAGGTAAGTCAAAACGGCATCAAGTATGCCACGGAGTGGGTTATTCGATGACATAATTCCCTATAGGGGATAAGTAAAATCTATTTAGCATATGTTCAATTATTAAAGTTTAAAACAAGACATGATCTTTTGTTCAAGTTTAACTCCCACTAATTTTCGACGGACTGTATAACCCTCAATTATACAGAACGGGAGACGCCGACAGTCTCCTAGTGGGGATCAGAATCTCAATGACTTGCACTACAGCCTTGTGGATAGCACAACAAACTGTAATACAATCAGAGAGCACCCAACTCATGGGACTTGCAACTCCTTGCAATATCTGATCATAGCTTCGGTCCCCAGAGATTTAATGGCCTTGTGGATAGCACAACAAACCACTAATTCTGGTCTAAGCTAACCATCAATACGCGACGAGTATAGATTTGCATGCAGCCCTTGTGGATAGCACAACAAAGCTACATGGTTCCTCTACCCCGATCTATAGGCATCTAATGCCATAGCCACAGTTTCTCCTCCCAATTAAGCAGGCCTTGTGGATAGCACAACAAACCTGCCTAAAGTGATTCGAATCCTATGACTATAACGATGGTGGACCACGCGGTAAGTTCTCAACTACTCACGTTACGGCTTAGAGTTTATCTGAGGGTATTTGGATAACTTTTATCTTGGTCTCTCCTAGGTGATAGTATATAGATATATCGTATATATTTACTAAATACTATAACCTGCTTTGATTCATAATCAAAAGATAAACAATGCATCACATACATGTCATTAGTGTGGTCATGGATAGCACAGTGGGTTTGACTGGAGCCAACAGTCAAACGCACACACAATCTAACACAACAATTACATTAGATATCCTGCAAACACATAGGCAAGAGATCTCCATCTTTTCGCCTTCCTGGTTGCAGCTGTGGATCGTCCTCGCTCCTTCCTCGGTTGCCTCCATCATATTACATTAATTCTAGAATTAACAAGTAAATTGAAGAACGCCTTATGGCGAGTACAAGAGAGAGAGGGAGGTAGAAATACATTGGAGTATGAGAGAGAGAGGTGCGCAGACCTCTATTTATTAACAATTAATAATCAAACATACATCCACGATCCACACAATCCATTCATCCATCACATGAACAATTAAATAAGTGCATATCCATGACCACGGTGTGTTTTAAACATTCCACACATGATTCAGCGCATCACATGGCTAAAACAAATGAGTTTTCAAAATTAGATAAGTTTTGGCTTTCAAAAAGCTGGGATCCAATCAAAATTGGTATTTGAATTTCGAAAAACTCATTTATTATCTTAACATGCAATTAAATCTAATTTAAAAGCAATAAACACACATCACATGCGCACACTCTCCGAATTAATAATTCCATATTATTCCTTACAAATTAGAACATTTCTAATAATCTAACAGTTAGATTAAACCCCCTTAATAATCTAACAATTAGACTATTTAAAAACTAATCTAACTCTTTAGATTAATCCAACAAAACTAATTATTAATTTATCACATAAATTAATAATTAACTCTAATTTATTATTAATTATCAATCTAACAATTAGACTAGATAATTAATAAGTGTTAATCATTAATTTAACCATTAAACTAATAATTAACACAAATTAACAGTTAAGCATTAATCTAATTCTTAGATTAGTGGATAAAATTAATTATTAGTTTAACTCTTTAAACTAATAACTAGTTACTCCTTATTAAACCATTGTATTAGTTAATTAAAACTAATTATCAATTTAACATTTAAACTGAAAATTAATTCGAATTAACTAATAATTACTAACTTAACACTTAAGTTAGACAATTAGAATTAATTATTAATTTAACATTGAAATTAATAATCAATTCCAATTATTAACAACACTTTGTTAATTAAAATGATTCTATAATCATATTGCCCAAATAAGTAAAATTTGATAATAATTTAAATTTCAAAAACAATTTTTGAAACCAAATTATAATCTAATTTAATTATTAAATGAGCAAAAGGGGTTTTAATAGGGAATATAAATGGGCTAAGCCCATAAGGGCACCTGGCTCGAGCCAGGCTCGAGCCCTGGCTCGGCCAGGGGCTCGGACCTAGGGGGGCCCTGGTCCGAGCCAGGGTCTAGCCAGGACCTGGCCGGTCAAACCGGTCGGGCCGGCCCCCCCGGTTCTTCCCCACCTGCAACAACCCGACAGCTTCGTTTGAGTTGCAGGAAACCCTAGCCGGCGGCGGGGCTCCACGGCGCAGCCCGGCGGCCACCCCAGCGTCGCCCGGCCCCCGGCCGGCGATGGCCCAGCGCCGGTGATGCCGCCGGCGCCGGCATGGCCGCCTGTGGGGCCTAATAGAGGGTCGGTCAGCCTCTTAAAACACACCCAAAACCAGATTTCTCTGCGTTAACTGCGGACATGGAGAAGAAGGGGCTCCCTCCGGCTAACTCCTTGTTGCCCGATGGTTCCCAGCAACCCCGTGGATCATCCAGGGTATTGGCCATGCCTCTCCAACATTTGGGGATGCATATCCGAAGCCCAAACGGCCGCCGTTCTTCGTCAAACGAAGAACACCATAAACCCCAAAAAAAATTTCGAAAAATTGCAGAAATAAAATAATCAAATTATTTTAACATTAGTGTTCATCTCATGAACATGGATCCTGCAAAAAGATCGAACTGACGCAAGGAATAATACACAGAAAAATTAATTTCGGAAACCGAAACGGGACGAGAAATGGTGGAACTGGCTCTCATACCACTGTTGGGTTTTCTCGTTTTCTCCGGATCACTCACGCAGCGGAAAATAAAATTATTTATAGCGATCCGTTCCCATTTCGAAATCTAAAATACAAGATAATCGGATTATCTTTTCTCACCGTGTGCGGATTCGAATCCGCAGCCGTTTGGTTTCGTCGGTGCGACACCGCAAGCCGCGCAAGCGTCCGGCCTCTAGCGAAGACCACGTGATCCTCCCCGCGACGGATATCCTCGAGTTCGTCGTTCTTCGCAGCCCACGAAGCCTCCGCCGGTCGCCGCAATGATTGCCGCAGCGCGCGGACGATTTCCCGTCGAACGGGATTCGGAGAAGTGGCAGAGCAGATCTGGATCTGCCTGGGCGTCAGAGAAAGACATAAACTGAGGAGGGGCGGCTAGGGTTAGCAGCAGCTTGGCCTACTCAGCCCGTTCGCTATGTTTTATACTAACCGCGCGGTTTTTCACAAAAACCCCTGGTTTATATAAAACCCACTTATTTATCCATCGCCTTGAGAATCATGTGCGTGTGACCCTCTAGGCCCAAGTACCAGTCCAGTTAATGACCCAACAAGCCCAGTGACTCCTCACTGGCTTTATTAATTAATTAATAACCCTTTATTAATCAATTAATCAATCGAATTGATGTCGCACATCGAATTCGACCGGGCCTCCGATCACGTTGGGTGCCAAGCAACACCGCGTGAACCCAGAAGGTATTTGGGGTTAAGTAACCCACTCTTGGAACCTTTCCGCCGACAGTTACCGCGTGGATATAATCCTTCATTCGTACAATGCTCTCGAGTCAACTCAGGGTATGGCGAGCTGTCAAACCCTAACCGGTCGAGTCACTTGGATTGGATGCCACTGATAAATATTGGAAAACTCCTTTCCCGATATTATCGTCTGCCCTGGCCAGGGACTTTCGCGCATCCTTCCTAGAGCATTCTCTCTCTAAGTACCGAGAGCGAATGATTCCTTATTGACACACAATTCCCTTCGACGGTATTCCGCTGCACCCAATCCTTGGCGTATTAGAATCCCGTGGCTAGAGATTCATAGACCAACGTCAAAGTACAGAAGTCCACCGCCAAGGTGTCCTTGGTGTCTCAGGTCCGAAGACCATCCACGCAACTGCGACAATAGAATCAAGCTGGTTGACAGTGAGGTACAATACCATCCAGCGATTCAGTCGGATCAGTTCAGTGAACTCATTCTCCAATGAGCACCTATAGATTCGTTTTAGTGTCTCCACACAAATGACTTATGAGACCAGTCATCCTCATCATATGAGCAGG
Source organism: Zantedeschia hybrid cultivar (assembly GCA_030544215.1). Lineage (NCBI taxonomy): Eukaryota > Viridiplantae > Streptophyta > Magnoliopsida > Alismatales > Araceae > Zantedeschia > Zantedeschia hybrid cultivar. The sequence goes on from JARZZO010000002.1 coordinate 65,446,923, forward strand.
AGTAATCTGTACTAATCTAACCGGATATCCGATGTCCTTCTCGGATATCCTCCGACTATGAACGATTAAGAATATGTGTGTTTAAGTGATCACTCTCAGTAGTATGATCTCATCATAATCTGATCACCATAGAACATATTCACGGACTTCATTATGAAAAGATAATTAACGCGATTTACACATAATCAATATTATGCCATTTTATTAATAATGAACGAGATTTACATTGTTAGATTGGCTTGTAGGCCACCTAAACTAACAAATGACTATATCGTTCCTCTACTCTTATCCAAAGGCATCTTATGCCATGATCAACAGTCCTCTCAACAGACAATGGCAGACCTCGGGTAAACACATAGTATCTGCCATCACTGAATTAAGTTCTATTGATCATATTGATGAAGAGCCACGCGGTGCATTCTCAATGACTCGCGCTACGGCTTAGAGTTTGTTACGAAGGTTTTACTTATTTAGTTTGGTATCATCATAGGTGATAGTATTAAATATATCGAATATATTATAAATACTAATAACCTAGCAAATATTTAAGCATACGCATCACATGCATGTCATTAGTGTGGTCATGGACGGCACTGCGGTTTGACTTGAGCCAGGCAGTCAAACGCACACACATACACAATATAACAACTTATATCATGAGTCTGCAAACCCATGGATTCAATGAACTCCTTCATTTTCATCTAGTCGGCAGTTGTGGATCATCCTCGCTCCGCGCGCAGCCGCCTCGATCAAATTACATCATAATTCTCAATTACATAATAATTCAAAAGAGGAAGCCTTATGGGGATTACATCGAGAAGGAGGGTAGAAGTACAATAGAATATGAGAGGAAGAGGTTCGCAGACCTCTATTAATAAACAATAAAGCACACAATCATATTCCACATCCACAATTAATGCTCGTCCATGACCACCATGTGTTTTAGTTAAACAAACCACACATGAATTGCGCATCAAATGGGTAAATAAATTTTTTCAAAAATAATAATAATTTCAGGTTTCATAAAACCAGGGACCAAACAAAATTTGGATTTAGAATTTTTGAAAAATTTTCATTAAGTCAAAGTATGCTAATTTAAATCTAATTCAAACAAGCAAACTAATGCACATAAACTCTAATTTGACAAGATTGTAACATTCCATACAGATAAGATTAACTGGCATTAAATGATAAATTTAACAATTAAATTTATTCCCCAATTATGTCCTTTAATCTAACAATTAGATTGAATTAACAACAACTTGTTAATTACCACTTTAATCCATATTAATCTAATTATTGGACCATAAAATTAAAAACAGAGCTCAATCTTATTGTAAAAACTCATTACAAATAATAATTAAATTCTGTTTTTAATTTGGAACAAAAACAGATTAAATAGGGATTAAAAAACAAGAAAATAAAGGGAATTAATGGGCAGCGGTCCAATGGACCGCACCGGACCTGGGCTGAGCCCAGCCGGTCCCTGGCTCGAACCCAGGTCGCCCACAAGGGTGCGGACCTGGTCCGGGTCCAGGGCCGACTGGCTCGGACCCGGGGCCCGGCCAGGCCCGTCGGGCCCGCCCCCCCCACCCGAGCGCAGTTAGGAAACCCTAGCTGCGCGCAGGGTGGGGGGCGGCGGCTCCCTGCCGCCAGCAACTTGCCCCGCAAGTGCCGGCCGGCAGGGCCCCGGCCGGAGGGCAGCCGTCGGCACCCAGGGGCACCGGCTACGGCGCCGGCAACCCCTGGTTGCCGGCGGTCATCTTCCAAACCCCCCCCCCAAAAAAAAAAATTTGTTTTCTGCAAAAAAAAAAAAAAAAAAAATAGGAACCCCATACTTTTGAAAAATAAAAAAAAATCTAAGGGTTATTTATCCTCCCGGTCATGATGCAAGATCAATACTTCGATCCACGACCCCATGGAAGGAATCCCATGCTTCATCGAGCCCTTCCCAACGCTTGGGATGCCCGTGAACAATCCGATACGAGTAGTTCTTCGTCCGACGAAGAACACACGAAAATTGCAGAAAAATAAAAATTTAACGCTTACAGTTTGTCTTAAACTTGCTGTGTTCATCTCATGAACGCATCACATGCATGGAATTAATTACAAAATTATCAAAAAGAGATCGAAACGGCGAAAACACAGTGGAACCTGGCTCTGATACCACTGTTGGGTTCACTGTGTCGAGATCCGACCGAAAAACGCAGCGGAATAATATGTTCGGGATCGGATCCATCCCGTTTCGATCGTTAAAATAAAATCGGAGAAAATCGAGTTCACCTTGTGCGGATTCGAATCCGCATTCGTTTTCCGGTTCCATTGGAGCGATGCCGCAAGTCGCGCAGATGCCCGACCTCTAGCGGTATCCACGCGGTTCTCCTCGCGATGGATCGTCCTCACTTCCTCGCTCGCTACGGCGTTCGTAGATCCCGTCTGGCTGCGCGTAATCCACCGCGACATGCAAATTCTGAATCTCCCGTCGGACGAAAGCCGAAGCAGTCGGGAACCGCACGCCTAGAAGAGAGAGAAAGAGAGAAAGAACGAATGACAGTTAGGTCAGGGTTGCTAGCCCCGAACGTAGAATCCGTTCTTTTATAATAAGTCAGTTTGCAGTATTTCATAAAAACCCAGACTTATCCGAAATCCTGTCGGATTATCCATCGACTTGAAAACCATTTGCGTGTGACCCTCTAGGCCCAAATACCAGTCCAGTTAATAGCCCATTAAGTCCAGTAACCCTTTACTGACCCACTGAATTAATTAATATCCTTATATTCAATTAATCAGCCGAATTTAATGTCCTACAATAAATTCGGACGGACTGCCGATCACGTTGGATGCCAAGGAACATCGCGTTATCCGGGATGGCACTGGGGTTATCGCAACCCTCTATTGGAACCTTTCTGTCATCGGTTAGCGCGCGGATATAATCCTTCATCCGTGCAATGTTCCCGAATCAACCTAGGGCATGGTTTACTGTTAAACCCTATTTGGTCGATTCACTTGAATCAGATGCCGCTAATCTGAATCCGATAACTCCTTATCGATTACAGAGTCCGCCCTGGCCAGGGACTTTAAGCGCATCATTCCCGGAACATTCTCTCTCAAACTACCGAGAGCGGAAGATCCCGTATTGAACACACAATTACCTTCGAGGGCATTTCCCTGAACCCGATCGCTTGACTTATTGATAACCCATGGTTAGGGATTCGTTCGTCAACGTCACAGCTCAGAAACCTACCAACAAGATATCTTTAGAGTCTCTGGTCCAAGGATCATCCACGCAACCGTGACAAATGAATCGAGCTGGTTAACAGTGAGGTGATTACCATCCAGCGATTCATAGTCGGATCAGTTCAGTGAACTCATTCACCAATGAGCACCTATAGGTTCAGCATAGTGTCTCCACACAAGTGACTTATGGGATCAGTCACCCTCATCATATGAGCTGAAGTAACCTATACTAGACTATCCGGATGTTCGATGTCCTATCTCAAACATCCTATGACTAGGAACAAATAAGATTATGTGTTTATAAGTCTTCGGTCCCGTAATTATGATCTCATCATAATCCGAAGACTGTTGCACATGTTCATGGACTTCATCGTGATACGATAAACACAGATTGAATTAATTACACACAATGAATTATTATCATTTATTAATAATCTGAATAAGTACATAGTATCGGATTGGCTTTGAGACCATCTAATACTAACACAAGGTATCCAGTAAATCTGTTGAAACCACTCCATATGAGATATGGAATGGAAGGAAATCAGACTTTAAACATGTTAAAGTCTGGGGATGTCCTGCTCATGTTAAAAGACATGACGCAAATAAGCTGGAGTCCAGAACTAACAAATGCAGATTTGTAAGATATCTAAAGGAAACTCATGGATATTACTTTTATCATCCTAGTGAACAAAAGGTGTTTGTGGCCAGGAGAGCTGTCTTTCTGGAAGAAAGTTATATTCTCCAGAAGGACAGTGGGAGTAAAGTAATTCTGGAAGAAATTCCAGACCCACAAACTGATAATGGTTCATCAGATGAACTATCAGTTTCTGAACCTGTTCAAAATAATATACAGGAACCTTGTAGGTCTAAAAGAGTACCTAAACCACCAGAAAGATATGCGGGACATATTAATTTGGATGGTTCAAGGATACTCTATAATGAGGATGATGATCCTAAGACTTACCAGGAGGCCATTGAAAGTCCAGAGGCCGGTAAATGGCGGGAAGCCATGAATTCTGAAATACAGTATATGTACATCAACCAAGTTTGGAACTTGGAAGATTTACCCGATGGTATAGTACCTATCGGCTGCAAATAGATCTTTAAAAGAAAGATCGGTGCAGATGGACGTATTGAGACTTATAAAGCAAGATTAGTGGCGAAAGGCTATCGTCAAAGACAAGGTGTTGACTATGACGAAACCTTTTCACCCATTGCCATGATTAAGTCTATCAGAATTCTTCTCACTATTGCTGCCTACCATGATTATGAAATCTGGCAAATGGATGTGAAGACTACCTTCCTCAATAGAAACCTTGAGGAGGAGGTGTATATGATACAACTAGAATGATTCACATTCAAAGAATCTCCAGACATGGTATGTAAGTTGCAGAGGTCTATTTATGGACTGAAGCAAGCTTCCCGAAGCTGGAACATAAGATTTGATGAGGCGATCAAATCTTATTGCTTCATTAAGAATGAAGATGAGCCATGTGTGTACAAGAAAAACAGTGGGAGCGCAATCACATTTCTGATTCTTTACATTGACAACATCCTACTCATTGGGAATGATATAAGAATGATGTCATCGGTAAAGATATGGTTGTCAAAGAACTTCTCCATGAAAGATTTGGGAGAAACATCTTACGTATTTGGAATACGGATCTATAAAGATAAATCAAAGAAGATGTTTACTTTAACCCAATCTATATACATAGAAAATATTGTCAAAAGGTTTGGCATGGAAAATTCCAAGAGAGGTCTCATACCGATGAGACATGGAATGTCACTTTCTAAAAGTCAGTCTCCCAAGACACCTGAAGAGAGGGATGTGATGGATAAGGTTCCCTATGCTTCTGTGATAGGCTCCATCATGTATGCCATGCTATGTACTAGACCTGATGTAGCATATGCTCTAAGTGTTACGAGCAGACATCAGGCGGATCCAGGTGATGAATACTGGAAGGCTGTGAAATGCATCCTTAAGTACTTAAGAAGGACTAAAGATCTATTTCTAGTCTATGAAGGAGGAGACTTAAAGCTGCAAGGATATACTGACTCGAGTTTTCAGTCTGATCCTGATGACAGCAAGTCAACATCAGGTTTTGTTTTCACACTCAACGGGGGAGCAGTGAGCTAGAAGAGTTCCAAGCAGGAAACCACTGCTGATTCGACAATGAAAGCCGAGTATATTACTTCTGCTGAAGCCGCCAAGGAAGTTGTATAGATGAAGAAATTCATCGGTGATCATGGTGTGGTGGAAAGCATATCTGGTCCCGTCCCACTGCTGTGTGACAACAATGGAGCGATTGCTCAAGCGAAAGAGCCGAGGTCTCATCAAAAGTCGAAGCACATTTTGCGGCACTTTCATCTGATCAGGGAGATTATAGCTCGAGGAGATGTCGTGGTGGAAAGAGTTCCTTCAGCTGACAACATAGCAGATCCACTGACAAAGCCTTTGTCTCAAAATGTCTTTCAGCGTCACTTAGAGAATATAGGTATTCTGTATAAAAGTGATTGGCTTTAGTCTAAGTGGGAGATTGTTAGTATTAGATGGTCTCAAAGCCAATCCGATACTATGTATTGATTCAGTTTATTAAATGACATTAATTTATTGTGTGTAATTAATTCGATCCATATTTATCGTATCACGATGAAGTCCATGAACATGTGCAATAATCTTCGAATTATGAGGAGATCATAATTACGGGACCGAAGGTTTATAAAAACATGTTCTTATTATTCCTAGTTATAGGATGTTTGAGAAGGACATCAAACATCTGGATAAACTAGTATAGGTTACTTCAGTTCATATGATGAGGGTGACTGATCCTATAAGTCACTTGTGTGGAGACACTATGCTAGACCTATTGGTGCTCATCGGCGAATGAGTTCATTGAACTGATCCGACTATGAATCCATGGATGGTAAACACCTCACCGTTAACCAGGTCGATTCTTTTGTTACGGTTGCGTAGATGATCCTTGGACCTGAGACGCCAAAGATATCTTGTTGGTACGTTTCTGAACTTTGACCTTGACTAACAAATCCCTAACCATGGGTTATCAATAAGTCAAGTGATCGGGTTCAGGGAAATGCCCTCGAATGTAATTGTGTGTTCAATACGGGATCATTCGCTCTCGGTAGTTTGAGAGAGAATGTTCCGAGAATGATGCGCTTAAGTCCCTGGCCAGGGCAGACTCTGTATCAGATAAAGAGTCATCCGATATAGATTAGCGGCATCTAATTCAAGTGAATCGACCGGCTAGGGTTTAATAGTAAACCATACCCTAAGTCGATTCGGGAACATTGCACGGATGAAGGATTATATCCGCGCGGTAACCGTTGACAGAAAGGTTCCAACAAAGGGTTGCGATAACCCAAGTGCCATCCAGGATCACGCGATGTTGCTTGGCATCCAACGTGATCAGATGCCCGTCCAAATTTATTGTGGGACATTAAATTCGGCTGATTAATTAAATATAAGAATATTAATTAATTCAGTGGGTCCGTAAAGAGTTACTGGGCTTAATGGGTTATTAACTGGACTGGTAATTAGGCCTAGAGGATCATACGCAAAAGGTTTTCAAGTCGATGGATAATCCGACAGGATTTCGGATAAGTCTGGATTTTTACAAAAAACTTCAAATAGGCTTATTATAAAAGAAAGGATACTACGTCGGGGGCCAGCAACCCTAACCTAACCGTCGTTCTTTCTCTCTCTCCTCTCTACTGGGCGTGCGACACGAGGCGGCTATTTGGTGGCTCCACTTCGACTCCTGACTGCTCCGCCTTCCATCCAACGGGAGATTCCGAATCCGCATGTCACGGCGGATTATGCCCAGCCAGACGGGATCCACGAATGCCGCATCGAGCGAGGAGGCGAGGACGATCCATCGTAAGGAGAACCGCGTGGATACCGCTAGAAGTCGGGCACCTGCGCGGTTTACGGCATCGCTCCGACGGAACCGAAAAACGAACGCAGATTCAAATCCACGCAAGGTAAATCCGATTTACTCCGGTTTTATTTTGTTAATCGAAATGGGATGGATCCGATCCGAAAATAATTTTATTCTGCTGGGTTTTTCGGTCGGATCCCGACACAGCGAACCCAACACTTTCTTGCCCTGACCAAGGACTCCTGAGCATCATTCCCTAACATATTCTCTCTCTGGTTATTGAGAGTGAATGATTCCGTATTGACCACATAATCACCTTCGTAGGTATTTTGCTAGATCCGATCACTTAACTAATTAAGATCTCATAGTTAGAGATCTATAAGCTAAAGTCAAAATCTAAAAGTTCACCGACAAGGTGTATTTGGTGTCTCAAGTCAAAGGACCAACCATGCTATTATGACGATAAATCAAACTAGTTGACAATAGGGTAATATTAACATCTAGTGATTCATGTCAGGTCAGTTCAGTGAATTCATTCACCAATGAGCACCTACGGGTTCGTCCCAGTGTCTCCACACAAATAACTATTGTTGAGCCATTTTTTGTCATTTTATTCATAATTTGGTGATAACATACAATGAAAATGTCAAAAATTAGTAATCTTCTTTTTAAGTTAAATAACCAAATTAATCGATTGACCACTGTTTTTCTTATTGGCTGAATAACTCATAGCTTTAAGACTATGTTGATCTCAGGAGCTCTTCAATCCTTTCGGTTAAAGGCTTACCTTTTTTTTTTGACCGGATCGATTGAAGGCTTACTGGAACTTCAATTATGTTCTTGTCGATAATCGAGTAGCAATGTTTAAGTCATGTATCTTGTTCAGACTCTTAATCGATCAAAGAACCCTTCATCACTCTCTTATAATCACTCTCTCTAATCGATCAAGATCTATCTCTAAGGCTAATCGAAGAGACATATCAATTATAAGACTATCGCTAATCGATTAGAGTCTATCTAACAATCAATATTGTCCATCGATTAAGTCTGTTTGTTCTAAGGCTAAATTGATAAGTTATGTCGATGAATCGGGGACATGCAATTTGTAATAAGATATCAATTAGTTCATCTCATTTAATAAATGGATAGATCTCCAAAAGGTATAAGTTGAAAGGTCTAAAACTTGATACTTAATCAATTTGCTTCATTAATCGCTTTTATATTTTCTTCAAATGCTTAAGTGTTTCTATATCGATTAAGTTAGAACCTATACTCAATTAGCCTTTGTTCCATTTGTTCATGCAATTGATGTCCAGCTAATCGATTACCTCCTTACTTCAATAACTACAATTTGTTTGGTTATCTTAATCGATTACATCTCTCTAATCGAATATCCCCTTACAATGGATTACTATTTTATATCGATTAACTGGTTAAAGGCTTTGCTCCTCTAATCAATTGTTTGTTTCACTTCGATTACTCGAGTCCTTTCGATTAAGTGAACTAACTTTGATCACTACTCTTATTGCACCTAGACAGTCTAATCGATTAGCTCCTTAAGACTAATCATTATGTTTCTATCAAAGACTTACTTTTTGATTAACCCACTATAAAGAGGATTTCGATCGTCTTCTTACCTCCACCTAAAATCGATTTCTCTCTATTCTTTTTGAAACCCTCAATGACCAGAGCTCCCACGTGAAGGACCGATCTTCAATTCTCCTCTTCCTCGTGTAATTTATTAAGAAAGGTAGAATATTTTAAAGCCTCTTGACCTCCTCTATCTTTCTCCTTAATCTATTCTAGATTCAATCTTGTTTTTTCTTGTATTCGTTGTTTCATCTCTTTCCAAACCCTATCCTGTTTGTTCCAATGGTCGCGCCAACAGCAGAGGCAACCACAACAACAGAAGCTAAATCAATCACCCCAGCTTCATCTATGGTTCACTTTGCTTTAGTGGCAGAACATCAAAGGCTTACAGCAGTAGTGATTGCCTACTGCGACTACAAAATGGTAGATTTTGTAGAACTGAACAGCTTGAGCAAAGTAGAGAAATACATGACAGATATGAAGTGGAAGCAAATATGTGAAGTTAATGAGCCTTACTACAAGGATATGGTCAAGGCATTCTACATTACGGCAGTAAAGCATACCTCCTGCCACGTCTCAACACGCATGAAGGGTAAGACTATCAACATCAAGTCTGCCCTACTGGAGGGACTGTTTGGATGTGAGGCGAAAGGTTTTGGGCCAAGACGTGGAAGTTAAGGCTCAAGGCATCATCGGTCCTCACTATGTATTGAAGGTTGGTAGTGTTGATGCCAACTAGTTATCAGTCAACAAGAGGATGCTACAATTGATTATCTCTCACTTCCTAGTCAACTTGGGCAGCACCTTCTCTGTGATCACTCAGAAAGATGCTAATTTGTTATACTTGGTATTACAGAAGAAATGAGTCAATCTACCAGTATATATCATGTAGAGTATGAACATGTAATAGAAACTCTATAGAAGCCCAAGAAGTCTAGAACAGTAGTATGGGTCTCTTATGGCCATCTAGTGATTGTTATTTTTAGACACTATGGCGTGGATTTTAATGCTGAGGAAGAATCCTTCCATCCAGCCATGACTTCCAATAGCGTCAGTAGGACCCATTTTTCTTACTCTGATGGTATGTAGCTCAAGGATTCAGTGGCCCCAGAGGAGCCAGAGGTAGCTCCAGTATGCTCCTATAGTACCTCACATTGAACAAAGAGAACCAGTAGCAATTCAATTTGAATAGCTAGGAGCTCAGGAACAGTAGCCGGCGATACATTTAGTTCTATGTGTGGCTCACAAGCTAATCACAAACAATCTTGTTCAATTATTAATAAATGGCATGTGATAAGTTGATAGTTTTGATCATTAAAAGAAAAAATACATATACTATATACATGATTTTATGTTTAAAACTGTATGAAATAATAGATAATTTTGCACTGATTCCAACGGTACCAATTTTGTCAAATTTCGAATTAAAAACATCATCATTTCATGTGAATAATAGAGTGCAGTGTATTTGCGATTTTCTCAGCAAAACCGAGATAATAAATAAATTCATTTTAGCAAAAATGTAATTTTATTCATGATAATATCTTAATTTACATTTATTTTTATATAAACAGGATATGAAAACGATGTGGTGCAGTGGTTAAGTCTTTGGAGACTTATAGGAGGTCCAAGGTTCAAATCTGAGTAAAAGTAACTACCTTTTTGGAAAAATTAATGGAGCAGGGGTAAAATGGTATTTGACTACTCTTTAAAGATTGCCCTAATTTCTGCTCAAGAAAGAGCCTTGGAGCAGCAGCCGCCGCCTCTTTCTTCCCTCCTTTCCTCTTTTTGAAAATACCCTCCCCTTTTAAAAGAATCTCCTTTCCTTCTTTTCTCTCTTCCGTTGTTTTTCCTTCTTCTCCTTCTTGCCTTCTCTCCCTCTCTCTCTCACTTTCTCCCTCTCCTTGCTACAGTACCCGCGGGTATTGTAGCAGCTATAGTAACCGAGTATTGTAGCACCCCCCTCTCCCTAGCCATTGTTCTCTCTCTCTCTCTCTCTCTCTCTCTCAAACCAGCAGCTGCCAGAGGCAAGAGGTGGACTTGAGGCACTGCAACTGACCACTAGAAGACATCAGCTTTCTCTCTCCATCGCCTCTCTCTCTAGTTTTTGAGTTCTCCATGTTACACTGTATTTCAAATATTTTCTATAAAAGTTTCCTTATAAAAGTAATGTTATTTTTTTATTTTCAATGTCTTTGTAATATTTCATATAGTTCTGTTAATGAGTGACAGTATCTCCTTTGAAAAAAGTTATATTTTCTCCCTCTTTTTGTTCTACAACTTTAATTTTTTCTTCTGTTGATACTACTCAAACTTTATATTCTACTTTTAATTAGTGTTTTAGAGGTAGTCTTAGTTCAGTAGATGGTCTAATTATGCTTGTTTAGGGGTGCTCTTTTTTTGAGTTCATAGTAAGTCCAGTTAATTTCAATTCTTATCTACCAAATCATCAAGCTCCATCTTCTTTACTTTTTGTTTTTCTCTAAAATCATAAGGTTTTCAACTTTAAAAATTTATTTCCCTATGGATTCGACCAAATCTCACCACTTGCTATTTTTCAAATAATTATATGTGAAAATTAAAATTTTAAGATTGATGTTCGAATATGCTTAACGAAACATAATTTCGAGCGATGAATTTTTGGCGTCGTTGTCATGGAATTTGATTTTTAATTTTGATTATTTTGGATTTAGTGTAATCATTCCTTATCTCACCTTCTTTTTCTTATTTTTGTAGGTGCATTGAAAAAAAAAAACGGAGGGAAGTGAAATCATTGGTTAGTGTATTCCAACTCTTCCATTGCTATTTTTCTTTATTTATTTTTCTTATTTAATTTCATTTTTTGTAGCTTCTAACTTAGATAGGTTTCTATTAATTAAAAAAAAAGAAGGAAAGCTTCAAATTCAAATTTAAAAATCATCATTCCAAGATTAGAAACCATCTATGTTAGGTATTCATTATTTTAAGAAAGGATGAATTAGTTTCCATTCTTAGTTATTTCTTTTTTTTTGTTGAAAATTGTAGGGGAAAGGTACGTTTTTCATTTATAGCAACTCATTCATGATTGCATAAACACCCCTTGCTTGATTTGACTGTTCCATTGCATTGAAAAAGACTTTTAAGGGCAATTCCAATAACAACATAAGGTAGGGATTTCATCACCCTTTTTTAGCCCACAAATCACCTTCCTTGCATTAGCATTTCCTAAATCTAATAAAAGTAAGTCGAATGGGACTTTAGGGTCTACACGGTGAGCGGTTTAAATCTCGGGTTGCCTCCTCTTTTGGCAATGGCGTCTAGGCTAGAGGTTAAACGGCAAACGCCTAAGCGGAAAAGTTGTTCCTTAATTAGGTCCCTACGAAAGTAGGGGGAGCCTCCCACTATCCTACCTCTTACTTGGCCGTTGATTGATTATGGTTGTAACTTGAGGTGGACCCCACTCACCTTGTGAGAAAATTTACATAGAAATCTAGGCAACCTTAGGTCATTAGGTTAATATTATTTGCTAATTTGTTTACATAAAAAAATAAAAAATAAAAAACAAAATTCAATTCCTTCTTCTCTCTCTTCGTCCTAGTGTATGCAAGATAGGAGATCTCAAAGCCTTAACCTTCTAGGACCAATTGCTGAAATCGAGAGAATTATTCATCAAAGAAATCTACCTCAAGATCACTATAGACACCGATTTTGGACCCCTTTCTGGTCACAAACCCCCATCACCTTATCCATCTCATTTAGCCCATCAAATTTTCCCACATAATTCAACCCACTAAATAATCAGGCCCATTAACTAATCTCCGCTTCCTCTCACCCGTGGAAGGCCAACCAGGCCGCCTTCCACCACCCGCGGAAGGCCAGCTACCTTGCCTTCCACCTTTTGGCCACCTTTTTCACTTTTTACCACCTTTTCGTGGAAGGCCAACCAGGTTGCCTTCCACCACCCGCGGAAGGCCAACCACCTTGCCTTCCACCTTTTGGACACCTTTTTCACTTTTCACCACTTTTTTTCGTGGAAGGCCAACTAGCCCGCCTTCCACCATCCTTGGAAGGCCAACCTATCCGCCTTCCACCACCCTTCGAAGGCCAGCCTGTACGTCTTCCACCGGCCTTCGAAGGCCACCCTGTGCCTTCCACCACCCTTCGAAGGCCAACAGGGCCGCCTTCCACCTCTTCGTGGAAGGCCAGCTACCTGGCCTTCCACGGGATTGGAAGACAAGATGGTTGGCCGCCCACTCTCCTAACTTCCATCTTAACCTCGTCTTCCCACGATCTCCTCTACTCGCCACCCTCACCCCCACTACTCCGATCATTCCCCACTCCGGCGACTGCCGCGCGCACCACCTCCCACTCTTGACCACTTCCCATTGGCTCTTTGATGATTTACGGGGATTTAGACCCCCATGTCCCCTCGAGAGGGGAGGTTGGCAAGTGGGTTGGTTTTGAGGTTAGAGAGGAAGTTAAGCGGGCAAGGAGTCAGAGAGCTTTAGGAGGAACTTCAAGCAGGAGAAAGCCTTAGGCAGTCAACAAGCCGGAGGGATCTTTCGCATTCCAAATGGGCTTGTTCTCTTAACTCTCTCCTTACTTTTCTCCTTTCCATTTCATTGCATCCCCACTCTCCATCCACTCAGTAACATCATCTCCTCCTCTCACTCTTTTTTTCTTTTAACACATCACGTCACTTTTCACACACGAGCACCCCCATCTGCATGCATGCATCTTAGGATGACCTAGCAACCCTTACTCCCCAGAGGTTTTAAACAAAAAAAATGGGAGGTGGGTGGCCATAACATATGGTCATCTTCCCTCCCCAAACATCCATCCGGTGCGCCTCCTTCCAATTTTAGTTTATTTCTATATTTGCATGGATAGATTCTACATATCACAGTCCTAATTGGGTTATCTTCTTCTTTTGTCTTGTCTTTTCCTTTCAGGGACCCTTACCGCATTTTTGCGTGCAGACTGCCCGAGCTCTCCTCCTCTGACCGGCCAGAGGAAGAGAAGAGGAATCCGCCGTCTCCCGCTCCCTCAGAATGCGATCACTCTCACCATCCTGCAAAGCACAGGGACCGTAAGGTAATGCTCCTGGCGATCACATACTTTGATTTCTAACCCTTCCAAATCGCCGCAGCGCTAAGATGAACAGAGAAGCCCTCGCCCGACGCCCGCAACAGTGACGGGGGACGTTCCGGGCGCCTACAGCCCTCTGGCGATCACGGTGGGACCTCTATAGCCCGCTGCGCACATCGCGATCAATGCTAAGAAGGGAAGGCCCTGATATATTTTATTTTGATCCAGACGGCCTATTGCTTGGCCGTTCAAGCCGCCAAACAGCCAAGCAGTTAGCTGTCCGACACCTTGGACGGCCACTTGCCTAGCCGTCTACTCCCCTGGACGGCCAGTACCCTGGCCGTCCTCTCGATTGGACGGCCAACACAGAGGTCGTACACTCTATTGGACGGCAGGCCCCTAGGCCGTCCTCCTCTACTCGACGGCCAACCTCTTGGCCGTCCTCAGCCTTTGACGGCCAAGTCCCTGGCCGTCCTCTGTACATGTATGCTGTTGCTGCCTGCTTTGTTGATTCGTTGTATGTTCTGACCCATTGGTTGTTAAGTTTCTGGGTCTTTTGGGGTACCCTCCGCGGCGGTTCTAAGGAAGAGCCGGCATCACATCTTTAGTCACCTCTCCCACAGTATTTGACTCTCCACCTGAGGATTCCCACTCGGGTGTGACTAGTCTTATTCTGTCGGGAACCTCCGTGAGTCTCTGCGAGCCAGAGATTCCCACTTGGCCGCCGAGCGGGTTATACCTAAAACCACCCGATAGGAACCCTGGGTTTGTGTGAGGGATTAATTAAGCCTTTCCATTCACAATCATCCACCCATAGGTGTCACTGAGAGAGTTATTCCAAAATATAAGACACCTAACTAAACCTTGGTGGAACAAGTTTTGAAAAAAGTCCAGGGTCGTTAAGGGTTTGAACTTGATTTGTTAGAAACCAACACTCATAATACACTGTTAACCTTTCAAGTGAAATATAAAATCATTTAGGATTTGTGTTTCATAATGAATCGAATGTATGGTAACACTGTGTATGATGACATGGATGAGTTTGGTAACAATGTCACACACAACCCTCTGTTCGAGATTGAAGAAGATCCACAACAAACCTTCATAGGTATGCTCCAAGCATCTAGAGAAGGACTTCCGAGGAAACATTCTGATGAATCTTCTACCTCGCAGGGAGAAGATGAGCCAGTAATTTCAAGTAGAACATTTCAAAATCTTGGAGAAGATCCGGAACTTATTGCTATGTTATCACGCTATACTCCAGATCAACTCATCCAGTTGGTTTCCCGTGGCAAAATTCAGGATGCCACTTCTCAAAAAACTCAATTCCAAGGATCTTCTAGCCGACCCCAGGCAAATCAAGCAATGTCCACTCAAACAGTCCCATCTAATCTCATCAACCAGGTCACACCTCCCAAGCAGGAGGAGTTCATCTATAAGAATGAGGTTGAGACTTGTGTGCGGCAACTCATGGCCAAAAATTTCAGCCTTAAGCAACCTCATTCTCTTTTGAGCTACTGTAAGCTCCCTCCGGCCTACTTTCCACCAGGATTCAAAGTACCTAAGTACAGGAAATACGATGGTACTACTGACCCACACCATCACTTATCTGGGTTTTTCATGGATTCCCACCAGTGGCTCTTCGATAGAGTCCTCCTTGTCCACCTTTTTCAGAAGTCTTTCGAAGGAGAGGCCTTGAGATGGTTTTCTTCTCTACCAGCCACTGACCTAATCAACTTTGATATGGTCTCTGAAAGATTTATTACCCACTTCAACCATATGGCAGCTTTGCCCCCTACCTTGTTTGACCTTATAATGGAAAAAATGAAGTCCGATGAAGACTTCACTCACTTTGCTAATAGGTGGAGAGCTATGGCTTCTAGAGCGAAGGTTGTCATCCCTGAAGCACAAGCGGTTACTATGCTCGTTAACAACGCTACGCCTCAGCTCCAAGCTATTCTCATGCTTAGCAAACTTCAAACATTTGCTCAGCTGTATTACCGAGTTAGGGTAGTTCAGTCTCAAATCCGAGACTCCACTCTGCCTTCGTTCTTTGAGAACAGAAATAGGAACAAGAAAGCCACACCAACTCCTACCACGGAAGGAGTCACCATCAATGAACAGGTCTGTATGCTAGCACAACCAACCAGGACACCCAATTCCCATCCTAAGTCTGACACTCAGCCCAATCAGAAACAATATTCAGCTGTTCCTCCCCCGACCAATTACAGTCGTCCTATGGCTAAGCGAGCATCATATCCGCCTCTACCAGAATCATTGGAGGATATTTTTTATGCCTTGCTAGTCTATAATGCCATTCAACTACCACCTCAAAGAGAAGGTGTTCCGCGCAATGCGGACACGTCCAGGTATTGCCCCTACCATAGGATCTCAGGGCACACGATCTACAATTGCTTCACCTTCAGGGATTGGGTGTATGACTTGAATGATGAAGGTCGGATAAACTGGGAGGACATGAGAAAGGCTATTGATGCTTTGAAGGCTAAGAAGGAACTAGGAATTGTGAAAGACCCATTACCTTCTCATCAAATGGTTCAAGATTCCTCCAGTTCTCAAGGAAAGGTCAACACTTTGATCAAAGACTTGGAGCCCGTAATAGTTTGCAGAGAACAATACTGGGAGTATGAAGGGTCTAGGATAAAACATCAAGATTCCACCTGGTCGCGTGAGACTAAAGGAGTTACTCCAAAAGTCTCTACGCTTTTCCCTAACGAGCCTTTGGTCCTAATCCGACCCAAAGAGCAACCAGCAACACTCAAGCCGGTCACTCTCATTCAGATCCCTCCGATTACAGCTGAGGGGCCCACCCTATCCATCTTCTGTCCAACCAGGAACCAGGGATCGATGACCGGCTTCAATCCCATAAGGTCACCAACGGAAGCGGATCCAATCTCGGTAGGGGTAACGCTCAGGAATCGCATCATTCCTCCAAGCCAACCCTTGGACTCCCAGGGTAACTCAATCCCTACCGCGGAGAATGCCCAGTCTGAGTATGACATCCTCCAACATTTAGAGAAGACCCCTGCTAAGATCTCTATCCTTGAGCTAATCCGGAAATCTCCCACACACAGGGAGACGCTGTTTAATTTCCTACAACAAATCACAATCAATAAGGATCTTCCTAGTGGAGGAGTCACTAATGCCATTCTCTCAGTCACTCAGACCCCCATGATCTCCCCCCGAGTGCCAATCCCTTCCTTTGTACCTAACCGCCACTCTTAATGGTCATTTAGTAGACTCCATTTTACTGGATACCGGAGCCTCTATCAATGTCTGTCCCCTTAAGACCCTCAAAAGGATTGGGATAGATCCATAGAAGGTTGAGTCCACCTCCATGATGGTCTCAGCTTATGATAATTCCCAAAGACCAGCATATGGAAAGATCTTCCTGCAACTGGAAATCGGCCCGGTAGCCATGATTTCGAAATTCTACATCCTGGATGTTAAGCCAATCTACAATGCTATTCTAGGGAGACCTTAGATGGACCAAACCTTGGGAGTCCCAACCACCAGTGCTATAAGTTCCCGTATAACGGGAAGATTGTGAAGGTCAAAAGCACTCCCTATATTGAATCATTAGACTCAATAACAGCAGAACAGATTCCGTCCATGATAACTTCCAGGAAAGGCAAAGAGCCCGTTCTTTCATCAGTCAATTCTCATCTTAGGCCTAAGCCTGGCATAGGTTGGCAACTCATGAGTAAGATGGGGTACAGCAGAACAGATTCCGTCCATGATAACTTCCAGGAAAGGCAAAGAGCCCGTTCTTTCATCAGTCAATTCTCATCTTAGGCCTAGGCCTGGCATAGGTTGGCAACTCATGAGTAAGATGGGGTATAGCTCAGGCTCCAGGTTAGGAAGAGAAGAACAAGGCATTCGTGACCCCATCTTAGAGAACCCTGTCATTGGGGGATGTGGCCTGGGTTACAAGTCTACTGAATTACCAAAAGGAACAAAGAAATGGTCCCTCATGAATCACTTTGTGAGAAAGAAGCAGGGATTGCCCAGGATAGAAGAGGGAGTGCAAGAAGAGAATGAGGATAGTCGAGAGGAAAATGAAGAAGATTTTGGCATATCATCCTTGTTTCATAAATCAAGCAGCCCACCGATAGGGCTCTTCTTGGCCAGGAATGAACCAGCTCCTGCTACGTTCATTTCTTTCTTGTTCCACCCACCTTTCATCCCGATGCTCTCAGCTCCAGTCGACGCCACTTCTTCTGAATGTTTCATGTTAGAGGCGTTTGGTCGCGAAAAAAAAAGTCTAATTCTCATCCTGAAGGGGGGGAAGTCACTTTCGAGGAGCTTACGTGGTGGGGCAACCCCGCCATCGTTGAATCTTTGTCCCAAGGGTCTACCCTTGTCCCATCCAGGACAAAACTGACCCATTTTCCAGGTCATGTACATAGCAGTTTAGGAATTAGGATAGCCTCCTCCCAGTCTAGAGATTGTAGGGCTAAGCAAGTTCCTTCGTTCTTAGTTCAGGAGTTAGCAAATAGGTGTAAAGTTTTGAATAAATTGGATATGTTTCTTCAGATAGGGATCATCTCTAAACCATTGGAGTTGGTGAAAGACGAATCTTGCAGTGATGGTCTGGGAGTATTTGAGCTTAGCGAAGGGGACGAGGAGGATGACTTGGCCGAACCACTTGTCAATGGGACGAGATGGTTTGATGAACCTTCGTCAGCCATCGGCGAACCCACTAAAGAAGTCAACCTTGGAATAGAGGAGGATCCGAAGATAGTGCTAATTAGCGCCCGATTGAGTCCAAAAGAAGAAGGGTCCATAATAGCCGTGCTCCGAGAGCATCGTGATGTGTTTGCTTGGTCATATGAGGATATGCCCAGATTAAACATAGAATTGGTGGAACATCGGCTAATCCTCAAGCCTGATGCTAAACCCGTGAAACAAAAGTTGAGACGGCTACAACCGGAATTAGCACTTAAAGTAAAAGAAGAGGTTGACAAATTACACAAGGCCAAGTTCATTCGGGTAGTGCTCTATCCTAAGTGGGTGGCTAATATCGTCCCCGTGGCAAAAAGGGACGGAAAGGTTATGGTTTGCATAGATTTTCGCAATCTCAATCAAGCATGTCCAAAGGATGATTTCCCACTACCTCATATAGACTTGCTGGTCAATAACACGGCTGGATTTGAATTGTTGTCCTTCATGGATGGTTTTTCAGGATATAATCAAATCCGACTAGCTGAAGAAGACCAAGAGAAAACATCTTTCATAACCCCATGGGGAACTTATTGCTACATGGTCATGCCATTTGGGCTTAAGAATGCTGGGGCCACCTACCAGAGGGCAATGATGGCGATCTTTCATGACATGATTCACATCGACATGGAGGTTTATGTGGATGATATCTTAGTGAAGTTTAAAACCAGGAAGGGACATGCTCAAGTTCTTAGGGCTGTAATGCAGAGGTCAAGAGAGCACCAATTGAAAATGAGCCCAAAAAAGTGTGTATTCGGTGTTTCCTCTGGTAAATTCCTAGGGTTCATGGTAAGCAGAAGAGGGATTGAGGTCGATCCGGACAAAGTGAAGGCGATAGTGGAAATGCCCCCTCCTAAAAATGTCAGGGATATAAAGGGTCTCATCGGCCGTTTGCAATTCATCAGACGGTTCATATCTCAACATTCTGTAAGATGTAAGCCCTTTTATGATTTATTAAAAGGAGGGGCAAAGTTTATTTGGAGTGATAAGTGTCAAAAGGCCTTCGACGAATTGAAGAGTTATCTCCTCAATCCACCAGTCCTTATGGCTCCTATCCCAGTGCGGCCTTTATTGCTATATGTCTCCACCACTGAAGAATCGGCTGGAGCAGTATTGGCCCAACTTGACAACGAGAAGAAAGAAAGAGCAGTGTACTATCTCTCTAAGCTCTTCAACGATGCTGAAAAGCGATACACTGCCATGGAAAGGACATGTGCGGCCGTCGTCTGGGTAGTGCAGAAATTGAAGCACTACTTCCTCGCCCACAAGGTCAAACTCCTAGCAAGAATGGACCCGATCAAATATTTGCTAGAGCGGCCAGTTGTAACAGATAAGCTGGTGCGATTGCAGACCTTCTTGAACCAATTTGACATTACCTATGTAAATCAGAAGGCTGTGAAGGGGCAAGCAATTGCCGAACACCTAGCTCATCATGCGCTGCCTACATTTTCGCCTGCCGACGAGGAATTCCCGGATGAGGAGTTGGGTCTAATAGTGGATGATACTCCATCCTGGGTCCTTTACGTCGACGGGGCACTTAATTCTCAAGGCAATGGGATAGGAGTAGTCCTCGTATCTCCGGAAGGGGTAAGTATTCTGCACGCTTGCCAACTCTCATTCTTAGTGACCAACAATGTCGCTGAATACGAGGCTCTCCTAGCTGGCTTAAAATTGGCGCTAGTCCTCAAAGTCCTGGAATTGAGGATAATTGGAGATTCTCAATTGATCCTCCGCCAAACCGTGGGGAAGTATCAAACCTGGGATTCAAAATTGAAGCCATACCAGGAGTTAGTGAAGTCGCTAACCAGGCATTTCAGAAGGATTACCTACGTACATGTGCCTAGGTCTCAGAACATCCTAGCAGATGCCCTGGCCTCCCTATCTTCAGCACTAGAGATTCTCGTCACCAAAATTTCAGCCACCATCACTCTACACAAGCAAGACTCGCCCTCCTTCCGGGACCCCTGGTTCCAGCAATTCCTCCGCTCATCTGAACATGTCTCTGCTATCACGGAAGAACTCATTCCCGATTGGGATGATGGGAATCCGTGGTATTTTGATATCATGAACTACCTTCGCGATGGGTCATTCCCATCTTATGCCACATCTTCTGACCGTAAGGCTATCCACCGTGCATCTCAACGATACCTTATCTTAGGCGGACGTCTTTTCAGAAGATCCTTCAGCGGGGTGCTCCTTCGGTGTCTAGATGATACCGAAATTCACCATGTCATGGAAGCAGCTCATGCAAGTGATTGTGGCGGTCATATCTATGGTCATGCCTTAACTCAGAAGCTCCTCATGTCCTATTATTGGCCTTCAATGGAGGCTGATTGTTCCATATTTGTTCAGAGGTGCTTGAAATGCCAGTTACATGCTAACAAGGTTCATGCACCTTCATCATCTCTTAAATCCATCATTTCCCCTTGGCCCTTCGCCATGTGGGCATTCGACGTTATACGACCTCTGGAGGATCGATCAGGCGAAATAAAAAGGAAATCATTTATCTTAACTGCCACTAAATATTTCACTAAATGGGCTGAAGCGGAAGTGTTTGTGGAAATCAAAGCATCCACGATGGTGAAGTTCATCAAGCGCAACATTCTCGCCAGGTTCGGGACCCTGCGCGATCTCATCACTGACAATGGACCACAATTCATCTCTCAGGAGCTCCAGGACATGTGCATTAAGTATGGCATTAATTTGCACCACTCTTCGCCTTACTATCCACAAGGAAACGGTCAAGCCGAAGCTACCAATCAGACTCTCATTCGAATCATCAAAAGAACTTGTAGATCTCACAATTATTCAGACTAGTCGGATCGCCTAGTAGAAGCTCTTTGGGCGTATCGTACTTCTGTCCGAACCCCCACCGGACAAACACCTTATGCACTGACATTCGGAACAGATGCGGTACTTCCATATGAGATTCTCCTTCCTTCTCTAAGAGTGCAGTTGGATAATGGAATTAGCGACGCCGAACGTCGTAAGGCCATCTTAACCCAACTGGAACTATTAGACGAAAAAAGGATAATGGCGGCAAACCACGCTCAAGTTTACAGAAATAGGATCGCAAGATTCTATGCAAAGAAGGTTCTCGAAAGAAAGTTTGAAATTGGGGAAATGGTACTCAAGAGAAAAATGATCAAAATTCCTGGTCCCAGGAGCAAGTTGCAAGAAAATTGGGAAGGTCCATTTGTAATCAAGGAGGCATACTCAGGTAATACATACCGCTTAATCAATGAAAAAGGAGAGGAGTTACCCCACCCATGGAATGGGGTGTATCTGAAGAAGTTTTACCCATAAAAACGCACAAAAAATTCAAAATTTTCAAAAATACAAAAAAATGAAATATCCCAAAAAGCAATAAAAATATTTGTAAATATGTACATACTTCAATGAAAATGACAAAAAAATTAGAAAAGACACAAAATCCAGCTGTCTGGTGACTGCCACATAACCCCCTGTCTAGGTCTAGTTGCATGATAGATTGGGTTAAACATTAAGGTTTGATTAAGACTTTGGTCCACCAGAATCTTAGACGTGTCTACTTTACTTTCATACGGATCCCTATGATCATCTTGAGATGCACACATCTACACGTTTTTCAAAGAGAACCTTCTTAAAATGAGTTCGAAGTCTTTAGTATACTGTCAAACTGCAACCTTTGCTCTTCAACTCTCGACTGATCAGGACAGTCGACACCCTTAAACGGTCGAGCTCAGCGAACTGCGGTTCCTCAACAACCCAATAGATGTAACCCCTCAAAAGGGCCCAAAAATGAAATGTAAAGGACCAAAGCACGTGAAGAGGGCAGTGTCCCCGCAGGCGGAATATCAAATAACCCCGAAAAATGTCAAAAGTGGAAAAGAAATATAAAAAAGAAAAGGGGTTCAAGCAATCATACAAAAAAGCCTGGTCGTGACCGTGCCTAGCCATGAAATCTACCAAAGGCCTGAAAAGACAAAATAGGGGCATCTACGAGGTCCAAAAGGGGTATGTTTTGTCATAGCTCGCCCTTTTAACGGTTTTGTCGATCCTCCTGTAAGGTTTGTCTCCAAAATTTCTTCACTTTTTCTCCCTCAAGGTTTAGTACGAGATAGCTATCTAAACACCGAACATCATTTTAAATGGTTCGTTTTTCAAAAATCGTCACATGCTCACATGATCACAGGAGTCCAAAATGAGTAAAGAGTAATGTCAGTGTTTCTGGTGAACCAATTTCTTAACCATAATCTCAATGAGCACTCTCGAAGACTTCAGGCTTAGGTCAATGCATGCGCGTCACCAATAGGTGCGACGGCGTCTGATTCTGGGTCAGCGTCGCACGGTTGACCGTTAGGGTTCCAAGGTGTTCCATCTTATACCTTCTAGATTGTGAGGAAAGAGACCCGGGTCCGGCAAATCATTTACCTCGAAAACTTTTTTTGGCAAACTGGGTGGTCGGAAGCAGCTGGGAGCCTAAGCATGGCATGACGGATTGTCATCAGTATGAGTCTTAGCCGGTCAAGGTAAGTTTGAGGAGTCTAAAGGCCCAAATCAATTTAGATGTGTGCTTAGGATACCTGGGAAGTTGAGTGTGCATTTCCCTTCCATCATTCAATCAGGCTAAGTTTGGGCAATCACCAGGTGGTCGGCATCAAAAACATGTTTTCATCCATCACATACCCCACTTATTAATATCCGCCAGTATTTGCATATTTTGTTATCACATCGATTTCAATGCTCTTTCTTTTGTCTGATTAGTAGGACACGGCCCCTTGACCCTATGCGAAGGCTAGGGAAAAGGTAGTTGCTCTTTTGGGCAAGGGGCTGAAAACAGATACTACTAGCTTTTTCCCCTAATGTTGTGCATGCAGGAATAACAGGTATGAACAAAAAGCAAAACAAGAAGTGCTCGGATACAAATAGTGAAATATGCAAGCATAACATAATGTTCATACATCACGACACAGGGGCATACCCCTGCGTCAGCTCTCAATCCCTCTTCCTTCCTTCTGCCTCATCATCTCTCCTATCTCGAGAAGAATGCCTCATCTGACTCTCAGCGTCATCCTCCTGAGCACGGCGATGACTTGATGCCGGTCGCATAGACCCCGATGAGCCAACAGGTCGTAGTGCTCTCCACGTGTCCTCAGCAAGAAGGGAGTCAAGGTCTCTAAAGACAGAGCTCCCAGCAGGTGCCTAGCCAGCCGATGGGGTAGGAATAGGGGGACGAGCTCCCGGACTCTGTGCGCTGGATCTCGCAGCTCGTTCTCTCCCCTTCTTCATCACTCGGTCCCACAGAGTCTGGTACTTGAAATCAAGCTCCCTCACCTCTGTCTGCGACCTCGTCAGCTCCTCCCGCAAGCCGGCTATCTTACCCTCCCAGTACACGTCGGGGTGGGATCCTTCTCTTGCCCTAGCCCGAGCAATCCGCCCCTCTAAGACCTGATCTCTCAACTGTTGATTGAGGCTCTCCAATTCCTGCGCCCTGGCTAAAGCAGTCTCCACCTCCTGGCGCTGCAAAGGAACTTAGGGTTAAGCAAACTCAATCGAAATGACACAAGAGCAGAACAAGTCTCACCTGCTATGCCAAATACGCCTCCCGGGCCTCCGCACGACGGAGGGCATCTTGCAACCTCGCCTCCCAATCGGCAGGGGAAGCTGGCCCCTGGGATGATGAGCCCGCACCAGGATCTCCTCGCAGCCCGTGACGGGCCAGCGTCTCTCTCTACATCACAAGGGTTTTACAAAATAAGAGGACAACTTCACACCCGAAACCAAAAAAATCAAACTTCTTACCAATTCTCCAATCTGGCGAAGCAGGTCACTCGTCTGCAGAACCAGAATCTCATTCTGATTCTTTAGGATCTGCACAGCTTCGGTTTCAGGCATCTGTTGCAGGAATACCACCAAGATTGGTCAGTGAGAAAAGATTGGGTGAAATGGATTAAAGGGTTTAGAGTGACGCACCCGCCGCGCATCCAGAAACATGCGATCTGCGTACCGTCAGGCATAATCCCCCAAGTATCTATAACTGTCTCGCAGGAATTTATCCTCCTGCAGGGCATCCCCGGTGCGGTACCATACTTCAATTTCAGCTCGCCTCACCACTCGCCAATCCTGACCAATTGCAGAAGATCGGCGACGACCGCGGTTCATATCACGATAGGTAGGAAAGGCGAGTAAAGGTTGATGCCATCCCCACGTGCGGTAGGCCATCCGAACAAAGAGGCCGTCACAGATGTTAACACACAGCAAGGGCACCTCCCGCCGGAATTGGGAGAGACTCTGAGACACCCATGGATGATCGGCCAGGTCCTCCTCTGCATATGGCATCCACACCACCTGAATGAAGTAAAAGGTCAGACTCAATGAATGAAGTAAAAGGTCAGACTCAATCATTGGTTAAGATGCACATACATCTCGAATCACTCACCATATGAGGAGGAAATGTGTCGAGCTGGGCACGGATGTCCTCCACGCGGTACATCACGGGACGATAATCCCGGATCACTTCCCACCGCGCCATAAGTGGAGTCCATCCCTCACGATCCACAGAGACGGCCCCGCGGCCGATGGGAAAGCGGGTATAACCCCAAATCTACAAGGGACAACACAATTAATGCCAACCAACATAAGTGAGGAAGGACGGAGATCAACAACCAAGAAGGATTACCTGAAGAAAAGCCGTGAATCAACCCAAATTGCTAGATCCATGGCGATAGCTCACCAGATGGGAAAAGAGGTGACCCAACATCGCAGCTCCCCATGCCATCTTCTTTGCTGCTTGGAGGTCCTCCAACAGCGGCAGATACTTCAAGTTAACCTTGTCTGAAGCTGTAGCAAATAGCAGCCTTCCGAAGAAGAATAAGAGGAAGATCCGTAAGTTCTCATCGTCTGAGCGGCCATCCAAGTCCAACAAAGCCTCTACTCTCTCTGCAAAAGCCTCAAGGGTCTCGCTCGGCATCCGCCGTACCCTACTCAATCCCACAGACTGGGCGAAATGTCCGAGGGGTATGTGAGATAGTGCTCCTTGAACCCGATAGTACCCCTCACCCAGGAGTCGATCTGAGAGCTGCCTGTAATCCCTGAGCTCAGGACCCACTACTGGATTACCAATGACCGGATCCCTGAGCTCAGAGCTGCCTGTAATCCCTGAGCGTGGGAAGCATGTGTCCCCAGGGCATGATGAAGGCTCTACATCTGTCATCCCAGCGCTCTCGCAGAGCCACCAAGAAGGGTGCATCAACCATGAACGGCCGGATCCGAAACAACGGCCCGAACCCAAACGCATCCACCTGGAAAAGGAGCCGATCGGGCAGCGCATGGTACCAGGCCCAGACCAACTCCTAAGAAACTCTGCCCTGGACTCTCTGTGGACCCTGTAAATCCCAACAAGATTAAAAGTTAGGAGCATGATCATACAAAAAAGATTTTAAATGAGTGAGGCAGCTGGCCCCCACCCTGACGGACGGCAGGCCTGCTCGCCGTCCGTACGGATGAACGGCGGGCCCCTCCGCCGTCCGTACGGACCCCCCCCGCCGTCCGTGCGGATGGGCGGCGGGGCCCTCCGCCGTTCGCACAGACGGGCGGCTGACCCGTCCGCCGTCCGTACGGACGAACGGCGTAATCTCCTGCCGTCCGCCACGCTGGCCACCGCGATCAAGAAGGAAGAAGGCAGCGAAGGAACTCACCTTCTTCTTCTTCGGGGGCACCTCCTCGTTGCCACCGCTTTCCTCATCATCTTCTCCTTCTTCTTCTTCTTCCTCTTCATCAACTTCATCTTCCTCCTCTTCATCATCCTCTTCCACCGCCCACTCTTCTTCTTCTTCTTCCTCTTCGACGCGAGGCGTGTCCTCGCCGCCGCCGCCGCTAACACCCACCCCGCCGCCGCCGCCGCTAACACCCACCCCGCCGCCGGCCGCTGCCACCTCATCGCCACCACCGGTCCTCCTCCTCCTAAGAGAGCGAGGAAGACAAACTCGCGCCATAGGAGAGTGAGGGAGAAATCGGACTCGGAAAAGAAGAGGAAGAACGGGTCGGGAGAGCAACTAGGAGGCCCCGAACTTCTTAAAGCCACCCGACGGGTCGGACGGCTGCACGCGTGGCCGCCCGACGGGTCGGACGGCCTCCCATATGGCCGTCCGCCCACATGGACGGCCACGAGCGTGGCCGCCCAACAGGTAGGACGGCCACCAACGTGGCCGTCCACTATCCCAGACGGCCACCCAAGCGGCCGTTCGCCGTGGACCTTGTTCGTGCCAAGGGAACTTTTTTTAGGAAAGCAAAATTTGTATTATTCACTAGAATTTCAATGAATACATTATTCCAGTGCTCTACGGCCCATGAAAAAGGCACATACAGCAGGTCATACATTTGTTAAGTAATTCACATATCTCTCGACTTCCTCTGAAGTCTCTGCTACATCAATGCGAGTCTTGGTGAGTCTAGAGTGGCGACGCCATGCACGTCGGAATCGCTTTATAGCTCGCGCTTCCCTCGCGTACCCTGTATGCCTCGGCACAATCAGCATATCATGCGAAGCGGGGAATGGCACCTGTCTTGGAACTCCAATATGGAGATGGCAACGATGCCCTTGGTACACGGCTAACTCGTCAGGGCCGATTAGCCACAACTCACGCTCACGAGAAGCCCTTGTGGTAAACTCCATACCCCAAAGAATCATCGAAACAAAGATGAATTTTTCCACGGTCAGAAAGTTCAAGTAATCACGCCAGTCATCCCTCATCTTGAGATGAGCCGTGAGACACCTTATTTGATCTTCGGAACCAAGAAGCGAGCGTGCAGGATACTATGCGCTGTGCTGAAATATCCTGGAGGTGGAAGTCACTTTCTCATCAAAATCAAAAACTAAGTGCATCTCCATCCACAACTACAGAGTGAATAAGCTCCCCCTTACAGATCGCCCCATGCTCATGTGACTAAGCCCTCCATATAGATGTGACAGAATTACCGGAGCAAGAGAATAACCTTTCCACAACAAGCTCAGCACACCCACATACTCTCTTTCTAGCACAGAGCCTGAAGTCGGAAACCACAAGACTCCTCCAAGGACTAGGCATAAGCCCCGCATCAGTCTCTCAGATTCGACCGTCTTGCGTTTAATCTCTCGGACCAACCAGTGCGCAAGGCGATCGGCGAGGATTCCTCGCTTATCAGTCATGCGGCATACCTCCCGTTTGTCTTGCACAATATCAGCAAAGATTACCTCCATGCAGGCAAAGCCGAGGGATCGCCAGTGGCTAGGCCCTCCCAGCCACAAAAGATTTCTACCTCCTCCACCAGCACTGTCGCCTCAAACTCTCGGAACACGAATGTATGCGTCTCCGGATGCCACAGTTCGAGCAGTGCACCCAGCCCCTCCCAATGCCAGTGAATGGAGGTGAACCACTTCGCGAACACAATGGATCGGGTCAGATTCCACCGGCGCATATATACCCTCATGTCTAGGGTGATCTCGTCCATTAGGGCCGCAAGCCATGCATACTTGCGAGTATGCCGAGCATCAGGGAATTTGGGAATAGGCTGCAGGACAACCAAAAGTCAAGAGGAGAGAGTCAAGGTGAACGACGTAAAAGTTTGAGCATACCTGTCCATGGGCCAGTAGGCTGCTGAGATGGCCTTCAACATCAGATAGAACCTGAGGTTCCCTAGCAGTCGCATGAGTAGAAGGCGAGGCCATTTTTCCCACAGAAAGTTTGAGTTCTCGAAGAAAGGCTCGGGACAACCCTCCCCTTTTAAGGCCATAGGATAGACTACAAACTTTCCATATTCCATAAAAGACGAAGGGTATGCATATCCCCTCCACCTTTTCATGGACGGCATATCCCTTGGCCTTCCATCCTTGCATAAACGGCACATCCCTTGGCCTTCCACCCTTTCGTAGAAGGCATGCTAGTTGGCCTTCCACCATTTTAGAAAAGGCTCACCTACGTAAAGATATATTGCCCTTCTCCCCTCTCTACTTTGAGGAGGTAACTTCATCCCCAAGTTCAGGAGACCACTTTGCTTAACATCAACAAATTAATGGTTATTCCTGAAAATCGAGTCAAAGCCATATCGGATTAACATTCTACCATTAGAATAGCCATATCTTCCATATCGGCTTCGACTCGAAACTAACCATTTGCTTCTCGTCCTTTTGCAGTTTAAATACTTAGATGATGTGATCATTGGATATATGAACTTTGCTAATGTGTGCTATTGCAGCTGCAGAAAATCTGAAACAAGTAGGATTGAAGATACAGGAGGTTAATAACTTTGGGCGTATAGACTCTAAGTTCCTCTTTAAACAAAACAATGAGGAGTCTATATTCCCCAAGTTATTCGATTGGCCAATAAATCCCTCCCATTTGCATTAGGAATTTGTTTTCCAAGTTTTTTAAACCAGCATGCATTTGCATAAACATCCATTCCCGCCCTAGGGGCAATAACCATAATTTATCACTCTACTTAACCCATTGTTGATCTGTGAGTCTGGCAATTGTTCGTCTGTTAGCCCCTTGAATTGCAAGACCTCATCCTTTTTCCAACACGTGTGCTTGAGATCCTCTCACTTGGCGATCACCTGATGCGCCAGGCCACCGCGCGCCCGTTGTGTCAAGACCTTTTCAAGTCACACTCCTCCATCTTTTAGGCTTGAGATCCCCTTGGGCCAGATCGTTGCATCCTAGTGCGCCAAAGCCTCGCGGTTCCAGCACCCGAGGGTCCCACGGATTGTGATTCTCTAGTTTGAATTTTGTCCCCTTCTTAATCACACTTGCAATCCAAATAGCCAACTCTCATTCATTTACCACATTCGCATATCATCCTAGGATATAGCTCATTTCTTCTTCGGGCTGTCCAAAATCAGGTTCGATTTTCGAGACACCTATTTATCATTCCGCTCCACTCCACTGCAAAACAGGTGTCCCGGAGGGGCATTTGTAGACACCGATTTTGGACCCCTTTCTGGTCATAAACCCCCATCACCTTATCCATCTCATTTAGCCCATCAGATTTTCTCACATAATTCAACCCACTAAATAATCAGGCCCAATAACCAATTTCCGCTTCCTCTCACCCGTGGAAGGCCAACCAGGCCGCCTTCCACTACCCGCGGAAGGCCAGCTACCTTGCCTTCCACCTTTTGGCCACCTTTTCCACTTTTTACCACATTTTCGTGGAAGGCCAACCAGGCTGCCTTCCACCACCCGCGGAAGGCCAGCCACCTTGCCTTCCACCTTTTGGACACATTTTTCACTTTTCACCACCTTTCTTCGTGGAAAGCCAACCAGCCCGCCTTCCTCCATCCTTGGAAGGCCAACCTGTCCGCCTTCCACCACCCTTCAAAGGCCAGCCTGTCCGCCTTCCACCGGCCTTCGAAGGCCACCCCGTGCCTTCCACCACCCTTCGAAGGCCAACCGGGCCGCCTTCCACCTCTTCGTGGAAGGCCAGCTACCTAGCCTTCCACGGGATTGGAAGACAAGATGGTTGGCCGCCCACTCCCCTAACTCCCATCTTGACCTCGTCTTCCCACGATCTCCTCTACTCGCCACCCTCACCCCCACTACTCCGATCATTCTCCACTCCGGCGACTGCTGTAGACACGCTAATTTTGACGTCATTTCGAGTAAATTTCATATCATATAATAATGCCTCATAATGGTCTGATAATTAATCATTAATTAATTTTTATTGATCTTTTAAGTGTCGGGTTTAACAGACATGTTTGAGTTAATCAATTAAATTGATTTTAACTCAAATTTCAGTTAAAATATGAAAAATTCTAAAAGGCGTCGACCCATGTGGACGTCATTTAGAGTTTATTCCTATTTTAACGTTTAAATTTGAATTTTAATTAATTGATTTATTAACTAAAAGGCGTCTGTTAAGGTAGACGCGATTTATGTTTCCTAAGCTGTTTTAACTTCTCTTCCGGATGTTTATCCTTATCTTAATTAGGGTAAAAGACGTCTACACAAGTGGACGCGTTTTATCTAATAAAGATAAAGATAACTTTTCCCGGATATTTATCCTTATCTTAATTAATCTGAAAGGCGTCAGCCAAGGTGGACGCGTTTTAGATAATTACAGATAAAGATGAATTAATCCGTAATTATCTGTCGGTTAAGGTAGATAAATCCTAGATTTTTCTATGTTAATCGCGAACGCAGAAAATGCCTATAAATACCTTGCATCTCAAGAAGTAAAAAAAAGAGAGAGAGAATTATTGAGCCTCAGCGTTATAGCGATTTGAAGATCGGAGCAACCACGTCGGAACGCCGGAGCGCTGCCATTTCCAGAAGTCGGCATCCTTCTTCAAGATCTTCATTCTTCAAAGCTTCAACCAACTGGACTGGGCATAAGTTTTTCATATTAGAATTTCATTTTCATTCATTAGTTTCATTCTCTCATATTCACTGCATGCAACACACACCACATCATCAATTTTCCAAAACCCATCTTTTCTTAAGGGGTTTCAAAGCCATTTAAAACAAGTGAGTTGCTGTTTAAACATGTTTCTAATCATGATTAGCTTTGATATTATTTCCATTTAGATTCTCATCACTATTTCCTCTTTATTTTTCTGTCTCTTTCTCTGCTGCATTCAACAACAAAAATAAAAAAAAAGGGAAATCAAGCACGAAGCCAGGAGAACTTCTGGACGATCCTCAACATTCAACAGCAAGAACAAAAGAACAAGAAGAGGCTCTCTTTCTTCAGCCGGCTGAAGGAGGGGAACCAAGGATTCATTCTTCCGCGTTTAAACAGGTAGGCGATCAAACTCTTTTTGAAGCTTTTTAGTTAAAAGTTTCTGGCGATCACAAGCACCTTAGTTGCATTTTTTTAATAGGTTAATTTACTCTAAACAACATAGTTTTTCACATTAATCACACGAGCAAATTTTCAGCACCTACAACTGCCGCGCACACCACCTCCCACTCTTGACCACTTCCCATTGGCTCTTTGATAATTTATGGAGATTTATACCCCTATTTTCTCCTATTTTCCCTTCACCTATTTAAACCCCCCATGTCCCCTCGAGAGGGGAGGTTGGCAAGTGGGTTGGTTTTGAGGTTAGAGAGGGAGTTGAGCGGGCAAGGAGTCAGAGAGCTTCAGGAAGAACTTCAAGCGGGAGAAAGCCTTGGGCAGTCAACAAGCCGGTGGGATCTTTCGCATTCCAAATGGGCTTGTTCTCTTAACTCTCTCCTTACTTTTCTCATTTCCATTTCATTGCATCCCCACTCTCCATCCACTCCGTAACATCATCTCCTCCTCTCACTCTTTTTTTCTTTTAACACATCACGTCACTTTTCACACACGAGCACCCCCATCTGCATGCATGCATGTTAGGATGACCTAGCAACCCTTACTCCCCAGAGGTTTTAAACAAAAAAAACGGGAGGTGGGTGGCCATAACATATGGTTATCTTCCCTCCCCAAACACCCATCCGGTGCGTCTCCTTCCAATTTTAGTTTATTTCTATATTTGCATGGATAGATTCTACATATCACAGTCCTAATTGGGTTATCTTCTGCTTTTGTCTTGTCTTTTCCTTTCAGGGACCCTTACCGCATTTCTATGTGCAGACTGCCCGAGCTCTCCTCCTCTGGCCGGCCAAAGGAAGAGAAGAGGAATCCGCCGTCTCCTGCTCCCTCAGAACGCGATCACTCTCACCATCCTGCGGAGCACAGGGACCGTAAGGTAATGCTCCTGGCGATCACATACTTTGATTTCTAACCCTTCCAAATTGCCGCAGCGCTAAGACGAATGGAGAAGCCCTCGCCCGACGCCCGCAGCAGTGACGGGGGACGTTCCGAGCGCCTACAATCACATGGCCGAGAATCATGATCCCTTGAAGCAAATAGACCATTTCATTCCAAATCAATATCAACCTTCATCTTGCATTCACCTTCCTCAGAATCCGGCCAATTAATATGAGATTAAATCAAGTACTATTCAGATGCTCCTATCTTTTTATAGGAATACAAATGAAAATCTTTATAAGCATCTAGATGAATTTCTAGAGATCTGTTCCACGGTGAAAATCCAGAATTTCACCGATGATGCCCTTAAGTTGACCCTATTCCCCTTTTTACTAAAAGATAAGGCCAAATATTGACTGGAGACTATAGGTAAGCCCATTAGGACATGGGAAGAAATGTAAAAAGAATTTCTCAAAAAGTTCTATCTCATAGGGCGGACCAAAACCATGAGAAGGGCCACCACAGGTTTTATCCAGACTCCCGGGGAATTAATTCATGAGTCTTGGGAGAGATTAAAAGAATTGCTTCGGAAATGCCCTCATCATGGGCTATCAAAATGGCAAATTGTCCAAGCATTCTATGAAGGGTTGTCTGAACAATTCAGACAAATAGTGGATGTCTCATGTGGAGGGGCATTTATGATGAAAAATGAAGACGAGGCTTATGATTTATTTGAGATGCTAAGTGAAAACTCCATTAATCATGCATCTCTCTCATATTACAAGAGGTCTGTTGGGCCATCTAAATGGGCCGGAATGTATGAACTGAAGGCTTCAGGAGAGCCCGAATTCAGAATGGACATCAATTTGATCAATCAGAAATTGGATAAGGTAGACATTTTGGGCCAAAAGTTAGACCAATTCTTGGTCTTAAACAAACAAGAATCTACCTATCCAACACCATCAAGTCCATACAAGGGCCCATCTTCCATCTCTCATGACATTTGTGCTTTGTTCGTAAGTCCGGCCCATCAAGCAACTGAATGCCCAACTGCAGTCCAACTTTCACCATTCATTCAAGAACAAGTTCTGGCCGCCCAGGGGTTCTCCAGGCCCAATAATGATCTATTTTCGAACACTTATAATCCTGGGTGGAGGAATCACCCTAATTTTGCGTGGAATAATCAACAAGCTCCATCACAAATGTCCAATCCTTCCACGCATCAAGCCCAAAAGTCACAGAACTCCCTTCAACATCAATCCAATTTCTATGGGAATACATCCGCAGGGACTATGTGGAGGCCACAGGCCCAATTCTCTCAAGCCCAATTCTCTCAACCAGCCCACTATCAATCTTTCCAATCAGGGCAACCAATCCAATACCCTCCCGCACCCACTTACCAACCACCTCCTCAGCCCAACTTTGATGACAAATTTACACAACTCCAACAAGTTATATTGACCCAACAACAATCTATTTCTAAGTTGGAGAGTCAAATGGGCCAATTAGCTGAGGCAACTATGAGAAGGAAAATGGGCCAACTTCCTAGTCAACCTATTGTCAATCCGAGGAATCAGCCTCCGGATTTTCCGCCTCAATTAAACCTTTTACCTCAACTCGGCCCATTATCACAACCGAAAGGACCGCAATTCGAAAATGCTAAAGCTATTTCGGCTCTTAAGAGTGGAAAGAGTTTGGAAAACCCAAAGAGATAGTGAGGTGGCAAAAGAACCCATTAATGGACCTCATGAGGTTGAAAGTGAGAGTGAAGCTGAGCCCAATATGGAGAAGTTGGAGGGGAATTCCAAAGGGAAAGAGAAACTAGATGAAGGCCCAAGTTCATATCAACCAAGGGTTCCCTTCCCAAATGCTTTAGCGGCCAAGCCCAATGCTAGGAAGAAATTGGCCCAGAATGAAGAGTTGATGGAATTATTCAAGCAAGTACAGATTAATATTCCACTCCTTGATGCCATTAAACATGTGCCGGCTTATGCTAAATTCCTTAAGAAATTATGCACACCGAGAAGGGAATCTAGAATGGTACCCGAAAAGGTTAGACTTTCGGAGGATGTAAGTGCAATTGTGATGAATCATCTTCCCAAGAAGTTGAAGGACACCGGGACACCTTTGATCTCATGTGACCTAAGTGGAGTCACATTTGATAGAGTTTTATTGGACCTAGGTGCAAGTGTGAACCTTTTGCCAACAACCATTTATGAAAAATTTGATATTGGAGAACTAAAGCCCACATCCATCATCTTACAATTGGTTGATAGGTCTGTGAAGACTCCACGGGGATTGATTGAGGATGCCATTGTAAAAGTCCATGATTGTTATTTTCCCATAGATTTTCTTATTTTGGATATGGCATCACTTGAGGAACTCATTCACACCTCAATCATCCTAAGACGTCCATTATTAGCCACTGCCAAAGCTAATATAAATTGTAAAACTGGCATGATGGACATATCCTTTGGGGGTCAAAAAGTCAAGAATGATGTCTTCAAAGCATCCTAATATATGGATCATGAAGAAGAATGTCACACCATTGATATCTTGGATAATTTGGTTGAAGAGAATGCGATGCTTACTTAGGACCTTTTAGAAGAAGCCAATGCTCTAAAGGATACTCATAAACCTTTAACATCTTGGCACAAGGTGGAACCTTTACTTGCCTTACAATCTGAGTCCACTCTGCCATCTTTAGAGGACCCGCCCGCACTCGAACTCAAGCCTTTACCTGAGTATCTTAAGTATGTCTTCTTGGGCCCCGACCAAACTCTTCCGGTCATCATCGCGGCAAACCTCACCTTGCCGCAGGAGGCCCAACTAATTGAAGTTCTTAAAGCCCATAAGGGTGCCATTGGGTGGTCGGTGAAAAATTTAAAGGGGATTAGCCCGTCCATTTGCATACATCACATTTATATGGAAGAGAATTCGAAGCCAAGTCAGGAAATGCAAAGGCGGCTTAACCCAAATATGAAAGAAGTGGTAAAGAAGGAGGTTGTGAAATGGCTTGATACGGGTATCATTTACCCCATATCAAATAGTAAATGGGTCACCCCAACTCAAGTGGTACCCAAGAAGTCCGGATTGACGGTGATTAAGAATGATCATGGGGAGAAGATACCCACTAGGCTCACCACGGGATGGAGAGTGTGTATTGATTAAAGAAAACTCAATATCATGACTAAGAGGGACCACTTTTCACTCCCATCAACAGTGCATGATGGATATATTCTCCGACATGATGGGAGAGTTCTTCGAAGTTTTTATGGATGATTTTTCGATCTTCGGAGAATCTTTTGAAAATTGCCTAGAAAATCTAAAATAGGTGCTAACTCGTTGCATATAAACCAACCTAATACTTAGCTGAGAGAAGAGTCATTTTATGGTTCAAGAGAGCATTGTTCTAGGCCACATTATATCTGAGAGGGGGATAGAGGTAGATAAAGCTAAGATTGATCTCATATCTAATCTTCCTCCTCCCATCTCGGTCAAACAAATCCGTTCATTTCTTGGCCATGCCGGTTTCTCTCGCCGGTTCATACAAAATTTCTCTCAAATTTCCCAACCTCTAACTCTTCTCCTAACTAAGGATGTCCCATTCCACCTAGATGAACCATGCATAAAGGATTCAATTCTTTGAAGGAAGCTTTGACCAAAGCTATGATTCTTCAATCTCTTGATTGGTCTTTGCCTTTCGAGATCATGTGTAATGCCTCTGACTATGCTATCGGTGCGATTTTGGGACAAAGAATCAACAAGTATCCCGTGGTGATCTATTATGCAAGTTGCACCTTGCAAATGCCCAAATGAATTATACCTTTTGACCAAGAGAAATTCCAATCTTATCTTTTAGGGGCATAAGTCATAATCTATTCTGATCACTCAGCTATGAAATACCTTTTGACCAAGAAGGATGCAAAGCCCAAACTCATCAGATGGATCTTACTCCTTCAAGAATTTGATTTATAAATTCGGGATAAAAAGGGCTCTGAGAATGTGGTAACTGACCACCTGTCCCGAATCTGATTTTTGAGAGTGAACCAATGACTGATTCATTCCCTGATGAGTATCTATTAGCCATTTCTCACACCATTGTATCTTGGTATGCTCATATTGTGAACTACAAGGTAGCCAATCAGCTCCCGGGAGGATGGACCAAAAGTGAAAAGGATAGATTCTTCGCCAAGGAGAAGTATTACTTTTGGGAAGATCCTGAATTATTCAAATTATGTCCCAATCACATTATCCGGCTATGTGTCCGCAAGAAAGAACAACAGAGTGTGTTGAATTTCTGCCACAATCTTTCTTGTGGGGGCTATTTTTCAGGAAAGAAAACTACCGCCAAGGTTGTTCAAAGTGGTTTTTACTGGCCACACTTTTTAAAGATGCCTATGAATTCAATAAAACTTGCCTCAAATGCCAAGCTGTAGGAAATGTGGAAAAAAGGGACATGATGCCACTCAACCCAATCTTAGTGGTTAAAATTTTTGATGTTTGGGGGATAGACTTTATGGGACCTTTTCTACTTTCTTTTGGATATGAATATATCTTAGTAGCGGTGGATTATATTTCTAAGTGGATTGAAGTAATAGCCACCCGAACTAATGATTATAAAGTGGTCATGAAATTCGTCCAGAAAAATATATTTTCGCGGTTCGGGTGGCCCAAAGCTATCATAAGTGATGGGGACATGCATTTCACAAATTCCCAATTTCGATCTCTGCTTAAGAAATATGGGATTAATTACAAATTGGCTACCACTTATCATCCCCAAACCAGTGGCCAAGTGGAGGTATCTAATAGGGAAATCAAGAATATTCTGCAAAAGTCCGTTAGGCCCGATAGGAAAGATTGGTCTGAACAATTGGATGATACTTTGTAGGCCTATCGGACTACTTATAAAACTCCTATTGGCATGTCTCCTTATCGCCTGATTTTTGGAACAACTTACCACCTTCTTGTGGAATTAGAACATATGGCGTATTGAGCGATCAAACAAGTTAATCTGGACCTAACCCAAGCCGGTTCCCATAGAACTTTACAATTGAGTGAGCTAAAGGAGTTGCGTAATGAAGCCTATGAGAATTCTAAGATTTATAATGCCAAAACCAAAGCTTTTCATGATAAACACATTGTGAGGAAATTCTTCCATCCAAATCAAAAAGTTTGGCTATTTAATTCTAGGTTTCGAGTATTTCCAGGAAAACTGAAATCAAGGTGGGACGGGCCTTTCCTGGTCATTAACGCCCTTGCCCATGGAGCTGTTAAAATCATGTATCCAAAGACTGGACACACATTCACTATTAATGGGAAACGGTTGAAGCTGTTTGTTGAAAATCTTCAAAATAGCCTACCTGAATCCATGACGTTGAGTGACCCACAATAATTGTACTTCCGTCTAGCTGAAGACGTTAAACTTAGCGCTTGTTGGGAGGCATCCCAGCATTTTAGATCATCTTTTGTTTTTCCACTTCATTAGGTTTTTATACAGCAGTCGGCTTTGGTAATGTCACATCTTCATGGCCACATGTTGTTTCTCACCTTCCTCGTTTTCCTGTGACTAGCATTTTGTTCATTTCCTTTATGCCATTGAGGAAAATGCCATTCAAGTTGGAGGGAGGCAATCAATATGCATTTTTTGAAACATCTTTTGAAGAAAACTGATATATATTTGTTTACTGAGAAAATGGTCAAAATGTTTCAAAAACTTCTTTTTCACATCCCACGTAAGTTGCCTGGAATCATCTTTCATTAAGTGAATCATAATCAAATCAATTTTATGTTAGTCAAATTGGATAGAGTTGTTAAAGTTCATAATATCCCACTTCATAAGAAGCTACGACAAGAATGATTTTCACACACACACGGCAACTTAGAATGAATGAAAGACCTTGAAAGTATAAAATTGTTGGAATTAACCTTAAGGATAAGACTACCTATTCCAAATTTTTTTCTTTTGGGTTGTGACGGGGGAAAATCCGATTAGGCCTAACGGTTGAGGCCAGTCCAACTAAAGAATGGGCCGAGAAGTATTCGGTCCATGAAGCCAATTAAACACATTCGGCCCAGATGCCTTATCGGGTCAGCACGGGTCCAGCCCGCACATGACAGGCTCAATTACCAAACGACGATATTTGACCCAACCTAAGCGCACAATGGGCCGATATGGGTCCGGCCCATTTTGGTCGACCACTAGTGGGCCTTCGGCCTATTAACACGTGGTATTCTCGCGATTTCCTTTCAAATCCCCAAACATAGTCCTATATCGATTGCCACAAGAAAGAAACCCTCATCCCCTGCTATAAAAGAGGCGCTATTCACTGCGAAAAAGGTACATCACAAGAACTCAAGCTTCTCCTTTCTTCTAAATATTAAGTTTTTCAGCCAAGACTGACTAAACCATCGGAGAGGGTTCTCCTAGGCCGAGACCCAGGACCCTTCCTGACTGGTTCATCTTTGTGCAAGAGTTTCGTCCCCATCTCCGCCCATCTTTCGGTCCGAATCCCTCTCGGCCACTGGTTATCTGGCTGACATTCAGGCTCTGCTCTCAGAGTCCGATAGTGATTGCCTCGGCAACATCAGGTTGAATGAAAAGAACGTTAGGATTCGTAATAGGGGACCGACCCACTCAACACTCTAAAGAGGCGGTCATTTAAAAAGGGACATTTGTAAACATTAAATGCCAAATAAGGTGTCAAAAAGAGCTAAAGGAAGGCAGGTGGCAAAAAGTACGCACCTCCTCTCATTCAAATTAAATAGAGTAGTAAAAAGTACGCACTCTCAAAGGCAAAAGTTCAACTAAATGAAAAAGTCGCGCTAAATAAAAAGTCCCTCGTATTAAAAAAATACGACCAAGTCGTGAAAAGTGCTAAGTCAGGGTGGGAGCTGAAAATGATTCTCTCAGACTGATCGGGAAATCCCTTTTCTCTTCTCTTTCTCAGGTAGTTTTATCTAGAGGGTTAGTAAAGGCGAAGATATAACGGAAAGGACATAAACGAGTTATAAGCATGCCAACTTACATGCACGATCACCTGTCGCGAACCAAAGTGTAGTGGGAAATGAGAAGTTTAGCTTAGCTGATCAGCTACCATTTAATTGATTGTGATAGATAACTACAAATGAAGCATAATAGTTCATTGTTGTCCCCATTTGTCTTCTATTCACATTGCTAAGGGACAAGCAATGAGTAAGTTGGGGAGTATGATAAGTAGAAAGTTTTGATCGTTAAAAGAACAAATGCATACACTATATTCATGATTTAATGTTTAAAACTGCATGAAATGATAGATAATTTTGCAGTGATTCCAACGGTACTAATTTTGTCAAATTTCGAGTTAAAAACATCATTATTTCAGTTGAATAACGGAGTGTAGTGTATTTGCGATATTCTCAGCAAAATCGAGATAATAAATAAATTCATTTCAACATAAATGTAATTTATTCATGATAATATCTTAATTTACATTTATTTTTATGTAAACAGGATATGAAGACAATGTGGTGCAGAGACTTATGAGAGGTCAAATGTTCAAATTTCAGCAAAAACAACTACTTTTTTAGAAGAATTAATAGAGCAGGAGTAAAATAGTTTTTAACTTTCTCTCTAAAGGTTGTCCTAATTTCTACTTAAGAAGGAGCCTTGGAGCAGCTGCCACCTCTTTCTCCCTCTCCCTACTACAGTACCTAGCAGTTATAGTAACCGAATACTGTAGCACCCCCCTCTCTCTAGCCTTTGTTCTCTCTCTCTCTCTCTCTACATCTCTCTCAAACCAGCGGCTGCCAAGGCCAAGAGGTGGACTCGAGGCACTGCAATTGACCACTAGAAGGAGTCCAAGGGTGCCAAGGATCCGCGCGAAAGACTACAACAGCTGCAAACATCAGCTTTCTCTCTCCATCGCCTTTCTCTCTAGTTTTTGAGTTCTCCATGTTACATTGTATTTGGAATATTTTCTGTAAAAATTTCCTTATAAAAATCATGTTATTTTTTTATTTTCAATGTTTCTGTAAATTTTCATGTAGTTATGTTAATGAATGACAGTAGCTCCTTTCAAAAACATTATCTTTTTTCCCTCTTTTTGTTCTACAACGTTTATTTTTTCTTCTGTTGACACTACTTAAACTTTATATTCTACTTTTAATTAGCGTTTTAGAGGTAGTTTTAGTTCAGTAGATGGTCTGATTATGCTCGTTTATGGGTGCTCCTTTTGTGAGTTTATAGTAAATCCAGTTAATTTCAATTCTTATCTATCAAATCATCATGCTCCCTCTTCTTTCTTCTCTGTTTTTCCTCTAAAAATTCAAGGTTTTCAACTTTAGAAATCTATTTCCTTATGAATTCGACTTAATCTCACCACTTACTATTTTTTAAATAATTATATGTGAAAATTGGAATTTTAAGATTGATGTTTGAATATGCTTAATGACACATAATTCAAGCAATCAGCATGATATAAATTAAATTTTGTTTATGATTGTTATTCTTTGTATCATAGTGAAGTCGATGAATGTGTGTAATAGTTTTCACATTATGATGTGATCATAATATTGAGACTGACAACATATAATCACTCATTCTTAATTGTTCCTAGTCGAAGGATATCTGAGAAGGACATTAGATATCTGGTAAGACTAGTACAGATTACCTTAGCTCATATGATGAGGGTGACTGATCATATGGTCACTCATGTAGAGACACTATGTTGAACCAGTAGGTTCTCGTTGGTGAATGAGTTCACTGAGCTGATCCAACTTAGATCGCTAGATGATAAATTACCTAAATGTCAACCAGTTTGATCCAACATCACAGTGGCGTAAATGGTCTTTGGACCTGAGACAACAAAGACATATTGTCGGTAGACTTTTAAGTTTTGACCTTGTCTTACAAATTCCTAACCATAGAGTTATGAACAATCAAGGATCGAGTTCAGCAAAAGACCTTTGAAGGTTGTGTGTTCAATAAGGAATCATTCACTCTCGATAATTAGAGAGAGAATGCTCCAAACAAGATGAATGTGTGTGTCTGGCCAAGGCAGATACGGAGTCGGAGAAGGAGTTTCTCGATGCAGATGAGATGCATCAAAAATCGAGTGAATTGATGA
Organism: Zantedeschia hybrid cultivar; assembly: GCA_030544215.1. Taxonomy (NCBI): domain Eukaryota; kingdom Viridiplantae; phylum Streptophyta; class Magnoliopsida; order Alismatales; family Araceae; genus Zantedeschia; species Zantedeschia hybrid cultivar. Next base: position 65,488,261 of record JARZZO010000002.1, read on the forward strand.
TAATTACATACTTTTAGGTAACAAATAGATAGAATTTGCACATTGCACTTGTGATTTTGTGTACAAAATCATATGGAATTATAGATAGATCAGTGATTCTTTCAACGATATCAATTTTGTAATATTCGGAATTGAAAATATCATCATTTCATTTGATTAATTGAGTGTCAATAAATTTGTAAGAATACTATTATCAACTGGGGCTTCTCGATAATTATCAAGGGCTTAATATACATTTGAATAATTTATGTTAGTGCAGAAGCACAATTATCTACTGCAGGGATTTAATTCTTGTTTTTTGTAGATGTAAGACATGAACGAGTAGATGTTATAGTGGTTAGACTGTTTGAACTTTATTGAAGTGACCAGGTTTCAAATCCTAATAAAAACAATGATTTATTTTTATGCTTTCTCGTCAAGTGGGACTCACATGCCAACTTAGAGAGAGAATAAGGAAGGAATCTCGAAATTCAAGGGGAGAGAGATTTCTCCTCTCCAAAATTCAAATTTCAAAAATCAACTTACCTTGGAGAAGGTTCCTCCAAGTAAAGGGAGATAAGTTTTAATTCAAAATTCAAAACATTTATTTTTGGTGCCTAAGTTTTGAAATTCAAAACTCCCTCTAGGCCTATAAATTCTAAGGTGTTCTCTTTCAAAAGGATTGCATTTTTTTTTGCTCCCTTCATTTTTAAAAGTCTCTCGCTCTTTCTTCTTCCCTCCAGCCGCACACCCTCTCTCTCCCTCTTTTCTCTTTCCTCTGCGTTTCTCTCTCTTTCCAACATTTCTCTCTCTCTCTCTCTCTCTCTCTCTCTCTCTCTCTCTCTCTCTCTCTCTCTCTCTCTCTCTCCACGCGTCTCCTGCTTGCGCTTGCCGCCACCACGCCAGCCGCCAACTACGCGTCACCTGCACAAGCACCCCTCTAGTGCCCCTCGTCGATCGACCCTCGAGCAGGAGTGCCGCCCACCACGCGTCGGCCTGGACGCGCTCACGAAGCCTTCCCTAGTTGCACATGCCAGGCCTCGTTGGCCCTGCTGCCACGCGACAGCTGCACACCGCTTCCCGCTCGGTCGCCTCCTCGTGCAGCACCCAGCTTCACTGCCACACAGGGGTTCTAAAGTGTCTCCTGCCTAGCACCGTCGAGACGTGGCAGCCCTTTGAGCCTGCTTCAGCTTCCACCGATCCACTACGCCTGCTGAGATCTCTGTTGCTTCTGCCTATGCGCCCAGGAGCCCCTATACACCCATTGAGAGCCCCTCGGTCCATTGCACCCTACGCCTGTTGGATGTTGTGTGCCGTTGCCTTTGCTCTGATGCACAGGATCCTGTTGATTTTTTTTCCTTCATTTTCCACTCACCAATTTTTGCCAATTTTATTCTAGTTATTATCATAGTTTAATTAGCTTGATTGTAATTTATTTGCTTTGATTAGATTTTTGTTGTAATATGTTGAACTTGCAAACAACAGTGACCTTATTTCTTTTAATCTAACTTTCTTCTTAAACTCTCTCTCTCTTATAAGTATGATTACGCTTGTCTCCATCTAGGATTAATTTGTTTAATTCGACTTAAATGCTTTTGTTAGTTTTAAGTGATTACTTTGCTATGTTAATTAGGCATTTTAAGAAGAAGTTTGTCCTTTAATTAGTCTTTATCAACCTTCTAATCTTTAATTCCAAGTCCATTTTGACATCAAATAGTTGCACATTTTTTAATCACCCTTTCAAGATTTCAATTAAAATTCCAAGGTTTTCAGCACTAAAATCTATTTCTCTATGAGATTCGACTTGGACTCACCCTTAACTATTGTTAATTTCATTTAAGTGAGCCGATTAATTTGAGATTGGTAGTTGTGAGTTTTAACGACAACTTTGTGGCTATTAATTTTTAGCGCAGTTGCCAGGGAAATTAGATTTTCTTTTGTTTTGATAATTTTAGGTTCATTTTGTATATTCATACTCACATTTATCAACCTACCATTTTCTTACTTTATTTTCATTTTTATTATTATTTTCATAATTTAGATAGAATCCATTAATTTAATACAAAATCAGAAAAAAAATAAAAAAGTCTTTCATTCCAAGATAAAAAACATTTCATGTTTAAGTCATGCATCATTTTAGGGAATCATTTGATGAGTTTGATTTATTATTTTTAGTTAATTTCTTTTATTATTGAAGATTGCAGGGGAAAGGTAAGTCTTTTCTTTAAAAGCATGTCCATGCATGTTGCATAAAAATCCCTTGTTTGATTAAATTTGTTGTTGCATTGCATATTAAATTGATCTAAGGGCATTTCCATAACAAAATAAAGTGGAGATTTCATCTCCTTTCCTTGACACATAAATCACCAACATTTTATTTTGCATTTTCCTAAGCCTAACAAAATGAAATAGCAATTGACCCTAGGGTCCACAATGTGATTGGACCTAACTGTGTGTTTGCTTCTACCTTGGGCACCGGTGTCTAGGCTAGAGGTTACAAAGGTAAATGCCTAAATGGGCAAGTGGTTATTTAATTAGGTCCTTACGAAAGTAGGGGGAGCTTCCGATTAACCCACCTCATACCTAGCCGTTGATCCATTATGGGTGTGATTCACGGTGAATTCTATTTACTTTTTAAGAAAATTCATCTTTAGATTTTGGTTGCACTTAGGTCATTACGTTAATTGTTTGTCAACTTGTTTGTCTTTGCATTTAAAAAATAAAAAATCCTTCATCTCTCATTTCGTATAATTTATATTAGGTAGGAGATCTCAAAATCTAGACATCATCAATTTCATCTAAGAAATTGAGAGATATCTACATCACCAAATTCATCTTCAACATCAAATGGCTGGAAATAATCAAGAGTTGCCTAAATAGATGAAGAAATATTTCATTCCTCAAGACTATAACCCTTCGTATTATATACAATTGCCCAATGGCCATGCGGCCCATTATGAGATTAAGCCCAGTACCATCCAAATGCTCACATCTTTCTATGGGACTACTAATGAAGATCTATATAAATACTTGGATGAGTTCTTTGAGATTTGTTCCACTGTGAAAATCCTAGATTTCACAGAAGATGCCCTTCGCCTAATCTCATTTCCTTTCTCCCTTAAGGACAAGGCCAAATATTGGCTTGGCACAATAGAGAAACCCATTAGGACTTGGACTGAAATGTAACAGGAATTCCTGCAAAATTTTATCCTATAGGGAGAACCAACACCATGAGGCAGGCCATAACCAAATTTTTACAATTACCTAGGGAACAGATCCTTGAGTCATAGGAGAGATTAAAAGAATTTCTTAGGAAATGTCTACATCATGTACTATATAGGTGGCAAATTATGCTGGCATTTTATGAGGGATTGGATGCACAGTATAGGCAGATGGTGGATGCGTCTTGTAGGGGAGCATTTATAAGAAAGAGTGAGGAAGCATATGATTTTTTTGAAATGCTCAGTGAAAATTCAATAAATCATGCCTCACTTTCATCTTATGAGAGATCAGTAGAACCATCCAAATAAATTGGGTTATATGAAATTAGAAACTGAGGGGAACTTAACTCTCAGATGGATATTAATGCAATAGCCCAAAAACTGGACAAGGTGGACCTTCTGGCTCAACAAATTAACAAAATGGATCTGATGGCCCAAAAGTTAGACCAAGTTCTAGCTTCGAACAATCAAGTATCCAATATTTAATCACCATCAAGACCATACTCAGAGCCTTCTCCATCTTTCCAGGAGGCATGTAGTCTTTGTGCGAGCTCACTATGTCAATAAGTGTCCTACTGCAGCCCAATTTCCACACTTTATCCAAGAGCAGATCGAAACAGCCCAAGGTTATTCTAACTCCAACTATGACCCATATTCCAACACCTACAATTCAGATTCGAAAAATCATCCCAATTTCTCCTGGAAACCCCAGTAGACCTAAGCTCCAAATCCACCAATCCAAAACTTTTAGAATTAGGCTCAACAACAAAACCATTTTCAAAATCAAACTTTTAATAAGGGTCAACTTGCCGAAACCCAAGTCCCTTATTTTCAACCCAACAATACTCTAACCATGTATCATCAACCCTCATATCAACTTCCACATCCTCAACCACCAAACCAATGTGATGAAAAATTCAACATGTTGCAACAACTTCTCATGAACCAACAACAACAACAACAACAATTGCAACAACTTGTCATCGCCCAACAACAGTCCATTACAAAATTGGAAGCCCAACTTGGCCAAATGGCTGCTACCACTATGAGAAGAGGAGTGGGCCCGTTACCTAGTCAACCCATTGCAAACCTTCGAAACTATCCTCTGGGTATCCAATAACAACCACTCCTACCTATTCCTCATACCCAACCTCAACTAGGCCCAAATCTACCAAAAAGCCACAGCTAGAAAATACAGACCAAGGATCTAATCAGGCCAATTTTGATAAGGCCCAGGAAGAGGATGAGGAGAAAGAAGAGTCCACTCTCATTCATAATCAGGAAAAAGGGAAACAAAGAATTATGGAATCTCCTGATAACTATAAGCCCAAAATTCTTTTTCCACAAGCCTTAGAAATCGGCAAAGAGAAATAGAAGCATCAAATCCAGACCTACAGTGAAGAGTTAATAGGCTTATTTAAACAAGTCCACAATAACATGCCTTTGGTAGATGTCATCCAACAAGTGTCGACCTATGCCAAATTTCTTAAAGAGCTTTGTACTCATAAGAGAGAGCCCAAAACATCCCCTAAGAAAGTCTTCTTATCTGAAGAGGTGAGTGTCTTTCTGCTCAACTGCCCAAAAAAATGAGAGATCCTGGGGCTCCACTCATCTCTTGTGTTATTGAGGGTACCACTTTTGATAAGGCTATATTGGACTTAGGGGCAATTGTGAATCTATTGCCCACTTCAGTTTATGAAAAATTTGAGATAGGAGAATTGAAAATGACCTCGGTGATCCTACAACTTACTGATAGATTTCTTAGGACACCGAGAGGAATGGTGGAGGATGTTATTATCAGGATTGGTACTTGTTACTTCTCCATTGATTTTGTCATCCTGGAACAAGTTCAACATTTGAAAAATAACTCAATCATATTGGGCCGTCCTTTTTCTGGCTACTATAAATGCTATCATTAATTACAAGTCGGGGCTAATGGATATTTCCTTTAGGGATCACAAAATGTCCCTTAACATTTTTAGGGCATATAGACATATGCAGGATGGGGAAGATTGCTTTGCGATTAATGTGATTGATAATATCTTAAAGATATTCCCATTGACCCAACCTGAAGAAGTAGAGGAGCTGGTGTCCACTTCTGATATCCAAGTAATTGACTTACGAAAGAAGGCCTGGCAGCATAATACATTTGAACATCTAACTGAACTCAATCCAGAATCCGCTCTCCCCTCTCTCTAGGCCCCTCCTCAGTTGGAACTTAAGCCTTACTGGACTCCCTCAAGTATGTCTTTTTGTACCTATCCGAAAGTTTACTTGTAATCATAGCATCTAACCTTAGCCCTACCCAGGAGGAGCAATTAACTAAAATCCTCCGAACTCACAAAGGATCCATAGGGAAGTGGTCAAGAAAGAAGTTGTGAAATGGTTAGATGCAGGTATCATATACCCAATCTTTGATAGTAATTGGGTAAGCCCAACCCAAGTAGTGCCAAAGAAGTCTGGATTAACTGCAGTGAGAAATGAACAAGGAGAGGAAATGCCCACTAGGCTGACTACAGGGTGGAGAGTTTGCATTGATTATAGAAAATTGAATGTAATGACAAAAAAACATTATTTTCCACTCCTGTTTATTGATCAAATTTTGGAGAAATTAGTGGGTAAAAAGTATTTTTGCTTATTAGATGGATACTCGGGATACAATCAGGTAGCCATCTATCCAGAAGATCAGGAAAACACCACATTCACATGCCCTTATGGCACCTTTGCCTTCCGAAGAATGCCATTTAAACTCTGTAATGCACCAACAACTTTTCAAAAGTGCATATTGCTATCTTTTTTGACATACTGGGGGAATTCCTTGAAGTATTCATGGATGATTTTTCAATATTTGGGGACTCATTTGAAATTTGACTAGAGAATTCGAAAAGAATACTTGAAAGATGCATTGAGACCAATCTAGTTCTGAGTTGGGAGAAGAGTCACTTTATGGTGAAAGAGGGCATAGTTTTGGGTCACATAGTTTCTGAAAGAGGTATTAAGATAGAGGTAGACAAGGCCAAGGTTAGCTTAATTTTCAATCTTCCTCCACCTACCTCTATAAAGCAAATTTGCTCCTTTCTGGTCCATACCAATTTCTATCTATCACCGGGTCATTCAAAATTTCTCTCAAATTGCCCGACCATTGACCCTTATCCTAGCTAAAGATGTCCCATTCCATCTTGATGGACCATACTTAGAGGCATTTAATTCTTTAAAAGAGGCTCTGACTAAGGCTCCTATTCTTCAATCTTCTGATTGGTCATTGCCTTTCGAAATAATGTGTGATGCCTCTGATCATGCTATGGATGCAATGTTGGGACAAAAAATCAATAAGCATCCCATGGTGATTTACTATGCAAGTCTCACACTTGTTGATGCTCAGATCAATTACACCAATTGTTGGCTGTAGTTTTTGCCCTGAAAAATTTTGATCCTATCTTTTAGGGGCAAAAGTGATCATTTATTCTAATAACTTGGCTCTAAAATATTTGTTACCAAGAAGGATGCAAAATCTGGATTTATCAGATGGATCTTACTGCTTTAAGAATTTGATTTGGATATTCGGGACAAGAAGGGATATGAAAATATAGTAGCTGACCATCTTTCTCGAATCCTAATTCCTGACAATGAACCAACGAAAGATTCATTTCCTGATGATCATCTCTTGGCCATCTCTCACACTTCACCACCATGGTATGCATATATTGTAAACTTTAAGATGGCCGGCCAACTTCCTGAATGATGGACCAAAAGTGAAAAAGATAGATTCTTCTTTCAGGAGAAGTATTATTTCTGGGAGGATCCTGAACTATTCAAAATCTATCCAGATCAAGTCATTCGAAGATGTGCCCCTGAGGAAGAACAACAAAGTGTGTTGAACTTCTACTACAATTTTACTTGTGAGGGCCATTTCTCAAAAACGAAAACCGCAGACAAGGTCCTGTAGAGCGGATTTTACTAGCCCACAATTTTTAAGGATGCATATAGGTTCAACAAAACTTGCCAAAGATGCCAAGTTGTAGGAAACATGGCCAAAAGAGACATGATGCCTCAATCCGATTCTAGTGGTTGAAAATTTTGGATGTTTGGGGGATAAATTTTATAGGTCTTTTTCCGCCGTCTTTTGGACATGAATACATCTTGGTTGCAGTGGATTATGTTTCTAAATAGATTGAAGCGATAGCCACTCGAACAAATTATCATAAAGTGGTTATGAAATTTGTTCAGAAAAATATCTTCTCTAGGTTCGTTTGGCCCAAGGCTATCATTAATGACTCATTCCCAATTTCGATTCTTGCTTAAGAGATATGAGATTACTCATAAGCTTGCAATCCCATACCACCCCCAAACTAGTGGCCAGGTGGATGTATCCAATAGAGAAATCAAAACATTTTGTAAAAGTTTGTTAGGCCCACCAGGAAAGACTAGTTTGAAAGATTAGATGATACTTTATGGGCCTATTGTACTGCCTACAAAACTCCTATTGATATGTCCCCTTATCGGTTGGCTTTTGAAAAAGCATGTCACCTTCCAGTGGAATTAGAACATAGGGCATACTGGGCCATCAAACAAGTCAATCTTGACTTAGCCCAAGCCAGTTCATATAGAACCCTACAACTGAGTGAATTAGATGAAATGCGTAATGAAGCCTATGAAAATTTTAAGATCTATAAAGCCAAGACTGAAGCTTTTCATGACAAACATATTGTGAGGAAATCCTTCATTCCTAATCAAAAAGTTTGGCTCTTTAGCTCTATGTTACGTTTGTTTCCAGGGAAATTAAAATCAAGATGGGATGGGCCATTCCTGGTGATTAAAACTTTTGACCATGGTGTTGTCAAGATGATAGATCTAAAAAATGGACAAACATTCACTGTTAATGGGCAACGCTTAAAACCTTATATTGAAAACCTTCAAAATTGTCCATAGAGTCTATGGAGCTGAGTAATCTGCAATAAATATGCTTCCGTCTGCTTGAAAACATTAAACTTAGCACTTATTAGGAGGTAACCTAATCTTCTCATTTTTCTAATTACTTTTCCTTTATAAATTTTTAGGAAGTTGATACCATCTACCTTGGTATACATAGAGAAACATTTCCCATGCCCCAGGTTGTATCTTTCTTCGTTATGGATTTCATGTTACATTGTTATTTTTATTTATAATTACCATGCCATTGAGGACAATGTTATTCAAGTTGAGGGGGGGCGATGAATCATTGTGTATGTTGAATAATCTTTTAAGAAGATGACCAAAAAAATTTCAAAAATCTCTTCATTTTCACACTCCAATTGAGTTTCCTTTTTATCATGTTTCATTTAGGGAGTCTTAAACAAATCAATCTCGAGCTAGGTAGTTGAGTAAAAGTTCGAATTACACCCCCCCCCCCGTCTCCACAAAAAGTCACGACAAGATAACTTTCACACAGACTTGGAGAGAGTGGAAGATCCTGAAAGTGTAGAGTTGCTGGAGTTGACGTAAAGTGTAGGGTTACCCAATTTGTTTTTATTTTTAGGTCGAACGAAATGGAGGTTAGGATTCGTAATAAGGGACCAACCCACTCAGCACCCAAGGGAGACAGTCATCTCGAAAAGCAGACAGTTAGAAGCATGTAAACTAAATGATAAATAACAAATATGATTCAAAAGAATTAAAGGAAGAAAGGTGGCAAAAAGTACACACACTCCCCTCAGGCAAAGTAAAGAAGGTGGCAAAAAGTACGCATTCTCAAAGACAAAAAGCACAACCAAATGAAAAGACCGCACTAAATAAAAAAGTCTCTCACAACAAAAAAAGACCAAATCCTAAAAAGTGTTGAGTCGAGGCGAAAACCGAAAAGCGGGCCTAGCCAATTGATCAGGAGATCTCTTTTTCTTTCTATCTCTCGGATAGTTCTTCTCCAAAGGTCTGCAAAGGCAAGGATATATCAGACAGGGTGGAAATAAACTCTAAGCATGTCAACTGTTATGCACAATCACATGTTCTGATCCCAAGTGTAGTAGGAGGAGAATGAGAACTTTAACTTAAATTGGCTACCATTTGTGGTAGACATCCTTTAAAATGAAGTTTGATTTTCTACTAATCATGGTAGTCCTAATTTTTTATTGTTTGCATTGCTAAGGGACTAGCAATGACTAAGTTGGATGGTGTGGTAATTACATGTTTTTAGGTAATAAATAGATAGAATTTGTACATTACACTTGTGATTTTGTATATAAAATTATATGAAATTATAGATAAATTAGTAATCATTTCAATGATATCGATTTTGTAAAATTCGGAATTAAAAATATTATCATTTCATGTGATTAGTTGAGTGTCAATAGATTTGTAAGAATTCTATTATCAATAGGGGCTTCTCGATAATTATCGATGGCTTAATATACATCTGAATAATTTATGCAGTGCATAAGCAACAATTATTTGCTGCAAGGATTTAATTCTTATTTTATGTGAATGTAAGACATGAACGAGCAGATGTTATAGTGGTTAGACCACTTGAATTCTATTGAAATTACTAGGGTTCAAATCTTGGTAAAAACAATGATTCATTTTTGTGCTTTCTCGTCAAGTGGAGCCTACATGCCAACTAAGAGAGAGAATAAGGAGGGAATCTTGAAATTCAATAGGAGAGAAATTTCTCTTCTCCAAAATTCAAAATTTAAAAACTAACTTATCTTGGAGAAGGTTTCTCCAAGTAAGGGGAGATTTAATTCAATATTTTTATTTTTGGTGCCAAGTTTTGAAATTCAAAACCCCCTCTAAACTTATAAATTCTAAGGGTCTTCTCTTTCAAAAGGATTGCATTTTTTTTTACTCCCTTAATTTTTAAAAGTCTCTCTCTCTTTCTTCTTCCCTTCAGCGGCACACCCTCTCTCTCTCCCTCTTTTCTCTCTCTTCTGCGCTTCTCTCTGTTTCCTACGTTTCTCTCTCTCTTCCCAGCATCTCTCTCTCTCTCCGCGTCTCTTTCCCTACACTTCTCTCTCTCTACGCGTCGCCTGCCTACGCTTGCCGCCGCTACGCCAACCGCCAGCCAAGTGTCGCCCACACGAACGCCCCGCCAGCGCCCCTTGTCGATCGACCCCCGAGCGGGAGCGCCGCCCACCACGCGTCGGCCCGGGTGCATTCGCGAGGCCTTCCCTTGTCACTCGCGCCAGGCCTCGTTGGCCCCGCTGCCACGCAGCAGGTGCACACTACTTCCCCCCGGTTGCCTCCGCGCGCAGCACCCAACTTCACCGCCACGTGGCGGTCATAGAGCATCTCTTGCCTAGCACCACCAAGACGTGGCAGCCCTTCGAGCCTGTGTTAGCTGCCGCCAGTCCATTGCCCCTGATGAGGTCTCTGTTGCTTCTGCATGTGCCCCCGTGCGCCCAAAAGCCCCTGTATGCCCATTGAGAGCCCCTCAGTCCATTGCACCCTACTCTTGTCGGATGCTGTGCGCTGCTGCCTTTGCTCTGCTACACGGGTTCTTGTTGATTTTTTTTTCCTTGATTTTCCTGTCAGCAGTTTTAGCCAGTTTTATTCTAGTTATTATCATAGTTTAATTAGCTTGATTGTAATTTATTTGCTTTGATTAGATTTTTGTTGTAATATGTTCAACTTGCAAACAACCGTGAGCTTATTTCTTTTAATCTAACTTTCTTTTTGTACTCTCTCTCATATGAGTATGATTATGTATGTCTCTATCTAGGATTAATTTGTTTAATTAGATTTAAATGTGTTTGTTAGTTTTAAGTGATTACTTTGCTATGTTAATTAGGCATTTTAAGAATAAGTTTGTCCTTTAATTAGTTTTTATTAACCTTTTAATCTTAAATTCCAAGTCCATTTTGACATCAAATAGTTGCACATTTTCTCATCTCTCTTTCAATATTTCAATTAAAATTCCAAGGTTTTCAACACTAAAATCTATTTCTCTATGAAATTCGACGTGGACTCACCCTTAACTATTGTTAATTTCATTTAAGTGAGCCGATTAATTTGAGATTGGTAGTTGTAAGTTTTAATGACATCTTTGTAGCTATTCGTTGATCGGTTAGGATTTGACAATTTACCATGTCCTAGATCGACTCGAAAGCATTGCACGAAGGATTATATCTATATGGTAATTGTGGACAAACAGGTTCCATGAGTTGGTTGCTTAACCCTAATGCCTTCTAAGATCATGTAGTGTTGCTTGGCACCCAACTTGATCGGAGGTTTGGCCAGATTTGCATGAAGATGTGAGTCAGTTAAGTAATTAATTGAATATCTGATATTAATTAATTATTATAAGCCAATCAGAAGTTATTCAGCTTAACGAATTGAAAACTAGACTGACACTTGGGCCTAGAGGGTGACACGCATAAAGATTCTCGAACCATAGATAGTTAGTGGGATTTATAATACTTTGGAGGGTTTTTGGGAAAAATCTCATTAGAATATTATAAATATATGCTCAAAGAGAAACCTTGGCCACGCATCAAAGGTTTCCCTCATACTATGTGCCCCCCTTTCTCTCTCGAGCCGTGCATCCTAGAGCAAGGCACCCCACTGTCCGCCTCCACTGCTTCCGTCCCTAACTATCGGGGACCTCCGCTAGCATGCCGCAGGCACCGGTCGTAGAGAAAGAACATCGGCGATTGCGCCAAACTGAGCAAGGAGACGAGGATGATCCACAAGGAGGAGAATCGCATGGATACGCTAGAGGCCGAGCACCTGCGTGGCTTGCAGCATCGCTTCGTCGGAACCACATAGTTGTGGATTTGAATCCACGCAAGGTGTATATTTTCATTTGTTTTGATCGAAACATATTAGTGGCAGTGGGATTTTATTTTGAATTATTTTTTCCGCTGTGTTCTTGTTATATCCGCCCATTCCTTATTGTGGTATCGGAGTAAGGTTCCGCTTTGATTAGTTTTTATACTTCTAAGATTATTATATTTAGTTTCTATGCATCTTCTTAGTTTTCTGTTAGATTTTTAGGTTAAACAAGGTTCTAGATCCGTTGGAGGGATGCCGGGTGACGACAGCAGTGGTCGGCAGTAATGGCCCTCCCATGGCTGGCCTCTGTTGGCGGTGGCAATGTACTGTGCGCGCCCTAGGGTTCCTATTCTCGGACAAAAATACTTCTAGTCGAGTGGACACCTAATTAGTAAGACGTCCAATTGACTAGACATTTAGCCCCATTAATATGAAAATTAAATTAATATGATTAATTAGATAAACATCTAGTCTATTGGACATCTTATAAGATAAGTGTCCACCCTGCTGGATGTCTTATTAGTCCAACATAAACTTCACAATTTCTTATTAGATAGGGTATCCCGTCGGCCCGGGGGGGGGGGGGGGGGGGGGGGGGGGGGGGGTATTCAGATCCGCTTCCATGACGGTTCCATCGAGGCGATGCCGCTAGCCGCATAAACGTCCGACCTCTAGCAGTATACACGCAATCCTTGTCGGTAGTTTATCATCGCTCCCTCGTCCGAATCGGTGCGCTCGTCGATGATTCCTCGCCGCAAAGGAGCCCACAGCATGCGGACAGAGGTTTCCCGATCATCAGGAATTGTGTGCGGCGGAGATGGAGAAGAACTCGGCACCTCGAATGGGGTACTCAGAGGAGGAGAGAGAGGGGGAGGTCTACATAGAGCAGCCCTAGAGCTTGGACAATAGTTTCTACATGGCATGTATATATATTAAGTCATCATAACTTTTCAAAGAAGTCTCTGAATTAATATAAAACCCACAAAAACAGCATAGACTGAGAATCTTTATGCGTGTAACCTTCTAAGCCCATTTACTAGTCCGTTTTTCAGCCCGTTAAGTCCAGTAACACTTTATCAACTTATAGTAATTAATTAATATATAATATTTAATTAATTACTTAATCAAATTAGCATCTCATGTAAATTCGGTCGAACTTTCGATCAAATTGAGTGTCAAGCAACACCGCATGATCCCAGAAGGTAATGGGGTTAATCAACCCACTCATAAAACCTATCTGTTAATAGTTACCACGTGGCTATAATCCTTCATTTGTATAATGCTCTCGAGTCAATTTAGGGCATAGTCAATTGTCAAATCCTAGATGGTCAACTCACTTAGATCTGATGCTACTATACAATATCAGAAAATACCTTTTCAAATAGTGTGTCCATTTTGGCCAGAGACTCCTACACTTCTTTCCTAGAGCATTCTCTCTCTAATTACTTGAGAGTGAATGATCCAATATTGAACACACAATCACCTTCAAAAGTCTTCCGCTGGATTCGATCCGTGACTATTAGAAATCCTGTAGATAGGAATTCGTGCGCCAAGGTCAAATCCTAAAAGTCTACCGACAAGGTGTCTTTAGTGTCTCAGGTCCAAGGACCAACCATACTATTGTGATGAAGAATAAAACCGGTTGACAATCAGGCAAATCACTATCCAGTGATTCAAGTCGGATTAGTTCAGTGAACTCATTCCCCAATTAGGCACCTGTGTATTTGCCCTAGTGTCCGCATACATGTGCCCATGAGATCAGTCAAGTTCATCATATGAGTAAGCACAACATACACCAATCTATCTGGATATTAGATGTCCAGTCTCTAATATTCTATGATTGGAAACATTTAGGAATTATGGTTAGGAGTATCAGTCTCATTATCACAATTTCATTGTAATCTAATATTCCCCTCATAATTTCATGCACTTCATTAAACTTAGTTAACTAATTCACCAATCGTTGTAATGTATTAATTTCCATATATTTGCAAATCAAAGTGTCCATAGATGTCTATTGATTGACTTTGAAGACACTTATATCCAACATGGATTCTTTACTGTAGAGCCTTGCCTTGCAGGAAAGGAGCTGCCCACCCTCATATGGAAATGGCCCTGCCGAACCTCACTCACATGCACAAAATTTACCTCATAACATATGTGCACTCAAACCCCAAAAAAAAAATCCTGACTGCACTAGCCTAAGTTTCTCAAGTAACTTAGCCAAGACGTCGGGGGGAGAAGGCGGGATGTATTACATGTACCACATGGAGCGCCAAAATATGAAAAGATGGAAAATGGGGTGAGGAGACAAACCAAATTGAGCAAACTATTTTTTAGAAACACAGAAGTACATAAGCAACCCTAACTCGCTTGACCACCTCCCAGTGACCGACTATAAGGAAAACGTCTACGCAACCTCTTCCTAGTTGCACCATACTTGCAGGAGTCTTGGCAGTCGCCGCACCTCACCTACAAGCCCGGACTAAGGGACGATGGAAGCGCAGCTTGGCATATGCGAAGCCAGCCATGTAACCATCCAACTAGGCATTATACATGGGCTTCCCGACCGCAACAGAGTGATCAATCTGCAAGCGATACTCCGCAGATGATCGATAGGCCGCTACACCTTCTTGGCATGCAACCTCTACAATACAACGAAATTCCTAGGAGGATTGAAGGCGCTCGAAAGCACGGTCTGCCCAAAGGGCCTCTACCTCTCACTGCAGAGCGTCGCGAGCCTACTCCAGATCCCTGGACTTGGCCTGAGTAGCCACGAGCTCGCGATGTAGCCCCTCCTCTTCTAAGGATGCCGCTTGAGCTGCCCCTTCAATGGTACTAACCCTAGCAAAAAGGGTACTAGACAAGCTGGCCTCGTCGTACCACCGGTGGGGGGGGCCACAATGTTGAGTCCTGTCCTCAAAGCCGCGACAGTAGATAAACTGACCAACCCATCAATGCTCAGACCTTGCATGTCTCAAGGACTCTCCTACAGCTATATCGCCTCTGCAAATCCATTGCCCGCCGACCTATGTCAGCGGCACCTTCACTCTCAACATGGCGGCGAGTGGACCTCGAGATCCCTACCTCAAATATAGATGCTGGCGTTGACACATTTGCGCCACCATGACCGGCACCATGACCGGGGCCTCGCATAGACCCAAGCGAAATGTTGGTGGCCACGCGCTTCCCTTCACCAATTTGCTACCTTCGGAAAGCCATAAAATCCACCGCCAAGTCTACTCGTATGATGGCCTTCACCTTGGGAACGCCATGGTCCTTAGTAACAATCCCGACCACCTCTGTTGATGCGATTCCCCCTCGGACATAGGAAGCGAATCTACTTTGTCGTCGCCCAGAAGCACCCGTAAGGGGTCTAAGGACCCGATGGTCTGGTTGACGCCTACCAAATTCTTCGGTGCCACAGGACATGCCTCTCGACCCTCAACACCCTGTGAAGATGCCGCAGCCGTGCTTAGGCCCCCGGAGACCAATCTCGACCCTCAGTACCCTATGCACCACCTACGTTGGGGGAGACCCTCTCGCCCCCCTCAAGATGCACTGGAGCCTCCTCCAATGAGGAAGGGATTTCAACCACCTCTCCGGGGGCAGCGGGAGGATTAAGAAGGTGTTCCTCACACCTAATGCGCTTCGGCGTCACTAGACTCTTCGTCTCCTCCTCTTCCGCTTTAAAGGGGGGAAGCTTGAGTAGCAGGTTGGCCTCTCCTTGTCACTGTCACTATCATTTCCTTCTCCCCCGCACGAGTCCTGGACATAACAAGGAAGCCATTATGGGGGGTCGCACGCATTACTATCCTTCCTCTCTAGATCAGGAATGTTTCCCCTCCACCCACCATGCTAGCGCCAATCTCTGCCACTGACGGGGCGGCTGATGGATGACGAGAGCTGCCCATAAGGTACACCAGGAGAATGTTACCTTTGTCCTCCCACTCCACCTCAAACATGGAAGGGGGCACGAGCCGAGCCCCCCTCCATGGTAACCGCAAAGGGGCAGAGTCCTCCGGAGCCTACTTGCTATCTCCTTTAAGCCCCTCATCAGGCGCTAGATGCATCGCTGGGGGAGAAGCCGAAACAATCACAGATGAGCGGATCTTCCTATAGTACCACCTAGCATCCCCCGACTTGGGGTCGGCCCGATCAATCTGATCATACCCCTCGAGCACCACTTGAGCGGTAGGCCGAGAGCTGCCCTCAGCAACCTCTTTTCCTTGCCTCTTATGCACATCAGGGCGAATGAAGCGAGGGGTCAAGGCACCACCATAAGAAACAGTAACGTCCAACATCTACTGCAGCCTTAGTGCAATGCTCGTCAAAACATTCTCGACCCTTGCACTTCCGGGGCGGGCAACAACGACTGACCAAACAAAAGGGATAAAAGAGAGAGGAGGAGGCCAATTACAGTCGTAACAAGGTTTTAGAAGAACTAACCAGGGAAACAAAAGAACACTTACATGGAAGGGGCATGTAGGATAAGCCCGCCGCCCATAGAGCCACCTTGCCCACCTGTAGACCAACATCCACCGAGTGATTCCCTTTGATCTGGTCGACGATCTCGGAGTCCGCAGGAGGTAGTAGCGGGACCGCAGGGTCGAGCTTGCCATCGATGGATAAGTCCCAAAAGGTGACCAAGAATAGACACCACCATTGAGGCCACTCTTAGACCCATAAAAAAGTGTCTTTCCAACCATGAACGCTAGAATACTTGGTCCCCAATGCGAGTGGTGCTTCTTTCTGTGCCTCAAACTAGACAAAGCCTTGGTTTCCCTTGGCACTGCATCGTTTGACTTGGTACAGGTTCAGGAACATCTCCATGCTCAGTGGTGGATGCCCCTTCTCTTAAGCCAGGATGAAGAACCCTAGAGCAAGCCTCCAGGCGTTCAGCACCAGTTGAGCATGAGCAACCTGGAGGAAATTCAACAACTCCTCCATGAAGGGGTAGGGCGGCAGTCAGAAGCATACCTTGGACATGGCCTCATACACCATAAAAGTGTGATTCCGCCACGAATAAATTCTCTCTCTCTCTCTCTCTCTCTCTCTCTCTCTCTCTAACGGCAGGATGAGAGAGTATTCGATAGGGATCTAGTATGTAGCTTGGACCTTCACCAAGAGCCCTTACGTAGCTCGCGTGGCCTCTAGCTCTGCACGGTCTTCATCCACCCCCTCGACATAGATTGCAAAGATGTAGGGAAGGAGGGTGGACAAAGGGGTTCTGCAGCATGACGACTTGCGAAGAAGGAGTAGTAAGCTGGAGGCAATGGATGATGCCAAAGTCCTCCCTTTCGAGCCTTCGCTTAGCCTCTTATACTCACTACCACCCGGGCAGCGGCGGTGCAACGTTTCCTAAGGAAAACACCCCCTAGGGAACGAAACGACATGTTGTGCTAGTAGGGGACATGATTATCTGGAGCGGCTCAAGAAAACCAAATGGATCCGACGTATGGAACCTTATCCGCCTATGATGGCAAGGTAGACCCTACACCTTCCTTGGTAGGAAAAGTGTCCTGTCAATTCAAACACTTTAAGGTAGGATTGGAGCCCCTACCTTGCCCCTCCAAATTCGACCGTTGCATGACGTACGCTCACCTTTTAAAGAAAGACAGAATATGACAGGATCACAGCTGATCAACACTACTCCTTACCGTGTAAAGCACGTTAAGGAGTGAGGGGGAAGTGATGGGCAAAAGCCTCACCCAACCCAAAACGGTCCATGGGCCAACCCAGTAATGCAGACCTTAGACAAACCTCTAGTGCGGCCTTACCGCCCATTAATGCTGGGCCCGCAAGGTTTGGCCCCTCAAAGGGGCATATGGGTTTCTACCCTAGTAGAGCCCCTACATTTTTATCCAATGTAAGCCCACCATCCCGAACTGAACTCGATTTCGTCATATCAATCCAACTGTAGGGAGATGTAGGTCCAAATAAATTTAGAAAATGAGCATGGGAGAGTATCTGCAAGATTCCCCCCACTCTACGACTCTTTTGTGATCTGACTTGGATCAAACTTTCCCAAACAGACTCCTTCCTACGAGGAGATTACCTCCAAAAAGAGGAAAGGAGGCGCCAGGCAAGGAACTCTTTCTAGTCACAACAACATCAAAAATCGCCTCTGCACTACTATAAAAGGACCCCGTATTCGACAGGCCAATGTCCACAACAACTAGCCCATCCTCATTTTGCTCCTTCCTGGTATTCCCCAGCTTTCTGATTTAAGCATCGGAGAAGGATCCCCCAAATCACTACAAGAGACCTTTGACGGCGTTCTCTTTTGTAGGAGCTACTAGGTTTCCCCCCTCCGATCATAAGCGGAGAGCCTTAATCGTGGCGGATGAGATTTCGGCCCATCAATATATATTTACTTAGAGAAAAAATTATATTCATTATCATATTTAGTATGCATATTATTTTACGAAGGATATCTGGTAATATACCTATAAACTAATAATCAGTCAAATAATCAGGTTATCGGTCACTATTTGCATCCCTGCTGTCGAGCCTGCTTCCCCAATCTTGGGAAAGGGGACGCATAATTAAGATAAATATATACACATACACACAAAAATGCTACTGCGTGGTCGACGGCTAGACCGCATGGGCTTAAATTGATCATCACCATGCACAAAATAATAAAAAATCATCATAAAATTTTAAATATTCAATTATACCCAAATTTGTTTGCATTCTTTCAGGACTTAATTTTCATTATCTGATGATAAAACTTTAACCGTAGACATCCAATCAGATGCTATGATTAATTTTCATGATTGATAGGATAATTTTTAAAAAATAAATAATAAGCATAAAAATTGATACCAATTATCTTGTTCACTTTGTTTGCATAATAGCTTAAATCAGAATAAGGTTTTGGAGATTTCTTAAACCAGAATAAGAAGTATTTTGATTTGGTAAATTGTTGGTATTCCACCCAGAACAAGGAGAATTATACTGCGGTATTTCAAATGATTTGGTAGGAATAAGTGGAATAAGGAGTGAAATAAAGAGTAAAATTAGGAGAATGGGAGAATTAGATATTCCAGTAGAATTTGAAAAATTAGGAGAATTGAAAGAATTAAGTATCTCCGCAATCAAACCAGAATAGAACCTTTATACCGGTTACTCCGGCCCTATTCCACAAACAAAGTGAGCTTTAGAGTTGTTCTAGTTTTTAAATTCGAACACTAATTAAAGAATTTAAACCCGGTAATTAAGGGGTTTAAATTCAATACGGTCGGACTACAGGACAGCATAGTTGCACTCCTCTAAATATATTGAGGAATAGTGTTATACCATATTTTTTACCACATTTTTACTACATTCATTGAGAACTGTTTAATTTCATGATCAGATGACTCACGTTAAAAGTACTTTAGAGATAATATTTTGTGCAACAAATATATCTAACAAGAATTCTTTGATCGAGTGATCAAACGACTCGTAATCAAAATGATAAAGAAAGTGTTAAAAATTGTGATATAATAACATTCGTCAGATATATTTGGCCCTCGTCTGTGGATTACTATGTCATCCCCCGTTCCATGAATAGTTAATACTTCCTGCGCTGCGAATTTGGGGGAAAATGTGAGAGTTTATTTTAACAGAACTTGAGCTCTTCCATGCATGATGAGCCTAACAGTGCTTTTGTCCGAGTCAAATTGACGTTGAATAAACTGATTCCTGTCAGAGACCAAAACCCTATGCATCTATATATTGATTTCTATCAGACAAAACCCAGATTGCAACTGTAGCAGATCGATCAGAATCTACACAAGAAAAAGAAATGGAAAAAGAAAAAAAGTACCTTGAGTTAGAAAGAAGGGAGAGAGAGGAGAAGGGAAGGGGGCCACTGTTATGTTAGAAGGCCAATTAAATTTGCAGCTTCCTTTGAGCACCTGCATGCACTACTGTCTTCTTCCGCTGTTCTTTACAAACGTGGCTAACAGCTAGTTTGAAGAAAGTTTCCACCCTGCTATGCAACCTGTCTCAGCCGGCGACTTGCGGCCTCGCGAGGATGCTGCCAGCCGCCAATCGGCGCCTCCGGTTCGCCTCGTTGTTCGACGACGGCGGCGGCGAAGCGCACCTTCTTGCGTGGCTTCTTGACCGGCCGACTCTCCTCGCCACCCCCTGTCCCTGCTGCTTGGAACCCAAACACCAAATTAAGCTCGGAGTTTGATTGAGAGAGAGAACAAGAACACATCGCTAAGACTAATTAACAAACACCAAACCTTGGAGAGGGTGGATTCGATCAAAAGCATGACCAAATCGTTAAACTCTCGGCTAACCCATGTGCGAAACGAGGGTCATGGAGAGGACAACGCGAGGAAAAGTGCTGGCATGGACGCAGACTTAATCGAACGTAAAGAAGGAGGATACTCCAAGAACACAACTTTGAGTTTAACCTCCACCATCACCACACGGAAAGGGGATGAAAAAAAGGAGAAAGAGGAAGAAGAAACAGAGGAGGGTATGGTATGTATGGGTATCTTGCAGAGGGAGAGAGAGGAAGAAGAAACAGAGGAGGGTCTGGTATGTTTGGGTATCCATTCCAAGGGAAAAGTGTAGGGAGGGGATCAAATGGAATGGGATGAAGCGGCGTACCGAATTCCAACCGGAACTTCTTCATGAAGTCGGCCGCGAGGCGCCGGTGCAGCTCCACGGCCAAGAGGGCGACGCTCCCCGACACCGCCATGACCGCCATTAGCCCCATGCAGCTTGAACACTCCATCTCTCTCTCTCTCTCTCCGTTGTGCAGTCTCCCAAGAGAGGAGGGGATACGTGTTTGGATTTCCCAACTCTTCCTTTTGGATCGTAATGTAACAGGAAGACAGAGAGAGAAAAGTGTGGTATTTAACAGGAGAAAAAGGAGGAAACAAACAGGAAATTAAATAAATGAAGAGGGTCCTCTCGCAAAACTACCAACCGACCGTGGCCCCCACGGACGATGAGTTGGCTCGTTCCGGAACGAGAGAGTAGTGACGGGAACACCCTCCACCCTTCTTGAAGCTGCCGCGCGACAGCTCGTGTTCGTTAAAGGCCTTTCTAACCGCAGTTCTCAATTGAAAATATTTTTAAATATATTTTGATTATTTTGAAAGAAAAAAATTGATGATAGAAGTAGGGCTGCATGCCGGAGACGAAACAAAAATGACACATTTTGCTTTTATTAAATGATATTTATTGGAGATAGAAATAGAAATAAGTAATCTCTGCCCCCACATCCATTGTCACTTTTCAAATAAAAATGAAAACAAAATTTTCCTCTATTGTCATCACTCCAATAGTCAGCTATTTTAAATTGCCATCTCTTTTGATAAATTTTCTTCTAGGCATTTGAAATTCTAAACCACAAGGTCCTAATTGTTGTAAATCCTTGCAATCTATGGACTTTAAAATTTGAAATCTACAATATCTATTAGTCTAAATCTTACATCATTGCATTAAAATACACAAATCATACACCACAAAACCTTACTTTTGTCACATGCGAGATACTATAGTTCTCACCATTGAACATAGGATGGACAAATTTAATAGTACAAATCTTACCCCTTTCGTATGTGTAAATAATATATATAAAACACATAATTTTGAAAATGGAAATAGGATAACAGATATGAAAACAAATGCTATAACTTAAAACCCTAATTTTCTCTCTCCTAAATCTGTTAAATTTCTTCACCTATGCTAATTCATGTCATGTAATCATAACGTGATTTGTGATTCACGTCACCCGATGGTGACACATTTTATCCAGGTTGTTGCTGAGTCGAGCCCTATCTTTCTTTTCTAGTTATTTGTGAGAATAATCCTTTTATTCTGATTTCTTGAGGTGCTTGTGATATCTTGTAAATTGTGTTGTTGACATGGCCCCTTGTTGACCATCTTTTCCATGAAAAATTTACCATTATGATTTTATGACTTATTATCATGCTAGATCCCTATGTATCCTGATAAGGTTATGAGAAGAGATTTATATTGCGTCATGTGATTTTTAGATAACTAAGTGTTTTTACCTAAACTCAGTTCTGCCTTAATAGTCTGAAAGGCATCGAGGAAGGCTAACGCGATTTACAAATTACGTCATCTGAATATGACACGATTCAAGATTATTAGATGCATTGTTTTTTTACTTTGATTATTAGATGCATTGTTTTTTACTTTGATTGTATATATACGACTCAATATTATGTAAATATATACGATATATCTATATACTATCACCTAGGATGAGACTAAAATAAAAGTTATCTAAAATCCTCGTCAAATTCGCAACCGTAACATGAGTAGTTGAGAATTTACCACGTCGTTCTCCATCGTTATAGTCATAAAACTTAAATTACTTTAGGCAAATTTGTTGTTTTATCCATAAGGCCTGTCTATTCGTAAGGAGAGACTATGATTATAGCATGAGAAACCTTCTGATTGAGGTAGAGAAACCATGTAGCATTGTTGTTCTATCCACAAGAACTGCATGCAAATCTATGTCTGTCTCACAGCGATGGTAATGTTTAGACAAGTATTAATAGCTTGTTGTGCTATCTACAAGGCCATTAAATATTTTGGGATCAAAGCTGTAATCAGATACTGTAAGAAGTTATAAGTCCCATGAGATGAGTACTCTTTGATTGTATTATAACTTATTGTGCATCCATAAGGATATATTACAAGCCACTGAGATTCTGATCTCTACTAGAAGACCGTCAGTATCTCCCGTTCTGTATATTTGAAGGTTATACAGTCTGTGAAAAAATTAATGGGAGTAAAACTTGATTAAAGTCTATATCTTATTTTAAAGTTAATAATTGAACATTTGCTAATTAAATTTTTATCTCCTATAAACAAAAATGTTGTCAAATAACTTATTCCGTGGCATACTGGATGTCAACCGTCTAACAGGCCCGAACTATTTTGATTGGCTCAAGAATCTAAAGATTGTCCTCAGGTCTGAACAAGTTGCTTATGTCCTAAAAGATGAATCACCAGCTAAGCTGACATTGGATGCCCCAGAAGCTAAGATTATAGCTTATGAGAAGTGGAAAGAAGACAACACTCTAGCACAATGTTATATGCTTGCCTCGATGAGTAATGAGTTGCAGAGGCAGCATGAAAATATAGATGCTAAGGCCATCTCGCTCCATCTGAAAGAGTTGTTTAGAGAGTAGAACAGAATCGAAGGATATGAGATATCCAAGAATCTATTTAAGGTTCAGTTGGCAGAGAGAGTTTTAGTGCAACCTCATGTACTAAAGATGATTGAGTGGTGTGAAAGGTTAGATGCTCTCGTGATTCCATTCCCTAAGGAGATGCAGATCGATAGCATTCTGGTTTCACTTTCAGCTTCTTAATCGTAGTTCATTATGAACTTCCACATGAACAAGATCTAGTCTACACTTGCTGAGCTTCTGAATATGCTCAAGACTGCAGAGGGCAACCTTATGAAGGAAAATCCTAATGTCCGCTTCGTTGGTAAGACCAATAAGAAGAGGAAGTCATAACCTTCCTTTAAGAAAGGCTAGGTTAAGAAGCAAATCAAGTCAAATCATGTGCCAAAGAAGGACAAAGGCAAAGGAGTAGAAAAGGATGACTGCTTCTACTGTAAGCATAAGGGTCACTGGAAGAGGAACTGCAAGGAGTACCTCAAAGACAAAACTTAGCGAAAGGTGAAGCAACCAGAAGCTTCAGCTATCTATATGATAGATAGAAACTTGTCTGTTAGAGAATCTGCATCTTGGATATTAGATACTAGATGTGCTTCTCATGTTTGTTATGATGTGCATATGCTGACAAGTAGACATAATATGAGTAAAGGCTAGATGGATCTGAGGCTAGAAAAATGCACAAAGGTTGTGACGATCGCTGTGAAAACAATGAACCTCAAACTTTCATCTGGAGACATCTTATTTTGGATGACTATTATTATATACCTAGCATAATAAAGAACATCATTTTTTTTCTTGTTTGGACAGGATTGGACATAGGTTGACTACTGAGAACAAAGGTTGTTCTATTTATTATGATTATAAATTAATTACTTCTGCATGTTTAGTCAATGGTCTATATCTTTTAGATGTTTCTTATCATAGTCTCTATATTAATAAAACTCTTAAGAAGAGTAAGAATAGTGTGAACCAAGCCTACATGTGGTATTATAGACTTCAACACATTAGTGAAGACAGGCTACAGAAGTTGCACAAACATGAATATTTGGATCAATTCGATTATGAATTATTTGCAACATGTAAGTTCTACCTCATAGTAAACTGAAAAAGTCTCCATATACATGACACATAGAGCATGCCATAGACATTTCGAAACTTATACATTGTAATGTATGTAGTCTCATGTCTACCCAAGCCAAAAATAGCTTCTCCTACTTCATCATATTCATCGATGACTTCTCGAGATTCAAATATGTGTACTTAATGAAGTACAGTCGGAAGTATTCAAGAAATTCAAAGAGTTCAAAAATGAAGTTGAGAAGCAAACATGAAAGAATATTAAAGCTCTTCGATTGGATCAGGGAGAAGAATACTTAAATATTAATTTCACATAGTTCTTAAAGGATAATGGTATCCTTTCTCAACTGACCCCTCCATATATACCACAGATGAATGGTGTATCAAAAGGAAGGAAGCGCATCTTTTTGGACATGATGCAATCAATGATGAGCTTTTCAGATTTTTAGGGGGTTTACACTAGAGTAAGTTGCATACCTACGGAACAGAGTACCCAACAAGTCGGTGACCTCTACTCTATATGAGATATGGAAGGGTAGGAAATTAGAATTTAAGCATGCTAAACTCTAAGGTTGTCTTGCCCGTGTAAAGAGGCATGATCTAGACAAGTTGGAATCTAGAACTGATAGATGCAGGCTTGTAGGATACCCAAAAGAGATATTTGGGTACTACTTTTACCATCCTAGCGAACAAAAAGTGTTTGTAGTCAGGAAAGCTATTTTCTTGGAAGAGGAATACCTTCTCTAGGAGGACAGTGGGAGTAAAATAGTACTAGAAGAGGTACTAGATCTCCAAACAGCTACAATCTCATCAGAAGATCTCCATTTCTGACCTATTCGAGTGCATATATATGAGCCTCGTAGATCTGGTAGAGTACCTAGACAACCCAAAAGGTATGTGAGACATATCATTGAAGGTGAGTCTAAGGTGAAATAAAATGAGGATGATGATCCTAAAACATATCAGGAGTCCATTGAAGGCCCAAAAGCCGGGAAAATGACAAGAAGGCATGAACTCTAAAATGCAGTCCATATACACCAACCAAGTTTAAAACTTTGATAACTTTTCTAAGGGTATTATATCCATTAGGTGCAAGTAGATCTTTATGAAAAAGATCAGTGCAGGTGGACGAATCAACACTTATAAGGCAAGGTTGGTGACAAAGGGATATCGTCAAAGATAAGAAATTGACTATGATGAGACTTTCTCACGAGTTACTATGATAAAGTCGATCAGAGTTCTTTTCACCATAGTAACATATTACGATTATAAGATCTGACAGATAGATGTAAAGACTACCTTCCTTAATGATAACCTTAAGGAAGAGGTGTATATGATACAACTAGAAGGTTTCATACCCAAAGAATTTTCAGACAACGTGTGCAAACTTCAAAGATCCATTTATAGACTGAAGTAGACTTTTCGGAGTTAGAATAAAAAATTTGACAAGTCTGTCAAGTCTTATGACTTTATTAATAATGAAGATGAGCCTTATGTATATAAGAAGATCAGTGGGAGTGCAGTCACCTTCTTAGTTCTTTATATAGATGACATTCTACTTATTGAGAATGATGTAGCAATGTTGTCATCAGTAAAAGTTTGACTGTTAAAGAACTTCTCCATGAAGGATTTAGAAGAAGCATCCTACGTATTGATAATACGAATCTATAGAGATAGATTAAAGAGGATGCTCGGGATAACCTAATCTATGTACATATATACCATTGTCAAAATGTTTGGCATAGAAAATTATAATCTCGTACCAATGATACATGGAATTTATCTCTCAAATGAGTACTCTCCAAAGACTCCTAAGGAGAGGACATTTACGGATACAGTACCCTATGCCTCTGTCATAGGATCTATCATGTATGCCATACTATGTACGAGGCCTGATGTTGCATATGCTCTAAGTGTTACGAGTAAGTTTCAAGCTGATCTAAGTGAAGAGCACTGGAAGGCAGTGAAATGTATCCTTAAGTACCTAAGAAGAACTAGGGATATGTTTCTTGTCTATGGAGGAGGTGACTTGAGACTGCGAGTCTTTATTGACTCGAATTTCGAGTTAGATCTAGATGATAGCAAATCTACATCTGGTTTTGTGTTCGCTCTAAATTGAGGTGCAGTGTGCTGTAAGAGTTCCAAGCAGGAAATTACTGCAGATTCGAAGACCGAAGCTGAGTACATCAGTATGGTTGAAGAAGTTCATCACCAACCTCAATATAGTTCCTAATATCTATGATCTTGTCCTACTGTTGTGTGACAACAATAGGACTATTGCTCAAGCGAAAGAGTCACAGTCTCATTAGAAATCGAAGCATATTTTGAGATGCTTTCATCTTATTAGAGTAATTATTGTCAGAGGAGATGTAGTGGTGGAAAGAGTTCCATCTGTCGACAACATAGAAGATCCACTGATGAAACCATTATCTTAAATTGTGTTTGAATGTGATTGGCTTTAGTCCAAGTGGGGGATTGTTAGTCCTAGGTGGCCAACAAGCCAATCAGACAGTGTAATCTTGTTCATTTATTAATTAATTGACATTATTTCTTTATGTTTGTATTCTTATCGTTTCATAATTAAGTCCATGAATGTATGTAAAAGTGATCAGATTATGATGAGATCATACTAATGAGACTGATCACTTATAAACACATCTTCTTAATTGTTCCTAGTCGGAGGATATTTGAGAAGGACATTAGACATCCAGATAGATTACTATAGATTACTCATGCTCATATGATGAGGGTGACTGATCTCATAGTCACTTCTAGGGAGACAATAAGGCGAATATGTAGGTGCTCATTGGAGAATGAGTTTACTGAACTGATCCAACTGAATTGCTAGATGGTAATATACCTAACTATCAACCAGCTTGATTCAATTATCGTTGTTGCATGGATGGTTCTCGGACCTAAGACACCAAGGACACCTTGTCGATGGGTGTCTGTACTTTGACTTTGGCTTACAGATCTCTAAATATGGGATTCCAAATAGCCAAGAATTTGGTACAGCAGAATACCTTCGAGGCAATTGAGTGTTCAATATGGGATCGTTCGCTCTCGGTATCTAGAGAGAGAATGCTCAAGGAATGATGCACATGAGTCCCTGGCTAAGGCGAATAATAGTATCAAAAAAAGAGTTTCTGATATTATACAGTAACATCCAATCTAAGTGGATCAACCGGTTAGGGTTTGGCAGTTCACCATATCCTGAGTCGACTCAAAAGCATTGCGCGAGTGAAGGATTATATCCATCTGGTAATTGTCGACATATAAGTTAGTTGAGCGGGTTGTTGAACCCCATTACCTTTTTGGTTTACGAAATGTTGCTTGGCACCCAACGTGATTGGAGGCCCAACCGATTCATGTGTTGTAGACACGCTAATTTTGACGTCATTTTGAGTAAATTTCATATCATATAATAATGCCTCAGAATGGTCTGATAATTAATCATTGATTAATTTTTATTGATATTTTTGAGTGTCGGGTCGAACATACATGTTTAAGTTAATCAATTGAATTGATTTTAGCTCAAATTTCAATTAAAATATGCATAATTCTAAAAGGCGTCGACCCATGTAGACGCCATTTAGAGTTTATTCCTATTTTAGCGTTTAAATTTGAATTTTAATCAATTGATTTATTAGCTAAAAGGCGTCTGTAAAAATCGACGCGTTTTAAGTTTCCTAAGCTATTTTAACTTCTCTTCCGGATGTTTATCCTTATCTTAATTAGTGTAAAAGACGTCTACACATGTAGACGCGTTTTAGCTAATAAAGATAAAGATAAGTTTTCTCGGATATTTATCCTTATCTTAATTAAATCTGAAAGGCGTCATCCAAGGTGGACGCGTTTTAGATAATTACAGATAAAGATGAATTAATCAGTTGTCGGTTAAGGTAGATAAATCCTAGATTTTTCTATGTTAATCGCGAACGCAGAAAATGCCTATAAATACCTTGCATATCAAAGAGTTAAAAAAAAAGAGAGAATTGAATTGAGTTGAGCCATAGCGTTATAGCGAATTGAAGATCGGAGTAACCACGTCGGAACGCCGGAGCGCTGCCATTTCCAGAAGTCGGCATCCCTTTCAAGATCTTCATCCTTTCAAGGCTTCAAACCAACTGGGCATAAGTGTTTCAATTCTGCAATTTTATTTTACATCTTCATTAGTTTCATGCTTCATAATCACTTCATGCAACACACACTACAACATTAATCTTCCAAAACCTATTTGTTTTAAGGGGTTTCAAAGCCATTAAACAAGTGAGTTGCTGTTTAAACATATTTATAATCATGATCAGTTTTGATATTACTTCCACTTAAATTCTCATCAGTGTTTCTTCATTGCATTTTCTTTCTCTGTTTCTGCTGCACTCAACAACAACAACAAGAGAATCAAAAGGGAAAATCAAGCACAAAGCCAGAAGGACTTCTAGACGATCCTCAACCTCAAACTCAACAGCAAGAACAAAAGAACCAAAAAAGGGCTCTCTTTCTTCAGCCGGTTGAAGGAGGGGAATCAAGGACTCAATCTTCCGCGTTCAAACAGGTAGGCGATCATATCTCTTTTGAAACTTTTTAGTTAAAAGTTTCTGGCGATCACTGCACTTTAGTTGCTGTTTTTAATAGGTTAGTTTACACTAAACAACATAGCTTTTTCATGTTAATCACACGAGCATTTTCAGCACCTACAGCTCTTTTGGCGATCACGGTGGGACTTGGTCTCGCCGTCTTTTAGTTTCTTTTTGTTCTTGCTATCATCATATCGGGCACCCACGGTGCACCATTTGTGTTTCGACACGTCCTCACCAATTGGTGAGTGTTTAGTTTAATTAATTTCCCTCGTGCACCACGTACACACCCCAGTGGCAAGATCTTGCCCTCCCCTTGATTAGTTCAAAAAGCTGTTTTGTGATAAAAATGATGTGTGATTGAGTGATTTCCTAGTTGTTTAGTTAGTAAATCATCCTGTTTAAAATCTGAAACTAAAAATCTTTGCATGAGTCGATTGTTTACTGCGTTTTACCCTGTTTGAGGAGGATTCAACCCAGAAAATCCTCCTGCAAATCTGTTTCTGCGAACTAAAAAGCGTCCAGGAGAGCTGACGCGTTTCAAAACCGCGTCAGCATACCAAGACGCCTTTTAGTCTTCAGACTTTCTCTGCTGTTTGCATCTGTTTCTGCGAAATAATTAAGTTCTGTGTTGAATAGCGTCGACCATCATCAACGCGATTCAGACAGTTTTTTAGTTATTTTTCAGATCTGTTTCTGCGAAAGAATTAAGCTCTGTTTTGAAAAGCGTCGACTATAATAGACGCGATTCAGACAGTTTCTTAATTATTTTTCAGTTTCCAGATTTCTGTGTTTTGAGTGCTAGCTACCCATTATTTTATTAAGCATTAGAGGCCATCCAGGCCGCAGGGCATACGCATTGAGGCGAAAACCCTCCTCTTCTTAGGAACACATTACTCGACGTCAGCAACTCTCTCTGATTGGGTTGGTCCCTTGATCAGACTAGAGAAGTTGACGTTGAGACCTCCATAAGTCCCCAAAATCAAGGTATTCCTCCTTGATCATCGGGCTGGTTGTACCAATTGAAGTCCCGGCTAGATTCCGAAAGCGTTGTGAGAGAAAACCCTAGAGAATAACGGTGGAAACTGAACTGAAACTGGGATCCTTTCCCTGAGCAAAATTGTTGTTTAATCCAATTCAAATAACTCAACAAGGAACCCTAAAATCACGTTAAACATCCACTTGTTTGATTAATCTTTGTACAACTTGTTTGATTAAATCTTTGAAAAGGGAATCTAATATCATGTTGTTGCGATCAGGCAGAGACTTGAGTATGGCCCAAGACGCCATCATCAACTACGAGGGAGATGCTAATGCCCCTCGCGATTCAGACTTCAACTATGAGAACGGGAGAGATGCTGATGCCTCCCGTAATTCTGTCCCCATTCCAGTTCGACATGATGGGAATGTCCGGACTCCTCTTTTTCATCCACACGATCAATATCCTGATCTTCCCCCGCATGAATATGCGATCCCTAATCCTGATCTAGAGGGGGGCATGAATCAGCATGATCCCTCGTCCTCCGATCCTATGGATCTCGTCAATGCTCTGGGAGTTCTTGCCTCCCGACTGGACCCTCAGCAGTTCGAGGCGATCCAATCTATTCTGAAGGGGAAGGCACCCGCACAGCCTGCTGAGCCGAACCCTATGGCCCCCCCCGTTGTTACTCAACAACCTCTTCCTCCTCCTCCTTATATCCATCAGGCCATGGAAGGCCTTCATATTGCTTCTCGGCCAACTGGGCCACAGCTTTCATCATCTAGGCAACCGGCTAGACCGCAAACGCCTATTTATCAAAATGCCATCGGACATGGCGGAAGCTCTGCCGGACCTCCTCCTTATTGTCCTCCCTGTCCAACGTACTCTAGGCAGCAGGCCTATCAAGTACTTCCACCTCCTCCTCCTCCCCAGGCAGATCTGACCACGCAAGCGTTGCTGGCCAAGATGGAGCGCATGGATGAGCAGTTCAACAACCTCCAGAAGATGATGGGGGTTAAAGCTGTGCCAGAAATCAGTTTACCGAGCCTGCCAGTGTTCCATCTGCCACCCTCTGAGATGCCAGTGTACCGAAAGTACAACGGTACTAGTAACCCCTTCACGCACCTGAAGGAGTTCATGTACGAATCATCTTTCTGGCAGAACGATAAGAGGTCGTTGGCCTTCTTGTTCAGGAGATCTCTGGAGGGACCCGCCCTCGAGTGGTTCTTTTCTCTGGAACCCTCCGAAGTAGAGGATTACGGTATCATTTCACGCAAATTTATCCAACAATACCAGGACAGAGTTGCACCCTCCTTGTCTATCACGGACCTCATTGCAGAAAAGATGAAACCGGATGAGGAGTTTGTCAGTTTCGCTGACAGGTGGCGGGGCCTGGCTGAAAAGGTGAAAGATCACTTGTCTGAATCTGAACAAGTGAAAATGTTAATTTCTAACGCCACGCCCCAGTTCAAGCTAGTCCTCTCCTTGAACAATTTGACTAACATGGCAGAGCTCTATGAAAGAGGACGGTACTGCCAGAATGTCTTCAAGGACGCTACGTTCTCTAACGTCTTTGATCCTCACAGACCTAGCAGGCCTCCACCTCGGAAGCCTGCAGTGCCGAATTCTCCTAGCACAGGTCCAACTACTGAGGGCACGCTCTCTCATGAGCAACTCAGTACCATGAACAATAATTCGCCCCAGTTCGTGAGGAACCCCAGCAGCAGAACCCCCATTACCAACAGCAGTACCAGCGGCCCCAGCAGCCGAATCAAAACCAGCAACAGCTACAGCAACAGCCGCAACGGCAACAGCAGTATCAGCAGCCCCCTCAGCAGCCATATCAGCAGCAACAGCCAAAGTACCAGCCGCGTGCACCGCCGGTGTACCACAATGTCCCTCCTCCTGGTGACTACAACCAGCAGAGGAGACCTCCAGGCCCGAAGAGGGCAGAATACCCGCCCCTCCCAGAATCCTTGGCGGATATCTTCAGTGCTTTGATGGCAGCCAATGCCCTAGTTTTGCCAAGGGAGAAGGCCGCCTGGCCTCAAAATGCCGATACGTCCAGGTATTGCTACTTCCACAGGCAACCTGGGCATACCATTGACACCTGCTTTCAGTTCAGAGATTATATTCATGATCTCAATGAGCAGGGCGGCATAGACTGGGAGGAAATGAAAAAGTACATAACAGCCCTGAAGGCGAGGAGACCGCAGCAGCAGCAGCAGTAAGCAAGACCACCGGCACAAGCAGCAGCACCACCCAACATGGGCATAGTGCAGAATCCACTCCCGGAGCACCAAAACCAAAACCAGGTTGCTCCCATTTTGACGAACAGCCAGTCTGAGGCTGGTCGTGGGCAGCAGTGGAGAGTAGAGGACTCTTCCTCTCTTTGTTCAACGGGTCACGTTCAAAGTACCGCAGAGCGACCACCACGCCGCACCATCCACATACCCAGGCCACAACCCGTTACCATCACCCCTATACCCACACCCAAATATCACTCACCTGCACCCAATAACCCATTACCGCTACCTACCTTCCTTAGACCCATTACGCCCCGCACCACTACGCCTCCATCATATAACCCCCCGCAAACCAATAACGCGCCCCTCCTACCATCTAGGCCATTATTACATGTACCATTTCCTACTTCACCCACTACCACTACCACCTACCCAGATATGCCCTTACCATCTAGACCGCTATTACGCGTACCATTCCCTACTTCACCAACCACTTACCCATCCACCATCCAACCCTCTAGGCCTTTAATCCGCACCGCGCCATCACCACCTAGCCCTACGCCACCACCTACATACCAACCCTCTACGCCATCCGCACCATCCAACCCTGCGGTACTTAAAGTGTCACCCGGATCCTCCACGGTTGAGGAACACGCGCTCCGGAGTGGAAGGATTTTCAACAAGGTCTTCCCTCAGTCCACAGTCAGAGACGGCCCATCACAGCCGACTGAGGAAGCCCATAATGAAGAGAGTGCACCAGGCACTCAATACGACTTGTTGAAACACCTAGATCGGACACCGGCACGGATCACTATACTCGAACTGATTAAAAGGTCCAAGAGTCACCAAGAAGCTTTAATGGAATATCTGCAGAAGGTGATGGTCAACGAGGACGTGCCAGTAGAGAAGATTGCAGCACTACTAGTTCCTCAAGGGGATCAGCCCTCCATTACATTTCATACATCGGAACTAGCACCGCCGGCAACCAGAAGCATGGCTCTGAGTATCACGGTCAATATCTGTAAGAAGGCCGTGGATGCATGCCTGGTCGACACAGGGGCTTCGATCATTGTTTTACCTCCGAAGACCCTGGAGCTGTGCGGTGTGCCCAAAGAAAAATGGATGCCCAGCCCCATCTCAGTAACGGCATATGACAATTCTACCCGTTCCCCTCTGGGAATGGTTTATTTAAAGGTGGAGCTGGGCCCTGTAAGTCATGCGGAGGTCGAATTTCACATCCTGGAAATCGACCCTTCCATAAATGCCATTTTAGGTCGTCCTTATATTAAAACTCTTGAGGCGATTCCCTCTACGAATCACCAATGCCTCAAATTCCCTTATAAAGGACGAATAATTAAAGTAACGAGCATGCCGATCCTTGCTGCTGCTCACACCTTGAACATTAAGTCTGCTGTTTTACCTGGCCGACAACCTTTTCTGTCGGTATTACAGGTCTACCGTCCAGTGGCTGATCCTCTGAAAGCCGCTACTATTTCTCCATACCCATTAGATGCCATCAAGAGGGGGAAGTGCATGAGTACCCCAGGATGGAGGATTATGATGAAGAACGGCTACGAGCCTGGGAAAGGTCTGGGCACGCAATTACAGGGCAGGACCACTCCTGTCAGAAATCATCGAGCAGCACCTGGAAGTGGTCTGGGCTATAGGCCAATAAAACTGAAACAAGCAGAGATCAAAGAAAATCCGAAAATCTGGGAGGCAATGTCTACACCACCTAAAGAAGGCCGAGATCCCCTAACATGGACCCTATGTACGCACTTTGTAAAAGGGCCCATACTTAGCTATGACAATACGGTAGTCATTACTTCCTATTTTGACTTCCATGATATATATGGGAGGGACTTGGCCAGACATTGCTCTGAACTACTTACGTACCAATCCTTGGAGGCTCTGCGGCCTATGAAAAGGAGGAAATTCCATGATCCTGAATGTGAATGGTACAGGTGGTTCGACCTGAGGGACCTGTATATTGCACTGAACAGACTATTCCTGGATCCTGCAGAACCTAAGTGGCCGCCGCAGATTGATGAACTGATTGAAAGCCCTGGTGCCATATTTGACAAGCGGATACTGCTGTCCGAAGAAACTGACGAAGGGGAACCAGATGACCCCTATGAAGCTGGTTACACAACAGATCTGCTCTGGAGGGGGACATATCCTTCACATGTCTTCATGCTCCATACTTTATTTCGTACACTACTATTGACCCCGACTTGGTCGCGGGTCATAATTGAAGATATTCCACGGGCTCCGCCCGTCATGATTACTCTGTCCCCTCGGGACATTATACCACAACCTCCTCTCGATCTAGAGGGGTTGTATAATTTGATCTAGGACATATTACTATATGATCCCCCTAATCCTCTGGCCTTGGTGCCACTTCCTCCGTCTGATTCCCCTCCCATTTGTATTCACTCCTGCTTCATGTTTAATTCTTTCATTGTCCAAAAAAAAACGCCAATTTGGCAACAAATTCTTCTCAAATCCTCATGGAGGAAACATCTTACTTGTCCGATTGCACCCCGCCGCGCGGGTCCTTCGGTCAAGCTTCTCTCCTAGATTTACTCTGTCCCTCCCC
This sequence comes from Zantedeschia hybrid cultivar, assembly GCA_030544215.1. Taxonomy (NCBI): domain Eukaryota; kingdom Viridiplantae; phylum Streptophyta; class Magnoliopsida; order Alismatales; family Araceae; genus Zantedeschia; species Zantedeschia hybrid cultivar. The sequence continues at coordinate 65,522,855 of JARZZO010000002.1, forward strand.
TCGGGAGGATTCTCTTGTATTTCCACTTGTATCCCAGGATTTTCATCCTGCTTCGTCTTCATTAGGTTATGATAGTGAAGTTAGGCAGTCTAGTCAGGTTAGGAAGTCTAGGAAGCCTAAGGGTAGGCAAATTCCAGATAGATACCTCCAAGACTTAGCTGATAAGTGCTCTTCTTGTTCTTTAATCCCTCAGTTTTTAGAAAATCCAATTCAGATGCCAGAAGATTGTATGAACGATGAGTTAGTCAATGATGGGTACGGGGTATATGAATTAGTGCATGAAAAGGACCCCATTGTTGATGAGGAAGATGACGAGGACGCGGCTGAGGCATATGCAGTGGAGTAAAGAGATTCGATGAACACTCAGCTGCCGTAGAAGAGCCCACCAAAGAAATCAATTTAGGGACTGAAGACGAACCTAAGGTTGTCCTCGTCAGTAAAAATCTTTCTGCAGAGGATGAGAAGGCAATGGTACAAGTGCTTAAAGGACTATAAGGACACTTTCGCCTGGAGTTATGAAGATATGCCGGGGTTAGACTCATCTTTAGTTGAACACAGATTGACGTTAAAGGATGGAGCTAGCCCGGTCAAACATAAATTAAGGCGATTCCACCCACAAATGGCTTTAAAGATGAAGGAAGAGGTCGATAAATTGTATAAAGCTAAATTTATTAGAGTTGTCCTCTATCCACAATGGGTGGCCAATATAGTCCCGGTTATGAAGAAGGACGGAAAGGTCAGAATTTGCATTGACTTCCGCGATCTGAACCGGGCGTGTCCTAAAGACGATTTTCCATTGCCTCATATTGATGTACTCATCGATAACACTGCTGGCTATGAGACGTTATCATTTATGGATGGATTTTCAGGATATAACCAGATTAAGCTGGCAAAAGAGGATCAAGAGAAAACGTCATTCACTACACCTTGGGGAACATATTGTTATGTTGTCATGCCATTTGGATTAAAGAATGCTTGAGCCACTTATCAGAGGGCCATGATGGCAATATTTCATGACATGATGCACATAGATCTGGAAGTGTATGTGGATGACTTATTGGTTAAATCGAAAACAAAGGCTGAGCACGCCAAAGTTTTGGCAAGGGTATTAGAGAGATCGAGAGAATATCAGTTAAAGATGAACCCCAAGAAATGTGTATTCGGGGTATCTTCAGGAAAATTGCTTGGATTCATTGTCAGTAAACGGGGAATTGATATCGATCCTAACAAGGCGAAGGCTATCAGAGAAATTCCACCTCCTAAAAACTTGAAAGAGTTGAGAGGATTAATCAGGAGGTTACAATTTATTCGCCGTTTTGTCTCCCAGCACTCACAAAGGTGTAAGCCGTTTTACGAGCTTACCAAGCCGGGAGTCAAATTCGATTGGGACGATAAGTGTCAGGAGGCATTCCATGGATTAAAGAACTATTTAGCAAGTCCTCCTGTTTTGAGACCACCATCTCCAGGCAAACCATTGATACTTTATATTTCAGTCCTGGATGATGCAGTGGGGGCTGTCCTAGCACAAGAGGATGAAGAAGGAAAAGAGAGGGCAGCCTACTATCTCTCTAAACTTCTCAACCCCGCTGAAAAGAGATATACGGCGATGGAGAAAACATGTGCAGCATTGGTCTGAGTCGTGCAGAAATTAAAACATTATTTTCTGGCCCATGAAGTCCATCTCATCGCTAGGATGAATCCAAACAAATTCCTCCTGGAGAAATATGTTCTTACTGATAGGTTAGCGCGATGACAAAGCTTTCTATCTCAATTCGACATCACTTACATTCAGCAGAAAGCGATCAAGGGCTATGCCATAGCAGAACATCTCGCTCATCATCCCCTTCCTCGATTTGATCCAGTCCGATCACAGTTTCCGGATGAGGAACTGATGTCCGTAAATCAAATCAGAGATGATATGTGGACTCTGCATTTTGACGGAGCTCTGAATTCTCATGGAAAAGGGATCGGTATTGTTCTGTTATCACCTGAAGGTATCACCATTCCACAAGCCTTTCAGCTTGATTTTCCAGTCACAAACAATATAGCTGAATACGAGGCACTCCTTGCTGGTCTCGAGGCTGCTCATTTCCATGGTGCCACCAAACTCAGGATTGTAGGTGATAGCCAACTGATTCTTCGCCAAGTGTTGACCAAGTATCGAACTCTCGATCCCAAGCTCAAGCCTTATCAAGAACTTACTTCTGCTTACTCAAAGCTTTTCACGAAATTGATCTTTGTTGTCCCTAGGAATCAAAACATCTTAGCTGACGCTCTAGCTTCACTTGCATCATCTCTTGATTTTCCAATCAGCAAACAATCTGAATCAATCATAGTTCATAGGCGTCTTTCACCCGCCGTGAAAGATCCTTCATTCCTTAGAACTAAGGAGAAATTGCTGAAGAAAGTCAGGGATGGAGATATCATTGAGAAAAGAGAAATCATGTTGATGGAGCTGTTAGAAGAGATGGATGATGAACAGAAGCCATGGTATTATGAAATTGCAAAATATTGTGAAGATCAATCGTATCCTGAGGAAGCGACAACTGAGGAGAAGAGAGCTATCAGGAGAATTGCTCAACGATACACCCTAGTTGGAGGAGCATTGTACAAGAGAGGTTTTGATGGAGTTCTTCTGAGATGTCTAGATGAAGATGAGCTTTGGAAGGTTATGGAAGGAGCTCATAGCGGAGTTTGTGGTGGCCATGTCAATGGACAGATGCTAGCAAAGAAGATCCTCAGACAAGGATTTTATTGGCCAACCATGGAAGAAGACTGTGTAGGATTTGTCCGCAGGTGTGCTAAGTGCCAACTTCATGCCGACAAAATCCATTCTCCTGCATCTTCACTCCATCCTGTTTCTTCCCCATGGCCTTTCTCCATGTGGGCTTTCGACATCATTGGACCTCTTGGTAACCCAGATTCCGGCATCAAGCAAAAATCTTTCATTCTCACGGCAACGGAATACTTCACCAAGTGGGCAGAAGCTGAAGCGTACGTGGAGATCAAAGCATCAACCGTCTGCAAGTTCATCATGAAGAACATCATCACCCGATTCGGAATTCCAAGCACCATCGACACCGACAACGGACCGCAATTCGTGTCACAGGAATTGAAAGACCTCTGTAACAGGTATAAAATTGCATTGCATCATTCATCTCCTTATTATCCGCAAGGCAATGGCCAAGCAGAGGCAACAAATAAGACTTTGATAAAAATCATCAAAAAGACGTGTAAATCTAATAAATTCGCAGATTGGCCAGAAAAATTGGTTGAGGCTCTATGGGCCTACCGAACTTCAATCCGTACGCCCACTGGGCAAACTCCTTATTCCTTAACATTTGGAATGGAGGCGGTAGTTCCATATGAGATCCTCATACCGTCATTAAGAGTACAATTGAATAAGGAATTTTCCATTGATGAACATCGTTCAGCACTCCTTACTCAATTGGAACTTTTAGACGAGAAAAGATGGTCAGCTGCTAATCATGCAAAAGTTTATCAAAATAGACTAGCACGTTTTTATCAAAAGAAAGTCATTGAACGTAAGTTCAAAGTCGGTGAAATGGTTGTCAAAAGGATTTTTGTAAAACCTGGTGGTCCGCGTTCTAAGCTCCAACCCAACTGGGAAGGACCTTATGTTGTATCGCACGTTTTTCCTGGTAATGCTTATCGTCTTGTTAATGCAGAAGGAGAAGAGCTAAAACATCCCTAGAATGGTTTACATCTTAAGAAATACTACCCTTAGATTAAAGAGTCGATCAGTATGGTACAAAGACCAGTGGAATCAGAAAATTTATAAACTCAAATTTCCTTATCAGTCTGGATAATTTAATTTCAAGCCCATTACTACACACACTAACACGTTTGATTCGTTAGTAACAAGAGATGACAAGTCCTAAAGAATATCGAAAGCTTGACCGAAAGTGTAAAGTACAAATCATTTTTTTTAAACAAAGAAAAATTCTGTTTTAAACTCGGCCCATGATGTCGGAACGAGGCTTAGAATAGACTACCAAGAATACCCGCCATCTTAGTAGGAGGCCGTCATAAAAAAAAGGGGGGAGATCCGTCCCGAAGAAAAGAAAAAAGAAAAGAAAAAGCAAGGCAAAAAGCCAAATGTCAAATCAAAAAGACCATTACATTATAAACGTTATATCAAGGCCATGAAATGAAACGAAGGGGAACGCAAGGTCGATAAATACCCTGGAAAGAAATGACCGAACCCCAATGGATGTTAGGGTAGGAAAGGGACATCTTTTTAAGTCTCCGGAACCTTCTCATGGGCTTTCTAAACTTATTCATCTTTTATTTCTAAAGAGATGTACTCCAAACTTAAGGAATGGCTTACATTGACTAAGGGTCAAATCATCAAATGGGATCACGAATGGAAACACAAATTCAAACACGATGGGTTTAAGTTGAGTTGTTAAAGAATAATTTGGAAATTAAGTTAATAAATGAATATGATCTTTTGATCCAAGTACCATGCTGATCTTTTAGTCAAAAATCCAAAAAAAATACATAAGTCAAAAATTCAAAAAAATACATAAGTCAAAAATCCAAAAAAAATACTTAAGTCAAAAATACAAAAAAAATACATAAGTCAAAAATTCAAAAAAAATACATACGTCAAAAATCCAAAAAAAATACATATGTTTCAAAAATTCAAAAAAATACATATGTCAAAATTCAAAAAAAGGCATATATTTCAAAACCCCAAACAAAGATGAATATTTCAAAACAACAAAAATATTTCAATTAGCATTTGCTTGTTGCATTTAGTGTGTTTCATTCCTTTTATTTTCAGTGAGCATCTGTTTGCTTGCATGTTACATTTTGCTTAAGTTCGATTATTCTCATTACCTTTGTTAATAAAGGCTATGCCCCTTGACTATTTATTGAAGGAAAAGATCGATTGACCATTCATTTGGTCAGGCAAGGGGCTAAGCCTAAACAGATACTTAACATGTTTGTTCAAGTTGTATACAGGACACAAGGCATTGGTAAAGTTGGAATTCGAGTAGAGAACGGCCAGAAACCTGTTTCTGTGAGTAAAAGGCGTCGAGAAGCACCGCTGCGTTTCAACGTTAAATGGCGTATGCGCGACACGACGCGTTTTAGCTTTTCTGTGATTTATTCGAAATTCTGTGGTTTTTGATGTTTAAATTGAATATTTGTTTGGAGTTAACAATTTTGATTGCAGAAAATTCAAGAAAACCTAAGTAAAGCTGGAAATATCAAGAAGATCCTACTGTGGGAAGTCAAGAAGTCCTAACCGTGGCTAAAAAGACGGTTATTTCTATCCTTGTACTTCTTTCATATAATTATTTTGCATTAGCATTACTATATGATAAGTATTTATTAGAGTATATCAAGGACCTTGTGGTTTTGATGAAACTGGAATTTGAGTTCCTCTACAACAAAAACAGTGATAATTCCAGAGGATTCTTAATCGCACGGATAGGCCGTTAGATTGTTAATTAGTGAGGACGATGGTTCCACTTTTGTGAAACGGTGCGTGGATAAACGAGCTTCGGCTTAGCACTGAATTACAAGAATTGATATATTGACTCATTAATGACAGTTTAACAATATTATCCTTGATTAATTTATATTTTATTTAACTTTATATTTTTCTTTTAGCCCAGCATGCATCATGTAGGACTTTGAAGTCATTGTAATAAGGATTAATTATTGATTAAGTTTCAGACCATTAATCAAACAATTTCAACATGATATGAAATATTCCATTCTGAATTGAGTATCTTGATTATCTTTGAGGTTCGCTTGAAGATATCCTTGGAATTCTATCCTTTCTTGGATTCTTTATCCAACAATTCTTGTTTTCTTTTTAAGATCCATCATGGCTGCAGCACGTCCACATTGGCTGGCAAACGCTCCCCATGATGAAACCTACAGTGTCTATGACCTGGGGTACTTCCCACTCCGAGAAGGTTGATCGACCTTATTTTATTTCCTTGTCTACTTCATCCAGACAGGATTGATTCTATTGATTTCTTTGAGCTATCTTCAATCGATGATTTTGAGAAAAATTCCAATCATGTGATGTTAAGAGCGTGTCTCATCACACCTTGGCATCACCTTTTCAGTACATTCCATTTCATTTCACTCCCTTGCAAAGACGATGCCAAGGTGAGGCAGCTGTAAACACGCTAATTTTGACGTCATTTTGAGTAAATTTCATATCATATAATAATGCCTCAGAATGGTCTGATAATTAATCATTGATTAATTTTTATTGATATTTTTGAGTGTCGGGTCGAACAGACATGTTTAAGTTAATCAATTGAATTGATTTTAGCTCAAATTTCAATTAAAATATGCATAATTCTAAAAGGCGTCGACCCATGTAGACGCCATTTAGAGTTTATACCTATTTTAGCGTTTAAATTTGAATTTTAATCAATTGATTTATTAGCTAAAAGGCGTCTGTAAAAATCGACGTGTTTTAGGTTTCCTAAGCTATTTTAACTTCTCTTCCGGATGTTTATCCTTATCTTAATTAGTGTAAAAGACGTCTACACATGTAGACGCGTTTTAGCTAATAAATATAAAGATAAGTTTTCTCGGATATTTATTCTTATCTTAATTAAATCTGAAAGGCGTCATCCAAGGTGGACGCGTTTTAGATAATTACAGATAAAGATGAATTAATCAGTTGTCGGTTAAGGTAGATAAATCCTAGATTTTTCTATGTTAATCGCGAACGCAGAAAATGCCTATAAATACCTTGCATATCAAAGAGTTAAAAAAAAAAGAGAGAATTGAATTGAGTTGAGCCATAGCGTTATAGCGAATTGAAGATCGGAGTAACCACGTCGGAACGCCGGAGCGCTGCCATTTCCAGAAGTCGGCATCCCTTTCAAGATCTTCATCCTTTCAAGGCTTCAAACCAACTGGGCATAAGTGTTTCAATTCTGCAATTTTATTTTACATCTTCATTAGTTTCATGCTTCATAATCACTTCATGCAACACACACCACAACATTAATCTTCCAAAACCTATTTGTTTTAAGGGGTTTCAAAGCCATTAAACAAGTGAGTTGCTGTTTAAGCATGTTTATAATCATGATCAGTTTTGATATTACTTCCACTTAAATTCTCATCAGTGTTTCTTCATTGCATTTTCTTTCTCTGTTTCTGCTGCACTCAACAACAACAACAAGAGAATCAAAAGGGGAAATCAAGCACAAAGCCAGAAGGACTTCTGGACGATCCTCAACCTCAAACTCAACAGCAAGAACAAAAGAACCAAAAAAGGGCTCTCTTTCTTCAGCCGGCTGAAGGAGGGGAATCAAGGACTCAATCTTCTGCGTTCAAACAGGTAGGCGATCATATCTCTTTTGAAACTTTTTAGTTAAAAGTTTCTGGCGATCACTGCACTTTAGTTGCTGTTTTTAATAGGTTAGTTTACACTAAACAACATAGCTTTTTCATGTTAATCACACGAGCATTTTCAGCACCTACATGTGTGTGACACTTATTCGGATGCTTTAATTAGTTAATATGAAATATTAACTTAATTAAATGAGTCGGTAAAGTATTACTGGGCTTAGAGGCCATTAATCGAACTGGTACTTGGGCCTGTAGGGTCACACGAAAATAGATTCTTAGTTTGGAACAATTAAGTAGGTTTTTATATTAACCAAGGACTTTTATGAAGAGTTCTAAGTGGTTAATATAAAATATAGCCGTGAGAGAACCCTAGGCCAAGCTCTAGAGTCTCTCTAGAGCAGGCCGCCCCCCTCTCTCTCCTCTCTATTGCGTACGCCCAGGCCAATGCCTGGGCCCCAGTTCTTCTCCACCACTTCTACTTCTCGTCTCCCTGAAATCCGTCGTCCGCATGCCGTGGGTACCGACGCGACGTAGAAACACCGGCGAGCGTGCTAACACCGACGAGGGAGCGAGGATAATCCAACAATAGGAGAATCGCGTGGATACCGCTGGAGACTGGGCATCTGCACGGCTCGCGATGTTGCTTCATCAGAACTGATCGATTGCGGATTCGAATCTGCCTAAGGTGAAATCCATTAACCATTGTTCTTAGTTTTGATCACTAAAATAGACCGAGATTGTATTTAAATTATCATTTTTGTTTCCGCTGTGTCATCGATCCCACATATGAGAGTTCCTTACATGTACAGCGCGGTGTCTCTTCGCGGCGTACAAGGGGGAGGATGCAAGGACGACCCCCGCGGCGTGAGGATGACCCGATAAGCATGGTGAAAGCTTGTCACCTTACCGAAGACAGTCTTCTTCGAGTTCTCTTCGTGGTTAGAGAGGCAAGTGATGATGAGCAATCAAAACATAGTATTTTTTTGTATAAAAACTCAATTTTCAACCTAGTTTGCTATCTAGTATGTGTATGTGATGTATGGCTATGTGAATATAGTTTCTGAACAGAATATATGATGCATAGATCCCTTCTTTCCTCCTTCATTATCTTTGAGTTTTCTAGAGAACCAGTTCAGGGATGTTAAATGCGTTCATGTAGATCAACGTGATTTACAAATCACGTCGCCCATGCATGACTCGATTCATTCTTAATTAGCTCCATGTTAATCCATGTAACATGAATTTATGATTCCATATTGATGATTAACCATGCATGCAGAAAGTAGTTATTTTCTGTTTAATTTCATGTCATGATAATGATAGAAGAACCATACTAAGACTTCCATGTTATAATGCTAGTAAATTCTCATGTATTTTCGTAATGAATTCACGAACATGTATGGACCATGATGCATCTATTGCAACCTGATCGGAACTATCACTGTTCATGCATATTCCTTATTTTTTGAAATAACTATGTTTTAAAATGAATTTCTAGAACTTTTCATAGCTAGTTGAACCATGTCGAGTATAGTCTACGCAATTTAAATCACGTCCCCTGTGTATGACGCGATTCAAACAGTTAATTATCATAAGTAATTTTTGTTAATTATATGTTTAATTACATGTCTTACGTACTTGTTATGCATTATATCATGTCCTCCATTAAATAAAATAGTTCATGTATGCAAATGACTCATTTAAGATGTTAAGATGTCAAATGGATGCACCAAGCCAATGACATGGACCCTAAAAACCACGAGGACCAAAGTGCTACGTTGTGAGGGCCATCTCCTAATTCCCTCGAGACCAAAGTGTCACGCAGTGGGAGCCATCTCTTGATTCCATGGGGGCCTCCTCTAGATTCTCTCATTCACTCGATTAATGATTAAGGGTTAGGTAAGATACCCGAGACAATGGGTTAAATCCGAGAAGTGTGTTTACATGTTATCCTGGTGGAATCTAAGAGCATCCCTCGACTGCACAACCAAAAATCTAGTGGGTTTGCCATAACCACTAGGTAAAGAAGAAGAACTATCCAATGTCATTATATGGTTGCTTGTCTTATGTTAAAGTAAAAGATGTGATGTGTGTGATCACTTATAACATTCAATGATGAAAGATGAAGTAAGTTTACAGAAGTTAATGCAAGTTTTCATATCATGATATATGTTGAAAATTCATGTTTAAATTTATGTATAACAAGTGCATGTGAAGCAATAGTCATGCTAGTTGTTCTATGTGCATATTCCATGATAATGCATAATTAAATGCACATGTTTAGTTGCCGTTATTAAGTTATATTTTAGAAGTAAACATGCTGCAATGTTCATATTTAAGATAGAAAGCCACGTGTAGTTAATGCATATTATTCATGTTATCATATTGCAATGTTAATGAAACATACTAAGATTAAAGAAGAAGTATTATATGCTAGCCTTGATGTTCATGATTAGATAGATGTATAAAATATTCTTTTTTGTATATTGTATGTAAAACTTATGTCATTGTGGATTTTGAGCTTGCTGAGTTCTACATGACTCACCTTTGCTTAAACTAATATTTTTTAGAGGATTTTGAGACTGAGGTTGAGCTAGAGGAGCATAAGGCTTTATCTTTGGTCATCGAAGCTAACTATAGTAGGTGTTTATTCGTTATTTTTAATTTGATAGGTTAGCAAGAGATGTATAGGTTAGATTTACTTTTATTGGATTAGAGGATCCTAGATAATTTTAATATTTGTCTATTTTAGTTATAATAGTTCAGTTATTTGGTTTGGTTTTCTTGTGGCCATGAAGGTTATGTTTATTTTCTTGTCTCATGCTTATACTCTTCACTATCGATGTAAGATGTGTGGGTTGTTCCTACTGTAGCAATCCTGAACCAACGGTTCGCAGTAAGTCGGCACGATCAATCCGGGCCAGCAGAACGTGGGTGTTACATCTAACCTCCATAATCAATTAAGAAAAATTATGATAACTAATCTAGATATATGTAGTTAATTGAATCAAGGATACGCACAAATTCGATGTAGATAATCGATTAAATAGATAAAGAATATTGAATTATAAACATGCAAAAAATTGATTAAGAGATGTACATATAATCGATTAAGCAAATAAGGTGCATAAGCTCAAAACAATCACGTAATTGATCAGATAGGAACAAGTAATCGATTCAATATCAGTTAGATAGTCGAACCATTTAGCAAAATGCGTAATTGCTAGATCCTTCTAATCGATAATGTAGAAGTAGTCAATTAATCGATGTCTTATTAGTCAATCGATAATCATAATCGAAATGGGTGCATAATTGATTAGATGGAGCGACTTAGTCGAAGCAGTGCTCAGCTTAACTGAAAGACAATCGATTAGCGGAGGTCTTCTAATAGATATAGCTAATCGATTTAGTCTTAGCCTACAAGATATACTTGCCAACCATCCACACAACACATACAATATCCAATATAACCATAACAAATCCATTAATCAAAGCTTGTTAAATTACATGAATAGCTTCCTCAACTTCAGTCTTGGGGTTTACAACTAAGACTTCACAAATTACATGACAAAATATTACAAATTAAAGTCTTAGAATTACATCTAAATTTGAAAAAAACAATTGTACAATAAAACCTACTCTTTAGCACAGTAGAACTTTCTAATTCAAACGTTAGTACTTTCTAATTCCCATGCTGAAAACTCTTGAAAAACATAGATATCCAGGTGTATGAGTTTACAACTCAGCAAGTATCAAAACCAAAGACGAGCTCATCAAATAATAAAATTCACAAGTTCAAACGGTATCATACTAAAATCCCACAAATTCTAATCATGGTATATACGTCAACAAATAAGTAGCACAAGATTTGTTGACCTTACATGTAACGCTCCGAACTCCGTGTCCAGTCATATCTGACTTCCGATGGAATTCAGAGACGATACAGATATAGAACATAGCATATATATAATGAAAATGAGAGAATAAGAGTCCTAAAGACATAACAAATAGCCATCCATTGTAAATTTTAAATAATAATAAATCAACACAATACACAAAAGTCTCATAATAAATAACTATATCTGAATAACATAATCAACCTCTCTCAACTCCCTAGGATCTTACAAAATTACATAGTAGATTCAATTATTCCTACTACATCAACCTACTAAAATGAAAAAACTCGTATAATCACAACTAACCTTGAATCTAATAGGTTCTAAGCACACCTACTGTAAGGACTGAGGTTTCGGATCCGGTTATCGAGTCGGTTTCGGAGTCGGACTCCTTGGTTTGGGCCCTTGTGGGGCTGAGGCATGGGTTCCAAGTTAGACGCGGTTCAAACGGCGTCTGGTTAGGGGAACGCATTTTAGAATGTGCTACGTGGGCTAGTTTTGGGCCGCGAGAGTACGGCCCCAGTCTTATTGTTTGAATGGCGTCTCGCATGGTCGACACCATTCAGAGATCTGTCAGTGTACGACCCCGTCTTATCGTCTGATTGGCGTCGGTCTTGGACAACGTGTTTTAGTAAGTTTCGGTTGATGCTCCGAAGCCCTCCTTCCTTTTCCTCATTTCTCTCATTCTCTTCTCTCTCCTCCCTCTCTCCGATCCATCTGCTCCCCCTTCCCCTTCTCCTTCCCTTCCTCTCCCCATTCCTCATCTTCCTCCACTCCATCAACCTTCTACCCCTCACCACTACTACCACCATCTCCTTCGCGACGCATTTCTCTCCGGATGGTGGCCGACGTCCTGGTGGAATAACGGCGTCTACGGCGGTACTGGCGGCGGCTTGCGGTGTTGCGGACCGGCAGCTAGGAGCACGAAAGAGTTCAAGTAACCGGTAGGGTGACGATCCTCGCGGTGTTTTGTTTAAAACCATGATTTTCCTACTTTGAAGCATGCAATATGTGTGGGTGCTTCTGGGGTAAAAAGTATATTCTAAGGAGTTCTTTATGAAAATAATTAAGTTTCTCCCTACTTTCTCCATTTTGATGTTTTTTTTGTGCGATTTGGAGGAGAAATCCCACTTTGTGACTCGGTGAGGTCAGAGGGGGGAACCTGTCTGTGAGTGCTAAATAACGTGTAGGGACAACGACGCCATTTTAAATAGCGATTGTTAGGGGCGACGTGATTTAGGTCATCTTCTGAGGCCAATTTTCGTGTGAACTAGTTTAGGGGTCTTGAATGACGTCGTCCACGGACGACACGATTTCAGATAGAATCTCATTAATTCATGCAATTAACATGTGTTTACATTGTTAGATAGTTTGGTTAAATGCATGTTTGAAAACGTACTTTAAGGACGAGGATTTCTACGTGATCGGATCGCACTGTGTTGTATTTTGTGCGATCGTGGACCTAGAGTGACAGTTGTTAGCGCTTAGGCACTCTGTGTCGGTGTGGGAATAACATGGCACCGATGTGGTAGTGGTGGGGTGACGCCTAGAGAGAGGGTCACCTGATGTACCCCGGGGTATAGCTAGTACCGATGTGAGAGTGGTACATTCGGAGTGTCACTCGTGCCGGGGGAAGTAGAATCACCTAGACCTAGACATACCGGAGTAGCCAGCGTGCTATCTGAGGGGTTGCTGTTTGGTCCCAGCGGGTTGATATTTTTCGCGTTCGGTCGCGTGGTTTGTGTGTTTAGCCGAGACGCTATTTGTGGACTCCGTGGTGGAGTGGTTTCAGAGTTGTACATGTTACATTTACGAATGAATGTGTTTTATATCGGAATTTGAGAATCTTTGGGAGTTGTGTTTACTGTTTTATTTATTTAAATTGCCTATATTTGTGTTGTTGCACTTGTGGGTGGGTAAGTGGGTGGTGGGGATCGAAGGATCCCTACTGAGTCTATTTCGATGAGACTCACCCCTACGGTTTTCATGTGAGGGTTCCAGACAGGCGTAGCGTGGAGGGTTTCGTCTCAGGTTGCGTACCGGCAGCCACTGTTCTGGGGTATGCCCCGATGTAGTTGTTATTTTCCTTTCAAGTCTGTACGCTTAATTATTTCTTTTCAGTTGGAATATGTAATTATTTGCCGAGTCAAGTCAAATTGTAATAATTTTTAATTCATACACTTCCTTTACAATTCAATGTGATGTTGGATGTTTAGCTTAGTTTATCATTTATTTTCCATACTTATCGAGATCGTGATTTGGCTTCAAATTTTAATGATTCAGTACCCATTTAGTAATCGGATCCCCAATTATAGGATGGCGGGTCATTATACCTACTCCTCGTGGTCAGAATCAAAATCCAACTATCTGGCCACTTTTCTTAAAAAAAATTATCCAACAAACTTGCTGAGTACAAAACTCAATAGGCATCATCCACTCCATAAACTAAACATACAATAATTAAAATTCACGTGGTAATTAAATCATATCATGAACAATTCACAATGTTACATACAGATCAAATAAGAGAATGATACAAAACAGGATCTCACACATATCTCATATCAAATTTGATGCATTTTCTAATAATCTGAAACAAATATGCTAATTCATAATACTTATTACATACATCAAATTTTCTTTAGTTTACTTGAAAACAAATTACTAACCATAAACATATCACATAATTCTTCTAACACATAAGGAGGCACATATCACATATCATATAGTTCAAAATATAACTAGTAGCATGTAACCAAGTTACATATTTCAAAATTCAGATTTCTGAAATTTCATATCATAAAATAGATTTATAATGTCTTACAATAAATTCAACTGATTCTCATGTGTCAAATTATCATAATTTCATATCTTAGTCGGACAAACATCATAACCACAACATAAGGGGCCACACATACACGTATACCGGGTACTTTAGCAATAGTACCAAGTCTTGCCAACCGCAGAACCGGGGATCACACATATCCCACCACTACTCTATACCGAAGTAGGTTTCATAGATTTTACCAATTGCCCTTGGGTAACATAATATTCTATCCAACAAGGACGTTTACATTAGAATTGGGCCACATAATCTCCTTAAGATGGCATTGTCCATATCACACATATTATATTAGATGGTACATGTCTTACAGTAATTAGAATTCATCATAATATGAAATTGCATTAATCATATAGTCAATGATATATATGCAAAAATAATACATTTTTCATTAAAACAAGACATTTTAATGGCAACACAATGTTGTACTATTCAATTTGATGTAAAACTGATTCCAACATACTATAAATATATGAAATATATTTCCGAAATTTTTTCAAACTTTTTTGAACACAAAGTATATTTTTCAGGTGTCAAAATCTATTTTTTAGGTCTGAAAATTCATTAAATAGATCAATTAATAGTAAACAGAATTTAAAATTTACCAAACTAATCAAACATGATATTTAGACTACAATAGACTACTTGCAAAATTTTACTAAATTTGCAGATCAAATAAGTATTTTCAAAATTCAAATAGCAAGTTTAAACTTGATTCAAATTTAATAAAAATAGGAAATAAATATTTAAAAATTATAAAATTTTACATTTCAATAGATTTCAAGAAATAGACGTATGTTCAAATTTTCAAATCATTTGGATTATAGATAACTAAGTTGTGCTCATTTAAACTTTGTGGAGATTCAAAAATAACAGTTTCAAAAATCCAAACTAGAAATTTCGATGTGCAATTAAATTTTAAAGTCAATTTATTAATTAATCTTAAATTTATTGACATTACATTAAGAAAATTGATATTCATTGATTGAAGAGGGAGAGAGAGAGAGTATTTTAGAGGTGAGAGGTTTCACCGTTTGGGATCCTAATGCTCTTGGTTTTATTAGGCTCAGCCGCACTTGGAACGAACTATACAGGTCATTAAAAAACGATTAGAATGATCATAAATAACCTTATCTTTGAAACCTTAGTGGCTCCAAATGCCGTTCTGAATAACGGACGGCCAAGTTGGCCGCCATTCAATATTCTGAACGGCAAGCCTAGCTGTTGTTCAGAATAGTGGATGCCAACCCTATTGCCATTTAGTTCCTTGGACAGCAGCCCAAGGTGCCGTTTAGAAAGGTGGACGGCCGAAGATGTTGCCGTCCACAGGAAATTCCAGACATAATGTACAAATTCAGATTATTCACAAATTATTCAAAAAAATTGAAATCCGCTAAGAGATCTTTGCTCCTAGTAAAAAGCACTACTTATTAGTCTTCCTCCTCAACCTCCAATGCTCCTAGAAGGTAATAGAATCACGAAAATATTAGCTTTACTCAAGAACCACCTTCATTTTATTCTCTTTCTTCAAGAACAAGAGCAAAACATCCAGCTTTCACAAAGGAGAACGACGTCTAGGGTTAGCCACACTTCTAAACACATAAATATAGAGTTAACACCCAACTTCTGATCCCACACAACCACTACAAACTACCTTTGGATCGGATTAAGCTACCCTTCCACAAATTATAGAGAATCCTACTCTTAGTCGGACTCCTCTCTCATAACTCGAACATTCAATTTTTCGACTTGGTAAACGAACGAATCAGCAAAATATACAAGTTATAGATCGCTTTGTGCTCTTTCTAAGGGTACCAACCACGCTAAAATCTAAGTTACACAATAAGCGTTATTGCTAAAATACTGACCTATTGTCTTAGATATCCAAACCTAGAAAATTCTTTCAACTTAATGGACTAAACTACCTATGAGATTAAGTTAATGGGCTTACTCAATTAACCATATTACACTCTATCTGTCTCTTTAATATTATTTCTATTATTATTTATGTATTGTTATTTCTATTTATAAAAATACTGGATATTATATCCTCTCTCCGTTAAATAAATTTTGTCATAGAAATTTATAATGCAAGCAAAGTATAGAATCACTTACCAAACGGCTCCAGATATCTCGTCTTCATATCTTCTTTCGCCTCCCACATCGCCTCTGTCATAGAATAATGCCTACAAAGAACTTTGACCACAAGAATCTTCTTAGTCCTTAGCACTTGCTCCTTGCAATCTAGAATACAAACATGCTTCTCTTCATAATCATAGATCCGGTTGAACTTCCAATGGCTCATAATCTAGTACATGAGATTAATCAGCGACATACTTCCTCAACATAGAAACATGGAATATTTGATGAATACTAGACAGATCTAGTGGCAAAGTAAGCTTGTAAGCAACTTGTCCAACACGTTCCAAAATCTCAAATGGATCAATATACTTTGGACTCAACTTTCCTTTTCTACCAAACCTCATGACTCCCTTGGTCGGTAAAACCTTTAAGAAAATATGATCTCCCACTTCAAACATTAATTCCCTTCACTTATGATCAGCATAGCTCTTATGTCGACTCTAAACTGTCAAAAGTCATTTCTCAATGATATTAATCTTATCTGGGCAATCTTATACAAGTTGTGGACCAATCAACTTTTTCTCTCCAACTTCTTCCCAACATGAAGGTGATCGACACGGTCTACCATATAAAGTCTCATACAGTGTCATACCAATACTAGTATGATAATTGTTATTGTAAGTAAATTCAATCAACTTCAAATGATCATCCTAATTACCTTTCCACTCAACGCTACAGGCTCTTAGTATATCCTCGAGTGTCTGAATCATTCTCTCCAATTGTCCATCCATCTACGGGTGGAAAGCTGAACTGAACTAGTTCAATTGTGTACCTAAAGCTTCCTAAAGACTCTTCCAGAACCTTCTTGTAAAACAAGCATCACGATCTGAGATAATGGATACTAAAACTCCATGTAGCCTCACAATCTCCTCACTATACATCCGAGTCAATTCCTCCAAAGAAGTCTTTTTATGCATAGCTAAGAAATGAGCATACTTAGTCAATCTATCCACAATCACTCAAATAGAATCATGCTTCTTCATGGTCAATGGCAATCCTGTCACAAATTCTATAGTAATGTGTTCCCATTCCATTCTAGATTATCTATGACTTGCATCAGTCTTCCTAGCCTTTGATGCTCAATCTTCACCTGCTGACAAATAAAACACTTGGAAATAAATTCTATAATATCGTTCTTCATGTCAGACCATTAAAAATTTCTCTTCATATCATTATACATCTTGGTAATCCCTAAGTGAATAGAAAATTGATTTATAAGCCTCATCCAATAATTTCCTTTTCAGCTCCTCGTCTTGTGGAACATACAACTTGCCTCAAAATCTGATAACTCCATCACCTTGAGAAATATCGGCCATACCAATCAAGTCTTGTATCTTAGGGTCTTGTTTCTGAACTTCCAGAACTCTCTTCATGTAACGACCCGCCACTCTATAATCGGAGATCCGATTACTAAATGGATACCGAATCATTAATTTGGAGCCAAACTAGGACCTAGATAAGTCTGCGAAATAAATAATAAACTAAGTTAAGCATTCACATCGCATTGAATTGAAAAGGAAGTGCAAGAATTAAAAATTATTACAATGCGACTCGACACAGCAAATAATTACATACTCCAACAGAAAGGAAATAATTAAGCATACAGGCCAGAAAATAAAATGACAACTATATCGGGGCATACTCCGGAACAACGGCTGCTGGCATGCGACCCAAAGCAACACTCTCCTCGCTACGCCTGCCTAGAACCCTCACCTGAAAACCGCAGGGGTAAGTCTCATCGAAAAGACTCAGTAGGGATCCTTCGATCCCCACCGCCCACTCACGCACCCACAAGTGCAGCAACACAAATATAGATAATTTAAGCAAGCAAAGCAGTAAACATAACTCCTAGATTTCGATATAAAACACATGCATTCGAAATATAATATGCACAATTCTAAAACCATTCTACCACGGAGCCCACAACCAGCGTCTCGGTAAAACACACCAACCACACGGTCGAACGCAAGAAACTCCGACCCGTTGAGACCAAACAACAACTTCTCGGATAGCGCGCTGGCTACTCCGGCCTGATAGGCTCCAGGTGGTTATGCTTCCCCCAGTACGAGTGACACTCCGAATATACCACTCCCACACCGGTACTAGCTATACCCCGGGGTACACCAAGTGACCCTCTCTCTCGGCGTCACCCCGCCACTCCCACACTGGCGCCGTGTCACTCCCACACCGACACAGGGTGCCTAAGCGCTAACAACTGTCACTCTAGGCCCACTATCGCACAAAACATAACACGGTGCGATCCGATCACATGGAACCCATCGTCATCGAGTACATTTTTAAGCATGCAATTAACTAAACTATCTCACAATGTAAACACGTGTTAATTGCAGGGATTAATGGAATTCTGGACAACTTACCAACTGACCAGTCCTTCCTAATAGCCAGGAAGTGTGCCAACTTGGTCAATCGATCAACAATGACCCAGATCGTGTCTCTTCTGCCAGGGGACACAGGTAATCCCATCACAAAGTCTATAGTCATGTGTTCCCATTTCCATTCCGGGATCGGCAAGGGCTGTAACAATCCTCCTGGTCTCTGGTGTTCTGCTTTAACCTGCTGACAAGTTAGGCACCTTGCTACATAATCAGCCACATCCTTCTTCATACCAGGCCACCAAAAGTGCCTCCTCAAACAATGATACATCTTAGTCGTTTCGGGATGCACTGCATATCTAGAACGGTGCGCCTCATCTAGGACACACCTGCACACGTCCTCCTCGGCTAGAACATATAGTCTGCCTCTAAACCTGACTGTACCATCCTCCTACAACTCCACCTCTGGTGTCTGGAGAACCTGCGGTAACCCTGCATCTGCCCTCTGAGCCTCGATCACGGCATGGTACACTGCTGGCCTCACAGTTAGGCTGGCCAACACGGCTCTATCAGCCTCTCTCGGAACCCTAAAGGAAGATTCCGCAATCTACTCAAATAACCTCCACTCTCGAACCATGAGATATGACACGACCGTCTTCCGACTCAAGGCGTCTGCCACCACATTTGCCTTGCCCGGATGATAAGAAAGGTCAAGATCATAATCCTTGATAAATTCCATCCACCTGCGCTGCCTCAAGTTCAAATCCTTCAGCGTGAATACATACTTCAGGCTCTTGTGGTCGGTAAAAACCTGAAATTTCTCTCCATACAAATAGTGCCGCCAGATCTTCAGTGCAAATACTACAGCTGCCAACTCTAAGTCATGAGTGGGATAGTTCTCCTCATGCTTTTTCAGCTGCCTAGAAGCATAGGCCACAACCTTACCATGCTGCATCAGAACCGCACCTAAACCTTGACATGATGCATCTGAATAAACCACAAATCCACCGAAACCTGATGGAAGCACCAGCACTGGAGCCGAAGTGAAGCGAGTCTTCAACTCAATGAAACTCCGCTCACACTCCTCGGTCCACACGAAGCGAACTCCCTTACGAGTCAACCTCGACAAGGAGGTCGCTATCGAAGAAAAACCCTGGACAAACCTTCTGTAATATCCTGCTAACCCCAAGAAGCTCTTGATCTCAGTTACTGTTGTTGGTCTACTCCAATCCATTACTACCTCAATCTTGGCTGGATCCACTGCAATGCCATCACTAGAAATGACATGTCCCAGGAAGTGCACCTTATCTAGTCAGAATTCACACTTGCTAAACTTGGCATAGAGTTGGTGCTCTCTCAGAATCTGCAATACCACCTGAAGATGTGTGGTATGCTCTTCCTCAGAAGAAGAGTATACTAAAATATCATCTACAAATACCACCACAAATTGATCCTGGTAAGCCCTGAAGACCCAGTTCATCAAATCCATAAAAGCCGCCGGAGCATTGGTCAAGCCAAAAGGCATAACCAAAAACTCATAATGTCCATACCGAGTCATAAAGGCCGACTTACTAACATCAGCCTCACGGATCCTTATCTGATAATACCCCGATCTCAAGTCAATTTTTGAAAACACCTTCGCAGACTGCAACTGATCTATCAGATCATCGATCCTCGGAAGTGGGTACTTGTTCTTTATTGTCACTTGGTTCAGCTGTCTATAATCAATGCACAACCTCAGAGAACCATCCTTCTTCCTGACAAATAGAACTGGAGCACCCTACGGAGAAGTACTGGGATGAATAAAACCCTTGTCCAGTAATTCCTGCAACTGCGCCTTCAACTCAGCGAGTTCAGCCGGAGCCATCCGATACGGGGCCTTAGACAATGGCGCCGTACCTGGTGCAAGCTCAATGGTAAACTTAACCTCTCGCTGAGGAGGAAGGCCAGGCAACTCCTCAGGAAACACATCAACAAAATCACAAACTACAGGCACCTCCCAAGGACTGGGACTACTACTAATATCAGCTAAAACAACAGAGGCAAGGAAAGCCTCACAGCCACCAGCAAGCAATCTCTGAGTCTTAAAGGCAGAAATAAGAATACCACGAGAAGATAGCCTAATACCTTAGAAGTAGAAAGTCGGGATGTCTGGAATAGAGAAGCGCACCCTCTTCCTGTGGCAGTCCACCTCGGCATAATAAGTCTCCAACCAGTCTATGCCCAAGATGACATCAAAGTCGCGAATAGCAAGCACAACTAACTGGGCAGGTAACTCATGGCCCTCAATGGTCAAGGGAACCTCACTCAAACAATTATAAGACAACATGAAATCCCCAGAAGGAACCTCTACCATCAGTCCATCAGACATCTCAACAACAGGTGCAGAAAGAATATCTACGAACTGCTCAGAAATAAAAGAATGCGAATCACCCGAATCAATTAACACATGCGCAGAGTTCCCAAGGACATAAAGTGTACCTTCCACCAAGTTGGACGTATGGGCCTCCTTCCTGGTGATAGCTAGAACTCTCCCCTAGGTCCTCGGCTTCTTCTGATCACCTGGTCCCTGCCCATGACCATGCCCCTGCGGGCAATACCCCGCCAAATGGCCCTGGTAGCCACAAGTGTAACACCTCTCAGAAAATGCAGGACACTGAGTCCCACCGTGAGTACCACCGCAATGTCGACAAGCTGCCGGAAGCCTCTGAGCTGCCTCCTGCTGAGCACTGGACATCCACTGACTCTACTGGCTCTGCATGGGTCTGCTACTACTGCTGCTACCACTGCTGCTACCACCTCCTCGAAAGAACCTCCTGAATCTAGAGTCAAGTGAAGACGATCCTGATTCGGACGAAGGAGCTACTGCTGCTGCTGTCTTTCCTCTGCCATAAGCTAGCTCCTGAGTAGTCAGTCCCCTCTCTCGAGCTGACTGCTCATGCTGTGCCTCTACTGCCGTGGCACACCTAACCGCCGATGCCAAATCTGTACAACAGTGGGAAGCCACAAAACTCCTCAAATTGGACCTCAGTCCATCCACAAACCTCTCAGTCCGACGCTCCTCGTCTCCTGAGATAAAAGGCACAAACCTCCCAAGTGAAACAAACTTCATCTGGTACTCAAGCACTGTCATGCTTCCTTGAGTCAATTCCATAAATTCCCTCTCCTTGGCCCTCTAGACATGCCTAGGGAAGTACTGCGCATTAAATTCCTTCACAAATGTCTCCCATGGAATCTCTCTGAGATTCCTATCCGCATATGAAAAACTCTTCAAAGTAGTCCACCAATCGTAGGCATCATCCTTCAACATGAAGGTGGCCAAAGGAGTCCTCTCAACCACCGCACAATACATGGTATCAAAAGTCTTCTCCATCTCCCTCAACCAATGAGCAACCTCATCAGGGTCGGGACGACCAGTAAAATGAGGCGGCTTCAACTTCAAGAATCTCCCCGAACACTAGAACTCTCACTAGGGTCTCAGGTCTAGTATCTAGTCATCGTGTCCATCATAGCCTGCATAAAACACTCCATACTCGCCCGACCGGCCTCAGATCCACTAGGGACATCTCCCTACTCTCTAATAACTGGCATCCTCTTCCTATAAGCCATCTAAACGCCTACAATCACAAAAATCGAAAAGTTCTAATTAGAATCCTAAAACCGACACTACCACCGTGCTTGTACGGGAAAATGTAATTATTTGCCGAAATTATGATATTTAACCTAGTTATTCATTTATTTGCCAAACCGAATGCTCTGATATCAACTGTAACGACCCGCCACCCTATAATCGGGGATCCGATTACTAAATGGGTACCGAATCATTAATTTGGAGCCAAACTAGAATCTAGATAAGTCTGGGAAATAAATAATAAACTAAGCTAAACATTCACATCGCATTGAATTGAAAAGGAAGTGCAAGAATTAAAAATTATTATAATGCGACTCGACACAGCAAATAATTACATACTCCAACAGAAAGGAAATAATTAAGCATACATGCCAGAAAATAAAATGACAACTACATCGGGGCATATCCCGGAACAACGGCTGCTGGCGCGCGACCCAAAGCAACACTCTCCTCGTTACGCCTGCCTGGAACCCTCACCTGAAAACTGCAGGGGTGAGTCTCATCGAAAACACTCAGTAGGGATCCTTCGATCCCCACTGCCCACTCACGCACCCACAAGTGCAGCAACACAAATATAGATAATTTAACCAAGTAAAGCAGTAAATATAACTCCTATATTTCGATATAAAACACATGCATTCGAAATATAATATGCACAATTCTAAAACCATTCTACCACGGAGCCCACAACCAGCGTCTCGGTAAAACACACCAACCACACGGCCGAACGCAAGAAACTCCGACCCGCTGAGACCAAACAGCAACCCTTCGGATAGCGCGCTGGCTACTCCGGCCTGACAGGCTCCAGGTGGTTATGCTTCCCCCAGCACGAGTGACACTCCGAATGTACCACTCCCACACCGGTACTAGCTATACCCCGGGGTACACCAGGTGACCCTCTCTCTCAACGTCACCCCGCCACTCCCAGACCGGCGCTGTGTCACTCCCACACCGACACATGGTGCCTAAGTGCTAACAACTGTCACTCTAGGCCCACAATCGCACAAAACACAACACGGTGCGATCTGATCACATGGAACCCATCGTCATCGAGTACATTTCTAAGCATGCAATTAACTAAACTATCTAACAATGTAAACACGTGTTAATTGCAGGGATTAATGAAATTCTGGCTTGAATCGCGTCGCCCAATGCCGACGTCATTCAAGCTTCCTAAACTGGTTCATAGAAAAACTGGACTCAGAAGATGGCCTAAAAGGCGTCGTTCACAGAGGTCGCCATTTAAATAGCGTCGCTGACCCTGGACGCCATTCAGTTCCAGAGACAGAATCTGTTATCTGGGTCAAATTGCGTCGTGGGTGGAAGCTGTCTTTCTAAAAGGCGTCGTTGTCCCCCGACGCCAGTCAACCTTCACAGACAGGTTCTCCCTCCGCCTTCCCCCAATCCACGGGGTGGAATTTATTCCCCCAAATCATGTAAAAACACGAACAAAGTGGAGAAGGAGGAGAAGAACCTAAATACCCATTAAAACACCCAAATTCTCATTACATGCATTTAATATTTTCACCCCAAGAAAACCCCTAAACATGCTCAAGCGGGAAAAACATGGTTTTTAAACGAAATACAACGGGGATCGTCACCCTACCGGTTACTCGAACTCCTCCTAGCTCCAAGCCGCCAACCCGCCTTGTCACACGCCGCCGCCGGTACCGCCGTGGACACGGCTACTCCACCGGGACGTCGGCCGCTGTCCGGAGAGAAGTGCGCCGCGGAGGAAGTGGTGGTGGTAGTGAAGGAAGTTGGTAGGTTAATGGAGTGGAGGGAGAGGAGGAAGAGGAGAGGAAAGCAAGGAGAAGGGGAAATGGTTCGTCGGTTTGCCGGAGGGAATAGAGGAGAGAGAAGAGGAAGGAGAGAATGAGGGAAAGGAGAGAGGGTTCGCGGGGTCAAACAGAAGATTGGTAAAATGCGTCGTGCAATCCCGGCGTCATTCAGACGACAAGACCGGGCCGTACACTGACAAAACAGGGTCGTATTCTAAATGGCGTCGTCCATACAAGACGCCATTCAGACGATGTAACCGGGGCCGTACTCTCGCGGAACAAGACCAACCCACGTAGCATAGCCTAAAACACGTCCACACTGCTAGACACCGTTTGAACCGCGTCGAGCAAGCTCGTCGCGAAAAAGAAACTAAGTCTCAGCCCCACCAGGGCCCAAACTACGGGATCCGACCCCTAAACTGACCCGATAACCGGATCCAAAACCTCAATCCTTACACTTCACAATTACAGGTCTCGCAGCCAACAGAGCAAGAACACAATGCTCACTTTTAACTTATGGTCTACAATCAACAACATCTTAAAACATCTTCCAATCTCTATGCAAAGACAAGGCTATAAGTTTCCTGCTCAAAGCATCAACAATCACATTGACCTTACTAAGATGATAATTCAGTGTAAACTTATAATCCTTCAGAAATTCAACCCATCTTCTCTACCTCAAATTAAGTTCTTTCTGAGAGAAAATATATTTCAGGCTGTGATTTAGTAAAGATCTCAAACTGCATTCCATAAAGATAGTGTCTCCAAATCCTCAAGGTATGAACAATAACAGCTAATTCTACATCATGTGTTGGGTAAATCTTCTCGTGATCCTACAACTGGCGTGAAGCATAAGCCACAACCTTTCTATTCTGCATTAGCATGTAATCGAAACCTTTATGGGATGCATCTATATAAATAACGAAGTCATTTGACCCACTAGGCAAAGTCAAAACTAGGGCAGTAGTAAGTCTTGTCTTCAACTCTTGAAACTTTGCTCACATTTTTCAGATCATATGAACTTGACACCCTTCTTGGTAAGCTTGGTCATAGGAGCAATAATAGATGAAAATCCCTCAATGAAGCATCTATAATAGCCTGCCAAAGTCATAAAACCCTTAATCTCCGAAGCATTCTTAGGCGTCTCCCAAAAAAGGATGGCCTCAACCTTAGTCGGATCCACAGATACACCACCATTAAAAATCGCATGACCAAGAAAAGAAACTTGCTCCAACTAGAACTTACACTTGCTAAACTTAACATACAACTGATTCTGCCTCAACAGTTCCAAAACAATTCACAAATGCTCCATGTGTGCCTAAATGCTTGGAGAGTAAATCAATACATCATTAATGAATACCATCACAAATTGGTCCATATACGATTGGAAAATCAATCTTGAAAAATGTTAGTATTAGGTGGCTCGAAAATCAATCCGATACTATGTATTATTTAGTTTATTAATATAACGGCATAAATTCATTGTGTAATTAAATCGATCTTTGTTTATTGTATCACGATGAAGTCTATGAATATGCGCAATAGTCTTCATGAGATCATAATTACGGGACCGAAGACTTATAAACACATATTCTTAATTGTTCCTAGTCGAAAGATATTTAAGAAGGACATCAAACATCCGGATAGACTAGTACATGTTTTTTCAGCTCATATGATGAAGGTGACTAATCCTATAAGTCACTTGTGTGGAGACACTATACTGGACCTGTAGGTGCTCATTGATGAATGAGTTCACTGAACTGAATCGACCAGGAATCGCTGGATGGTATATACCTCACTGTTAACCAACTCGATTCTTTTATCACGGTTGCGTAGATGATCCTTAGACCTGAGGCACCAAAGATATCTTATTGGTACATCTCTGAACTTTGACTTTGACTAATGAATCCCTAATCATGGGTTATTAATAAGTCAAGTGATCGGGTTCAGGAAGATGCCCTCGAAGGTAATTGTGTGTTCAATATGGGATCATCCGTTCTTGGTAATAGGAGAGAGAATGTTCCGAAAATGATGTGATCAAGTTCCTGGCCAAGGCGGACTCTATATCAGATAAAGAGTTATCTGATATAGATTAGCGGCATCTGATTCAAATGAATCGACTGGTTATGGTTTAACAGTAAACTATACCCTAGCTCGATTCGGGAACATTGCACGGATGAAGGATTATATTTACACGATAATTGTTAACATAAATGTTTCTATAGTGGGTTGCATAAACTCCAATGCCTTTCGGAATCACGAGGTGTTGCTTGACACCCAACGTGATCGGAAGCATGTCCGAATTTATTGTGGGACATTAAATTCGACTGATTAATTAATTTGAAGATATTAATTAATTTAGTGGATCCGTAAAAAGTTACTCGACATAATGGGTATAAAAAGCATGTCCACATCAACGAACAGGACCCTAACGAACAGGACCCTAAGAGGCATGGAAAGCATGTCCACATCACGCACGCTCTGGCAACTTTGCACATCCCACCGTCACGCGCACTATGCCTAGCACTCTTTGGCGCTTGGAGCGTGCAAGCACGCAGCAAGCAGGTGCTCTGTTTTGTTGAGCAACTGCAAGGAACAGGAGATCTACTATCTAATTTGACTTCGCGATAAGACAAATCGAGTGCAAGGGATCAAACGCTGGTGAGAATGCGGTGACAGATCGGGTGGTGTTCGTAAGATGCACAATATGAAAGGCCTCCAGATCTCTGGCGAGAAGAAGGAAGCTATACGACTGCACCCAGTTGCAGGCGTGCCCTTGTGTTTTGTCCTGCACCGGGAAATCAAAACTACGAGAAACCCACGGCTTTTATAAAGCCAATGCCTCCTTCAGGCTAGACACGAGTGCTCTCTTGGGCCGTGGCCCAAACCGAAGTTACCTCAAATAAATTATACATTGTGAAATAGAGTGAATAAATACGATTAATAATGATAATAAATTAAAATTCGGTTTAAACAGTTCAGTTTCTACGGTTTGATTTTCGGTTAAAACCAAATAGTAAACACCCCTAACTATGGATGACGACGCCAATGGGTTGGCACGGAAGCACAGCATTACAGAAGTGGGGATGGCTGCCAGGGAGGGGAGCGGTGAACCTTATATGGGTAGGGTTTTCTGCAGGGTAAGAGGAAGTATTCTCATGTTTCTCTTTTTTTGTATGGAAAACAGTTCTGTGACATAGAATTTGACCTACGTATTTGACACAGAAGTCATTTTCTTGTATGTATTCGTGGTTTTGTAGTTGTAGTGCTTAACTCAAGTACATGTGGACCAATCTCACACTTTGGAACGGAGCAGAGAATGTAGAGCAGAGGATACGGTTCCAAGTTTACTAGTTTTGAACATGGAAACCACACAACCACGTTCAACAAAAAGTGGGACCCGTTGGCCGCCCTGGAATTCTGATTCTGGCATCCGCCACATGAGCGTCGGCGGAAGCCATTTCTGGATTCGGTTCGTCACAAAATCTTTATCAAAATGACTTTCTTAATTATTAAAATATAGATTATATTTTAATTTTTGCACTAAATTCTTTTCTTTGAAATAGCTTTCATTCGTGCATGGTTTAAGCTTGGCCAAATGTTTACCCTTACAATGCGTGGTTCTACGTAAAATATTTTTAAATGAAAAAGTTTTTTTAAGAAAACAAATTTACTAGAAAAATGAAAACAAAGTCAATTATTTGATATCCAAGAGAACATTTTCAATTGCTTTCGAAAAGGACATTCGATCTCATCCATAGATGTCAAAATCGAGAAAGGGGGAGTTAAAATTTTCATTGACTTTAGTTTTTGGATAATCAAATAAATCATTATGCTACACTTTTTGAAAAAAAAAAAATCATGCAATGAAAGCAAACGAAGAAGATGTTTTGCACAACTAAGGGGGTGCTTGTGTTCTTAACAGTTTTTTGGGAAACAAAGAATCACGGAAAATATTTTCTAAAAAACAAAATCATGGAAAGTGGAATCAAGGAAAATAATTTTTTAAAATAAAGTTGAGAAAGTAAATCCCACAAAAAAGAGAATATTTTAATATTACGAGAACTATTTCTCCAACAAATTTTTACTCTAGTTTGTACAATACTCCGGACATATTTATGAGAACGCAAACACGGCTGAAGGCCCTGAGGTTGTTCCGCCGCGTACGAGATTTAAAACTGCTGGCGCCCGGCGGAGGAGCGGAGAACTATGCGATTTTGAGAGAAGATAAATATATTGGATGGTCTTCAAATCGGGAATCTTTTATTAGAGAGGCGAACATATACCAACTGAATTATGTTCGGACGCTCATTTTAAAAGGAAACAACTGGATAGGAAGTGGGAAAATAAAATCAACATGGAAAAAGTTAGGTGGGAGTAGGACTAACAATGAGTAGAGCTGCTTGCGAGTCGTTCGAGCTCGGCTCGGTTCTGACTTGGTTCAACTTAACTTGTTAGTTTAGGTGGCGTACAAGCCAATCTGACTATATAAATCTCGTTCATTTATTAATATAATGGCATAATATTCATTATGTGTAAATCGCATTAATTATCGTTTCATAATGAAGTCCGTGAATATGTGCTATAGTGATCAGATTATGATGAGATCATACTAATGAGATTGATCACTTAAACACACATATTCTTAATCGTTCCTAGTCGTCGGATATCCGAGAAGGACATCGGATATCCGGTTAGACTAGTACAGATTACTCTCACTCATATGATGAGGGTGACTGATCTCATACGTCACTTGTGTGGAGACACTAAGGCGAATCTATAAGTGTTCATTGGAGAATGAGTTCACTGAACTTATCCGACTAAATCGCTGGATGGTATTGTACCTCACTGTCAACCAGCTTGATTCTATTGTCGCAGTTGCGTGAATGGTCCTCGGACCTGAGACACCAAGGATACCTTGTCGGTGGACTTCTATGCTTTGACCTTGGTTTACGAATCTCTAGACACGGGATTCTAATACGCCAAAGATTGAGTACAGCGGAATCCAATCCAAGTGTCAATAAGAAATCATTCGCTCTCGATACTTAGAGAGAGAATGCTCTAGGAATGATGCGCGGAAGTCCCTGGCTAGGGCGGACGATAATATCGGGAAAGGAGTTTTCTGATATTCATCAGCGGTATCCAATCCAAGTGAGTCGATCAGTTAGGGTTTGATAGCACGCCATACTCTGAGTTGACTCGAGAGCATTGTACGAATGAAAGATTATATCCACGCGGTAACTGTCGGCGGAAAGGTTCCAAGAGTGGGTTACTTAACCACAATACCTTCCGGATTCACGCGGTGTTGCTTGGCACCCAACGTGATCGGAGGCTCGGTCGAATTCGACGTGCGACATCAATTCGATTGATTAATTAATTAATAAAAGATTATTAATTGATTAATAAAGCCAGTGAGGATTCATTGGGCTTGTTGGGCCATTAACTGGACTAGTACTTAGATCTAGAGGGTCACACGCAAGTGATTCTAAAGGCGATGGATAAATAAGTGGATTTTATATAAACCGTAGGTTTTTATGAAAAACCGCGCAGTTAGTATAAAACATAGCGAACGGGCTGAACAGGCCAAGCTGTTGCTAACCCTAGCCGCCCCTCCTCTGTTTCTCTCTCTCTCTGGCGTCCAGACAGATCCAGATCTGCTCCGCTGCTTCTCCGTATCCCGTTCGACGGGAAATCGTCCGCACGTTGCGGCGATCATTGCGGCGACCGGCGGAGGTTTCGTGGGCTGTGAAGAACGAGGAATGTGAGGATATCCGTCGCGAGGAGGATCACGTGGACTTCGCTAGAGGCCGGACGCTTGCGCGGTTTGCGGTGTCGCACCGACGGAACCGAACGGTTGCGGATTCGAATCCGCACACGGTGAGAACTTCGATTATCCGATAATCGATTTTTGATTTTCGAAAGGGGAACGGATCGCTGCTTTAATAT
The DNA here is from genome assembly GCA_030544215.1 of Zantedeschia hybrid cultivar. Taxonomy (NCBI): domain Eukaryota; kingdom Viridiplantae; phylum Streptophyta; class Magnoliopsida; order Alismatales; family Araceae; genus Zantedeschia; species Zantedeschia hybrid cultivar. Next base: position 65,552,785 of record JARZZO010000002.1, read on the forward strand.
TTTATTTTCCGCTGCGTGAGCGATCTGGAGAAACCCGAGAAACCCAATAGGTGGGCCCATAACCCAACAGTGCTATCAGAGCCAGATTCCACTGTTTCTCGTCTCATTTCGGATTCCAAAATTAATTTTTCTGTATATTATTCCATGCGATGATTCGTTTTTTTTTGCTGGATCCGTGTTCATGAGATGAACACAGATTTCATGAATAATTTTGATTATTCAATTTTGCAATTTTTCGAATTTTTTTGGGGTGTTTCATGTTCTTCATGTGATGAAGAACAACGGGGTTTATACGGCTTTGTTCCAATTTTTCCCATGTGATGGGAAGATAACTGGGGTCCTAATGTGATCGGGGACACCACTAGTCATCATAGAAACCTGTTGCCAGCGCCGGAGAAGGAGCATGAACAATAAATGGACGGCCATCTTCTTCCTCTTAGGTTTTATGAAAATCTGAAAAATCAGATTTTGGGGCTCGGCCAGCACTTTGATAAGGTGCCTCTCCGGCTAGCTCGCCGGTGCCGACAGGTCTGGACGGCACCAGACCGCCGGCCGCCGGTGGGGGCACCGCCGTTGGCAACCCCTGCTGCCATCACCCGCCGCCAGCCTTCTTTCTGCAAGAGGGTTAAGGTTTCGGGTGTTGCAGGGAGAAAGGGGGAGCCGGTCCAGGGTTGAACCGGACCAAGCCTTATGGGCCGGATGGACCCTGGCTCGTACTAGGGCGCCTCAGGTCCGGCCCCTAGCCGAGCCAGGGTTCGTGCCTGGTCGAGCCAGAGGCTCGAGCCAGGTGCCCTAAATGGGCTAGGCCCATTTTGTTCTATTTTCCCTTTAATCCCAATGGCCCATTTAATAAATGAAGTCTGGATTTTAATTTAAGTTTAAAATATGTTTTAAATTTTATATTACTATCCAGTTTTATTTATTTGGGCATAATAATATTATATCATGTTAATTAACAATTAGCTCTAATCAATTAAAGTTAATTGTTAGATTAAATGTTAATCCAATAATTAATTTTGATTTGACCAATTTAAATGTTAAATTAGTTATTAATAGTTATTAGTCTAATTTTTAGATTATTAACTATTATCTAAGCTAATTGTTAATTAATATTTGAGTTAGTTATTAATTTAATTGTTAAATTAATAATTAACTTAAATGACTAATTTAAATGTTAAATTAGTAGTTCTTAATTAATTACTGTTAGTCATTAATTTAATAGTTAAATTAATGATAACTTTAATTATATAATCTAAGAGTTAGATTAATTAATTATTAATTAGTTAGTGTTAATTATTGATTTAAGAGTTAAATTAATAATTAACACTAATTGGTTAATCTAAGTGTTAGATTAGTAGTTAATAATTAATTTAGTTGATTATTAATTTAAGTGTTAAATTATTAATTAACTTTGTTGGATTAATCTAAGAGTTAGATTAGTCTTTAATAATCTAATTGTTAGATTATTAATGGGGTTTAATCTAAGTGTTAGATTATTAGAATTGTTCTAATTTGCATAGAATAATCTGGAATTATTAATTTGGAGTATGTGCACATGTGATGTGTATTTTGATGCTTTTAAATTTGATTTAATTGCATGTTAAGTTAATTAAAAGTGTTTTCGAAATTCAAACACCAATTTTGATTGGATCCCAGCTTTTTGAAAGCCAAAGTTATATATTTTGAAAACTCTTTTATTTTAGCCATGTGATGCGCTGAATCATGTGTGGGATGTTTAAAACACACTGTGGTCATGGATATATACTTATTTAATTGTTCATGTGATGAATGATGTGTTTGTCTGGATCGTAAATGAATGATGGATGTTTATTAATTGTTAATAAATAGAGATCTGCGTATCTCTCCCTCTCTCATTCTCTGATCTATTTCTACCTCCCTCACTCTTGTACTCGCCATAAGGCTCTCTTCTAATTACATATAATTATAGAATTAATGTAATATGATCGAGGCTACCAAGGAAGGAGCGAGGATGATCCACAGCTGCAACTAGGAAGGCTAAAAGATGGAGATCTCTTGCCTATGATTTTGCAGGATATCTAATATAATTGTTGTGTTAGATTGTGTGTGCGTTTGACTGTTGGCTCCAGTCAAACCCACTGTGCTATCCATGACCACACTAATGACATGTATGAGATGCATTGTTTTCTTTTGATTATGAATCAAACCAGGTATAGTACTTACTAAATATATACGATATATTTTTATACTATCACCTAGGAGAAACCAAGATAAAAGTTATCTAAATACCCTCAGATAAACTCTAAGCCATAACGCGAGTAGTTGAGAACTTACCGCGTAGTCCACCATCGTTATAGTCATAGGATTCAAATCACTTTAGGCAGGTTTGTTGTGCTATCCACAAGGTCTGCTTAATTGGGAGGAGAAACTGTGGCTATAGCATTAGATGCCTATATGATTGGGGTAGAGGAACCATGTAGCTTTGTTGTGCTATCCACAAGGGCTGCATGCAAATCTATGCTCATCGCGTAACGATGGTTAGTTTAGACCAGAATTAATGGTTTGTTGTGCTATCCACAAGGCCATTAAATCTCTGGGGACCGAAGCCATGATCAGATATTGCAAGGAGTTGCAAGTCCCACGAGTTGGGTGCTCTCTTATTGTATTACAGTTTGTTGTGCCATCTACAAGGCTGTAGTGCAAGTCATTGAGATTCTGATCCCCACTAGGAGACTGTCGACGTCTCCCGTTCTGTATAACTGAGGGTTATACAGTCCGTCGAAAATTAGTGGGAGTTAAACTTTATGTCTTGTTTTAAATTTTAATAATTGAACATCTTCTAAATAGATTTTACTTATCTCTAGTAGGGAATTATGTCGTCGAATAACCCACTCCGCGGCATACTTGATGCCCTTTTGACTTACCTGATCTACTCGGATTGGTTCAGAAACCTGAAGAATGTCTTCAGATCTGAGCACATTAACTTTGTCCCTAGAGCTGATCCTCCTGCTGAATCGGCATTGGATGCCCCTGAAGCAGAGATGATAGCTAACGATAAAGGATCGAAGGACAAAGGCAAAAGAGTAATGAAGGGTGACCGCTTCTACTATAAGCAGTATGGTCACTGGAAGAGGAACTGCAAGGAGTTCCTTAACGATAAAGCTCATGGAAGAGTGAAGCTGTCTAAAGCTTCAGATATCTATATTAACAGATATCAACTTATCAGTTAGAGATTCCACATCTTGGGTATTAGATACCGGATGTGCTTCTCATATCTGCCATGATATGCAGATGCTAACAAGTAAGTGCAAGCTGAGACAAGGTGAGGTGGAATTGAGGCTAGGAAACGGCGCAAAAGTTGCGGCGATTGCTGTTGGAACAGCAAACCTCAAGCTTCCATCAGGAGACACCTTACTATTAGAAGATTGTTATTTTGTTCCTAGCATAATAAAGAACATCATATCAATATCTTGTTTGGACAAGATAGGATATAGGTTGACTATTGAGAATAGAAGTTGTTCGATTTATTATGGTAATAAATCAAAAGCTTCAGTATCTTTAATCAACGGTCTATATCTATTAGATGTTTCTTATTACAATCTTCATATTGATAATGCTCTTAAGAAGAACAAGAATTATGTGAACCAAGCCTACATGTGGCATTATAGACTTTGGCACATTGGCGAAAGCAGGTTGCAAAAGTTGCTTAAGCATGGTTATTTAACAGCATTTGATTACGAATCGTTTGCAACATGTGAATTCTGCCTTATGGGAAAGATGGCAAAATCTCCATTTACTGGACATGGAGAACGTGCCAAGGACATTTTGGAACTAATACATTCAGATGTATGTGGTCCAATGTCCACCCAAGCCAAAGGTGGCTTTTCTTACTTCATCACGTTCACCGATGACTTCTCAAGATTCGGCTATGTGTACTTAATGAAGTACAAGTCGGAAGCATTTAAGAAGTTCAAGGAGTTCAAGAATGAGGTAGAGAAGCAGTTAGGAAAGAGTATTAAAGCTCTTCGATCAGATCGAGGAGGAGAATACTTGAGTACTAATTTCAGACAATTCTTAAAGGATAATGGTATCCTTTCTCAGCTGACCCCTCCATATACACCATAGATGAATGGTGTATCAGAAAGGAGGAATCGCACCTTGTTGGACATGGTGCGATCCATGATGAGTTTTTCGGGATTACCAGTGTCCCTTTGGGGGTATGCTCTGGAGTCAGCAGCATACCTACTGAACAGAGTATCCAGCAAGTCCGTGGCCTCTACCCTATATGAGATATGGAAAGGCAGGAAACCAGAATTTAAACATGTTAAAGTCTGGGGTTGCCCTGCTCATGTAAAGAGGCATGATCCAGACAAGCTAGAATCACGAACTGATAAATGCAGGTTTGTGGGATATCCAAAGGAAACCTTTGGATACTATTTTTTTCATCCTGGTGAACAAAAGGTGTTTGTCGCTAGGAAAGCTGTCTTTCTGGAAGAGGAATATCTTCTCCAGGAGGACAGTGGGAGTAAAATAGTACTGGATGAGGTTCCAGATCCCCGAACAGCTGTATTATCATCAGATGACATATCAGTTCCTGAATCTGTTCAGGTACACACAGATGAGCCTCGTAGATCTGGTAGAGTACCTAGACTACCCGAACGATATGTGGGACATATTGCTGAAGGTAAGTCTAAGGTACAATATAATGAGGATGATGATCCTAAAACCTACCAGGAGGCCATAGAAGGCCCAGAATCCGCGAAATGGCAAGAAGCCATGAACTCAGAAATCCAGTCCATACACACCAACCAAGTTTGGAACTTGGAGGACTTGCCTGAGGGTATTGTACCCATCGGTTGCAAGTGGATCTTTAAGAGAAAGATCGGTGCCGATGGACGGATCGACACTTATAAGGCAAGGTTGGTGGCAAAGGGATATCGTCAAAGGCAAGGAATTGACTATGACGAGACTTTCTCACCAGTTGCCATGATAAAGTCGATCAGAGTTCTACTCGTCATTGCTGCACATTTTGATTATGAAATCTGGCAGATGGATGTGAAGACTGCCTTCCTCAATGGTAAACTTGAGGAAGAAGGGTATATGATACAACCAGAAGGTTTCACATCCAAAGAATTTCCAGATAAAGTGTGCAAGCTTCAGAGGTCCATTTATGGACTGAAGCAGGCCTCCCGGAGCTGGAACATAAGATTTGACGAGGCCTCCCTAGCCGCCCCTCCTCTGTTTCTCTCTCTCTCTGGCGTCCAGACAGATCCAGATCTGCTCCGCCGCTTCTCTGAATCCCATTCGACGGGAAATCGTCCGCGCGTTGCGGCGATCATTGCGGCGACCGGCAGAGGTTTCGTGGGCTGCGAAGAACGAGGAACGTGAGGATATCCATCGCGTGGACTTCGCTAGAGGCCGGGCAGTTGCGCGGCTTGCGGTGTCGTACCGACGGAACCGAACGGTTGCGGATTCGAATCCGCACACTGTGAGAATCGATTATCCGATAATCGTAGTTTTTAGTTTTTCGAAACGGGAAAACGGATCGTTGTTTTATTTTATTTTCCGCTGCGTGAGCGATCCGGAGAAACCCGAGAAAACCTAACACAATCTTTAAATTGATAATGCTCTTAAGAAGAGCAAGAATTGTGTGAACCAAGCCTACATGTGGCATTGTAGACTTGGGCACATTGGCGAAAGCATATTGCAAAAGTTGCACAAGCATGGTTATTTAACAGCATTCGATTATAAATCGTTTGCAACATGTGAAACTTGCCTTATGGGAAAGATGGCAAGATCTCCATTTACTGGACATGGAGAACGTGCCAAGGACATTCTGGAACTAATACATTCGGATGTATGTGGTCCTATGTCCACCCAAGCCAAAGCTGGCTACTCATACTTCATCACGTTTACCAATGACTTCTCAAGATTCGGCCATGTGTACTTAATGAAGTATAAGTCGGAAGCATTTGAGAAGTTCAAAGAGTTTAAAAATGAGGTAGAGAAGCAGTTAGGAAAGAGTATTAAAGCTCTTCGATCAGATCGATGAGGAGAATACTTGATTACTAATTTCACACAATTCTTAAAGGATAATAGTATCATTTCTCAGCTAACCCCTCCGTATACACCACAGATGAATGGTGTATCAGAAAGGAGGAATCGCACCTTATTGGACATGGTGCGATCCATGATGAGTTTTTCGGGATTATCAGTGTCCCTTTGGGGGTATGCTCTAGAGTCAGCAGCATACCTACTGAACAGAGTACCCAGCAAGTCTGTGGCCTCTACCCCATATGAGATATGGAAAGGCAGGAAACCAGAATTTAAACATGTTAAAGTCTGGGGTTGCCCTGCTCATGTAAAGAGGCATGATCCAGACAAGCTGGAATCACGAACTGATAAATGCAGGTTTGTGGGATATCCAAAGGAAACCTTTGGATACTATTTTTTCCATCCTGGTGAACAAAAGGTGTTTGTCGCCAGGAAAGCTATTTTTCTGGAAGAGGAATACCTTCTCCAGGAGGACAGTGGGAGTAAAATAGTACTGGATGAGGTTCCAGATCCCCAAACAGCTGCATTATCATCAGATGAGATATCAATTCCTGAATCTGTTCAGGTACACACAGATGAGCCTCGTAGATCTCATAGATTACCTAGACTACCCGAACGATATGTAGGATATATCACTGAAGGTGAGTCTAAGGTAGAATATAATGAGGATGATGATCCTAAAACCTACCAGGAGGCCATAGAAGGCCCAGAAGTCGGGAAATGGCGAGAAGCCATGAACTCAGAAATTCAGTCCATGTACACCAACCAAGTTTGGAACTTGGAGGACTGGCCCGAGAGTATTGTACCTATTGGTTGCAAGTGGATCTTTAAGAGAAAGATCGGTGCTGATGGACGGATAGACACTTGTAAGGCAAGGTTGGTGGCAAAGGGATATCGTCAAAGGCAAGGAGTTGACTCTGACGAGACTTTCTCAACAGTTGCCATAATAAAGTCGATCAGAGTTCTACTCGTCATTGCTGCACATTTTGATTATGAAATCTGGCAGATGGATGTGAAGACTGCCTTCCTCAATGGTAACCTTGAGGAAGAAGTGTATATGATACAACCAGAAGGTTTCACATCCAAAGAATCTCCAGATAAAGTGTGCAAACTTCAGAGGTCCATTTATGGACTGAAGCAGGCTTTTCCGAGCTGGAACATAAGATTTGACGAGGCTGTCAAGTCTTATGACTTCATTGAGAATGAAGATGAGCCTTGTGTGTACAAGAAGACCAGTGGGAGCGCAATCACCTTCTTAGTTCTTTACGTAGATGACATACTACTCATTGGGAATGATGTAGCTATGATGTCATCAGTAAAGATCTGACTGTCGAAAAACTTCTCCATAAAGGATTTGGGAGAAGCATCCTACGTATTGGGAATACGGATCTATAGAGATAGATCAAAGAGGATGCTTGGAATGACCCAATCCTTGTACATAGATACCATAGTCAAAAGGTTTGACATGGAAAAATTCCAAGATAGGTCTCATACCGATGAGACATGGAATTAATCTCTCAAAGGAGCAGTCTCCTAAGACTGCTGATTGTAGACACGCTAATTTTGACGTCATTTCGAGTAAATTTCATATCATATAATAATGCCTCAGAATGATCTGATATTTAATCATTGATTAATTTTTATTGATCTTTTTGAGTGTCGGGTCGAACAGACATGTTTAAGTTAATCAGTTAAATTGATTTTAACTCAAATTTCAGTTAAAATATAAAGAAGTCTGAAAGACGTCTACATGCGTGGACGCCATTTAGACCTTATTCTTATTTTAACATTTAAATTTGAATTCGAATCAATTGATTAATTAGCTAAACGGCGTCTATAAGGTACGACGCGTTTTTAGGTTTCCTTAGCTATTTCTACTTCCCTTCCGGACGTTTATCCTTATCTTAATTAGTGTAGAAGACGTCTATACATGTAGACGCGTTTTAGCTAATATAGATAAATATAAGTTTTCCCGGATGTTTATCCTTATCTTAATTAATCTGAAAGGCGTTAGATAGGGTGGACGCGTTTTAGATAATTACAGATAAAGATGAATTAATCTGTATTTATCTGTTGGTTAAGATGGATAAATCTCAAATTTTTCCATGTAAATCCGCGGACGCAGAAGAAGTCTATAAATACCTTGCATCTTGAATGGTTAAAAAAAAAAAAAGAGAAGTTAAAGTTATAGTTGGTGATCAAAGCGATATCGAATTGAAGCAACGACGTCCAAACGCTGAAGCGCTGCTGTTTCCAGAAGTCGGCGTCCATTCTTCATCCAATTCAAGGCTTCATCCATTCGGCATAAGTTTTTCAATTCGTTTCTTTATTTTACATCTTCATTAATCTTGCATTCTTCATCACCACTTCATGCAACTCACAACACTAGCATTCTTTTCAAAACCTATTTGATTAAGGGGTTTCAAAAGCCATCATAACAAGTAAGTTTGCTGTTTAGTTGCATGTTTAAAATTATGATTAGAATGGATACTACTTTTGCTTAAGTTCTCATCATTTCTTTATTTCTCTTTCTATATTTCTTGCAAGGAACGAAGGAGAATCAAAGGGGAGCAAAACAAGCAAATCAAGGATTCTGGACGATCCTCAAATTCAAACTCAACAGCAAGAACAAAAGAAAAGGAAGGGCTCTCTTTCTTCAGCCGGCTGGAGGAGGGGAATCAAGGACTCAACATCTCACACGTTTAAACAGGTAGGCAATCAAATCTTCTTTTGGAACTTTTAAGTCAAAGGTTTCTGACGATCACTTCACGTAGTTTCTTTTTAATAGGCTTTATTTTGCACTTAAATAACATAGATTTTTCATGATAATCACACACTCATTTTAAGCACTCACAGCTTTTTTGGCGATCACGGTGGGACTTGGTCTCGCCATCTTTTAATTCTTTTGTTCTTGCTATCATCAATCGGGCACCCACAGTGCACCATTTGTGTCTCTCGACACGTCCTCACCAATTGGTGAGTGTTTTTAGTTTAGTTAATTTCCCACGTGTACCACGTGCACACCCCAGTGGCAAGATCTTGCCCTCCCCGTTGATTAGTTAAAAAGCTGTTTTTGTGATGAAATGCTGAGTGATTGATTGATATCTTAGTTGTTTAGTTGCTAAAATCATCTTGTTAAAATCTGACACTAAAAATTTTTTTACATGAGCTGATTATTTACTGCTTTTATCCTGTTTGAGGAGGAATCAACCCAGAAATTCCTCTTGGAAAACTGTTTCTGCGACTTGAAAAGCGTCCAGGTACAGCGACGCGTTTCAAACTGCGTCGTCGTACCCAGACGCCTTTCAGTCTTATTTCTCTGTTGTCTGCAATCTGAGCTTCTGCGAAAAATTAAGAGTTTGTTTGAATAGCGTGGACTACACTCGACGCGATTCAGGCAGTTTCTTAATTTTTCTTCAGTTCTCAGATTTTTGTGACTTGTGTGCTAATTACCCATTATGTATTAAGCATTAGAGGCCATCCAGGCTGCAGGTCATACGCATTGAGGCTAATACCCTCCTTTTCTTAGGAACACTCTACTTGACGTCACCAGCTCTCTCTGATTGGGTCGGTCCCTTGATCAGACTAAAGAAGTTGACGTTAAGGCCTCCGTAAGTCCCCAAAATCAAGGTGCTCTTCCTTGATCATCGGGCTGGTTGTACCAGTTGAAGTCCCGGTTAGATTCTATAAACGTTGTGAGAGAAAGCCATAGAGCATAACAGTGGATATTGAACTGAAACTAGGATCACGTCCCTTGAGCGAATTTGTGGTTTAATTAAATCCAAATAACTCAACAAGGAATCTTAAAATCACGCTAAACATCCACTTGTTTGTTTATATCTCTGTACAACTTGTTTGTTAATCGTTGAAAAAAGAATCTAACATCATGCTGCTCCGATCGGGCAGGGACTTGAGTGTGGCTCCAGACGCCATGATTAATTACGAGGGAGATACTAATGCCCATCGCGATTCTGATTACAACTATGAGAGCGGGAGAGATGTTGATGCCTCCCGTAATTCTGTCCCCATTTCGTTTCGACAAGAGGGGAATGTCCGGACCCCTCTCTTTCATCCTCATAATCAATATTCTGATCCTCCCCCGCATGAGTATGCGATTCCTGATCCCATTCTCGAGGGAGACATGAATCAAAATGATCCCTCGTCCTCTGATCCTTCGGATCTTGTCAATGCTTTGGGAGTTCTTGCCTCCCGTCTGGACCCTCAGCAGTTCGAGGCGATCCAGTCTATTCTGAAGGGGAAGGCACCCACGCAGCCTGTTGAGCCGAACCCTGTGGCCCACCCTGCTATCCCTCAGCAACCTCCTCTTCATCCTCCTTACATTCATCAGGCCATGGAAGGCCTCCATATCACTTCTCGGCCACCTGGGCCGCAACTTTCATCTTCTAGGCAACCGGCTAGACCACTAACGCCTGCTTATCAAAATGCCCTCGGGCATGGCGGAAGCTCTGCCGGACCTCCTCTTTACTGTCCTCATTGTCCGACGTACTCTAGGCAACAGGCCTATCAAGTACCTCCACCTCCTCCTCCTCCCCAGGCAGATTTGACAACGCAAGCGTTGCTGGCCAAGATGGAGCGTATGGATGAACAATTCAACAACCTCCAGAAGATGATGGGGGTCAAAGTTGCACCGGAGATCAACTTACTGAGCCTGCCAGTGTTCCATCTGCCACCCTCCGAGATGCCAGTGTACCGGAAGTACAACGGTACTGGTAACCCCTTCATACACCTGAAGGAGTTCATGTACGAATCATCCTTCTGGCAGAACGACAAGAGGTTGTTGGCCTTTTTATTCAGGAGATCTTTAGAGGGACCAGCCCTCGAGTGGTTCTTTTCTTTGGAACCCTCCGAAGTAGAGGACTATGGTTTCTCGAAAATTTATTCAACGATACCAAGACAGAGTTGCACCTTCCCTGTCCATCACTGACCTCATAGTAGAAAAGATGAAACCTGATGAGGAGTTCGTCAGTTTTGCCGACAGATGGCGAGGCTTGGCCGATAAAGTAAAAGATCACTTGTCCGAGTTGGAGCAAGTGAAGATGCTGATTTCCAATGCCACGCCCCAGTTCAAACTAGTCCTCTCCCTGAACAATCTGACCAACATGGCAGAGCTCTATGAAAGAGCACGGTACTGTCAGAATGCCTTCAAGGACGCTACGTTTTCTAGCGTCTTTGATCCTCACAGACCTAGCAGGCCTCCACCTCGGAAGCCTGCAGTGGCAAATGCTCCCAGCACAGGTCCAACTACTGAGGGCACGCTCTCTCATGAGCAAGTCAGCAGCATGAATAACAATTCGCCCCAGTTCGTGAGGAGTCAGCAGCAGTACCAGAGGCCATCGCAGCCGAACCAGCAGGGGTATAGGCAGCAGTCGAACCCTCAGTATCAGCAGCCCCAATATCAGCGGCCCCAGCAACCGAACCAGCAACAGCAACAGCCACAGTAGCTGCCGCAACGGCAATTGCAGTACCAGCAGCCGCAACAATAGCAGTACCAACAGCAACAGCAGTATCAGCCGCGCGCACCGCCGGCGTACCATAATGTCCCTCCCCCTGCTGACTACAATCAGCAGAGAAGACCTCCAGGCCCGAAGAGGGCAGAATACCCAGCCCTCCCAGAATCTTTGGCAGACATTTTCAGCGCCCTAATGGCAGCTAATGCCTTAGTCTTGCCAAGGGAAAAGGCAGTTTGGCCTCAGAATGCCGACACGTCTAGGTATTGCTACTTCTATAGGCAACCTGGACATACTATTGACACCTGCTTCCAGTTTAGAGATTATATTTATGATCTCAACGAGCAGGACGGCATAGACTGGGAAGAAATGAAAAAGTACATATCAGCCCTGAAGGCAAGCAGCAGCAGCAAGCAAGACCACCAGCACAAGCAGCACCACCACCAAACATGGGCATAGTGCAGAACCCGCTCCCGGAGCATCAAAACCAAAACCAAGTTGCCCCTATTCTGACAAGCAGCCAGTCTGAGGCTGACCGTAGGTAACAGTGGAGAATAGAGGACTCTTCCTCTCTTTATTCAACGGGTCATATTCCGAGTACCGCAGAACGACCACCACGCCGTACTATCCACATACCCAGACCACAACCCATTACCATCACCCCTCTATCACCCAAGAACCCATTACCACCACCCGCTTTCCTCAAGCCCGTTATGCCCCACACTCCTACGCCTCCACCATATAACCTACCGCAAACCAATTACGCACCCCTCCTACCATCCAGACCGCTATTACGCGTACCATTTTCTACTTCACCCGCTACCACTACCGCTTACCCAAACACCATCCAACCATCCAGACCGCTACTACGCGTACCATTTCCCACTTCGTCCACTCCAATCATGTACCCATCCACCATCCAACCATCTAGGCCTTTAATCCGCACCGCGCCACCACCACCTAACCCCACGCCATCAACTACATACCAATCCCCCACATCATCTACACCACCCAACTCTGCGGTACTCAAAGTGTCACCCAGATCCTCCATGGTTGAGGAACACGCGCTCCGGAGTGGAAGAATTTTCAACAAAGTATTTCCTCAGTCAACAGTTAGAGACGGCCCATCACAGCCAACAGAGGAAGCACACAATGAAGAGAGTGCACCAGGCACTCAATATGATTTGTTGAAACATCTGGACCGAACACCGGCACGGATCTCCATACTTGAACTGATCAAAAGATCGAAGAGTCACCAAGAAGCCTTGATGGAATATTTGCAGAAGGTAATGGTCAACGAGGACGTACCGGTGGAAAAGATTACAACACTATTAGTTCCTCAGGGGGATCAGCCCTCCATTACATTTCATACATCAGAACTAGCACCGCCGGCAGCCAGAAGCATGGCTCTGAGCATCATGGTCAACATCTGCAAGAAGGCCGTGGATGCATGCCTAGTTGACACAGGGGCTTCGATCAATGTTTTGCCTCCGAAGACCCTGGAACTGTACGGTGTGCCCAAAGAAAAATGGCTGCCTAGCTCCATCTCTGTGATAGGATATGATAACTCCACCCGTTCCCCTCTGGGAATGGTTTATTTGAAAGTGGAGCTAGGCCCTGTAAGTCATGCTGAGGTCGAATTTCACATTCTGGAAATCGACCCTTCTTTAAATGCCATTTTGGGTCGTCCTTACATAAAAACTCTTGAGGCGATTCCCTCCACGAATCACCAATGCCTCAAATTCCCCTTCAAATGACGAATTATTAAGGTGACGAGTATGCCGATCCTTGCTGCTGCTCATACCTTGAATATCAAAGCTGCTTCTTTACCTGGCCGACAACATTTTCTGTCGGTATTACAAGTTTACCATCCAGTGGCTGATCCTCTGAAAGCCGCCACTATTTCTCCTTACCCGTTAAATGCCATAAAAAGGGGGAAGTGCATGAGTACCCCAGGATGGAGAATTATGATGAAGAGTGGCTATAAGCCTAGAAGAGGTCTGGGCACACAATTGCAAGGCAGGACCACTCCTGTCAAGGATCACCGAGGAGCACCTGGAAGCAGCCTGGGCTATAGGCCAAGAAAACTGAAACAAAATCTTGTTCAGCAAGCAGAGAACGAAGATAGTCAGAAAGTCTGGGAGACAATGTCTACACCACCCAAGGAAGGCCGAGATCCCCTAACATGGACCCTATATACTTATTTTGTAAAGGGGCCCATAATTATCCATGACAACACGGTGGTCATTACTTCGTGTTTTGACTTCCATGATATATATGAGAGAGACTTGGCCAGGCATTGCTCGGAACTACTTACGTACCAATCCTTGGAGGCTCTGCGGCCTGTAAAGAGGAGAAAATTCCATGATCCTGAATGTGAATGGTACAGGTGGTTCGATCTGAGAGACCTCTACATTGCACTGAACAGACTGTTTCTAGATCCTGCAGAACCAAAGTGGCCGCCGCAGATTGATGAACTGATCGAAAGTCCCGATGCTATCATTGACAAACGGATATTGTTGTCAGAAGAGACCGATGAAGGGGAGCCAGATGACCCCTATGAAGCTGGCTACACCACATATCTGCTCTGGAGGGGGACATATCCTTCTCATGTTTTCATGCTCCATACTTTGTTTTGTACATTGCTCTTGACCCCTACTTGGTCGCAGGTCATTATTGAAGATATTCCACGGGCTCCACCCGTTATGATTACTTTGTCCCCTCGGGACCTCATTCCACCACCTCCTCTCGATCCAGAGAGGATGTATGATTTGATATGGGACATACTGCTGTATGATCCCCCTAATCCTCTGGCCTTGGTGCCACTTCCTCCATCTAATTCTCCTTCTATTTGTATTCATTCATGTTTTATGTTTAACTCCTCTACTGTCCAAAAAAAAAAAACGCCAATTTGGCAACAAATTCTTCCCATATCCTCATTGAGGAAACTTCTTACTTGTCCGATTACACCCCATTGCGCGGGTCTTTCTGTCAAGATTCTTTCCTAGATCTACTCTGCCCCTCCCCTCGGGAGGATTCTCCTGTATTTCTACTTGTATCCCAGAATTTCCATCCTGCTTCATCTTCATTAGGTTATAATAGGGAGTTTAGTGAAGTTAGGCAGTCTAGTTCTAGGCAAGTTAGTCAAGTTAGGAAGTCTAAGGGTAAGCGAATTCCAAATATATACCTCCAAGACTTAGCTGATAGATGCTTTTCCTGCTCTTTAATCCCTCAGTTTTTAGAAAATCCAATTCAGATGCCAGAAGACTGTATGGACGATGAGTCAGTCAATGATGGGTATGGAGTGTATGAGTTAGTACATGAAAAGAACCCCATTATTGAAAATGAGGAAGATGACGAGGACGCGGCTGAGGCATATGCCAGTGGAGTGAAGAGATTCGATGAACCCTCAGCTGCCGTAGAAGAACCCACCAAAGAAATCAATTTAGGGACTGAAGACGAACCTAAGGTTGTCCTCGTCAGCAAAAATCTTTCTGTAGAAGATGAGAAGGCAATGGTACAAGTACTTAAGGATTATAAGGACACTTTCGCCTGGAGTTATGAAGACATGCCGGGGTTAGACTCATCTTTAGTTGAACACAGGTTGACGTTAAAGGAAGGAGCTAGCCCTGTCAAGCAGAAATTAAGGCGATTCCACCTACAAATGGCTCTAAAGATGAAGGAAGAGGTCGACAAATTGCATAAAGCCAAATTCATTAGAGTTGTCCTTTATCCACAATGGGTGGCCAACATAGTCCCGATTATGAAGAAGGACGGGAAGGTCAGAATTTGCATTGACTTCCGCGATCTGAACCGGGCGTGTCCTAAAGATGATTTTCCATTGCCTCATATTGACGTACTCATTGATAATACTGCTGGCTATGAGACTTTATCGTTTATGGACGGATTTTCGGGATATAATCAGATTAAGCTGGCATAAGAAGATCAAGAGAAGACGTCATTCACTACACCTTGGGGAACATACTGTTATGTCATCATGCCATTTGGATTGAAGAATGCTAGAGCCACTTATCAGAGGGCTATGATGGCAATATTTTATGACATGATGCACATAGATCTAGAAGTGTATGTGGATGATTTATTGGTTAAATCTAAGACAAAGGCTGAGCACGCCAAAGTTTTGGCAAGGGTATTAGAGAGATCGAGAGAGTATCAGTTAAAGATGAACCCCAAGAAATGTGTATTCGGGGTATCTTCAGGAAAATTACTTGGATTCATCGTCAGCAAACGGGAAATTAAGATCGATCCTAACAAGGCGAAGGCTATCAGAGAAATGTCACCTCCCAAAAACTTGAAAGAGTTGAGAGGACTAATCGGGAGGTTGCAATTTATTCGCCGTTTTGTCTCCCAGCACTCACAAAGGTGCAAGCCGTTTTACGAGCTTACCAAGCCGGGAGTCAAATTCGATTGGGACGATAAGTGTCAGGAGGCATTCGATGGATTAAATAACTATTTAGCAAGTCCTCCTATTTTGAGACCACCATCTCCAGGCAAACCATTGATACTTTACATTTCAGTCCTGGATGATGCAGTGGGGGTTGTCCTAGCACAAGAGGATGAAGTAGGAAAAGAGAGGGCAGCCTACTATCTCTCTAAACTTCTCAACCCCGCTGAACAGAGATATACAGCGATGGAGAAAACATGTGCAGCATTGGTCTGGGTTATGCAGAAATTGAAGCATTATTTTCTGGCCCATGAAGTCCATCTCATCGCTAGAATGAATCCGATCAAATTCCTTATGGAGAAATCTGTTCTTACTGATAGGTTAGCGCGATGGCAAAGCTTTCTATCTCAATTCGATATCACTTACATTCAGCAGAAAACGATCAAGGGCTATGCCATAGCAGAACATCTCGCTCATCATCCCCTTCCTCGATTTGATCCAGTGCAATCAGAGTTTCCAGATGAGGAACTGATGTCCGTAAATCAAATCAGAGATGATATGTGGACTCTGTATTTGACGGAGCTCTGAATTCTCATGGAAAGGGGATTGGTATCGTTCTGTTATCACTTGAAGGTGTTACCATTCCACAAGCCTTTCAGCTCGACTTTCCAGTCACCAACAATATAGCTGAATATGAGACACTCCTTGCTGGCCTCGAGGCTGCTCATTTCCATGGTGCCACCAAACTCAAGATTGTGGGTGATAGCCAACTGATTCTTCGCCAAGTGCTGACCAAGTATCGAACTCTCGATTCCAAGCTCAAGCCTTATCAAGAACTTACTTCTGCTTATTCAAAGCTTTTCACGAAATTGATCTTTGTCCATGTCCCTAAGAATCAGAACATCTTAGCTGACGCTCTAGCTTCATTGGCATCTTCTCTTAATTTTCTAATCAGCAAGCAATCCGAATCAATTATAGTTCATAGGCGTCTTTCACCCGCCGTGAAAGACCCTTCATTCCTTAGAACTAAGGAGAAGTTGTTGGAGAAGGTCAGAGATGGAAGTATTGTGGAAAAGAGAGAAATCATGCTGATGGAGCTGTTAGAAGAGATGGATGATGAACAGAAGCCATGGTATTATGAAATTGCCAAATATTGTGAAGATCAATCGTATCCTGAGGAAGCTACAACTGAGGAGAAGAGAGCTATCAGGAGAGTTGCTCAACGATACACCCTAGTTGGAGGAGCACTGTACAAGAGAGGTTTTGATGGAGTTCTTCTGAGATGTCTAGACGAAGATGAGCTTTGGAAGGTTATGGAAGGAGCTCATAGTGGAGTTTGTGGTGGTCATGTCAATGGACAGATGCTAGCAAAGAAGATCCTTAGACAAGGATTTTATTGGCCAACCATGGAAGAAGACTGTGTAGGATATGTCCGTAGGTGTGCTATGTGCCAACTTCACGCCGACAAAATTCATTCTCCTGCATCTTCACTCCATCCTGTTTCTTCCCCATGGCCTTTCTCCATGTGGGCCTTCGACATCATTGGACCCCTTGGTAATCCAGATTCCGGCATCAAGCAAAAATCTTTCATTCTCACGGCAACGGAATACTTCACCAAGTGGGCAGAAGCTGAAGCGTACGTGAAAGTCAAAGCATCAACCGTCTGCAAGTTCATCATGAAGAACATCATCACCCGATTTGGAATTCCAAGCACCATCGTCACCGACAACGGACCGCCGTTCGTGTCACAAGAATTGAAAGATCTCTGCAACAGGTATAGAATTGCATTGCATCATTCGTCTCCTTATTATCCGCAAGGCAATAGCCAAGCAGAAGCAACTAATAAGACTCTGATCAAAATCATCAAAAGGACGTGCAAATCTAACAAATTCGCAGACTGGCCAGAAAAATTGGTTGAGGCTCTATGGGCCTACCGAACTTCAATCCACACGCCCACTGGGCAAACTCCTTATTCCTTAACATTTGGAATGGAGGCGGTAGTTCTATATGAGATCCTTATACCATCATTAAGAGTACAATTGAATAAGGAATTTTCCATTGATGAACATCGTTCAGCACTCCTTGCTCAATTGGAACTCTAAGACGAGAAAAGATGATCAGCTGCTAATCATGCAAAAGTTTATCAAAATAGACTAGCACTGTAGACACCGATTTTGGACCACCCTTTTGGTCATGAACCCAATCCATCATTAGCCCTTCATCACCAAAAGCCCCTCATTTCAGCCATCTCAGCCCACTACCAGCCAGGCCCATTAACCAAATCCCGACTCTAGCTACCTTTTTCGTGGAAGGCCAGCCAGTCCGCCTTCCACCACCTTCGAAGGCCAGCTACCTCGCCTTCCACCCTTTTGGCCACCTTTTTCATCTTTTCGTGGAAGGCCAGCCCCCTTGCCTTCCACCACCTTCGAAGGCCACCCCCCGCCTTCCACCACCTTCGAAGGCCAGCCACCTCGCCTTCTACCTTTTTAGCCACCTTTTTCACTTTTTACCACCTTTTCGTGGAAGGCCAGCCCCCTTGCCTTCCACCTCCTTCGAAGGCCACCCCTTGCCTTCCGCCCCCTTCGAAGGCCACCCCTCGCCTTCCACTCCCTTCGAAGGCCAGCCGGGCTGCCTTCCACCACAAGAATGGAAGGCATGTCACCTGGCCGTCCACTCCTTAACCACCCCCTTGACCCCGTCTTCCCCACGATCTCCTCAACTCTCCGCCCTCGTCCCCCACTACTCCGACCACTCCCCACTCCGGCGACTGCCGCGTCCACTACCTCCAACCCTTGACCACTCCCTATTGGTTGAAGGGTGATTTACGGGGATTTAGACCCCTGTTTTCTCCCCTTTTTCCTTCGCCTATTTGAACCCCCCAGGTTCCCTCGAGCAAGAGGGTTGCGTCGGAGGGGTTGGAAGGGGATTAAGAAGGAGTTTCTTCCTCGGAGCGGGTCGGCTTTGAGGAGTCGAGCGGGCAAAGAGTCAGAAGGCTGTTTTAGGAGAAACGTCACTCCAAACGGGCTTGTCTTCCTAACTCTCTTTTACTTTTCACCTTTTTCACTTCATTACATTTCTAATTTCCATCCATGCCGTAACATCCTCCCTATTTCACTCTCTTTTACCTTCAACACATCATTTCACTCTTCACACACGAGCACTTATCTGCATGCATACATCCTAGAATGACTTAGCACCTTTTACCCCCAGAGGTTCCAAACAAAAATCGGGAGATGGGTGGCCATAACATATAGTCACCTTCCCTCCCAAACACCCATCCGGTGCGTCTCCCTCTAATTTTAGTTAATTTTTATGTTTGCATGAACGGTTCCTACATGTCACAGTTCTAATTAGGTTACTGTCTTTTCTTTGTCTGTCTTTTCTTTTCAGGGGCTCTTACCAGATTCTGCGCGTGCACTACCGAGCTCTCCTCTTCTGGCCGGTCGGAGGAAGAGAAGGGGAAACCACCATCTTCCGCTCCCACAGAACGCGATCACATCCCCACCATCCTGCGGAGCACAGGGACCGTAAGGTAATGCTCCTGGCGATCACATCCTTTATTTCTAACCTCCTTTAAATCGCCACAGTGCTAAGACGAACGGAGAAGAACCCTTGCTCGAAGCCCGCAGCCGCGGCGGGGAGACGTTCCGGGCGCCTACAGCCCTTTGGCGATCACGGTGGGACCCCTATAGCCGACTGCACGCGTTGCAGCGAAAAGGAAAAGAAGGTAAGGATCCCGGTCAGCCATTGACCCCTGGACGGCCAGCCCCTGGCCGTCCGACCCACTGGACGGCCAGCAGCTGGCCGTCGACCTCCTACTGGACGGCCAGCACCTGGCCGTCCGACCCACTGGACGGCCAGCAGCTGGCCGTCGACCTCTGACATCCCCTTGGACGGCTAGCACCTGGCCGTCCGACCCATTGGACGGCCAGCCCCTGGCCGTTGACATCCCCTTGGACGGCCAGCACCTGGCCGTCCGACTCCTTGGACGGCCAGCCCCTGGCCGTCGATCTCTTGTCGGTTCTTTGTCCTTTTCTGCTTGTTGTTGTTGTACGCTGTTCTGCTCCATGTTTTGTTGATTTGTTATGACCTGCTGCTTGTTAACTTTCTGGGCTTTTTTGGGGTGTTCTCCGCGGGGGTTTTAAGGAAGAGCCGGCATCACACTTTTAGTCACCTCTCCCGCAGGATCTGACTCTCCACCTGAGGATTCCCACTCGGGTGTGACTAGTCTTATTCTGTTGGGAACCTCCGTCAGTCTCCGCGAGTCAGGGATTCCCACTTGGCCGCCGAGCAGGTTGTACCTGAAACCACCCTGTAGGAACCTTGGGTTTATGTGAGGAATTAGTGAACTATTTCAAATTTAAAGACACTTAATTGAATCTCGGTGGAACAAGCTTTGGGAAAGTGAAGGGTCGTTAAGGGTTAAACTTGATTTGTTAGAAACCAACTTTCATAAAACATTGGCAAACATTTCAAGTGGAACATAAAATCATTTAGGGTCTGTGCTTCATAATGAACCGAAGGTATGTCAATGCTGTGTATGATGACATGGACCAGTTCGGCAACAATGTTACACACAACCCTCTGTTTGAGATTGAAGAGGATCCACAACCAACATTTGTGGGTATGTTCCAAACACCTGGAGAGGAATTTAATAGAAGGTACTTGGATGAATCTTCTTCTTCAGAAAGTGACATTATAATGTCCAACAGAACCCTCCGAAACCCAAGTGAGGATCCGGAACTTACTGTCGTGCTATCACGGTACACCCCTGATCAACTCATCCGGTTGGCCTCTGGTGGCAAAACCCAAGATGCCACTCCTCGGGGAACTCACTTCCAAGGATCTCCCAACAGAGCTCAGACTCGCATCAATCAGCCAACTCTTACCCCGGTTGCTCCACCCGTCATTCCGATCCCAGTCTCTCCAACTACACCTCCTCCCGAGAAGAAAGAATTCATCTACAAAAGTGAGATTGAAACCTGTGTGCGTAAGTTCATGGCCGAGAAACTTACCCTGAAACAACCGCACTCTCTCTCGGGCTATTGTAAGCTCCCTCCGACCTACTTTCCGCCAGGATTCAAAGCCCCCAAATATAGGAAATATGATGGCACCTCTGACCCTCATGATCACCTGTCAAGTTTCCTCATGGATTCCCATCAATGGCTCTACGACAGAGTCCTCCTTGTCCATCTATTCCAGAAATCCTTAGAAGGTGAGGCCTTAAGATGATTTTCTTCCTTGCCCGCCACAGACCTAATCAATTTTGATATGGTCTCCGAAAAATTCATCACTCAGTTTAGTTATATGACAACCATGCCTCCCACCTTGTTTGATCTTGTGATGGAAAAGATGAAGCCTGAAGAGGAGTTCACGTATTTTGCCAACAGGTGGAGGGCAATGACCTCTAGGGCAGAAGTGGAAATCCCCGAATCTCAAGCTATCACCATGTTGGTCAACAACGCTACCCCGCAGCTTCGGTCTATCCTCATGCTGAGCGAATTTCACACATTCGCACAACTTTATAATCGAGCTCGGGTAGTTCAATCTCAAATCTAGAATTCCACTTTACCATCCTTCCTTGAAAATCAAAACATAAATAAGAGGATTCCACCAATAGAGGGAGTGACAATCAATGAACAGGTGAGTGCCTTGGGGCAGCCCTTTAGGTCACCCAGTCCTATGTCCAGATCAGACAACCAATCCAATCAGAAACCATATTCAGCAGTTCCCCCTTTCTTCAGTGCCAAGATCAATTGGGGGCACATGAAAGAGGCTGCTGAAACCTTGGAAGTCAAGGGCCCTCCGCCCTCTTATCAGGTGGCCCAAGATCCATCTAGCTCTCTAGAAAGGGTGAGCACCCTTGTCAAAAATTTGGAACCAAATGTCGATCATAGAGGACAATACTGGGAGTATGAAGAGGTTGGGATATGGCGTGAGTGCCCTACTAGGACGACCAAACCTAGAGAGCTGTTGCAAGGAGTCTCCACTATCATCCAAGACAAACCTTTGGTCTTGATACGACCTAGGGAACAACCAACAGCCATCAACCCAGTCACTCTGGTCCAAGTTCCCTCAGTTTCAATCAGAGAACCTCCTCTCTCCATCTTGTGTCCAACACCAAAGCCAAGTCCAGTAACCCAATTCTGCCTAATAAATTCACCACCAGTTCAACCACTAAAGTCAGATCAGGCAGTGGACCCCAGTCCAATTGGTGTTACACTGAGAAATCGCATCATTCTCCCAACAAGTCAACCCTTGGACTCTCAAGAGGATTCAGATTTGTCTAAAAGGATTATTCAATCCAGATATGACATCCTACAACATCTAGGGAGAACTCCCACCAAGATGCCAGTCCTAGAGTTGATTAGGAGATCTCCTACACAAAGGGAGACATTGTTCAAGTTCCTCCAGCAAATTACACTCAATGAAGATCTTCCTATCAGGGGGGTCACCAATGCCATTCTCTCAGTCACCCAGACACCTACCATGTCCTTCACATATAAGAGTCTAGCTCCCCCTGAATGCCAATCCCTTCCCTCATGCTTGACCCCAACACTCAAGGGTCGCTCATTGGACTCCATCCTGTTGGATACTGGGGCATCAATCAATGTCTGTCCGCTCAAGACCCCCAAGAAAGTAGGGATCGACCCAGAAAAGGTTGAGTCTACTTCCATGATGGTCTCAAATGGGAAACTGGAAATTGGGCCAGTGGCCATGATCTTTGAATTCTACATCCTTAATGCCAAGCCCATATACAACGCCATTCTGGGAAGGCCTTGGATGGACCAGACCCTGGGAGTGCCCTCCACTAATCACCAGCACTATAAATTCCCATACAATGGGAAGATTGTCAAAATGAAGGGTACCCCCTATCTTGAGCCTTTGGATTTAGTCTCGACTGAACAAATTCCATCCATGATCACTCCTGGAAAAGGGGCAGAGCCCATCCTTTCATCGGTTGACTCTCAGCTCAAGTCCCAGCCTAGCATAGGTTGGCAACTTATGGACAAAATGGGGTATAGTTCGGGATCTGGGATAGGCAAAGAAGAGCAGGGAATTCAAGAACCTATCTTTGAAAATCTGACCATTGGAGTATTCAAATTGGGTTACATACTAACCATGCCAACTGAGGAATCAAAAAAATGGAGTATCTTAGATCACTTTGTGAAGGAAAATCAAGAGGTACTCAAGATACACTATCTTGAGGATGAGTTGAAGGAAGCAATCAATGAAATTCAGAGGGAAGATGCAGAAGATTTCGCAACACAGCTGTTGTTCTATGAACCAACCACTCGACGAGAAGGAGCCTCCTTAGTGAGGGATGAACAGGTACCCAGCGCTCTCATTCCCTTACTATTTCACACACCTGCCCCTCTCAGGTTCTTATCACCGGTTGTAGCACACTCTTGGGGCAATTCTGCCATCATTGGGTCTCTGTCTCAAGGACCCATCTTTGGAACATGTCTGACTCACCCTCTGAGTCTTGTGCATAATCGCTTGGGGATTGGATAGCTTCCTCTTTATCTACAAGTTGTAGAGGTAAGTAGGTTCTTTCGTTTCCAGCAAATAAGTGTAAATATTTTGAAAAGTTTTCCTTTGGATAGGAGTCTATTTGAAGAAGTTTTACCCTCAAAATACAAAAAAAAAACAAAAATTTCAAAATCTCCCAAAAAAAAAAAAAAAAATCGAATATCCAAAAAGCATCAAAATATTTGTAAATATGTACATACTCCTATGAAAATGAAAAAAATCAGAAAAGACACAAAAATCCAACTGTCTGGTGACTGCCACGTTACCCCCTGTCTAGGTCTAGTTGCATGATAGGTTGGGTTGACATTAGGATTCGGCTAAGATTTTGGTCCACCAGAACCTTGGACATGTCTACTTTACTTTCATACGGATCCCTATGCTCATCATGAGATGCACACACCTGCACGTTTTTCAAAGAGAACCTGTTTAAAATGAGTTCCAAGTCTTTAGTGCACTGTCAAATGCAACCTTTGCTCTTCGTCTCTCGACCGATCAGGACAGTTGACGCCCTTAAATGGTCGAGCTCAGCAAACTGCGGTTCCTCAAAAACCCAATGGATGTAACCCCTCAACAAAAAGAAGGACCCAGAAATGAAATGTAAAGGACCAGAGCACGAGAAGAGGGTAGTGTCCCCGCAGGCGGAATACCAAATAACCCCAAAAATGTCAAATACAAAAAAAAGAAAAAGGGGTTCAAGCAATCATGAAAAAAGCCTGGTCGTGACTGTGCCTGGCCATGAAATTTACCAAAGGCCTGAAAAGTCAAAATATGGGCATCTAAGAGGTCAAAAGGGGTCCGTTTTGTCACAGCTCCCCCTTTTAACGGTTTTGTCGATCCTCCTGTGAAGTTTGTCTCCACAATTTCTTCATTTTTTCTCCCCCAAGGTTCAGCACGAGATAGCTATCTAAAGACTGAACATCATTTCAAAATGGTTCGTTTTCAAAAATCGTCACATGCTCACATGATCACAGGAGTCCAAAATGGGTGAAGAGTAATGTCGATGTTTCTGGTGAACTAATTTCTTAACCATAATCTCAATGTGTACTCTTACAACTTCGGGCTTAGGTCAATGCATGCGCGTCACCAATCGGTGCGACGGCGTCTGATTCCGGGTCAGCGTCGCGCGGTGGACCGTTAGGGTTCCAAGGTGTTCCATCATATACCTTCTAGATTGTGAGGAAAGAGACCCGGGTCGGGCAAATCATTTACCTCGAAAACTTTTTGGGTAAACTTGGTGGTCGGAAGAAGCTGGGAGCCTAAGCATGGCATGACGGTATTGTCATCAGTATGAGTCTTGACCGGTCAAGGTTAGTTTGAGGAGTCTAGAGGCCCAAATCAATCTAGATGTGAGCTTAGGATACCTGGGAAGTTGAGTGTGCATTTCCCTTTCATCATTCAACCAGCCTAAGTTTGGGCAGCTACCAGGCAGGCAGAATCAAAAACATGTTTTCATCACACACCTCATTTGTTAATATCCACCAGCATTTGCATATTTACTAGTCGCATCAGTTTCAATACTCTTCCTTTTATCTGGTTAGTTGAACACGGCCCCTTGACCCTATGCGAAGGCTAGGGAAAAGGTAGTTGCTCTTTTGGGCAAGGGGCCGAAAACAGATACTACTAACTGCTTCCCCTTCATTATGTGCATACAGGAAAAGGATTTTGTCCAAAAGGTGGACACTTTTGCTGTCGAGTCGAAGCTGAAAGCAGCCGGATTGGCATTCTACTTTGAGAATGGCCATATCTTCCGTGCTGGCTTCGACTCGACAGGGACCTTTGTCCCTCGTTTCCTTGCAGCTTGTCATTAAGATACTGTGAATCATTGATTATTTACATTTACTAATGTGCGTTCTTGCAGCTGCAGGGAATCCGAAGCAAGTAGGATTGAAGACACACGAGGCTAATAACTTCGGGCGTATAGACTCTGAGTTCCTCTTTAAACAAAACAATGAGGAGTCTATATTCCCCAAGTTATTCGATTGGCCAATAAATTCCTCCTGTTTGCATTAGGAATTTGTTTTCTAATTTTTAAACCAGCATGCATTGCATAAGCATCATCCACCATTCCCGCCCTAGGGGAAATGACCATAATTTCATCACTCTGCTTAACCCATTGTTGATCTGTGAGTCTGGCGATTGTTCGTCTGTTAACTCTTCGAATTGCAAGACCTTATCTTTTTTTTCAATACGTGTGCTTGAGATTCTCTCACTTAGCGATCCCATGATGCGCCAGGCCATCGCGCGCCCGCTGTGTTGAGAGTTCTTCAAGTCACACTCCTACACCTTTCATGCTCGAGATCCCCTTGGGCCAGATCGCTATATTCTGGTACGCCAAGGCCTCGCGGTTCCAACACCCGAGGGTCCCACGGACTGTGATTCTCTAGTACTGAACTTTGTCCCTTTTCTTAAACCACTCTTGCAACTCGAATGGCTAGCTTTCATGCATTTGCCGCATTCGCATATCATCCTTGGATATAGCTCATTCATTTTTCGGGTTGTCCAAAATCAGTCTCGATTTCCGGAACACCTATTTATCATTCCGTTCCACTCCACTGCAAAATAGGTGTCCCGGAGGGGCATTTGTAGACACCGATTTTGGACCACCCTTTTGGTCATGAACCCAATCCATCATTAGCCCTTCATCACCAAAAGCCCCTTATTTCAGCCATCTCAGCCCACTACCAGCCAGGCACATTAACCAAATCCCGACTCTAGCCACCTTTTTCGTGGAAGGCCAGCCAGTCCGCCTTCCAACCCCTTCGAAGGCCACCCCCCGCCTTCCACCACCTTCGAAGGCCAGCTACCTCGCCTTCCACCCTTTTGGCCACCTTTTTCATCTTTTCGTGGAAGGCCAACCCCCTTGCCTTCCACCACCTTCGAAGGCCACCCCCCGCCTTCCACCACCTTCGAAGGCCAGCCACCTCGCCTTCCACCTTTTTAGCCACCTTTTTCACTTTTTACCACCTTTTCGTGGAAGGCCAGCCCCCTTGCCTTCCACCTCCTTCGAAGGCCACCCCTTGCCTTCCGCCCCCTTCGAAGGCCACCCCTCGCCTTCCACTCCCTTCGAAGGCCAGCCAGGCTGCCTTCCACCACAAGAATGGAAGGCATGTCACCTGGCCGTCCACTCCTTAACCACCCCCTTGACCCCGTCTTCCCCACGATCTCCTCAACTCTCCGCCCTCGTCCCCCACTACTCCGACCACTCCCCACTCCGGCGACTGCCGCGTCCACTACCTCCAACCCTTGACCACTCCCTATTGGTTGAAGGGTGATTTACGGGGATTTAGACCCCTGTTTTCTCCCCTTTTTCCTTCGCCTATTTGAACCCCCCAGGTTCCCTCGAGCAAGAGGGTTGCGTCGGAGGGGTTGGAAGGGGATTAAGAAGGAGTTTCTTCCTCGAAGCGGGTCGGCTTTGAGGAGTCGAGCGGGCAAAGAGTCAGAAGGTTGTTTTAAGAGAAACGTCACTCCAAACGGGCTTGTCTTCCTAACTCTCTTTTACTTTTCACCTTTTTCACTTCATTGCATTTCCAATTTCCATCCATGCCGTAACATCCTCCCTATTTCACTCTCTTTTACCTTCAACACATCATTTCACTCTTCACACACGAGCACTTATCTGCATGCATACATCCTAGAATGACTTAGCACCTTTTACCCCCAGAGGTTCCAAACAAAAATCGGGAGGTGGGTGGCCATAACATATGGTCACCTTCCCTCCCAAACACCCATCCGGTGCGTCTCCCTCTAATTTTAGTTAATTTTTATGTTTGCATGAACGGTTCCTATATGTCACAGTTCTAATTGGGTTACTGTCTTTTCTTTGTCTGTCTTTTCTTTTCAGGGGCTCTTACCAGATTCTGCGCGTGCACTACCGAGCTCTCCTCTTCTGGCCGGCCGGAGGAAGAGAAGGGGAAACCACCATCTTCCGCTCCCACAGAACGCGATCACATCCCCACCATCCTGCGGAGCACATGGACCGTAAGGTAATGCTCCTGGCGATCACATCCTTTATTTCTAACCCCCTTTAAATCGCCACAGTGCTAAGACAAACGGAGAAGAACCCTCGCCCGAAGCCCGCAGCCGCGGCGGGGAGACGTTCCGGGCGCCTACAAGCACGTTTTTATCAAAAGAAAGTCATTGAACGTAAGTTCAAAGTCGGTGAAATGGTCGTCAAAAGGATTTTTGTAAAACCTGGTGGTCCGCGTTCTAAGCTCCAACCCAACTGGGAAGGACCTTATGTTGTATCTCACGCTTTTTCTGGTAATGCTTATCGTCTTGTCAATGCAAAAGGAGAAGAGCTAAATCATCCCTGGAATGGTTTACATCTTAAGAAATACTACCCTTAGGTTAAAGAGTCGATCAGCATGGTACAAAGACCAGTGGAATCAAAAAATTTATAAACTCAAATTTCCTTATTAGTCTAGATAATTTAACTCAAGTCCATTACTACACACACTGACACGTTTGATTCGTGAGCAACAAGAGATGCCAAGTCCTAAGGAATACCGAAAGCTTGACTAAAAGTGTAAAGTACAAGTCATTCGTTTTAAAACAAAAATTTGTTTTACACTCGGCCCATGATGTCGGAACGAGGCTTAGAATAGACTACCAAGCATACCCGCCATCTTAGTAGGAGGCCGTCATAAAAAAAATAGGGGAAATCCGTCCCAAAGAAAAGAATAGAAAAAGCAAAAGCAAAAGACAAAAAGCCAAATGTCAAATCAAAAGGTCATTACATTACGAACGTTACATCAAGGCCATAAAATGAAATGAAAGGGAACGCAAGGTCGATAAATACCCCGGAAAGGAAATGACCGAACCCCAACGGATATTAGGGTAAGAAAGGAACATCTTTTTAGGTTTTCGAAATCTTTTCATGGGCTTTCTAAACTTATTCTTCCCTTCTTTCTAAAGAGGCGTACTTCAAACTTAAGGAATGGCTTAGATTGACTAAGGGTCAAATCATCAAATGGGATCACGAATGGAAACACAAGTTCAAACACGATGGGTTTAAGTTAAATTGTTAAAGAACAATTTGGAAATTAAGTTAATAAATGAATATGATCTTTTGATCTGAATACCATACTGATCTTTTAGTCAAAAAAAAAATGTATATGCCAAAAAAAATCAAAAAAATGCATATGCCAAAAAAAATGTATATGCCAAAAAAAAAAAAAAAACTTATGTCAAAAAAAAAAAAGAATACATATGTCAAAAATTAAAAAAAAATACATATGCCAAAATCAAAAATATATATATATATATGTCAAAATCCAAAAAAAATCATATATTTCAAAACCCAAACAAAAATGAATATTTCAAAACAACAAAAAATATTTCAATTAGCATTTGCTTATTGCATTTGGTGTGTCTCATTCCTTTTATTTTCAGTGAGCATCTGTCTGCTTGCATGTTGCATTTTGCTTAAGTTTGCTTATAGTTCAATTACCTTTGTTAATAAAGGCTATGCCCCTTGACCATTTATTGAAGGAAAAATTAATCGACCATTTATTTGGTCAAGCAAGGGGCTAAGCCTACATAGATACTTAACCTGTTTGTTAAGTGATGTACAGGATGCAAGACAAACACAGGAACACAAGATCGGAGCCCAAAAAGTGCTATATATATCATCAAAAGGTGTTTTGTACATGATACACAGAAGAAAAAAAAATACATGAGCCCTCAAGGCTGGCTCTCCCCTCCGCCCTCATCAAGCTGACTCTGAGCCTCGTCGGGCGCATCCGGTGCTGGTCCTCGGCTGAGAGGTGGAGGTGGCCCCATCGCGCTCGGCCCTGCCTGGCCGGAAGACATGGCGACACTGGCGGTAAAAGCACTCGTCAAACCACGCTCCTGGGCACACTGTCGAGCTCGTTGATACCTCTCATCCACCATCTTGCGCTCGTGCTCAGCTACCGACAAGCGACCCTGAAGACTCTCTAGTCGAAGGCGGTCGCGATCTCTCTCCTCGGTCACGACCTCCAGGCGAATCTGGAGACGTGCAAGATCTCCAGTGGAGAGACGGGCCACCTGCTCCTGCAACGCTCGGATCCGCGCAACATCGGCTTCGGCACGAGCAGCTGCAGCACGGGAACACTCCAGCTCCACTTCAGCCCTCTGAAGGGCTTCCTGAAGCTCAGCGACCTGAGGAGAAGTCATTGTTAGTCTAAGGCAATCAAGTAATAAAAATCAAAATTCGAAAAAAAGTCAAAGGATGGAACTTACTCGAGCAGCCCGGTCCTCCTCCGCAAGAGAAGCTCGATGGATGGCGGAGGCGAGCTGGCTTTGGAGGTCAGCCAGGGCAGCATCATAGGCAGAGGAAGCTCCATGGGCAGGGGGAGCCGCCTGGGTATAGACGGCTCGCTGCACCGAGAGACAAACGTCAGTATTAATCGCCAAAACAATTAATTAATTAAAACATGCATTCATAAACATGCATACATACCAGATTGAACAGTTCTTTCTGGACCTACTCTAGTTGGGCCTCCGCGTCATGTAGGCGGGCCCGGAGGTCAATGATGACCGCGTCACGTGCATCCTGCATATCACACATACATACATTCATTCACAAACATAAATCAAGATAATAATAAAATTAAAGATGCATAAAAGCATACTTACATCGAGTGGTCGGAGGAGCCGAAGCTGATCGGCGTAATGGGCCCGGTACTGCTGGAGGTAGGCCTCGCTACTCTCCGCCCGTGACTCCACCTGTACACCGCGGCGGTGCCAGTCCTCGTATTGCTCCGGGAACTTGGCACGCCAGACGGTGAGGGCTTGCTTGCCCCTCATGCTCCTCCCGACGCCCTCCGGGACCTCCTCGTCAATCCATTCCTGGTGGAGGCCCAGGGTCCTCATCACGAGGCGAAGGGGCTCGATCTCGTTCATGCAGTGCAGCTACATCTGCCTGCCGAACCTCCTCCTGCCAGCCGTCACCCACGGCTGACCCTCCTCGCCTATGCCCAAGTACGGGCGCCAGATCACCTACATATAGGTTAAGTGCATTCATATAAATAACTTGCATTTAATGAATAAAAGATTGCATTTAATGAATAAAATTGAATAAATTAAGAACTCACCAGTAACTCGAGGTAGTCAAGGAACTGACCGCGGAGAGCCGTCAGCTGATGGTGCTGAGGAGCGGTGTCCACGATTGGCTGCCAACGGCAGGCCAATGGAACAGCCCCAGGTCTCGCAATCCGCGCTCTGCCGAGCGGGAAGTAATGATAACTCCACACCTGCATTCATGAACATATAAGTTAGTAAAACATCATATCATATTGCATATCATAAACAAATAATAAAATAACTTAATACCTGAAGGAACGGCGAGAAGCCGCTGACGGTGGTCTCACGGTCTGGCGTGACCGCAGACAGATCGGCGAACAAGTGGGCCAGAAGGGCCGCACCCCATGCATACTCTCCTAAGCTATCTAAATCATCTAGCAAATAAAAAAACCTACAATGAATATGGTCGCCCTTCGTACCGAAGAGCAACCGACCAAAGAAAAAGACTAAGAAGACCCTCAACTGTCTATCTACCTCCTCCCCCTGACTAGGGTCGCTACAATATACAAGGGAGGATGACTCGGCTAATCTATCTTTGAATTCCTCCCGGGTCTCATCAGACCGACGCCGGAGCTCATCCAGTCCTAGGGCAGCCTCTACCTCTACCCGGGGAACCATCCTAGACTCCCTACCTAGGCTAGACACCTCTATGCCTAGTAGGGCCTCTGCCAAACCTCGGTAGTCGGGGTAAGTCACCCCGCTAACCGGTCGGCCCTCTACTCTGAGGCCAGTGATCCTGGCCACATCCTCTAGAGTGGGGATCGTATGTCCCAACGGCATTAGGAAAGCCTGGCTTTCCGCATGCCACCTCTCCCGCAGCGCCTGCAGGAGGACCAAGTCGAGCCAAAATGGCTCGATATCTAGGACCTCACCGAATCCCATCCGGCACAGGCGCGCCTTCTGGAAATCCGGGAGTCCCCTTTATGCTCCTATAACCAAGTCCCACGAAATCCTGGACCTCATCACTCCCTGCAAATAAAAAAAAACATAAAAATAGGGTCAGTAATAATTAAAACAGAATCAAATCACTTCTGGTTTGAAAGGCGTCAGCACTTATGGACGTCTTTTGAAACACGTCTACAGGGACTGACGCAATTCACTTTCATTTTCTGCCTAATTAAAAATTCGGAATTTGGCTTTGAAAGACGTCAGCCTAGTGTGACGCCTTTTGAATGGCGTCACCTGGTCTGGACGCCTTTCAAGCTCCGATTCCGGGTTCTTGAGAGAACCCCTTTCTCCCTTCTTTTTCTCATCCCGTTCAAACCATAGAACACTCACCGTATGGAGGTCGCCTTCCTCTTCCTCTTCCATGGCCACGGGCGCTGGAGGAGCTTCTTCTTCCTCTAAGAACACCACCGCCTCGGCGAGCGCCGCCGGCACCTCCTCGGGGGCTTCTTCCTCGTGCCTCCGCCGTCTTTTGGCCAAAGCTTTGATCTTCCTTGATCCCTCACCGCGTTCCATGGTTCGGAAGAGGAAATTTTTGAGAGAGAGGGATCGCCGGACCTCGGGATTGAAGAGAGAGAAAGCAAAGGGAAAAAGTGAGGAAGAAAGGGGGCCTTCGCGGGTCTGTAAACGAAAGGGTAAAAGGCGTCGACTCAGACAGACGCGTTTTAGGGCGCATAAGTTGAGGCGGCAAGGACAGCTGTTTGAAATTGATTGAAAGACGTCTACGTGTGCTGACGCGTTTCAGGATTCTGGTCAGAGCCGTACAGAGGATGATCATGAAAGGCGTCTTATTGCCCAGACGCGTTTTAGGAGATTAATCACGGAATTAATGGCATAATCCTGGGAAAAGTAGGAGAGAGAATTGAAAGGCATCTTGTGTGGCAGACGCTATTTAAGCTTAAATCAGGTTTTTGAGGATTAAATTGAATTTCTGGAAATTGAATTATGGTTGAAAGGCGTCTTTCTGAGTAGACGCATTTTGCATTAACAGAACCCGAAGTGTCAAATTTTCAGGAAAAATCCAGTCTTTGCTAAAGGAAAAATCATGGGCACATCATAGGAAGTTAAGGAAAGATTTCAAGACATGAAAAATCATTCTTTATTCAATGAAATCTTTTATTACATCATATAAAAATAAAAGAGAAAGAGGACATTTAAGGAAGAATTTCATGAAGACCTTTAAGGTAAGGAAATTTCAATCCTCTATCTCTATCTTTAGAGGATTTTACACAGTAACTGAAGTCAAGGTTCCACAAAGTGGTGATGATTTCTATAGCTTCATAGTCTTCGTCGGATTCCAAGGCACGCTTCTTGATCGGGGATGTAAAGGAGAACTCGGGGAATTCACGACGGCCCAAGCTAAGCTGAGTAAGGTACCGATGTGGATTGTATAATACAAACTCGGTGGCTCCAATCAACTTAAGATCCGCTCCTACTGTACGACGCACCCAAATAGGTTTTCCAACAAGAGCGAGTGGAGACGAGTCAAATATGTCGGATGTCATGAGCTTCAAATATTCTCTCCAGTCGGCTCGGGTCTTGAGTTTTGGAACTTTGTTGACCATGTGCTCGTTGAACTTTACAATGTTGGCAATGCAATGGATCGGACTATTCAAGTAAATTTGAGATGGTTTTGGAGGCATCTTCTTGCAGTACTCAAACTTAAAGTGAAGTTCAACCCACAGAGTAAAGAGTAACATGCACCCATAGGGAGGACGACCCATAGATGCTGCAGAAAGCCCGCTAAAAAGATATGCCAAGAGTGCAGTGCTAATGGATTTACCTTCAAAGATTGCACAGATAGCACTAACCTGATCATCTTCTAAGATGTTGTCCTGCGCAGGGAAGAACAAGGCACCGGCAAGGCATGTGACGAAAGCTTTCGTCACATCCTCCGCTTCATCCTCCCTTAGATCATCGATTTCATATAGAGTCCACTCAGCGAGCTTTGCAAGATTGATTCCTTTTTTGGTAAGGCATCCTTTAGCCTCTGAAGGATCCTTCATGATTGATGTCAACAATTGTTGACCGGTGATTCTCTCTCTTGTTAAAGCCATCTTATCTTTGGTCTTTGGGAGACCCAATAGAAGTTCCGCCTCTTTCAAAAGGATCGTGCACTCAAAGTCTTGGAAGAAGAACGTATGAGTTTGGGGATGCCACCACTCAATCAAGGCACCCATAGCCGCCCAATCTACGTTCGCACTCTTGTAATATTTGGCAAGCACCACTAGTCCTTGAATATTCCACTTGGAGATGAAAACTTGCATGAAAAGCTTAACACTTTTTGCAAGTTTACGAATCTAAGGGAGAGAGGTGAATTTTCTCGGGTCAGGAAACATGAGGTAATTCTGAAAAAAAAAACGAAGAACATGAAGAACAAGATGAAGAACATGAAAGAATAAGAAGAAGAATTGAAGGGAAGTTAATTTAACTTACTTGAAGATTAGGATCCCTTCCGTTGAGGTGATTCTCCACGTCGGAGATCTTCTCTAGCGACATCTTCATCCTCTTGTTTGAAGAACCCATCCTCTTTTTCGGAGTTCTTCCTTCTTGAAGCTTGGAAACCTTGGAAACTTTGAAGAAACCTTGAAACTTTGGAAGGAAACTCAACCTTGGATCTTTGGATTATGGTAGGATTGTTTGGGAACAACCTAAGGGTGTTTATATAGAAGGAATTGCGATCCTAGGAAGACTTTTCCGGATTGGAAAAGGGATGTGCATTGGTAGAGTTGGAATTCGGGTAGAGAACAACCAGAAACCTGTTTCTGTGAGTAAAAGGCGTCAAGAATCAGCGACGCGTTTCAAAGTTGAATGGCGTCTGCGCGACACGACGCGTTTTAGCCTTTCTGTGATTTACCCGAAATTCTGTGGTTTTTGATGCTTAAATTGGATACTTGTTTGGAATTATTAATGATTTTGATTACAGGAAATTCAAGAAAACCTGAGTAAAGCTGAAAATATCAAGGAGATCCCACTGTGGGAGTTATGAAGTCCTAACCGTGGCTAAAAAGACGGTTATTTCTACCCTTGTACTATTTTGCATTTGCATTATTATATGTTAAGTATTTACTAGATGATATCAAGGACCTTGTGGTTTTGATGAAACTGGAATTTGAGTTCCCCTACAACAAAAACAGTGATAATTCCAGAGAATTCTTAATCGCACGGATAGGCCGTTGGATTGTTAATTAGTGAGGACGATGGTTCCACTTTTGTGAAACGGTGCGTGGATAAACGAGCTTCGGCTTAGCACTGAATTATAGGAATTGATGTCTTGACTCATTAATGACAATTTAACAATATTATCTTTGATTAATTTATATTTTATTTGACTTTATATTTTTCTTTTAGCCCAGCATGCATCATATAGGATTTTGAAATCACTGTGATAAGGATTAATTACTGATTAAGTTTCAGACCATTAATCAAATAATTCCAACATGATATGAAATATTCCATTCTGAATTGAGTATCTTGATTATCTTTGAGGTTCGCTTGAAGATATCATTGGAATTCTATCATTTCTTGGACTCTTTATCCAATGATTCTTGTTTTCTTTTAAGATCCATCATAGCTGCAGCACGTCCACATTGGCTGGCAAACGCTGCCCATGATGAAACCTACAGTGTCTACGACCTGGGGTACTTCCCACTCCGAGGAAGTTGATCGACCTTATTTTATTTCCTTGACTATCTCATCCAGACATGATTGATTCCATTGATCCCCTTGAGCTATCTTCATCGATAATCTTGAGAAAAATTCCAATCATATGATGTTGAGAGCGTGTCTCATCACACCTTGGCATCACCTTTTCAGTATATTCTATTTCATTTCACTCCCTTGCAAAGATGATGCCAAGGTGAGGCAGCTGTAGACACACTAATTTTGACGTCATTTCGAGTAAATTTCATATCATATAATAATGCCTCAGAATAGTCTGATATTTAATCATTGATTAATTTTTATTGATCTTTTTGAGTGTCGGGTCGAACAGACATGTTTAAGTTAATCAGTTAAATTGATTTTAACTCAAATTTCAGTTAAAATATGAATAAGTCTGAAAGACGTCTACATGCGTGGACACCATTTAGACCTTATTCTTATTTTAACATTTAAATTTGAATTCTAATCAATTGATTAATTAGCTAAACGGCGTCTGTAAGGTACGACGCGTTTTTAGGTTTCCTTAGCTATTTCTACTTCCCTTCCAGACGTTTATCCTTATCTTAATTAGTGTAAAAGACGTCTATACATGTAGACGCGTTTTAGCTAATACAGATAAATATAAGTTTTCCCGGATGTTTATCCTTATCTTAATTAATCTGAAAGGCGTCAGATAGGGTGGACGCGTTTTAGATAATTACAGATAAAGATGAATTAATATGTATTTATCTGTTGGTTAAGATGGATAAATCTCAAATTTTTCCATGTAAATCCGCGGACGCAGAAGAAGTCTATAAATACTTTGCATCTTGAATGGTTAAAAAAAAAAAAGAGAAGTTAAAGTTAGAGTTGGTGATCGAAGCAATATCGAATTGAAGCAACGACGTCCAAACGCCGAAGCGCTGCTGTTTCCAGAAGTCGGCGTCCATTTTTCATCCAATTCAAGGCTTCATCCATTTGGCATAAGTTTTTCAATTCGTTTCTTTATTTTACATCTTCATTAATCTTGCATTCTTCATCACCACTTCATGCAACACACAACACTAGCATTCTTTTCAAAACCTATTTGATTAAGGGGTTTCAAAAGCCATCCCAACAAGTAAGTTTGCTGTTTAGTTGCATGTTTAAAACTATGATTAGAATGGATACTACTTTTGCTTAAGTTCTCATCATTTCTTTATTTCTCTTTCTATATTTCTTGCAAGGAACGAAGGAGAATCAAAAGGGAGCAAAACAAGCAAATCAAGGATTCTGGATGATCATCAAATTCAAACTCAACAGCAAGAACAAAAGAAAAGGAAGGGCTCTCTTTCTTCAGCCGGCTGGAGGAGGGGAATCAAGGACTCAACATCTTCCACGTTTAAACAGGTAGGCGATCAAATCTTCTTTTGGAACTTTTAAGTCAAAAGTTTCTGGCGATCACTTCACGTAGTTTTTTTTTAATAGGCTTTATTTTGCACTTGAATAACATAGATTTTTCATGATAATCACACACTCATTTTAAGCACTCACACTGATGAGAGGGCATTCATGGATAGAATACCCTATGCCTCTGCCATAGGATCTATCATGTATGTCATGCTATGTACACGGCCTGATGTTGTATTTGCTCTAAGTGTTACGAGCAGATTTTAGGCTGATTCAAGCGAAGAGCACTGAGAGGCAATGAAATGTATTCTTAAGTACTTGAGAAGAACTAAGGATATGTTTCTTGTCTATGGAGGAGGTGACTTGAAACTGCAAGACTTTACTAACTTGAGTTTCCAGTCAAATCCAGATGATAGCAAGTCTAAATCTGGATTTGTGTCTACATTAAACAGAGGCGCAGTGTGCTGGAAGAGTTCAAAGCAAGTAACCACTGCAGATTCGACGACTGAAACTGAGCACATCGTTGCAGTTGAAGCTTTCAAGGAAATAGTGTGGTTGAAAAAGTTCATCACCGACCTTGACATAGTTCCCGGTATCCTTGATCATGTTCCGCTGTTGTACGACACAATGGGACTATTGCACAAGTGAAAGAGCCGTGGTCTAATCAGAAATCGAAAGATGTTCTAAGGCGCTTTCATATTATCCAGAGGAGATGAAGTAGTGGAAAGAGTTCCACCCGTCGACAATGTAGCAGATCCACTGACAAAGCCTATGTTTGAGCGTCACCTAGAGTCTATAGGCTTATTATATAAAGGTGATTGGCTTTAGTCCAAGTGGGAGATTGTTAGTTTAGGTGGCCTACAAGCCAATCTGACTATGTAAATCTCGTTCATTTATTAATATAATGGCATAATATTCATTATGTGTAAATCACATTAATTATCGTTTCATAATGAAGTCCGTGAATATGTGTATTAGTGATCAGATTATGATGAGATCATACTAATGAGACTGATTACTTAAACACATATTCTTAATCGTTCATAGTCGGAGGATATTCGAGAAGGATATCGGATATCCGGTTAGACTAGTACAGATTACTCCTGCTCATATGATGAGGGTGACTGATCTCATAAGTCACTTGTGTGGAGACACTAAGACGAATCTATAGGTGCTTATTGGAGAATGAATTCACTGAACTGATCCGACTAAATCGCTGGATGGTATTGTACCTCACTATCAACCAACTTGATTCTATTGTCGCAGTTGCGTGGATGGTCTTCGGACCTGAGACACCAAGGACACCTTGTCGGTGGACTTCTGTGTTTTGACCTTGGTTTACGAATCTCTAGCCACGGGATTCTAATACGCCAAGGATTGGGTACAGCGGAATCCAATCCAAGTGTCAATAAGGAATCATTCGCTCTCGATACTTACAGAGAGAATGCTCTAGGAAGGATGCGCGGAAGTCCCTGGCCAGGGCGGACGATAATATCGGGAAATGAGTTTTCTGATATTCATCAGCGGCATCCAATTCAAGTGAGTCGACCGGTTAGGGTTTGACAGCTCGCCATATCCCGAGTTGACTCGAAAGCATTGTACGAATGAAGGATTATATCCACGCGGTAACTGTCGGCAGAAAGGTTCCAAGAGTGGGTTACTTAACCCCAATACCTTCCGGGTTCACGCGGTGTTACTTGGCACTTAACGTGATCGGAGGCCTGGTCGAATTAGATGTGCAACATCAATTCGATTGATTAATTAATTAATAAAGGGTTATTAATTGATTAATAAAGCCAGTGAGGAGTCACTGGGCTTGTTGGACCATTAACTGGACTGGTACTTGGGCCTAGAGGGTCACACGTAAATGATTCTCAAGGCGATGAATAAATAAGTGGGTTTTATATAAACCGGGGGTTTTTATAAAAAATCGCACGATTAGTATAAAACATAGCGAACGGGCTGAGCAGGCCAAGCTGCTGCTAACCCTAGCCGCCCCTCCTCTATTTCTCTCTCTCTCTAGCGTCCAGACAGATCCAGATCTGCTCCGCCGCTTCTCCGTATCCCGTTCGACGGGAAATCATCCACACGTTGCGGCGATCATTGCGGCGACCGGCGGAGGTTTCATGGGCTGTGAAGAACGAGGAACGTGAGGATATCCGTCGCGAGGAGGATCGCGTGGACTTCGCTAGAGGCTGGGCGCTTGCGCGGCTTGCGGTGTCGCACCGACGGAACCGAACGGTTGCGGATTCGAATCCGCACACGGTGAGAACTTCAATTATCCGATAATCGATTTTTGATTTTCGAAAGGGAAACGGATCGCTGTTTTAATATTTTATTTTCCGCTGCTTGAGCGATCCGGAGAAACCCGAGAAACCCAACATTCGTAACCTTAAATGAGTCAAACTTAAGCTTAAGTTAGAATTCGAATGACTTAATGAGTCGAGTTCAAACTTACTGTAGTTCGGCTCATGAGATTGTGAGCCGGCTTGATATATTTAATATATATTTTTTAATTCCCCACGTCAGGTGAAATAGAAGTTTGTATCTTATCCTGTGTAGATGTGGTTGTGTGATTGTCTAAATTCTAGTGGTTCAAACTTGAGTCGAGTCGAACTCGAACTTGACAAAAATGAGGCGAGCTGATCTCAAGACAGATTTGGAGTTCGAACCGAACTCGAGTTCGAACTCAAGCCAACCTTCTTTGATCCGAGCTGAACCTAAGCAATCCAAAACTCGGCTTGACTCGACTCATTGCCAGCCTTGGATGGGAGGTGGGGAAAAGAAAGACAAGGAGAGCCATCAACCTTGAATCTTTTTCCTTCCTGTTGGTTTTTCTAGTAATCTTTTCCACCCCCACAATAAATATGGCAAACACATTTATTTCTTTAGTGTTC
Organism: Zantedeschia hybrid cultivar; assembly: GCA_030544215.1. Lineage (NCBI taxonomy): Eukaryota > Viridiplantae > Streptophyta > Magnoliopsida > Alismatales > Araceae > Zantedeschia > Zantedeschia hybrid cultivar. The sequence goes on from JARZZO010000002.1 coordinate 65,592,162, forward strand.
GTCGGTCTAACCTCCAAAAAAGCAGAGCATTAATATGAGAGACGGGAGTGTAGATGGAGGGAAAGAAGCCACGTACAGAGCTGTGGTTTAATTAGCATCCCTCGACTTTTCTACGAGAATACATCATTAAGTTCAAAGATTGTTGGCCCATAAGAACAACTGTGCAATTCATAAAATTTCATTGTCGATGATGGTTTTAAATTTGAAAATGACACTGGTATATGCAGAAGAGTCGTTATCGTGTAGAGATAATATCTTGGAAAGGAAAAAATATTGAGCATGTTAGAAATAAGATCGTCCTCACTTGAGAGGACTTTTAAGTACTTGTACGTAATTAAGTATCACTCTTTCCACGCGCCACTTTTTGTCATAATTGCTGTTAAAAATGAAATTATACTTTTCATTATCCAATGTTAGTTAACTTTTAACCAAAGTTGAAAATATCTTATTTCTCATCGTTCTGTCTCTCTTTCCATCTCTCTCTATCTCTCTTTCTCTCTCTTGGCACAACGTATTGATCAAAAGAATGTCTTTTTGTAAGAGTATTTTTAGTCAAACATTAAATTTAACGGTCGAAAACATAACATTAGTTGTATCCTTAACGGAAGTTAACGGCATAAGTATTTTTGCAAGTATTGCAATATGGTGAGATTACTTATAATAATATGAAAATAAAATAGATAAATTTATAATTTTATTTTTGATAAGCTTATATATGCAATTATCCTTTTATTGTTTTCTTTTATCATTTTTTAATATAAAATTTTAGTAATAAAGAATATTGCCTTCTTTTAATAATATTTTTTAACAATATTAAATTAGATTTTTTGCACTCTCTAAAAGATTATATATTTCTAGATAATCTCCTGCATAATTCATATTTGCATATAACACCCTTCACTATGGTAGCATTTGCACATAATTGCCTTAGTTATGTTGTTTGTCTTGAATTTTGTCCGAGTTAAAATATTTTTGCTTTATATAGAAATAAAATAATTTTTTTGATACTAATATATACAACAAGCTTATTGGTAAATGTGTATGCAATTTTTTTTTGTAATGCATTAATATTTTAACTTAGACTATTATTAGTATTTTCATTTAATAACTTTCACATGTTCTATGTAGGATAACAATATTTTGACTCATATAAAATTCAAACTAAACTAACAGGGTTATATGTTAATACCACCATAGTTAAAACTATTATACGTTGTCATAGGAAATCTTTTAGGAGATTATTGTAAAAACCCCTGTTAAATTCTATAAAAACGATAACCTTTTGAGTACATTGCTGATCATATCTCCGTCATTTTAAAGTAATACGGGCTGCAATGTAATCTCTCTTCAGCGCTGCAGTGGGGGCAATGCAGTAAGTAAATAAGAAAAAACTGAATTTTTTTAGGTGGCCCTCGTGCCTCTTACTTGGTCATACGGCCTGTTCTTTGATTTGATGACTTAATTTTTTAAAAAAAATTTAAAAATCGAGTCTCGTTGAACAGTAAAATATATTTATAGTGAGTCAAATTTAATAATATTCTTGATTTTTTGAAAACTTTAAATTATTAAATCAAAAATAAAATTATACAGCCATATAAGACATATAAAGAAATTTCAATTTTTTTTTTCTTTTTGCTTATTGTAATATCCCATTGTAGTTACAGTAGGCCGTGTTTGACATAGCTTCCATTCGGAAATATTTTTGCATTTCTATTTAATTATTTTTTATGAAAATTATAAGATCTTAGAAGTCATTTATGTTATTTTACTTGTGTTTTAACTTTCAACCAAAAGTTACAAATAAGGAGTTTTTAAGATTAGAAAAAAAAGTGAAGTTGTTATGAAAAAATTAACTTTAGTAACAAACTAGAATTAGTTATAACTTCTTTCCCTCAATTTAATCTATATAAAAAGTAAAAACTAAAAGCAATTTTAAAGTGAAAGTTTTGCCAACCACGCCCAGCATCACTCGGCTTCTTAATCTCAAAATCTTAAGGCAGACACGAAGAGAGAGAAAGAAAAGTGACAGCACCTTGGCATCGGACGCAAGCAGAGATACGAAGAGCCGCCATTTGCGAGACCCGTGACTCGTCAGGGCCAGCCACGCGACACGACACCCCCTAAACCCCACCGGCGGCGTCGCGCAGCATCGGAGATGGCCTCCTTCCACGCCTTCCGCACCAGCTCCGCCACCGCGCTGGAGGCCGCGGCCGCGCCGCCCACCCTCTCCCGCCTGTTCGGGGTCGACAGGGGCACCGCGCGGGCTCCCGCCGCCGTCCGGGTCTCCCCTCCCGGGGTCTCCGCATGCCTCGTCTCGGAGCCGAAGAAGGCGTCCCCGGCGACCCCGATCGGGCGGCCCTTCTCCGAGGAGAGCCGGCGGGTGATGCAGACGGAGGCGGAGGTGTTCGTCAGGACGTACGCCAGAACGCCTGTGGTACTGCGCAGCGGCAGCGGCTGCAAGGTGTTCGACGTGGAGGGGCGGGAGTACCTAGACATGGCGGGCGGCATCGCCGTGAACTCGCTGGGCCACGGCGACCCGGAGTGGGTGCAGGCCGTGATCGAGCAGGCGGGCACCCTGGCTCATGTCAGCAACATCTACTATTCGATCCCACAGGTAAAAAAGTTCCGTTTTTTTTCCTCCTTTTTTGTAAGACTGGTGCTTATAATTTGCCTACCCAGAGTGGTGACATTTCATTGGCAGCTTTCAGCATCATCTACTATGTTTTAACCCCCTTGTAACTCCTTTTCATGCATAACTAAGTTCTGATTGGTTCTTGAAATTGAAAAGCATTGGGATATGCATGTGGGACTAGATTCTTTTTTCCCCTTTTCCCCTTCCAAGGTTGTAAGGAATTTAGTTCAAGCTAACCACTCCTTTTCATGTGTGATCTTGGGGCGGAAAGAAAGCATGGTTGGGTGGATTGCTCAATGTGATGAATTTGGGCACACCTAGGGCTGTAAATGGTCGGAGACGGAAACGGAAATGGGTGTTTCCGCTACCATTTCCTATGTGAAAGCAGAAACGGGAGTATCCGTTTCCTAAAAGACACCTGCAATGTGATACTTGTTATAAGTCACATGTAAAATATGTTACACATCATCAAGTATCATGTAATGTGATGTCTATTGTATTAGGTTTAGATAGTATCTGTCTTGTTTAATATCATATTAGACAAGAATAAGAGTGAAGACCTTATCCCCCTTTATGAAAGTACCATCATTTATCAAACTAAAGCATTAATAGTGCATCTACCTAGCTTGAAACTAAAGTTCAAATCCTTGATGGTACTAGTTAGCTTTTGTGATGGGAGAAAAATATAACTAATAATATACTATCCGAATAAATATCGGAACGCGCATGTGGAAAATTTCCATTTCCGCATCTATTTACTTATCAGAAAATTTGGATTCAAGAGCACTTTGGAATTGGAAAGGGAAGGCCTCTTTTTTGTGTTTCCGCATCCATTTCCGAAATGTCTGAAACGGATCGGAAATTGGAAATCGGAAATCAGAAAGTCGGAGTACCATTTATAGCCCTAGGTACACCACATGTGAAGAATTGACAACCATTGACTGGATTAATGAAAATGGCACTTTTCAGATGAAGTCTCTTTTACACGCACAGGTTTTCCAGAAAAAAAGTTTTGATCATATGAATTGTTTTGTGATGTGCCAAACGGGCCCTTGACTTGGTTGATCACATGTGAAAAGTTAACCAGTGCTGAGTTAATGAAAAAGGCATTCTCCATGGGGAAGGTCACCTACCATATGGAAATAGTTACTTCCTTTTCCTTTTCCTAAACAATTAGGTTACATGCCTCACATTGGTTCGTTGTTTATCCTGTTGGGGATCGGTTCATTTGTATGATACCAAAACATGGTAATCAGATGCCATGAGTAGGATGAAAAATGACTTGTTTGCTTTTTTATGTTTTAAAACTTGAGATGCCCGTGCTTCAACTTTTATTTTATTTTATTTTATTTTAAGAAGGCATTGTGCTTTATTGCATAGCTTATATGAGTATGACGACAAATGGCTTGTATGTTTTTTAAAGTTTTAAAACCGATGATGCTGGTGCTTCAATTTTTATTTTATCTTTTTAGAACACATTGCTCTTTATTACATCGTTTATATTTCTCCTAGGGTGTCAGTCCATCTTCTGCTCTTCAAGACATGGATTAAAGGGACATTGCTCTTTATTACATAGCTTATATTTCTCCTAGGGTATTAGTCTATCTTCTGTTCTTCAAGACATGGATTAAAGGTCTATGTTAGAATAAACTGATGTGCTCAATGACAATCATATGGATGTTTTCATACCAATAAACCTGTTCAACATTTCCTCTGAGTATCTTGATGTTAGAATAAAAATAAACTGATATTCTATACTGACACATGGATAGTTGCATACATAATGAAAATTCAAAACTTCCTCTGATTGTCCACGTGTCCATTTTAACTTTGTTCTTTGTAGCATCATATGTATATAAAAAAGGCTGTTCATTTAATGTATCATCATGGTTATTTTGATACAGCTTGTCTGGTTATTTATAAAATTTCTTTTTTTGAATGGCCTTATATTGTCCTTGCAGATGGTCCTATCTACCTGTTTGATTTTGTTATGACATTTATGTCTTGTTTTCCTTACCAACTGATATTGACATAAGATTAAGTTGCCATGTGATAGAGAGCCATAGGGGCTTGTTCTTGCATTCATTTGTAGACAGATGTAAAAACTTTATATTTATATCATTCAAGTTCTTTGGTGTCCACATCTAATAACCTGACAAATATATATGTGTTATAGGTTACACTTGGAAAGCGACTAGTGGATTGTTCTTTCGCAGATCGTGTCTTTTTCACAAATTCTGGTACAGAAGCAAATGAAGCAGCAATTAAATTCGCCAGGAAATTTCAAAGATCTTTTCATTCTAGTGAGAAACAGCCTGCCACAGAATTCATTGCTTTTACCAATTGTTTCCATGGACGGACAATGGGTGCACTTGCCCTGACAAGCAAGGAGCAATACAGAACACCTTTTGAACCTCTCATGCCTGGAGCTACATTCTTGGAATATGGGAATATAGAAGCTGCGGCTAAGGTTATACGATCAGGCAAAATAGCTGCAGTTTTTGTGGAGCCACTACAGGGCGAAGGTGGAATATACAGTGCAACTAAGGAATTCTTAGTTGCTTTGCGTACTTCTTGTGATGATGCTGGTGCACTTCTTGTTTTCGATGAGGTAGGCAGCTATGTATTTTTCTTTTGTCTGTTTAGAAATTATCGCATAGAATCTGTTGTATTTAGGGATTACCCCTCTAATGCTGATACTTATGTATAACCCATCACAATCTCATGCCATTACATGTGCAGTAGTGAGGGCCTATAAATAATTATTAGGATTGGAGGGGTTCTCTAAATATGATGGATTATAGGGAGTAGTTTCTAAAAATCCCCTTTCTTGTCTTTATTTCTTGTGTCATGGTTATTACAGTTTCTTTCTTTTCAAGGGAGCCACATGTAACAAGATTTTGGATATTTTCTTGCAATTGGCTTGATTATTTATGCAGCCTGATTTTATTTGTTGTAATGATGTTACTGGCAGATTTATGATTGTGGAAGATTTTTTTGGAACCTCGATCAGAACAACCTTTCTTTATGCCAATAATTATTTGTGGTAAAAGTCTGCAGAATCCCTGTCCACACAAAGGAGATGTGCTCAAAGAGGACGCAAGGATGTCCTGTAGCTTAGACCTTGTATAGCATTTCTACTCGATTGCCTCCGTCCATAGGCCCCTCTCTTCCATGCCAAGCGTCCAAATATTCTTACCAGGTATAGCCAACTTGAAGTCTCTGATAGCTTTGATGCTGAGCATTCCCACCTCCCTGTCATTGCACACCTTGCCTCAGTCTATGTCCTGCCAACCTCTACATTTATCACTACTTCCATACCAAAAGAATTTTCATGGATTGTCTTGAGCTTCTTCGCCACTATTTTTTGCCCTGTTTTGTTTGAGTAGTAGTTTTGGTACTGATATTTTTGGGGTCTAAAGTATCAATATTGAAATTGATATTCGAGGAACATGGAGGAAGGTGGCTGAAGGGAAAGGAGAGAGTTCAAATGAGTAAAAGAGAGGAAGTCTTAAGATTCTCAAAGATACACACTGAACATTTTTAATTTCAGTTCAGATGTGTAATAAATTTGTCATAACACTACACATCTACCCTTGTATGAATATCAAAATTGATAAAATATAACCAAACACCCACTAGTGGTAGCATTTCCAAAACTAATATTGATAGAGCTATCTAATATAGTAACCAAACAATCTATTAGGAATCCTGAAAAGAGAAAAGTAACAGTTAGGAGATTGTACGGTACCAACTTGCGAAGTACAATTCTCCTCTATAAGATACAAGTTTATTCTCCATCTTACCGATCTCTAGAGTCAATCTTCTGAATGATCCTTTCCCAACCACTGCAATGAAGTGCATTTGGGGTTAGTGGTAGCCCGAAATAAGAAATAACTCTCCAATCTCGCAACCTATGATCACAATAACCTTGAAAAGAGCCCTCGGTTTCGTGTTCATTCCCACCATCTACCTTTTCTCAAAATTCACCTTAAGCCCCAATACCTCCTCCAAGATCTCCAATATAAGTCTGATCATATAAAGCTGCTCCAAGTGTCAGTAGCAAATAGGGTACTGGAGGTCAGTAACTTGCAAAGTCCTACTCACTCAGCTCTTTGCCACATTCTGCTTAGTAGATGTGCAAATTTCCCATGAAATTGCCACCTCAAAATTGATAAGTGCCTTCTTTGTGAGGTGGAGACTTGTATGGGGGTGATCATACCATCATGTGGGAGGGATCATCATACATGTGGAGTGCCGGGGGGGGGGGGGGGTTGCAATGGGGGACGGCCACCTTTGGACAATGACTACACTAGGAGGAATGCAATGCCATCTCTCCGATGAGGCTGAGGTCATTGTTGAAGCAGCTTGGATAATGCAGGCTCCTAGTGTTGGCTGGCCCTAAGAGAGATGGGTTGGGAGCCACACAGCAGTTAGTGGCCCTAGTGCGAGAGGCCACAAGGCTCCAAGCATTAGTGTCACCGTCAATCTCCCAACACTAACTAGCCTTGAGTCAACTCCCCAAACCTTATTGCCTAATTCTATCACTATAGGGGTGCTTTGATCCTGAGGTTAGTGGAATTGGTGTCGAGGTTGGTAGAGCCAATACTAAATCTGATCGGGCCATTAAATAGTGTGTCTGCCATGGTGAAGTGTCATGCAAGTTGGTAGTTGGAGATTCAGATAGTCTGCAATTGATGAGAAGGTTGTTATTGGTGGGGAAGAGGCTGGTGGTGGCCCTAGCGGGATGAAGGAAATGTGACGGAGGATGATAAAGGCTTTCTCAGCAGGTATCTTGAATTGGGGCAGTAAAGAGGGATCAGGAATTTAAATTATTTTATTAATGATTATTCTTTTAATGGATTGCGTCATAGAATATTTTCTATATTTCATGATTTGGTTTAGGTATAGGTATAAGAGGGCATTTTACTAGTGGAAGAACTATTGCTAGAGGACATTTGAGTTGCTTCTATAGCTTACATCAAAGTAAACAAGTCCTTACCTCTTTACTTTGATTATAGATGGAGTGAGAAAACATATACATGATAATGTCGCTTAGTGTACACTACTTGTGGAGGATATTGTTTTAATTGATGAAAACGTTGAAGGTTTAAATGAGCAGTTAGAATGGTGGATGGATTCTTTGGAATCCAGAGGTTTTAGGATTAGTTGAATTAAGTCAGAATATATATATATATATATATAATATTTATGTATGTATATATTATATGTATGTTTGTATGCATGTATGCATATATATATGTGTATATATATATAGTGTAATTTTAGTAGCATGTGAATAGACCAAGAGGATTTGGTATCATGTTTATTCTTCCTAAAAGATGGCAACTTCTGACATTTAGGATGTGTATCCAAGTAAATGGAGAGATCCTAGAGGATGTCACACATAGGCTTTAATGTAGGTTGGTTGAAGTGGAAAATTTCACCTGGAGTCGTCGTTGATTGACTGGTCCTCTTCAAGCTCAAAGGGAAATTAAATAGAACTTGTGTGAGACCTGCAATGTTGTCTGGACCTGAGTGTTGGGCTGAAGAAAGAACAAAAACTGTGTGATAGAGATGACGATGTTGAGATGGATGTGCAGAAAGAATAGAAAGGATAAGATTTAGAATGAACTTATACTAGAGAGTTGATGTAGCTCCTATTGACACTAAGCTTAGGAAAAATCAGCTCAGATGGTTTAGTCATGTGCATGGTTGTCCAAATTTCGTGCTAGTTAGCAGTTGTGATCAAATTCAAGTAGAGGTGGGTAGAAGAACTTGAGGGAGGTTTGGCATGAGGTGGTTAGGCATAGTAAGAAAGGACTTTCAAACAAAGAAAGGACTTGACCTTAGGTGTAGCTAGAAATATTGCACTGGATAGATTAACAATGTGGGACATGATTCATGTAGCCAACCCTAAATAAGTGGCATAAGGCTTTGATGATGGTGTTAACTATGCTAAGAGGACTATCACTACTGGAAACTCCTTTTCCTTTTATTTTACTGGTGTAGGCCTAATGGTAACACCTCTAGGCTTGGTACTGTGGGTATTCTCTTGTGGGCTTGGTGATCTTTCCATGTCAGCTTTATGGCGATATCTCTCTACCGGTAGGTGGATGATGAGTATGAATTTTCTTCTTGATACTCTGTTTGTGCATATCTTGCAAAACTGATTGACATTAATGGAGAGGCCTATGCTCCTATGGAACACCAACTGATGTGGAGCTACTAAGAAAAAAAAATCTAATTAGCATTTAGCACCCAAAATATTCTTCTTTCCTTGGCCATTCTCTCAAAGTGTTTTTGGAAGGTATGTTACGAGTTCATGCTTGTCTACGAAAGTTACAGTAATACACCAGCATTTGATTTTGTTCTTCTATCTCCTTAATGCACTTTTGACAGCACTCTTACAGAGAGGATTTGACATGTAGTCCTTTACCCACTGTTAAAGGAAAAGTCATATTGATTGTGATTCTTCGTTTGTAATTCCCTTGAACATTTTGACATTACTTCTATGGTCAAGTGATTTCATTTGGCAAATTATTGTTAAACTGTGCCAAAACTTTGGTTCGTTTCGATGCACTGTTGCTAATGGGGCAGTTATTTTTTTAGTCAAATTTTTAGCATTAGGAGCCTTTTTTGCTGTAACCTTTGATTAGACTAGATATATATCTATTGCTATAAAGATTTTGAAACTTAATTATGTATGCATCATAAAGGGAAAACAAGACCAATTTTCACTTTTCAAGTGAAGTATAGAGCAATATATGATGCCCCATAATTATGCACTAAAACTAAGGGCATCGACTGGTTGGAATGGAGTCAGAAAGAGGTGCTTCCAACCTCAATTCTGGTAGAAATAGCCAGAATCAGGAATAGAGTTGGAATCATTTGATTCAGACTATGTTCCTTTTTTTTCTGATTTATAATCTGAATTGAAATTCGAGGTTCCAAATTTTATAAAAAGAAGAGGTGACTGGTGTGGGAGTTCCAGTCCCAATAAGAGAGGATTGCAGATCTTTTCCAATGGGGGCCTCTGGTAGAAGTCAAAGTGAATAAATATTTATATGTAACATAATAACACAAAATTTATGTTATATTATTATTGGAGAAATGTCATAAACCCTCCAATTTAAATAAAGGCAGAAAGGGGAGACATGAAGTTTACTTTTCTGAATCCAATGCTAAATTGTCAGAATCGGGTCAGAAATTGGTTTTTTATACTTCTTTTGACAGACCTAAGAAAATTAAGAACAATATTTATTGTGATGCAGCCATTGCTAAATGTTGTTGAACTCTGGATAATTCAGGCTTATAGTGTTGCATAAGAAACCTTTGGAATACATGCCAAAAGGTTAAGAACACAATTCAGCAATTTGGGAATGAGATAAATGATGATTGTAAAGCGAAAAGAAAGGATGTGAATAGTATGAAAACAATTTTTTTGTATGTATGCACAATCTTTGAGATTTTCCAATTGTTCCCTGTGAACATGATATTGTCCCTAGTATCCTTGTATTCTACAAAACGTTTACATGTATGGCCTTGCCCTACATCTGTAATCTTCAAAATATGCTCCTATACCCCTGTATAGGTGCAAACTCTAAGGGCAAATTAGTCATTTTCCATCCTTAACCCAGATGGTCTTGACATTGAGATGGTCGTTTAAACTTTTTGTAAAATGTAGGCGGTAATAGAGACTATCTTATTTAGGGGTGTGTGTGCAAATCTGAAAACATTACAGGAGTATGTCTACAAAAAACCCTATAAAATGGACACCCCCTTCGGCAAGTTGTGATGTGGGGAATGTAAACACATTACATGTTTTTAGAAAAAATAATGAATCCCACCCAGTTCCATGATTTCCTGTCATTTGGCATGGAGTTGCTGTAGCCTTATTATCTTAATCATAATGCCAACCAACAGTAAGCATGCAACGACATACTCAGTTTGATGTTTACTAATGTTGGTAGTGTTACCAAGTGTTGTAGTCCTAAAAATAGGTTCATGTCATATGGTGTATTCTCAAGAGCATTTAGGTTTAAGTACGATGAAAGAGACTGATTAGGAAAAACAATGAAGTAAAGCCAGGCAGTAATCCTTGAGGCAGCCGACATGTCTGAAGTGCCTAACTGCTCAAGTGTCCACACAGCTGCCTTTTAAAACAACGGTTGCTTCATGCTTCAAGATTTTAATTACCCATGCAGCTCTCTTTTGTAACAATGGTTGCTTTATGCTATATTCAAGATTTCTAGTCTTTAGAACAACGGTTGCTATATGCTAGATTCAAGATTTTGAGTGTGCACGCACGCGCATGTCTGCAGGCCGGCAGGGTGGGTGGTATGGTGTGTTGTATTTCTCCCTCTTGTGGTGATTACTCCTTACTTTAATCAGCTTTTAAGCACACCCCGCTAGAAATTGTACATGGGGGTGCTAACACTTTAATCAGGTTTTTAAGCACCCCCCCCCCTAAAAATTGTACATGGCTTTCATCAAAGGGTTTATTTGCATAGGGCTTTTGTTAATGTTTGTATACCAACCTTACTATACCATCATTGCATGGGAAATTTTGGGAAGAAATTACTGTGGCAAGCTTTATTTTCATCGAATCTGAGGGGAATTTGAGCGTAGCCTCTAGTGTATCATCTTTTCATTTATCATGCAAGATACATTTATTAATATTCTAGGAATAATGCCTAGGATAATCTCCTTTATTTTTTTCCCCTGAGATCCTAGAGGGCACCGCTACTGATATGCTGGCTGACTTAAAGGCTACTTTCATTCTAGAAACGCTGGGGACAGGACAGTTTTTGCTTTTGCATTGGTATGCTAGTAGGGTTTATTTTCTTGGTTGTGTCAATGCATATTGATCCTCTGTCCCACTGAGATTTCAGTTTCATGTATTTTACAAATTGCTAATTTCCTTCTAAGGAGGCATAGATATTCTCTTTAAAGAAGTTCATGCTGCTGTTGGATCTTCAGGTTCAGTGTGGGTTGGGACGAACTGGATTCCTATGGGCGCACGAGGCCTATGGTGTGTACCCCGATATCATGACACTAGCCAAGCCTCTTGCCGGAGGTTTGCCTATTGGTGTAGCCTTGACCACTGAAAAAGTAGCTGCTAGCATGAGTTTTGGTGACCATGGAAGCACATTTGCTGGAGGGCCTCTTGTGTGCCATGCTGCCCTGGCCGTCCTGGATAAGATACAGAAGCCTGGCTTCTTGGCGAGCGTCTCCTACAAAGGTCTGTACTTGAAAGAGTTGCTTACCAAGAAGCTGGGAGGGAACAAACATGTGAAGGAAGTGCGTGGGGTTGGCCTTATTGTTGGGATAGAGCTGGACGTGGCTGCATCTCCCCTTGTCAATGAATGCTTGAACTCCGGTCTTCTTGTTCTCACCGCCGGGAAAGGCAACATTGTGAGGCTTGTTCCTCCACTCATAATCTCGGAGGAGGAACTGGAGAAGGCTGCTGAGATTTTATCCAAATGCTTGCCGGCTCTTGATGCTGGAAACTGATATTAGGAGTTGTTCTTTCCTGTTGTTGTTTTTTTCCTCGTTGTGCCTTATTAGGAACCAGGAACAGGTGAAGGAACTTTTAGGTGCATGGTGTGAGCATTCATGTTGCATTGGCCAACTTGAAGCCATGCATTACTGTTAATCCATACATTTGTAGATCGACATAATACAGTCTGGAAAATTGAATGCTCTTGTATGTGTTTTAGAGACCTCGATGAAAAGAGTTATGGGAATTTAGTTTGCTCTGGGCTTGAACAGTCCTATTGTGTTTTCCTGACCTTGGAAAGTGGATATTTTTTGCCTTGCTTGCTGTAAATTTTGTTGTACAAGGAGGGATCATGAATGAAGCATTTTATCGCTTGGTTGTTAGAGGTCTGAATTAGATGACCCGTAGTATAAGAAATGATCCCACGGTTGATATTCTCTCCCAAGTGGAATTGTCAGGAAATATTGCCATGATCTATGCTTTATAGGATGTAGATTAGGTCTTCTTAATATTTTAAAATTTGATGTTTTTTATAATTATAAAAAGTTGAAGGTTCCCTTTGGGTACCTTGTGTTAAAAGATATTAAGGTCATTTTATATAAGACTCGGTATGGAATAAATCCGTCTGCAAAGTAATTGCGGATGTTTTTGGAGCGTGTATGACATTTGCTTCTCAACGATATGTATTTTAAAAGGAGTGTTGTTTTAAATGGGATTTTTGCATGTATATCCCTCAGATGTGTTGTACTTGCATATATATCTTCAACTCATATTATTTTTAATAGCCTTGAAATCTTAGACACGTTGCGGTTATGCCCCTTTGTCAAAATAATATAAGCCTAATTGAATATGTTGAAAAGATTTCGTAAATCTTGATAACATCAGGAGTACCTATGGGAAATTTTAATGAATTTAGGGATACATATGCAAGATATTACTGCACTTAGGAGTATGCATGCAAAATCTTCAAGTTTGATTTAATGGCATTTCGACGGAGGGGGTATGGCTGTAAGATATTGGAGATTTTAGGGGTATCAAAAATAATATGTGATAGTCAGAGCTATCTATACAAATACAGTGTATTTGAGGAGTGTATATGCAAAACAATCTTTTTTAGATACTTTAAACTCGGTAACAGCTTCACCAAACTAGCTATGCTTGTCAAAGTCTCTGGAAGGTGGCATAAAATATAGATTAATACTTGTTGCATCACTTGGTGTGCAGTTTTAAAAAGGGAATTCTTTTTAAATTTTTTTAAAGCCATCTTCAATCAAACGGCTCAAATTTTTTTTTTTTTAAAAAGAATGAGTCCTAATGAACAACGTAAAAGCACTCTTAATGACTTGAGTACAACAGAATATAGTTCAATTTTTTATTTTTTATATTTTTTTGAGTTGTCTGATCAACAGACTTGTCAAGCATTGTAATGTTGACCAACAAAAAATTAATTTCTTTTCTTTTTCGTAGACTGCAGCATTGTACTGGATGCAATGCAGCAAGTATTTTTCTAAAATATACACTTGCGATAACTTTTCACGGGGATATAATGTATCAATGTTTTCGCGACTCTAGTTTAGACTCATAAAAATAAGAACAATTTTAGTAGAATATCTAACTCAATCGTATGGTGAAAACTAGGAAGATGATAGAATGTGTTTGCATTTTTTGCTGGAGTGAGGTCGGGTGTCAGTTCTTGGTGAATCGTTCCCGGATGCCTTTTGTTTAACCCAACGCCCTCCGTGCTCTCCAACTCCAAACCCTCTCGCCCTTCGTTGCGACTGCTAGGGGAGGGTGGTCATCTTGGAGGAACCCTCTCCCTCCTTCCTTTGGGAGGAAACCTGACCTTACAACTGCTTACAGGGTTGTTCTTTCTTAGACCTGTTTTGTGACTTATCATTCTATCACTAGGTTTTTTTTGTCATTAGTCCTCTCTCTTCACCTTCCTTTGTTGATCACGTACTCAGTTCTTCCCATCTGTGTCACCTCTGCGCTGATCCATCCCTACCAAACTACCTCTCTCATTATTTCTTCTTTCTCCCTCAGTTGCTTCGCTCTACACGGCAGGTGCTTTTCTTTTCTGTATTTTACTACGCACGTCATGACATGACTTCCTCTATCTCTTACATTTAGCCATCTCTCTCTCTCTCTCTCTCTCTCTCTCTCTCTCTCTCTCTCTCTCTCTCTCTCTCTCTCTCTCTCTCTCTCTCTCTCTCTCTCTCTCTCTCTGTCTGTGTGTGTATGCTTTACGCACTCTTATTTTTGTTTGCACACTTTTGTTACATGTGATTTCATTCTATGCACATTCCTTTCCATTTGCACAATTTTGTATACACTGTTCTGCTATAGCTTACAGTCTTTCACTTGTATTTACATAATTTAACTTCAAGTTCCATATTCTCATCGTTTTTCACAATGCTCATTCCATTTCTAAATTTCACATTAGTTTACATAATTTAATATAGTTTATATACCTTTCTTACTCTCTTTCGCTTTGCATTCGTACTTTACACATTTTTTACTTTTATTTACATATTTTCATATTTATTTACATAATTCTAATATATTCTTGTTCATTTCCCTCTACTTACATAATCTTGCTATAGTTTATATAGACTTGCCGTTATTAATTTCACTTCTAGTTTTGCCTTTATTGATTTCACTTCGAGTTACATGCTTTCAACTTTTTACAGTTTTTTATTCCACTCCTAGAATTTCACCTTAATTTACATAGTTTCACTCAAGATTACACAATTTTACTTTTATTTACAAGACTTCACTTTAGGTTATATATTTTTTGTTCCTTCTGTCTACGTACTTCTCACTATCTACCCATACATCTATCCTCTCTCTCTCTCTCTCTCTCTCAAACACACAAAAACACATGGAGAGACAGTCTTTCTTGCTAAAAAGCAACGTAACAAGAGCTCTCTCTCTCTCAAAAACACACAAAGGTACACACACGCTCGTGCTCGCTAAAAAGCAATGTAACTTCAGAGCAAAAGGCCGAAAGTGAGCATTTTGAAATGAAACTGTGAAAATAAAGGTAAAATTGTGTAAAATACAACAAAAACATGTAATAAGTAAAAATGTATAATAAAACTGAAGCTAACGTAATAGCAAGGAAGTGTAACTTTAAAAGAAACTATTTTAAATAAAGTCAATGAAGTTGTCTAAATAAGTAAAGATACAGAGCATTTTAAAGCAATATAAAAGGCAAAAATGAGTAATTCAAGTTAAAACTATGCTAAACAATTTTTTAAAAAAAATTAAACAATCACAATAAGATTAACAAGTGTATAATTTATAGTAAAACTATTTGGATGAAGATAAAAATGTGTATATTGTAATGGAAACATGTGAATAAAACTAACAGTGTGTGAATTGCTCATTAGGGAGAAGATCAGAGAACTAAAAGAGAGATAAGGGAGAGGAGGGATGAGAGGATGAACGAGGGGTATGGCAAGAGAGAAAAATCGTGATAGACGAGATGAGGGAAACAAGGTGATTATAGGATGGGAAGACATACCTCATCAAGAGGAGGATCCCTTTTTTTTCTCTTTTGAGAAGGAGCATAGCTTTAATTGCATTCCAAAAGGATGGTGCGGAGCATACAAGAGGGGACTTCTCCTAGGTCCCAAGGCGGATTACAATGAAGACTCTTAGTGAAAGAAGCAAGGAGATTGCACTACTTGGTTTGTAATTCTTGGGATGAATTGGACAGAAGTTGACGGGGAGGAGAGCAATTTCCTCTTGGCTGAGCTGATGATGTATTTGATTTTCTACGGGATCTTATTTGAGGAATTAGTGAGAGCTGTCATGATGCCTTAGCGGTTAGTGTTTATGTTGAGAGAGGCTAATGCCTGCCTTCAAGGCCAAAGTTTCATTGATTTATGGGTTGCTGGAGAAGGTCCAACATGCACGTAGGAAACAACTCTACCTGAATGGTCCGTGCAAATGACCCTTAAAGCCCCTCCGCCACTGGGTGAGATGCCCACATCTACATTGACCTTAAGGTGGCCAGGAGGAGGAGGTCTCTAGGAGGAGATGGAAGGTTGTGGCTGTTGGATTGGCAGGGGGGGTGGGGGGGGGGGGGGGGGGGGGGGTGCAAGAGGGGGCAAGAGGGGTGTAAAGGGGCATGTACCCAGTTAAACCATTCAGTGAAGGTGGCTTCAGCTATGTGTGTGGTGTCCAATGAGTGAGGATTGATATTATCGAAGCATTTCCTACACGGCACCTTCTAGATATACCACAAGATAGCTAAAATTCTTCAATCTTGCATAAAGCCTTTGAATTCAGAGGAGCGAATAGTGAGAGAGGAAGAGAGCTAAATAGCCTAGACAAACGAGTAGTGGAGGAGTAGATGAGTGGGATCTTCAAAGTCTTCTCTGCGTAGATGGCAATATGGCTCCACATGCTTGGAGTGAGTAGCTCTGCTAGCATTCAACAATATGGCTTGGATTGCACATTTACAAAGAAAATGGGACACTTTAGGTGGAGTGATTTTGTTTAGCTCTTTGTTCCAGATGATTTTCCAAACTTGATTTAGGAGGGAAGATGATGGAGGGATGTTGTCCATAGTAATCAAGCGGTAAGCCAATTTAGTGGATAAAGTGCCATCCCTAGTGAATCTTCAAATGGTGTTGTCCTTAACATTCTCACTTGGGTCTAAGAGTGGCATACTGAGAATTTCCTTGCCAATGTGTGAGGTAAACAGCTAGTTGATGTAGGCCTCATCCCAAGTGTTGTCTGGCTTGTGTATTAGTTCCTCGACTTGCTGCGGTAATTGATTGATGGAGCATGGGGGTTGAAGCCTGATGTTCTCTGAGAGCCAAATGTCTTTCCAAATGTTGATTTGTTTTCCATTGCCGACACACCACCTGATTCCTCTCCTTATACACCAAGTATGCTGCTCCAAGCCTTAGTTTGATATTTATCAAATTTCCTATCTAAAAATGATTTGTTACCCAAATATTTCGATTTGAGAAGGGAGACCCATATGTCATTAGGGTTCCAGATGAAGTGCCATGCTAGGTTTATGAGAAGCGCCTTGTTGGTAGCATGGATATCGCTAATGCCAAAGCTTCTGATTGTTCAAGGTCTGGTGATTTTGGACTAGGCAATTGTATAAAGATGTTTGGTATCATTTTTACCACTCCCTAGAAGTCTCACTGGGTCTTGGACAACTCTCTGTAGATTTTATTTAAGAGTTTGAGAGATGACATGAGGTAGGTGGGAATATCTGCTAGCACCGACCTGATGAGGATTGTCCTACCTGTCGTGGAGAGAATTTATGTCTTACATCCTTTTAAGCTGGAGTGAAACATATCCCTGATAAGTTCAATAGATTTATAAGAGGTTTTGTTGTTGAATAAGGATATCCCAATATAGGTTTCATTTTGGTTCATCTCGTTGAGACCCGGGCAAGATTTCATTGAGAGTTTGGTGTGATCATCCACACTACGGCTAAAGTAGATCGTTGATTTGGCAAAGTTATAATACATTGGCCTGAACAGCTGCCATATATCTACACATTCCATAATGTTTCTAGCCTCAGTAATAGTAGCTTCTCCAAAGATAATCAAGTCATCAACAAAGTAGAGGTATGTGATTATGAGAGCTCTATTGTTGATTTAGATACCATGGAGCTTGCTTGTGCTTAAAAAATCCTGAAGGAGCATGGATAAAACTTTCGAGCAAATATAAAGATATAGGGGGACAAGGAACAACCTCGTCTAATGCCCCTCAAAGGTGTGATATTGCCTCTGGGCTGACCGTTAATGAGAATGGAGGAAGTGGTCAATCTATGGCAATTGGAAATTACTCTTACAGTTTCCTGTGATACCCCAATTTGAGCAATGGGGAGTCGATGAAGTCCCACTCCAAGTGGTCATATGCTTTGCTCAAGTTGAACTTCAGATAGAAGTGTCTTTTCTTGTTGTGCTGAGTCCTCATACTGTGGAATAATTCTTGAGCTATGATGACATTGTCAACCACCTGCCTCCCAGGGATGTAGACAACCTAGTACTCTAAAACTAGCTTATTGAGGAGAGGTTTAATGCGATTCGCCAGGAGCTTGGCAATGACTTTGTAGAGCACATTGCAGAGCCCAATTGCTCTATATTCATTGCGATTGAGTGCTAGTTTGAATTTAGGAAGTAGGAAGATGTTAGTGTGGTGAAGGGAGGGGAAGGTGCTGGAGGTTGCGGAAGTGGTTTTGGATACAGATGGTAACATCTTCCTCTAGGATGTTCTAGTGGTTAATATAGAAGGCTCTAATTGGGACCCGGGGATTTAGTGGGATGAAAATTATGGAAAATGTCTTTGATTTCGGATGTGGTAGGGATTTTACAGATGGAGAGGTCCTCCTCCTTAGTGACTGGGTTGGAGGTGAAAGCAAGGGTGGGAGCGATGGGGGTGGGTTGGCTAGAAGTGAAGAGGGTTGTGAAGAAAGTAGTAAAGGTAGAGGTGATAGTAATAAGGTTGTTTGAAATTGTACTAAGCTTGCATAGATCCAGTTAGTTCAATTGTTGCTCCTCCGTCTAGCAGTAGAGATGTGGAAAAAGTTGGTATTACGATCTCTCTAGGTTAACCAGCCAGATTTTGCTCGCCGTCGCTAGTATGTGCATTCTCTTTGAAGAAGATCTTCAAGTTTCCGGTTGGCTTGAGAGATAGCTTGCCACGTTGCTTCATTTGGTGGCACAGAGTTCATGCCATTGATCCTTAACTTCAATTGCTCCATCCTTTTGTTTATAAGCCCATAAATTTTGCCTGTGCCATACTATAAGTTTCCTCTTGAGGTTATTGAATTCGTCAGTCATTGGGAAGTTAGAGTTGTCTACTTGCACAAACTAGGCAAACTTGAAGATGGTGTGGAACTGAGGGTGATGCTATCACATGAGCTTGTATTTGAATGTATTTCTTCTTCTACTTTGGGAATTGGGTAGTGGTTACTAGTCACTTTGGGAAGGTGAAGCATCTCTACAGAGGGAAAGAGTCTCATCCATTAGGAGTTGACCATTTCCATATCAATTCTTTCTATGATTCTATCATTTGCTCTTATGTTGTTACTCCATGTAAGGGTGGGATTAGTGTAGTTAAGCTTTATGAGGCCATTCGGTTGAGTGAATTCTCTAGGAGGTCTGAGGTAATCCTCAATTTTTTTTTTCTGTTGCCTTTCTTCAGCAAATGAGTGATGGTGTTGAAATCGTCAACCACTATCATAGGTAGATTCTATTGGTGAATAATATCAAAAAGAAACTTCTATAAACAAGCTTTATCTTTGGCTGAGCACAAAGAATAAAAGGTTATGAGAAGCCAAGTGGAATCTAGGGGATGATTATGAGCAATGGCAATGATGAAGTTGGGAGAGGAGCTCAGCAAATGGAGGGAGACGGGGTCTTTCCACCCTAGCGAAAGACCACTAAATGACCTGCAACTTCTATTGTGAATTCACCTTCGCAATTGAGTTTGTAGAGGAGGGGGGCTGTTATGAAAGAGGGTGTTTTAGTCATAGAGAGAAAGACAATGGAGCGAGAAGTAGAATTTCAGAGGTTTAGAAAGTAGGGAATTGTCGAGGGGCCTCCTATTCCTAGACAATTCCACACCAACAACTTCATTTCTGGGGTGGCGCCTGTTTGAGATTAGCCGCCCAGACATTAACTGAAGAGTTACCTCTATTTCTGGCTTTCCTTTGGCTCTTGACATAGGGGTGATGAATATTGCGGGCTAGCTTTCTGAGGGAAGTGATTCTATAGACAGGCCCACTGTTGTCACCATGAGACTCTTAAGTGGGGTCGGCATTGGTATGAGGTTTAATAGTACTGGTTTTTCGCACTCAAGGGAGTGGTGTTGTCACTTTGTTGCGTCTTCGAGAGGAAGCTCGGTAATGGAAATGAAGTGGTGAGGGTGGGGATGGATGGAGGGGAATGCAATATGTTCCTCTTGGAAGTGTTCAAGGCTAGAGGCAGATTACGGGTTAGACAGATTCTGTTAGATCTCTATTGGTTGTTCAGGGATGTCTGCCAGCTAGATGGGAGTGGGACCAAGCTGTTGTTGTTTGACGTCGCAGAGGTTTTGTTTGGAAGGGGTTGTGGGGAGTGGTGGGAATCAGGAGAAGGTCGTCTAAATTGTCTTCATTTGGGTTTCCGAAAGGTAGATAGCTGGGCCTTCCTTGTGTTGGTAGGTGTCTGCTCATCTCAATGTAAAGACCAGAAATTAGTAGCCAATTTGATTGGAACTCATTTGACCTCACCTCCAAATTCGTTTCCTCCTGCTCCGACACCATCAGACCCTGTGTGTGTCGATCGCCGACCATTGCCTTGGACCTGAACTTAAAATCACTGGGAGTTCTTTCACTGGTTGGATGGATGGGCTTTCGACCCACAGCTGATGAGGGGTTTGTTCTGAGCCAATCTCCAAACTTGGGCTTTAGATTATCTTCCATGTATGCTTTTTGCTTGGGCGGATAGCTCATGTCTAATTGTAGATTTGACGTCTGCTAACTCTGAGCAATTCCCTTTATCATGGCCTATCCGTCCACAGAAATGATAGAAGCGAGGAAGCTTCTCATAATACACATAGAATTTTTATTGACCTCCCAATGAATGCGTTGCATGAATGGTTGTCTTGAGCGGCCTGTGGACGTTGAGTTTTGCTTTGATTCTCACAAGTTTTGCCCGTAGAGCTACTTTATCCGCCTGTGGCCACACTGGAGTACCCATCTAAGCGACGAGTTTCATTACCGTCCGTGCCATCAAAGCTCCAAGAGGCAGGCCACGTATGTGAATCCAAAGCTCTGTATTCTCAAACTTGTAATATGCAGGGATAGTGATCACATCGCTTGGTGTTCAAGAGGTCACCGTCATGGGACTCCCTTCACAGATTTTGTTGGCTTCAGATACAGTTGCAAGCCTGAGGACAAAAGCTGCTCTGTGAGAATGTATTGGTTGCCAGGGATCTAAGGGGGCCCAGAACCAATTGATCCATTCCTTGAGCCCTGTAAATCGTGGAGCTTTGTCGTAATAGATTCTGATGGCGACGCTTCTCCTCCAATCTTTGCAAGGTTCAAGATCCTTGGTCAGAAGGTCAGTGATTACTTCTCTATCTTCACTATGGAGTGCAGCATCAAAGTTCCTGCGTAAGGCTTCTGCCTCTAGGTACAGGGTCATTGTGTCAATGATGGGGAGCAAGAGTAAAGGTGGACGGGAGAGGGGGTTGTAGCCGAGAGGAAAAATGGATTGAAAGGGGTTCAAAGGCCACAAAAAACAGCCAAGTTGGGAAAGGGTCAAGTAGATTTCAAAATTCAAAATTCATAGATTGTTAATTTTTACATATACTAAATCTTTGTAGTTTAAATTTTTTAATTACTCAAAAAAAATATCAAAAAGTAAATACTAACAGTAATTTTAAATAACTTCTTAATATAACGATGACGATAGCGGAAAGTTCCGTTCAGTTAACATTTTCATTTTCAATTTTCGATTTAAAAATAAAAATAGATGCGGAAGCGAAAACACTCATTTCCGTCTCTGTTTCTATCTCCGATAAATCTTATAAGAAACAAAAACGAAAGGTGTCATTTCCGTTTCCAAAAGGTGAGGAGGGGAGCAGGGTGGGAGAGGTGTCAGACTGGTAGGGCAAGAAGGCCCAAAGGGGGGGGGGCTGGTGTTTGGGAAACGGGTCAGGGAGCAGTCCAACGGCGTGTGATGGTTGCTAAGATGCTCACGGGAGAGATTGCGGCGAAGAGGTATGAGAAGGGCAGGCTCCATACCAAAGAGACCAGGATGGGTTAGAGGACCGCACACCCCGGCCAGAGAGGAATGCTGCTGTGGGGATCGTGGAAAACGGCCGGTGAGAGGGGAGGGATCAGCTCCAAGCATGGAGGGGCATGGAGAACCATCTAGGCGGAGGGAGAGCTCTCCTGGCCCCGAGGAACCTGGAGAGAAGAGCATAAAGAACTACCTAAGCACAGGCCCTTGCCAAGAGAATCCTTGTCGCTTCTCTTCACCCACGTGCATCAAGCAGGCGGCTCCACAACGAGGAGGTTCACAAGTGGCAAGGGCACACACTCTTGTAAACCTTTTAGGTGGGGTATATTTTAAAGAATTAATGTTTTTAATATTAAAAATCAGCATTACTTTTTTTGATGTCATGAACACCTCAATATAGTAACATAGCCTACACATATGCACCTTCACATGAATAAAAAAGGTTAATTATAATATATTTTCCCAAGGAGGGCGACGAATTACTGTTTTAAAGGATATTTCACATAAATAAAATTTTCCTACCAGTTGTCATAGAAATCCTTTTAATAATTTATATCATGTACATAGCACAAGGGCACCCCATACAGACATACCGACATAGAGCTCAAAGAAGCTGTGCAAAGAACGCTATAAATCCACCTCAATATAGTAACATAGCCTACACATATGCACCTTCACATGAATAAAAAAGGTTAATTATAATATATTTTCCCAAGGAGGGCGACGAATTACTGTTTTAAAGGATATTTCACATAAATAAAATTTTCCTACCAGTTGTCATAGAAATCCTTTTAATAATTTATATCATGTACATAGCAGAAGGGCACCCCATACAGACATACCGACATAGAGCTCAAAGAAGCTGTGCAAAGAACGCTATAAATCCATGCTAGGGAACCCTGCATCACGCTGTAAAGAGCACAAATTATTATGATATTCTTCGTTTTCTTCCTCACAGGCATGCCAGGAAAGATCTTTACAGGAATGGAATGGTGGGAGCGACGTCTCCACGTACGTATTGCTCAAGTGGGGAGAAGAAGAGTACAGAGAGAACCTTGACGTTGCCTAAATAAGGCAAATGAAGCTAGTCCAAAGCATCATTCCTTTCCCAAAATGAAGTGATCTAAATAATTTTCATCAGAACCCCACTCCGATGTTGAACGTTGGGTACTACAACGTGATCAGCAGATACACAGCATGCTGGATAGACGCTCAGGGAGTCTCCTGCACAGGTGCCATCACAAAAAAGCCCTGGGATTGTTTGCCGGCATCGTGTGTTGGAGTGCCAAAAGACGGCCTCAATCCCCGAAGCGAGAAAACGATTGTTGACCAGATGCTGATCAAGATGACTATTTAACCAGCTACTGTTTCGCACCAAGCATCCAAAGTGTGGATGATTTAGCTGCAGTGTCACCAGAGTGTTCATCCACCCACGTAAACATGGAGGGATGGTCAAGCCAGGCCAGGATCAATCATTCAGCTTGCAGACATTGATGAACCTCTGAACAGCATTCTGATACTGAGTTCCCTGTAGTATATTGAGACGTTGTTAGCAATATCAAGTAGGTGACTTACAGTTCATGTCTTCGTGATGAGGAGAATTGTGGACTTTCAGTCAAAACAAGAAAGAGAGAACATGGAGAATGGATTGTTGAAACAGGATTGTCGTATCCTTGGTAGGGCACAAGATGTGGACCCCAAGGACAGAAGCACATGCTGGATGTAAGCTTGAATTAGGAGAGACAATGCGTGAAGATAACCTGCATCAACTCACTAAATGGGAACACGGTCTGTCTGCAGGAATTTGAAACTTCAAGGTTATATTTTCCTAGTTTTAGTAGCAACAAGGAAACATTTTTACCACTCCATTCAGGTTCAGCAGATCCAGCCAAAATACACGTGATAATTCCTTGTATCTCTCCATATCATATGACATAAGCAGAGAAGGGTAGACAGCATAGTTCACAGAGAATTAATATGTTGTAACAAGTACCACAGGCAAACTAGTATACTTCAGTAGTCACTGTTCCTTCAGGATGAAAACTTTACTCATGAAATGAAAATAACAAAACCTGAATATCCACAGGTTGCAAAGAACCTCATGGTATGATCAAAAGCTTCAAGTTATAATGCCATGGGGACAAATGGTATAGGAGGATATATCAAAGAAAGACAATACCTCCCAATAAAGTTGATTGCAATCTATGCACTGCCAGAATTCCAAGTCCTGATTAAATAGGCAGTCAGGAATAACTTGGAAACCTTTTGAAGCTGCAATGGCTTCCTCAATACTTAATGGTTTCTGAATGAAACGACCATTGCATTTGGTACAACGTGACATAAGCTGTTCCTCAGAAATCTTCAGTTGGAAGGTCTCAATAACCTGCCATTAGAAACAGAGTCAACGTTTGCAGTCTTTTTCACTATTATCATTCCAAATGTATCAAATCACTAAGAACTGCAAACAAACTTTACCACCGTACACATTTAGTCTTTCAAAATTATTCAAAGGTCAGAACATACATGTGCCAACAGGCTTAAGCATTTTAAAAGAAGGAATTAAAAACTTAATTCCCAAAGGAAAAATCTTATGATACACCATTCCACTCTAAGTAAGAATTGTTGCCACAAACTCACCCCACCCTCAAATTCATGTTGCTTTAGGCAGGATACAC
This sequence comes from Zantedeschia hybrid cultivar, assembly GCA_030544215.1. Taxonomy (NCBI): domain Eukaryota; kingdom Viridiplantae; phylum Streptophyta; class Magnoliopsida; order Alismatales; family Araceae; genus Zantedeschia; species Zantedeschia hybrid cultivar. The sequence continues at coordinate 65,616,738 of JARZZO010000002.1, forward strand.
TCAAACGCCATAATATCTAAAGGCAGTACCGCAATCACGGAATCTCATAAAGTTCAGAATGAGATATTCTTCTCAACATAAGAGGAAAAAACGATTTTCATGACCTGCAAACAGTATTACCTATGGAACAAGTGGGTTTATAGTGTGGAATATTTGTTTACACTTTCTATGTTGAATATTTAATGAATGTAAATTGAGTCATCCAATTAAAGAGAAATTTCACATATTCATGTCATTAATTCTCTCATCCCCCTTCCCGCACCACACAAAATAGGCTTCTGGTGTGCTTGGTTCTCAATCTTAACTCTGATGGAATCCAGTGTCAAGATAATCGCATGTGACTAGCCCCACCACCAGTCCAATGTTGCCAAATTTTAGAATCATGAATATAAGCCACAATATCTCGGGTTTCCACTTCCCTGTACAGATGTATATACAAGACTGAAGCATTCTGCTGAGCAGCTAAAGGCTATTAAATAGGAAATCAAAGAAAATAATTTTTGTAGGCAGACTCATTTAGCAAATAAATATCAGTGCTCTTCCGACTCACATACTATCAAACTTCCTTTTTTCTGAAAGTGGATAGTGTGACAAATTTGTTAAAAGGGAGTTTACAAATGTGTAATCGATATGCTCTCAAAAGTCCAGCTACACATGATAAGAGGTCCACACCAAGTTGGCGTATCACCCTCTAACACCACAAAAAGACAAAATTGAAGAGTTGAGTTTATTTACATTACATAAAATCTTAGACCAAACCCTAAGCTTCTCACAGAAATCTAAGCATCTGATTTCCAACCCCAATTCCAACACATAGGAAACAGATATGGAAGATTATTTCATTTCCAAAATGTGAGATATTTCCAAATCTGAAATCACCAACAATATGTCAGGAATGGAACCAAAAGGTGATGTTCCCGTATCTGCTTTCCCAATGTCTGATAATATTTAATTAAAATATTTTTATTTAATTTTACATTTTACAACTAATTGATACTGGTCATGAATCTTGTGGATGAGTCCAAACCCATGGCTCTAAACACGGGGAGGAGCAGGAGGAAGCTCTATGTAAAGAGAAGGCTCCCTTATCTGCTTTAAATTGGCTAGTAGTGATATGGACCTTTCTAAAAAGCTAAAGCCTTTAGCATATTAATTCTTTTATATTTTATAAATAATTCAAAAGATAAGGGCACATTATCTATTTTCTGAATCTGTTTCCAAATAAGAGGAGAAAATGGACAGGGAAAGAAAAACCCCTCTTTCCATTTCTGTTTCAATTTTCAATCATTTTTGATAATATTCTTACAGAAAGAAAAATGGAAACAACAGTTCCCATTTCTGATTCCGACTGGTTTACAGCCCTACTCTCCTGGGTCTTGGTTTTCCTCGTGAAAATTCTTCAACTCCCTTCCTGTACAACCCGAAATGCCACGCGAAGGATCAGCCACCAGATGATATGATCACCTTTAAGGCCCCATCTTAAAACCAGCCTCTCCACACTAGCAGGGCGAGCTGATGTGCACAATGAATCTGATCAAAAATCTGCTGCCAAACCTTTTAAGCAAAGGAGAAGCCAACAAAAGGTGATCCAGGGATCCCTCCTCTCCGTATAAGGAACAAGCAGGTTTAATGTCTTCCAGGGACTGAGAGCCAATCAAAAGTAGGCAATCCACCATGTAATACCATCCAATTGAGGGGGTCTTAACCCTCAGAGGACTTTTAGGAAGCCACACATGATTGGCCAAAGGTTGTACAAATCTACCATTATCAATAAAGTTCTAGGCTGATCTGACTGGGAATGTCCTATAGTCCTATTGGGGAGCTGAATAATCTCCTAATCCCACACGTCCCTCCTGAATGATGAAGCCCATCCTCCTAATGCCCTATCATCATAAAACCTTTAAAAATAAAACCCAAATGTGTTTTGTTATGTCTTTTAGCCATCTTTTGTTTATTTGACTAAAATTATGACTATCTTATGCACAATCTAAACTGAATTATATTTGATCTTTTGTTTATTGCACTATACCTGTGCCATAACTAAATATCATGTTAATCAAGTTTGTTTTTCCAATATCACATGGCCACAAACATGTGGAAAGCACTTGTGGTCTACAAGAAGGCAAATCAGCTCAATGGAGGATAGTTGGACTTGGATGAAAGAGTACGGAAGAAACACAACGAAGATGGAAAGGTTTGGGATGGACACATCAAATTTGAAACAGGAGATAAGGTCCAAAAGCTAAAATTTCATACATCTAGGTATCTTTTTTTTACATTGTTATCTTAATCAAGGTTAAGAAACCCGGGATCGGGTCCCGGATCGGCCGGTCCAAAACCGATCGGATCGGCCGATTCCGATCCGAGTCAGCCCAATCCTGGCCGATCCTGGCCGAGTCAGGCTCGGCTGATTCGGATAGCAGAAAAAAATGAAAAAAAATATAAAAAAATGTGAAAAAAATATAAAACACAAGTCTAATACATAATTGTGTTAAAATACATTGATTTGAAGTACATAAGATGTTGGACAAAAAAACCTTGAATAAACTTACATATATGATTATGAACTTACATTTATTCCAAACGTACATTATACTGAATGAACATATGGCTTACATACTCAGTCCATGACATATAGCTCTGGTAGTATTGTTCATATTGCATCACATACTAGCTATAGTCGTCCGTATTGGTATAAATGACTGACAATTGTAGATATTCTAGACAACCCCCTGAATAGTCGGATGTATCAGAATGTTGAGGAGGGTAAACTACATATCCAGTAGGCTGACTATACTCTTCGTATGGAGAATATGATGATGCATCTAATAGTTGCTCCTGATATTCTCTCTCCCTCCTAAGTTCTTCTTTGGCCTCTGCACACTGAGGAGCTTTACCTTTGTCTTTTCTCCTTGATCTGCTGAATGTTTGAATGGAAGATTCTTCACGTCCTGCTCTGCTACCATGATGTTCATCTTGGGTAGCATGTGTGTATTCTTCTTCTCCAGTGAATTAAATTGGTGGAGGTGGGGCTGGGGCACTGGTAGCATCTCCGCCATCCTCAGAACTGTCGGAGCTCGTCTTTGATGTCGAGTCATTTGAGATTTGATATTGGACCTCATCACTTGGTTCTGGCATTTCATCATCTTCCTCGATAGTCTCCAGATTAGCAATCTGAATTCCAACACCACTCTTCCTTTTGCTTGGTGCTTGTTTTTTGCTCTTCTTCTGGCGTTTTGGAGGAGGAGGTTGAAAATTAGTAAGTAGTGGAACATTATCTAACTCATTTTCCGCCCATTCTGGATTATTTGGGTTGAATTCAGGCTCATTTGAGGTGCTTGCATCAACTCATACATTTAGTGGATGTTGCTCCTCGAACAGCTCATCCAAGTCTATGGGTTCTTCTGCATGTGTCGTCTCCGTGGCTTGTCCGGAAATTCTCTCTTTCTCCTGCCTTTGAAGGTTCCTTATGAGCTATAGATTTTTTAACTTCAACCTCATGTTATAATGACATAATACTAGCTTCTCTAGATGGCTCCACTTCAATCTATTCCTTTGCTTGGTGTGAATCAAACCAAAAGTGCTCTAGTTTCTCTCACAACCTGATGAAGAGGTTGTTTGACTTAAGACCCGAATTGCGACATAGGCTAGATCTTCATACCCATATGCTTTTCCATGATCTAGCCACCAGTCAACTATAAATAGAAAATTGGCTATGTCAACAATGTGCAAGCTATAATTAAAAATTAAGTAGAACATCTGGTTAATAATTTTCAAACATTGACTCAAAATTTTAGCAGCTTTTCGAGCAGTACTTGTCCCAAAGTGGTATAACATCATTCTGTAATCATGCATTTGCTTGCATGTCATTATTGCTCTATCCTCATCTGCAAGCATGCGCTTAATAACAGACTTAGCCCCCATCAACACTTCCGAACAACTATCATAGTCATCCTTCTTCCCATCAGTTCTAAACATGTACTGAAAGTTGAAAAAATAACCTAAATAAATAAGTCGAAGTTAGTTATTACTTAAGAGAAATGTGTATACAAATAATACATATAGAAAGTTAGTAGCTTACCAACTGCATGAAGATCGTGATGTAAAGTGTGTTCCCAACGGCTGTCTATTATGTCCCACCACTTCACATAAGTTGTTGGATTGTTAAGTTGAATGAGCTCCTTAGCTCTGTCCATAACTTCATATAAATATCCCATATCCGATCTTCTTTCTCCATCACAAGATCGCAAGACACGGACAAGCGGTTCTACAATATTTAACACCGCTTGCACCCCCCTCCAGAAGAGTCTAGACTGAATTAGATCAGCCACTTTCTTACCTTCCTCTCTGACCTTAGTTGGTACATGCCGCAATATGTGATTCTCCCAATCTTCCGATGCCACCATCCTAATCAAGTTGTTCTTTTGTTGACTTAAACTATCTAGAGAGATATATTGAGATGCAAACCTGGTGGCTCCCGGACGAAGCAACTCTCTTCCATGAGTATGTGTGCGCATGATATCCAGAATATTGTTGTGGTTATAGATGAATGTGGTGATAAATCGACCACTCTTGACTACTCTATCTACCATCGGATCAGAGCAAATATCTTCCAACATCAAGTCAATACAATGAGCAGAACAGGGAACCCAGTATAGATGTTCTCTCTTCTGCATCAACATTTATCCAGCTAACTTAAACGCCGCTGCATTGTCCGTAACCACTTGGACAACCCTTTTTTAGCCCACTTCTTCCACCATTTGATCCATTAATTCATATAGGTACTGGGCATTCTTTATTTTTCCAGATACATCAATAGACTTTCAAAATACGGTTCCGACTTTGCAGTAAATTAAGAAGTTGATCATACTTCTTCTTGTTATCCCTGTAAAGTTCCAAACGTGATAAGAAATCAAAAAGAGACCCATTCTGATTTAAGAAAAAATGAAGATAAGAAAAGAAAATGAAGATAAGATTTATGTACCTGTCCATCCATCGCACATTAAAGTGCATCCATACTCATCCCAGATCCTTTCAAATGATTTACTGTATGTTCGGATGTCATCAACTTCCATATCCAAGTACTTGTTGTATATCTCATATGGAGAAGGTCCCTCAACTCCTTTGCCAACTTCTTGTATGGTCTCGATCATGGACTCATAATATGGCCCCTTGGCAACATTAGTAGGGATACTGTTATAGAAAAACCACCTAGATGTAACTCTCCCTATCTTCTCCTTACAAAGTTTTAAGTTCTTGAATATAACACTAATAGAAGGTTGTTTATCCCTCTTCTTGGTGAGGAAAGGATCTATTGGACCTACTATAGGATCTCCAGCTCTAGTGAACTCCTGAGGCAGCTCTTCGCATACATTAGTGCTCATGCCGGCACTAGTGCTCCCTTGTGCAGAAGGTGTGGAGCCACTCCTTTGTCCTTCATATCTTCCAGTTTCCCGAAATAAGTCCTCATCTGCAAAGGACCGCCGGCTTGCTTCCATTGCACGTCGCAATTCAGCTTTAAATGTAAAAGAAAAAAATTTAATCTACTATAACTATTTGTCTGAAAACGTTAAATGAAGAACATGAAAATAAGTTAAATAAGAAACTTACTTGTATCTCAATCATCAACATTTATAGGTTGATTACTTCCACCAAGCGGGACTCCAGCATCAGACCTTCGCGCTGGTTCAGACAATTCCTCTCGAATTTCCTGTCTTCTTCTGGCAGTACTTACTTTGCTTGATTCCTTCTCCTTCATATAAATTCGAAATTGGATTCTAACCTCTGAAGGAACTCGAGCACATGCTGCAACTTCACCTTTTATTCCAACAAGATGTTGTTTGAATCGGTAGATCCCGTCAGAGACGACCCGGTTGCAATATTTGCATTGTACCTTTCTTTGGCCCATGTCCACCGGTGTGCAATGACCCCAAATAGGATCAGCACTAGGAGGATTCCCGGATGACCGCTCAACAACACCTTGAGATGCCATTCCTTCACAGCACAAAAAGATGAGAGATCGCGGAGCTTGTAGTAGACTAGTAGTGACCTCGTGGGAGAGACGGAGAGAGAATTCTATGATCGAGAGAGTGGGAGAGAGAGCAAGAATGTTAGGAGGCTCAAAGGAAATTTGTGGAGCCTTAGGAGGGCCTTGGGGGGGTTTAAATAGACCCCCAAGGTCCAAACTAGCCGTTGCTGGCCGTTTGGGAACGGCCAGCAACGGCTAGTTTGACCCCCAACGGCTAGTCAAACTAGCCGTTGGGGGCCGGGTCGGGCCGATCCGAGCCGACCCGGCCCGATCCGGTCTCGGATCGCCCGATCCGGCTCGGATCGTCCAATCTGAGTCCTCGACTCGGCTAGGTTACTCGGGATCGGCACGGACGGCCCAAAAGCGGTCCGACTCGGCCGATCCGTGCCGATCCGAGCCGAGTTTTTGAACCTTGATCTTAATAGGTTCATTAAACTGCTGATCATTTAGATTCTCAATGATAAGTACTGCAAGAGGATGATGATTTTTAGCAGAAAGTGACTAATCAGATATCTTCATAGAATTAGCAAGATTTCAGATCAGACATCTGGTTATGAAAAAAGATAAAAGATATTTTCCTGCAAGACTGTGACTGTTTAACATTTTTATAAACTGTAAAGAGATTTCCTCTGTGTGGAATTTTTCATCTATATCACAGAAAAATCACAAGAAAGCTAAAGTCGATTTCAGCATAACAATTTACCAAATCAATAGCAAGGAACATACCTCCAGTAGTTGGTCATTCTTGATCAAACTTTTCACCCTATATACTTGATTCCTTATTATGTACTGATGTTTTAAAAGCTTTGCATCTCGTGTTAAAAGAATCCTTTTCTCTTTGTATGCCTGTTCTATCAAGACCCTAAAGATAAAGAGCATGTTCGCAACATTCAATCATCAGTGAAAATAAAATCTAAATTTACATGGTGCAACAAGAGAATGTGGTTATCCAACAAAACACCTAGGCTCAGGCTTTTTTGAAGATGGGATTGCAGCGTCGATTCCAACACACCGCAGATATTTTGCTAGACCTTCCACCTGTAAAGACCAAAAGTGCAACCACAAGTTAGGGTAGAGGAGTAACCTGTTATGGGAATGAATTATAATTTACAAATGAATATAATAATGATCTGGCTAGCATCAAGAAAGTCATACCATTACATCACACAAGAATCTTGGGCATTCATCCCCCCCAACAGATGGATCCCATGGTGGTGGACCCTGCCAATCAATGGTGGCTACCGGCTGATCATTGCACTTCCAGGACACTCGAAGGCCTGGAGGCTGCCTTCTCCCTTTCCATTTTGATGCCCTAGGTTTTTTATCTGATTCTTTCAACATAATTCTTTCACCATATTTTGTGACAACTTCTGATAGAAATATATCCAATGGAAGGGTGCCTCTATATGAAGGCAGGGAAGTGGATGCTTTAGTGATAGGGTTTCTTGGAAGAGTATAACTGCTTGATCTGACCATGTCTGAAGCTCTACAATACTTGATGCTCAAGATATTATCAGAGACAGCTGACATCTGGAAAAGCTCCTTCAATCCGTGAGTCCTTCTAGATGAATTCCAGTCCATACTATCAGTAAGAGAATAGCCTGTAGCAGACTAAGTTACAGCTCTACAAGTAAACACCTTGCAATAAAGCAGATAATATAGACAACAGACCAACACTTCAATCAAGGTTCAGAGTATATTATTAACCATGTCTATCTAAGTGATCATAATAATAGATAGTCCATTGTTAAAACATGAAGCAAGTGCATTCTCACATCCACCCTCCTTTGTCACACACATTTGCACAAGACGAAAAATTGAGTGCTCTTCTTCTCAAGGAAAAGAGTCCCAACATAGGCAACATCATAATGGTTCAAGATACCATATCCAGGAAGGAACTGACCAGCTAAGCCAAGTTTGGGACCAGAACCAGAACCAGCCGTCCAGACTGGTTCCAAGATCCAGTTTTTAATTTCTTGATATCCAGAAGGATGTGACTCTTATTCATCAACTTATTGCCAGCTCTGGGGATCATTTGAAAGCATTTGACTAGGTAAGGCTTTTAGGTCTGGCTGTCAAGATAATAACATTAGAATGCTCACAGACTCTAGGCTTTAGTTTTCATGTAGAATGGTAAATGAATGTATCAATGCCAAACACCCACCTAATGCAAGCACGTGAATGACCAAGTCACAGGAATTGGCAATCATTATGCTGGATCTAGAGGTCATCATTTAAAAGCATTACATGTGTAGGATGATACAAAGGTTTCAAGCCGTGATATTTTCTTGTCGGTGTTTAGTGAAAAGGAAATCTCATTAACTTCCAATGGTGGTACTGTTTTCCTTTTGTGTTGGAATGTTAAGATAGAAACTGTACAACTAGCATTGCACTCTTGAATTAATGGCATAAACCAAGGCTTCAAGAGAGCCAAACCTTGGTCATTAAGGTTGCATTCAAACACACTAAATATTTCAAGTAAGTAATATGCATCCGCAGCTGCATATGATATCTGCTCCTTTGTAAGAGGACGGCTTGACCAATCACTACATTGGAGCTCCTGGAGGTACAGAATCTACATCAGATTCATCTTTGAAGAAAATAATTGAAGATTTAAAAAAAAAAAGCATATGAACCATTAGACTATCTAGTTCAGAAATTTTTTTTGCAGACTTACAGATGAACGAATGTGATGAAACGTAGATGCTCAGCCAATAAATGCCATTTTAGACACCATGAAAATGATTTAATGAGAAAACAAAACCTGAATCTAAAAAAATAAGAACATAATATACCTAGTCACTACAAACATTGACAATTTAATATTATAAATTCAGAAATCCAGAACAGTGAAAGAAGAGTCCATGAAAAATACGTATTTCCTTTATTCAACATATGATGTGATTACAATTTTTCCCTCTACAGAGTGATTCCCACTTTACCTGCATAAGTGAGTGTCAGACCTCCACCATCCATGTGGAGGCTTCCAGTGCACGTATCTGATGTATAACTAGTTTACAGGTCGACAGGGTCCAATATATGCTTATAGGATGAGGAACATACAATAATATCACTTGGACAGCAATAGATGCAAGGTGAGCAATAGTCTGCTTTGAGCTCACCATGTGGCTAAGTTTGACTACACCTAGAGGGAACAGATGAACCCTGGTTGGCTCACAATTTGGTCTCCCCAAGGTTGCGTTCAAATCCGCCAATGGCACCTTCAGCCCACATCAGACGATGGGTTTGCATGGCTTGGGTTGGCTTAAGGTTAACTTTGTTCTCTCCCAGTTGAGAAGTAGTGGGGTTTTTATCTTTTAGAAGCTAAACCCTTGCAAAGCTGAGCATGTTTCCATCAACCCCAAGGGGGTAGAGGATATCTAGGTTACATGAGACGGGAACCTTTCCCATTCTTCAAAATAGAAATGCAAGGTAAGAAGCTGGGATGAAATGTTTAACAAAATAAACTCATGAAAATGCGTAGAACTGCAGCCATCCTTTTCCTATGTAAAGAATGAGAGAAAGTTTTGAATCGTTTCACGTAGGAAACAAGACATGCTTCATCGACAAAGCATTGTATTGTTTTGAATCTGCAAATTTACTGATAGATGGAAAATGCGAATGGAATTACAATAAACTCATGATACAACGATTGTGATGGGAAGCCTAAATCCAGCTGTGTGTAAGTTAAATGGTAAGAAACAAACAAGAGAATATCCTTTAAAAATAAATTCTTTTTTCTTTTGGCATCAAGAGAAACATAATTAAGTAAAATGGAAATGAGAGTACACCATGAGGCATAGAAAAATTACAACATCACCCATCTCAGAAACAGAGTAATCATAAAATCAAACTGTGAGCAAACAAAAGTTTAAACAAGCCATCAACATTAAACTAAGATAAACAAAGCCAAGGGTGTTGGTGGGGACAACGACACAACCATCATCTAGAGACGACGGTATCGATGGACCACTTCAATGACTCCAGCATCACTTTGATTGGGAGATTTTGTGTCATACTGATGGAGCTTATTTGTGGATATCTCTCCCATTTATTCTGCATATTCTCTTTACTTCAGTCATTAGTCACTTTAGTTCTATTTCCAGTATTTTCAACATGTATTTTCTGTTTGTTTTGGAGGCCCATCTTTTGGAGGCCCATGTGGATATGAGAGAGAGTTGAGAGGGTATGAGTGTTATTTTGTCATTTACAGGGTATATTTGTGATGGTGCCATTTTTTACCCCTATTTAAGAGGCCCTGTATGTACCTTTTTGGAGGAATGGAATAGAATGGAAGCTTCTAACCCTGAGTTATAAATGGTTTGCCTCATGTGATTTGGCTCCCTGTGAGAGGGTGAGGCGAAAGACTTCAATATCGCCGCCACCGACCCTATCCATTCCCTGTGTCCTGCTATCTCCTCCTCCCACCATCCTTCTTTCTTTGTCTCCCATCCTCCTTCATTCTCTCTTCCAGAACTTGGTTCGTGGCATCGGTCGACAACTCCGCCATGGTGAAGCTCCACATCCGGTATGCTGCCGATCGACTCCAAGCACAGAGGAGATGAACCACTGTGGAGGTCTCTTAGGCTGATCTAGGCAGGTGGATTGATCGGCCAATCTGTCTACCGCCATCAACGGCACTGCAGGCGACCTCCTGGGATTGGCCTCCTCCTTTTTCCCCCATCATTCCCTTCTCTGGGTAACTGATCCAGGAGAGTTGGCTCCTTCTTCCTCCTCTGTTCGCCGACCTGAAGCCAGACGTGCCAGAGTAGAGAAGCCTCTCCACCATCAGTTCCCTGATCGTTGTCCAGCATCGGGGAGGCATCTCACCTCGGCTGCTCCATCAATTACGCCCAACGCATGGTCTTTCTGCCTAGTCTCTCTGACAATGGCTCCATCTCAGTAGCAACCCTCCCTTCCATGCGTCGGACAAAGCTGCCGTGGGGGTTTGAGTTGTGAAGGAGTAGATCGGCACTGGAAGACACGAAACCTGAATCTATCTGTGAGTGGACCAGTCTACAAGAAAGGTCCCGTGGCCTTCTTCTCCTTCTTTACTTGGGTTACAAATAGCCTGGTGTCAAGTTTCACAAAGGAGGACCTCTTGTAGACCAAGCTACCTTCCATCTATTTTGTTTGCCTTGGTCCTAGTGGAAGCTTGGATATGTGTTGCTCTAGTCTTTCTCCATTGACCTGCATCATAGAAATGGAAGGCCCCCTTCTTATTTTAATGGTTTGGAGTTGATGCACCTAAAATTCTGAACCGATATGTCCCTGCATCTTTATTTGGTTCCTTTAGTCCCATCCTTGGGCAGAGGAAGTTTCTTTGAATATTAGTTTTATTATGAGACGGGATTCGTGCTGTCCTCCTCCTTTGTTTACTGTCTATGGATGGTCACCATGAGAAAATCTTCTCTGTGATACCAACAACAGCAAAGCAGCCTTGTTGACAGATCTTCCCCTGCTGAAGAGTCTGAGTCTCTCAAACTGCTGTGCTGAGTACCTATTGTGAACCATGGAACCCAACCTCAGTTACTGCTAGCCATCAAATACATGTCCTACCAGATTTGTTGCCCAGCGTGGAGGGGCAATTGGAAGCTTGTGGAATTGTGGAATTCGACCATCTGCCCGTAAAGGTTATTGTCCTGCTCTTTACTTGGTTAAACTGGTGGATTAACCTGCTCATTCTAGAATGTTTAAAAACCTTTTCATGCTAGTATAGTGGGTGCCTGAACTTGTTAAATTCCAATTATCATTTCAATTGAGTGATGTTGCTGCTGATTTATGTGCGAATTTTGTGAGAAATAACATGGTCCAACCCTTTACTCTGTCACGTTTGATATTCGGAGTGATCCCTAATCTACACTGGTAGTTCCCAGCTACGTTTGATCTGTTGTGTTGCTTTTGAATTTTGCATGAGATGTGCTATGCGCTTGAAACTTCACCCAATCGTTCCTTTGGAATTGTTGGTTGTCATCGGAAAATGCTAGCAATTGTATGTTTATTGTTTATGTTGATGCCTCATTGATATTGCTCGTCACATTTTAGTTACATCCCGCATCAGAAGTCCATGGAAAACAAATCATAATAACAGTAGATGTAATAAAAAGGGCATCCCAGTGCCATGAGACTTCCAACATTGCGAAGCCTTATCCTTAATTTTTTGCAAAGTGGTTGTTTCTGGGTTCAAACCCCATGACCTCTAGGTCACAGGGGAGCAGCATTACCAATATGCCAAGGCTCTCAGTCAATAATGATAAATACAGTAGCTCAGACAAATAAATTAAATAAACAGTAGGAGTTCAAACCTTTGAGAGAACAATTCCAAGCACTTCTTTGCAAATTGTTGCTAAACTCTTCGTTTCTTTTGGAGGTCTTTTTCCTTTACTACTGTTTGTAAGATAATGGTATACACTGGTTATATCAATAAAGGGCTCAACCTGTGCCACATAAAATTAGAAAAAAATCAGATATTTCTTAACTATCATGCAAGATTAAATCTCACCCAATAATCAAAGTACTAGAACAAAATTATTTGGCAACAAAGTATCCAATCTAGAATGCAACTGATGTCCTGATGCCTTCCTCAAAGCTATGCTACAGCTGGATGTAAAATTCTCAATTTTATATATACGAAGATTTTGAAACATGTTAATCTATAGCATAACATTCACGCTAGTCCAATAACAAAGTATATCAAGTAGTGATGCAGCCAATTTTTAACCAATCGGAATTCTACCTCATTTAAATGGGTATAACTTTCAAATGGAGAATCCGATTGACATGATATTTGCTGTGTTGGAAAGCTGAAAATTCTCTATAATCCTGCCTCCTCTATCTTTTCGAGATTCGACTGTTTTCTACGTCAAAACAAGTTCTGACATGAAGACATGAAGAAGTGTCTGAAATTATGGAACTGTCATAATGCAAATTTCTTCTCTAGATCTTTAGTTCCAAGTTGAAGTCAGTTGAAATTGAGTGGTCTGCATGTGGAATAAGTAAGAAATAATTTAGAAAGTCTTTGTAAGAAATAATTAAGAAAGTCTTTGTTTACAGTTAGGAAGAGTAGAAATTATTTTTCAAGTAAAATTAGTAAGTTTCTTCTCTTTTATGATACTGTTTGAGGTCTAGAATAGATGATTACTAATTTTGAGTGAATTTTATGTTATTTTCCCAAACAGAACAGGTTGGCAGCACTAATGAGGTGTCCAGTGGGACCTATGTGCCTTCTTCCCCCCCCGCTTTCCCTCCCTGACGGTGATTCATAGATAGCTGACCTCCTCTCTGCTTTATATAATCCCCTTCTCTTCCTCACTTGGACATTGGAACACACAAAAAAGGAGCAGAGACCTGTACACCATGCAAAGACTCTTCAGGATCCCTGACCTCAAGGGTTTCTCCAAGGCTTCCATGACTTCGAGTTCTTAAAGAACATTCCAAGTATTCTTGCCTCTTCATTGTAATCAAGGGACTTATTTATAATAAAAGCCTCTTTGATCCTATGAGACCCATTCACTTGTGTGGTTCCAGATCCTTACTGGATCCTAAATGGGCCATGGGTATCAGTCTTTGGCGGACTTAGTTTGCACTTGATCAGATTCAAGCTTAGTCCATAAGCTAGACCATGGTCCACATGGTTCTTCCAATACCTAAATTACCCCTAGCCTCACATTTAGCTGTAAGACGATTAGATAAACCCTAACATATACCATAATGTCCCATTTGGTATCAGAATAATTTTAGTTGGAACAGGCTCACATCATTTCACCAATCTATCCTTAATCTAGTGTTATTTGGTAGCGAATTATTCAAGCAGAAAAAAGGTTGCTAAGAACACTTGGATCACTTATTCCACTTAAAAGGAGAACGATTTATCTCTAGATTTAACCATAAAAGTGGGGATAAGTTAAACTTATACTACTTTGCTCTAACATCAAATGGGAGCTCAAGTACACCAAACACCATTGACTTGGCTTAATATCCATCATCTAACGACCTAACTAAATATCCAATATGTCCTTCCCCCCCATAACAAACTAAAGACCTAATACATCCAACCTCAACTAAATGATCAAAATACCCTAACCCTTATGATCTAAAATAACTAAAATATGTTTAAACCCCAAGACTTCGTCCAAGATAACTTACATAAAAAAACTCCAAAAATCACTTATATGAATGAAACATCTCCCAAGATCTAAAAGTCATCCAAAATAACTTAAATGCCCCTCGACTCTAACCTTGACTTAAAATGACCTAACAATCTCTCAAACCTTAACATCAATCTAAAATGACCAAAATACCTTTCAACCTTGAAATTCAATCTAAATTAATAAACTATCCTCAAAGCCTTGACCCAACACCTTAAAAGTTCCCTAAGACTACCAAAAGCTCCCTAAAACACTCAAATCATTTTAAATCATAGAAAGTCCATTAAACCCTAAAGCCACCAAAAATAAGTGCAATAGGCCCCTTAGCACAAGCTGGTCACCATGACACCAAGCCCTACCTGAATGATTAAAGCAGCATAACTTCAGTTTATTCAGGCCACCATTTCATTGGCCCTTTCTCCTCTGACAGAGGACCTTGGTTTATGTTAGTTATCTCACTTGCCTCATAGCAAACATGAAGACACATGGCTATTTAAAATGCTTTCTTCCTTCATCCAAAGCTTCTATGTCTTCAATAGAACTGCCTCTTAACACATTTGAGTAGTCAAGGTCAAAACTTCTGCAGTTTGGGCCCAGAGAAACAAATTGACAGCACAAGATAAAGGAGGCATGAATAGGCATGCCATATGCGCAAAAATGGTAGTCACAATATGAACACAGCAATCAGATGAAGTTGACTGCATCTATTTCTATCTTATAAGATACAAAACAATAAAATGAGATAGTTCAAACTTCCAGGCACTTGACATAATGTGCTTAAAATAAAATGAATATATAAGTACAAACATGTACACAAATATGTTGATCATTCGACTCAGACTGGTCTATCAAAATCCAAGTTTTTATATTGAAACTAACAACCATGGCTTATTGTTATTTTACTAGTGCCTTTCTTTAATGCAGTTTTGAATATACACAGTCGGCTAGTTGCCCATTGGGTAATTGGAGAAACACAGTCATCTCTCTCTTATGGGAGGGGCATTAGGTGGAAGAGTAATGCTTGTTGAACTGAGGGTCAGAGCAGCAAGCTGAGTTATCTTGCAATGCGAGATGTCATTGATCCACCTAGGCAGGGGTCACATGGGCTGGGCAACTTTTTCCACAAGTGGCCTAACAGGCATCAAATGCAAGGTGCAAAGTTCTTGATGCGACAAATGTATGTACGCTGGACAAATACTTCATGGGAATGACAAACACTATTTGTCACGCCCACGAAGCATTTGTTACTCCTACAAAATATTTGTCATTTCTATGTATCTGTGTACAATTTTTTTGGCATGACAAATATTTTACAGACGAGACAAATACTTCGTAGGCATGACAAATAATATTAGTCATGTCCACAAGGTATTTCACTCTGAAAAGTATTTGTCATCCCTACTCATGTGTGTACAGATTTATAGGCATGATAGATATTTTTCAGGTGTGATAAATGTTCCGTGGACATATTTGTCATGTCTGCGAAGCATTTGTCACACGTACATACATTTGTAACGCCCAAAACTCTACAGCAGCCATTAATGCTTGTGAAGCCACTTGTGGAAAAAGCTGTCCAACCCATGTGACCCATGCCTAGGTGGACCAATGACATCTTGCACTGCAAGATGACTCAACTTGCTGCACTGACCCCAGTGCAGCAAGCATTACCCTAGGTGGAATGTGAACTAAAAAAGGACAGCCCTCAAATCTTGTTGATGGAGAGATGGTAAGCAGCAAAGCAAGTGGACTAAACCAAGTCCTCTTATGTTATGAATTTTGTTTTCCAATAAAGTGAGAACATCACATATCAACAAAGGCACAAGCCATCATTTCTCTTCCTAATGCCTCTCCTGTTTTAGTTTTTTAACAGTTTTTCTTGGGATCATTATAAAATGCTGACATCTATTTTGTTAATTGCTTAACCTAGATTATAGTATTATCCTTTTAACAAATTTGAATAGATGCATATTCCATATTACTTCTGTGCATTCTATATTGCCAGTAAATGCTTGTCAGCAGCATAATTTGCTTCTTCCAAGTTATTAGCCACTCTCCATGACTGGAAACAAAAGAGAAACCTTATGCTGCAAAAGATAAACCAAAAGGAATAACTGTTGCCTTGTGTTCTTAAGGTTTGGGATGCCCGCGATGATTTTAGCCACCTCCTTCGGTGGCCAACTTGACTAATCCAGCCAGCGAATCAGATTTGACAATCCCCAGGGAGAAAATAACAAGCATAAAAGTAGAACCATCAAAACACTTGACACAGGATTACGACTAGTATAAGCCACACTTCAAGAGAACATCTTTAAACCCAGAATCCAAGAATACAACCCAAAATGATAAGGAACAGGTAGTGTTACACAAACAAGGAGCGTAAGATGAGATTTGTTACATAAATTGTGGCATCCATTCTGAATTTATTATTAATTTCATGAAACTAAAGATGAAAGTAGTTGAGCAAGCCAGTGTCCTTCAGCATGGGGTCCAAGTATCCTGTTCCATTATGCCACCAGGATGAGAAGAAGATACATCAGAAGAACCCTCTTGTACTCTAGGGATAAATAGTTAACATTTCCTCATCCTCGCAACCCATTTAAATGTCTTAATATGATTAAAGATCAAGCAAACTACAGAGTGATGCCTTAAGATTGAGGCACTGTGTTCAGAAGCTTGTATGAACTTGCGAAGCATAATCTACCTATAAAATGCGTATTCTAATAATCATAACCTACTGACATTTGAACAAGCCCGCAAGATGCAAGTGCCAGAGCAAACAACAATCTCCACATTACCATTTAGCACCCATAAGATGAGAGTCTAACACTACATTCAGAAATCAAAACCCCGAGATAACCCATCACAGAGTTAGCAAAATTAAGAACACAACACCCACTACGGAAAAGGAAAAAAAATATATTTATAATTATCATCTAACAACTTTTGGAGTGCAATGCACAATTCATACAATAGCTCCTCAACTCCGCCAATCAAAGAGCTAGAACGAGATGGGGGTGGGGGGTGAAGACCTTATCGAAGCCGGGGTGGCAACCATGGGATGAGAACGTGGAAGACAAGTAGACGAGGTCCTGCTTGAAGCGGAAGCCCAGCTTCAGCACGTGTGGCGACTCGAACACCTCCCTCAGCATCCCCCACACGGCCACCAGCGGCAGCGAAAGCAGGTCCACCAAGAACACCCGCGGCCCCCGGTGGTCGCCGGCAGCCTCCCCCGCCGGATCGGGCGCCTCTCGGCAGGCGATCTGCAGGAGGGTCACCCTGGGGAACGACTGCGAGGAGGTGGGCGCGGAGGCGGCCTCTCCGCCGGCGCCATCGCCCCGGTGGCGGGAGGAAGGCTTCCACTCGGCGTCGAACCCGACGACGGAGGCGCGGGCGAGGGAGCGCTGCAGGAGGGCGTACTCCGGCGACTCTGCCGCCGTGACCAGGTGGATATCAACCGGGAGCATGGCGTCCCTCGAGGCCGATCTGGCCGTCGTCTCCCGTTCCGTCTGCATCGTCGGCGCCGTCGTCCTCGCACTGAGCTTTTGTTTTCACTTTTTCTTTTTTTCTTTTTTTTACCCTTTTCTTGCCGGTGTCGCGTCGGTCTTTTGGCGGTTGGCGACTCGGAGGAGTCGGTAGCCACTGAAACATCTACCCGGGGAAGACGTCAGCCGTTTGCTGTGGTGGCGGCGCTGGCTGGTCTGACTCGGTCCGCGTCTACACTCAGTTGAGGGCGAATCTGATCCAGATTGTGACTCTAAGGTCATTGTAGAGGTTCGGATCTAGAATGCTGGATCCGCCACTCGATTCCCCATGATTGAACGATTAGATGGTGGACAATTACATAAGTCTATTTATGGACTAAAATATGAGATTTGATGAAACACTCAAATCTCACAGTTAGCATGAAGATTAACCGTATGTGTACAAGAAAGTCAGTGGGAGCACAGTAATTTTTCTTATTCTTTATGTTGACGACATTTTACTCATTAGGAATAATATAAGAATGTTGTCGTCTGTGAAAATTTGATTGTCATCTAACTTCTCCATGAAAAACTTGAAAGAAGCATCTTATATTCTAAGGATAAAGATTTATAGGAATAGATCTAATAAGATACTTGACTTATCTCAATCTATGTACATAGACACAACTGTTAAAAGGTTTAACATACAAGATTTTAAAAGGGGTTTCATACCGATGAGACATGAAATCTATCTGTCTAAAAATATGTCACCAAAGACATCTAAAGAGAGAGTACATGAGTAAAGTATCTTATGCTTTAGCTATTAGGTCTATCATATACGCGATGCTATGTATTCAACTTGACGTGGTGAATGCTTTGAGCATAGCCACATATATCAAGCTGATCTAGGTCCACAATATTAGACAGTCGTGAAATGTATCTTACGTACTTAAGAAGGACTAAGAATATATTTTTAGTCTATGGAGGTTCTTATTTGAAAGTTATAGGATACACATATTCTAACTTTCAATCAGATCATGATGACAACAAGTCCACATCAGGATATATCTTTACTCTGAATGGTGGAACGGTGAGTTAGAAGAGTTTCAACTAGAGTACGACAATCGACTCTACTACTAAGGCAAAATATATTGTAGCTTTAGAAGCAGCAAAGAAAGTGATCTAGATGAAAAAATTCATCATTGAGATCGGGATTGCACCCAGTATTTTTGATCTTGTGTCCTTATTTTGTGACAACAATAGGACAATAGTGCAAGTTAAGGAATCCATGTATCATCAAAAGTCAAAGTATATTATGCAAAAGTTCCACTTGATCAGAGAGATTATTTCTCGAGGAGATATTCTTATGGAAAGAGCTTCATCTAAAGATAACATTGCAGACCCACTGACAAAGCATTTGGTTCAAGAAATTTTTAAATGTCACTTATATGGGATGGGAATCAAATATGTGAGTGATTGACTATGATCTAAGTGGTAGAATGAAGGAGTTAGAATGTCCTAAGCTAATCATGGACTTAATTCATGTGATTCTTATTCAACAATAAATAGTGTTTCTCATATATATATATATATGTGTGTGTGCGCGCGCGCGCGTATGCAATGAGAGTTAAATCATAAGGAGTTGTGATAATGGGATTAACTCTCTATAAACATAAGTCTTAAATTATTCTCAAGCATAGAATACTCGAACTGGATATCGAGTATTTGGACAGACTGATACATGTTGTGTATGCTCATATGATGAGAGTGGTTGGTCTCATAACCAACAATATATAGACATTGAGACAAACATGTAGGTACTAATTAGTTAAATGAGTTCACTGAATTGATAACTGTCAACTAGGATCTTCTGTGTCACAGTAATACGGTGGGTACTGAGTGATCAAGATGGAATAGCCCATAATAGTCTATGCTTGTTTAAGTTTCTGGCCAGGATTAATGGGATTATCGAAAAAGAAGTTTTCCGGTATATCATTGAGTAATCGATCAACTTAAGTGATTGAGGAGTTTGACAGTTAATCATACTCCGTCATCACTGTTAAGTTTTGTGGACAAAGGATTACTTTCATACAATAATTCGTAAATATACATGTTCCGATAGTGGGATGATGATCTTCGACATCTCCTGAGATCACGAGGTGTTGCTTGGTGCCATTCATGATCGAAAAGTTTAATTCATTTGATCATGAGATGACAAATAAATTAATTTAACTTTAAAAGATGTTTTAAAGTTAATAGGCCTGCAACTAGGTTGATAGTCAGGCCTAGATGGTCACAGACAAGGATTTACGTATGACTGGGTTTATAGAAGTTTATATAATTTTTTTGGACTCTTATGTAACAGTCGGAATAATATATATAATAGTGGAACATAGAGAAAAATCCTAACCAGCATGTGGGTCTCTCTCTGGTTGTCCCTCTCTCTCTTTCCCTCTCTGGTTGTCCCTCTCCTCTCTTTGGTGGTGAAGCCAACGCCGATGACGTGAAGGAGATCCCATCTGCGTGTAGATTCGTGTGGATAACACGTCTAGAGGCCATGTGCATGTGCGGCTACCCTGTCCTACAGATCGTCTACGATTTGAGGAGATTTTCGATCTCTGTTCATTCATCTCCACGTTTCCGGGAGATTTTTTTCAACCCCATAAAGGTGAAAATCGCTCTTTCTCAATTTTTTGAGTTGTAATGGCAAGAACACCACGCCTTGATCCTGTTGCTCGTTGTTTTTATTCCTCTACTGCATCTCACAAGCATTTTACAAGAATGACCTTATTTAACTCCCAATTTTTATGCTTTGACTTCAAGATCAAGTTTAGTGATTATGATGGACTTGATTAAAAGTATCAGAGTAATTTCCACATATATGTCATTCCATCGCCTAATTCCATATGTATCACATGCTATCTATTGAATTCATAACTACATAAATGCCATAGTAATCAACCAAGAATTACGAGGAGTTACGTCAGCTTCGTTCATATTTGTGTTTACAATCATGATCACATTCATATTTATATTTGGGTTTGGAATATAATCCTACAGAGTTAATGCTGCTATATCCTTCTCGAATTTCTGAATATCCTTGAAGAGGTGGCAAAGAAATAGGCCAACTAGGATACGTCATCACGATGCCACTTGTTCCAATCCCTAGTCAAGGTGTGCATACAAATGGTCTCCCTATTGCTCCTAGTCCAACATAAATTTTTAGACCCCATCAAAAGGGCTAAGATCAAAAGGTTACAAGCTAGTGAGTAGTCTTTCAAGCAAAGTCTCTAAAAACATAACACACGACTATGAATTTCTTAAATAAAGTAAGCATCACATGGTGTCTCATTAATCAAGGTGCAAGCATGCTCAAATGTAAATAATCTATTACATTACATTCATTAAATGTAAATTCGAAGTCAAAGGACGAGATCTAGGGGTCAAAATATCTCATTCCCCCTTCAAAGCACAATTTTGGATCAAAACGGTTGAGTGATCACTGAGAATTGGTCGACCTTCTAGCTTGAGAGAACACAGACAAAAAATTGTTAGAAAATTGACAGAAATGGTCAACCATTTAGGCCAATTTCTGCTGACCCGATAGTAAATCCTATTGGTTGATTTCCAAGTTCCAACTTTAAATCTAGGGCACTTAAACCCTATACAACTAATTCAAGAACTCTTTAAGGATATTAGATTATTAAATGTTAACTATATCAAACCTTAATTGAAGCACTACAAAAGCTACATTAGTCAAAACATTCACTGACTGTCCTATTTTCGAGACAACTATACACTTATAAAGATAAAGTTGGATCTCACCCATATCAGAAGCAAGTGCCATGAAATTTAAATCGCAATAACTATACTTACAGATCTATCAATTTCAAAATGTGCATGTAATTTCATTCATCACATGGATAACAATTAACAAGGCAACTTGAACAAAAATCTCATTTCTGGATTAAGCAGAACCATGCATGTTCATTGTATGAAATCTCTATCTAATACACATTCACATAGTAGATCATGAACTTAAATGTTAGGATCAGCATGTTAGACATCACTTCTAACACTTGCAAGCCCATCTACACATTTAAAATCAACATGCATGCAGGAATTTGAAAAATTTAGTCTATGGACATCAACCTACCTCAGACTTGATCTCTACCCACTTAAAGGACCTTGAATCCACTTAAGCCACTATCAAGAGAAGGGGTAGAAAGGAAGGTTGAGGATCATCCATGAGCTCCAATAATATTTCTTGCGTTTTCATCCTCCAATTCTCCACTCAAATTCCACAAGGGACGTCACTTGGGCATCTAAACTTCAATTCATGCTTCAGGAATCGCTCAACACCTTCTTCAACATTAAGGTCCATCTACCTCTCCATAGCCATGGGTCTCAAAGGAATGATTTGGAGAGAGAGAGAGAGAGAGAGAGAGAGAGAGAGAGCTGGGGTTGAGCTCCCCTCTCACTATCAAATAGGTAGAACAATTACATAAGAGCCCTCCATTTTGCCAGATCTTCTTCTCCACCCAATGGCCACTAAATGGGCCATCCAAAATTTGCTTAAATGAGACAAATATCCTTCTAATAGGCCCACTAACCCAACCACAATTTAACTTCCCAAATCCATTATATTTCCAACTCACAAGTCCCTCCAATTATGCGAATCCATTGAAAAACAAAGCAAGTCCAAAACTTATTAATTCTTAACTAGTCCCATTAATCACACAATTATCGCACATCAACTATATAAAACATAACTAATCATAATAGAATATATTTAATTCAACTAAGGTCGGTCCAATGGCGAGTCAAACTGCAGTCAAAATGGCCAGGCCAAATTGGAAATCATGAGATAAAGAGGCGAGTTATTGCACGACTTCTACTGTAGTTATATAAATTTGGCACGAATAATATTCATTCACTTTTCTGTAGTGCTAGAATAATCCATACTGTAGATACTCTAACACTCACATGAACCTGAACAGGCTCGTCCTCGGTGACTGAGCTTGGGCTTCCACTGGATAAGCCCAGTCCATCACCAGATGTTTTAGATTAGATGGAAGCACACTTAAAAAGAGTAATGTTTGCTGTTGAGGGTCAGTATAGGAAGATAAATCTTCTTGTAATGGGAAATATAATTGGTTCACTTAGACATATGTCATATGAGTTACACAACTTTTTTCACAAGTGACTTGATCAGTATTAATTACGGATGTAAATTTTTTAGCACGACAAATGTACGTACGTATGATTCTCCATGACATGTCGATGAAGTATTTGTCACACTTGAAAAATATTTGTTACATGTATGTATAAATCTGTATGCACGTGCGTAGACATAATAAATATTTTAGGCGTGACAAATACTTCATGGACGTGACAAATACTATTTGTCATGCCTATAAAATATTTATCATGTTTGCACATAAATGATAAATATTTTTTAAGTATGACAAATACTTTGTAGACGTGATAAATAGTATTTGTCATGCGTATATACATTTGTCATGTCTATAATTATGTATCAACATTTAATATTTGTTAAGTCACTTGTGAAAAAAATTGTCCAACTCATGTGACTCATGTCTAACTGGACTAATGATATCTTGCAATTATAAGATGACTTAACTTGTTGTACTGATATTTAGTGCAGCAAGTATTACATCATGTTTGCACATAAGTGATAAATATTTTTTAAGTATGACAAATACTTTATGGACGTGACAAATAGTATTTGTCATACGTATATATATTTGTTACGTCTACACATTTAATATTTGTTAAGTCACTTGTGAAAAAAATTCTCCAACCCATGTGACTCGTGTCTAACTGGACCAATAATATCTTACATTATAAGATGACTTAACTTGCTGTACTGATATTTAGTGCAGCAAGTGTTACTCACCCCGAAAATATAGACACATATTTTTTATAATTCTACTAGATGACAAGAAATGACAACAACAAACTTTCGCAAATCTATGGTATTATAACTAGGCAGTTTGAAAAATGCTTGCTACAATGAACTTAGGTAATGTTGCCGAGGCAATCACTGTCGGACTCCGGAGGTGGAATCCGATAACCAGTCGGCGACCGAGAGCCGAGGGAGATCCGGACCGAGGGGGATGAGTCGGATAAAGATTGTAGCTCCTACAGAGAAAGAGAAACCAGTCAGGAAGGGGCCCGGGTCCAGGCTCGGAGGAACCTCCTCCGATGGTTAAGTCAACAATAGGTTTAATGAAAGCTTTGATGTTTAAGAGAGAAATGAAGGCTTAATCAATTGTGTATCTTTTCCGCATTGAATAGTGTCTCTCTTATAGTGGGAGATGAGGTTCCTTTATTGTGGCGAGCTATGTAAGACTATCGGAATTGACGGGAAATTCTGATAGTACCCTGAGAGCTAGTGGGCTTAAAATCAGTAAGCGGCCGATCGAAATTGGCCGGATCAGTCTCGGTCCTTTACATATCTGGGCCGAACTTGAGCGATTCATATTTCGCTACGCAGTGGGTTGGACCCTTGTTAGCCTAATAAATGTCTGGACCGGATCAAAACAGGCTACCCTTGGTAATCGGGCCGGGTCCATATCGGCCCACGAATACGGGCCGCCGCTAGTGACTGAACGGCGCCTGACCCATTCTCGAACTGGGACTGGGCCGAATCACTAGGCTTAGCTGAATTTTTCCCCATCATTAGGCATTACGGTGAGCATTCCTCAGAAAGTTTTCCGAGACGGTGACACTGCGGCCGGCGAACCAGTCGCAACATTATACCCTCCCGCGCATGTGCTAAACCATTTGGGCCCATTCGTGACAAATGAACGCATCCAGAACAAGAAGATAGCATACGGGTTTTGGGCCCTTCAACGTTGGGCCCTTCAACAGGAAATATTTCTCCTTTTTAATAAGTTTTCTCGCTTTCTGTTTGCGGCCAAGAAGTGCAACAGTCTGAACGTGCTATAGGGAAATGTTATTTGCCTTTTTTAAGTGCATTTCTCTGTATTACGCTAGCCACCCCTGGATTGATGGAGGCCATTCATCTGGACTACCACATAGACTGCGAGAAAAGATTTCATGATATAACGTGAGAAGGTACATCAAATATCTTCAGAGAGTGAGTACAGCATCAACCATGCTGCATGCATAGGGTAACATTTCCTCAAGAGAGTAGTAACGGCTCCCCACATGTTACTTTCTAACGTACCACCTTTCCCTGTGAAAGCACCGAAACAAGACTGCATTCAGCTCGAACCACTTCTAGCGCACAGAATCCCTCCATAGTTAAGGCACATACGTGTTCTTCTCTGGTACACCAACCCACACCACCCACAAACCATCGGCTTCACTATAGTCCTTGACGGCGGTCGGCAGCTTGCTTTCCAGGGGCACCCCTGAACCAGAAGGGATCCATGCACCCAAAGGAGTAAAGAGTTCGAGTTGGTCCCAGGGCAGGGAGGCATTGGACCGAGATCTGTGCGGATGCCATTGTACTGTCTCGACACAATGACGAGCTGCTTGCATGAACGCTTCGTAGTTTGGCAAGAAGAGAACGATTAATCCGGCGACTGGCGAGACGGACATACTTATTCCTTTCTTATGTATGTCCAGATCGTTTCATTGTAATATTGGACCGGACTCCAGTAGTCGTCAGTCTTAATGGTATGTATAAAGTAAGTTCGTTATTTGAGACGCATTCCGTTACAGTTGACAATTTTTTCTTTGTTTCTGATTTCCTAAATTTTCAATACAATGAAGAATACTTGAATACAACCAAAAGCACAAAATTACAATTATAAATTAAAATACACCTTAGTGTAATATTTGTATAGTGATTTAGGTTGTATCAAGGTGCACATTGAGGTGCATTTTAAATTAATCTTGTGCTCTTCGATGTGTTTAAATATTCTGCGTTATAATAAAATATGTGAAATCGAGAACAAAAGAAAAGTTGTCAACTATGATGAGATACATCTCGAATGTCGAACCTACTTTACACAGCATCTTGAGACTGATGACTGTTAGAGTCCGGTCTAATGTTACATTGAGATGATATGTACTCTTCTTATGTGAACCCCTAAGGAAAAAACACAATGAACAGCTACTTGGATCCTATCTGGATGCTTAAGTACTTGAATAAGGGAACTTTGCCATCTAACGGGTCCACGATGAGAAGTATGCTTTGCTATCTAACGACGACCCAACTCCGGCGTATATGAGACAACGTGCCGCACGGCTAGCAGTACATGTAGGAGACACATAATAGAAATGGAACCTCAAATAAAGTGGTAGATCATATCTTCTATACCCACACCTAACTTGGCTGCACTGAAGTGTACGTACACCAACCCTTTCCTTGCAATGTACTTGCATGAAATGGAGCTACCACCGACGAGTCCAAAGCACGTAAAGACAATGGAGAATTTGGAGGCTTACATAAACACTGCACATGCATAGTGTATTAGTCTACTAGATAAGGGACAAGCTATCCTTCGTCGTTGGCCACATTATGATCTCTAGGAAGAATGCAGGCTTGGTTCCCCTAGGGAGAGAGAGAGGGTGGAGAGAAGAAGCACAATTTTATGACCAATTCAATGCACCGATCCAGCTCGTCAATGGTCGAGTTTGGAGGTCCACACCCTCTCTTCATCCCCCCTTCTTCATTTCTTCATCTCAGGTCCTTCAGCTGTCAGACTTGCCCATCTCCTCAAAGTTGCACATAAAGGGGACCGCACTAGCAAAGCTATCCCCCAATCATGCAGAATGAAGATCTTTACAAGATAGATGCCAAAAGCTTCTTTGATCAATGTTGACGTTTGATGTCCTCTGCAGTCGAACACCCACGGTAGATATGCACTGCAATCGTGGGTGAAGGACGTGTCAAGAAATGTATACATAATAGGAAAATGATTTTGTAACTCTTGCATTTTGACTCCACTTTTGACATCATACACATAACACATATAGCATAAATGAGCGTCACAAATTTTACTTATATATTTGTCATTCATTCACCTTAAAATTTGTACTATGTGTGTGGTGTCAAATGTAAGAATTACAAAACCATTTTCCTACATAAGGTGCTACCTTACCAACAGTGCGTGAGTCTCTGAGCTTATGTGTTTGTATTGGGCTGGACAGACGGCAGTGTCAGGCTGTCAGAGTGTAAATACTAGTGCAAATTTGGATGGTAGTCTGTAAGTGAGAGAGGGGGAGGAAGTTTTTGAAGAAAATATTTCTTCGGGAATCGAAAACTAAGGGGTTCTTCAAAAAAAATTCTTCTCACACTTATTGAGTTTAGTCTAATCCTGCACTTAGAAGATTCAATTTCGGCTGCAGGGACTAGTGGCAGATCTAGCTGGTTTCAGTGGGTCCCGAGACCCTACTGAAAATTTAAAATTTTATTATAAGAGTCTTAATTTAATAAGATAAATTTTAAATTTAAGTATAACGTAACTCCATTGAATTTTTTAGATGACCCATATGACCCCAGTCTCATTCGGAGCTCAATTCTACTTAATTTTTTACATATTATTATGATTTATATTTATGATTTAATAAAAAATTCGTTGAGTGCATCTAGAGAAAAAAATCCTCACAACAAAGTATATCATTTTTATTGAAGTATATCATTTTTATAATGATTAAAATATATTTATATTCATTTTTTATTTTAATATTTTTAATATAACAAAAATAAAATACCGATAGATTTCGGGATGATCCGAGTGACCCCACTGCATCTATTTGTAATTTTCTGTACATGAGTGCATATAAAAAATTAATTCTGGCAAACTACACTCTGATTGCGTTTTGGCATCGATACCAAGCTTAATGTCTTAGCAACCATTGAATTTTCTTTCTCTTCATAAGAGAAACCGCTGCCATGTCACACGTAATGCAAATGAATCCTTCTCATGCATGCATGGCTTTTCGGTAATTTGATCATACCGTTCTCATAATACGTATGTTTTAACGTGCGGATCCGGTAAGGTAAGGTCCGACCCGGATACAGGTGAGATCCGGATCCATATTGTCGGATTAAGACTCCGATCCGAATGGACACGTGGCACATATGGACCTCCAGATTTGCATCCGTTTGTGCACTCAGGGACCCGAACACGGATCTCCCGCACTTCCGACCCCCATTTTTCAGTTCTGCTCTTCCGCTCCTCTCACGCACGTTTCTGTGTCCAGCTCACTCAGAGTCACTTTATGAAAATTTGCCTAAAATCCTATAAAATATGAGATTAAAAAACCATATTTTTAACCTTTGTTTATTTTTGATATATTTCAACACAAAAAAGCCATTTTCTAACATCCATTGGTAAGGAAAATAAAAATAGTCACTAACCTAACATACATGTTTTTTCTCCTACTATTACGAGCAGTGACTAGCTTCTTAACATACATTTTTTTCTCCTGCTATTACAAACAGTGACCAGCTTCATAACATATATTTTTTTCTAGAAAAGCGTTATGTAACCGGTCTTATATATTACATATCTCAGAAAAAAAGAAAAAGAAAATATATCCTTACAACGGATAGTAACCCGGTGTTGATTTCCTCATCTTCTTTCTTTCCTTAAATAGGTAATTAACCCAGTAGCTCAATTAATGTTGAATTCCTCCTCTTCTTTCCTTCCCTGCACAGGGAATTAACCCCATGAAACAGTAACAAATCAATCATTTACAGTTAGAAGTTACATCAAGCATGCCTGTTTCAATAGAAATTAAGTGCAGTATGTACCTGGACAATGGTGTGAAATTCACCCAGACATAAACATAACTACTTCTGGAAATAATAATTCTCAGATTTCTAAGGCATGATAATAAAAAAAATGCACTTAGAATCATGCAAAATAAATTGAAAGATTGCACTTCAGAAAATAAATTGTACCAGATCTAACAAAGTTGCATATGAGACAACCCTTCTTTAGAAATAGACCCAAATTGAACTTTTAGACACATTGGACGCTGGTGTTAAAAAGAACTCTTCAATGGAAATCCACTCAATCTGTGCAGGATGTGAACGCCAAAAATTACAGGACTGGAAGGGGTAAGATCTATTAAGATAGTTGTAGGGAATAATGGAAAAAAACTAGAACAGAAGAAAAAATGATGATTTCTAGTTACTAATGGGGTGTGATCTATTAAGATAGTTGTAGTGAACAGTGGGAAAAAAAACTAGAACAGAAGAAAAATGATATCTAGTTACTAATTGGCCATTTAGATTTTTTAAATCATTTCAAAAGTGAAGGATGATGTTTTTTTAGTTTTTTTTTCTTCAGGAATGATGCCACATATGACCCAAAATTCAATCTGAATTACTAATTTAGATTGTGTTTGGCTTCCAAGTACGTCTCAGATTGTGTTTGGCTTCCAAGTACGTCAATCTAGTCTTTGATATGTCATATTCTTCCATTGATATGTCAAAATATGCCAGACTTAGTTTCAGTGTTTCTATCCCCATCAGCACTAAACTTCAATCAGCTAACAAAGTAAGTTACTTGTTCAGCTATAATATTGTGGTTTGCATGTTTTTTATCTTAACATCATGCGCGCATTCTCTATTCTGTTAACTTGCATAAGGAAAAAAGTACACTGCATAAGGCATTGTTTATGGGAATCATGCATTTGGTCACATAAGAACCATTAAATCATTGAACTGGTGATGATAAATTTCAAAGGATTAAAGGTCAATCTTATTTCATGTTTTAAACTTTTAATAATCTTCACCACATTTGCTCGTTTCTTTAATTTCTTTTCCTGTGGTATATAAAGTTGTTTCCTCGTAGATGAAGTGCTACAGTCTTCCATTAAATTTAGATCCATGGCATTAAGGCGCCTACAAAGGCAACACAAAAATGAGAGTGGAGCATCTTCATACTACTAAAATTAACAAAGTGTTAGAGCAATGGAAAGAGTGAGATTAATATTTTTACCATATTGTGGTTCCTATTTCCATAGATTCACACTTGCCCCTAAGTCTAATAGAGCCTTATCAAAACTGTTCCCCTCAATAACACAAGAGATGAGTAGAGTCTTGGTATCTTTCATTTTTCTGAGCAATTGGTTGAGCAGAATGATGCTTACCTCTTCAGACAAGAAGACTTTCTTAGGTGTTGTTTTGGGTTCTCTCTTCTGAGTACAAAGCTCTTTAAGAAATTTGACATAAGCCGGCACATG
Organism: Zantedeschia hybrid cultivar; assembly: GCA_030544215.1. Lineage (NCBI taxonomy): Eukaryota > Viridiplantae > Streptophyta > Magnoliopsida > Alismatales > Araceae > Zantedeschia > Zantedeschia hybrid cultivar. The sequence goes on from JARZZO010000002.1 coordinate 65,646,572, forward strand.
TTGGATGTCATCTACCGGGATATGTTAATGTGGATATGTTTAAACAAGTCCATTAACTCTTCATTGCGGGCCTAGATTTGATGCTTCCATTTCTCCCTACTGGCTTCTGAGGCTTATGGAAAAGGGACTTTGGGCTTATAGTTATCAGAAGATTCCTCAATTCTTTATTTTCCTTTTTCCTGATTATGAATGAGAATGAGCTCTTCCTCTTCCTCATCTGCTTCCTGAGCCTGATCAAAAGTGGCCTGATTAGATCCCTGGTCCATATAAGGGTTCGGTGGAATTTTATCACTTTTCAAGGCCAAAATTGCTTTTGTATTTTCCAGCTGTGGGTCTTTTAGTGGATTTGGGCGTAGTTGAGGTTGGGCCTAACGAATAGGTAGGAGTGGTTGTTGTTGGAGACCCGGAAGATAGTTTCGTGGTTTTGCAATAGGTTGACTAGGTAATGGGCCTACTTCTCTCCCCATAGTCGTGTCAGCCATCTAGCTAAGTTGGGCCTCCAATTTTGCAATGGACTGTTGTTGGGTTATGACAAGTTGTTGCAGTTGTTATTGTTGTTATTGTTGGTTCATGAGAAGTTGGTGCAACATGTTGAATTTTTCATCACTTTGATTGGATGGTTGGTGAGGTGGGAGTTGATATGAGGGTTGAGGATACATGGTCTGAGCATTGTTGGGATGAAAATAAGGGAGTTAGGCCTGGGCCAGTTGACCCTTATTGAAAGTTTGGTTTTGAAAATGATTTTGTTGTTAAGTCTTATTTTGAAAGTTTTGTGTTGGTGGATTTAGAGCTTGGGTTTGCTGGGGTCTTCATAAGAAATTGGGGTGATTTTTCCAGTCTGAATTGTAGGTCTTAGAATATGGGGTCATAGTTGGACTTAGAGGAACTCTAGGCTGGTTGGACCTGCTCTTAGATAAAGGATGGAAATTAGGCTAAAGTAGGACATTCACTGACTTGGTGAGTTGGACTTGCACAAAGACTACGGGCCTCTTAGAAAGATGAGGAAGGATCTGAGTATGGTCTTGATGGTGGTTGTACATTCGATGCTTGATTGTTTAAAGCTAGAACTTGATCTAACTTTTGGGCCATCAAATCCATTTTGCTCATGTGTTGGGCCAGAAGGTCCACCTTGTCCAGTTTTTGGGCTATTGCATTAATGTCCATCCGAGGGTCAAATTCCCCCGAGTTTCTAACTTCACATAACCTAGCCCGCTTGGATGGCTCTAGTGATCTCTCATAAGATGAAAGTAAGACATGATTTATTAAATTTTCGGTCAGCATTTCAAACAAATCATATGCTTTCTCCTCATTTCTACTCATGAATGCTCCCCCACAAGTTGCATCTACCATCTGCGTATATTGTGCATCCAATCCCTCATAACGTGCCTGCACAATCTGCCACCTATAGTCCATGATGTAAACATTTCCTAAGAAGTTCTTTTAACCTCTCTCACGGCTCATGGATTTGTTAGATAATTGTGAAAACCCAGTTATGGCCCGCCTCATTGTGTTGGTTCTCCCTAGAGGATAAAATTTCTTCAATAATTCTTGTTACATTTCGACCCAGGTCTTAATGGACTTCTCTATTGTGCCAAGCCAATATTTGACATTGTCTTTAAGGGAGAAAGGGAATAGGATTTTCACAATGAAACAAATTTTAAAGATGTAGATAATCCTCTTAAAAGAAAGAGGAATGGTGTGAATCAAGCTTACCTCTGGTACTGTAGGCTTAGCCATATAAGTGAGGAAAGGCTTAGCAAGTTGCAAAAGGATGGATTTGTTGATCTATTTGATTATGAATCATATGAAACCTATGAGTCTTGCATTACGGAAAAGATGACCAACTCTCCATTTACTGGACATGAAGAGAGAGCTACTAAGTTGTTAGAACTCATACATTCTGATGTATTAGACCCATGTCCACTCAGGCCATAGGAGGTTATTCATACTTCATCATTTTACTGATGATTTCTCTAGGTATGGATATGTGTACTTAATGAAGTATAAATATAAAACCTTTGAGAAATTTAAAGAGTTTAAGAATGAAGTAGAGAAATAAATTGGAAAGAGTATTAAAATTCTTCAATTAGATCGAAGAGGAGAATACTTAAGTATAGAATTCACACAATATTCGAAAGATAATAGGATATTTTCCCAGTAGACACTTTCTTATACACCTTAGCTAAATGTTGTAGCTGAGAAGATGAATCATACCTTGTTAGACATGGTATGATCTATAATGTGCTTTGCTAGATTACCTTATCATTATGGGGCTATGCCCTAGACATAGCTACTAATTTATTGAACAAGGTTCCACCTAAATTAGTGTCTTCTACTCTATATGAGACATGGAAAGGAAAAAAACCAGTCCTTAAACATTTTAAGGTTTGGGGATGGCCGGTACATGTGAAAAGACACAGTCCAGACAAATTAGAGTTTAAGACTGAAAAATACAGGTTTGTGGGATATCCTTAGGAAACTTATAGATATTATTTCAACCAACCTAGCTATCAAAGAGCGTTTGTCGCTAAACGTGCTGTATTCCTAAAGGAAGAGTATATCTTTGAAAAAAATAGTAGGAGTAAGGTAGAACTAGAAGAAATTCTAGAACGACAAATAGGTAAGGTGCTGCCTCATAACTTGCTTAGATTGACATACATACTATTCGTAGGTCTGGCCATATACCTGTTGAACTAGACATATATGTTAGATATATCTCTGATGGAAAGAATAAGGTTCAGTACAATGAAGATGATAATCCCAAGACCTATGAGGAGGCAATAAATAGTATTGACTCCGAAAAATGGCAAGAGACTATGAAATCTGAGATAGATTTCATATACTCCAACCAAGTTTGGAACTTGGTAGATCCACCTAAAGATATTGCACATATTGGTTGCAAGTGGGTCTATAAAGAAAAATTAGAGTAGATGAAAAGGTTGAAACCTACAAGGCAGGACTGGTGGAAAGACAAGGCATTGGCTATGATGAAACCTTCTCACTAGTAGCCATGATTAAATCCATCAATATTTTACTTCCCATCACTACATATCATGATTATGAGATCTGACAGATAGATATGAAAATAGCTTCCCTTAATAGAAATCTTGAAGAAAAGGTATATATGATACAACCTAAAGTCTTCACATCCAAAGAACATCTAGATAAGGTATGTAGGTTTCTGAGGTCTATATATAGACTGAAATAAGCTTCCTGTAATTAGAACACAAGATATAATGAGGCAATTAAATCTTATGACTTCGTTAAGAACGAAGATGAACCATGTGTATAAGAAAGTGAATGGTAGTGTAGTCACCTTTCTAGTACCGTATGAGGATGACATACTACTCATTGGGAATAACGTAGTATGTCATTGTCAGTCAAAACCTGACTGTCTAAAAATTTCTCTATGAAGGACTTAGGTGAAGCATCCTATGTGTTGGGGATTAAGATCTATAGAGGTAGATCATAGAGGATGTTAGGCTTGTCCCAGTCCATGTATATAGACACCACAGTAAAAAAGTTTGGCATGAAAAATTCTAAAAGTGGTCTCATACCGATGAGACACTGTGTTTACCCCTTCAAGGAGAAGTCCCCTAAAACTCCTGAAGAGAGAGAGCATATGAGTGGGGTTCTTTATGCCTCTGTTATAGAGTCTATTATGTACGCTATGCTGTGTACAAGGCCTGATGTAGCATATGCTCTAAGTGTTACAAATAGATATCAAGTAGATCCAGGTGAGCAATACTGGATTGCTATGAAGTACATCCTTAAGTACTTGAGAATAACTAAGAATATGTTTCTAGTATATGAAGGAAATGAATTGAAACTTCGAGGTTACATTGACTCAAGTTTCCAGTGTGATAAAGATGACAACAAATCAACCTCAGGTTCGTCTTTATCCTGAATGGCGGGGTAGTAAGTTGAAAAAGTTCCAAACAAGAAATTGCTACTGATTCGACAACCGAGGCTGAGTATATTGCTACCATCGAGGCGTCTAAAGAAGCGGTCTGAATGAAGAAGTTCATCACCGAGCTGGGAGTTGTCCCAAACATTTCTGATCCTGTCCCTATATTTTATGACGCCAATGGGGCAATTGCACAAGTAAAGGAGCCGAGGGCTCATCAAAAATTAAAACATATTCTACGGTGTTGATCAGAGCAATTATAGCTAGAGGTGATATAGTATTTGATAGAGTATCATCTAGTGATAACATTGCGAATCCACTAACTAAGCCATTGTCTTAAAATGTTTTTGAGCGTCACCTTGATGGGTATCAGGAATGTAGGTGATTGGTTTTAGTGCAAGTGGGAGATTGATATAAATGTAGGCCCTACAAGCCAATCACATAAGATGTGATGGTATCATTTTATGTAATTATCTCATTCTTATTAATAATAAATACAATTCCTCATTACGTCTTATCATTTTATGTGCGTTTATCATTTGATATGATGAAGTCCTACAACACATGCGATGATGACTGAATCATAATGAGATTATGATAATGAAATCAATCATCTAGATGCATGTGTTTGAAATGTTCCTGATCATAGGATCTCCAAGATGGGACATTGAAGATCTAGATAGACCAATGCATGTGATACTTACTCATATAATGAGGGTGACTGATCTCATAGTCACTAGGTACATGTGCAGGTGTTCATTAGTGGAATGAGTTAATTGAATTGATCCGACCTAGAATGCCTGAATGGTCATCATATTGGCTATCAATCGGTGTATTCTACAGTCACAGCAGTATAGTTCGATCTTAGGCTTGAGTCACCAAAGATGTCTTGCTTGAGTGACACTGAGTATTTGATTACTGACTTAAAAATCTCAAGTTTGTAATTCTGTATAATTAGTTATTCAAACTCAGTGAGATTCTCGTAAAGGCAATTGAGTTGACAACATGGAATCATTTACTCTCGGTATGTCATCGGAGAGAGAATGTCCTATGGAATAATACTCGAAAATCTCTGGCAAGGGTTAGATAATTAAATGGAAAAAGAGTTTTCTCTTTAATTAATATCAAGTACAAGATTCCATTAGGTTAAGACATATCAGGATTTGATAGTTAAACCATACCCTAGTCTGATTGGGACATTGCATGGATGAGGTTCTATAGCTATGTGGTATTTGTAGACGAAAGGCTACGATTAGTGGGTTGCATATCCCTGATATCTTTTGGGATCATGAGGTGTAGCTTGGTGCCGTTCATGATAAGAAAACTCACAGAATTCATCATGCGATGATGAATTATCGATTATGTGATAATCATATTGAAATTCATTATAAGATAATAATTAATAATCAATTAAGTCAAATAAGTTGTTATTGACTTAATTGGCTGAAAACCAAATAGACAGATGGGCCTAGAGGGTCATACACAAGCGCGTTTTACAGATCTAGAGAGGTTTTAGTTTTTATAAACTTTTGGATTTTTATGAAAAATGCCAGGAGTCTATAAATAGTTACTGTGGAGGAACTCTAGCCAGACTTTAGTGTTTTCCACTACGACGAGCCGTCATCCTCCCTCCTCTCTCTCTGGAGCATCTCTCTCTCTCTCCTCTCTTTATTTATGGTGGAGTTGAGATCCATGGAGAGTTAGCGGACCGCAAATGATATCCAGATTGCCGCAGAAACTCATGTGTATACGTCTAGAGGTCGGACGCTTGAACGGCTCGCATTCTCGAGACTGACCATTCGTTCGTCTATGATTTGATGAGGGATTTTTATCCCTGTGATGGTGAAGATCTGATCTTCATATTTTGTTTATTGTTTTATTGCGATCTAAACACCCGAGAATTGATGTACGTGGATCGAAGAAGATTTAAATTAATTTTTAATTCTGCCGCGCCATCATTCTTCCTGCCACGATTTCTTATAGGAGCCACTGGTCACCGACCAACCAAGGAGGGACTGATAGTGACTGGCAGCCACAACCAGTGCCCTTGCTTGCCAGTTCCCCGCCCCCCTCCCCAAAATCTGTAGACATGCAGAATAAGAAAATTAAAATTTTTTTTTTTAATAATGTTTACACAAAATCGGGGTTATGTTATTTAGATTCATCACCATGAACCAAATAATTGAAAAAGATCAAATCCATTATGAGGAATCTATCTAGAAATTCAATTTAGATGAATGAAATGGATCAAAGTACTAACCTAACTCTGATACCACTGTAATTAGAGTCTATGTGTTTGAGCGTCACCTAGAGTCTGTGTTTATTACATAAAGGTGATTGGCTTTAGTCCAAGTGGGAGATTGTTAGTCTTAGGTGGCCTACAAGCCAATTTGACTATGTAAATCTCGTTCGTTTATTAATAAAAATAGCATTATTTCATTATGTGTAATTCATATTGTTATTGTCTCATAATAAAGTTCGTGAATATGTGTGTAGACACGCTAATTTTGACGTCATTTCGAGTAAATTTCATATCATATAATAATGCCTCAGAATGGTCTGATATTTAACCATTGATTAATTTTTATTGATATTTTTGAGTGTCGGGTTGAACAGACATGTTTAAGTTAATCAATTGAATTGATTTTAGCTCAAATTTCAGTTAAAATATGAATAATCCTAAAAGGCGTCGACCAATGTGGACGCGGTTTAGAGTTTATTCCTATTTTAACGTTTAAATTTGAATTTTAATTAATTGATTTATTATCTAAAAGGCGTCTGTTAGAGTCGACGCGTTTTAGGTTTCCTAAACTATTTTAACTTCTCTTCCGGATGTTTATCCTTATCTTAATTAGAGTAAAAGACGTCTACACATGTGGACGCGTTTTACCTGATAAAGATAAAGATAAGTTTTCCCGGATATTTATCCTTATCTTAATTAAATCTGAAAGACGTCTACAAAGGTAGACGCGTTTTAGATAATTACAGATAATGATGAATTAATCAGTAATTATCTGTCGATTAAGGTAGATAAATCCTAGATTTTTCTATGTTAATCGCGAACGTAGAAAATGCCTATAAATACCTTGCCTATCAAGGAGTTAAAAAAAAAAAAGGAGGGAGAGAATTATTGAGCCACAGCGTTATAGCGATTTGGAGATCGGAGCAACTACGTCGGAACGCCGGAGCGCTGCCATTTCCAGAAGTCGGCATCCCTCTTCAAGATCTTCATCTCTTCAAAGCTTCAACCAACTGGACTGGGCATAAGTTTTTCATATCTGAATTTCATCTTCATTCATTAGTTTCATTCTCTTATTCACTTCATGCAACACACACCACATCATCAATTTTCCAAAACCATCTGTTCTAAAGGGGTTTCAAAGCCATTTAAACAAGTGAGTTGCTGTTTAAACATGTTTATAATCATGGTTAACTTTGATATTTCTTCCATTTAAATTCTCATCAGTATTTCTTCTTTATTTTTCTGTCTCTCTATCTCTGCTGCATTCAACAACAACAACAAGAAATCAAAAGGGGGAAATCAAGCACAAAGCCAGGAGAACTTCTGGACGATCCTCAACATTCAACAGCAAGAACAAAAGAACAAGAAATGGCTCTCTTTCTTCAGCCGGCTGAAGGAGGGGAACCAAGGACTCATTCTTCCGCATTCGAACAGGTAGGCGATCAAACTCTTTTGAAGCTTTTTAGTTAAAAGTTTCTGGCGATCACTTCACTTTAGTTTCTGTTTTTAATAGGTTAATTTACTCTAAACAACATAGTTTTTTCACATAAATCACACGAGCAATTTTCAGCACCTACAGCTCTTTTTGGCGATCACGATGGGACTTGGTCTCGCCGTCTTTTAATTTCTTTTGTTCTTGCTATTATCATACCGGGCACCCACGGTGCACCATTTGTGTCTTTCGACACGTCCTCACCAATTGGTGAGTGTTTAGTTTAATTAGTTTCCCTCGTGCACCACGTGCACACCCCAGTGGCAAGATCTTGCCTCCCCTTGATTAGTTCAAAAAGCTGTTTTCTGTGATAAAATGATGTGTGATTGCGTGATTTCTTAGTTGTTTAGTTAGTAAATCATCCTGTTTAAAATCTGAAACTAAAAATCTTTGCATGAGTCGATTGTTTACTGCATTTTACCCTGTTTAAGGAGGATTCGACCCAGAAAATCCTTCTGAAAATCTGTTTCTGCGAACTAAAAAGCGTCCAGGAACAGCGACGCGTTTCAAAACCGCGTCAGCACTCCTAGACGCCTTTTAGCCTCCAGGTTTTCTCTGTCGTTTACATCTGTTTCTGCGAAATAATTAAGTTCTGTGTTTAATAGCGTCGACCATAATCGACGCGATTCAGACAGTTTTTAGTTATTTTCCAGGCTTTCTCTGCTGTTTGCATCTGTTCTCTGCGAAAGAATTAAGTTCTGTTTTGAATAGCGTCGACTATAATCGACGCGATTCAGACAGTTTCTTAATTATTTTGCAGTTTCCAGATTTCTGTGTTGAGTGCTAGCTACCCATTACTCTATTAAGCATTAGAGGCCATCCAGGTCGCAGGGCATACGCATTGAGGCTAAAACCCTCCTTTTCTTAGGAACACATTACTCGACGTCAACAACTCTCTCTGATTGGGTTGGTCCCTTGATCAGACTAGAGAAGTTGACGTTGAGACCTCCATAAGTCCCCAAAATCAAGGTATTCCTCCTTGATCATCGGGCTGGTTGTACCAATTGAAGTCCCGGCTAGATTCCGAAAGCGTTGTGAGAGAGAACCCTAGAGAATAACGGTGGAAACTGAACTGAAACTAGGATCCTTCCCTGAGCGAAATTGTGGTTTAATCCAATTCAAATAATTCAACAAGGAATCCTAAAATCACGTTAAACATCCACTTGTTTGATTAATCTTTGCACAACTTGTTTGATTAAATCTTTGAAAAAGAGAATCTAATATCATGTTGCTGCGATCAGGCAGAGATTTGAGTATGGCCCAAGACGCCATTATCAACTACGAGGGAGATGCTAATGCCCCTCGCAATTCAGATTTCAACTACGAGAACGGGAGAGATGCTGATGCCTCTCGTAATTCTGTCCCCATTCCAGTTCGACATGACGGGAATGTCCGAACTCCTCTTTTTCACCCACACGATCAATATCATGATCTTCCTCCGCATGAATATGCGATTCCTAATCCTGACCTTGAGGGGGACATGAATCAGAATGATCCCTCACCCTCCGATCCTATGGATCTTGTCAACGCCTTGGGAGTTCTTGCCTCCCGACTGGACCCTCAGCAGTTCGAGGCGATCCAGTCTATCCTGAAGGGGAAGGCACCCATGCAGCCTGCTGAGCCGAACTCTATGGCTCCCCCTGTTGTTACTCAACAACCTCCTCCTCCTCCTCCTTATATCCATCAGGCCATGGAAGGCCTTCATCTTACTTCTCGGCCAACTGGGCCACAACTTTCATCATCCAGGCAACCGGCTAGACCGCAGACGCCCATTTATCAAAATGCCCTCGGGCATGGCAGAAGCTCTGCCGGACCTCATCCTTATTATCCTCCTTGTCCAACGTACTCTAGGCAGCAGGCCTATCAGGTACTTCCTCCTCCTCCTCCTCCCCAGGCAGATCTAACCACGCAGACGTTGCTGGCCAAGATGGAGCGCATGGATGAGCAGTTCAACAATCTCCAGAAGATGATGGGGGTTAAAGCTGTACCGGAAATCAATTTACCGAGCCTGCTAGTGTTCCATCTGCCACCCTCTGAAATGCCAGTGTATCGAAAGTATAACGGTACTGGTAACCCCTTCACGCACCTGAAGGAGTTCATGTACGAATCCTCTTTCTGGCAGAATGATAAGAGGTCATTGGCTTTCTTGTTCAGGAGATCCCTAGAGGGACCAGCCCTCGAGTGGTTCTTTTCTTTGGAACCCTCCGAAGTAGAGGATTACGGTATCGTTTCACGCAAATTTATCCAACGATACCAGGATAGAGTTCCACCCTCCTTGTCTATCACGGACCTCATTGCAGAAAAGATGAAACCAGACGAGGAGTTTGTCAGTTTTGCTGACAGGTGGCGGGGCCTGGCTGAAAAAGTGAAAGATCACTTGTCCGAATCCGAACAAGTGAAAATGTTAATTTCTAACGCCACGCCCCAGTTCAAGCTAGTCCTCTCCTTGAACAATTTGACTAATATGGCAGAGCTCTATGAAAGAGCACGGTACTGCCAGAATGCTTTCAAGGACGCTACGTTCTCTAGCGTCTTTGATCCTCACAGACCTAACAGACCTCCACCTCGGAAGCCTGCCGTGTCAAATTCTCCCAGCACAGGTCCAACTACTGAGGGCACGCTCTCTCACGAGCAGGTCAGTACTATGAACAATAACCCGCCCCAGTTCGTGAGGAACCAGCAGCAGTACCAGAGGCCACCACAGCCGAGCCAACAGGGGTACAGGCAGCAACAAAACCCCCATTACCAACAGCAGTACCAGCGGCCCCAGCAGCCGAATCAGAACCAGCAACAGCAACAGCCGCAACGGCAACAGCAGTATCAGCAGCCACATCAGCAGCAACAGCAACAGCCACAGTACCAGCCGCGTGCACCACCGGCGTACCACAATGTCCCTCCTCCTGGTGACTACAACCAGCAGAGGAGACCTCCAAGCCCGAAGAGGGCAGAGTACCCGGCCCTCCCAGAATCCTTGGCGGATATCTTCAGCGCTTTAATGGCAGCCAATGCCTTAGTTTTGCCGAGGGAGAAGGCCGTCTGGCCTCAAAATGCCGATACGTCTAGGTATTGCTACTTTCATAGGCAACCTGGGCATACCATTGACACCTGCTTCCAATTCAGAGATTATATCCATGATCTCAACGAGCAGGGCGGCATAGACTGGGAGGAAATGAAGAAGTACATAACAGCCCTGAAGGCGAGGAGACCGCAGCAGCAGCAGCAGCAAGCAAGACCACCGGCACAAGCAGCAGCACCACCCAACATGGGCATAGTGCAGAATCCACTCCCGGAGCACCAGAACCAAAACCAGGTTGCTCCCATTCTGACGAACAGCCAGTCTGAGGCTGGTCGTGGGCAGCAGTGGAGAATAGAGGATTCTTCCTCTCTTTGTTCAACAGGTCACGTTCAAAGTACCGCAGAGCGACCACCACGCCGCACCATCCACATACCAAGGCCACAACCCGTTACTATCATCCCTATACCCACACCTACATATCACTCGCCCACGCCCAATAACCCATTACCACTACCCGCCTTCCTTAGACCCATTACGCCCCGCACCACTACGCCTCCATCATATAGCCCCCCGCTAACCAATAACGCGCCCCTCTTACCATCTAGGCCTTTATTACGCATACCATTTCCTACTTCATCCACTACCCCCACCGCCTACCCAGATATGCCTTTACCATCTAGACCGCTATTACGCGTACCATTCCCCACTTCGCCAACCACTTACCCATCCACCATCCAACCCTCTAGGCCTTTAATCCGCACCGCGCCATCACCACCTAGCTCTACGCCGCCACCTACATACCAACCCTCTACGCCATCCGCACCATCCAACTCTGCGATACTTAAGGTGTCACCCGGATCCTCCACGGTTGAGGAACACGCGCTTCGGAGTGGCAGGATTTTCAACAAGGTCTTCCCTCAGTCCACAGTCAGAGACGGCCCATCACAGCCGACTGAGGAAGCCCACAATGAAGAGAGTGCACCTGGCACTCAATACGACCTGTTGAAACACCTGGATCGGACACCGGCACGGATCACTATACTCGAACTGATCAAAAGGTCCAAGAGTCACCAAGAAGCTTTGATGGAATATCTGCAGAAGGTGATGGTCAATGAAGACGTACCGGTAGAGAAGATTGCAGCACTACTAGTTCCTCAGGGGGATCAGCCTTCCATAACATTTCATACATCGGAACTAGCACCGCCGGCAGCCAGAAGCATGGCTCTGAGTATCACGGTCAACATTTGTAAGAAGGCCGTGGATGCATGCCTGGTCGACACAGGGGCTTCGATCAATGTTCTGCCCCCGAAGACCCTGGAGCTATGCGGTGTGCCCAAAGAGAAATGGCTGCCCAGCCCCATATCAGTGACAGCATATGACAATTCTACCCGTTCCCCTCTGGGAATGGTTTATTTAAAGGTGGAGCTGGGCCCTGTAAGTCATGCAGAGGTCGAATTTCACATCTTGGAAATCGACCCTTCCATAAATGCCATTTTAGGTCGTCCTTATATTAAAACTCTTGAGGCGATTCCTTCTACGAATCATCAATGCCTCAAATTTCCTTACAAAGGACGAATAATTAAAGTAACGAGCATGCCGATCCTTGCTGCTGCTCATTCCTTGAACATTAAGTCTGCTGTTTCACCTGGCCGACAACCTTTTCTGTCGGTATTACAGGTCTACCGCCCAGTGGCTGATCCTCTAAAAGCCGCTACTATTTCTCCATATCCATTAGATGCTATCAAAAGGGGGAAGTGCATGAGTACCCCAAGATGGAGGATCATGATGAAGAACGGCTACGAGCCTGGGAAAGGTCTGGGCACACAATTGCAAGGCAGGACCACTCCTGTCAGAAATCATCGAGCAGCACCTGGAAGTGGTTTGGGCTATAGGCCAATAAAATTGAAGAAAGATCCGGTTCAGAAAGCAGAAATCAAAGAAGGCCGGAAAATCTGGGAGGCAATGTCTACACCACCCAAAGAAGGCCGAGATCCCCTAACATGGACCCTGTGTACGCACTTTGTGAAAGGGCCCATACTTAGCTATGACAACACGGTGGTCATTACTTCCTGTTTTGACTTCCATGATATATATGGGAGGGACTTGGCCAGACATTGCTCTGAACTGCTTACGTACCAATCCTTGGAGGCTCTGCGGCCTATGAAAAGGAGGAAATTCCATGACCCTGAATGTGAATGGTACAGGTGGTTCGACCTCAGAGACCTGTATATTGCACTGAACAGACTATTTCTGGATCCTGCAGAACCTAAGTGGCCGCCGCATATTGATGAACTGATTGAAAGCCCTGGTGCCATATTTGACGAGCGGATACTGCTATCTGAAGAAACTGACGAAGGGGAGCCAGATGACCCCTATGAAGCTGGTTATACAACAGATCTGCTCTGGAGGGGGACATATCCTTCACATGTCTTCATGCTCCATACTCTTTTTCGCACACTGCTTTTGACCCCGACTTGGTCGCGGGTCATAATTGAAGATATTCCACGGGCTCCGCCCGTCATGATTACTCTGTCCCCTCGGGACATCATACCACAACCTCCTCTCGATCTAGAGAGGTTGTATGATCTAATCTGGGACATATTACTATATGATCCCCCCAATCCTCTGGCCTTGGTGCCACTTCCTCTGTCTGATTCCCCTCCCATTTATATTCATTCCTGCTTTATGTTTAATTCTTTCATTTTCCAAAAAAAAACGCCAATTTGGCAACAAATTCTTCCCAAATCCTCATCGAGGAAACATCTTACTTGTCCGATTGCACCCCGCCGCACGGGTCCTTCGGTCAAGATTCTCTCCTAGATTTACTCTGTCCCTCCCCTCGGGAGGATTCTTGTATTTCCACTTGTATCCCAGGATTTTCATCCTGCTTCGTCTTCGTTAGGTTATGATAGTGAAGTTAGGCAGTCTAGTCAGGTTAGTCAGTTTAGGAAGTCTAGGAAGCCTAAGGGTAGGCAAATTCCAGATAGATACCTTCAGGACTTAGCTGATAAGTGCTCTTCTTGCTCTTTGATCCCTCAGTTTCTAGAAAATCCAATTCAGATGCCAGAAGATTGTATGGACGATGACTCAGTCAATGATGGGTACGGGGTATATGAATTAGTACATGAAAAGGACCCCATTGTTGAAGAGGAAGATGACGAGGACGCGGCTGAGGCATATGCCAGTGGAGTGAAGAGATTTGATGAACCCTCAGCTGCCGTAGAAGAGCCTACCAAAAAAATTAATTTAGGGACTGAAGACGAACCTAAGGTTGTCCTCGTCAGTAAAAATCTTTCTACAGAGAATGAGAACGCAATGGTACAAGTACTCAAGGACTATAAGGACACTTTCGCCTGGAGTTATGAGGATATGCCGGGGTTAGACTCAACTTTGGTTGAACACAGGTTGACATTAAAAAACGGAGTTAGCCCGGTCAAGCAGAAATTAAGGCGATTCCACCCACAAATGGCTCTAAAGATGAAGGAAGAGGTCGACAAATTACATAAAGCCAAATTTATTAGAGTTGTCCTTTATCCACAATGGGTGGCCAATATAGTCCCGGTTATGAAGAAAGACGGGAAGGTCAGGATTTGCATTGACTTTTGCGATTTGAACCGGGCGTGTCCTAAAGATGATTTTCCATTGCCTCATATTGATGTACTCATCGATAACACTGCTGGCTATGAGACTTTATCATTCATGGATGGATTTTCAGGATACAATCAGATTAAGCTGGCAGAAGAAGATCAAGAAAAAACGTCATTCACTACACCTTGGGGAACATATTGTTATGTTGTCATGCCATTTGGGTTAAAGAATGCTGGAGCCACTTATCAGAGGGCTATGATGGCAATATTCCATGACATGATGCATATAGATCTGGAAGTGTATGTGGATGACTTATTGGTTAAATCGAAAACAAAGGCTGAGCATGCCAAAGTTTTGGCAAGGGTATTAGAGAGATCAAGAGAATATCAGTTAAAGATGAACCCCAAGAAATGTGTATTCGGGGTATCTTCAGGAAAATTGCTTGGATTCATCGTCAGTGAACGGGGAATTGAGATCGATCCTAACAAGGCGAAGGCTATTAGAGAAATGCCACCTCCTAAAAACTTGAAAGAGTTGAGAGGATTAATCGGGAGGTTGCAATTTATTCGCCACTTCGTCTCCAGCACTCACAAAGGTGTAAGCCGTTTTACGAGCTTACCAAGCCGGGAGTCAAATTCGATTGGGACGATAAGTGTCAGGAGGCATTCGATGGATTAAAGAATTATTTAGCAAGTCCTCATGTTTTGAGACCACCATCTCCAGGCAAACCATTGATACTTTATATTTCAGTCCTGGATGATGCAGTGGGGGCTGTCCTAGCACAAGAAGATGAAGAAGGAAAAGAGAGGGCAGCCTATTATCTCTCTAAACTTCTCAACCCCGCTGAACAGAGATATACGGCGATGGAGAAAACATGTACAGCATTGGTCTGGGTTGTGCAGAAATTGAAGCATTATTTTCTGGCCCATGAAGTCCATCTCATCGCTAGGATGAATCTGATTAAATTCCTCCTGGAGAGATCTGTTCTTACTGATAGGTTAGCACGATGGCAGAGCTTTCTATCTCAATTCGATATCACTTATATTCAACAGAAAGCGATCAAGGGCTATGCCATAGCAGAACATCTTGCTCATCATCCCCTTCCCCGATTTGATCCAGTGCGATCAGAGTTTCCGGATGAGGAACTGATGTCCGTAAATCAAATCAGAGATGATATGTGGACCCTGCATTTTGACGGAGCTCTGAATTCTCATGGAAAAGGGATCGGTATCGTTCTGTTATCACCTGAAGGTATCACTATTCCACAAGCCTTTCAGCTTGATTTTCCAGTCACAAACAATATAGCTGAATACGAGGCACTTCTTGCTGGCCTCGAGGCTGCTCATTTCCATGGTGCCACCAAACTCAGGATCGTGGGTGATAGCCAACTGATTCTTCGCCAAGTGCTGACCAAGTATCGAACTCTTGATCCCAAGCTCAAGCCTTATCAAGAGCTTACTTCTGCATATTCAAAGCTTTTCACGAAATTGATCTTTGTCCATGTCCCTAGGAATCAAAACATCTTAGCTAACGCTCTAGCTTCACTCGCATCATCTCTTGATTTTCCAATCAGCAAACAATCTGAATCAATCATAGTTCATAGGCGTCTTTCACCCGCCGTGAAAGACCCTTCATTCCTTAGAACTAAGGAGAAGTTGCTGAAGAAAGTCAGAGACGGAGATATCATTGAGAAAAGAGAAATCATGTTAATAGAGCTGTTAGAAGAGATGGATGATGAACATAAGCCATGGTATTATGAAATTGCAAAATATTGTGAAGATCAATCGTATCCTGAAGAAGCTACAACTGAGGAGAAAAGAGCTATCAGGAGAGTTTCTCAAAGATACACCCTAGTTGGGGGAGCACTGTACAAGAGAGGTTTTGATGGAATTCTTCTGAGATGTCTAGACGAAGATGAGCTTTGGAAGGTTATGGAAGGAGCTCATAGTGGAGTTTGTGGTGGTCATGTCAATGGACATATGTTAGCAAAGAAGATCCTTAGACAAGGATTTTATTGGCCAACCATGGAAGAAGATTGCGTAGGATATGTTCGTAGGTGTGCTAAGTGTCAACTTCACGCCGACAAAATTCATTCTCCTGCATCTTCACTCCATCCTGTTTCTTCCCCATGGCCTTTCTCCATGTGGGCTTTCGACATTATTGGACCTCTTGGTAATCCAAATTCCGGCATCAAGCAAAAATCTTTCATTCTCACGGCAACGGAATACTTCACCAAGTGGACTGAAGCTGAAGCGTACGTGGAGATCAAAGCATCAACCGTCTGCAAATTCATCATGAAGAACATCATCACTCGATTTGGAATTCCAAGCACCATCGTCACCGACAACGGACCGCAGTTTGTGTCACAAGAATTGAAGGACCTCTGTAACAGGTATAAAATTGCATTGCATCATTCATCTCCTTATTATCCGCAAGGCAATGGCCAAGCAGAGGCAACTAATAAGACTTTGATAAAAATCATCAAAAAGACGTGCAAATCTAATAAGTTCGCAGATTGGCCGGAAAAATTGGTTGAGGCTCTATGGGCCTACCGAACTTCAATCCGCACACCCACTGGGCAGACTCCTTATTCCTTAACATTTGGAATGGAGGCGGTAGTTCCATATGAGATCCTTATACCGTCATTAAGAGTACAATTGAATAAGGAATTCTCCATTGATGAACATCGTTCAGCACTCCTTGCTCAATTGGAACTTTTAGACGAGAAAAGATGGTCAGCTGCTAATCATGCAAAAGTTTATCAAAACAGACTAGCACGTTTTTATCAAAAGAAAGTCATTGAACGTAAGTTCAAAGTTGGTGAAATGGTTGTCAAAAGAATTTTTATAAAACCTGGTGGTCCGCGTTCTAAGCTCCAACCCAACTGGGAAGGACCTTATGTTGTATCGCACGCTTTTCCTGGTAATGCTTATCGTCTTGTTAATGGAGAAGGAGAAGAGTTAAAACATCCTTGGAATGGTTTACATCTTAAGAAATACTACCCTTAGGTTAAAGAGTCGATCAGTATGGTACAAAGACCAGTTGAATCAGAAAGTTTATAAACTCAAATTTCCTTATCAGTCTGGATAACTTAACTTTAAGTCCATTACTGCACACACTGACACGTTTAATTCGTGAGTAACAAAAGATGACAAGTCCTAAAGAATATCGAAAGCTTGACCGAAAGTGTAAAGTACAAATCATTCTTTTTGAAACAAAAATTCTGTTTGATACTTGGCCTATGATGTCGGAACGAGACTTAGAATAGACTACCAAGAATACCCGCCATCTTAGTAGGAGGCCGTCATAAAAAAAAGGGGGAGATCCGTCCCGAAGAATAGAAAAGAAAGGAAGAAAAGAAAAAGCAAGGCAAAAGCCAAATGTCAAATCAAAAGGCCATTACATTACAAACGGTACATCAAGGCCATGAAATGAAATGAAAGGGAACGCAAGGTCGATAAATGCCCCGGAAAGAAATGACCGAACCCCAACGGATATTAGGGTAGGAAAGGGACATCTTTTAAAGTCTCCGGAACCTTCTCATGGGCTTTCTAAACTTATTCATCCTTTCTTTCTAAAGAGATGTACTTCAAACTTAAGGAATGGCTTAGATTGACTAAGGGTCAAATCATCAAATGGAATCACGAATGGAAACATCAAGTTCAAACACGATGGGTTTAAGTTGAGTTGTTAAAGAATAATTTGGAAATTAAGTTAATAAATGAATATGATCTTTTGATCCAAGTACCATGCTGATCTTTTAGTCAAAAATAAAAAAAAAATATATATGTCAAAAATTCAAAAAAAAAATACATATGTCAAAAAACCCAAAAAATATACATATGTCAAAAACCAAAAAAATATATATGTCAAAAATTCAAAAAAAATATACATATGTCAAGATTCAAAAAAATATACATCAAAAATCCAAAAAAAACACATTAAAAAAAAATGCATATGCCAAAAGTCAAAAAAGGCATATATTTCAAAACCCCAAACAAAAATGAATATTTCAAAAACAACAAAAATATTTCAATTAGCATCTGCTTGTTGCATTTAGTGTGTTTCATCCCTTTTATTTTCAGCGAGCATCCGTTTGCTTGTATGTTGCATTTTTACTTAAGTTTGATTATTCTCATTACCTTTGTTAATAAAGGCCATGCCCCTTGACCATTTATTGAAGAAAAGATTGATTGACCATTTATTTGGTCAGGCAAGGGGCTAAGCCTAAACAGATACTTAACCTGTTTGTTAAGTGTGTACAGGGTGCAAGATAAACACAGGAACACAAGATTGGAGCAAAAAAGTTTCATGTATATTATCAAAAGACGTTTTTGTACATGATACATGAAGAAAAGAAGATACATGAGCCCTCAAGGCTGGCTCTCCCCTCCGCCCTCGTCCAACTGGCTCTGGGCCTCGTCAGGTGCATCCGGTGCTGGTCCTCGACTAGGAGGTGGAGGTGGTCTCATCACGCTCGGCCCCGTATGACCGGAAGATACAGCAGCACTGGCAGTGAAGGCACTGGTCAGACCACGCTCATGGGCACGCTGCCGAGCTCGCTGGAATCGTTCCTCCACCATCTTGCGCTCATGCTCCGCAACCGACAAGCGACCCTGCATAGCCTCCAGTCGAAGGCGGTTGCGGTCTCTCTCCTCCGTCACAACCTCCAGGCGAATCTGGAGGCGTGCAAGATCTCCAGTCGAGAGAAGAGCCACCTGCTCCTCCAGAGCCCTGATCCGCTCTGCATCAGCCTCGGCACGAGCCGCTGCAGCACGGGCCTGCTCTATCTCCGCTTCAGCCCTCTGAAGGGCTTCCTGAAGCTCAGCAACCTGAAACGAAGATTTTGTTAGTCCAAAGCAATCAAAATAAGCAAGTAATCAATTTCAGAATTCAAAAATTGAAGAACTTGCCTGAGCAGCATGGTCCTCCTCCGCTAGAGAAGCCCGGTGGATGGCGGAGACGAGTTGACTCTGGAGGTCAGCCATGGCAGTATTATGAGCAGCGGACGAGGAAGACGAAGCTCCATGAGTAGGAGGAGCCGCCTGGGTGTAGACGGCTCGCTGCACCGGAAGACAACTATCAGTGGTTAATCGCCAAAATAATTAATTAAAACATGCATTCATATTCATTCATACGTACCAAGTCATACAGTTCCTTCTGAACTTGTTCTAGCTGGGCCTCCGCATCATGTAGGCGGGCCCGGAGGTCGACGATGACCGCATCACGCGCATCCTGCATGTCATACATACATTCATTCACAAATATAAATCAAGATAATAATAAAATTAAAGACGCATGAATTCATACTTACATCGAGTGGTCGGAGGAGCCGAAGCTGATCGGCGTAGTGGGCCCGGTACTGCTGGAGGTAGGCCTCGCTACTCACCGCCCGTGACTCCACTCTGACACCCCGGCGATGCCAGTCTTCATATTGCTCAGGAAATTTCGCTCGCCAATCAGTGAGGGCTTGCTTGCCCCTCATGCTCCTTCCGACGCCCTCCGGGACCTCCTCGTCAATCCATTCCTGGTGGAGGCCCAGGGTCCTCATCACGAGCCGGAGGCGGAGGAGCTCGATCTCATTGAGGCAATGCACCCACATCTGCCTCCCAAACCGCCTCCTGCCAGCCGTCACCCACGGCTGACCCTCCTCATTCATACCCAAGTATGGGCGCCAAATCACCTGCATATAGGTTAGATGCATTCATAAATAACTTGCATTTAATAAAAAGATTGCATTTAATGAAATTAAACAAGTTAAAAAGTTTACCAAGAGTTCTGGATAATCCAGAAACTGACGGCGGAGGGCCGTCAGCTGGTGATGCTGTGGAGCCGTGTCCACAATCGGCTGCCAATGGCAGGCGAAAGGGACGGCGTTCGGACGGATAATCCTCGCTCTGCCGAGCGGGAAGTAGTAGTAGCTCCACACCTGCATTCATAAACATATAGGTTAGAAAAGAATCATATCATATCATATTGCATTGCATATAACAAATAATTAAACAATTTAATACCTGAAGAAATGGTGAAAAGCCACTGATAGTAGTCTCACGGTCCGGCGTGACCGCGGATAGATCGGCAAAGAGGTGAGCCAGAAGGGCTGCACCCCAGGCATACTCTCCTAGGCTAGCTAGGTCATCTAGCAAGTAAAGAAATCTACAGTGGATATGGTCGCCCTTCGTACCGAAGAGCAACCTACCGAAAAAGAAAACTAAGAAGACTCTAAGCTGTCTATCTGCCTCCTCTACCTGACCAGGATCGCTACAGTAGACAGAAGAGGATGACTCTGCTAGCCTATCCCTGAACTCCTCCCGGGTCTCGTCAGACCGACGCCGGGGCTCATCTAGACCTAGGGCTGCCTCTACCTCGACTCGAGGAACCATCCTAGACTCCCTGCCTAGGCTAGATACCTCTATCCCTAATAAAGCCTCTGCCAATCCCTGGTAATTGGGGTAGGTCACCCCGCTCACAGGTCGGCCCTCTACTCGGAGGCCGGTAATCCTGGCCACATCCTCTAGGGAGGGGACCATATGCCCCCATGGCATTAGGAATGCCCGACTCTCTGCATGCCAACGCTCCCTGAGCGCCTGCAGCAGGACTAGATCAAGCCAAAATGGCTCAATGTCCAGTACCTCGCCGAATCCCATCTGGCGCAAGCGTGCCTTCTGGAAGTCGGGGAGCCCTCTATAAGCCCCAACTAATAGGTCCCATGAAATCCTAGCCCTCATCACTCCCTGCAAATAAAAACATAAAAATAAGGGTCAGTAATTAAAAAAAAACAGAAAAAATCAGTTCTGTTTTGAAAAGCGTCAGCACACGCAGACGTGTTTTAAAACACGTCAACGTGCATTGACGCAATTCAAACTCTTTATTCCTAATTAAAAATTCGGAATTTATATTGAAAGACGTCAGCCTTAGGCGACGCCTTTTGAAAGGCGTCACCTGGTCTGGACGCCTTTCAAGTCCAGATTCCGGATTCCTTCAAGAATCCCGTTTTCTCCCCTCTTTTCTCATCCATTCATCCCACAGGGATCTTACCGTGTGGAGGTCGCCCTCCTCTTCTTCTTCCACCGCCATGGGTGCCGGTGGAGGGAGCTCCTCCTCCAAAAAAGCCGTCGCCTCCGCAAGAGTCGCCGGAACCTCCTCGGGAGCTTGTTCTTCTTGCCTCCGCCTCCTCTTGGCTATGACCTTCGTCTTCCCAGAACCTTCACCGCGTTCCATAGCTTGAGAAGAGGGATTTGAGGGAGAGATCGTCGGAGCTCGGAAATCGCCGCCGGAGAGAAAAAGAAGAGATTTTTGGAAAAGTGAGGAAGAAAGGGGGCCTTCGCGGGTCTGTTAACAAAAGGCTGAAAGGCGTCGACTCAGGATGACGCGTTTTAGGGCGCAAAAGTTGTGGCGGCCCTGACAGAGGTTTGAATTTGAATAAAAGACGTCTACGTAAGTGGACGCGTTTCAATCTTTTCGTCAGAGCCGTACAGAGGAAAATCATAAAAGGCGTCTTAGTGGGATGACGCGTTTCAGAGAATTAATCATGAATTAATGACAGAATCCTGGAAAAAGTAGGAGAGAGAGTTGAACGACGTCAACATGTCTAGACGCGTTTTAAGGTTTAAATCCAGTTTTTGAAGATTTCAGGAAAAGAATTACGATTGAAAGGCGTCAGGATGTACAGACGCGTTTTAAGGTTTAAATCGGGTTTTTGAAGATTAAATTGAATTTCTGGAAAAGAATTACGGTTTAAAGGCGTCAGGTTTGGAAGACACTTTTTATGGATTAAATTGAATTTATGGTTGAAAGGCGTCTTTCTGACTGGACGCGTTTTACATTAAACAGAACCCGAACTGTTGAATTTTCAGGAAAAATCAAGTTTTCTCTAAAGGAAAAATCATGTGCACTTCACAGAAAGTTGAGGAAAGGTTTTGAGGCATGAAAAAACTTCTTTATTCAATAAAATTCTTTATTACATCATGAATAAAAGAGAAAGGGGACATTCAAGGGAGAATTTCATGAAGACCTTTAAGATAAGGAGCTTTCAATCATTTATCTCTATCTTTAGAGGATCTTACACGGTAACTGAAGCTCCGCCTCCTCCAAAAGAATCGTGCACTCGAAATCTTGGAAGAAGAACGTGTGAGTTTGGGGATGCCACCACTCGATCAAGGCGCCCATAGCCGCCCAATCTACGTTCGCACTCTTGTAATGCTTGGCAAGCACTACAAGACCTTGGAGATTCCACTTAGATATGAATACTTGCATGGAAAGCTTGATGCTTTTTGCAAGTTTACGGATCCAAGGTAAGGAGGTGAACTTCCTTGGGCCAGGAAACATGGGATAGTTCTGGAAAACCAAAAGAAAAGACGAAGAACATGATGAGGAACATGATGAAGAAAATTGACAAAGAAGTTGATTGAACTTACTTGGAGATTGGGATTTCTTCCATTGAGATGATTCTCCACATCAGAAAACTGCTCCAAAGGCATCTTCATCTTCTTGTTTGAAGAATTAATACTCCCTTTTTTCGGAGTTCCTCCTCCTTGAAGCTAGAAAACCTTGGAAACCTTGGAACTTTGAAGAAACCTTGAAGAAAACTCAACTTTTGATCTTTGGATTGTAGTGGGATTACTTGGGAACGACCTAAGGGTGTTTATATAGACAACATTGCGATCCTAAGAAGACTTTTCCGGATTGGAAAAGGGATGTGCATTGATAGAGTTGGAATTCGAATAGAGAACAGCCAGAAACCTGTTTCTGTGAGTAAAAGGCGTCGAGGATAAGCGACGCGTTTCAACTTTAAAAAGCGTCTGCACGACACGACGCGTTTCATCTCTTTATATGATTCCATATTTTGATGTTTAAATTGAATATTTGTTTAGAATTGTTGACAATTTTTTATTGCAGAAAATTCAAGAAAGTGGAAAATGTCAAGAGAGTCCCACTGTGGGAGTTAAGAAGTCCTGACCGTGGCTAAAAAGACGGTTATTTCTACCCCTGTATTCTATTCCATGTAATTAATTTTGCATTCGCATTATTATATGATAAATATTTATTAGAGTATGTCAAGGACCTTGTAATTTTGAAGAAACTGGAATTTGAGTTCCCCTACAACAAAAACAGTGATAATTCCAGAGGATTCTTAATCGCATGGATAGGCCGTTGGATTGTTAAGTAGTGAGAACGATGGTTCCACTTTTGTGAAACGGTGCGTGGATAAACGAGCTTTGGCTTAGCACTGAATTACAAGAATTGGTATCTTGACTCATTAATGACAATTTAACAATATTATCCTTGATTAATTTATATTTTATTTGACTTTATATTTTTCTTTTAGCCCAGCATGCATCATGTAGGACTTTGAAATCATTGTGATAAGGATTAATTATTGATTAAGTTTCAGACCATTAATCAAACAATTTCAACATGATATGAAATATTCCATTCTGAATTGAGTATCTTGATTATCTTTGAGGTTCGCTTGAAGATATCTTTGGAATTCTATCCTTTCTTGGATTCTTTATCCAATATTTCTTGTTTTCTTTTAAAGATCCATCATGGCTGCAGCACGTCCACATTGGCTGGCAAACGCTCCCCATGATGAAACCTGCAGTGTCTATGACCTGGGGTACTTCCCACTCCGAGGAGGTTGATCGACCTTATTTTCCTTGTCTACCTCATCCAGACAGGATTGATTCCTTTGATCTCTTTGAGTTATCTTCATTGATGATTTCGAGAAAAATTCCAATCATGTGATGTTAAGAGCGTGTCTCATCACACCTTGGCATCACCTTTTCAGTACATTCCATTTCATTTCACTCCCTTGCAAAGACGATGCCAAGGTGAGGCAGCTGTAGACACGCTAATTTTGACGTCATTTCGAGTAAATTTCATATCATATAATAATGCCTCAGAATGGTCTGATATTTAACCATTGATTAATTTTTATTGATATTTTTGAGTGTCGGGTTGAACAGACATGTTTAAGTTAATCAATTGAATTGATTTTATCTCAAATTTCAGTTAAAATATGAATAATCCTAAAAGGCGTCAACCAATGTGGACGCGGTTTAGAGTTTATTCCTATTTTAACGTTTAAATTTGAATTTTAATTAATTGATTTATTATCTAAAAGGCGTCTGTTAGAGTCGACGCGTTTTAGGTTTCCTAAGCTATTTTAACTTCTCTTCCGGATGTTTATCCTTATCTTAATTAGAGTAAAAGACGTCTACACATGTGGACGCGTTTTAGCTGATAAAGATAAAGATAAGTTTTCCCGGATATTTATCCTTATCTTAATTAAATCTGAAAGACGTCTACAAAGATAGACGCGTTTTAGATAATTACAGATAAAGATGAATTAATCAGTAATTATCTGTCGATTAAGGTAGATAAATCCTAGATTTTTCTATGTTAATCGCGAACGTAGAAAATGCCTATAAATACCTTGCCTATCAAGGAGTTAAAAAAAAAAAAGGAGGGAGAGAATTATTGAGCCACAGCGTTATAGCGATTTGGAGATCGGAGCAACTACGACGGAACGCCGGAGCGCTGCCATTTCCAGAAGTCGGCATCCCTCTTCAAGATCTTCATCTCTTCAAAGCTTCAACCAACTGGACTGGGCATAAGTTTTTCATATCTGAATTTCATCTTCATTCATTAGTTTCATTCTCTTATTCACTTCATGCAACACACACCACATCATCAATTTTCCAAAACCATCTGTTCTAAAGGGGTTTCAAAGCCATTTAAACAAGTGAGTTGCTGTTTAAACATGTTTATAATCATGGTTAACTTTGATATTTCTTCCATTTAAATTCTCATCAGTATTTCTTCTTTATTTTTCTGTCTCTCTATCTCTGCTGCATTCAACAACAACAACAAGAAATCAAAAGGGGGAAATCAAGCACAAAGCCAGGAGAACTTCTGGACGATCCTCAACATTCAACAGCAAGAACAAAAGAACAAGAAAGGGCTCTCTTTCTTCAGCCGGCTGAAGGAGGGGAACCAAGGACTCATTCTTCCGCATTCGAACAGGTAGGCGATCAAACTCTTTTGAAGCTTTTTAGTTAAAAGTTTCTGGCGATCACTTCACTTTAGTTTCTGTTTTTAATAGGTTAATTTACTCTAAACAACATAGTTTTTTCACATAAATCACACGAGCAATTTTCAGCACCTATAATGTGCGATAGTGATCAGATTATGATGATATCATCCTAATGAGACTGATCACTTAAACACACATATTCTTAACAGTTCATAGTCAGAGGATATCTGAGAAGGACATCGGATATCCGGTTAGACTAGTACATATTATACCTGCTCATACGATAAGGGTGATTGATCTCATAGTCACTTGTGTGGAGATACTAAGGCGAATTTGTAGGTGCTCATTAGAGAATGAGTTCACTGAACTGATTCGACTGAATTGCTGGATGATATAGTACCTTACTGTCAACCAGTTTGATTCTATTGTCACAGTTGCGTCGATGGTCCTCGGACCTGAGACACCATGGACACCTTGTCGATGGACTTCTGTGCTTTGACCTTGGTTTATGGATCTCTATTCACGAAATTCTAAATAACCAAGGATCAGTTGCAGCGGAGTACCGTCGAAGGAAATTGAGTGTCAATAAGGAATCATTCGCTCTCGGTACTTAGAGAGAGAATGCTCTAGGAAGGATGCGCAGGAGTCCTGGCCAAAACGGACGATAATATCGAGAAAAGAGTTTTCTGATATTATACGGCAGCATCCAATCCAAGTGAGTCGACCGGTTAGGATTTGACGGTACACCATACCCTGAGTTGACTCAAGAGCATTATACGAATGAAGGATTATATTCACGTGGTAACTGTCTGCGGAAAGGTTCCAAGAGTGGGTTGCTTAACCCCAATACCTTATGAGTTCACACGGTGTTGCTTGACACCCAACGTGATCGGAGGCCTTATTGAATTTAATGTGCGACATTGATTCAGTTGATTAATTAATTAATATAAGTTATTAATTAATTAATTAAGTCAGTGAGGAGTCACTAGGCTTAATGGGCCATAAACTGGACTGGTAATTGGGTCTAGAGGGTCACACGCAAATGATTCTCAAGGCGATGGATTAATAAGTAGGTTTTATATAAATTGGGGGTTTTTATGTAAAACCGTGCGGTTAATATAAAATGTAGCAAACATGCTGAGCAGGCCAAACTATTGCTTAGCCCTGGCCATCCCCCCTTTCTCTCCTCTCTCTCTCTGGCACCCCACCTCTCTCCTCTCTCTAGAGACTACTCTGTCGCTTCTCCGACTCCCATCCGACAGAAAATTGTCCGCGCGTTGCGGCGATCATTGCGGCGAACAGCGAAGGGTTCCTGGACTACGAAGAATGAGGAACGTGAGAAAATCCACCACGAGGAGGATCGTGTGGACTTCGCTAGAGGCCAGGCGTTTGCGCGGCTCACGGTGTCACACCGACGGAACTGATCGATCGCGGATTCGAATCCGCACTAGGTAATAATTCGATTATCTGATAATCGATTTTAAATATTCAAAACGGGAAATGGATTGCTATTTTTAATATTTAATTTCTGCTACGTTTGCGATCCGGAGAAACATGAGAACCTTACACACCCATCATCCTAGTCTTCAGACTATGAAGGATGGTCTTGTTAGCATTCTTAAGGCACTCGTTTACCTAGGAATGGGTGATGAAGGTGAAGTAGTTTGTTATTTCATGATACTTGCATTGCTGCCTAAAGTATGCATAGTTCACTACTTGCCATTATTCGTGACGCATGGGGGTGTGGGGGGGTGTGGGTGTAGACCGGACATATTCCATGTTACCTTTTATATTATCTCAGTGCTTGATTTCCCTTCGACCTACTTGGTAAAGTAGTCTATCGCCACAATTTGGAAATTCCTCTGCCCCTTCATGGGGGAATGGTTTAAAGATGTTGACCCAATTGGGTGAAAGGGCACAGCTCGAGGGGTGTAATCAGCTAGGTGGTGAGCTAGCGATGAGGAGGCCTATAGTTTTGGCATTGATCACACTAGCAAGAATTATCCATGTAATCTTGTCATAAAAAGACCTTACTAGTGCCCTTCCTTCTATGTGTCCTCCCTTGCTTCCTTCATCCACCTCTCAGCCAACCCTTGAAGCTTTAGGGGTGGTGAGGCACTTGAGGAATGGTTAGGAGTAAACTAACGATATAAGTCCTTGTCAATAGTTATAAATTTGGTAGAGCAGTACCTTTTGTGGCAGGCTTCTAACTAACACGCAAGCATTCTCTGATGTTTTAAGTAGTCATTGATAGGGTCCATACATGATCACCCCTATGAGATGACATTAGTTTGTCTCCTCACTACATGTGTTCTTTGTAACTAGCTCTTTGTTCAAGATCGATTGCGGCTGATGGACCTCAGACATGGAGGCGAACCAAGATAACGAATTGGCCTTGGAGTTTTCTTCCTGAGGGATCCGCACTACCTAAAAAATGAGACAACCTAGAGGCTAACTCCTTTACATTTTGGAGGTATTTGGCCATTTGGGGTTCTCAAGTCTTATATTCCCATTCCATCGCCGGATCACCAACTAGGAGTCGATGTGGGATTACAACTCAGCTACTCGTAGGTGCTTGGCCATTTGGACACCAAACATCAGGGCCTCCTACTTGGCCACATTGTTGGAAGTGGGGAAGTCGAACAATTGGGTGTAATGTAGCTCTACCCCTTCGGTAGATAAAGGAATGATATTAGCCTTGTTTCTTAAGGAGTGATTTGACCTGCCTATATAATGTTCCCAAATCGATTGTTGAGGTAGAGCCAACTCTTTGGGTGGCACCACACACTTGGCTATGAAATTAGTGAGAATTTGGGCTTTGATGGTGATTCTCAATTTGAACGAGGTATTGAACTCACTAAGTTTGATTGCCCATTTCACTAATCGACCAAGGCCTTGGGTCTCTGTAGTATCCAATAGAGCAGTTGATCAATGAGCATAGTGATTCTTTAGGCCAAAAAAGAGGGCCTAAGCTTTTGTTTTGAGACAACCAGTGAGAGGGCAATCTTCTCAGTAAGGTGATATTGAGTTTTTGGTCTCTGTAAGACCCTAGCCATGTAGTAAAACGAATTTTGCTCTAT
Organism: Zantedeschia hybrid cultivar; assembly: GCA_030544215.1. Taxonomy (NCBI): domain Eukaryota; kingdom Viridiplantae; phylum Streptophyta; class Magnoliopsida; order Alismatales; family Araceae; genus Zantedeschia; species Zantedeschia hybrid cultivar. The sequence continues at coordinate 65,674,935 of JARZZO010000002.1, forward strand.
ATTTTCTTCTTGATTCAAAACTGATTTAATAGTACAAGGGGTCACCAACAAATATAGGTTTTCACCTTCAACAAGCTTTGAGAAGATTGAGAGTGAGACCAAGTATTCTTTGATCTTGGTGAATGTCCATTCACAATCTTTTGTCCACTCCAAGGAGCTCGTCTTGCCGGAGTGTGAGGCCGCCCCCCCCCCCCCCCCCCCCCCCCCCCCCTGAAAGCTTAATGAGGGCTTCTCTAAGTTGACTGGGATGGAAATTGGCTAAGCGTCACACTCCAAGGAGCTCGTCTTGCCGGAGTGTGAGGCCGCCCCCCCCTCCCTGAAAGCTTAATGAGAGGGTGGCTTCTCTAAGTTGACTGGGATGGAAATTGGCTAAGCGTCACACTCCAAGGAGCTCGTCTTGCCGGAGTGTGAGGCCGCGCCCCCCCCCCCCCCCCCCCTGAAAGCTTAATGAGAGGGTGGCTTCTCTAAGTTGACTGGGATGGAAATTGGCTAAGCGTCACACTTCTCCTAGTTAAGTACTGAATTTCCCTTATATTCTCAGAGTTCTTAAGCTCTAGGATTTCTTGAATCTTATTGGGAATTAACATGATCCCTGTTATGTGACCAGGACGCCCAAGAACTTTTAAAAACAAATGTTGAAAGCATACTTAATAGGATTGAATTTCGTGCGGTACTTTTCGAGGGTATCAAACATTTCCAGAAAGTCCTCTAGATGATCCTGAGAGTGATGACTCTCGACCTACATGCCATTGATGTAGACTTCCATGTTATAGCTAATTTTTGGCTTGAACATTTGATTGATCAGCCTTTGGTAAGCGATCCTTACATTATTCAACATAAATTGCATTTTAGTATAGTAGTAAAGACCCATGTCAGTGATGAAGCAAGCCCTATTTTCGTTGTAGGGTGCCTGTGAATCTAGTGATATCCTAGGACGCCATCAAGGAAATTCACCAATTGGTGTTCTAAGATAGCATCCACTAGCTGGTCGACTTACAGATGACGAAAGAAATCCTTGGGTGTCACCTTCTTGTGGCAAGTGAATACACGTATATGCCATTTCCCAGAGGATTTTGGTACCATGACTACATTGACCACCCAGGGGGGATGATGGATGGCCATCAACAACCCAGTGCTTAAGCCCTTACTAACCTATTCCGAAATCGCTAGTTGTTGATTTAGAGTGAACTTCCTCTTATTTTGTTGCACCAACCATGCTTGGGAATCCACATTTAGTCAGTACATTGTGACATCTTGGAGTATTCTCAATAGGTTTGCTTTAAACCAGGTGAAGACATGAGCATTTTATGTTAGAAAGGCTCTATATGCTTCTTGCTTAGGTGCTAGAGATACATAGGAACTCGATTTATAGTGTCTACCTAGGCACCACCCCTACCTGCATATAACAAGAAATTCCTTGATAAGGGTAGGCTTGCTGGACCGTTCTCTGTTAGTTATAGGGGTCTTGCCTTTACGAGCACAACACCTTTTCCTTGGCCAAAAATCAAGTAGCAATGCTGAGACTCGCTCTAATTGCCTTGTACTTCCCTAACACTATTAGGGGGTTAGAAACTTCATCTTCTGATGGTATGCGGAGGGTATTTCTCTCGTCTGATTAAGGAGATTCCTATCAAGATTATATTGTAAACTGACAAGTTGCATACCAAAATGAAACCGGTTAGGAAGATCAACTACTTTAGGGTTGACCTAAAGGTGATCAATAGGGTAATTGTCCCATCTAGTAGAAATGGTATAACCAATAACCTTTAAAAGGGTGCCCTTATGGGTTTTAGCTACTTGGGTGATAAGTTCTTTTTTACACTTCTTGGAGGAAGAGAGACGGTTATACTGAAGTAAGCATGTTCTGCCTCAATGTAGTGGAGCCCTCTCGCATATGTCTTGTGTTTCTATTTGTTGTAACCATTAGACACAACTCCTCTTGAGATGAGGTAGATTGCATATCACTTGCTTGGTTGTGGACCTAATCTACTTCCTGGGGCCATTCCTTGCACTATTGTTCCCATTTTGCCATAAATTGCCAAAGGAAGCAATGAGTGATGATGGCCTGAATTTCTTCCCTTAATTGGTGGCACTCCTCCATAATATTGCCATAATCTCGATGGAGATGGAACTAATTGTCTTAATTCTACTTTCTGAGATCAAACGTCATCTTGGAAGGCTACCAGACATATTCTTTGTCTTCAATTTTCTTAGAGGACTTGATAGCTAGGCACAACAAATGAAGTATAGTTCTAAGGAGTGCAAGGTGATCAGTTATCACTCCTCTGTAGGTGACGGCTTCTTTTGTTCTTCTCCAAAGGAGGATAGTCACAAAAGCTCTTGTGCTTGGATACTTGGCTTCTAGAAACCCCTATGATAGCCACCATTTCTTTGCGTTTTGTGTGGCGTTAAGTGATGAATATCAGTGTGGGAAGATTGGTAGGAAACTACTATAAGGATCGCATGTGAATAGACAATATAAAATTTACTTAAAATGCATCGAAATACATATCTTGTGTGGTTCCTGTGATCCTTTTATGAGAATGTAGGAGTGAGAAGAACAATTCTTCATCTTGAATGGAACTAGATCCATGTTCGCACTAGGGTTCCAATGAAGCAATGTCGCCAGCCATATAGAACTCCATTCTCTAGTAGTATCCACGCGATTCTCTTATTGAGGGATAGTTCTCGCTTCTCTAAAAGGATCTACTTGATCCCCAATTCTCATCTTCTTCACAGATACCTGCAACATATGGATGATGTAGCCAGTATAGCGATGGAGGACATACAAGAGAGAGGAGAGAGGGGCACCCCCTTTAGAAGTGGGTAGCTAGTGGAGGAGAGAGAGAGAGCGGGGTTTGGTATGTTCTAGAGAAATCTTGGAGCTTGGTCTAGGGCTTCTCTTGGACTATTATTTATGCTAGTTTTGACAGTTTTGTAAAAAAACCCTTAAACTTATGTAAATTTTGACATTATTTTCATCGACTGAGAACCTTTTGGATATGACCCTCTAGGCTGAGATGTTAGTCTAATTTCAATCCCACGAAACTCAATGATACCTTACTCACTTAATTAATTATTTAATATTACATATTAAATAATTAATTTATCAATTTAACATCCCATGATTAAATTGATCGGACTTCTAATCATGGTCGGTACCAAGTAACATTACATGAGCCAAGAAGAGATTGGGATTAAGCAACCCAATTAGGAACCTTTTTATCATCAATTACCATTGTCCTTCCTGGACACAATGCTCTAAGTAAGCTTAGGATATAATTTGAGTATCAAATCTTAGTTGTGTTCAATCATGTGGATTAGATACCGGCAATATGTATCATCATAAAATTCTTTTTCTAATATGCAATCTAACCCTGGCCAAAAAGTTTTCGGATATTATTCTATAGAACATTCTCTCTCTGAATACCAAGAGTGAATGATTCTTTGTTGATCATACAATCACCTTCGAAGATGTCCTACTAAGTTCAAACACTCAACTGTTCAAGATCCCATGGTTAGAAATTTTTAGGTCAAGATCAAAACACAACAATCTACCAATAAGGTATCTTTGGTGTCGATATACGATCATCATAGATTGGGTTAATGGACACCGATAAGTAATAACTACATTAAGACTGATTACACGAAGCACTCATCCTTGGCAACAAGAGCCAATGTTTGCATTTTCGGGTGGGAGACTCAGATGGCTTTCTAGTAGAAGTGGCCACTTTATCCATACAAGATTCCATATGGCACTGGATGATGGTTCAGAGGTTGGTGAAGGAGTAGATCTGCCTTTGTTTGCTAAAACAATAATCTTTTAACAACTTAGCCAGTTGTTGGAATAAGGAGCTTAACCTAGGTTGAACTGTTTAGAACTACATGTGTTCTATCTCTTTGAGTATGGTTAGGAAGATGCGACACTTGATGGCATCCAAGAAATCATGCAAGTCTATGGTGTCCTTGAAACAGTAAAGATGGGTGTTCACATTAGAGAGTCCATTATTCCTATCAAATGGAGGGAGCAGAGATGTCCAGAGACTAGTGCAAGCAAGACTAACCTTGTGAAAGGGGCACTACTATTGTCTTCATTGGACATGTAAGGACTGAGACTTTCGGATTCGGTTTTCGGGGTCGGACCCTGTAGTTCAGGCTCCAGTGGGGCAGAGACTATGTGATGTTTCGCGTCGAGCCCGCTCGACGCGGTTTAAACGGCGTCCACCGTTGCGGACGCGTTTTAGGTTCTGCCACGTGGGTGCCACGTGGGCTGGCTTTGGGCCGCGAGAGTACGGCCCTGTCATGTCGTCTGAACGGCGTCCGCGTGGGACGACGCCTTTCAGACTGCGACTCTGTGATTGTCAGAGTACGGCCCTGACATGTCGCCTGAACGGCGTCTGCATAGGCCGACGCGTTTCAGAGTTTTGTCAGAGCGGCCGTCACGTCACCTGATAGACGTCCGTGAATGTCGACGCGTTTTAGCCACTCTCTGGTTAACCCCGCGAGCCCTCCTTCTTTCCCTCACTTTTCTTCCTTCTTTCTTTCTCTCATTCCCTTCCGGCGAACTTGGCGGCGATTTCTTCGCCTCCCTCTTTTCCTCCCACCATTCCATCTCTCCCTCCACTCCATCCTCTATCTAGCTCCTACCACTACCACCTCCACTTCCACTGCGGCGTTTTATTCTCCGGACGGCGGCCGACGTCACGGTGGAGTTAGGACGACCACGGCGGTACCGGCGGCGGCGTGGAGCGAGACGGGTGGACGGCTTGGAGCTCGGAGGCGTTCGAGTATCCGGTAGGGTGACGGTTCCCATAGCATTGTGTTTAAACCATGATTTCCCCATTTGAGCATGTTATGGATCTTTGGTTTTGGGGGGGGGGGGGGGGTAGAACAAGTATGTTTAGGTGCTCTTCTTGATGATATGGGGGATTTCCATGAATGTGGTTTCCTGTTGATTGAATTGCCCTCTTTCCCCTCCGTTTTTGGGTAATTTTGGGGTTGATAAGGGAGCCCTCGGGCTCATGACAGACTGGTTCCTGGGGTTAAAAGACGTCGTGCATGGACGACGCCTTTTTGAAGGGCGTCGGGCCATCACGACGCCTTTTAGACAGGAACCGCCTTACTGAAAGTCTGCCAGTTCGAGGATTATGGGACTAAAAGACGTCATGGGCGGGCGACGCGATTTGAATAGCGTCGGGTAACCATGACGCCTTTTAAGGCAGAAATACCCTGATTTATGTTTTCTGGAATTCCTGGATTTCCGTGCTAAATGGCGTCTGAGGATGTCGACGCCTTTCAAAAGGCGACTACTGGTGTCGACGCCTTTTAGGCCTGATTCTGAAGACAGTGTTTTACTTAAACCAGTACATGGAGCTTGAATGGCGTCGGCCTTGGGCGACGCGATTCAAGATAGAACAACACTAATTCATGCCAGTAAAATGTGTTCATACTGCTAGATAATTGGTTAGTGCATGCTTTAGTGTACTCGGTAGAAATGGATTCTTCATGACCGGATGGCACTGCGTGTGTGTCGTGCGATCGTGAGCTTTTCACGTGACCGGATCGTACTGTGCTGGGTTTTGGTGTTTTGTGTTACTGTGGACCTGGAGTGACAGTGTAGCGCTTTATCACCCTGTGTTGGTGGGGACGTGAGCACAGCGCCGGTGGGGGCGTGGGCGGGGTGACGCCTAGTGAGAGAGGGTCACCTGGTGAACCCCGGGGTCAGCTAGTACCGGTGTCGGAGTGGTACATTCGGAGAGTCACTCATGCTGAGGGAAGGAGTAACCACCTGAGCCAGTTGGGCCGGAGTAGCTAGAGTGTTATCCGAGGGGTTACTGCTTGGTCTCAGCGGGTCGAGGTTTTTCCCACCGTTGTTTGTGCGGTTAGTGTGTTCTATCGAGACGGCAGTTATTGGTTCCCTAATCGGCTGGTTTAGGAATATGCATGTTTAAATACAGTTCAATTGCATGTGATTTCATGTTGAGACTTAGGAATTGTACTTACTACTGTGCTTGTAACCTTACCGTTGGCTGTACTTTGCACTTGTGGGTGTGTGCGTGGGCAGTGGGGATCGAAGGATCCCTACTGAGTCTTGTCTTGAGACTCACCCCTACGGTTTTCAGGTGAGGCCTCCCAGTAGACCTAGAGCGGAGTGTGCGGCCGTTTGTTGAGCGCCCTCAGCGGTTACTCCGGGGTATGCCCCAATGTAGTTGTTATTTATTTCTGACATGTATGTTTAATTAGTTTCTTTCCGTTGGAGTATGTAATTATTTGCTGTATCGAGTCGCATTGTAATAATTTTAATTCCTACACTTTTATTTCAATTCAATGCGATGTGAATGTTTAGCTTAGTTTATTATTTATTTCCCAGACTTACTTAGATCCTAGTTTGGTTCCAAATTAATGATTCGGTACCCATTTAGTAATCGGATCCCCGATTATAGGGTGGCGGGTCGTTACAGGACAGACCTGCATGCCCTTGATTCTCCCTTTGGAGATACTCCAAGGGGCACTCCTGTTCCTCTAGTCATCGCTCATGACTTTCAAAGTAGCACTCAATTTCCATTTCTATCTTCTTCTTGACCTTGGGTTCGACTGCGTGCTCATGTAGCATTAAGAGGCCATGAAGGCACAAGACGAGTGCCCCAAACATCTTGGCACCTTATTGCAGGGCCTCCCATGCCCTACTTGTCCATGGTGCGGTGACTAGGAAGCCAAGCCAGTGTTGGCCCATTTCCGATTAGGGGCCTCTAGGTCTTGTCACTTTGTGCTCTAGGTACCTGGGCAGCTTCAACTTCAGAAGATGGTCTATAGGGTGTTACGAGCCAAGCACCTATTACTATAGGACTTCTGAAATCTCTTGAGAATGTGATTGAATTGAAGGAGCATCCTCCCTTCGGCTTTGAGATCCCCTTAGATTAGGTTGCACCATGGCTTCTAGCTATGGTTCCTACAAATGGCGCCAAAGAGTGTAATGGTTGGGAACCGGGGAAGCGATGAGATGGCTCATGATGGGCTGGGGACTACTCCATAGATGAATGAGATCTATTGATGATTTGGGATCACAAAGAATGCATGGTCATGGGTGGTCCCCATAATCCTCTGAAGCTTAAGTTAAGGCCAACAAAATAGAGCTAGAGAAGAGAGCTCAAGAGACTTAATCTAGCATATCTGGGAATGGCAGAGGGTCTCATATTTATAGGAGAGGAGATCCTCTCAGTACATGGTTGGACAGAAGTCCAACAATATAGAGAGGGGAAGGGACCAGATGTTTGAAAAGGTCTTGGGTTAAATGAGGGATTTATTGCAATACCTGCTCCCCTCCCTTTCTGTATACTGCTAGACTTCTGTCCAACCATGAATTGAGAGGATCTCCTCTCCATTTATAGGGCCTTGGACAAACAAGGATGGCTTTCCTGGTCCATAGGGAGGCTGTTTCGCATGGGATCAAGGCTCCCATGGGGAGATCACGTGACGTCCCCACGTGGGTGTGGTTGCGTGAGTTAGGTCAAATTACTATTTAGGGCGCCAATCACCCTTTAAAAGTAGTCATTTTCGTAAGTAATGGCGTGTCTAGCTAATATTAGATGAGCACCCCCTAATAGTGCCGTAGGGAGACCAAGTAGTGAAATCCCCAGTCCATGGTGGTGGACGTGGACTTGTTTGGGTGATTTGACGGACTTTAGCCTTCAAGGGTCCACTGGCCATAAATGGGCTTCGTCGGCTTTTCCCCTTCTTAAGAACATTAACCATTTGCGGAATTGTGACCATGGTGCCCCCCATCTGACACATTTCACTCTCAATAATACAAATCCAACTCATGGTGGAGGGAGATCTAAGGGAGTGGAAAATAGAATCCTCTCTCCGTAATAAATCTACATGTTTCAGTTGGGCAAGCGTTCCTGAACCGCAGTGCAGGAACTATATGAATGAAGACAAAATCTCAACAAAGCACGGGGATTTGTCAACTAGTTATATATATATAATATGGGCTACAATCTATTACTTCCATATAAGGGGAACAAGCTGCTGTCAACCGGATGAGGCCATGTTGGATTCCTAAGAAAACGAAAAACTGACACTTGGCGAAATCCAACTCAAACTCCTCCCTTCCCATGACTCCACTTCCCATGCATCCAATTCTTCCATCCCACCTAACCAGGCTCTCATGATCCCAAGTAACCATCCCACGCATCTAATTTCTCCATTGGTCACCTCCTCTTTCTCACGTAACGAACCCCATCCTCCACTGTGCTCCAACTTCTCTCTTCCTTACATCCATAGCCCACGGCTTTAGAGGATTGGAGGAAAGGCCTTAGAAACACCCGCGGCCTGCAATAGAACGCTCTGTCCCGGAAAGCGCTTAACACTCACTGATCAGGTATGCATTCTATATGTTCATTTTTGTTGGAGTCTAAATCGTCTCAGTACCAAGTTGGACTTAGACTGGACTCCAACAGTAACGAGTCCTAAGACACCACGTGAAAAGTAGGTTCACCTTTCGAGACGCATTCCATTGAACTTGACAATTTTTTCTGTTACCGATTTAACAGATTTTTATTATGTAAAACACTTAAATACTATCTAGAGCACAAGATTACAACCATATTTAAAATATCCCAACATAATACAACACAGAACACTTAAATATTACTAAGAGCACAAACTTACAACCATAATTTAAAATACACCTCAACGTGATACAACACAGAGCACTTAAATACTACTAAGAGCACAAGACTACAACTATAATTCAAAATACATCCCAATGTAATATTTGTATAATAATTTAGATTGTATCCAGGTGCACATTACGGTGTATTTTAAATTATGGTTGTAATTTTGTACGCTTGGTAGTATTTAAGTGGTCTGCTGAGTCGGTAATAAAGAAAAAGTTGTCAAATTCGGTGGGAAGCGTCTCGGAAGGTGAACCTACTTTCTACGTGACGTCCTATGATTGGTTACTGTTAGAGTCCAGTGATACTGAGACAATCTCTTGAAAGCTTTCATTCATTCTCACATTTGTTAATGAGCATCGTAGGATGTCCAGAGACCCATTGACGTCCCAAACACCTCTAACGTTCATATCCAGCAGGGTCACCAAGTCACCGCCATTACATCAAATCAGGGTATTTTGATTTTAACTAATTTAACAATGTTTCAATGCTCTTGAATTTAAATAACTCTCGATGCCACGAACATGTAAATAAAGAGTTGCTTATCTTTTCAGTTGTAAGATTTCATGCCATAGGCTGATGCTCCAGTGCCCGTTCTCACTGTAGACACCGCCGCCGACGCAACTATATAGAAGACCTAGGCACTACAAGATGGATAGGGTGAAGTTACATTCTCCACTCACACCACTGTACCTGAGCAAATCTCGTTCCAAATGCCGCATGGTTCTCCGATGACTACTAACCTGGCTTCCTCTTCTTATGAGAGTAATGCTCATCCACATCAGGTAAGTACATCAATCTCAGCTTTTAACGTCAGGTATCAAAATAGTGACCTCGCACGTCCTATACCTAACATGCGAAGCCTTGCTCCTTGGTTTTAATATTGACAGTGAAACATATGTTTAGTGTATCATACAATTTCTTCACAAAAGGAGATCAGGGGATCACCGGTCCTTTTCGAAGATTAGCATGGGAAGCCTGTTGGCTTCTGTTGTGAAAGAGTCGGAAATTGAAAAAGGCTAATTTTATGTGCATGTGCTTGTATACGTAGACGTTAAAAAAACATGAGAATAATTTGCTGCACCACTAATGACAATTATGCTGTCCGGCGGTGCAATCAAGTTAAAAAAAAAATGATTTTTTGAAGCCCTCAAACCAAGCCAACTCGACCGTACAATCCGATCTTCGATCAGACGAGCCAAAAATAGATGAAAAATTAAAAATTTACCACAAATGAACAATAAAAAAAAGGGTCAAACAGCATGGAGGGTTTAAAAAAAAAAATTAACCTGGCTGCACCGTCAGGTGGCGTAATTGCCCCTGACAGTGTAGCAAGTTATTCTAAAAAATATTAAATATTAAACCCAAGATGGGGACGTTAGAACTTTTGACATTGCCATAAATCGACCCATATTTTACATTCTCTATCTATAATGATGGATGCTTTAGGAGTTTGGGAAAACATGATAAAAACAGCCACTTTTTAAGAAAAAAAAAAGACTAGGATTAGGAGTTTATGCATATAGATTACTGATGTAGCCGAAGCTATCACGACCAGATTCCGAAGCCGGAATCCGAAGAGATGGATCCAGAGCTAGGTCGGATCGGTGTTCGGAGGCTCGACGGGGATCCGGATGGCGAAGGATACAGAGGCGAAGCCGAAGGTCCGAAGGCCGAGGGGTGCTCGGTCGGTGGCTGGCTTGCTCCGGGAAGTCGGGGGCGAAGCTCCTTCGGCGGACGAAGGGGCGACGCAAGGTCGAGTCTTCTCTGTCGCGGAGGCAGCCGGCGCATGGCGTCGAGACTAGGGAGAGGAATCCGAGGTCGGAGGCCGAAACCGACTCGGGAAGGTCGGCGATGATTCGAACCGAGCTCCTGCAGGAGGGAAAGAAGAAGAAAACCGGTCAGCAGGAGTCCCGGGCTTCAGCCCTAAGGAACCCCCTCCGACGATCAAGTTAGCTCCTGAAGAAGATTCGATTCAGGAGGCAAAGAATGCTTTTTGGACCGTAGTCCTTAAGGGTCTCGGAGGCTTAAGAGAGCATACCTTTGGCAATAAATAGCGGTGTATTTATAGCAGAGGATAGAGGATGGTTAACGGTGGTAGCCGGTATAGGACTAAATGCGGGCTTACTGATAAACCGCCATAGTGCCTGATCTGCCACCGGAGTGGGCCGGACTCGGCTATCGGGCCGAAGGGGGTTAGGCCGCTGATGGGCCGAAGCCTGTTAGGCCCTGGGCTGCCGCGCTGTTCCCGGGCCGTAGGCTGGTGGGCCACTGACGGGCTGAAGCCTGTTGGGCCGGGAGCGACGGTGCCGCTTACGGGCCGAGGGCTGTTGGGCCGCTGATGGGCCGAAGGCTCCCTGAGTAGCCTTGCACTGCTGCTGCTGGGTTGAGCGGGGTTTGGGCTTGCTTCAATGGGCCGAATCGGATTCTGCCTCATCACATAGCCCCCCACTCTTGTCTTCCTCAGTTCTGAGATGGCGAGAGTATAGCCCGAAGCTAGCGGGAAAATAGCGTAACAGGTGTTTTACCCGAAGCTCTGTCCTTTTCCTTTGAGAAGAGGGTGCCCTCGGTCGGCCGAGGGCTATGTGGTTGCTTCGTCTTCATTCAGAGTGGGGCCGAAGGCCCATGGCCCTGAAAGCGAAGGGCCGAGCCCTCTGGCTTGTGCCAGGCTTCATTAAATGGACGGGATGGGCGTCGCCTCGCGAAGAAGCACGGGACACGCGTCGCACATCCGGCCGCTCCGCCAAAAGCACAAAAGGATCCTGACCGCTCGCGGGTCGCGGATCGCCTCGGCTCTCTGCCCGAGGCTTCACTCGGATTGCCGCCGCTCCCTTCTTCGGCACGCGGATCGGGACACGTGTCGGGCATCCGGGTGATCAGTCGAAGGGTCGGAGCGCTCTCGGCCGTTGATCGCTCTGCTCCAAGTCCCGGAGCCGGCCCGTCATCATTGCCGAAGGACGGTGCACGTGGCGGGCATCCGAGAGGAACGGTGGGACGAAGGGGACGATCTCGGCCGTTGGCTTTGGCGGGAGGCGCTTCGGATGGGGCTTATAAATACAAGCCCTCAGCAGGGTACTGTTCTTCCTGCTGCTGCGTCTGTGTTGCTCCCGCGATCACCCGAGCTCTCCCTCCTCTCCGGCGAAAGGACAGCTCTCTGAAGGCTTCGTCCGAGCTCGCTGGCCACCGTGGGAGGATCTCCATCCTTCAGAGCGCCTTGTTGGTGGAGCTGGGTGGCTTGAGAGGCTGCGCTCGGTTCAGGAGAGATTTCCTCCCCCTTCCTGAGAGTAAGCCTTGACCTTCTTTCTCCCCTTCGCGACCTTATGGTCCGGAGTTCCTCTTCTAGTGAGATTACTCCTTCGGACGAGGAGTATACTCCTTTCCACTCTCCCAAATCTTCTTTGTCATCTCCCCTCACCTTGGATTCCCTTGCCTCTGCGATGTCTGAAGAGCCTGAGGTCTCCGGGGCTGAGGGGTCCGAGGCTTCCGGGGCCGAGGCTTCTGGGGCCGAGGCCTCCGGGGCCGAGGCTACCGAGGAGGTCCGGAACCCAGGCCGGGCTTCCACCTCGGGACGCCGTCGTCCCGACATCGCTTCGGAAGCATCCTGCGCCCTTTCGGACGCAGAGGTCAGCAACCTTGCTTCTTACTTCCAGCTTCCTTCTTGGACGACCCCTCACCGGCCTGGCTCCACCACCAGGACCAACACTCCCCGCCCGGGTTCCTTCTCTATCTATGTAGATAGTTTCCAGGCGGGCTTTCGTCTTCCTCTTCCCACCTTCGTCATCAATCTTCTTTGCTTCTACGGGCTGGCCCCGTCTCAGCTTTTTCCCAACTCCTGCCGCACCGTATACGGTTTCTTGGCCGTTTTTGCCTGTATACAGATTACTCCTTCCATCAATGTCTTCCGCTACCTCTTTAAAATCCAGAGGCAGGGGAGATCCGAGTGGTATTGCTTCGTCCCTCGGGTTGGCCGAAGCATCTTCTCCGGGAAGCCCTCGTCCATCCATGGCTGGAAGAGGAAATTCATCCTCATCTCCCTGCCGGAGAACGAGAAGGGCGTGTGGCCCTTTCCTACCGAATGGGCGCCGCTGGCCGCAGGCCTCTCGGATCCTCCCGTTCTGACCTCCATCCAGAGCACCCTCGTGGGCCACATCCAGATCATGGCCCCGTACAACATCTGGGGGCTTCTCAGTGAGGCGGAGCGGCTGGTGAATGTCAGGATATGGCCGGACCCTCGGTTCGATCCGGAGCGAGCCTTTCCATACCTTCCTCCCGGGGAGACTCCGCGGGGCCGCGAAGGAAGTGCTGCCGCTCCTCCGGCTGACGAGGCTGATGAAGTTTCGGCCGAGGGTAAGTCGGCTTTGAGTTTGCAACTGGCCGTTATTTCGTTTTTAACACGTCTTCTCTTGCTTGCAGCAATGTCCGAGCTCGACGCCCTCCTTGCCTGGATATCCGATCAGCGCGATCAAGGCCGGGCACCAGCCCCGCAGGCGGCAGGCGGGCCTAGCCGAGGCGCAGGAGGTGCGAGGACTCGAGGCGGGGTTCCGAGGACTGCAGCCTCCACCGAGGGCCGTGCTGCCGCCGCCGCTCTCGAGAGGGAGCGAAAGTCCAAGTTCGCCGCTCGAAGGGGCGGTCGACCGTCGAAGCGCCCCCGGGCAGAAGAGGACGAAGAGGCGGAGCCGGCTCCGTTGATCAGGAGAAGTGTCGGGGCCCGAAGGGCTGCAAGGCTGGCGTCTCCCGAGATGCCGAGGGGCAACTCCCTTCCGGCCGTATCGGCAGGGGCAGAGGACGAAGGCGCCGAGTCGCAGGCGCCCCGAGCGCAGCGCGAGTAGTGGCGCCCTGAACCGGGGATCTACAAGGACGAGAGCATAGAGGACTCGCAGACGTGCCTCCGTCTGCTCCGCAGCCTCACTCTCCCTTCGGCTTTCGAAGAGCTGAGGGACCACTCGGTCACCGACCTGGCGGCGATGAGCGCTCGGTTGGCGGTCCAGGTAAGAAGCTTCTGAGTGTGCTTCAACTTAGCTTTCCTTAGCTGTTCTTTGATTTTTTTTCTGATCCTTGTCTGCTTTCGGTCCGCAGGCCGCAGTAACGGGTAGCGTCCTGATTCACCATCAGGAGCTGCTCCGGATCAAGCTCCTGGAGGCCGAAGGGGGGTCGGCCTCGGCAGGTCCGGGTGAGGGCCCTTCGACGGGGCCTCGCATCGAGCCCATGATCGATGGGCTAGTAGCCGCGAACGTCCGGACGCGGGCGCAACTGGAGGAGAGGGCAGCAGAGGCCCGTGCTTCCGCCGAGGTCAAGGTGAAGGTCGAGCGGGAGAAGGAGAAGGCTGAGCGGGAGCTCGCTGCGGCTCAGACTGAGATTCGGGCCCTCAAGGCCCAGATCCAGGAAAAAGACTCGCGGCGGGCTTCGGAGAAACGCCTCCATGCCGAGGAGGTATCGGCTCTGAAGCAGGAGCTGGAGGAGGCGGCGGACTCGGCCGTAGCCGATTATAAGGCCGGCCCGGACTACGCCGAGGAGATAATCCAAGCTCAACTGCTAGCGGCCTCCTCGGTCTTAGACCTCGGGCTGGCCGTCGCCCAGAAGGCCTGCCCGAGTGTTGACTTAACCGGGGTTGCCCTGCCGATGGGTGAGGAAGCCAAGGAACTCCTATCTTGGTGGAAGGAGCTTATGGCCGAGAGGGCCTCGACTCCAGCGCCAGGCGACGAAGCCGTACCCGCCGAGGAGGCCCCTGTCTAGGCTGCCCCTCCTGAGGCCGTGCAGATTGTTGACTCCCCCTCTCCCTCTCCTGGCCGAAACGCAATCGAAGCGGAGGAGGAGGGGGTTGTCGAGGGCTGACACGAGGGCTCCCCCCAGTTTTTGTTTTTCTTCTTTTGTAAACCTGCGGCCAGGTGGATGGCCGATTTTTTACTTCCCCTTTTATGAATACAGGAAGTATTTCTGAGTTTTACCTTGTGGCTTTGTGAATGATTGACCGAATCTGGCCCTTCAGAAGTCCGAGATCCTGCCGTCGTTCGCTATAGTTCGCGAAGCCGAGACCCGATGTAGGTTCGAATAGGGCGTTGATAGAATATCGCCAGTAGATACGGCCGGGGCCTTTGCTAATGTGGTTCATAAGATCCGAAGGGGTATCCCGCTGCCCTAGATGCGGTTCGTGTGGCCGAAGCCACTCCCGCTTCGTCTTATGAAGATTTAGAGATATACCTCGCCGCTCCCTGATCCGGATTACATGTCAGAAGCCATTCGTCGGATCGAGGTTTTTTGCAGACTTAGGAAGAACACCATGCCGCGTCCTGATCCGGATTACATGGCCGAAGCCATTCGTCGGATCGAAGGACTCGCGGATTTAGAGAGAATACCATGCCGCTCCCGATACGGTTTGCATGGCCGAAGCCACTCCCGGTACGGTTTACACGGACTTGGAGAATAACATGCCACGTCCTGATCCGGATTACATGGCCGAAGCCATTCGTCGGATCGAAGGACTCGCGGACTTTGAGAGAATACCATGCCGCTCCCGATACGGTTTGCATGGCCGAAGCCACTCCCGGTACGGTTTACACGGACTTGGAGAATAACATGCCGCGTCCTGATCCGGATTACATGGCCGAAGCCATTCGTCGGATCGAAGGACTCGCGGACTTCGAGAGAATACCATACCGCTCCCGATACGGTTTGCATGGCCGAAGCCACTCCCGGTACGGTTTACACGGACTTAGAGAAAATACCAACAGGTTTCCCGAACAGGAGATCTTTATTCATACCCTCCGGCTGAAAGCCCGGGAAGAAGTGATTCACATATAATAACGCCGAAGGCGCTCTACATTCCAGGTGCGAGGAAGAGGTTGGCCCGAAAGGGTCTCCAACCGATAAGCTCCACGCATGATCACCTCCCTGACCCGATAGGGCCCCTCCCAGTTGGGGGCAAGCTTCCCTGAGGCTTCGGCTGGCTTGGAAGCATGAGCATTCCTCAACACGAGGCTCCCTACTTCAAAGCTTCGGGGCTTTACTCGAGTGTTGTGGTACTTGGCCATGCGCTGCTGATAAGCTGCCAGCCAGATACGAGCCTTGTCTCGGGTCTCTTCAATGAGGTCCAGGTGGTCTTTCAAACCTTCTTCGTTGGCCTCCGGATTGTAAGCAACGACCCTAGGAGAGGGAAGGCCGATTTCCACCGGAATAACGGCCTCTATTCCATAGGCCATGCGAAAGGGAGTTTCGCCGGTGGGGGTTCGGCTCGTTGTCCGATAGGCCCGCAGAACACTTGGCAGCTCCTCTACCCATCGGCCTTTAGCTTCGCCGAGGCGGGTTTTCAGTCCCTGCAGCAAGCTTCGGTTGGTGACTTCAACCTAGCCGTTTGCTCGAGGATGCGCTACCGAAGTTAATTTGTGAAGTATGCCGAAGCTGGCGCAGTTGTCGCTGAATCGTCGGCTGTCGAACTGCTTTCCATTGTCAGAAATGATGGCCCGAGGGATGCCGAACCGGCAAATGATGGACTTCCACACGAAGTTCCAAGCATTGCTATCGGTTATCGATGCGAGGGGTTCGGCTTCGACCCACTTAGTGAAATAATCTACCGCCACGATGAGGAATTTTCTTTGGCCGGTGGCGATGGGAAAAGGTCCCAGGAGGTCGATCCCCCATTAAGCGAAAGGCCAGGGATCGGACAAGGGGGTCAGAAGGGTGGCTGCCTGGTGAATGAGGGAGCTAAACCTCTGGCACTGGTCACAGCGCCGTACGAGGGCTAAAGCGTCCTCTCGGAGTGTCGGCCACCAGTAGCCTTGCCTTAGAAGCTTGTGAGCCAGGGCCCTTCCTCCCGCATGCGCCCCGCACACCCCTTCGTGTACTTCTCTCGCGGCGTAGTCGGCTTCAGCCGGGCCGAGGCACCGCAGCAGTGGTCGGCCGAAGGACTTCTTGTACATCACCCCGTCCAGAAGGAGGAAGTGGGATGAGCGCTGCCGAATGTGCTTCGCCTCCCTTGGGTCTGGCGGGACTTCTCCTCGGAGAAGAAAGGCGACGAGGGGAGTCATCCACGTCTCGGCCTCAACCTCAATGACTTGCATGGCTTCGGTTTCGTCGAGGCTTGGTTCGGCGAGCTCCTCTAAGAGGATCATTCGGCCTCCTCCCCCGTCTTGAGTTGACGTCAGCCGGGAAAGTGCATCGGCTCGGGTATTCTCGGCTCTCGGGATCCTCACGATTTCATAAGAATCGAATTGGGCGAGGATTTTGCGAGTCACCTGGAGATAAGATGCCATTATTGCGTCCCGAGCCTCGTATTCCCCGGAGATGTGGCTGGCGATCAGTTGGGAATCGCTGAAGGCTTTCAGGTTCCGGGCGCCGAGCTTCTTCGCGGCCCGGAGGCTAGAGATGAGAGCTTCGTACTCGGCGGCATTGTTAGTTGCTGGGAAGGAGAAACGCAGGGCGTACTCCGTGACGACCCCTTCGGGTGAGGCCAGGATCCATCCGGCGCCGCTGCCCGTGGAGCACGCGGAGCCGTCTACAAAGAGTCGTCATACGTCTGCTGGCGCAGGAGCCGAGGTAGCCTCGGCTTCGACCACGTCGGGTGCCGGCTGAGGTGCCGAGGAAGCGCCGGGGGTAAGTTCGGCGATGAAGTCTGCCAACGCCTGGGCTTTTATTGCTACCCGAGGGGCGTAGGAGATGTCGAACTCTCCTAGCTCGATCGCCCACTTCGCCAGCCTGCCGGACACCTCCGGCCGGGAGAGAATTTGCCTCAGGGGCTGGTCGGTGAGAACCTTCACGGAATGAGCTAGAAAATAAGGCCGGAGCCTCCTTGCGGACGAGACGAGAGCCAGAGCCAACTTCTCCAGGGCAAGATACCGGAGTTCTGCTCCTTGAAGGGCTCGGCTGGTA
Source organism: Zantedeschia hybrid cultivar (assembly GCA_030544215.1). Lineage (NCBI taxonomy): Eukaryota > Viridiplantae > Streptophyta > Magnoliopsida > Alismatales > Araceae > Zantedeschia > Zantedeschia hybrid cultivar. Next base: position 65,692,472 of record JARZZO010000002.1, read on the forward strand.
TAGTAAACTGGCTTCTGAACTCCATCTTGCTCTCGGACGAGGACGGCGCTGAGAGCCATCTCGGAGACTGCAAGGTACAAGCTCAAAGGCTCCCCGGGAACCGGCTTGGACAAGATGGGGGGTTTGGAGAGGTAGGCCTTCAGCTGATTGAAGGCTGCTTGGCACTCATCCGTCCAGTCGAAGCTATTGGCCTTCTTCAGCAGCTTGAAGAAGGAGAAACAGTAATCTGCCGCCCTTGACATGAAGCGGCTGAGGGCTGCGATCCTCCTGTTCAGCTTCTGTACCTCTCGGAGGTTTGCCGGGGGGCGCATCTGCATGATGGCCGAAACCTTCTCTGGATTAGCCTCCACCCCTCGATGAGTGACCATGTAGCCGAGGAACTTCCCGGAGGCTACCCCGAAGGCGCACTTGGCCGGGTTCAGCTTCATCTTGTACCGCTTAAGGGCGGAGAAAGTCTCGGCCAAGTCGGCCAAATGTTCTGCAGCAACACGGCTCTTGACCAACATGTCGTCTATATAGACCTCCATGTTTCGGCCGAGCTGCGGGGCGAACACTTTGTTGACCAGGCGCTGATATGTCGCGCCGGCGTTCTTCAGACCGAAGGGCATTCGGTATAGCAGTATAGGCCCAGATCGGTCGTGAAGCTGGTCTTGCTCTCATCATCCGGATGCATCCCGATCTGGTGGTAGCCTGAATAGGCGTCGAGAAAGCTTAAGAGCTCGTGGCCGGAAGTTGCGTCCACCACCTGGTCTATCCGAGGCAGCGGAAAGCTATCCATCGGACATGCCTTGTTGAGGTTGGTGAAGTCCACGCACATACGCCATTTGCCATCTTTCTTTAGCACCATCACCACGTTGGCGATCCAGTCCGGATGATGCACCTCTCGGAGGTGTCCGGCGTCCAGCCCCTTTTGTACTTCGGCTTGGATGGCGGCTCTCCTTTCCTGATTGAAGGTGCGCCGCTTCTGCTTTACTGGGGGCTGGTCGGGATCGGTATGGAGTCGGTGCTCTGTTACCTCCGGGTCAACCCTGGGCATGTCCGCCGGAGACCAGGCGAAGACGTCGAGATTCTTTTTCAAGAACTCGGTAAGCTTCTCTGCTTCAGTCTCCTCTAGGCCGGAGCCTATCATCATGACTCGTCCTTCGCCTCCCGGAATAGGAACGGCGAGGAGTGCTTCTCCCGGAGATGCCTCGGCTGACGATTCGATCGTCAGAGTTTCGGCTGCGGTCTTCCCTTTGACCGAAATCATGTAGCACTACCGGGCCACTTCTTGATTCCCTCTGGCCTCGCCTATTCCATGGCTGGTATGAAACTTCAGCTTCTGATGGAAGGACGAAGGCACGGCCCCGATCCCGCCGATGAGCCTTCGGCCGAATATGGCGTTGTAAGCTGAATCGATTTTACAACGGCAAAGTCCGTTTCAACGGTTAATTGCCGAGGGGCGGAGCCTAAGGTTACAGGGAGTCGGACAATGCCCTCTACTCGGCAGGGCGAACCGTTAAAACCGAAGAGGGGGCCCCGGTGAGGCTTCATATTAGCCTCACTCAATCCCATTTTTTCAAAACAATCATAAAACAAGATGTTTGGGGCACTTCCATTATCAACAAATATTCTATGTACATCATAGCTATTTATTACAGCATTGACGACGAGGGCGTCATCGTGAGGGACCTGAACATCAGTCAGGTCCTCGGATCCGAAGGTGATGTCTTCTTGACGAGGCCGCTTCGGTTCGCCGTCAACCGCTGCTACGGTGCTGCGCTGTCACGGCCTTGATCCTTCCCCCGGCCCTCCGGATATCATCATGATAGACCCAGAACTGGGTCTTTGATGGGATGATTCTACCGGGGCCGAGGTGACCTTCGGCGGAGGAGCGGCTTCTATCGCCGGGGGTTGTTGCCTGGGCGCTGCAGGGACGTCCTGGTTTTGCTGCGGCGGCTGCTCCCGTCGGTACTGCGGCAATCTTCCCTCCCGGATGAGGCGGTCGATTTCCTCCCAAAGCTGCCGGCACTCATCCGTCGTGTGGCCGATCTCCAGGTGATACTCACAGTATTTGCCGGGGTCCCTTCGGCGAGGATCCGTCTTCATGCGATCTGGCCGCCGGATCATGCCCTTCACCTCCATGAGCATCCAGGAAGGGGGAGCAGGTAAGGGTAGGTACCGCGGCTGCGGGTCCCGTCGCCTTTCCTTGTCCCAGTCCTCCCGGCGATACCGCTTTCGGGAGGGCTCTTAGTCTTCTGGCCGAGGTCGGACCACCTGGGGAGCAGGTGCCGAGGTGGCTTCGGCTGCGCCTTTACCCCTGGACAGCATCAGGGCCTCCCGGTTGATGTATTTATGGGCCCGGGCCACGAGGTCCTGGAAGGTAGGGGGATGGCGCTTCCCGATGGAGCCGAGGAGCCCCTCGTCCCGGCACCCGCTGATCACGGCTAAGACCGCGATCGAGCTATCGAGGTTCGGGATTTGGGCGGCCTCGGTCCGGAACTTGGTGAAGTACTCCTGGAGAGTTTCGGTGGGGCCTTGCCGGATGGCCAGCAAGCTGGCGGAAGTTTTGCACTGCCGGGTGGCATCATAAAACTAGTCGATGAATAACTGGCCCAACTGGACTAGGGAGTGGATGGAGTTGGGGGCCAGCGTCTCGAACCAGGTGAGGGCGATTTTTTCAAGGGTGAGGGGGAAAAGACGGCAGCGGACTGCCTCGGAGACCCCTCGGACCCGGAGGTAGGCGTTGAATCTCTGGAAATGACAGATCGGATCTGTCATTCCGTCGTAGAGAGGGCCCTTCGGCAGCTTGAAATTTGGGGGCACCTCGGAGGCCAGGAGCTCCGCCGTGAATGGGGTCTGCTCCATGATGCTGCTGGCGAGAGGCGCCCCGTGAGGCCGAGACACCATCTGCTGCATCTCCTTGCGCATTGCCGTCAGCCGCCGGTCCAGGTCCGGGGCAGTCGAGGTGGCGACGGATTGTCCTCCGGTCCGGGTCGGACGGAACTCCGACGAAGCATAGTCTTGCTCCGTCAGGCGATCAGCGCGAGGAGCTCGGGCAGGTAGCGCCGAAGGCTCGCTGCACGTCGCCGCGGTTTCGTTGGGAGAAACCGGTGTAGGCGCCGGCCGGAACCGGGCATCTTGTACTGGGTAGAGTGGGGGGAGCGGCGCCTGCTGAGGAAGCTGTCCCATCAATCCCATGCGCTGGGCGATGGCGGACACCATCTCCTGAAGAGGCGCTAGGGACGTGACGGCAGCGGCCAGCGTTGCCACTTGCTGCTGGAGCACCCCCACTCGGTCTTCCGAGGCGAGAGACTCCGGTATGGTTGGTAGAGGCAGGTTCGGCGGGGCAGAAGGGGCGCCTTCGGAAGGCAGCATCTGCGCCGAGGCCTCCCGTGCTTCTGCTTCACTTTGTCCGGACCGTCGGGTAACAGGTCGCTGAGACATGACTTGTTTGTTGGTTTCCCACAGACGCCGCCACGTGATGTAGCCGAAGCTATCACGACCGGATTCCGAAGCCGGAATCCGAAGAGATGGATCCAGAGCTAGGTCGGATCGGTGTTCGGAGGCCCGACGGAGATCCGGATGGCGAAGGGTGCAGAGGCGAAGCCGAAGGTCCGAAGGCCGAGGGGTGCTCGGTCGGTGGCTGGCTTGCTCCGGGAAGTCGGGGGCGAAGCTCCTTCGGCGGACGAAGGGGCGACGCAAGGTCGAGTCTCCTCTGTCGCGGAGGCAGCCGGCGCACGGCGTCGAGACCAGGGAGAGGAATCCGAGGTCGGAGGCCGAAACCGACTCGGGAAGGTCGGCGATGATTCGAACCGAGCTCCTGCAGGAGGGAAAGAAGAAGAAAACCGGTCAGCAGGAGTCTCGGGCTTCAGCCCTAAGGAACCCCCTCCGACGGTCAAGTTAGCTCCTGAAGAAGATTCGATTCAGGAGGCAAAGAATGCTTTTTGGACCGTAGTCCTTAAGGGTCTCGGAGGCTTAAGAGAGCATACCTTTGGCAATAAATAGCGGTGTATTTATAGCAGAGGATAGAGGATGGTTAACGGTGGTAGCCGGTATAGGACTAAATGCGGGCTTACTGATAAACCGCCATAGTGCCTGATCTGCCACCGGAGTGGGCCGGACTCGGCTATCGGGCCGAAGGGGGTTAGGCCGCTGATGGGCCGAAGCCTGTTAGGCCCTGGGCTGCCGCGCTGTTCCCGGGCCGTAGGCTGGTGGGCCGCTGACGGGCTGAAGCCTGTTGGGCCGGGAGCGACGGTGCCGCTTACGGGTCGAGGGCTGTTGGGCCGCTGATGGGCCGAAGGCTCCCTGAGTAGCCTTGCACTGCTGCTGCTGGGCTGAGCGGGGTTTGGGCTTGCTTCAATGGGCCGAATCGGATTCTGCCTCATCAATTACGATTAGGACACCGAACAAAGTGTTGCATAAGCTTAGTTAAACAAAGTTTCAATATGAGAATTTTATGTGTATAGATTACAATTTAGAGAAATTGAAGGAAAACACTTTTCAAAAGTGGGAGATTGTTCCAACACATATTGTTGATGCTTATGTTGCACGAAGAACAATGGTTGCTCTGGATTAGAAGAAATCGGAGAACAATACGAATAGAACTATAATAAGGTTTGGAATATGCAATCACAACTGACGAAACAAATGTCGGAGCTATTGGTGGACAGTTAATCCCCCTTCCTCATTTCATAGTGGTCCACCTGACATGTATCTAAACTATCAAGATATACTAGTTATATGTCGTTGGGTTGGACCTCCTACTTATTTCATCACATTCACATGCAATCCTAAGTGGCAAGAAATTGATGACAGATTTCTTGGTCAAAAGGCTGAAGAAAGGCCAGATATTATTTTTTGAGTTTTTAAGCTTAGATTGAAGAAATTATTAAAGGACCTAAAAAGGAAAAAATTCTCAAGCAAATCATTTTAGGTGTACCTAAACTTTATACTCAATAAAATTAAATTTTGTATATCCTTTAATATAAATTTTATCATTAAATAGATGTCTATGTTGTCGAATTTCTAGAACGTAGCCTTCCACGTGCAAACATTCTAATAACAGTTTCACAAGAAGACAAGATAAACTCTTTTGTAAAAATTGATGATATTATTTGTGCAGAACTATCAGATAAAGGAAAGGAATCTAAAACTTTTGAACTTATTTCAAAGTGTATGATTTATGGTCTGTATGGTATTTTGAATCCAAAAATACCTTGCATGATAGACAGATAGTGTAGTAAGAATTATCTAAAAAAAAATGTTGATGAAACAACTATCAATGATAATGGATATATTATCTATCGAAAATAGGATGATGGATGATATCTCACAATAAATTGAACTAAAATTGATAATTGTTGGGTGGTGCCTTACAACAAAGATTTGGTTATTAGACATGATGCACATATCATCGTGAAAATTTGTGCTCAAACAAAGGTCTTCAAATACTTACAAATGGCATGATAAGAGAATAATAGCAATCAAAGATAATAATTTGTCTTAATAAAATAGAAAAAGACAACAATTTAGAGAAGTTGAGAGTTAAAGCAATATTTAGATTGGAGATACATTTCAACTAAGTTGGAGAATATTTGAATTTACTTTGCATGAACAATATCCTGTAGTCCAATGCTTACAATTTCATTTAACAAGGCAATAAATGGCCGTGTTTATTAATAACAATGATCTATATGAAATCATAGACAGATCAAATGTCGAAAAAATAATACTTACTGAATGTTTAAAATGAACACTCTTTATAAAGATACTAAACAATTCACATATCTTCAGTTTTCAAAAAGTTGAGTTTAGAATAAGAAATTAAAAGAATGGATAAGAAGAAAAACATGAATAATAGTTAATATCTTATACTATGCGTACCCTACCTCAAGTGAGTATTTCTATCTATTGATGTTGTTGTGTATCAGAAGTAGTGCAATAAGTTATACTAATTTGAGGACCGTGAATGGCATCGTTTACCTAACATTGAAGGTTGCATGTGCAACATTGAGATTACTATATGATGACAATGAATGGCATGAAGTGTTAACTAAAGCGTTTATATGGGCAACTGGACATTAACTGCAAAATATGTTTGCATCTATATTAATGTTTTGTAAAGTTTTAAATGCAGAACAACATTGAGAGTAACATTGGAAAAGTCTATCAGATGACATTTTGAATAGGACAAGAAGATATAGAAAGATCTATCATTAGTTATACCATCAAATCATTGCTAGAGATTGAAAATTTTTTAAATCAAAATGGAAGATCATTAAAAGATTTTCCAACAATGCCATTGCCTATACATAAAGATACAATTAGTAACAGACTCATTTTAAAAGTTGACCGATGAATCGACACTGTTTATCTTCATGTCAACCTACAGATCTTGATGGCCATTTGTCTAATCTAGTTTTATAGATTTTTTGATGTTCACTTGTCCTCTAGTCAGTACACAAGATGGAACCTTATTATTTTAAAATTTTCATAGGATTAGGTGAAGATTACGTAGGCAAATTTAGAAAGCAAGGTGATAAAGAATTGAAATTTACAGATGATAGAGACTTAGGTTTGCTCGAGTTCTTTCCACGCAAAACTCAATCCAAATAATGTTAGACTCAATAGAATTAATATTTGACTTAAGAAGAAGCTCACAGAGATAATGTTGAGGGAAGTTGAGCCTCAACAGACAAATTCAAAATTATCTATAAATTAGAGACATCAGCCAAAAGAAGGGATAACTCTTGCAAATTTAAAATTCAAATACTCCACTTTCTACACCTAAATTCCCTTAAGCTCAAGAGAGAAAGAAAAAAGAACCCTGAGAGTCTGCATCTACTCTGAGTACTGCATCCATTGCTTCTTCATCTGTTGTGCTGCTTGAAGTACTTCGGCATCTTCATTGATTGATTGAGACTCTACATCCATTTCCTCTTTTCTCAATCTTGATCTTCGATTGTTCTCATTATACCATCAGCCTACTAAGAGACATTTCATGGAACTTTGATTAGAAAAAAATGTGGTAGAGTATTATACTTCTTCTTGAAAGAAGAGAGGACTAGCTGAAGCTAGGGGTATTGGTTCTTATATAACTTACAAGGAGTTGATTCTTTGTATAACCAATTGCACTAGTATAATGTTCGAAAGATCGCTTAGGGACTGGATGTAAATCTACAGACTAAACCAGTATAAATATCGCTATATTTTCTTTGTAATTACTCCTTGTTTCCTCTGTCCTTCTTTCTTCAATTTTATTTGTTCCTCTTAATTATTTGCATTCAATTTTTAATAACCAATTCATCTCCCTCTAGGTTCTCCAGCAACAAAGGATGTGACCGGCATATGTTCGGTCCACCAGCCCATGCCAAGAATGGTTCAATCATGCCCGCACTAGGATCCATGACCCGTATTGGGGGCGCCCTAATCCAGAGTGAGATCGTCTACTCCATCTTTTCTACGCCACTGGTGCTCCAATTCATCTTATTGGTTCAGTTATTGTAGTGGGAGGAAAGTGGAGCCTGAAAAAGAGAAAAATTCCTATTTTTAAAGAGAAATCGGTTCTCCATGATGCTAACAAGGACCAGAGAAAAACAGAAGTGAGTGTGATCAATCCATACTCCAAAATCCCAGGGAGTGCAGTGATCCGCATGGAGAAGTGCCAAAGAGAGAGGGAGGAAGAGAGAAGGAAAAGGGCCTTGGAAGCCTGCGTGATCTCCTTTTTTTTTCTTTCTCTTGCTTTCTCTCTCTCTCTCTTTTCTCTTGCTCTCTCTCTCTCTTTCTTCAAGTGTCAAGCTGTGAGTGAGTGTAAGAAACAGACGAGAGAGAGAGATATGTAACGAGGAGAGAGGGGATGGTTCCATATGCATGAAACCCCCACTTCTAACCAATTTGTTCACATCAATGAGAGAGAGAGAGAGAGTGAGAGAGAGAAGAGAGAGAGGAGGAGGAGGAGGAGGAGGAAGAGGAAGAAAACGGTTTCTAGTGGAACTCTCCATCCCCAACTCCTCCGTTTTGTAACTCCTACTTGGGAGTTACTGGATACTCCTTAATATATCCCTTCTGGACATCCTAATGGACCAGGCCCAACTCGTCAACAGTGACCATAGTGGATGAGGGACTGTGAAGGGTGTCCACAAATGGCTGGAGTTTTCCTCCCCCTCATTGTAAGAATTCTTCTTTCTTCGCTTGACGAGAATCTATCAACTATCGATGCAATGAATTCCTATCTCTACAAAAGAAATATATCATAACATCGTTTCTGACATCAATTCTGGCATACGATCTCTCTTTGTGCAAACAGCCAAATGGGGCTACGTTCAGTTTGAGACATTCTAGCACATAGTATCATGCAGCCGGAATCCTTCCACCCAGTCAGCCATATACGTGCTCTCCTCTGGTACACTAACACCCTCCCATCATGAACCATCAGTTTTACTAGCTAGGGTTCTGCATAGCGGTCAATACCGTCTCTTTCGGGGATACCCCAGAGGGATGCGGGGGAGGAATGAAGATTTCCAGTTGGTATTGGAGCAGAGTTGCACCATGGAAGGCAATCGGCCGATAGAGACCATGTGCAAATGCCATTGTGTTGTCTCGTCACAGTCACGACCTGCTTGCATGCATTGCTCATTTGTACGTACGGGACAAATGGAGAAGTGACAAACAAGAGAGAAAGAGAGATCAGTTTGTCGAGACCGGCATCTATTTCATTCCTATGTCCGCCACTGATCAACCAAAGTGCAGCCTCTTCGATCCTATCCGATGCCTGGTTTGAAAGAATAAAATATGAAACCGAAAAAGGAAAACTTGCCACCTAACTAGTGTCTCTAATCGCTTCTTCCGCTTCTTCCACGAAGACGATAGTACTGTCCTGGTCGATTAAGTACTGTGGGACGCTAGTGATCTGTGGTGGCGCTGCGAAACTCTAGCACAAGGCAAGGCGCAGCTAACAGTACTCGTGGGAGCCACAGCATAGAAATGGCACCTCATTGACAGTGGTACTCTGGTAGACATGCCGTTGCACCCAAGTTGGAGACGTTTGGTCTGTACATGCGCTTAGTGGTGGATCCAATGGATTTTGCCAACTCCATTGATTCAATCTAAAATAGTCTAGTCTGAGATTTCACTGATTCAACTTAAGACTTCACTGATCTAACTCAAGATCTCATATAACTTAGTCCAAAATTCTATTAATTCAATCGTACTTATGACCTAATGTTCGAGTAATCTTACTAGATAAAATTTTTAATTCCGCCACTGCATGCGCCACCGTCTACTTGCAAGTTGCGAGGTACTTGCGAACGATACGAAACTCCCGAGTCCCACGTACATAACCAACAAAGATCGGTGGAGGCATATCTAAACCAACACGTGTGCACTCCCTTATTTATTAGATAAAAGCACGAACCATTCTTCGTTGATGGCCACATTATAGTCTCCAGGCAAATTGTAGGGTGGGGGGATGGGGGTCCTCTGGAGAGAAGGTGGAGAGAAGAAGCAAACAAACAGTATGACCAATTCAATGCACTCGAGGCCAGTTCTCCAATGGCGCAGATTTGGAGGTCGCTTTCTCTTCTCCCATCACAAGCCTCGCCATTCTCTCCAGTCTCTCATCAAAAGCCGCACCGTCTTCCGCCATCTCAGTCAAGTCCTCCTCATCTCAGCTGTGAAACTTAGCCGTCTCCGCAAAAGATACATGCACAGGGACCGCACTCACAGCACCACCACATAATGCATAAGGCGGTGGGCTTGAGAAGATAAGCGCCAAACTGTCCACCCTTCTCTTTCCGGCTTTAATATCTAACGTCGACCAAGAATCTCCTCTGCAGTTGAGTGCTTATTATATGTGCACTGTGGCTGATGCGTAAGGACATTGCCGGAAAATGTGTTAGGGATGTTAGGAATATATGTAACAGAAGTCTTTTTTTTTTTTTTAACACAGACAAAGGAAGAAGACGACAAGTAAGACAATCTCCACACACACGAATTGCACAAATATTAGACGCAAAGATACGTATAATCCAAACACGATCTCTCTATAATTTCTTTTCTCTATCTCTCTTAATACATGTAACCGTATGAAGAATTATTGTTGCTTATATAAAGTAGAGGGACTAGTCCCAATTTAACCTTAAATAAGATCTCACTCACAACAGGATCTTAATGGGCACCTAATGGATTGAACCCAATAAAAGTTATTCCATTTATTAAACCTCACAGTGCGCTTAATGCCTTGACAACCATGCACCGACCGTTCTTTAGGATGGCTTGTGTTAACGCCCGTAGCAAAACTTGTGACGTTCTAAATTAACCAAAGGCCGCCCTTCTGACGTCCGTGCATTGTGCACGATCGAATGCCACCGATTGTGCACACACACATGATGGGCGCCCGGCCCTGATGCGGGGTTCGCTTCGTTTTTAAACGGGGCAAGGGTAAATTTCATCACCAAACAGCGACAGCGGTTTGATCTTCAGCAGACAGCTAGCGTCACATCAGTACTTGCTGTGTGGGCATATATAAACTGAGAAAAAAAAAAATAATACTATTTTTAACACAATTTTTTGACACACTTAAGTGGCACGCATACATCGGAAATAAGTGTTATTATCTCACACTTTTGACACTTATACTTTTCAATGTGAATGTGCCAACTAGGCTGTATCAAAAAATTGTATTAAAAAATGGTGTTATTATACCATTTTCCATATAAACTGTTGACGCTCGTTCTCCATGGCGAGGGAGTTGGGCCTTTGAAGGAGGCATAGTACCCCTTCTCCTCTCCGTACTTCGGCCATAGTCTAAAATGGGAGAAAAAAAAGCATGACAGCAGGTAGTGGACTATCTTTATGCATGATCAGATGACCCACATTATGGCTGCTTGATTGAGGCAGTTCATCAAGTGATGCCAACGAAGTTCGTCGGATTGTGCAAAACGTGGAATCATATGATTCTTCATTTGTGCATTATGTCTTGATCATGAGATGGATTAAATATAGGGAAATACCTTTTCTACTCCCTTAAGTTGCTCTTTTAATGTACTTCTAATCTCAACCATCCAATTAAATCTATTAACCTGAATTTTTTGCCATGATGATCAAAGTGCATCCAATTAATGGTGGTAATGGTACCTTAAGAGAGTACATTAAAGGTGTAAGAATAATATCATCCTTAAATATAATATATATCCCAGAGCAAAGAAATTTTGATGTGGGAAGTAGCTTTCTCTATGAATAAGTAGGAACTCGCCTCCTGCCTTTCCCATTATAGCGAGCGGCTGAGCCCCATACATTGCCCATCTCTAGTGGGCCCGCCGGCCGGCGTGGACCTTCGCCCACACTTAGAAGAGAAATCGAGCGGGACATCTCCTACTTCCATTTCCCAAAGTCAACAAAAATGGAAACCAAAACACAAACCAGAAACAGAAGATCCCAAGTTTGAAATAAATCTAGATATATTTTATCAAAATTAAAGTAGAAACAACTTATCTATAAGTTCCAATTAACTTTGTTACTGCCGCAGTCCCCGATCGCCGAACAAAGTCCGCTACATGACCTCCTAGCTATTTCCAGTGCTTACTATTAATCCAACCGTGTCTTAAATTACATGATCAAGTTCTTAATTTTTTTAATACAACAAGTGTACGTTATCAGTAAGCCCAGACGATCTCCTCATGTAATTGATCCCTATAATCCTTGCTTAAAAGATGTTGAAGTCTCCACCTACTTCACCAAACTCGCACACAAGAATACAGAGAATAGGTATCTTAATTAGCTGAGCCCAACAGGGCTGAGCTGGTTGGCCTCGGCTTGTTATTATTAGCACAGGAAATAATTTACCTCGGCCTGTGGCATATTGGTGTTGCATGGTTTTGGGGTGTACGGAGGGAATGGCGTGGCTTCGGACAAGGGGCATATTACAACCTGGGAAACAGCAAAACAAAGTTGGTTTTCTTTATAATCTAATCTGTGATGTTGGTCGGCTGCAATCGATGGAGTGAGCGGCCAGGGATCATGCACGTGGGGGTGGAAATAGACGCCCGGCGAGCGTTGATTGGAGGAACCGGGTGAGTAGTATTTGGCCTGTGGGCGTCTTGTTCCATCTCATGCGTGACGTAACACTCATCGGTTGGTGATAAAACCACCCCATGCATGGAATGGATTTTACGGGAGGAAGAGCCGGCTCGGAGATCGAACCCTCCCGTCCGTCCGACGCGCACAGCGATGATGAGGCAGGGTCTCACGCCGTGTCCGCCTCGAAAGGCGTCGGTGATAACGTTGACCACGTTGGGCAGAAAGTCAAATTCGACATGTGCAAGGGTTATTTTGTGAATGCACCTCGGTTAAGAGGGAATTTACAAACTCAACTTCAACAAGTGTAAGGGTTCTTTGTGTACCTTGACTAAAATTAAGAATTTTTTTTCCTTTTTCGCTGCTACAAATTGTTTGTATTTTATATTAATTCATGTAATACCTTAAGAGAGTGGATCCGCCTTGCGACCTTCTTGGTAAGCCGTCTCATCTGATGTCTTCTATTGCTAATTCCAGCTCAACTGACTCCTCGACACATTGTATATGACCTGGTGGGGAAGGGGAGGTAGACGAGGAGATAAGCACCTACTCTAGTAGTGAAACCCGAGCAGCCTCTAGCGTCCCATCCTCAAAATCTCAGTGGCCGCTACTGCCTTAGCCCTATGATGCCTTATGACTACGAAGGTCTAACATCAAAAAATATGCAAGACATAGGAATTTATGTCGAATTCACTATACATTTATAAATATCGATATCGAAAAGATTCAAATAAAACTAAAAATATCTTATCAAATAAAAGTTTATTCATCATCCTTGCAGTTTTAAAAAGCTTTCCACGGTCTACACGTGGCAACGCCTACACCAACCGAGGACGGTACTAAAAAGACAACGGCACCTGAGTTACCACGCACGCACACGACAAATCCGATCCTGCACAGCAAGTGCATGTCTTTGCACTTTGCAAGTATGCATGCACCTATTCTAGGATGCACCCAAACATTTTCTCTTCTAATGACAGTCATTAATTTTCTGCAGATCAAACCATTTTCTCAGGGTAAGGTATATGTATGACCGGTAATTAAATTGACCCTAGAAATCTGCATCACTCCAAGATCCCCCAAACTTAGCAGGGCCAAACTGGCTTCTATCATTGAATACATTTCAGAGTAGTTAGGTTCCTCTCATCAGTACAAGTTTAGATTGAATTCAATCATGCTTAGAGGGAGGGAGAGAGGTTTTTTGTTTTTTTTAAGAAACCCTTATTGAGAATGAAAAAAGCTTCACAGAAGAAGTTTTTCTTTTTTTGAAAAAATCCTCTCTCAATACTGACTGACTGAGATTAAAAATTTTACTAATGAAGAGATCTCGATCCATTTTAGAGGGGGCCAGGAGAAAGCAAGGGCGTGGGAACAAGTAGTTGAAGTGAAGGGATAATCACTGAGATACACCTCAAATATTACGAATCCATAATAAGTAATATTATTTTAGTTATGTTCTTCTAGTTCAGCTGGCACCATTAGAATTGAAAGAATATTCGATTAAAAATGTAATTGAGGTATAAAATACAATATTTTAGAGCAGTGAGCATTTATATGACTTTAAACTGCTCATGGCATCACTTCAATTATGCAAGGGGGTCAAACAATAACAAGTTGATCTTTTATAGTAAGTACTCTTTTAACTTACCTAGGTTTAAGGTAAACAAACTGTCGGCAACAGTAATAAGATCTATAATGTCGGTAATATGATCTGTAATCATTTCAAATATATATAAACTCTGCCTCTGCGACGAATCTGTTGTATTCTAGTGGTTACTTTGCTTAGGGCTGACGCCCCGATGGCCGGTGCATGAACTGAGTGGTGCAGTGCAGTACGTGGGACTCCCACCGGATGGAAGTCAAATTTTCGGATTTAACAAGGGAAGTTTGTCAAATAGTTCTTTTATGTACCCCAAGGCCTAAAATCCCGGGCAGAAGTGGGGGAAGGGGTTCGCTGCCGGGAGGCAGACATGCAACTGCCGGAGAAGCTGCCTCCACCTTCTCTTATCAAGTCCTTGCATTGGGGTTTGAAGGCTCAAAGCTTTATCTCATTGGGTTTGGTAAAGAAATAGGGTTAAACCCAACAAAAGCTAGCACATGTTTTAGAATCCCGCAAAACGTCACCACCCACGAATGGCTGAGGCAAGAAACACACAAGGAACAGGGAAGGAGGAGCCCAAGGCAAGAACAACTAAACCACTGGCTTGGCATTGCATTGGGTGAAGTGGACGTGGTGGGGGGGCTTAAGGGAGGGAAGGTGCAATGTGCCATCACATGGGCTCCTATATATATATATATATGATCAGCACTATAATCCTTGTGGAGAAGTGGGGTTTTGGTACATAAAACAAATTAATAATACCACTAATGAAACAGCATTAATCACTTATATATTATTCTGCATGGCAATGGTGTGAAGGTAAGGCTGCACTCTTTCTTTTTCTAAACTGAAATGTATTCCCATCTTTTGAATCTTATTCGTTAGATTGAAGTGTCTCAGCTTATATTGTAGGGCTCAAACCTAATTTTTTTAATAAAATAATTGATTCACTGATATTTTATATAATTAAAATATATTTTGATTCAAAAATTGAAGTCTAAAAGATCTCATCCTTATGCACTTATAACGGCTTATGTCTCTGGTGGAGTGGTGGGTGGCTCCCTAGTCCACTTGTACTGTTGTACACAGTCACGGACGCTGCTTGGTGAAGCACCCCGCTGCACATGGCGGCACATGCCGAGGCTTGATGGCGGTGGTGCGGTTAATGCGGTGGTGGACGATGCACTAGTGCTTTGGGGCTGGGGGCGAGGCCACAAACCCCCAGCCAACACCGGCCAAAGCCTGCTCCTTGGATCCTGTGGACCCTGCCCCAGGGATCATGATTCCCGTGGTCCCTGATCCGAGATCTACGGTCATGATGGGATGGTCCCCTTGATGTGTGGCCGGTGAGGTGCTTTGTTTGGAGAATAAGTTATTACGTGATGTCCACCGAATAAGGAGTGTTTAGGTTTGATAGTTTCGTAGGGTCTACTGACGGAATAAAAAGAATAAGTAATTATTGAGTTTACGGTGGAATGGCTTATTCTGCTTATTCTCCGAATAAGTTATTCTGCACCGGTATAAATCATTCCGCTTGTCAAAGTTAAATTAAATTTATTCTTCTCCTATTCTCCAACCAAAGTGGCGCTTAGGGCGTGTTTAATAAAACTTCTTACATAGGATGAGTTGAGGGAGAGAGGTTATAACTAATTTTAATTTGTTACAAAAGTCAACACTTTCATAACAATCTTACTTTTCTCTAATCTTAGAAGTTTCTTCCTTATAACTTTTTGTTGAAAGTCAAAACACAAATAAAATACCACATAAATGGTTTCTAAAATTCAATAATTTCAATAAAAAATAACTAAATAAAAATACAAAAGTACTTCCAAATAAAAATTACGCCAAATATGGTCTTAACTATCGAACTTTTGCATCCAAAGTAATTTTTGGTTGGGTTCCGTGTTAGACCAGAAAATGGACGACGGAAGTGTTTAACGAATTTGGACGGTGATATTTGTTAATCTCTTCTTTATAATTTTATTATTTTTTATCTAGAAGGTTTGATCTGAAAATGTACGGTTAAAGAAAAGGATAACTATGAATGTCTTCCTTAGTCGAGTGTCTTTCTTAAGAAAGCTGAGTTAAAGATTGCATAAACCTTATGCAGGTGTTCCAAATCAATTAATTAAAAGCTAAGCATATGTTGAACAAGATTGAAATTACTTTGAGTCTGTCATAATCTTAATTTTTGAGAAATACTTTAATTTTTATATTTTACATGTTATGAGTAGATTGACTGTTGCAAAAGTGTTAATTAGTTACATGAAAAGAACGTGTCAAAGGTGTGTAGAGAATAATTTTTTAAATAAGAATCTTCAAATCAAATGTTTAATAGTCTATGAGCTAGCTAGCGTAGCAAAAAATGCGCTTTATGGTACTGTAATCTTATCCTTGGATGAGAGAACATTAGACAAACGTTATTTATCTAATTTTCTGACTTTCAACGGTAGAAAGAGTAAGACTATCATAGAGATGTTGATGTTAAAAATAAATTGTATATTTTTTAATCTTAGAAGTGAAATTTAAAGTAACATATAATCAAATAAAACACTTTTCATGCATGCACGACTTTTATATCTTATCATAAGATGAGTTCTCATGACCCAGGCGAAAATACGTTGCAACAATTGTAATCCACCACGACCAATTCACGTCTCATGATTCAAAATCATAATTACTTAATTACACATATTATACATGTACTTTATGAGTTTTAAAATAAACTTTTTTAACACCTACCAGTTTACTCACTTTTAATACAAAAAAGGCATTTAATCTTTCTGTTCAATATGCCATATTACTGACTGAAGACGATACTGTGGTTACTTGTTCTCATAGATCATGAGATCATTCAATGAAAACTCTCATCTTTTCATTAACAAAAGCTCATAATTCGATTAATAATTATTGGTTGTATATATTTATTGTTATTTTAAATTTTAGATATTGATAAAAATCTATATTATGTACTCTAACCACTTTTAGTTATTTCTTTACATTGTCACTATCTTATTCACAATTAAGTCGAGTATCGAAAAAATTACATTCCTAGTATATTTAGCATGTTTATTTATACTATTAACTTTAGCTAATGTGTCAGATTTTACACGGTTCTCTCGAAATCTAAAAGAAAGATAGATGATATATATATAGATGTAATAATAGTAACTGCTTGTGGAGTCTTAAAAAATCGATTTTTAAAGAACTGAAAAACTTAAAAAAATTATTTAAATGTATTAGCTTTTAGTTTCTCTGTTTGAAAATTGAAACCTAAATTACAAGCAAATGAGGGGTCTAACAATGAACCACACCATCTCATCTATCCTAATACTATTTCAATTGCAACGTGGCTCCCTCCAACATTTCCTCAGCGTCACGTTTTATGCTGTGCGTTACTGCAAAGATCAACAGTCCTCCAAGCGGTTGATTTGGTGCCCTTTTTCTCTATTATATTTTTTATTATATTATTATTACAATTTATTACTATTTTTTTGAAAAGGACGAGACACCATTACGTACGGAAAAACTGTCAATCCGAGCAGCACGGCGCTCGATATTTGTCGTTTTATTACCCAGTTGGCCAACGTGGCCTGATGCCTCGTCAGTGACGTGGACCCGTCGCGTTAGCAGAAACCAATCAGTGAAAATAATTATTAAATAATAAATACCATCCCGCATGAGGAGGAGGAACCGTGTCAGAAGCGGAGGGGCCGTAAGTGACAAAGTGACGCCTTTTTGTCTGCTACCACCTCCCATCATGACCGTCTGCTGATAACATCGTACGGTGAGTGATCTGTGGTCCCGCAAAAGCTCATCATTGGACCCGCGCAAGCGTCCGGCACGATGCTCCCTGCAGACTCTACCGTCGGCAGTGCGATTCCCGCAATTATCTGATTTCAATCCGCGAGAAGCGATACCAAACGCTATGAAATTAATGCCCTCCGATCTGAGACGTCAACCTGGGCGGCCAACGGTCGTCCTCCGCCGAATAAGAATCCAGTAGTCCGATACTGGCTGGCTGGGAAGATCGAGCAAGGAAGGCCTACAGATTTTGACATCTGGGAATTAACGCTTAGAATTCGCCTAAAAAAAGGTAATAGTCACCGACCTTGATTAATCTGCTTTCGAGATGAATTTGGGCTGCTGATTAAATTTGAGGGGTAAAAGCCAGAGGCTTTCGTGTGCCCTCGTTGGAGATGGACGGTGGATGATGCGCTGGGACGCAGGCACTGCAGCAGGGTCTTCATCTTGTCTTTTCATTTGCTCACAAACCTTTTTATTTATATATATATATATATATGCGTAGTAGATACTGGGGTAGAGACCAATTTAATTAGGATCAATATGGAGGGGGGGAAAGATAAAGCGAACACGCACGGAACGCAAGTGGGAAGAGAGAATGTTTCAAAGATGGGTGGTGGTGGTGGAGTCAAACTGGGAGCGTCTGCCGTGTGGGGCAGTGGCAGATGAAATTAAGTTGATTAGAAAGAGAGGAGATTCTTTCAGTACACGTTTAAATTAGAGTCTAATAATATTAAAAGGAGAATATCAGATATTTGTTAAATTTGAGAAAAAAATTTTGTAAACTTTGATCTCTTCTTTTTCTTAATACTACTGGATTCTGATCCAAATATATAATGAGAAGATTTTTTGTCGATCAGAAATGGTGTTGTCACTTGTGTTGGGTTGGCTTTGGTGGCGCGCGCAGGCGTCAACAAGGTGGAGCCGCCCGGAGGGGAATACACGGGAAGGCCGCGATCGACGACGACCTGGTAGCCTAGCTAACATATTGGGCACCAAATCAAGAACAGTCCCACGCCCAAACACGCGACCTTGTATGACATCCGTGTGCACAGCACCGTGGCACGCGCACCGCCCTGTACTGGAGGATGGCGTGTGCTGTGACATGGGTTATAGTCCTATATATATATATATATATATACCCTCTTCTGCTGGTGGGAACTAGGAAAGTTCATGATGAAACTTTTAGCTAGCACAGGCCTAGTAATATATGGAATATGGGATTGTGAGATTAATTTTGATTTCGCATTTACTTGGTAACATTAGGACCTCATTGACGTATACTTAAATTAATCTAGAATACAATAGCCTATTTAGATTATTTGAACTTGTTCATTTTGGATGCACACCTCCGTTCTTCCAAGTGAGCTGACCGAGTGGGATGGTTGGCTTCATTCCTTGACCTTATTTTGAAAAGACTCGTGTTCAAGTCAATTGAGAGCTTAAAACTTTCCCACATCCAGCCTTAGTATGTCTCGGGATTATTTTTTGTTGTCCTGATATTGCTTCTGCGAACATCGACTTGGGTCTAGAACTATCGCCTAATTAAGTAGAATTATCGAAGCTATGTATAATTATCAACCTTTAGGAGGAAAATATTGGATTTTACCGAAACTCAAACTCTAATCTCCTATAAATATCTGTACATAACCGGCCAACTGAGCCATCCTTTCAAAATAAAATTTCATTCTTTCGAGTGTGAATGACATATTTTAAAAATAACAATTATACTAAATGCTTGAATATCGCTTATTCTACTAGAATATAAGGGAGTCCATTATATCTATTTTATGCTATTTTTATGTATTTTATTTTATTTATTTATTATTTCAAATGAAATACCAATCTAGCTATCGGAACAGAAGCAAGCAATCTTTGGATTGTTTGTGCCAGGATTACAAGAACTTTAAAGCGGGACTTGACAACTAAGAGTTCAAAAATAAATTTAGAGTGAAGATTGGATAATAGAGTTGCAGAGAAAAGGTTAGCGGACAATTTCTTATTAACTACTCTTGTATGTTAACCTTAAAAAGTAGCATGTTTACTTATATATTATCTTATATATTCTTACAAAATAACATATGTGCAATTTCTAAAGACGCATTTACACATATCAAGTATGCTATTGTCGTGACAGTTTTAAAATATTGTTTTTACATTTATATTATGAATTAAGTACATAAGATAATATACAAATAACTATGATATTTTTAAAATTTAACATTTGAACGTGTTTAACATAAAATACCCTTAAATCAGAACTATTAGATGAAATTTTAATGTTGCTAGACTCTTGTTGACGTTCGCAACTGTTCACTTGCGGAGGTAACATATATATATGCACACCTTAGAATGCATACATCTAGTCTTCAGAAGAGTTCTTATCGTTTTTGCTTTGAAGTCGAAGGTTTGGTCGATGGAGGGAGGACTATCACTTTATTTACAAACATCACAGGATCGTCGTTGAAAACCCTAACCACGGTGATCGTAGTACATGTGAGCGAAGAATAACTCCACGGTTCCTCGATCCCTCTCCATAAATATGATAGAAATTTGATCCAACGATGTGACTGATAGCACAGATTAAGGGTCACAACACATGCCAAGATTGCAGTCAATGGTCTTTTTGCATGGCTATGAACTCTCGGTAGGATACGTACGCCTCTCACCAACCGAGTGCATACATATATTGGTCTCGTTTCCGGTTTGGCTTCCCTACCATCTTATAATTTCCATCACCTATATGTGTAGCAAAGGCGATTGGCTGCTACAGGCGAAAGATCGAGCTAGTGGACATAATAATTAAAAAGTACGTAGTAGTATTTGGTTGCCTTAATTCGTGCATATGTATGTTGCCTCTCTTCGGATTAATTAATACGTTCGAACAGCTGAACAGCTAGCCTTCTCGGAACTTAGCTGAAGGAAGCCAGACAGTGCTTAAACACCCTAGATAATTGAGGGCCGGGCAGTTCGTATGGCTATTAATAGTGGTGGACGTAAAAAGTTTGTCTAGTGAGATCATTCGGACATTAAATCATAAGTACGACTGAATCAGTAAAGTATTGAATTGAATTATATGGAGTCCTAAGTAAGTCAGTGAAATCTAGAGCTGAGTTAGTAGGATCTCAGAATATATTACATTGGACTGGACCAATAAACTTAACAAAATTCAATAGATCAATGTTGGACTGGCTACTAGTAGAACGACTCCCAAGACCTCCTGTAACTATGCACTGCCTTTGACTCCCATGCATATGATGATATGACAGAGGAAGCATGCTTTCCAACTCCACTCCATGACGAAATCTCTACAAACGCTTCGCATGAGGCACACGTCACATGGCTTTGCCAAGTAAGCCGAAAATAGAGCATTGTTTTGAAGAAGCTTTAACCAACACAGTCACGTGCTGAAGCAGTCGAGAGCAGATGAATCGAAATGATCCACTTCTTCAAAAGAGCATGCTGATCTACATATATGTTCGGCTTTTTACACGTGTATATCGACTAAGTTTAAACTAGCATACTCATGGTAGTCCACAATTTGTATTGCGCGTAAGTTCCTTTTGCATGGTGATGTGTGCACGTGTGCCAATCAAATGTCATTTAAGACCTCTATCACTGTTTATTCTCTTCATCTAAATCAGAAGCCTTTTGGTATAGAGTGCGGATCGCCTACGGTCCTCGGTGGACTGTAGGCGGTCATTAAAGTGTGGAGGAGGAGAGGGGATTTAGCATTCTCGATGGCCTTGGATGGGATGTGTTTTTTGAGTTTTTTTACCCCCCCTCCCTCCAACATTACTGAGCGCCTACAGTCCGTCGAGAACCGTAGACGATTCGCGTTCTTTGGTATAGCATAGTGGATGACGTTCAAGATTATCTTCCATTGTGCATTATGTTAATTAGTTGTCAAATTCTTTGATTAAAATTTGCCACATAAGTGCGGTTAAGATAGCATTCTAAAACTAGATTGGACCTGAAAACTGGACCAAACACGTTGCATGCGTAGGCGCACAGCATTTGCGCTTTCCCCTGGCTTTGCACATTGCATACGAAATATTAAAAGCAAAAAACTTAAGAGAGGAGATCCTCTCACTGGAGTCTAATAATATTGAGAGGGAGATGACTCAGATATTTGTCAAATTTAGAGATCGTATAAAAAATTTTATTTGCAATATTTGACCCCTTCTTCCTCTCAGTATTGTTAAACTCCAGTCTGAAGTTATACTGAGAGGATCTCTTCTCAAAACTTAAACTTGTGTACAACCTTTGAAAGAAGGGGTAGTGAAGAAGATTTAGCCAGCACATTCTTTTTTTTTTTTTTTTGACTCAGTGAGAGTATTGTTGGATAAATAGGTGTTGTTTCTCTTAAAAGGGGAGGATTCTAATTATCATAATGTAAATATTTTTTAAATGAAGATTTTTTCGCATTAAATAACTCTTCCACATTTATGCCGGTGATCATTCCAGTATCAGAGGATCCATCCATAAAATAATATCCTTCTCATGGGCTCCATGCTCTGCGGGAAACATTCAGCATAGGTCTCTTCGAAATCCTGAATTAATTTTCTCATCCCGACTATGGGAGATGAGAATTGAATTTAAGGCCTTCTAAAAAAAAGGAGCCAAAATCATATAATCAGCACATTGACGTGCTCGGAGTGTTCGGAAAGTGGTAATCGAATTGAAGTGATCCTTTTCTTCAAAAATGGAAAAGAGCATGGTGATCTATATATGTTTATATTATATGACAAATGAAAAATATATACCTGCATGATATACAATAACAGGCATTTGGGTCGCAACCACCATGTACTGCTGTAAAAGATTGGCAATTGATGTGATAGTGAGGGAATCCTCCCATCTCTATTTCATCTGAGATTTATCGATCGAGTGTTTTTATCTTTTTTTGTTTTACTCTGAACCGAGTCACTATCTTTTATTGAATGAATCTACTACCATACAGTCAATCCATACCAAACGGCTTCTTAATCCTATGTTAGTACTTCTCTTTCTGATCTATATAGCCGTTTCAAATGGCCTAATCGTGATTTTTATCATCTAAAGTATTATTCTCCACGTTTGCATCAGTCCTTTGGACAAAGTTCTCAATTATTATTTGTCTTTTTAACTTTAGTTAAACTTTAAGAAAAGTGTGAATGACAATATACAGATGTTTTAAAAAGTAGGGCCTACCAAGAAAGGCACTGAAATTATAGAAAAAAGAGTCTCCTCTGGTTTAGCTGGCCTTTTCAATTGCTCTCAATTTTGTACTAACTTTTGCACGACTTGTAATTATGGAAATGAACAAACCAGAATTTAGAGCCCCTACTAGCTCAATCTCCAGTCAGGTTAAGATACGTCAATATCTGATGAGGGCCTTACAATGCAAAAAAAAAATATTTTTGTAAATTCGTTTCCTAGGCCACGAGTTTACAATGGTAATTGTGCTGTTTCAGTGTAAGCAGGAGATTTTGTAGAAAACTTACATGTTTTCGTACGTCAAAAAAGTGCAAACTAATTACCAGATGTTCCTATACAAACCCATTTTCCACAGTCTATGTTTGAACTTTTTTTAGATATCACCTTCCACAAGCTACCTTATTTAGGAATTAATCTTTCTATCAGAATTATTACCGTACGTTTTTATTTGCAAGTCTTTAAATACACTTGTTTGGTAAACTTCCTTTTCAATATTCTTTCAGGTTACTATAGGATTATTCTAATCAGTTGTTTATTAATTGGGAAGTGATGAACTTTTATATATAAAATGATGTCTAAGTAAAATTAAAATTGATATGTAACGACCGTATCCAAGATCAGATATCTGATAACTATTGGATCTTGGATTGCACATTCGGGCCTAGACCTGAGACCACAAACACATATCTAAATAAATATATGAAAACCTCAGCTAAATAAACAAGTGACAAATTATAAGTGCAAGAAAGTAAGGAAAGTTAATAGTACAATCCGACATATGTCCAATAATAAAAACATAGTTCAAAAAGTAAAAATATAAGAGTACAGACCCAAAAAATAAAAGTATAACTACATCAGAGCATATCTTGGAAAGACAGAAGCTACTGGCGAGTACGCACTCCAAGAACCCTCCTGCTCCTAAGTACGCCTAGAGTCTTCACCTAAAAAATAAGGGAGGGAGCTATACCAGTCTTGGGCTCAATAAGGATCCTGCAATCCTTACGTCCCACACACGCATTTATAACTAGCAGAAATATTGGAAAGTAAGCTATAAAGTAAATAATGCAACTACTTTAGCAAAAGAAACTCGCTGTAAAGTAATAAAAAATCACAGACCTACCAAGACAGGTCAAGAATCCCTTAGGCAGCCTAAGCTACTCTAGCCACACACACAGTCACAGGTGATCCCACCCTGTCAAATCACAAGAGTGCTAAAGACACTTACACCCACTAGCACCAAGACTCTCAAGCCAAACTCCGCACAACTCCAAACTCCACACCCTGAGTGTGTCCACTGACGCCTTATCTCACAGTCAAACCGCATCCATGTCCACCCCTGTGGACTTTAGATGCCCACAAGGTGAGCTAATAAGAAAATAGGACTAATCAGGGTCCATAAGTCCACACATGGTGTCTAAGCCCCTGCTCACATGTGCACACAAGTAAAAAATAACTACTATCCTATGGCCAGTTTCCCCCACACTCAGGCTCAAGCTAAAAACATGGGGACTCTGGAAATCGACTCAAACCCAAAATGCACCGAAGTGTCAAGTTAACCCGTGACCCGTGTCCTCATTAGTCACAACGTGCATGTAGGCAAAATCAAATCATAATGACAAAATCACCCCAATGAATGCTTCAAGCATGGAAGGTATATAGGAATATAATGAACAATTTTATTAGAATGTAAAGTAACTAATTTATACAAGATAACCGTATTATTTAATTATATCACTCATGCAACATAGTTAAACAGGGGTTTCAATTTACTACTGTAAATTACGTCACCTGCTTTTGACGCCTTTTGAATTGCGTCTCCACATATGAACACCTATCAAGCAACCATGCAACTAATCAATTTGGTCCACATGATCGATTATTTGCATCATCGTATCAGGATGTGTATTGAACTGCTTCACCTGGTACTAACGCCATTCAGAACCCAAACTGAGGGTTTGCTAAGCTCCTCTTGGTTGCCCCTAGACACCCCTAAAAGTATAAGAAAGAAGGTGACCCCGAGGGCCCCCCCACCCCCATGCATAGTAGGACGTACTCCCGTCACCCAAACATAAAATCATCATGAAAGGATGCTCCAAAACATGGAATCCACATGGTCATTAGCATGATATCTACGGAGATCTTAAGCACTAGAGGAAGAATCATCACCCTATCCATAGTCTTGGGCTCTTCCTAACCTACAAAGGGAGGTCGTTGTTGTTAGTTTTATGTTTGGCCTACAAGTCAATCACAGATAGTCTTATTCAATTATTAACAAATGGGATTATATACTCATTATGTGTAAATGAAATTTTGTTTATGATTGTTATTCTTTGTATCACAGTGAAGTCCATGAATGTGTGCAGTAGTTGTCAGATTATGATGTGATCATAATATTAAAACTAACAAGTTATAAACACCCATTCTTAGTTGTTTCTAGTCAGAGTATATCTAAGAAGGATATTAGATATCTGATGAGACTAGTACAAGTTACCTCAGCTCATATGTTGAGGGTGACTGATCTCATGGTCACTCGTGTAGAGACATGTTGAACCTATAGGTGCTTATTGGTGAATGAATTCACTGAACTTATCTGACTTGGATCGTTAGATGGTAAATTATCTAACTGTCAATCAGTTTGATCCAACATCACAGTAGCATAGATGGTCCTTGAACCTGAGACAACAAAGACACCTTGTTAGTAGACTTCTGAACTTTGATCTTATCTTACAGATCTCTAACCATGGGATTCCGAACAATCAAGGTTCAGGTTCAACGAAAGACCTTCAAAGGTGATTGTATATTTAATAAGGAATCATTCACTCTCGATAATTAGAGAGAGAATGCTCTAGGAAAGATGCACAAAAAGTCTATGACCAGGGCAGACACTAAGTCAGAGTAGGAGTTCTCCGATACATATGAGACACATCAAAGGCCAAGTGAGTTGATCAATTAGGGTTTGACAGTTAACCGTACCCTAGATCGACTCGAGAGTATTGCACGAACGAAAGATTATATCTACGCGGTAACTATATATAGACGAATGGATTCCATGAGCGGGTTGCTTAACCCCAATGCCTTTTGGAATCATGTAGGGTTGCTTGGCACCCAACTTGATTAGAAATTCGGCCAAATTTATATGAAGATGTGAGTCAGTTAAGTAATTAATTAAATATGTGATATTAATTAATTATTATAAGCTAATAAGGTGTTATTGTGCTTAATGGACCAAAAATTTGACTGGCACTTGGGCCTAAAGGGTCACATGCATAAAGATTATCGAACCGTCGATAATTAGTGAGATTTATAATAGTTTGGGGGTTTCTATGAAAAGTTCTACATGAATGTTATAGATATACATCGAGAGAGAAATCCTGACCAAGCATCAAGGATTTCCCTCATACTGTGTGCCCCCCTGTTTCCCTCTCTCTTGAGCTGTGCGCCCCAGAGTAGGGCGCCCTCTCTGTCCACCTTTGTCGTTTCTGTCTCCAACAGTCGAACACCTCATCAGGGGTTTCCCTCGTACTATGCACCCCTCTCTCTCTCTCTCTTGGGCTGTACGCCCTAGAGCAGGGAGCCCTCTCTATCCACCTTTGTCGTTTCTGTCTCTAACTATCCATCACCTCCGCCCGTATGCCACGGGCACCGTTGCAGAGAAGGAACCTCAACGATCATGTTGAACTGAGTGAGGAGACTAGAACGATCCACGGGGAGGAGAATTGCGTGGGTATCACTGGAGGCCAAGCACCTGCGCAGCTTGCAGCATTGCTTCGTCAGAACCACACGGTTGCGGATTCGAATCCTCGCAAGGTGATGAACGATCACCAGTTCTTTGTAGTTGTTTTCTTGAAACAGATCGGTGACGGCAGGATTTTATTTTTAAATTATTGTTTCCACTGCGTTATTGTTCTACCGGCCCGATCTTTACAATTGCACCACCACTGAGCCACCATCCACATTCAGGGAGTCTCTACAGTCACCATGTGATGCTGCCTTTTCCAGCTCCCCATCGCTTCGTGGCTCACGCCATCGAGATGTGGATGCCACCGCCGTCCTCAATGTCCCTTGCCGTTGTGTTAGCCACCGCAAGTGAGGAGAGGAGAGGATGTGATGGTGGTGGAATGGTGGTGGAGAGGGAGAAAAAGCTTTAAGAGGAAGCGGATGGAGGAGGAAGGAGAAGAGAGGTGGAAAAAGATGTTAGAGGGGTAGAGAAAGAGGAGGGGAAGATGGAAAGGGAGAGAAACGAGGGAGGATAAGAGGAGGAGAGAAAAACAAAGGTTGGGCCGCCCCCCTCGGCGCCTTTGCCGTGTGGTGGCGTGTCATGTGCCCGCAAAAGGGCACTATAGGACAGCCAAAAGCTATGTAGAGAGAAGGTAAAATGAGTCACGTCGATTTGACACTAACTACAAATCGCGTCATACAATGGTGGCGTGAATTAGAGGGCCTAACAAGGTTCAGCCACGAAGTGCACATGCATGCATTTTGAATCACATCGGCTCAGTGTGATGCCTTTTAGAGAGTCACGTTGTATCGGGCTGACATGAATTAGACCCGAACTGACTATCCCCAAAAGGCCCACTAAAACCCAACCAAAACTCGACTATTGGATCCAAAAACTCCTGAATATTACATGATCTCTAAATATAACATAGAGTAATGCTTGTTGCACCACAAGGGGTGCAAAATTGGTGAGTTGGAATGCACCCCGTATCGCCTTTTACAACTGAAAAGCATACATGACCCTTGTCCCCTTACTAAATATATATATTCTGATGTTAGTCGCGCATCAACGCATATGGGGAGGGTCGGATTAGAAACATAAAAAAATTGCCCGTCAAACTACTCTCGACAATATCTTGAAGCTCTCAAGAGCATTAGGATCCTCTCGAGTAATGTCATCTAGAGTATCATGCCCTTGATAGGTTCAGGATGCTCCCTCGAGAGTTTTAGGATGCATGCTCTCGAGAACTTCTTAATGCTCTCGAAAAGTAGTGTAGTAGATAATTTTTTATTTTTTTAAATTTGTCCCTCCCATATATGCTGATGCTCAACTGATGTCGAAAGTATTTAATGGAGGAATAAAGACCATGTAATGTTTCCAGCTGACAAAAGGGGATAAAAGGCACATTTCAGGTCACCACTTTTGTCTCCCTTAAGCTGCAGCAAACATTACTAGTTATATTATATATTTATATATGCAAGAGGAGACATCTAAATATTGGCCGCGTGCCGTCCCAAATTGACTTGAATCCGCAATTTGGACTGGGGCAGGTGTGGGAGGACGGGGACGCTTGTCACTTGGAGGAGACGTATGATCTGATGACTAGTGTTTAATATTTATCTTAAGACAACACGAATACATAATTAGATACAAATATATTATATATATGTATTTTTTTTCCTTGCAGTCCCAATTGGATGCGAATACTAATGTGTGAGATCTGCACTTCAAAGATGAAACATCCGAATAAGGAAGGAAGATAACGGCATCAAATCCGACCCGCTAGAAGTGCCTGAGAGGAAAAGACAAAAAAGGGCAGAAAGTTTTCTTTTATTATTCCAACGTGGATATTAAAACGGAAATAGGAGTTAATGTCTTATTATTACCGGAGAAAAACAAAAGCTCCCAACAGGGCACCCACAGCGACGCATAACTACGCTGACCCCAACGCCACACCAACACGAGCCGCCCAAAGGACAGCGGATCCGCTGCGTGGACCATTTAATCACGGAAATCGAGACTTTCCTCTCTCTTACTTTTATAATCAAATTAACTGATGGAAACAAAAGCTTATCCTATAAACCGGTAAAAACCCTTTATTTATTATTATTATTATTATTATTGATGTTATTATTTTTTTAATAGGAGTTTGGCAGTCCTAGCTGAACTGAAGGTCCTTTATAACGGCTGTTTAGATTTTTTGGAGGACTCTATTAAACTCTAATAAATGGAAACTTTATGGGGCCGGGAGGATAATTTATCAGGTCACTCTGTGCTATTTCTCATCTCTCCATGCCTCTGTGATGTGCTTTTATTAATCACAATAAATTCTCCCCATCCATTTTCTTTTTCTCTTCTCCTCCCAACTTTTTAGCAAGGTAAGTAATTAATAATTGGGGCACGCCTTGGATTTTTTTTTATTGTTTTTACGGGGAGATTTTACTGGTCAGTTGTCTTTTTCTTGTGGGCGCCTGGAGTCTTCCCCGTCGTCTCCCCACAAACCCAAAGCAGAGGTTTTTAGAGAGAGAGAGATAAAGAGAAGAAAGGGGACACAGAGAGAGAGAGAGAGAGAGGACGAAGAAGAAATAAGGAGGAGGAGGAGGCGAAGGGAGGATTGGGGGAGGAAGCTGCCAGAGCTGGGAAGATCTGACGCATGGACTGCTGCTGGGTTGCTTCCGCTTGATGGGTGGCGCTGTTTCCTCTTCCCATCCCATGTGAGGTGAGCCCCGGTGAGAACAAAACCCCACCCCGCCACCCCCCCGACCATAGTGTCTGTTCCTTCCATCTCTCTCCGCTTTTTCCTGATCTGGGTCTTCGCCGGTGAAGCCTTCCAGTCCCCGTGGGTGGGTCGGTTTTTGATAAATTTTGCTGTTGTTGGCTCCAAGTTGGCATCTTTGTGTGTTCCTGCTCCTGCCCGTGCTGTTGGATTGAGGGATCTCTGTGGGGGCTCGCGAAGATTTTGTTGGGTTAGGAAACCCAGATCGAGGAGCTTGTGGGATTCATTGTGCAGGGGTGAGGGGAAGGGCTAGATTCAGTGGCCTCTGCGATTGGGATCTGGCTTGTGGTCGAGTTTTTATTAGGTCGCGTAGATTTGCTCATTGACTGGTACAGATTTGGCTAGTCGGCAGCCATTTTTTTTCTTTTTGCTTTCCCCCCCTTTTACTTGTTAATGTATTCTTCAGCCTCCTCTTCGCTTGTGCTGGGAGGCAATTTGGTCTCTTGGGCAGTGTTTATAAGGAGTCGATAGCTTTGTGCTGCGTCTTCTGCGATGCGTTGCTCTCTTATCCTTGTTTTGATGTGTTAACAAATGATGGAATACAACTTCCAAAAGGAAGCAGCAGCAGAAGAAGAAGAGGAGGAGCAAGAAGAGGAAGTGCAGTTTTTTGATGCTAGGGATGACATCTCATCCGCGTCTGAGTCGTGTCCAGGCACACCGTCGGCACGCGGGCCGTCAAGCCCAGCTCCGGATTTGCTCTACTGGGGCTCCGGGGACACTCAGTTTGGCGTTTGGTTTGGAAAACTGGACAGTGTGCAGGAGCGCCGGCAGAGATTCACGGCATGGATGAGAATGAATTGCATATTGAGCCCCCGCCAGGAATCTTTGGATCTTGGCATTACCGCCGGGGATGATAGCCGGCTAGACGATGAGAGGATCTTGTCCGATGGTGAGGCTGTGCTTAGAAGCTCTGGGTCAGAGAATCGGGCTTCCATGTCCAGTTGGTCCAGCGATGCCGCCTCTTCATCAGATAATAATGGGTTCTGTGAGGAGAATTTCTACTGTAGGATTAAGAATTTGGATGATGGCACAGTGTTTGTTGTGGACCAGTTGGGGCAAGATGGTATGCTGAGCAGACTCCGTGAAGTTGGTTCGAATCAGATGGTCACCATCGATGAATTCCATCGGAGACTCGGCCCGTCATCCTTTGTGCAACGTTTTATGCGGAGAGAAGATAATATGTCTACCAGCTCCGGCGAAACAGTCAGGAGAAGAAGAATGGGGTGGTTGAGGAGGTTGGGTGTTGCAACTTGTATTGCCAATAGACAAGAGGATGATTGTTCTGTCGCAACTTCGGATGCTGATCAGAGTGTTGGGGATGAAATTCACAGAGTCAAGGTCCGTCCCTATAAGAAGCATACCAAGGAATTCTCTGCAGTCTACTCAGGACAAGATATCAAGGCCCACAAGGGTGCTATCTTGACCATGAAGTTTAGCCCTGATGGACAATACTTGGCCACTGGTGGTGAAGATGGTGTGGTGCGTGTGTGGCATGTGACTGCTTGTGAGAGGATGTATGGCGATTATCTTCCCAAAGATGATCCTTCTTGCATATATTGCACTTTCAATCAGAATTCTGGAGTCACCGGTATCTGTGTGAATATGGAGAGCAAGAGCAAATCCAAAGGGACGAGGACATCTGCCGATTCTGCTTGCGTTGTTATTCCTGATGAGGTCTTTCGGATATCGGAGAAACCACTGCATGAATTTTATGGTCATACAGAGGATGTTCTGGACCTTTCATGGTCGAATAACAATGTAAGTATGTCTAAGGGAAATGATCTTAATCTTTCCATTTTTATTATTTTTCTTTGTAGATGTTAAATTGTGTGTTGAATTATCTTATTTGCTTTCTGCAGTATCTGCTTTCATCTTCAACAGATAAGACTGCACGTCTATGGCAAGTAGGATGTGATAGTTTCATGAAAGTCTTCTCACATAGTAATTATGGTTAGTGCCTGGATGCTTTTCCGAAACACGTTAATGTTGCGTATATCATTTTGCACTAGTTCCTTTCTTTGCTGTTAAATTTCTAGATCTCGCTGTAATCCATCTTCCATGCAGTGACATGTGTCCAGTTTAATCCCAAGGATGAGAACTACTTTGTGAGTGGCTCTATAGATGGGAAAGTTCGAATTTGGGAGATATCGGGTCATCGTGTTGTGGATTGGATTGATGCAAGAGAGATAGTTACTGCAGTGTGTTATCATCCAGATGGGAAGGTTTGTTATTTACATGCTTACAATCTTGTGAGATTGGATTATGGGACTTCTTGAAGTAATTTCTTGCCTTGGTTTCTTGTAGGGAGTAGTCGTTGGCACTATTGCTGGGTGTTGCCTATTCTACGATTCATCAGGTATCCTAGCATTTAACACTTATTTTTTCACTCCAAAACTAAAGTTTTCATACTTATTTGTGTAGTACTCTGTACTCTGGTATTAGAGTTTCATAGATTATTGTTTATATGAGCAAATATGTTGGTACAATTTTTACAGAAACTATTCTGCTAAATAGAGAACATCATTCTGCTACACATTTTTGCTTATTTGAACTGTTTAGATTGGATCAGCATGAAAGAACTTTTGTTGTTTCTTTCCTTGTGCTGGTATTGTTTTCCACAAAACTATTCAATTATAGAGCGTGCGCAATTCTGCATGAGTACAGGTGTGCATGTGCATGGTATGTGTGCCTGCATTTTCTGACTCTATTTTGAAGGAAATGGTTGACACCAACATTTTTCCCTGAAATTGCTTTTAATAGTTATTAGTTGAAAGTGGAGTAAAATTATAATGCCTATATGGATGTGGTTGACCAAATGAAAAAGAAAAGATATTTTAATGGCTTAGGTATTTTCCTAACTGGTTTAATCATTGGAACAGATGATATGCTTCTCAGTCATTTCCTTGATTTAGGCATGCACCAGTCAGCAATGCAGCTGCATTCGTAAGGCTATCCATACCCTCAGGAGAGCATAATCATGATGATGTATGCAAACTAGTACATGAAAAGGAGGCTAATCCCTTGGCTTGCAAGTAGGAGGGCCTGAGTTCAAGAATGAATAGTGTTGCTCTGTAATTAAGCGCACTATGTACAGAAGGGTAAGCTGAAGTAGTGCCCCTTGAAATTAAAAAAAAGGGGCGGTATGTGGGGGTTCCCGGTCTCACACCTACATCCTTGTGGTGTGGGTCCAAGCTCCCAAGCTAGGAGACTAAGAGGCCCCGTAGGTGAAAAAAATGATGATGCATATGCATATCTCCTTGCGAACCCAATTTAGCATCATTATCTTTTGACACCTATATTTCCAGGAATAATTTTGTAGAATTGAATCCATACTTAGCCGATGCATGCACTTGCAGTTTCACTGGATACAAAGTTTCAGCTTTTCCCCTAAAGAAATCTAAGACAGTTGTAGTTGCCAGTTATGTGAAGTCCCAGTGCCATGAAGCTCTCACCACTGCAGGGTCCGGAGAGGGCCAATTGTACACAGCCATATCAATGTGTGTTTTTGTTTCCCCTTTTTTTTTGCTTTTTTTTTTTTTTGTGGTGGTGGGGGGGGGGATGCTGTCTCTGCATTTGAGCCTGTGAGATCCAGGTTACAATGGAGCAACCTTACTGTCGCACCAAGGCTCCCCCTCCTGCCAATTGTAACAAGTCTGGAAGCTTTTCCTTTTAGAAAGTGTTACAAAGAAACTTTGGGTGCTGTGAGAAAGGATTGTGACTTTTTATGTTTGAAAATTGAAATGTATGTAATGTGATTGTTGTAGGATTTCCATAACTATTTATTAGAATTCCAACCAGTTTTGATGAGCCTGCATCTATCTACTTACAGCTTTTTTTCTACGTGTGCTTTAGACAAAATCTTACTGCTGCTTTCTGCATGAATCAGATAATCATCTGCAGCTGGACTCTGAAGTTCTCTTGCAAGGCAAAAAGAAGTCTGCGTGTTGTAGGATAACAGGCTTTCAGGTTGCTTTCCTTGAATGTTGATCTTGCTTGGCTGTAACATGATTTTCCCGCTGCAATTTACTACATTTGTATAAACCTTGTTGATTGTAGATTCTCTGTGGGATGTTGCATTTTCAGTTTTGTCCTGGTGATCCTCAAAAGTTAATGGTCACTTCTGCTGATTCACAAGTTCGGATTCTTGATGGGGTCAATGTTGTCTGCAGATACAAGGGTAATTTTTTCTTAACCATGTGCTCATATCTCACGTCTTACCGACCTTTTTTGAAAAGAGAGACTTATAATTGAACTGTTTCTCTAGGTCTCCGGAATTCAGGAAGCCAGATATCTGCATCATTCACTGCAGATGGAAGGTATATTATCTCCGCCAGCGAAGATTCCAATGTCTACATCTGGAATTATGTCGACCAAGATGTATCTAGACCAAATCATGTGAGTAAGATCTGGTCTTATGAGCGCTTCCTTTCTGAGAATGCATCGGTTGCAGTATCTTGGAATAGTGTGAAATCAAGGAATCTAGTGCCAGTAACATCTCAGATTCTTGCATCACATAAGAAAGTCTTCAGGGACCTCACAGGCAGTGATTTCGGTTGCCACTCAGAGTCTCCAGGCTACAACACCTTGCCATCTTCTGGCAGTTTTACTCTGGGCCACGGTTTCTTCTCTGAGTTTCTGCCCAAGGGTGCAGCAACTTGGCCAGAGGAAAAACTTCCCTCAAGGTCAATGACTGCAGTTGCTGCCTTGTGCAAATCACAGTACAAGCTTCTGAAGACTTCATGCCAGAACGTAGCCAACTCTCCCCATGCCTGGGGTCGAGTGATTGTAACCGCAGGATGGGATGGTCGGATCAGATCCTTCCACAACCATGGCTTACCAGTTCATACGTGATCTGTTGCAGTACTGTTGTCTGCTTGGACTCCCTTCCAATGGGCACTCCTGTGGACTGAGCTTCTCCTCATCCTATTTTTTAAAAGTTGAGTTGGATAGCTGATGCTGGTCCCAGGATCTAACTACAATGTACAAAGTGATCACATGCTCGGTGGTGCCCTTTGCCGGATCAGGTGTGGACCAGAATTGTATGTACCTGAGAGTGGTCCTGCAAGAGTTCGGCTCTTGTCAAGAGGAAATTGCAGCTGGCCTGGTGTCTTCAATTATTTGTAGATTTGTGCAGTGTAGATGAAGATTGGCAGATCATCCCGGCTGGAGTTACAGAGGTATAATCCCATCGGATCGTGATGGGTTTGGCAAAAAACATCATTGGTGAAGGCAGTACGGTCCCACAGAAAAAGAAGTGGTGGATACAGGCAGTCGGCTACTGTGACCTCTCCTGTCTTTCCAATTCTTCTCTGTTTTCCTTTTCTTGTCCCCCAGATAGAAGAATCACATTAAATCATACAAAATTCTTTCATTTGTTCACCCAACTCTGCTCTTCCTTTTAAAATCTGTGGTCGCCTGGCCCAGAGGGATGTGTTCATCAGTGGGCAACTAGCCTGTGCATCATTTTGGTTGTCGCGGGGCCTTGTTGTTGGAGCTTTTATCTAAATTTGGGTGTGGGGTAGATAAGAGCTGGTGGTGAGCATTCATTTGTACAATCTAAGTAGGGGGGTTGGGGTACTCCACCCACCATGCCATCCATCCTGTCAAGGATGGTTCTTTTTGGAGTCTCTTCATTCAGTGAACTGAAGCTGTAGCTGGGCATGTGCCTTGGGTTGGTATGCCACCCCTCCAGCTCATTCCCTAATTGGCAGCGGTTGTGTTTGATTCTGAAGGTACTGCTCTACTAACGGCAGGCTGTTTTCCTTATGGCGGCATCATGCACTTGCAGCCTCCTTTTCCAGAAAGGAACCCAACCGCATACACTACAGACCACACCAAAGATTTGACAAAGTTTGTGGAAGAAAGGTGGTGCTTTCTATATCTTTGTACCTTCCTTCCGTACCCCACTGGGAATGGAATACCCCTCTCCAATGTGAGACATGGTTTTGAATGTTACAATTGCAGGGTGGTTTATAATGATATGTGTGGCTTGTCTTGACAGTTCACATGACACAAGATTTTGTGAAGACGTGGGGTTGACGAGAGCCTTCTCCATGATGAGACGGGAGGCCAAGGAGTCCACTTGTTGGGTGACCGCTCAACTCCCCACCCCCCTGGTTTCCTTTGTCTGCTCCTCTGGGCACCCACCACCTTCTGCTGCTGCCGAAGGTGGAACGCAGTGCGAGTGGTGTGATCCCTTTGCTCCTGATACATATTTTTTTTTTCCTTTCTAACCTTCTTGGGGAGAAAAGGCACGACTTGGGGTGTATTTGGTTCTAACCAAAACATATTTGGAACAGAATTTTCATAAGGAAATAAATTTGCAAGAACAATAAAAATAATAATTATCATTTATTATTTATGATAATATTTTTGGCTGCTCTGGCAAAGGACATTCTATTTTATCCATTGTATATCAAAATCGCAAAGAGGTCAGCAATTTAAATTTTCCATTGATTAGAGCTTTATGGATTACCAAACAGGTTATTGTGTTAACATTTTTCAAGAAAAATGTTTCATGTAGGTTGTTTTACATGAAACCATTTGTTGTGGAATAATAAGAGTTACCTTTTACTTAATTAATGTCATTTCACCTTTTTACCTTTTACTTAGTTAATGTTATTTCACTTTTTTAATTCCGTATCACACTTTTAGAAATATTATAAATGCTTTCCGGACCATAGTTAGCAATTCAGTGAATGTATATGCTCGGTTTGAAAAAAGGTTTTTTAATTTTTCGTCAAGTTTGCAATTCAGTGAATGTATATACTCGGTTTGAGAAAAGGCTTTTTAAATTTTCGTCAAGTTTGAATGTACTGGGGAGAACTGGCGTGACAGGCCTCCACATATGACTCGAATCCATTTTTTTTTTCCTGTGGTGGGCTCAGGATTGGTAGCCCATTACATCAAGGTGAAGATGACACATATCTAGTAAAAAGGGAGGCACCCCCAAGGGAGAGAAGAGAACTTGGGCAAGTGGGGGACATGCATGTGACCTCTCCCTCTCCTGCTCTCCCTCATGCATGTTGCAAACATATCATCGTTTGAACAATGCTATCGCATGTATATTTATTTATATTTATATACTCTTTGCCAATTGCCATGATCATGGGGACGCCCTCACATGGTTCTAAACAGCATCTTTCAACAAGTGGTGGTGCTTGCACATCCGGAGGTTTCATGGCTTCCTGGCTTTATTATGAGGTCCTCATATCCCCGTTGTATCTAACGTATGTTTCCATTCTTCCTAGCATGTGATAGTGAAACGTGGACGATGGGTTATCCCTAAGGAAAGGTGGTTGGGAAGATTTCGTAAACCCTTCTATTCCCCTCCCTCAATTGAAAGTTGAAACCAACCTAATGATATTATCCTCAGTAATTCTATGATCAAACATGATCGACTGCTTCAACGGATATGATTGTTTATTGTGTAGGTCTCTTGATCATAAAAATGGGACCTCACCCATTTAATAAAATCTAGGTCCTCACAAGGCTAGAAGTGAGAGGGCCCCTACAAAGGTATTGCATTATAAGAATACTCAAATATAGGATGGAGACCTAGAAACAAATAAAATGTTTCCAAAGGCATAAGAGGTTTTGCAAAAGGAAGAGTTCCAATGTTTCTTGTTTTCACCATTAATGTTTCTTGAGAGTTAGGTTGGGTTTCATTAAGTTCCTTTTCCCTTTTCCACCACCCTCTGTAGGCAGCACTTCTCCTATGGTGGGTGGCTTTTTACATGTTGAAAGCAAGAGAAGACTACTTTTTCCTATTGTAGAGATGTCATCAATTTAAACTACGATAAACCGCTACTTTTATCTTCCCTTATGTAACGTCTCCCAAAACTAGACAACACAATGCCTAGGCTATCCTTACTCAAACACATCGACAGATTTCAATTCTGTGAACAAAGGATATATAAACACAAATTTCTGCTTCCTTTGCCTTTAGAGGGAGAAAGAAATCTTACTTTCAAACCATATGTATAAGTTCTTCCTAGATAGTTCTTACAATTTATACTTCTAAAACATGTCACACTTGTGAAAATGACCCTTGCAAATTGGTGCATTACGGAGGAGGTTAACAAGGTGTGCAGATAATGAAACAAGTAATTAGATATTGGGATTTCATTTAAGAATAGGTGAGAAATGAGAGTGGCAAATAAGAAATGAGTAAAAGAAAAACAAATGTATAATCAGATAATCGGACTTCAAATTTGGTATATCCTTATTTATAACTATCTAGATACAAGTAATTTTCTGATCTATATTCTTTAAGTTGCATTCTATTGTTACCCCTAAGCTTCCAAAACAGATAGATAAACGAATTTAGGAACCGTTTACATCCCTATTCGTTAGTAAAGTTTTGTTGGTGCATACAGAGTTGCAGACTGAGATAGATGAACTATTTGCCGACCTGCTTCATGGAGAAAAAAATTATGTCTAACTAAGAAGATCTCATCATCATATAGGACATGCTAGGGGGCAGCAGAAGGGCTTTCATTATCTGATAAATGCTTGACTATAAGAGCAAAGCCTACTAAAGCAGGTTATGTTTGGAAGTGATTCTCCTTTAAGGATCTCAGACTAGAGCCGTTGTAAAAGATGAAGAATAACTGTAACCAATGCAATGACAAAAGCTAGAACAATATATAGTAGACATTAGAAACAATCAAAGATGAATGCTGAGGATGGAGAACCTCCTTTGATGACCCACACTTGGCAACACCAATTATGTTCTTCATCCCTTTGTGGAAGGAAACCCTATTCCTTGAACTGTAAGGCTAGGGTAGTTTCACTCCTAGAAAGCCAAAATGTAGATGTTACCTTGGTAGGGAGCATGGGTATCACACGGCCTAATTTGAATGTCTACAGAGAGGTTGAAAGTGTGGTTGCCGGTAGTGCTTTCGTCAAGGATGGCATGCTTGACGAGATCTACAATGAACTCTCAAAAATCTAGAACTCCGAGAAGTAGAAGATTCAATTGGGTTGTTTCGCAAAGTTTATGTTAGCTAAGATTGGCTAGAGAAGACCCAACAAGAATCTTGGTTTTTTTACATGCATTAAACTTCTTGTAAGGTTAAACTCCTTTAATATATGAACATCAGAATCAATATAGAACATAACTAAACAACTACTATTAATTACTATTAGTAGAAATATCAAAATTGCTACTAATGTTGATTCCAACCAGCAAACCAAGGATGCAAAGAGATTCAAGCAAACTAGTGCTAGCTAGATCCACATGCTACTCCAGATCAACAATCAAAATCTTAACCTTAATATAAATTGAAATGGATCGGCATTCAAATCATATATTCTAATACACACATGATAATAATTGAATTGGATAAAAGCCTAATCCATATGAGACTCACTCATACATTAGGGTGTTGTAGACACGCTAATTTTGACATCATTTCGAGTAAATTTCATATCATATAATAATGCCTCAGAATGGTCTGATATTTAATTATTGGTTAATTTTTACTGATCTTGTTGAGTTAATTATCTAAATAGTGTCGGGTCAAACAGACATAATTTAAGTTAATTAATTAAATTGATTTTAACTCAAATTTTAATTAAAATATGAAGAACTCTAAAAGACGTCGACCTGTGTAGACGCCATTTAGAGTTTATTCATATTTTGATGTTTAAATTTGAATTTCAATTAATTGATTAATTAGCTAAAACACGTCTGCATGGCATGACGCAATTTAAGTTTCCTAAGTTGTTTCTATCTCTTTTCTGGATGTTTATTCTTATCTTAATTAGTCTAAAAAGCATCTTCAAGTGGCGACACGTTTTATATAATTACAGATAATAATGAACTTTTCCCGGATGTTTATCCTTATCTTAATTAGCTAAAAGGCGTCTCTGATGGGCGACGCGCTTTAGATAATTACATATAAAGATGAATTAATCTGTATTTATCTGTTGGTTAAGCTAGATAAGCCTCAAAATTTCTCCATGTAAATCCGCGGATGCAAAGAACTCTATAAATACCCAGCCTCTTGGATGAGTGACAGAGAGTGGTGTTGAGTGATAAGTAGCAATTATTTTCGTGGTGATTGGGGCAAAGAAGCTTTGACAACGTCCGAACGCTGGAGGAGCGAAGTGCTACTACCATCAGGAATCGGCATCCGTTCTTCGTCCATTCAAGATTCTCTCGAGACCAAGGCTTCCAGGGGCCATCCAGCTTAACTTCCCATTTATTTTTCTTCTCACATTTTCATCATATTAGCATCACATTTTTCATCACATCACTCCATGCAACACACACACACACTAGCATTATTTTCCAAACCTATTTGTTAAAGGAGTTTAAAAGACCATCATATAAGTGAGTTTACCTGTTTAGTTGCATGTTTAAAATTTCTTCTGGAATGGATGTTACTTTTGCCTGAGTTCTCATTGTTCTTTACTTCCTTTCATTATTTTTTGCAAGGTACAAAGGAGAATCAAGGGGAGGGAATCAACAGCGAACAACAAAGAATATGGACGATCCTCAAAACTCAATAGCAGCCAAAGCAAGAACAAGGATAAAAAATGTTCTCTTTCTTCAGCCAGCTGAAGGAGGGGAACCAAGAGCTCAACATCTCCCACGTCCAAATAGGTAGGCGATCAAATCTTTCTTTTGGAACTTTTTAGTCAAAAGTTTCTGGCGATCACATCACCTAGTTTCTTTTTAATAGGTTTTATTTTGCACTTAAACAACATAATTTTTCATGATAATCACACACCCATTTTAAGCACTCATAGCTTTCTTGGCGATCACGATGGGACTTGGTCTCGCCATCTTTTTAATTCTTTGTTCTTGCTGTTATCAATCGGGCACCCACGGTGCACCACATGTGTCTCTCGACACGCCCTCACCAATTGGTGAGTTTTTTTTTAGTTTAGTTGTTATTCCTACTTGCATCACTTGCACACCTCTGTGGCAAGATCTTGCCCTCCCCGTTGATTAGTTGAAAAGCTGTTTTTGTGATAAAAGATTGTGTGATTGATTGATATTTCAGTTGTTTATTTGGTAAAATCATCCTGTTAAAATTTGAAAAAAAAAAAGAAGATTTGCATGAGCTGATTATTTATCGTTTTTATCCTGTTTTGAGGGGGAATCGATCCAGAAATTTCTCCTGGAAAACTAAATCTGTGACTTGAAAAGCGTCCAGGAGAAGCGACGCGTTTCAAACTACGTCGCCAAACCCAAACGCCTTTCAGTCTCATTTCTCTGTTGTCTGTTGCCTGAGCTTCTGCAAAAAAAATAATGCTCTGTTTGAATAGCGTCGACCAACAACGACGCGATTCAGGCAGTTTCTTGTTTCTTCTTCAGTTCTCAGATTTTTGATCTATGTGCTATTACCCATTATGTATTAAGCATTAGATGCCATCTAGGCTACAGGTCATACGCACTGAGGCTAACACCCTCCTCTTCTTAGGAACACTCTTCTTGACGTCTTCAACTCTCTCTGATTGGGTCGGTCCCTCAATCAGACTAGAGTAGTTGGCGTTAAAGACCTCCGTAAGTCTCCAAAATCAAGATATTCCTCCTTGATCATCGGGCTGGTTGTACCAATTGAAGTCCCGGTTAGATTTTCATAACGTTGTGAGAGGAAGCCATAGAATATAACAGTGGAAATTGAACTGAAACTAGGATCCTACCCCTTGAGTGAATTTGTGATTAATTAATCCAAATAACCCAACAAGGAATCCTAAAATTACGTTAAACATCCACTTGTTTGCTTAATCTCTGTACAATTTGTTTGCCAATCTCTGAAAAAAAATATAACATCATGCTACTTCGATCAGGTAGGGATCTGAGCATGGCCCCAGACGCCATAGTCCACTACGAAGGAGATGCTAGTGCCCCTCGTGACTCCGATTAGCGTTTTGAAAGCGGGGGAGATGCTGATGCCCCCCGTAATTCTCTTCCTTGTCCAGTTCGATATGAGGGAAATGTTCCAACCGCTCTTCATTGCCCTCATGATCAATATTCTGATCTTCCCCCGCATGTGCATGCGGTTCCTAACCCTATCTTCGAGGGAGATATGAACCAGAATGATCCATCATCTTCTGATCCCTCGGATCTTGTAAATGCTTTGGGAGTTCTTACCTCTCGTCTGGACCCTCAATAGTTCGAGGCGATCCAGTCCATTTTA
The DNA here is from genome assembly GCA_030544215.1 of Zantedeschia hybrid cultivar. NCBI lineage: Eukaryota > Viridiplantae > Streptophyta > Magnoliopsida > Alismatales > Araceae > Zantedeschia > Zantedeschia hybrid cultivar. The sequence goes on from JARZZO010000002.1 coordinate 65,733,778, forward strand.
AAGGGGAAGACGCCCATGCAGTCTGCCGAGCCGAACCCTACGGCTCCCCTTGCCATCCCTCAGCAACCTCCTCATCATCCTCCCTTCATTCATCAGGCCATGGAAGGTCTCCATGTCTCAACTTCTCGGCCAGCTGGGCCGCAACTTTCCTCTTCTAGGCAACCGGTCAGACCGCTGATGCCTGCTTATCAAAATGCCCTCGGGCATGGCGGAATCTCTGCCGGACCTCCCCTTTATTGTCCTCATTGTCCTACGTACTCTACGCAACAGGCCTATCAAGTACCTCCACCTCCCCCTCCTCCCCAGGCTGATCCGACAACACAAGCGTTGCTGGCAAAGATGGAGCGCATGGACGAACAATTCAACAACCTCCAAAAGATGATAGGGGTCAAAGCTGCACCAGAGATCAATTTACCAAGTCTGCTAGTGTTCCACCTGCCACCCTCTGAGATGCCAGTGTACCGAAAGTACAACGGTACTGGTAACCCCTTCACTCACTTGAAGGAGTTCATGTACGAGTCATCCTTCTAGCAAAACGACAAGAGGTTGTTGGCCTTTTTGTTCAGGAGATCTTTAGAGGGACCAACTTTCGAGTGGTTCTTTTCTTTAGAACCCTCTGAAGTAGAGGACTACGGTATCGTCTCCCGAAAATTCATTCAACGATACCAGGACAGAGTTGCCCCCTCCCTGTCCATTATTGACCTAATAGTAGAGAAGATGAAGCCCGATGAGGAGTTCGTCAGTTTTGCTGACAGATGGAGGGGCTTGGCCGAGAAAGTGAAAGATCACTTGTCTGAGTCGGAGCAAGTAAAGATGCTCATTTCTAATGCTACGCCTCAGTTCAAACTTGTTGTAGACACGCTAATTTTGACATCATTTCGAGTAAATTTCATATCATATAATAATGCCTCAGAATGGTCTGATATTTAATCATTGATTAATTTTTATTGATCTTGTTGAGTTAATTATCTAAATAGTGTCGGGTCAAACAGACATGATTTAAGTTAATTAATTAAATTGATTTTAACTCAAATTTTAATTAAAATATGAAGAACTCTAAAAGACGTCGACCTGTGTAGACGCCATTTAGAGTTTATTCATATTTTGATGTTTAAATTTGAATTTCAATTAATTGATTAATTAGCTAAAACACGTCTGCATGGCACGACGCAATTTAGATTTCCTAAGTTGTTTCTATCTCTTTTCCGGATGTTTATTCTTATCTTAATTAGTCTAAAAGGCATCTTCAAGTGGCGACACGTTTTATATAATTACAGATAATAATGAACTTTTCCCGGATGTTTATCCTTATCTTAATTAGCTAAAAGGCGTCTCTGATGGGCGACGCGCTTTAGATAATTACAGATAAAGATGAATTAATCTGTATTTATCTGTTGGTTAAGCTGGATAAGCCTCAAAATTTCTCCATGTAAATCCGCGGATGCAAAGAACTCTATAAATACCCAGCCTCTTGGACAAGTGACAGAGAGTGATGTTGAGTGATAATTAGCAATTATTTTGGTGGTGATTGGGGCAAAGAAGCTTGACGACGTCCGAACGCTGGAGGAGCGAAGTGCTGCTACTATCAGGAATCGGCATCCGTTCTTCGTCCATTCAAGATTCTCTCGAGACCAAGGCTTCCAGGGGCCATCCAGTTTAACTTTCCATTTGTTTTTCTTATCACATTTTCATCATATTAGCATCACATTTTTCATCACATCACTCCATGCAACATACGCGCACACTAGCATTATTTTCCAAACCTATTTGTTAAAGGGATTTAAAAGACCATCATACAAGTGAGTTTACCTGTTTAGTTGCATGTTTAAAATTTCTTCTGGAATGGATACTACTTTTGCCTGAGTTCTCATTGTTCTTTACTTACTTTCATTATTTTTTGCAAGGTACAAAGGAGAATCAAGGGGAGGGAATCAACAGCGAACAATAAGGAATCTGGACGATCCTCAAAACTCAATAGCAGCCAAAGCAAGAACAAGGATAAAAAGGGCTCTCTTTCTTCAGCCGGCTGAAGGAGGAGAACCAAGAGCTCAACATCTCCCACATCCAAACAGGTAGGCGATCAAATCTTTCTTTTGGAACTTTTTAGTCAAAAGTTTCTGGCGATCACATCACCTAGTTTCTTTTTAATAGGTTTTATTTTGCACTTAAACAACATAATTTTTTATGATAATCACACACCCATTTTATGCACTCACATGTGTGTCTATAATAGCCTCACTTAATAACAAAATCCAGTAGAATAAGGCCTCCTTATTCTTAGAATAAGCCAAATTTCAAATTTGATAGGAGGGATTTGATATTATGGCCAAGAATAACTTATTCTTGAAATTAGGAGAATAAGTAATTTTACCTTGAACTCAAGAACTTGATATTCTGCCTTGGATTCTGCCCTATACTCAAAGTGAAACACTTCTTATTCTAGAATTAGCAATTCAGAATAACTCATCATTTCGTAATCCATTCTGCTATCAAAGTGAAGATCTATGGGCTGCCATAAAAGTATTGTTTACAAATTAAAATTGTCCATTCTAGAGCACAACAACCATAGTAATCCATATGCTTCTTGACCTATCAGAACAGACCTTAAATTTCAAACCTCTTCGATGCCACAACAAAAAGACTTCAAGCTTAATTCTTCTATATAGTCAACTTGGACTGCCGAGATCAGATGATTGATGTCTCTCTTCCAAATAAATTTTCACCAAGCAAAGATTAAAACCATTAATGATAGTCTTATATATCTAATCACATATTTTACATAGTGTTTACTAATTTTTAGTCCCTTTAATTTGCATAATTTGGAAAGACTCCTATATCAATAAAAACTCTCTCTAATCTCATTTTTATTTGAAAAAAAATAGAGATTCTTTGCATAGGATTCGAGAGGTTTTTCAATTTCTTTAGCTGTTTGTCAAATAATTTAGGATTTTGAGTTATAAATTAATAGTAAGAATAAGGGGACTCATCCCCGAGTAAGATTATTTGCAGGTGTTGAATACCAAAGAACCCATTAAAATAATGGAAATATCATAGACAAAGTAGATTGTTAGCTCCCTTTTTCTTAATATATTCATCCCATTGTTACACCACCATGCCTCTCCAAAGCACCAAATATCTTTCTAATCACTATTTTCTCATCCATGTGCCCTAAGAGAGCTGAGAGCTTGAGAACCCCACTAGACTTTTGAGAGGTGCATGATGCTATATTTCATTGGATGGCCAGTTGCAGAATTTACGTTTGCAAGTGGGGAATAAGATATCAGATGACATGCATTCTCAAATGAAAATGTAAGAATAATACATGTCGGAGAGAGCCAATGGATGCATATGAATTCTCTAGCAAACTTAAAATATAATTTTGTCATAAAATATGCATTGGATCAAAGATCCGAAGGTATTTGCCGGTTTAGAAATAGAAAATGCAATCTAACGTATATTGCATTGTGGTTTGCCATAGATCAGATCAGAGTCCATCTTAGAGTTATTCACGACCCAATCTACAAAATTAGAGGTCCTGGTCCAAATACTAATCTAGTCTATAAATTTATGAAGTATGATCAGATTTTATAGATGGGGTTGCAGATTAGTCGGATTTCTTTAAGGTCAGTAACCAAGCACTCTATAAATCACCGATTGCCTGCATGAACCCAATTTATTGCATGTTGCCAGGTCTTCAAGTGGATGCTCTTTTGGGACTCGCATTTTTCGGTTGCGATTTCCTAGCCCAGCTCTGATCAGATACGAGCTCGAGTAATACTAGTTGCACCATTTGGATGTGCAATGCTTATAGTCAGTGGCAGATCCAGCCCATTTCAGTGGGGTCCTAGGACCCCACTGAAATTTTAAAATTTTCTTAGAAGAATCTTAATTTAATAAGGCAAATTTCAAATTTAAATATAAAGTGACCCCACTGAATTTTTTAGATGACCTACAAGATCTCAGTCCCACTCGGATCTCAGTTTCACTGAATTTTTTACATAGTATTATGACTTATATTTATGATTTAATAAAAAATTGTTGAGTGCATTTGGAAGAAAAAGTTCCTCGTAACGAAGTGTATCATTTTTATTGAAGTATATCATTTTTATAATGATTAAAATATATTTATTTTTATTTTTTATTTTAATATTTTTATTATAATTAAAATAAAATATGAATAAATTTAATAATGATCCGAGTGACCCCACTAAACAAAGTTTCTGCGTCTGCCACTGCTTATAGTAAAGTGTTCTCGTGCAATTTGGATTATGCGGACTATGAAGCAACTTAGGTCCTGAGTGTCATGTGGAGAGTGAGTTGCCAAGTCCCATCCAAGACGTGTTATGAACAATTAACAAATGTCAGTAGGTTTTTGGGTATGGTCTCCGATGAAACACCCTTCGATGCTTGAGTTAGTGGCCGGATGATGTGGCAAGATGCGAATGATCAAGTGAACAATAGATGATACCTTAACTTGACACCCTTAAGCCCATCTTATGAAGTGAAAGTAGGCAAGATCTCTAACATTTTCCGTTGTGGGACTACTCCTGAATCCCCAAGTTCTTGTATATGGACATAGAAGCTTACCGAGCCAAATCGGTTGATTGCCTCCGGACCTTGGTTGGCAGAGAGAGCTTTCTAGAGCTAACCTCAGGCAATGGGTTCATCCTTAATGGGCCGAGACCATGAGGGGAAATATCCATCATTAGATTGTAATCTTTTTTTTTTCCCCTTAATCTCCAACTAAACAAAGATCATACCACATGAAAAACTCTTGAATATATATATATATATATATATATATATATATATGTGATCAAAATTAAAATTATAAGGGATGAGATAACTTTAAGGATAATTAGACTATTCTTTATTTTTTTTAAACTTTAAAAAGTTTGCTCGCACCTACTTGGATAGCTACAAGTTAAGTTTCAAGATCGAATATTGAAAATTAAGTCCTAAAGAATGGAAACAACCTTAAGGACAGTAATTAAATCTTTAAAAAATTATAATTATTTTTATTTTTTAAACATTGGGATGTGGTGTAATAAGGTCATGCAACCTAACCATGCGGTCACATTATAACCTTTTTTTTTATATACAATTTGTTGCAATGCTGGTAGCAAACTGAACCAAGCGGGGCAAAATCCCCATCCCAATATTTTTTTAAAAAAAATTATTATAAAAAATTTAAATATTTAATTACTTTTTGTAGTGTTGTTTCCATTCTTTATGGTCTAATTTTTTTACTGTTTAATCATGAAACGCAACCATAGCCATCAAGTTGGGTCTGTGTAAAAAAATATTTTTTAAAAAATAAATAAAATAAAAAATAAGATATTTCCTTAATTAGACCTTAGAGTTGCGCATATCCCTTGAAGTTTTAATTTCAATCACTCATTTAGACTCATATCGGATTCAAGCTACGTGACTACGAATCAAGTAACATATAAATCAGACATGAATGAATGAGACACACTAACCAAAATAATAAACATGTCATTTACTATTAAAATAATCTAAAAAAAAATTCAATGCCAATACCATAATTTTACAAATATATAACATCAATATCATGATGTCCAATTATACCAAATATATATATGAAATAAAATCACTCATCTCATTAGAGAAAAGAAAAAGTACATCTCTCTTTCAATCCCTATTACATTAATCTACTAAGCAAATAAGTAAATCTACTTAGATAACAACAGAAGTCTTCTGATATGAGGATTCCCATCAATCAAGAGTTAACTCCTCCTCCTTAGGAGACCCTAAAAATGTTACATGATTTATAAGTACAACCACTCAGTAGGAAATGAGACCCACCAAATGTTAAACAATATAATAGTTGAAAAGTAATAATAACTAACTAATTATAATTCACAGTTCTACATATATCTCAAATAAAAATATGATGCAAAATATAATCACATATAAGTTTATCAAATCAGATGTGTTTTCTAATAGCATGACTAAATCGAATAACATATAGCTTACTTAGCATGATGGATAAATCGAATTTCCCATATGACTTATCAGCCATGTAACAAACATATCACATTGAACTGAACATATTTCATATTAAATTGAGCTTATCACATATTACACAACGAATGATATGGCATAATAGTCCAACAAATCTGATCAAATTATGACATGTAAGCAAATATAGATCTTAAGCATGGAATAAATTTAAAGGACAAGATGCATCTAGAATTTCAAAGAATAAATTGAGTTCAAATAAAACTAATAGAGTATGAGTTTTAGATTATGTACTAATCAAATCATATCAAATGTATCATCTCAAGTTGTTAACGAACATACATCCAAACCACAACATAAAAAGCTTTACACATATATCAAAGTATCTAGATGATGATGTAGAGATCTTAGTTACTGTGCATAAATCTGAAGTCTAAGTCCCACCCAACTCTAAACCACTAGGATGTTACACATTGTCGTCACCTGGTTTAACCGGTTGGAGATCAGGATTCTACCTGTTGAACTCGGGTTGAAATGTCCTATCCAATATGGATGTTTACACCGGAATCAAGCCCTACATCTCCTTAAGATGGAAATGTCCAAATATAGTCATACAAATATAGCACAAGAACGTAACATTGAGCATACGATGAGCATAGATCTGAAAATTCAATTATCAAAATACTACATATAAATAAAAGTTAAAATCTATATCTTTTTATACAAAATAGTTACTTAAAGAATCAACATGGTCATATATATGGAAAATCCGAATAGAAGGATATGTCTTAGGAATATTCTCAAATTTTTTGGAATAACACATGCATTTTTTGACAATTAAAACTAATTTCTAAAGCTAAACAATCAATAAATAAGGCCAAAAATAGCACACAGATTCATAAATTGCTCTAATTTAGTTAACATGTCCAAGAGATCAAAGGGATCATGTGGATAAAGTTTCACGTAATTCAACTATCGAATGAATGATTTAGAACATCTAATGTCATATAAAGTACTTAAGTCAAATTTGATCAATCGAATAAAAAGTAGAATACTAAGTAAATAAATTATAAAAATTATAAAATTTTAAGAACATATATAATATGTCAAAATTAAAGTGTGATCAAAATTTCAGGTCGATTGATCAAGGAACGAAAGAGTTATGACCAATCTAAATTCAGCTTAGAAATTAGTCACAAATTCTGAAAACCATAGGTATTAGTCTTGAAAAACGTAGGTATAGGTCATGAATTTTCGGAATATGAGATTTTACAAATTTAATCAAATATTCATAGATCAAAGTAGAATCTAAAATCATAGATTCATAGATTATGGTTTTAGAAATCATGTTTGACCGTTTTTGACAATCAAAACGTTGTTTTTTTATATAATACAAAACAAACATTCAATGAATTTTCATATCCTACCTTTAGAACACGAAGAACATTCATATATAATACCATTCAATCATCTTCTAACACTCCAATCTTGATTTTCTTGTGATCTAAAGCTTTGTCTATGATTTCTAAACCTCAAAGAACAACAATCCATCTATTAGAATCAATTTTCAAAGAGAGCGAAATCTAAACACTTCTCTTTCTCATGAAGAACACCATATTCTTACCTCTTAACTTGAGGCTATGTGTAAGAAGCCTTATGCACAATCCGAAGGTCCTGTATATATTTTAGCTTCTTAATACTATCCAAATTAAGCTCCCAAAGTTACCAAGTCGAACTCAAACCATAGCTTGCTTAACCAACAAGTTAAAGCGTTCTGATTCAAATTAGGAATCTAGATTTTCATACAGAATAGCTTTCCTCTCGTAAACTTCCTCTGATTTGACACATTAAATGTCCACATTAACTTTTGATCTTCTTGACAAAGTTGTAGTCTTTTACATCCTATTTCCAATAGTATATGACATGTCACTTTTAGACTTTTGTGCACAAAGTTATTGCGTTCCCAAAATAATATTTTCTTATAATTTTTAGACCCAAAAATTTAACCAAGTGTTGGCAATCAACTAATTTCTTAATTAGGACACCAATAGACTGAATGGACCTAGTTTGACTTCATTGTTGACTTACCTATTCTAAATATATTATTTATATCATTAATTATTTATTAATTAGATTTAATTTTTATTAATTTATTAAATAATATAAATGGGCTTAATTAAGTTTTAATGGGCTTTAATTAGGCTTAGTGAACTAAATATTAACTAAATAGGTTTAGTAAATCAAAATCTATAAATGAAATGAAATGGATTTAGTGTGTAGGTCATAACAAATCCACTTCCTTTACTTGCAGGTTTTGAAAGTATGGCCCAATTTGCAGCAGTGTGAGCAACAATCTAAGAAAGGAGCCTTCTTCTTTGAGCTAGTTGAAGTTGAGACTTTTACAAATCTAGGTGTTGCATAATTTTCTGAGGGTTCTATCTGTGGAGAGGTTTTAGGTGGCACATGACCAAGTCCACCTTTTATATTATCAGCTCTAAGTCTTTTTAAACACATGTGCAGAGATGTTTTGCCCCTAGTTAGCCTTTCAAGAGAAGCATTTAAATATTAGTTCTCTTATATAAGTTTATTTTCATATGTTTTATCTTCATTAAAAACAATGTTTCCCTTATTTATCTTTGAAAGTTCAGCATTCAGTTCTTCAAGTTTATTGTTTTGTATTTTATTAACTTTACAAAGTGACTAGTTTTTAGATTTTATCTTAGTATTAACCTGTACTAGATCTGAGTTTTCATGTTTTAAAGAAGCACTCACAACACTCAATTTTTTTATGATCAGTTTTAAGTGTTTTGAGTTGCTTTGAGTGTATTTTAAAATTTTCATATAGCTCACCAAAGGCTTCTTCCAAAGATAATTCCTCATTAGTATCTAAACATGACTTATAGGTAGAGTTAGAGTTTACCTGCTCATCTCCATGATGAGAGTTGGTAGCCATGAGTACTAGGTTGGCTACTACTTAATCTTCATCAAAACTACAGGAGTGTGAGGAGTCTTCATCATTTTTCCAAGTTGCCATGGCCTTCTTTTTGAAAATTTCCTTGAATCTCTTGGGGAACTCTTTCATCTTATGATCTTTCTTCTTTAGCTGAGGGCTGTCAGCCTCCATATGTTCAGCCTACTTGCACATTAATAGTAGGTTGGTTCCTGCTTCTTGAGGTTACTTATCTTCTTGTAATACTTCTGGACTGAAGTATTGTGCATCTTCTTTTGTTTGAAGATTTTTTATAGTCTTCTTTATAGGAAGGCTTCTTCCTCACTATCTACTTCACTTTCCTCTCTTGAAGAGGCTTTATCTGAACTTGATATTGTAGCCTTCAAAGCACTTGAGTTCTTCTTTCTAGAGGTACTTTCACTAAGTCTTTCTATATTTATTTTATAGGTCATAAGTGACCCAATGAGCTTCTCAAGGCTCATGGTACTGAGATCATTGGCTTCATCAATAGCAATCACATTGGGTAACCAATGATTTGGTAAGGATCTAATTTATTTTTTTACCAGATCTCTTTCTTTGTATGTCTTTCCTAGTGCAACCAATTTATTTGTAATATATGTGAACCTGTTATACATCTGAGCTATGTTCTCAGATGTCTCCATTCTGAACCTTTCATATTGTGAGACTAGAATGCCCTTTACCTTGTTGGTTCCTTTATAAGTGAGCTTCACCCTTTACAACATTTCTTGTGCTATCTTGCAGGCTAAAACTCTATTGAATTCCTTCTTCATGAGGGCACAATAGAACATATTTTTCGTCTTGTTATTCAAAGAAGCAAGACGTTTATTTTATTTGGGTGTGATTATAGCATAATCACTATCCTCAAACACACTCCACAAGTCCATGTTGAGGTCCTTAATGAAGTACTCCATACGACACTTCTAATAAGAGTAATCCTCTCCATCAAAGAGTGAAGGACGGTGGATAGACTAACTTTCACTATAACCACCAGTCAGAAGCATGTCTCTCAGATCTTTAGATCTTTACAATGAGAGAACTTGCTCTAATACCACTTGTTGATTAGGCTATGCACAACTTAGAGAGGGGGGTGAATGGCTTGTAAATACCAAAAGTAAAACTAGTTGTGGAAGCTAAGGTAATTGCAAAGAAAGAGGAAGATAAAAGGAAGTCAAACACAGGAACACAAAGATTTATACTGGTTCAGTCTATCTAGACCTACGTCCAGTCCCCAAGCAGCCCCTTGAAAGTTTCACTAACATAAGGTATCAACCCTTTGTAGGTTTAATACGACCACCAGGTACAGCTGGCCTTCGCTTCAACCTATAAGGAGAACAAAACCACTTGACAACCTTCAGGTCTTCTCTTCACAGTAGGAAGAGGGAAATAATAACACTAATTTAATACAAAGAGCAAACTGCCTTTGAAGTAGGTTGATAAGACAATATAAAATAGTAAAGCACAATCAAGACTTAGAGTGGAGAGAATGAAGTTGTAGGTCTTGATTTGATCGCAGTTGAGCCAAAGAGCCTTGAATGCAGTAGTTAAATGTTTCAGCTCTCAGACTATCTTAGACTTGCTCATAGGAAAGATGGAAGCTATTTACCGCAGCGAGTTCACTCTCTATGTCTCTAAATGACTCTTAATTTTTAGTTACTTGGCTAGCTATCTACTGTTATCTTCAAGAAGGCTGAGCTGTATTATAATAAATGGCATATTTGAATTCTGCTTCTTCTTGAAATCCAACTGACTTTCTTCAGAGTAATGTCTTCCTTCATGAGTCTACTGTTAATTTCCACAAGTCTTAATATTAAACACTTTAGTCCATCTAAGAGAGTGACTTGTCTTTTTCTTTTTGAAAACATGCAAGTTTGGTCATTGTCGATTTCCAAATTTAGCATGTAGATCTTCCTAAATCGTGCTAAAGAACCAACAAGAGAAATTTCCCATCTCATTGACTAACTAGAGGATAGGTGAGATCTGTAAAAAGGTGCCTCAGATAGAGTGCGGTGGCAAGTTTGTCATGTGGTAGATGTATCATGTGACAATGCACAGAAAAGCTTAACAGACATGTAAGATTGTGTTGAGTAAAGGTATTATAATAAGCTCGATAAAAAGTTGAACAAAATCTACCCAAAGAAGATCACATATGCATGAAAATAATAAAATAAGTTTATCTAAAAAGATATACAGACCATCGCCTAAATCAATTTGAAAATCAATAGATAATCGATACAAATAACCACTAGAATAGTAAGGCAATAGATCGATTACATAATCACTGAATAATTGATTTTACAAGTGAGCACAATCGGGGTAAAAAGGACTTGTTAATCGATCTTAAGAAAATGTGAGTTAATCAATTCATAAGCCTTAGGTTAATCGGAAAAAGAAACACATAGTTAATCGATAACCAATAATGAGAAAATTAACTGCGAGTTCAAGCGGGTAATCAATTAACGCTAAAAGTAGTGAGTAATCGAAAGACAATTAATCGATTAACTCAGTAATGTTTAATCGAAAATCGCTTAGTCGAAAGTCGCATAATCGAAAGTCACATGAGGCAGGCAATCGATTACAGGACATTTAAGGTAGTTAACTGATTACAAGACCGACGATCGATTACTGGTTGCTAATCGAGATCGAAGATCGATTACGACACTGTTAACTGATTATCAAGCCGAAAATTAATTACGATGTTGTTAATCAATTATAAGGCAAAAGATCAATTACAATGCTATTAATTGATTACACAGACCAAACGATAATTAGAAAGATGATGAGTTGTTTAATTGATTAGAAGGGATCGATTAGTCACTTAGAGAGCTAATTAATAATCAGAGCTTTTAATCAAAAAGTAAATCGAACAAAGCTTTCAACTTCAGATATAATCAATGAATGAAATAATTGATTAATAAATATAACATCGACATAGGAGATAATCGATAGAGATAATTGAACATCTACTAGTGTTCAACTGAATAGCTCTTAATCGATTAGCTAGCGATTAACAACATGAATGAAAGACTTATGCTAAACGATTGTGATAGTTCTGAAGATAAATCACCGTTAATTGATCAGTAATAGGGAGTTAATCGATTTCTCAGTACTCTTTTAATCAGAACGATCAAGTACTTTACTGAAAAATGACTAAGTCTCAGACTAACCACTTAGCAAATAATTAATCAATTTTATGGCTTATATCAGGTAAAGATGTTATCACTAAAAAAGAAATTAATAAATTCTAAAAAAAAATTAATTTGGAAAACATGATTAAGAGAAATTTTAGAGTGTCTTATCACCAAAATATGAAGATTAACAAAGATGGATCAAAAGAACTCAACAGTGAGGTATTTGGTTTCCCAGCAGGTGAAGGTATAGCACAAGAGGCTAGGAGATTTGTTGTATCCATTGTTGATACCCGAATGAAAGTGGGAGCATGTAACTATAGACTTTGTGATGGGATCCTCTATAATTCCCAATAGGAGAGATGCGATTTCGGTGATTGTTGACCGATTGACTAAAACAGGCCACTTCCTAGCCATTAAGAAGGACTAGTCAATCAGTAAGCTGGCAAGGTTGTTCGTAGATTGGATAGTGTCTCTGCATGGTGTACCCTTGTCAATAGTATCATACAGAGATCTGAGATTCACTTCAGAGTTTTAGAGGAGTTTCCAGAAGGCATTAGACACTCAGTTGGTGTTGAGTTCAACATATCATCCGAAGACAGATGGACAATCGGAGAGGACATTCTAGACTTTAGAGGGCATTCTGGGGGCTTGTTGTTTGGAGTGGGGAGGTTCTTAGGAACACCACTTACCTACAGTGAAATTTACCTATAACAATAGTCATCATTCTAGTATCGGCATGGTACCATGTGAGGCGTTAGATGGGCAACTGTGCCGTTGTCCATTGGATTGGTTTGAGATTGGTAAGAGGCGGATAGCAGGGTTAGAGATAGTACAGTAGTGTGCAAAGGTCGTCGGGTAGTGCAGATGAGTTGTCGTTAGCACAAAGTAGGCAGAAGAGTTATGCAAATGTTTGTAGGAGACCGCTTGAATTCGAGGTTGATAACTACGTGTTTCTCTGGGTTTCGCCGTTGAAGAGTGTTATGAGGTTTGAGAAGCGAGGCAAGCTTAGTCTGCAATTTATTGAGTCTTTTCCTATTCTTGCTCGGATAGGGGAGGCAACATATCAGTTAGCCTTGCCATCTAGCCTCGTTGAAGTTTACGATGTGTTTCACATACTGATGTTGAGCAAGTATGTGCAGGATCTTTCTCATGTTTTAGACTTTTTAGAGCTGAAAGTTTCAGAGGACTTGTCATTGCCATAGTACGCAGTACAAATCGTGGATCATAAGGAGCAGGTTGTGCGGAATAAGGTCATTCCGCTGGTGAAAGTTATCTAGCAGCATCGCTGACGGAGGTGAGGCGACTTGGGAGCGAGAGGATGAGATGAGAAAATAATTTCTTACCTTTTCCAATAAGTTACCTTCCTTAGATTTGGCTTCGTTTCTCTTTTAGTTATATCATTGTTGCAGCAATTTCAAGGACGAAATTTTCTTAAGGGAGGTAGGATGTAAGGACTAAAATTTCGGATAGAGTTATCGGGTTGGATTCTGCTTAGCAGTATTTAGTGTGGGGTTTCATGAAGGTCTAGAGTGGGCTCTGATTTGCATCCATCATAGATGCGATTCAGAGACGTGCATGCGTGCATGGGGACTGCGTGGCTGACCCCTGTCTAGTCAGTTGAAACGCAACCACCTCGATGGATGCAATTTAGCCAAGTTTCGCATAGTTATAACCCGTCTTGTGGCACCCCCAAGCCTAGCCAAGGACACTTGGAGGCAAGCCGACATGGGCTTTGCTGTAAATTCTCCTCCCTCTCTTCTCAATTATCATCTCTCTCTTCTCTTTACTCTCTTCACCTCCCTCCCTCTGCCCCTCCATTCTTCCAAGATCTTCCTCCACCATTCCACCTCTCCAAGCTCCATTTCCACATTACCACCACCTCCATCTCCACCACGATCTTGTTCTCCATGGATGGCAGCCAACATCTCGGTGGAGATTTGTCATCAATGGCGACTTCGACGATAATTTGGCGGTGCAGCGGGTAGGCAACGAGGCGGGGGGATGCATGGCGGCATCGCTCCGGCAATACGGAGTTGTGCGTCAGCAGTCTTTTGTTTCGAGATATGCCCCAATGTAGTTATACTATTTTTATTTCAGTATGTATGCACCTATATTTTCTTTCAGTTGTGGACAATATATTTATTGCTAAGTTGAGTCGGACTGTAATAACTTTTACTTCCAATACTTTCTACTTTACAATTCAATATTTACTTCTTTGTTTAGTTTAGTTTATCACTTATTCCCTAAACTTTATTTGTGATCTTAGTTTGATCCAGAAATAACAATCTGAAACCTATTTAGTAATCAGATCTCCGATTATACGGTAGCAAGTCGTTACATTTTTTGTCTTAAAATTCTGACGTTAAGAAAAGATGGAATATTCCCTAGCATCTCCACTAAAGCCAACGTCCATTAACCATGTGGGCTTTTTATTAAACATTACAAGATTGTGGGGGTTTCTAGATAAATAGTTGGACTAGAGGAATTTATTTATAATTTTAAAAGATTATGGGGATTTATTTGTAAAAATCTCATATAAACATTCATTAAAGTACTTGAATGGGTATCAATCCCTTCTAACACCTGTTTTAAGTGTTTTGTTAACATCAAAATTATCCTAGGGGTTCAACAAGGGATAATTGAATATTTAAAAATTATGATTATTTTAAGTTATTTAAATATGGTGATTGAACCACATGCACCATCCGATCGTGAAACTCAAGCGTAACCATCCATTGGGTGGATGCAAAAAAATAATTATAAAAAATAAAAAGTACTTAGATTAGCCCTTAGTATTGTTCCTATTCTTTGGGGTTAATTTTAGAATTCATCACTAATTTTTATGCATCTGATCGGATAGTTTGGTTAAGTGCTTCACAATTGGACGGTGAAAATTGAGTCCCAAAAGATAAAAACAATCCTAAAGGAGATATTTAAATATTAAAATCTTATGATGATTTTTATTTTTTAAATATAGAGATAAGATCAAAATAGTACAAATCGCTATATATAGGAGTTCATCTAACTTAGATATGTCTCTCCTCAAAAGTCCTGTATCCCCATGTTTAAAATAAATAAAAATCATCAATAATTTTTAAATATCAAATAGGCCCCTTATTGTTCCCATCACGGCTCAAAAATTCGATTTTCACTATCTGATCTTGAAAATCAAAAGGAGCCATTTGATCTATACGTACTAGAAAACAACTCTAAAAATATCAAGAAATAGTAAAAAAATATAAAATTTTCCAGATTTAACTCTTAAGGTTGATCACGCATCTTGGAGTTTTTAGTTGTGATCCCCAATGAAAGACACTTGATTGGATGGTTTTGGTTGAGTTTTTCATTTTGATAGTAAAAACTAAATATCAAAATAATGGAAATCAACTTTAAGGAAGATATTTGAATATTTTAAAATATTTGATAATTTTCATTTTTTTACATTGCGATGTGAGGATTGGAGGGAGGGGGGGCATCTAAGATGTGCCTTAAAAGCGCGTTATAGCCGGTGCATAATTTTTTATTTTTAACTATTTAATCAAAGATTCAAATTTCACTATGTGATCTTGAAAATCAAAGGGAGCTATTTGATTGGATACGTATTAGAAAACAAATGTCTAAAAATATTAAGAAATAGTAAAAAAATATAAATTTGCCATATTTAACTCTCACGCATCTTGGAGTTTTTAGTTGTGATCCCCAATAAAGGACACACTTGATTGAATAGTTATGGTTGAGTTTTTCATTCTGATAGTAAAAACTAAATACCAATATTTGATAATTTTTATTTTTTTAACATTGCAATGTGAGGATCGGGGGGAAGGGGGGCATCTAAGATGTGCCTTGAAGCACGTTATAGCCGGCACATAATTTTTTATTTTTAACTATTTTTAAATTTTTTAACATTTTTTTTCATGCATTGTAAATATTAAAACTTAATGAATGAAAATAATCTTAAGTAGGATGATTGTACATTTAAATTTTTTTGATAACTTTTATTTGTTTATAACATAAGGAAAATTTTCTGGTGGAATGCATCTGGGTTATATTATTTTTTGCCATCTAAAGGGCTGGCTTAAGAGCACGCTGGAGACCAACCAACTACTGCTTAATTGTGCAGGTGACCGTATCATGGGCTCAGTCACTCGACTAGGGCCAGCAATGAGTCGAACCGTTCACAAGACACTCGAGTTCGAGTTTGGGCTATGACTCGTTTTAGTAAACGAGTCTCAGCCCAGTTCGGCTCGGTTGGCTCGCGAGTCAATTATAAAACATAATTATTACTTACATGTTTCAATAAATTAAACTCAACTCAAGAAACCCACCACACAAACCCGACGCACCTGTTCAAGCCACCACCAGAACGTTGTTAAAGGCTTTGATGCTTCCAAGATTATAAAGTAACGGAAGTGTTTTTAGCAGGCAACCAAGGACTAAAGTCCATGGAACCCAGCGCGCCTAGCATACAAGCTGGAGGACGGTTCAGCGCTCGGGGACTTTAGTCGACATCGGAAACTGTTGTTTTTGCCCCCCAAATTTCTCTATAAAAGGAACCTGGTATGCTCCATCTTTTGTGCACTATTGGGCTCACCAGATTCAAGGAAGTTGGGCGGTTAAATCCAATGGATTGTTCCACGTGGTCCGTTAAATATGATGAGCCCTTTAATGATTGAGCCGATTAAATAAGATTTTACGTTTGAATTTAAATATTTTTGGGCCAAATAAGTTAATAATGGGCTTCGCTCGAACTTGACTTATTTGACTTGAGCTCGATCGAGTTGGATTTTGGGCTCTAATTGAGGCTCGAGCTCGACTCGGGTTCAAATTTTTTTGTCGAGCCCAAAAATAGTTCGTTGAAGTTTTCCCTTATTACAGTTATATATTTAATGCAACCACTAGTTCTTAACAAAAACAAAGAGAAGGAATTAAATATCTCCATTATTGTGCACATTCCTTACACAATTACAATATTCAAGACAAGGCTTACGTTTGCATCACAAATTGGTGAAAACCCAAAAACATGATCTACACACCAGAAAGCTCCAGCATTCTCCACTGTGAAATAAATTTGTTCTTGCTCCCCATACATCCCCTTATTTGATCCTTTCATGGTTTCCTTTCATGCTAGCATCTTGGCAGATCAGCAGGTGGGTGGGGGAGGGTCTCCAATGGCCCATGTCCATTCTTCACTATGAAGGCCATGGCCAGGCCCCACGACATATGTATCTCGAGGTGGCAATGTATGAACCAAACGCCTACGCACATGAAAACGCAAGACATATAAATCCATATATATGCACTGTGATTTAGAAAATTACGGCTTTTTTTTCTCTAAAAGATTTGGTAAGAGGTCAAGTACTGCATGCATGCATGCATGTATGTGTATGTACCTGGGTTGTCGGCGATGAAGCGGATGGCTGCCCAGCCTCCGACGGGCACCCCGATCGTGTTCATGTAGGGCGGATCCACCAAATTGAGCTTGGCCGTGCGGGGGTCGTAGTTGCCGGTGCCGTGGCCGACGACGTAGAAGCTGTAGCCGTGGAGGTGGATGGGGTGGTTCTCGGTGCTGAGCGTGCCGGTGTCCTGCAGCACGAGCTGCACCCTGGAGCCGTACTCCACGACGAACACCCTGGTGCCGTTGAGCGACTGGGTGTCGTTGGGAATGTTGTTGGGGGCGCCATTGACGTAGTCGTACACCCGGAGGGGCACCCCCGGGAAGTCGTCCGTGAAGTGGCCCTGGACGCTGTCGTAGTAGGCCTGCAGCAGCGACAGCGTCGGCCGGATGAAGCTGACGTTGTTCATGGAGGCCGCGGAGACGCCGCCGTTGGGGCCCTGGTGTGTTGCAGTAGTACTCTTAGTAGTGATGGAATAGAAGCAACCCGTTTGAAATAATTACTTATTTGCTTTTAAAATTTGTCATTTTTCAACATATATTCTTACGTTTCCTTATATTATCAAAGATAAAATCTTGTTGCATATTATAGTGTGTAAATTTTGATGAGATGAATTATACACCTCAATGGGGTGATTTAGAGTATCCACACTCAAGTAGACTCATCTCCCACCCACTCTATTAAGAATTGGTGAAAAAGACACTCCAAAACGAATACTAATACTTTGGTGACATCATTTTAGCACGAGTCAAGTTCCTGTAAGTGCAAGTGAGGAGGAGACTGGGTAATTATTGTGCAAGGTGGGGGGAAGGAGTTCTTCAGAAAAACCCTCATGGGAATTGAAAAAAGTTATATGTGAGAGTCGTTTCTAAGTGCATAGAGTGAGTCCCATCACCTACTAGCACATCAAGATTGTAAGAATGTCTTTCCGAAAACACAAATAACATTGCAATGTTCAAAATTTTGGAGGGCATATAGGAAATAGATCATATCAGATTTCATGAATATAGATAACAATTTAGATTACTTAAAGAGGTGTGCACTAAATTCGGGGTGTGCACTAAATATTTCTCTTTCTGTTTTAACTCACTTAAAGTTAAGTAAATGACAAATATAAAAAAGTAACAGTATGATATGATTTATATTACTTATATAGAATGGTATGTATCATTCCATACCTGGCAGGTCTTATTAGGGTTGGACGAGTGGCACTGGTCAACGTTGAGCCCGATGGTGAAGAAGAGGTTCTCGTCGATCTCCAGGGGCAGGTGGGTGGCGTTGAGGCTGCGGAGGCCATCCAGCCCCTTCTTGACGACTAGGTTGTCATCGAATCGGGGGAGCTGGGCGGGCAGGGCGAGGACGGTGGGGGAGGCGCCGTCATACTGGAAGCGGGCAATGGCGGAGATGTTCTGGAAAGAGACGTTACGGGCGGACATGTAGGGCCCCATGGCCATGTCGTAGCTGCCGATGGGCTGGTCGGCCTCCACCAGCACGTTCAGGGTCTGGCCGGGGCCGAGCATGACGTGGTCCACGGTGAAGGGCTTGGTGTATTCGCCGTCGGCTTCCACGATGGTCATCTTGTGGTTGGCGATGGAGAAGAAGTTCTCCATGTTTAGGCCAGCGTGGATCAGCCGCAGCAGGTAGCGCTTGCCGGGGACGACGTGCATCCTGTACACATCTGCAGACGAAGACGGAACGGGCTTAACCCTTATATCCTTTCTTTACACCGTAAAGACGAGGGGAGTCAACATTTACAAGAAAGCCTCCCAAGTGAAACCAAAAATTTACGTGTGAAACAATTTTGCAAATATGCCCTCACATATATTAGTTTATGAGGAAATCCACGGTCATTGTATGAATCGGGGTCCTCAGCTCTCAGTGCAACTGAGGATGGGACTCAGTCAGCTGAGGGGATTTTAAAAATGTCCTCTGCTCTTTGCACTGACCAAGTTTCGACCTCGGTTGCATTAAGAGGATTTTGATTCTTACCATTAGAAGCGCTTCAGTATAAGGGAGGAGGAAATTCTCGTGAATGTGTGAGTGCTATACACATTTAGTGGGCAATGTTTGCTTTAGATTATTCTCTTTTAGGAATTGATTGCTCTAGGTTACTGTACGTGAGTGCAGTTCCTCTCGGTACTTGTTTAGAGTAACTCAATCAGTACAAAAAAGGAGTGAAGGAGTCTTTCATAAAAAAATCGGAAATGAGAAAGAAAAATATCATATGAAGGGATTTTTTGAAATCTTTCCAACCTTTTACTGAGTTCAGTCCGAACGTGAACTTAGACGATTTCTATTCTAATTTATATTGAGAGGATCCGTACCGGCGTCAGTACGTGAGTATATATAGAAGATGAACTGGGACCTTACCATTGCTTGAGCAGTTGTAGAGAGGACCCGGGTGGCCATTAATGGTGAAGGCATCGGCTGGGGGAGGGGCGCCTCCGCTGGCCAGGACCTGCTTCTCGAGCTTGCTCAAATCCTGGTGCCAGTACTCCCCTGCAGTTTATTTTCTTGGATAGTTTACATGAAAGGACATGGGTATATATACAAGTTAAGGAGCCAGCAGTCGTGATCCAGCTTGCCTACCAAAGATTAGTATGTGCTCTTCGTAAGGATGGGGAAAGGGGTAGGGGACACCGGTCTTGGGGTAGGCGACGATGGCACCATAGACGGTGCCGCGGAGCCAGGAGACGTGGGCGTGCCAGAGGAGGGTGCCCTTCTGCTTCAACATGGTGAACTCGTAGGTGAAGGTCTGGCCAGCCTGGATGGGGCACTGCGTGATGTAGGCGGGTCCGTCCGACCAGCAGGAGAGCATCTGCCTGACACCGTGCCTGCACAAGAGCGAACACGCGTGTCAGTTTTAGAGGGGGCGTGAGATCAGGTCAATGATGGGCTCATGCATGTGCTTGATCCCAGCTGAGGTAGCAGCAGTACAAGGACGTGCAACAAGTGAAGGGTGGAGGTGTTATGGTCACCAGTGGATTGTGGCGTTGTGAGGGGTCTCGTTGGTCACTTTGACGATGAGCCGATCGTCCTCTTGGGCGTAGACGACGGGGCCGGGGAACATGCCGTTGATGGTGACAATGTCTTTGCTCCGACAAAGCTTGGTTACCCTCATCGTTTGCACCTGCAGGAACAAAGAGCCACTCGATCAGAAAGGGGAGATGAACAAGATAGGTTTTGTGTTACACGCACAATCATAACTTACGTACGCTTCCTATTCAACTGGGCAAAGTAGGGTACAGTTGCTAAACCCTGGTCGATATTTTTATGGCAATTCAAGTAGCGTGAAATAGAGAGAGTGAGAGAGAGAGAGAGAGAGAGAGGACCTTGAAATCGTAGAACCTGGTGGTTCCTCCCCGAGGCCAATGCTTGACCCTGTGGGCGGAGGCGTGGGATGCATAGCAAGACACCAAGAGCAGTGCAAGTCCCGTTAGAAAAAGGCGTAGAACAACAGAAATGGCCATCTCTTCTGCAGCTTAATTTGTTCTCAAAGCAGAGAGGACAATTCGGAAAGGCAGGAGGGCGTGGTCCATTTAAAGGCACATCCCACTCTCTCTCTCTGGGCTAGACGGGCAGGTTTCATGATTCCACCAACACGGATTCGTTATCATAACCTGTCGGAGCCCCACATTACTATCCTAACCGGGCTTAGGTCGGACCTTCCCCGAATCACCAACCACACACACACGAAGATATTGGATCCATGCCGTGCAATTCACATCCTGTACAAGTGCCGGCCCACCTGCTCTGTGATGGGGGGGCCTCTTCCTTCGGCAACCCCAACCTCCCTCTGCCCTTTACTAACTCTCCTCTATTATTTCCCGTCTTCATGGCCCGTGCATGCATAAAATAACATGGGAGGACTGCTTTGCTACGTTTCAAGCATAAACGTATGTTTCCAATCAAATATAGATATCACTTATTTTGACTTTGAGATCCAAAGGTTCCGGTAAGGTGGTGAGCAAAATAATATCTTACAATTTCATCCTTTTCATCCATAAGTCTGAAAAAAATAAACATAGGCTTGAAACAGATGTTTTTTTTTTTTTTTCAAATGGAGATGCCACTTCTTGTTTTCTAGATCTCTTTTGCGTTTGAGGTCCATAGGTTCGGTAAGCTGGTGAGTAAATGTCTGAAAACTTCATGCTTTCAACCATCGATGACCTTTTGAGTAACATGAGGACAAGGGTTACAAGACAAATCAACGCAAGTACACACCCTGCGACAGACATATGTGCCCTTTCGGAATGTCATTCAAAAAAGGGTTCCCCATGAGTACTTCAGAGTCTACCCATCTTCTTTTCGTGTCCCTCTTTACTCGACCAGACTATGCATGCACCCTGCGTTAGGAAATGGTGATCCAGACGGTACTGTAGCAAAATAGCTCTCCTGTACATATCAACAGGCTCGGCTTCGGGCCTTCAATTCACCGTCTTGTCTTGCCTTGCATTGCCCGGCACAGGTACCTGCAGACCGAAGCATCAAACTATTTGAGTGCCTGCATGGATCTGACATCTCGACAATGTATAGCGGAATTAAACAGGGTTTTAAGAGGTTTGATCCCCGAAACCAGCGTAACCAATTGATTAAACGAGCGAATGGATCTACATTCCATACGTCAGTATGATGCAGCATTTCTGTTAATCCCGGGGCTAATGCTATTCTTAATCTCCTAGTATCAACATTTAAGGTACTCTTGAGATCACCACTCTTTATTAAGTGTCCCAAGGGATACCCTCAAAATCTTTAGTATTATGTATACCCTTGTATTTCTTTCATGATTTGTCATATCTATGCATATACCTTAAGATAAGTAATATTGTTTGGTTACGTCTGGAAGCTTATACTATAGAATACGAAAGACTTGAAGCGTATACATTCTGATTTTGCGAGGAGATTAAGTAAGAGCAAATTAGTCTCTTTTTTTCCTCTCAATGACATACGACAATTGACGATAAGGTACAAATAATAGAATAATTGTAGAGCTATATATGACAATATAAAGAATGTTGAAGTATATATGTTCAATTATCCCTACATACAAAGGAGTGCAGATCCTCACTAATGAGGGGGAGCGGAAAAACGCGATTTCACGGGGCGTCCCCGGCCCCATTATTGATCCTCTACCGCCCAACGAAGAAGACCGTAGAGGATCTCAATTCCATACAAAGACATATTTAAGATGGAGCACTTCAGCTGAAAAGCTTATTAAAAGAGTCCAAGTAAATCTCCCTTCTATAACGATGAGTGGAGCCCCGTAATTTAATTTTTCATGCTGCCATGGTATTAGATGGATGCATGGGTTATCAAAAGCTAAGAAATATGCTTCGGTTATTTGGTTGAGTCTGTGTCCTCGTAAAGCCCAGCGAAGTGGAAACAAATGGAGTTTCCCCTGATAATGCCTCACCAATTAAGGGCAAAGAAAGGAAAGCCACATTATGATTGATCCAGTCTTTATTCTCATGGCAATGAAGTAACTTGGAGGCTAATTTATTGCCCTGAAAACATGCACCAAAAACAGGAAAAAAATAAATAAATCAACGAGGATAAGAAAAGAGAACAAGAGCAACTGCAGGCTACCAACTGCACCGAAATAATTCGGAGCTAGCATACGTTAGGAATTTTCCCAGTAACTAATTAAGAAGTTAGGTTACTTATATATCAAAGGGATTATTTTTCATGCATCAGACTATTTCCTGGTAGGGACTGCCTTACATATATAGGAAATCCCATTAGCTTTTGAACTTTTCATGCAGGAACGGAAGTCAAAGGAGCAGTTTACCTAACCACAACGATAACCTAACCCCTTACGCCTACCATGCAAGGTCTACCCATAACTTACTTTAATCAATTTATTCTTGCCCTTTCACCAAGGAATCATACCCAATTGGGAGCTTGCATGCACACTATAATATTATAGTTGCAAAACTGAGATGCTCCCCTGTACAGTATTATTGGTTTTTATTTCTTTTCACTGTTCTTTAACCTGGTATGACCTTGACTATGGACTGCCGGCATGGGCGTCATCTTTGAAAAGAAGAAATTAGAAGCTAAAATCTAGTGATTGGTGATTAAGCAGTTATTTTGTATCATTTTGGTGAAAGCTAAAGTCTAACGATGGAATCCACACATGGGCAGGCCTAAAGAGGGCAGAGCGTTTCCATCATAAGCCTGCTCCGGCAGCCATGAACACAGCAGCATCTATTCCAGAAGATATTCATAATTAGGTTGGATGCGTTCTTCTAACTCGATAAAGACTCAAAAGGAGCTGGATATATAATTCCTTAAGTTTCTATCCCATTTAACATATACATACACATATGTAGATAGATAGAGTCAACTAAATCTAGGGGACTAAAACATAAAGATCAAAAAATGTACAAATCTCAAAACTAAAGAATACTTTATGTATGGTTCACATAACGCACATAGCCATTCTTTGTTTTCCTTACACTATTTCCACCAACATATTAAAATTTCTTAGTTAATCATCGTACCCCTCCAAATGAACTTTGACGTGAATTGCAATGAAGAACATCCTTATTGGCTTTCCATAAAATGTCGATACGGGATACATATTGATGTGTGCAAGTATGTGATTTCAATCTGTTTCTGCTTCATTCAGCATCTCGGACTCGTGCATGATTGTTCCAACGGCAATTTGCCAAATCGTGTTGACCCATGACGACTCGCACGACTTTACTCTAGAAATGCCATTGATCTTTCTAGGAAGAGAAAAAACGGCTGTGTTGCATAATGGTAATTCCCTGTGTCTTGAGGGTCTAAGGACATGGGTCTGGTAAGGAGGAAGATTACACCAAAACATGCTTGACGAATTTCTCCGCATGAAAGGGCTATTTTTGGGAAAGAAAGAAGGAAGCATTGAACCAGTGAGACACTAGAGAATAGCATATGGAGGACACTACATAGATTGATGGGTCTAAAATCTTTCAGTTTTCTTGGATTACCCACCTTGTGCATGAGTGCGATTAAAGTAGCACTCAGTGTTCCAGTAGACAATGAACAGGCATGAAAAAGGTTTACCACATTGGATATCAAGACAAAGTTGCATTAATTAATCTGGTGTCATCTTTCTGCCATCTTGAGGAGTGGATGACACCAAGGTTGGCAATTTCCTTTTGTTGTTATTTGATAACAAAACACTCCTCTATCACTAGATCTTCAACATAGTCTTCAACATAGTTCTATCTTCTTCAATGATAGTGGATATTCTAGTGTTTTTTAACTCTCAGAACCGCATGTGTCTACATTTAATTTTTATTGACATATGGGCACTCTTGCATCTCTGGCAACTCTTTTTAACTGAGTGATTCAATCATTCCTTGTAACTCTCAAAAGGATACCTATCTTTGGCTTTGTAAGGAGAGAAGAGACTAAATTCCATACCTATATTCACAAATAAGGGTAGAGGTTCCCCATTAGTCAAGCTGATTTTCAAGTATCAAACCACATGCTGCTCAATTCTCAAAGAAGACGCAGCCATAAGCTTTGAAATGGTGAAACATCACTTCCCAACATGGTTCAGTAAAACGAATATAACCATCAATTCTAAGTTTGGACCAAGACCAAAAAACAATGGACAAATTCTCTTGGTCATGTAACCAAGGCGACTCCAAAAGTCTCCAATAAAAGTGGGTTATGTCTCTTTATTCGTGAAAGACGCTTCTAGTGAAAATTTTCAACAGAGTTAGGGAATAGATGTAGGTCACTATTTAGTAGACAAAACCACTATAAATCTTGTACCTCATTTGTGATATTGCTCACTTGTTATTGCTTCATCATTATCACACGATTTTGACTTAAAGTACACTGAATCAATTATAAGTTTTTTTAAGAAATTTTTAACATCCTATTCACCTCCCTCTAACATGTAGGCTATAGTTCTAGATCCAATAATTGGTATCAGAGCCAAGACTCTTGAAGAAGACCTAACAGTATAAGAGAGTCTGAGATCTATGGCAAACCTGGGCAAAGGACTTTCTATTAACCATCCACTATTTTTTGATGGGTCCAACCATATTTATTGGAAGACTCGCATGAGGATCTTCTTAAAAACTAAGGGCTACGATATATGGACGATTGTAGAAAAATGCCCATATGTTCCTGCTAAGGCGGAAAGTAAATATGATGATGAAGATCTCCATAAAAGTTTCTTGAAGAACCAAGCTATGAATATATTTTATTGTGTACTTTTCTCAAATGAGTTTAACCGTATGTCTACTTGTAATAATGCTAAGAAAATTTAAGATAGATTGAAAGTGACTTATGAAGAGACCTCCGAAGTAAAGAAAATCAAGATCAATATACTTGTGCACAAGTACGAACTATTTGAGATAGTGCCACAAAAATCAATTGGAGAAATATTTACTCGCTTCACCGACATAGAAATAGTCTCAAGGTTCTTAGGAAAATCTACACCAACATCGAGCTTATGAGAAAAGCCTTGAGATCGCTTTCTATGTCATGGAGTTACAAGGTGACAACGACAGAAGAAGTAAAAGATCTTAGAATTTATCGCTAGAAGTAAAAGATCTCAAAATCATCACTTTTGATGAACTTATGAGATCACTCATGACATTTGATATAAGTATAAAAAAAATGAGGAGGATGAATCCAAAAAGAAAAAGGTCATTGCTATCAGAGCCTCGTGTGGTAAATCCGAAGCTAATGAAGCAGAAGCATCAAGTGAAGATGATCCAAATGATGATGAGGTTATTTTTCTTTCTTCAAAAATTTAAAAATTCTTTAAGAAATGAAGAAACTAAAGATCATATAAAAGAAGTCCAAGAAAAGCCTACAATAAGGAAGAGTCTCCAAGGAAGCATGAAGTGATTTACGACAAATACAAAAAAAATTGGACACATATAAAATGAGTATCTCAACAAAAAAGTATGTAAGAAAGATAAAGGATCATCAAATAAGAATAAGGTTATGATGGCCGAATGGAGTGATGAAAAAAACTCTCACACTCATTCAAGCGATGAAGATGCAGAACAAGTCAACTTGTATCTTATGGCAAAAGGTGATGAAGAAATTGAGGTAATTTCTAATGAACCCAATAAAATTTTATTTGATGAATTACAAGAAGCATTTGATAAATTGTTTGAGGAATTTAAGAAAATCAAGAGTCGAAATTTCTCAAAGAGGATCAACAAGCAATTGTGATTGAGAAAAATAATTAAAAAATAAATATAAAATATTGACAAATGCAAGCAAAATACTCAGGGATGATAGAGACGAATACAAAAGAAAATACTAAAAAATGTTTGATAAAAATGATGAATTGCATGCACGTTTATCTAAATTTAAGAAAGGAAAAGAGAAAATAGATATATCCCTGATATCTTACAAAGAATTATTTAGAAAATAATGTATTGGATATAATATTCTTAGTAAAAATCATGTAAGGATCGGGTGGGGCAATAGAGAACGCAGCAGAATAATAAAATTAAAATTCTATCCCACCGTCACCGATCTATTTCATAAAAAACCACAAAATGGAGATTCAAAATCACATTGTGTGGATTCAAATTTGCATTCGTTTTGTTCCGAACGAGCGATGGCGTTAACCATGCAGACGCCCAACCTCTAGCGGTATCCATGCAGTCCTCTTATCGCGAGATCGTCCTCGTCTCCTCGCTCGAAATCAATAGTCATGCTGTGCTTCTGAATCTGCTAAGATTGTCACAGCGTACGGACAAAGAAATCTCGGCGGGCGAGAGTTGCGGCGATCTTGGGGGGCCGCCTAGAGCAGAGAGAGAGAGAGAGGAGGGGGCAGCTAGGGTTGCTCTAGAGCTTGGCCCAGGGTACTCCTCTTAGCTATCTTTTATATTAAGTCCGATAGTTTTTCGTAAAAACTCCCGGATAATATAAAACCCACTTAAATATCTTGAACCGAGAATCCTTTTATGTATGACCTTCGAGGCCCAAATGCCAATCCAGTTTTCGATCCAATAAGCCCAATAACTCCTTATTGGCTTATTATAATTAATTAATATCTCATATTATATTAATTACAAAATCGAATTACCGTCTCACGATAATCGTCTGGATCTCCAATCATGTTGGGTGTCAAACGACATTATATGATCTAGGAAGGCGATGGGATTCCGTAACCCGTTCTTGGAATCTGTCTGTCTACAGTTACTACATAAATTTAATCTTTCAACTGTACAATGCTCCCGGATTAACTTAAGGCATGGTTAATTGTCAAATCATAACCAGTTATCCCACTCTTTATGAATGCGTGCTTATTCAATATCAGAAAACTCATTTCCTAATATTGAGTCCGCCCTAGCCGGAGACTTCTACGCATTTAACCTAAAACATTCTCTCCCTAATTACTGAGAGTTAATGATTCATTGTTCACATACAATCGCCTTCAAAGGTCTTTCGCTAAATCCGATCATATGACTGACTAGAATCTTATGGATAGGAATCCATAAGTCGTGGTTAAAGCTCAGAAGTCCACCAATAAAGAGTCTTTGATGTCTCAGGTCCAAAGACCATCTACGCTACTGTAACGATAGATCAAGCTCGTTGACAATCAAGTAACCCACCATCCAACGATCTATGTCGGATCAGTTCAGTAAACTCATTTCCTAGTAAGCACCTATAGGTTCAACGTAGTATCTCCACACAAGTGACTATGAGACCAGTCACCCTCATCATATAAACTAAAGTAATACGTACTAGTCTAGCCGGAAGTCCGATGTCCTTCTCAAATATCCACTGACTATGAACAATTAAGAATACATGTTTATAGATTGTCAGTCTCATTATTATAATCTTATCATATTCTAACAAACATTGCATGCATTCATGGACTTCACTATGATACGGTTAATATTAAAAGAGACGATTTACACATAATGAATATATATATATATATATATTGTCATTAATAAATGAATAAGAATAAGTCTGATTGGCTTATAAGTCATATACAAAACTAACAAATCATAATTCTAATACTTGCTCTTCTAAATCATCTACGTATACATCAAATTCATTTAAGAAGTCATCACCATCTACTACATATTTAAAACTTATTATCAATATGGCAAGAGAGGATATATTGCAAGATTTTGTTGACATTTAAATAAACATAGAAGCATGTAGATTAGAAGAGATTATTCATATGTGAAAATTAACTTTTTGGAACCCAAAAAGATTTGGATACTAAAATCAAAGGAATAGTTTTTTCTTTATGTAGGTATGGGTTGATACTCAAAAGAAGGAAGGGTACTTACATATTGGATGCTCAAGACATATGACGGATGATAAAAATCAATTATTTGATCAAAGTAAAAGAAGAAGGAAGATGTGACATTTGGTGATAATGGTAAAGATAAGATAATTGACATTAGTGATATTAGTAATTCCTCAAGTTGAAAGATTAAGCATGTACTTCTAGTTCAAGACTTGAGGCATAATTTGATTAATTTTCTAGTCAACTTTGCAATAATTGATATATTATCTTTAAAGTAAACTATTGTGTGGTTGTTGATGTTAGTTCAAACAATGTTAAGTTTGTTACTCATAAAAAAGGAAATGTCTACTTCCTGCATATGAAAATGTGTGTTTAATTACTTTTCATAATAATGATGTTTGGTTATGGTATAGAAGACTTAGTTATACTAGTATGGAGTATTCTCAAAATTGATCAAGCATGACTTAATTCTTAATTTGCCTAAAGTTAGCCTAACAAATGATAAAATATGTAATGCATATATTAAAAGAAAATATACAAAATCTTCTTTGAAAAGCAAAAAATGTAGTTTCAACAACTAGACTATTACAACTATTGCTTCTTGACTTGTTTGGTCCCATAAGAACTTCTAGTATTGTCGATAGTCTTATGATTTTGTAATTGTTGATGATTACTCAAGATATACGTAGGTATTTTAATATAAAATAAAAAGAGGTATACTATTTCATACATTAGAAATGATCATAATGGAGAATTTGACCCTAAACATGAAATATGAAATTATTTGTGATGAATATGACATAGAACACAATTTTCTAAGATAGTCTCTATCTCTTAGTGTACATTATTTTATTCTTTATCTCTACCTACACATATGTACTAATAATATACTCATATTTCCTACATGTGCACCTTTTTTCATAATCCAACTCTTTCACTTCTTCCAATTAGGTGAAATTATACCTATTTTGGAGGCTGAGCCAACCTCAAAGGTACATGTAAGGCACAAGTGAACAAAGTCTAAAAAATATAATTAAGAATCCTCCATTGTTCGTACTCTAGAACTTTACCTCCAATTAGGAAACACTGCAAATCCATAAACGGGTTTTATAAGGCCATCGTTAGCATTCTACTTGTTGTAGTAGTTTTTGTATTCTTCTTGTGGAACCAAATGACTGTAGAGTAAAAAGGAAAGATTGTATCTTTTTTAGCATCAACACTATTTTGGGAGAGCATATTTGTTTTTTTTTTTTTTGGGGTCAAAAAGGTTGCCTTTATTTACTTAATGAGGAAGTTACAAAGAAAATACATTGTAAGGAGAGGAGCAAGGATAGGCATGGAGTCAGGGATGGTGTGGGTGAAATAGCCCATATAGGTACGCCACCAAAGGACTGGTGGAAGATACAACATCACACTGAGAAACAACAACAAAAGACCAGAAATAAATAGTAGCCATCAGAATTACTGACGATGTAGTTTGGGTGCAGACGAGCGTCGAACAGAAACCGTTAAGTACTATGGAATAGCCTATCCTGGGAGAGGGGCGAAAACCCCATGGATGCACCAATGAAAGCCGATCGAACTGGTTGCAGCATGAAGCGACTGACAGGAGGTAGCTTGGTGACGTGCATCGTCGATGACGCACATAATGCGCATACTTCTCGAGCACCAATGATAATTTCCAAGATCTCTAATCGGATCACCCAAGACAAACTCCAACCTGCATATGCTTAAAACAACGACGGCTTTGAAGGGAGGTACCAAACAAAGGAAGACATGGAAGAACAAGGGGAAATAGAGACAGCGACGGAAAGAACAAGGTAGGAAGGCACAAAAGGATGGGATTCAAGGAGAATAGGGAAGGCAACAACAACGGGGCCAAGATCGGCAAACCCTAGAGGGTGCCAGACAAAACCCAAAGGGGAGGGCAAACTAGATGCCCAAACAAAACCAAAAACGAACAGTGGGGGTTTGATCGGCGAAGCGGGTGGAGGGAACAACAGAGAGGTGCAACGGGGTAGAGGAGGAACGATCTTATCGGAGATGGGATGGGAGGGGGGGAGCTCCCCAAAGACAGAGCTCCCCCCTCCCGATGAGACCGCCTCTGAGCGATGTGCTTTCTATCGAGACTCGCGAGATCTCCGCCGGCGTTGCCGGCAAGGCTTCCTGGTTAGGCGGGAGTCCCACCTACCTAGCCACAGTACTAGAAAAATTGTCTCCCATATAGCATCTTTGTTTTAGCATAGTCTCAGCATATGTTTGTACGCCCATTGGCTACACCAGTCCAAATAACATTGGCACCATTATGCACTAGTTCTTCAGGTACAATAGATATATATTTTTCTCACAACAAAACCTTCATAAAACGGCTAAAAAATGAGTTCTCTGCGAATACTCTTCTAAAGGATTTTATCTACCTGCAAAATAATGTAAATTTTGTATATGTTACAATTCCCTTAAATGAGTCATTATTTGTGTTATCCTTTACTAGTCAATCCTTCTATGCAAATAGATGCCGCAAAAGATAGCCTCCTCAACAACACGCAAATATTTGAGCTAGATTTCTTGGCATTGAAGTATAGATCTTTACATTTCTGGAAAACGCCACAACATCAGGAGGATTTCCATTGTCATAACATATTCTCGTTTCATTTTTTGAACACTGTCGGGCTAGCCTAGTGGCCATGCGGTCTAACCAGTGTTGGAAAATGGCCTGCCACTAGTTGGATGTTCTATCCATAATCTGTGTTAAGAAGTGAATTGAAAGACAACTAATTAAAGTAGAAGTAGCTCAAGTAGCTCGATCTATTGTCCTAGAGCTAGATTTCTTGGCATCGAAGAACAGATCTTACTTTGAAACACCCCAGTCCCACATCGTACGTGCTTCATGAAATGTAGAAATTATTGACAATTAGATGCCTACTGATAGGGCTATTGACAAGCAGAAATAAAGCAGTTGTCCCCGTCTCTCCTACTTGTAGAATCGAGGGGGATCGACACCAGCTGGTGCGACTAGCTCCATGCATATACAGAGGAAATAGGAGCGCGTATGGGTCAACTAGCTAGACTCGGCCGTTAAATCCAGAGACCCCTTGTGACAAAGAACACAGATCGATCCTCTACGTCCAGGTTTAGACTAGACTCGGTCGGTAAAGAGAGAGGAATTAATGTTTCAAAGAATCCTTTCCTCTCGTTTTCAAGGAAAGGTTTTTTTTATAAAAGACTCCTTAATTTCTTCTCTCTTTATATTGACTGAGTTCAATTCAAACTCGTATTAAGAGGAACTGTACTATGTGGCAAACATTTTGAAAGTGTATAGTTGTGAACATGAATAACCTCCTGCCAGAGACCCGGCCCTGTGATCACATAGTTGGTGAGATATCCACTGCCCAAAGCAGCAGCTAAATTAAGTTAGGTTCGTCAATGTACGTCTAAGTTCCAACCACCAAGCAAATTCTAACAACATTCATACTTTCGTAGAATTAGAAATGAGATGGTGTTATTGCAAGCCCGTGGAAGAAGCCAAGGATGGTTTCTGCCCAGTTATTCTCAGATATAAAGAAGCATGATTGCATGGTTCCCACTCACTCCGCCACCATATATATCAGAAAGTGCGGAAAGAAAACTGAAGAGCAAACCCAAATAAAACAGAGTACAGCAGAGAATGCCACAAATGATGATTAAACAGAGCAGCAACATTAGTTTAAATGGCAGACAAAGAGGCCCCTGAGGACGTAGATACCTGAGTGCATGAATCAATAACTGCATGTAGACGGGGACGCGGAAGGGTGAGAAGGGGGACGATGATGGCAGGGATTCATTGACGTGCAGGCATTTCACCTCCCTTGCTCCTGCCTTGAAGCGTACGTGAAGCAGCGACACCCCTCCGAGAGCAGCACGTGGTAGTACTTACAGGTACTACCAAAGTGAATGTACTGCTCACATACTACGGTACGAAGCAGATCTCTCTCTCAGCTCTCTCTTTGTTTTATAATTTTTTTCCCTCAGTGGTCCGTCCGATGATATCCAACTGCTGTCGACTAGATAAAGTCTGGCAGATCATATGTTATGTATGGGATAGTCTCCTATTAATTACTCTTATATGTTAAATTTTATAGAACGTAGTGTTTTCATATTATCGTATATGTTCCTGTAAGATAATATATTTATCAAATATATCATTCCAATAACATTTATAAAATATTTATACATATCAAATATGTTATCAAAGCGATAACATTGACATATTATATATATTTTAGGATGCCGCATAAGATAATATGTAAACATAGAGGCATAGAAATGGGGGCGAAATAATTTTACATCCATTGTTGAGAAGGTAATCATGTCTTTTGAAAGAAGGTTTCATTCAAAATAACAAAATCGTAAAATCTATGAGTCAAAGCGGACAATACTTTGTTAGCGAGATCAAAGTTCTTTGCTGCAACATTGGTATTGTCTGTGGGAACCCAAGCCTATACACATTCACTTGTCTTTTCAGGAGATCACGTAGAGACATAGAAATAGGAACTAAATAATCTCGCATTGATTGTTGAAAAGACAACTATATACTTATAAAGAAGGCCTCCCACCTTCCTATGAACAAGGGCCATTCTTTCAAAAGGCAAAATTATGAGTCCCATATCAAAATGGATAATGTCTTGTTGGCGAGAACTTAAGTTCCTTCCTACAATAATAAATATATATGTCATTTTTGAAATTTAACATATAATAGCCGTTAATGCAAAATTATCCCTTTATTTATAACTTGAAGATTTTTTTAATACCATATTTTTAACCGACCAATTGCCTCAGATATAATTGAATGATTTAAAAGAATTATAATCTTGCTTGTTGCAATGCCCTTGATACCCGCAAAATTTGAGTTCAGATCCCCTCAGTCGGCCAACTGCAAGAACTTCCGATGTCGGCCAACTACGGGAACTCCCGTAGTCGCTGTTGAGCGGGCACCACGGCCCCCACGTGGGCGCACCACGCGTGATGCGCCGTGGGCCACGCGGGAGCCGTAGCACCCCTCCAGCAGCAACTGCGGAAGTCCCCGCAATCGGTCAACTGAGGGGAACCGAGCCCCCAAAATTCACGTGAAAAAAATGATGATGAAACGAGATAAAGGTATGAACTGCATTTAAAAAAAGTTACTTATAATTTTTTAAATAAGAATAAAAAATAAGATTTTTTACATATATATCCTCTCAAAAACACCGTAATTGCATGTATACCCCCAGTTCTCACATATTATCATTAATACCTTTGTAATCTTCAAAATGTTTCATTTATGTCCTTCCCGTCAAACTTAGGTTAATTTCAATGAAATATGTCAAAAACATTACATAAATCATGACATCGTCAGAGGTATCAGGAGTACAAAATGCAAGATTTTAGTATATTGAGTGTATATGCAAAATATTAGTAAATTTAAGAATATTTATGTCAAACTATTAGATTGGGAGATATAAATGCAACATTTTGAAGATTGCTGGAGTATGGATGATAATATGTGAGAATTGAGGATATACATGCAAATATGTTGTTTTTGAAGAGTATATATGTAAAAAATCCAAAAAAAATATAAGGCTATTTGCATAAATATTCCTCAAAAACAGCGTAATTGCATGTACACCCCTCATTCTCACATATTATCATCAATACCCCTGTAATCTTCAAAATGTTGTATTTTATATCCCTCAATCTAATGGTTTGGCATCAATATCCTTAAATTCACTAATATTTTACATATATACCCCTCAATATATTAAAATGTTGCATTTTGTACCCTGATACCTCCAACGATGTCATAATTTATGCAATATTTTTAACATATTTCGTTGAAATTAACCTAAGTTTGACAGGAAAGACATAAATGCAACATTTTGAAGATTACAGGAGTATTGAGGATAATATGTGAGAATGAGGGATATACATGCAATTACGCTGTTTTTGAGGAATATTTATGCAAATAACCCAAAAATATATAAACATGCATTTCTGACCATCAAGTTCAAAATTCGACCATAGAGGCTCACAAAAGACGCCACTGCGCACATCATCTGGCCAACGCAAGTAGGCCTGATTCCTTTTTTCTCCTGCATTTGTAGAGTAATACTTGTTATCACATCCAAGACGTCAACAACCATCATCTTCTTTTTCGGGTAATCTGCATCATACGATTGATATCCATTAGGCTTGGAAATTGGTTTGGGAAACTTGACCAGGGGCGCTGTCAGGGAGGGAAACTCATTTCCCAATCTTTGGCAACAAACTGTAGCGTGGCAAGTCCTTGCTTTTTGCTTTGAATTATTTTTTTAATTTCTGACGCCTATTATCTTTACACCCATAAAATCTTATTTTTTCCTCCTCTTAGTTTGACCCTGCAAGAATAACTACGGATGAGGTCGTTAGTGTACGAATGATGTGTAGATCGATTTTTTTATTTTTTTGTAGAATCTTTTAGAATTTTTTGGAGCCCGAACAAAAAATGAGCGATACAGTCAATAAGCTCGAGTTGGCCCCGAACTCATGATATATTTCTCTTTTGAAAAAAAAAAAAGAATTTTTTGCACACATAAATCAAGGTATATATAATTATTTTTAAGAAATTAAATATACAATAAGTTCGAGACCAATTCAAGCTTGCTAGGGATCAATCATTCGATTTTCGATCAGACACTCTAAAAAAATTAAAAAATTATTACAAAAAATTAGAAGAAAGGAAAACCAGCCCAATCCCATGGTGCATGATCAATCTGATTTTTAATTTTAAAATTTTTTAGAATTTTTAATTTTTTTAGAACATCTAATCTAAAATTAACAGTATGAGCGCATATTTACTTTTTAGAAAAAAAAATTACACATGTAAATTGAGCCATACACAAAAAAAAATTGAATGACAAATATACAATAAATTCGAGACGAACTCCAGCATGCCGACAATATCATACAATTTTTTATCAGATGTTCTAAAAAATTAAGAAAAATCTAAGAAAAAATAAAAAAATCAGCCTCTGCCACACCATGATATATGACTGAATTCATATCATCCAATGGGGTAGAATTCGATTCGGCCCATTAAACAGCCCAATAACAATAGCCTAACAATAGTAGCTCAGTAATAACGACCCATTGGCAGCCTTCGGCCCAGCAAGCGGCCCTCAAGACCAATTGGCCTCGGCCCAGCGAGCGGCCTTCAGCCCAGTTGCCTTTGGCCCGTTAGCGGCCCAGCAGCCTTCGGCCCGTTAGCGGCCCAGCGGCATTCGGCCCAACAACGGCTCCTGACCTTCGGCCTAGTAACCGTATCCGGCGCACTCCGGTGGGAGGGTTAGGCACTATGGCGGTTTATCAGTAAACTAAAACATAGTCATATATCGGCTGCCACAACCAAGTAACCTCTATCCTCCATTATAAATAGACGGCTATTTATTACAAAAGGTATGTCTTCTGGACCAAGGACAACAGTCCAAAAGCTTTAAAGTTGTTTCTCCTTCTTCCTTACCTTCTGAATCGAATCTTCTTCAAAAGCTAACTTAGCCATCGGAGGGGGTTCTCTTGGGCCGAAGCCCGGGACCCTCACTGACTGGTTCTTCTTCTAGCAGAGGCTTCGGTTTGAATCTTCGTCGACCTCTACCGAGCCAGCCTCGGCCATCGGTTTCGGTCTTCTTCCTCCAAAGGTCTCGGCCTCGCTCCTCGCCGAGCGGATCCCCTTCGGCCGAAGGAGTCTCGGCTTCGCCCTCGGCGAGTCTTCGTTCGAGTGCCTCTCGGCCTCGGAGAATCGGCTTCGCTCTCCGCCCCGGCCTCGGTCTGGATTTCTATCAGTCTTCTTCAGTCTCGAATTCTAGTCCCAGAATCCGACCGTGATAGCTTCGGCTACATCAAGTGGCGCCGTCTGTGGGAAACCAACAAGAGGTCATGTCTCATCGTCCAGTGACCAGACGATCCGGCCAAGATGAGACAGAGACGCGGGCGATTCCAGCACAGGCACTCCACTCCGAAGGTACTCCGTATGTTCTTCCTCAAGGTTATGCACTTCCAGTTATACCTGAGTCTGTCACTCCCCGAGACAACCGAGTGGAAGAACTCCAGGAGCAGGTGGCTACACTGGCCGCTACTGTCACCTCTTTGGCGCCCTTGCGAGATATGGTATCAGCTATCGCCCAGCATATGGGATTACTGAACTAGCTCCCGCACCAGGTACCACCACCTCCTCAATTCTTTCCTGCTCAAGCCACGAAGGTACAGCCAACACCCTCGCGGGCATCCCACGACGAAGCAGTTTCGGCACGCAGCGAGCCACTCGGGCCGCAAGGCCAAATTCCTCGCGCTAGTTATATTCTAACGGAACCGAACTATGCTTCGTCCGGATTTCATCCAACTAAAACCGAAGGACGTTCGATCACCACTTCAACTACTCCGGATCTGGATCGGTGACTAACAGAAATGAGGAAGGAAATGCAGCAAATAGTATCTCGACCCTATGGAGCGCCTCTCGCAAGCACTATTCTGGAGCAGACTCCTTTCTCTCCAGAACTTCTGGCCATCGAGTGGATGTACAGACGAGGGACTTCTCAATTCCAACGGAAAGCGTCATCCTCTCACCTTCCAAGACCTGGTAGCTCGGGCCTGTGAGTGCTTAAAATGAGTGTGTGATTATCATGAAAGATCTATGTTGTTTAAGTGCAAAATAAACCTATTAAAAAGAAACTACGTTAAGTGATCGCCAGAAACTTTTGACTTAAAAGTTCCAAAAGAAGGATTTTGATCGCCTACCTGTTTAAACGTGGGAGATGTTGAGCTCTTGATTCCCCCTCTTCAGCCGGCTGAAGAAAGAGAGCCCTTCCTTTTCCTTCGTTCTTGTTGTTGAGTTTTGAATTTGAGGATCGTCCAGAGTTCTTTGATTTGCTTGTTGATTTCCTCCTTTTTGACTCTCCTTTGCAACTTGCAAGAAAACAGAAAGAAGGATAAAGAAATGATGAGAACTTAAGAAAAGGTAATATCTATTCTAAACAAAGTTTTAAACATACAACTAAACATAGAACTCACTTGTTGGGATGGTCTTTGAAACCCCTTTAAATTGGTTTTGAAAATGATGCTAGTGTTGTGTGTTGCATGGAGTGATGATGAAGAATGTAGAATTAATGAAGATATGAATATAAAAAGTGCAGAAATGAATTGAAACACTTATGTCGAGTGGATGAAGCCTTGAATTGGATGAAGATTGGATGAAGAATGGACGCCGACTTCTGGAAACAGCAGCACTTCGGCGTTAGGACGACGTTGCTTCGATCTTCAATTCGATGTCGCCTCAATTACCAATTCTAATTCTAACTCTCTCTCTCTTCTTTTTTTTTTCACCCATTCAAGATGTAGGGTATTTATAGACCTCTTCTGCGTCCGCGGATTTACATGGAAAAATCTTAAAATTTATCCATCTTAACCAACAGATAAATACATATTAATTCATCTTTATCTGTAATTATCTAAAACGCGTCCACCATAGCTGACGCCTTTCAGATTGATTAAGATAAAGATAAACATCCGGTTAAAACTTATCTTTATCTGTATTAGCTAAAACGCGTCTACATGTGTAGACGTCTTTTATACTAATTAAGATAAGGATAAACATCTAGAAGAGAAGTAGAAATAGCTTAGGAAACCTAAAACGCGTCGTACCTCACAGACGCCTTTTAGTTAATTAACTAACTGATTAAAATTCAAATTTAAACGTTAAAATAAGAATAAACTCTAAATGGCGTTCATACAGGTAGACGTCGTTTAGACTTCTTCATATTTTAACTGAAATTTTAAGTTAAAATCAATTCAATTGATTGACTTAAATATGTCTGTTTGACCCGACACTCAAAAAGATCAATAAAAATTAATCAATAATTAAATATCAGACCATTCTGAGGCATTATTATATGATACGAAATTTGTTTGAAATGACGTCAAAATTAGCGTGTCTACAGCTGCCTCACCTTGGCATCGTCTTTGCAAGGGAGTGAAATGAAATGGAATGCACTGAAAAGGTGATGCCAAGGTGTGATGAGACACGCTCTTAACATCACATGATTGGAATTTTTCTCAAAATTATCAATGAAGATAGCTCAAGGAGATCAATGGAATTAATCCTATCTGGATGAGGTAGACAAGGAAATAAAATAAGGTCGATCAACCTTCTCGGAGTGGGAAGTACCCTAGGTCGTAGACACTGTAGGTTTCATCATGGGGAGCGTTTGCCAGCCAATGTGGACGTGCTGCAGGCACGATGGATCTTAAAAGAAAATAAGAAATATTGGATAAAGGTCCAAGAAATGATAGAATTCCAAGGATATCTTCAAGCGAACATCAAAGATAATCAAGATACTCAATTCAGAATGGAATATTTCATATCATGTTGAGATTATTTGATTTAATGGTCTGAAACTTAATCAATAATTAATCCTTATCACAATGATTTCAAAATCCTATATGATGCATGCTGGGCTAAAAGAAAAATATAAAGTCAAATAAAATATAAATTAATCAAGGATAATATTGTTAAATTGTCATTAATAAGTCAAGATACCAATTCTTGTAATCCAGTGCTAAGCCGAAGCTCGTTTATCCACGCACCGTTTCACAAAAGTGGAACCATCGTCCTCACTAATTAACAATCCAACGGCCTATCCGTGCGATTAAGAATCCTCTGGAATTATCACTGTTTTTGTTGTAGGGGAACTCAAATTCCAATTTCATCAAAACCACAAGGTCCTTGATATACTCTAATAAATATTTAACTTATAGTAATGCAAATGATTTACATGGAAGAGTACAATGGTAGAAATAACCGTCTTTTTAGCCACGGTTGAGACTTCATAAACTCCCACAGTAGGATTTTCCAGCTTCATTTGGGTTCTCTGATTTTTCTGCAATCAAAATCATTAATAATGCCAAACAAATATTCAACTTAAGCATCAACAAAAACACAGAATTTCGAGTGAATGACAGAAAGGCTGAAACGCGTCGTGTCGCGAAGACGCCATTCAAGGTTGAAAAGCGTCGCTTATCCTCGACGCCTTTTACTCACATAAACAAGTTCTTCTATTCGAATTCCAACTCTACCAATGCACATCCCTTTTCCAATCCGGAAAAGTCTTCCTAGGATCGCAATTTCCTCTATATAAACACCATTAAGTTGTTCCCAAGCAATCCTACCATAATCCAAAGATCCTAAGTTGAGTTTTTCTTCAAGGTTTCAAGGTTTTCTAAAGGTTTCCAAGGTTTCTAAGCTTCAAGAAGGAAGAACTCCGAAAAAAAGGATGGGTTCTTCAAACAAGAGGATGAAGATGTCTCTAGAAAAGATCTCCGACATGGAGAATCACCTCATCGGAAGGGATCACAATCTTCAAGTAAGTTAAATCAACTTCCTTCTTCTTGTTCTTCTTCATGTTCTTTCATGTTCTTCAATTGATCTTGTCCTTCAAATTCTTCAATCCTTCCTTTTGTTTTCAGAATTACCCCATGTTTCCTGGCCCAAGGAAATTTACCTCTCTCCCTTGGATTCGTAAATTTGCAAAAAGTGTCAAGCTTTCCATGCAAGTTTTTATCTCCAAGTGGAATATTTAAGGACTAGTGGTGCTTGCCAAACACTACAAGAGCTCGAATGTAGATTGGGCGGCTATGGGTGCCTTGATCGAGTGGTGGCATCCCCAAACACATACGTTCTTCTTCCAAGACTTTGAGTGCACAATCCTTTTGGAGGAGGCGGAGCTTCTATTGGGTCTCCCAAAAACCAAAGATAAGATGGCTTTAACAAGAGAGAGAATCACCGGTCAACAATTGTTGACATCAATCATGAAGGATCCTTCAGAAGCTAAAGGATGCCTTACCAAAAAGGGGATCAATCTTGCAAAGCTTACTGAGTGGACTCTATATGAGATAGATGATTTAAGGGAGGACGAAGCGGAGGATGTGACGAAAGCTTTCGTCACATGCCTTGCCGGTGCTCTATTCTTCCATGCGCAGGACAACATCTTAGAAGATGATCAGGTCAGTGCTATCTGCGCAATCTTTGAAGGTAAATCCATTAGCACTACACTCTTGGCATATCTTTACAGCGGGCTTTCTGCGGCATCTGTGGGTCGTCCTCCCTATGGGTGCATGTTACTCTTTGCCTTGTGGGTTGAACTTCACTTTAAATTCGAATACTGCAAGAAGGTGCCTCCAAGACCGTCTCAAATTTACATGAATAGTCCGATCCACTGTATTGCCAACATTGTAAAGTTCAACGAGCACATAGTCAATAAAGTCCCAAAACTCAAGACCCGGGCCGACTGGAGGGAGTATCTGAAGCTCATGACATATGATATATTTGACTCGTCTCCACTCGCTCTTGTTGGAATGCCTGTTTGGGTGCAACGTGCAGCGGGTGCGGATCTCAAGTTGATTGGAGCCACCGAGTTCGTGTTACACAATCCACATCGGTGCCTTACTCAACTTAGCTTGAGCCGTCGTGAATTCCCCGAGTTCTCCTTCACATCTCCGATCAAGAAGTGTGCCTTGGAATCCGACGAAGATTATGAAGCCACAGAACTCATCACTACTTTATAGAACCTTGGCTTTAGTTACCGTGTAAAATCCTCTAAAGATAGAGATAGAGGATTGAAATTTCCATACCTCAAAAGTCTTCATGAAATTCTTCCTTAAATGTCCTCTTTCTTTTTCTTTTTTTTCTTTTTGATGTAATAAAGATTTCATTGAATAAAGAACTATTTTTCATGCCTTGAAACCTTTCCTTAACTTCCTATGAGGTGTTCATGATTTTTCCTTTAGTGAAAACTGGATTTTTCCTGAAAATTGATAGTTCGGGTTCTGTTAATGCAAAACGCGTCCATTCAGAAAGACGCCTTTCAAACATAATTCATTTTCCATAAATTCAATTTAATCCTCAAAAACCCTGATTTAAGCTTAAAGTGCGTCTACCCGACAAGACGCCTTTCAATTCTCTCTCCTACTTTTTCCAGGATTCTGCCATTAATTCTGTGATTAATTCCCTAAAACGCGTCTAGAGTCCTAGACGCCTTTTATCATCATACTGTGTACGGCTCTGACCACTGAAACGCGTCAACACACACAGACGCCTTTCACTCAATTTCAAACAGCTGTCCTTGCCGCCTCAACTTATGCGCCCTAAAACGCGTCTATCTGAGTCGACGCCTTTTAGCTTTCTGTTTACAGACCCGCGAAGGCCCCCTTTCTTCCTCACTTTTCTCAAAACTTCCTCTCTCCTCACTCCGGCGATCTCCGATGATCTTATCTTCCTCTCTCTTAAAACTCCCTCCCCAAGCTCAATGGAACGCAGCGAGGGTTCTAGAAAGACCAAGGCCTTGGCCAAGAGGCGGCGTAGGGCGGCTCGCGAGGAAGAAATCCCCGAGGAGGTGCCGGCGGCGCTCGCCGAGGTGGCGGCCTTCTTGGAGGAAGAAATCCCTCCACCGGCGCCCGTGGCCATGGAAGAAGAAGAGGAGGGCGACCTCCACACGGTAAGCTTCCTATGGAAAGAATGGGATGAAGACAAGAGGGGAGAAACGGGGTTCTTCAAGAACCCGAAATCGGGTCTTGAAAGGCGTCCAGACCAGGTGACGCCATTCAAAAGGCGTCACCCTGGGCCGACGTCTTTCAAGACTAAATTCCGAATCTTAATTAGGCAGAAAAATAGGCTTAATTGCGTCAGGACACGTGGACGCTTTTCAATGGGCATCCATATGTCTCGACGCCTTTCAAACCAGAAGTTTTAATTCTGTTTTTATTTATTACTGACCTCATTTTTATGTTTTTTTTTATTTGCAGGGAGTGATGAGGGCAAGGATTAGCTGGGACTTAGTTGTAGGTGCATACCGGGGGCTCCCGGACTTTCAGAAGGCGCGCCTGCGCCGGATGGGGTTCGGCGAGGTCCTGGACATCGAGCCATTTTGGCTCGATCTTGTCCTGCTGCAGGCGCTCAGGAAGCGTTGGCACGCAGAGAGTCGGGCATTCCTAATGCCCTAGGGACATATGATCCCCACTCTAGAGGATGTGGCC
This sequence comes from Zantedeschia hybrid cultivar, assembly GCA_030544215.1. NCBI lineage: Eukaryota > Viridiplantae > Streptophyta > Magnoliopsida > Alismatales > Araceae > Zantedeschia > Zantedeschia hybrid cultivar. The sequence goes on from JARZZO010000002.1 coordinate 65,776,564, forward strand.
AGGATTACTGGCCTCAGGGTAGAGGACCGACCGGTAAGTGGGGTGACTTACCCCAACTACCAGGGACTGGCAGAGGCATTGCTAGGAATAGAGGTGTCTAGCCTAGGCAGAGAGTGTAGGATGGTCCCTAGGGTAGAGGTAGAGGCTACCCTAGGACTGGATGAGCCCCGGCGTCGATCCGATGAGACCCGGGAGGAGTTCAAAGATAGATTAGCAGAGTCATCCTCCCTTGTATACTGTAGCGACCCTAGTCAGGGGGAGGAGGTAGATAGACAGTTGAGGGTCTTCTTAGTCTTCTTTTGGTCGGTTGCTCTTCGGTACGAAGAGCGACCACATTCATTGTAGGTTTCTGTATTTATTAGATGATTTAGACAGTTTAGGGGAGTACGCATGGGGTGCGGCCCTTCTGGCCCACCTGTTCGCCGATCTATCCGCGGTCACGCCGGACCGCGAGACCACCGTCAGCGGCTTCTCGCCGTTCCTTCAGGTATTAAGTGTTTATTATTTGTTTATGCAATGTAATGTGATATGATGCTTTACTAACCTATATGTTCATAAATGCAGGTGTGGAGCTATCACTACTTCCCGCTCGGCAGAGCGCGGATTGCACGACCTGGCGTTGTCCCATTGGCCTGCCGTTGGCAGCCAATCGTGAACACGGCCCCTCAGCACCACTAGCTGACGGCCCTCTGCCGTCAGTTTCTCGACTATCCAGAGCTTCTGGTGAGTCTTAATTTATTCAATTAAATGCAATCTTTTATTTATTAAATGCACTTTATTTATATGAATGCATCTAACTTATATGCAGGTGATATGGCGCCCGTACCTGGGTATGGGCTAGGAGGATCAGCCATGGGTGACGGCTGGCAGGAGGAGGTTCGGCAGGCAGATGTGGCTGCACTGCATGAACGAGATCGAGCCCCTCCGCCTCTGGCTCGTGATGAGGATCCTGGGCCTCCACCAGGAATGGATCGACGAGGAGGTCTCGGAGGGTGTCGGGAGGAGTATGAGGGGCAAGCAAGCCCTCACCGACTGGCGTGCCAAGTTCCCGGAGCAGTACGAGGACTGGCACCGCCGAGGCGTACGGGTGGAGTCCCGTGCGGAGAGTAGCGAGGCCTACCTCCAGCAGTATCGGGCCCACTACGCCGATCAACTGCGACTCCTCCGACCACTTGATGTAAGTATGCTTTTATGTGTCTTTAATTTTATTATTATCTTGATTTATATTTGTAAATGAATGTATGTATGTGTGATATGCAGGATGCACGCGATGCGGTCATCATCGACCTCCGGGCCCGCCTACACGACGCGGAGGCCCAGCTGGAGCAGGTCCAGAAGGAGCTCTTCGACCTGGTATGCATGTTTATGAATGTTTTGATTAATTAATTATTTTGGCGATTAACCACTGACAGTTGTCTCTTGGTGCAGCGAGCCGTCTACACCCAGGCGGCTCCTCCCTCCTATGGAGCTTCCTCATCCACTTCTTCTGCCGCCCACGAGGCTGCTCTGGCTGACCTCCAGAGCCAGCTCGCCTCCGCCATCCACCGAGCTTCCCTTGCAGAGGAGGATCACGCTGCTCGAGTAAGTTCCATTCTTTGACTTTTTCGAATTTTGATTTTGATTACTTGATTGCCTTGAACTAACAATGACTTCCCTTCAGGTTGCTAAGCTTCAGGAAACCCTTCAGAGGGCGGAAGCGGAGCTAGAGCATTCTCGTGCGGCAACTGCTCGTGCCGAGGCTGACGCTGCGCGGATCCGAGCTTTGGAGGAGCAGGTGGCTCGTCTCTCCACCGGAGATCTTGCACGTCTCCAGGTTCGCCTGGAGGTTCTGACTGAGGAGAGAGACCGCGACCGCCTTCGACTGGAGAGTGTTCAGGGTCGCTTGTCGGTAGTTGAGCACGAGCGCAAGATGGTGGAGGAGCGGTATCAGCGAGCCCGGCAGCGGGCCGCCGATCGTGGTTTGGTGAGCGCTTTCACTGCTAGCGTCGCCATGTCGTCCGGCCAGGCAGGGCCGAGTGCGATGGGACCACCTCCACCTCCCAACCGAGGACCAGCACCGGATGCACCCGACGAGGCTCAGAGTCAGCTCGATGAGGGCGGAGGGGAGTGCCAGCCTTGAGGGCTCATGTATTTTCTTTTCTTCCGTGTATCATGTTCAAAAAAATCTTTTGATGATATACATGAAACTTTTGGCCTTGAATCTTGCATTCTTGTGTTTGCTTTGTGTCCTGCACATCACTTAACAAACAGGTTAAGTATCTATTTAGGCTTAGCCCCTTGCCTTGACCAAATAAATGGTCGATCAATCTTTTCCTTAAATGAACGGTCAAGGGGCATAGTCTTTATTAACAAAGGTAATAAGAATAAGCAAACTTAAGCAAAATGCAACATACAAGCAGACAAATGCTCACTGAAAACAAAAGGAATGAGACATATCAAATGCAATAAGCAAATGCTAATTGAAATATTTTTGTTGTTTTGAAATATTCATTTTTTTTGTTTGGGTTTCTGAAATATGTATTTTTTTTGGCTTTTGGCATATGTATTTTTTTTTATTTTTGACATATGTATTTTTTTTTATTTTTGGCATATGTATTTTTTTTTATTTTTGACATATGTATTTTTTTTGAATTTTTGACATATGTATTTTTTTTGAATTTTTTACATATGTATTTTTTTGGATTTTTGACATATGTATTTGAACTAAAAGACCAGCATGCTACTCAAATCAAAAGATCACATTTATTTATGAACTTAATTTCCAAATTGTTCTTCAACAACTTAACTTAAACTCATCGTGTTTGAACTCGTGTTTCCATTCGTGATCCCATTTGATGATTTGACCCGTAGTCAATCTAAGCCATTCCTTAAGTTTGGAGTACGCCTCTTTAGAAGGAAAGGAAGAATAAGTTTAGAAAGCCCATGAGGAGGTTCCGGAGACCTAAAAAGATGTTCATTTCCTACCCTAGTATCCGTTGGGGTTCGGTCATTTTCTTTCCGGGGTATTTATCGATCTTGCATTCTCTTCTGTTTCATTTCATGGCCTTGATGTAACGTTTGTAATGTAATGGCCTTTTGATTTGACATTTGGATTTTGCCTTTTGCTTTTGTTTTTCTATTTTTTTTCTTTGGGACGGATCTCCCCTTTTTTTTTATGACGGTCTCCTACTAAGATGGCGGGTATTCTTGGTAGTCTATTCTAAGCCTCGTTCCGACATCATGGGCCGAGTGTAAAACATATTTTTGTTTTAAAAAGGAATGATTTGTACTTTACACTTTTAGTCAAGCCTTCGATATTCCTTAGGACTTGGCATCTCTTGTTACTCACGAATCAAACGTGTCAGTGTGTGTAGTAATGTATTTGAAGTTAAATTATCCAGACTAATAAGAAAATTTGAATTTATAAATTTTCTGATTCCACTGGTTTTAATACCATGCTGATCGACTCTCTAACCTAAGGGTAGTATTTCTTAAGATGTAAACCATTCCAGGGATGAGTTAGCTCTTCTCCTTTTGCATTAACAAGACGATAAGCATTACCAGGAAAAACGTGCGATACAACATAAGGTCCTTCCCAGTTGGGTTGAAGCTTAGAACGCGGACCACCAGGTTTTACAAAAATCCTTTTGACGACTATTTCACCGACTTTGAACTTACGTTCAATGACTTTCTTTTGATAAAAACGTGCTAGTCTATTTTGATAAACTTTTGCATGATTAGCAGCTGACCATCTTTTCTCGTCTAAGAGTTCCAATTGAGCAAGGAGTACTGAACGATGTTCATCAATGGAAAATTTCTTATTCAATTGTACTCTTAATGACGGTATAAGGATCTCGTATGGAACTACCGCCTCCATTCCAAATGTTAAGGAATAAGGAGTTTGCCCAGTGGGCGTGCGGATTGAAGTTCGGTAGGCCCATAGAGCCTCAACCAATTTTTCTGGCCAGTCTGCGAATTTATTAGATTTGCACGTCTTTTTGATGATTTTTATCAAAGTCTTATTAGTTGCCTCTGCTTGGCCATTGCCTTGCGGATAATAAGGAGATGAATGGTGCAATGCAATTCTATACCTGTTGCAGAGATCTTTCAATTCTTGTGACACGAACTGCTTGGAATTCCAAATCGGGTGATGATGTTCTTCATAATGAACTTACAGACGGTTGATGCTTTGATTTCCACATACGCTTCGGCTTCTGCCCACTTGGTGAAGTATTCCGTTGCCGTGAGAATGAAAGATTTTTGCTTGATGCCGGAATCTGGATTACCAAGGCGTCCAATGATGTCGAAAGCCCACATGGAGAAAGGCCATGGGGAAGAAACAGGATGGAGTGAAGATGCAGGAGAATGAATTTTGTCGGCGTGAAGTTGGCACTTAGCACACCTACGGATATACCCTACACAGTCTTCTTCCATGGTTGGCCAGTAAAATCCTTGTCTAAGGATCTTCTTTGCTAGCATATGTCCATTGACATGGCCACCACAAACTCCACTATGAGCTCCTTCCATAACCTTCCAAAGCTCATCTTCGTCTAGACATCTTAGAAGAACTCCATCAAAACCTCTCTTGTACAGTGCTCCTCCAACTATGGTGTATCGTTGAGCAACTCTCCTGATAGCTCTCTTCTCCTCAGTTGTAGCTTCCTCAGGATATGATTGATCTTCACAATATTTGGCAATTTCATAATACCATGGCTTATGTTCATCATCCATCTCTTCTAACAGCTCTATCAACATGATTTCTCTTTTTTCCACGATATCTCCGTCTTTGACTTTCTTCAACAACTTCTCCTTAGTTCTAAGAAATGAAGGGTCTTTCACGGCGGGTGAAAGACGCCTATGAACTATGATTGATTCGGATTGCCTACTGATTGGAAAATCAAGAGAAGATGCTAGTGAGGCTAGAACATCGGCTAAGATGTTTTAATTCCTAGGGACATGGACAAAGATCAATTTCGTGAAAAGCTTTGAATAAGCAGAAGTAAGCTCTTGATAAGGTTTGAGTTTGGGATCAAGAGTTCGATACTTGGTCAGCACTTGGCGAAGAATCAGTTGGCTATCACCCACAATCCTGAGTTTGGTGGCACCATGGAAGTGAGCAGCCTCGAGGCCAGCAAGGAGTGCCTCGTATTCAGCTATATTGTTGGTGACTGGAAAGTCAAGCTGAAAGGCATGTGGAATAGTGATAAAGTGTTAAATTGATCATTTAAGGGCAATCATATGTATCATACTCATGTTTTTATCTGCAAAATAGCATGGAATGATAGATAATTGTGTACCAAGTCCAACGGTACCAATTTCGTCAAATTCTGACTTAAAAACATCGTCATTTCATGTGATTAAAGGAGTATAGCGCATTTGCGGTTTTTCAACAAAACCGAGACGAAATAAATAAATATGATGATATTTTTATGATAATGCGCTAATTTATATTTATTTTATGTGAACAGGACATGCCGATGATGCAGTGCAGCTGGTGGAGTTTCCGGAAATTTGGGGGAGGTCTAGTGTTCGGATTTCAATAAATTCGACTAAAGCATGGGTAAAAATGTAATTTGATGTCCTAATATTATCCTAATTCCATGCCTAAGAAGGACCAGCCGCCTTCCTAAAATCTACTTTCCTTTTTGTAAAAAATCTTCCTTCCCAAACCCAATTCTCTCTGTTTCCTTCTCTCCTCTCTGTTTCCTTTTTTTTTGTCTCTGATTCCTTCCTTCTCTCCAGTTTCCTTTCCCACGTCTCTTTTCCTCTCTATATATTTCCCCCTCCTCTCTTCTCAGCCGGAACTCTCTCTATTTTCCTAGTCTCTCCTCCTCCGTAACCTTTCTCTCCCACAGCCCTCCTTCTCCAATTCCGAGCCTCACCCCTCTTCCACAAGCCTCTCTCTCTCGGCTTCTCCTTCTCCTTCTTTCTCTCGAATTCCCAGCAATCTCTCCGGCTCTCCCTCTTATCTGATTTCTATTTCTCTCCGGTTCTCCCTCTCTCGGTTCCTCTCTTTCTCTCTCTCTTCTCTCCCGGTTGTAGACACGCTAATTTTGACATCATTTCGAGTAAATTTCATATCATATAATAATACCTCAGAATGGTCTGATATTTAATCATTGATTAATTTTTATTGATCTTTTTGAGTGTCGGGTTTAACAGACATATTTAAGTTAATCAATTAAATTGATTTAGCTCGAATTTTAGTTAAAATATGAAGAAACCTAAAAGACGTCGACCTAAGTAGACGCCATTTAGAGTTTAACGTTTAAATTTGAATTTTAATTAATTGATTAATTAACTAAAAGGCGTCTGTAAAGGTCGACGCTATTTAGGTTTCCTAAGCTATTTTAACTTCTCTTCCGGATGTTTATCCTTATCTTAATTAGTTTAAAAGACGTCTACACATGTGGACGCGTTTTAGCTAATAAAGATAAAGATAAGTTTTCCCGGATATTTATCCTTATCTTAATTAAATCTTAAAGGTGTCAGCCATGGTGAACGCGTTTTAGATAATTACAGATAAAGATGAATTAATCAGTATTTATCTGTCGGTTAATATAGATAAATCCTAGATTTTTCTATGTTAATCGCAAACGCAGAAGAAGCCTATAAATACCTCGCATCTCAGAGAGTTAAAAAAGGAAGAGAATTGAGTTGAGCCATAGCGTTATTATAGCGAGTTGAAGATCGAAGCAACAACGTCGTAACGTCGGAGTGCTGCCATTTCCAGAAGTCGGCGACCCTTTCAAGATCTTCATCCTTTCAAGGCTTCAACACAATTGGGCATAAGTGTTTCATTTCTGCATTTCAATTCTGCATTCATTCTATATATTCATTTAGTTCTTCATTCTTGATAATCACTTTATGCAACACACACCACAGCATAATCTTTCAAAAACCTATTTGATTTAAGGGGTTTCAAAGCCATTTAAACAAGTAAGTTTGCTGTTTAAACATGCTTAACATCATGATCAGTTTGAATATCACATCTACTTAAAATTCTCATCAGTATTTCTTTCATTTCTGTCTCTGTTTCTGCTGCATTCAACAACAACAAGAGATCAAAAAGGGGAAATTAAGCTCGAAGCCAGAAGGACCTCTGGACGATCCTCAACCTCAAATCCAACAGCAAGAACAAAAGAACAAAGAAAGGGCTCTCTTTCTTCAGCCGGCTGAAGGAGGGGAACCAAGGACTCAACAACTTCCGCGTTCAAACAGGTAGGCGATCAAATCTCTTTTGAAACTTTTTAGTTAAAAGTTTCTAGCGATCACTGCACTTTAGTTGCTATTTTTAATAGGTTAGTTTACACTAAACAACATAGCATTTTCATGTTAATCACACGAGCATTTTCAGCACCTACACCGGCAGACCACACCTTTCTCTCTCGGTTTCTCTCCTACAACCTCTCCCTCTTATCTTCTAACCTAAAATTCCCAGCAGCAAGTCTCTTTCTCTCTCTCGGATTCCCTCCTCCTTCACCGATTCCCAGCAACCCCCTCCACAGCTTCTTTCTCCTCTCTCTTTCTCCCTCGGTTTCTCTTGCTCTCTCTCTTCTATTCCTCTCACCCGCAACCTCTCTCCAGCAGCCTCTTACTCTCCACGGTTCTCTCTCTCCCCGGCGAGCTCTCCACCTACTCGGCCAGCAAGCGCAAGCCAGCAAGCTCGTGCACCTCCATCCACCAGCTGCTGCAACTCCCAAGCATCCTCCAAGCATGCATGCCGGCTGCACCTCCAGCGGCTCCACCAGCTCCCACGTATTGCCCTGCACGCCAGCAAGTTCCAGCTTGAAGCCGGCTTCACTGCACGCACCAGCCACCAGCTCCTCCACGCACACCAGCGCAGCCATCCACGCCAACCAGCACACCTGCACGTAGCCGACAGCGCTTGCATGCCAGCATCTCAAGCTCAGCAGCCAGCGCTCTCCACGCGCTGCCCAGCCGCCTGCAAGCTGCTTCAACACGCGTTCACACCCAAGCATCAACCTGCATGCAGCCCGGTGAAGCAATCCCTCCACGCACCATCCAACTGCTTCCTCCAGCATCAGGCTTCCTCCAGCGCCTCTGTGCCTCCTCCAAGCTGCATCCTCCACGTAGCCAGCTACATGCAAGCTTCCTCCTGCCCAGCCAGCACCTGTCCACGTACACCGGCAGCAGCAGCTCCAAGTTCCTCCATGCACCTTGCCCCTACTCGGCCAGCATTGAACCAGCCTGCATACCAGCAAGATCTTCTTTCCAGCGCATGAAGCCAGCACCCCTTCAAGTCCAACTGAACCAGCCGGCAAACCCACAGAAGCTGCCGCTGTTGCTTTGTTCTTTCTTTATCCCCCCTACTAGTATAGTATTAGTTTACACAATCAAGTTAGGGGCAGTTGTTAGCTATTTGATGTTTAGGTGTTGTTTAATTAGTTATTGGTTATTTAATTAGGTTTAGTTCTTGATTAGTTGTTGTTTTATTAGTTATTGATGTTTTATTAGGTTATTTGATTTATAATAATTAATGGTTTACACAATTAAACAATAGTTTTTATTTTGTTGTTATAATTTCTTAGTTGTGTTTATTCTCCAATTGTGATTGTGTTTAATTTAAGAAAAGAAAAAAAATAAAAAGAGATTTGTTTAATTTATGTAATTATATTTTTAGTAACATTAGTTAATTTAATTCTAGTTTAAATAAGTAATTAGTTTACTTAAAGTTTCATTTATTTTTAGATTAATTAAACTCGAAAGTTTTCAAAATTAAAATTCTATCTCCCTGTGGATCGACTCGGACTCATCATTATTCATTATCAAAATTGGATTTAAATGAGCCGGATAAATTTAGATTGAACGTTTTCATGGGTGTTTAACGACGCACAATTCGAAACGATCAAATAGTGACACCTTCAGGTGATAACAGAACGATACCGATCCCCTTTCTATGAGAATTCAGAGCCCCGTCAAAATGCACAGTCCACATATCATCTCTGATTTGATTTACGGACATCAGTTCCTCATCCGGAAACTCTAATCGCACTAGATCAAATCGAGGAAGGGGATGATGGGCGAGGTGTTCCGCTATGGCATAGCCCTTGATCGCTTTCTATTGAATGTACATGATATCGAATTGAGATAGAAAGCTTTGCCATCGCGCTAACCTATCAGTAAGAACAGATTTCTCCAGAAGGAATTTGATCGGATTCATTCTAGCGATGAGATGGACTTCATGGGCCAGAAAATAATGCTTTAATTTCTGAACAACCCAGACCAATGCTGCACATGTTTTCTCCATCGTTGTATATCTCTGTTCAGCAGGGTTGAGAAGTTTGGAGAGATAGTAGGCTGCCCTGTCTTTTCCTTCTTCATCCTCTTGTGTTAGGACAGTCCCCACTACATCATCCAGGACAGAAATATAAAGTATCAATGGTTTGTCCGGAGATGGTGGTCTCAAAACAGGAGGACTTGCTAAATAGTTCTTTAATCCATTGAATGCCTCCTGACACTTATCGTCCCAATCGAATTTGACTCCCGGCTTGGTAAGCTCGTAGAACGGCTTACACCTTTGTGAGTGCTGGGAGACAAAACGGCGAATAAATTGCAACCTCCCGATTAATACTCTCAACTCTTTCAAGTTTTTGGGAGGCGGCATTTCTCTAATAGCCTTCACCTTGTTGGGATCGATCTCAATTCTCCGTTTGCTGACAATGAATCTAAGTAATTTTCCTGAAGATACCCCGAATACACATTTCTTAGGGTTCATCTTTAACTGATACTCTCTCGATCTCTCTAATACCCTTGCCAAAACTTTGGCATGCTCAGCCTTTGTCTTAGATTTAACCAATAAATCATCCACATACACTTCCAGATCTATGTGCATCATGTCATGAAATATTGCCATCATAGCCCTCTGATAAGTGGCTCCAGCATTCTTTAATCCAAATGGCATGACAACATAACAATATGTTCCCCAAGGTGTAGTGAATGACGTCTTCTCTTGATCTTCTTCTGCTAACTTAATCTGATTGTATCCTGAAAATCCGTCCATGAATGATAAAGTTTCATAGCCAGTAGTATTATCAATGAGTACGTCAATATGAGGCAATGGAAAATCATCTTTAGGACACGCCCGGTTCAGATCGCGAAAATCAATGCAAATCCTGACCTTCCCATCCTTCTTCATGACCGGGACTATGTTGGCCACCCATTGTGGATAAAGGACAACTCTAATAAATTTGGCTTTATGTAATTTGTCAACCTCTTCCTTCATCTTCAGAGCCATTTGTGGGTGGAATCGCCTTAATTTCTGCTTGACCGGGCTAGCTCCATCCTTTAATGTCAACCTGTGTTCAACCAATGACGAGTCTAACCCCGGCATATCTTCATAACTCCAGACGAAAGTGTCCTTATAGTCCTTAAGTACTTGTACCATTGCCTTCTCATCCTCTGTGGAAAGATTTTTACTGACGAGGACAACCTTAGGTTCGTCTTCAGTCCCTAAATTAATTTCTTTGGTGGGCTCTTCTACGGCAGCTGAGGGTTCATCAAATCTCTTCACTCCACTGGCATATGCCTCAGCTGCGTCCTCGTCATCTTCCTCATCTTCAATAAGAGGGTCTTTTTCATGTACTAACTCATACACCTCATACCCATCATTGACTGACTCATCATCCATACAATCTTCTGGCATCTGAATTGGATTTTCTAAAAACTGAGGGATTAAAGAGTAAGAAAAGCATCTATCAGCTAAGTCCTGGAGATATCTATCTGGAATTCGCCTACCCTTAGACTTCCTAGACTTCCTAACTTGACTAACCTGCCTAGAACTAGACTGCCTAACTTCACTAAACTCCCTATTATAACCTAATGAAGATGAAGCAGGATGGAAATCCTGGGATACAAGTGGAAATACAGGAGAATCCTCCCGAGGGGAGGGGAAGAGTAGATCTAGGAGAGAATCTTGGCTGAAAGACCCGCGCAATGGGGTATGATCGGACAAGTAAGAGGTTTCCTCAATGAGGATCTAGGAAGAATTTATTGCCAAATTGGCGTTTTTTTTTGGACAGTGGAGGAGTTAAGCATAAAACAGGAATGAATACAAATAGAAGGTGAATTAGATGGAGGAAGTGGCACCAAGGCCAAGGGATTAGGGGGATCATACAGCAGTATGTCCCAGATCAAATCATACATCCTCTCTAGATCGAGAGGAGGTGGTGGAATGAGGTCCCGAGGGGACAGAGTAATCATAACGGGCGGAGCCCGTGGAATATCTTCAATAATGACCTGCGACCAAGTCGGGGTCAGGAGCAATGTGCGGAATAAAGTATGGAGCATGAAAACATAAGAAGGATATGTCCCCCTCCAGAGCAGATCTGTGGTGTAGCCAGCTTCATAGGGGTCATCTGGCTCCCCTTCGTCGGTCTCTTCTGACAGCAATATCCGTTTGTCAAAGATAGCATCAGGACTTTCGATCAGCTCATCAATCTGCGGCGGCCACTTGGGTTCTGCAGGATCTAGAAACAGTTTGTTCAGTGCACTGTAGAGGTCTCTCAGATCGAACCACCTGTACCATTCACATTCAGGATCATGGAATTTTCTCCTCTTCATAGGCCGCAGAGCCTCCAAGGACTGGTACGTGAGTAGTTCCGAGCAATGCCTGGCCAGGTCTCTCCCATATATATCATGGAAGTCAAAACACGAAGTAATGACCACCGTGTTGTCGTGACTAATTATGGGCCCCTTTACAAAATGAGTGTATAGGGTCCATGTTAGGGGATCCCGGCCTTCCTTGGGCGGTGTAGACATCGTCTCCCAGACTCTCTGGCCATCTTCATTCTCTGCTTGCTGAACAAGATCTTGTTTCAGTTTTCTTGGCCTATAGCCCAGGCCGCTTCCAGGTGCTCCTCGGTGATCTTTGACAGGAGTGGTCCTGCCATGTAATTGTGTGCCCAAACCTCTCCTAGGCTGATAGCCATTCTTCATCATAATTCTCCATCCTGGGGTACTCATGCACTTCCCCCTTTTTATGGCATTTAACGGGTAAGGATAAATAGTGGCAGCTTTCAGAGGATCAGCCACTGGATGGTAAACCTGTAATACCGACAGAAAAGGTTGTCGGCCAGGTAAAGAAGCAGCTTTGATATTCAAGGTATGAGCAGCAGCAAGGATCGGCATGCTCGTCACTTTAATGATTCGTCCTTTAAAGGGAAATTTGAGGCATTGATGATTCGTGGAGGGAATCGCCTCGAGAGTTTTTATGTAAGGACGACCCAAAATAGCATTCAAAGAAGGGTTGATTTCCAGAATGTGAAATTCGACCTCAGCATGACTTACAGGGCCTAGCTCCACTTTCAAATAAACCATTCCCAGAGGGGAACGGGTGGAGTTATCATATGCCGTCACAGAGATGGGGCTAGGCAGCCATTTTTCTTTGGGCACACCGCACAGTTCTAGGGTCTTCGGAGGTAAGACATTGATTGAAGCCCCTGTGTCAACCAGGCATGCATCCACGGCCTTCTTGCAGATGTTGACCGTGATGCTCAGAGCCATGCTTCTGGCCGCCGGCGGTGCTAGTTCCGATGTGTGAAATGTAATGGAGGGTTGATCCCCCTGAGGAACTAATAGTGCTGCAATCTTTTCCACCGGCACATCCTCGTTGACCATCACCTTCTGCAGATATTCCATCAAAGCTTCTTGGTGACTCTTCGATCTTTTGATCAATTCAAGCACGGAGATCCGTGCCGGTGTTCGGTCTAGATGTTTCAACAAATCATATTGAGTGCCTGATGCACTCTCTTCATTGTGTGTTTCCTCTGTCGGCTGTGACGGGCCGTCTCTAACTGTTGACTGAAGAAATACTTTGTTGAAAATTCTTCCACTCCGGAGCGCATGTTCCTCAACCGTGGAAGATCCGGGTGACACTTAGAGTACCGCAGAGTTGGGTGGTGTAGATGATGTGGGGGATTGGTATGTAGGTGATGGCGTGGGGTTAGGTGGTGGTGGCGCGGTGCGGATTAAAGGTTTAGACGGTTGGATGGTGGATGGGTAAGTGATTGGGGTGGATGAAGTGGGAAATGGTACGCATAGTAGCGGTCTGGATGGTTGGATGGTGTCTGGGTAGGCGGTAGTGGTAGCGGGTGAAGTAGGGAATGGTATGCGTAGTAGTGGTCTGGATGGTAGGAGGGGCGCGTAATTGGTTTGCGGTGGGTTATATGGTGGAGGCGTAGGAGTGTGGGGCGTAATGGGCTTGAGGAAGGAGGGTGGTGGTAGTGGGTTATTGGGTGCGGGTGAGTGATACGCGGGTGTCGGTAGAGGGGTGATGGTAATGGCCTGTGGTCTGGGTATGTGGATGGTGCGGCGTGGTGGTTGTTCTGCGGTACTCGGAACATGACCCGTCGAATAAATAGAGGAAGAGTCATCTATTCTCCACTGTTGCCCACGGTCAGCCTCAGACTGGCTGTTTGTCAGAATAGGGACAACTTGGTTTTGGTTTTGGTGCTCCGGGAGCGGGTTCTGCACTATGCCCATGTTTGGTGGTGGTGGTGCTAGTGCTGGTAGTCTTACTTGCTGTTGTTGCTGCTGCTGCTGCGGTCTTCTTGCCTTCAGGGCTGATATATATTTTTTCATTTCCTCCCAGTCTATGCCGCCCTGCTCGTTGAGATCATGAATATAATCTCTAAATTGGAAGCAGGTGTCAATAGTATGCCCAGGTTGCCTATGGAAATAGCAATACCTAGACGTGTCGGCATTCTGAGGCCAAACTGCCTTTTCTCTTGGCAGGACTAAGGCATTAGCTGCCATTAGGGCACTGAAAATGTCTGCCAAAGATTCTGGGAGGATTGGGTATTCTGCCCTCTTTGGGCCTGGAGGTCTTCTCTACTGATTGTAGTCAGCAGGAGGAGGAACATTATGGTATGCCGGCGGTGCGCGCGGCTAATACTGCTGTTGTTGCTGGTACTGCTGTTGTGACTGCTGGTACTGCAATTGCCGTTGCGGCGGCTGCTGTGGCTGTTGCTGTTGCTGTTGCTGGTTCGGCTGCTGGGGCCGCTGATATTGGGGCTGCTGATACTGAGGGTTCGGCTGCTGCCTATACCCCTGCTGGTTCGGCTGCTGCCTATACCCCTGCTGGTTCGGCTGCGGTGGCCTCTGGTACTGCTGCTGACTCCTCACGAACTGGGGCGAATTGTTGTTCATGTTGCTGACTTGCTCATGAGAGAGCGTGCCCTCAGTAGTTAGACCTGTGCTGGGAGCATTCGGCATTGCAGGCTTCCGAGGTGGAGACCTGCTAGGTCTGTGAGGATCAAAGACGCTAGAGAACGTAGCGTCCTTGAAGGCGTTCTGACAGTACCGTGCTCTTTCATAGAGCTCTGCCATGCTGGTCAGATTGTTCAGGGATAGGACTAGTTTGAACTGGGGCGTGGCATTGGAAATCAACATCTTCACTTGCTCCGACTCGGACAAGTGGTCTTTCACTTTCTCGGCCAAGCCCCGCCATCTATCGGCAAAACTGACGAACTCCTCATCAGGTTTCATCTTCTCTGCTATGAGGTCAGTGATGGACAAGGAGGGGGAAACTCTGTCTTGGTATCGTTGAATAAATTTTCGAGAAACGATACCATAGTCCTCTACTTCGGAGGTTTCCAAAGAAAAGAACCACTCGAGGGCCGGTCCCTCTAAAGATCTCCTGAACAAAAAGGCCAACGACCTCTTGTCGTTTTGCCAGAAGGATGATTCGTACATAAACTCCTTCAAGTGGGTGAAGGGGTTACCAGTACCGTTGTACTTCCGGTACACTGGCATCTCGGAGGGTGGTAGGTGGAACACTGGCAGGCTCGGTAAGTTGATTTCCGGTGCAGCTTTGACCCTCATCATCTTCTGGAGGTTGTTGAATTGTTCATCCATGCGCTCCATCTTGGCCAGCAACGCTTGCATGGTCAGATCAACCTGGGGAGGAGGAGGAGGTGGAGGTACTTGATAGGCCTGTTGCCTAGAGTACGTCGGACAAGGAGGACAGTAAAGAGGAGGTCCGGCAGAGCTTCCGCCATACCCGAGGGCATTGTGATAAGTAGGCATTAGTGGTCTAGCCGGTTGCCTAGAAGATGAAAGTTGCGGCCCAGCTGGACGAGAAGTGATATGGAGGCCCTCCATGGCCTGATGAACGTAGGGAGGATGAAGAGGAGGTTGTTGAGGGATGGCAGGGGGAGTCGCAGGGTTCGGCTCGGCAGGCTTCATGGGTGCCTTCCCCTTCAGAATGGACTGGATCGCCTTGAACTGCTAAGGGTCCAGACGGGAGGCAAGAACTCCCAAAGCATTGACGAGATCCGAAGGATCAGAGGACGAGGGATCATTTTGATTCATATCTCCCTCGAGAATAGGATCGGGAACCGCATACTCATGCGGGGGAGGATCAGAATATTGATTATGAGGATGAAAAAGAGGGGTTCGGACATTCCCATCATGTCGAAACGGAACGGGGACAGAATTACGGGAGGCATCAGCATCTCTCCCACTCTCAAAATTGTAATCGGAATCACGAGGGGCATTAGCATCTCCCTCGTAGTTAATCATGGCGTCTAGAGCCACGCTCAAGTCCCTGCCTGATCGGAGCAGCATGATGTTAGATTCTTTTTTTCAAGGATTGGCAAACAAGTTGTACAGAGATTTAAACAAACAAGTGGATGTTTAGCGTGATTTTAAGATTCCTTGTTGAGTTATTTGGATTTAATTAAACCACAAATTCGCTCAAGGGATGGGATCCTAGTTTCAATTCAATACCCACCATTATTTTCTATGGCTTTCTCTCACAACGTTTATGGAATCTAACCGGGACTTCAACTGGTACAACCAGCTCGATGATCAAGGAGGAGTACCTTGATTTTGGGGACTTACGGAGGCCTCAACGCCAACTTCTCTAGTCTGATCAAGGGACCGACCCAATCAGAGAGAGTTGATGACATCAAGTAGAGTGTTCCTAAGAAAAGGAGGGTATTAGCCTCAATGCGTATGACCTGCAGCCTGGATGGCCTCTAATGCTTAATACATAATGGGTAATTAGCATACAGATCACAAAAATCTGAGAACTGATGAAGAAATAAGAAACTGCCTGAATCGCGTCGATGGTGTTCGACGCCTTTCAAACAGAGCCTTAATTTTTCGCAGAAGCTCAGATTGCAGACAGCAGAGAAATAAGACTGAAAGGCGTCTGGGATAACCGACGCAGTTTGAAATGCGTCGCTGTTCCTGGACGCTTTTCAAGTCACAGAAGCAGTTTTCTAGGAGGAATTTCTGGGTTGATTCCTCCTTAAACAGGATAAAAACAGTAAATAATCAGCTCATGCAAGATTTTTTTTAGTTTCAGGTTTTTAACAGGATGATTTTATCAACTAAACAACTAAGATATCAGTCAATCACTCAGCATTTCATCACAAAAATAGCTTTTTAACTAATCAACGGGGAGGGCAAGATCTTGCCACTGGGGTGTGCACGTGGTGCACGTAGGGAGTTAACTAAACTAAAACCACTCACCAATTGGTGAGGACATGTCGAGAGACACAAGTGGTGCACCGTGGGTGCCCGATTGATAACAGCAAGAACAAAAGAACTAAAAGATGGCGAGACCAAGTCCCACCGTGATCACCAAAAAAGCTGTGAGTGCTTAAAATGAGTGTGTGATTATCATGAAAGATCTATGTTATTTAAGTGCAAAATAAACCTATTAAAAAGAAACTACGTGAAGTGATCGCCAGAAACTTTTGACTTAAAAGTTCCAAAAGAAGGAGTTTGATCGCCTACCTGTTTAAACGTGGGAGATGTTGAGCTCTTGATTCCCCCTCTTCAGCCGGCTGAAGAAAGAGAGCCCTTCCTTTTCCTTCGTTCTTGCTGTTGAGTTTTGAATTTGAGGATCGTCCAGAGTTCTTTGATTTGCTTGTTGATTTCCTCCTTTTTGACTCCCCTTTGCAACTTGCAAGAAAACAGAAAGAAGGATAAAGAAATGATGAGAACTTAAGCAAAGGTAATATCCATTCTAAATAAAGTTTTAAACATGCAACTAAACATAGAACTCACTTGTTGGGATGGTCTTTGAAACCCCTTTAAATTGGTTTTGAAAATGATGCTAGTGTTGCGTGTTGCATGGAGTGATGATGAAGAATGTAGAATCAATGAAGATATGAATATGAAAAGTACAGAAATGAATTGAAACACTTATGCCGAGTAGATGAAGCCTTGAATTGGATGAAGATTGGATGAAGAATGGACGCCGACTTCTGGAAACAGCAGCACTTCGGCGTTAGGACGACGTTGCTTCGATCTTCAATTCGATGTCGCCTCAATTACCAACTCTAATTCTAACTCTCTCTCTCTTTTTTTTTTTTTTCATCCATTCAAGATGTAGGGTATTTATAGACCTCTTCTGCGTCCGCGGATTTACATGAAAAAATCTTAAAATTTATCCATCTTAACCAACAGATAAATACAGATTAATTCATCTTTATCTGTAATTATCTAAAATGCGTCCACCATAGCTGACGCCTTTCAGATTGATTAAGATAAAGATAAACATCCGGTTAAAACTTATCTTTATCTGTATTAGCTAAAACGCGTCTACATGTGTAGACGTCTTTTACACTAATTAAGATAAGGATAAACATCCGGAAGAGAAGTAGAAATAGCTTAGGAAACCTAAAACGCGTCGTACCTCACAGACGCCTTTTAGCTAATTAACTAACTGATTAAAATTCAAATTTAAACTTAAAATAAGAATAAACTCTAAATGGCGTCCATACAGGTAGACGTCGTTTAGACTTCTTCATATTTTAACTGAAATTTTGAGTTAAAATCAATTCAATTGATTAACTTAAATATGTCTGTTTGACCCGACACTCAAAAAGATCAATAAAAATTAATCAATGATTAAATATCAGATCATTCTGAGGCATTATTATATGATACGAAATTTGCTTGAAATGACGTCAAAATTAGCGTGTCTACAGGACCCATAAATACATCAACCGGGAAGCCCTAATGATGTCCAAGGGCAAAAGTACTGCCGAGGCAGCATCGGCGGCTACCCCTCCAGCAGTTCGTCCTCGTCCAGAAGATCAGGAACCCTCTCGCAAGCGATACCAGAGGGAAGAATGGGACCGAGACAAGCGCTGGGATCCGCAGTCACGGTATTTGCCACTACCTGCTCCACCCTCCCGGATGCTCATGGAGGTAAAAGGTATGCTTCGCCAACCTGAGCATATCAAGACTAATCCTCGCCGAAGGGACTCCCGTAAATATTGCGAGTACCATCGGGAAACCGGCCATTCAACTGACGAATGCCGACACCTTCGGGAGGAGATTGATCGTCTCATTCAGGAAGGCCGTCTACCGCAGTATCGACGAGAGCAACCACAACAGCGGCAGAACCGGGACGTCCCCGAAGCAGCAAGGCAACGACAACTCCCGGATAAAGAAACCCTACCTCAGCCGAAGGTGACTTCGGCCCCAGCGGAAGCATCACACCGACGACCCAGTGCCGGGTCGATTATGATGATATCTGGAGGACCGGGAGAGGGAGCAAAGCATCGTCGAGCCGATATGGCAGCAGAGATAGCAGCAATCGATACCGAGCCGAAGCGATTCCGTCAGGAAGACATCGTCTTCGGCCAAGAGGATCTGACCGACGTTCAGTTCCCTCACGACGACGCCCTCGTTGTAAACGTTGTAATGAAAAGTTACGATGTTCATCGTATCTTTGTTGATAATGGAAGTGCTCCCAATATACTTTTTTACGATTGTTTTTTAAAGATGGGTTTGAATGAGGCTGACATGAAGCCTCACTGGGGGCCTCTATTCGGCTTTAATGGTTCACCTTGCCGAGTAGAAGGTATCGTCCGGCTACCTGTGACCCTAAGTACAGCCCCTCAGCAATTAACCGTTGAAACGGATTTTGCCGTCTTAAAACTCGATTCGGCCTACAACGCCATCTTTGGCCGAAGGCTGATCGGAGGAATTAGAGCTGTACCTTCATCTTTCCATTAGAAGCTGAAGTTCCGCACCGGCCATGGAATCGGCGAAGCCAAGGGAAATCAGGAAGCTGCCCGGCAATGTAATATGATTTCGGTCAAAGGGAAGGCTACGGTCGAATCCCTTTCGATCTAATCTTCGGCTGAAGCATCCCCAAGAGAGGAACTTACAACCATTCCAGTTCCGGGAGGAGAAGGACGAACACTAATGATAGGCTCCGGCCTCGAGAAAACTGAAGCTGAAAGACTTATTGAATTCCTGAAGGAAAACCTCGATGTCTTCGTCTGGTCCCCTTCGGACATGACCGGAGTCGACCCGGAGGTGGCGGAGCATCGGCTGTACATCAATCCAAACCAGCCTCCGGTCAAGCAGAAGCAGTGCACCTTCAATCAAGAAAAGAGGATGGTCATCCAGGCTGAAGTACAAAAAGGGTTAAATGCAGGACATCTCCGAGAGGTGCATCACCCCGAATGGATTGCTAATGTAGTGATGGTGCCCAAAAAGGACGGCAAATGGCGAATGTGTGTAGACTTCACTAATCTTAATAAGGCTTGTCCGATGGACAGTTTTTCGCTACCTCGGATAGACCAGATAGTGGACGCCACATCCGGCCATGAATTGCTCAGCTTCCTCGACGCCTATTCAGGCTATCACCAAATCTGAATGCATCCGGACGACGAGGACAAGACAAGCGTTACAACGAACCTCAATCTATACTGTTATACCCGGATGCCATTCGGACTGAAGAACTCCAGAGCGACTTATCAGCATCTCGTCAACAAAATGTTCGCTCCCCAGCTCGGCCGCAATATGGAGGTCTACATCGACGACATGCTGGTAAAAAGCTGCATTGCTGCAGACCATCTGGCCGATTTGGCCGAGACATTCTCCACCTTGCGCAGGTATAAAATGAAATTGAATGCTGCCAAGTGCGCCTTCGGCGTGGCCTCCGGGAAGTTCCTCGGCTACATGGCCACTCGCCGAGAAGTGGAAGCAAATCCTGCAAAGGTTGCAGCTATTATCCAGATGCGCCCTCCGGCCAACATCCGAGAAGTTCAGAAGCTAAGTAGAAGGATTGCCGCATTAAGCCGCTTCATGTCAAGAGCGGCCGATCATTGTTTCCCCTTCTTCAAACTTTTGAAGAAGACTAGCAACTTCTCCTGGACGGACGAATGTCAGTCGGCCTTCGATCAGCTAAAAGCTTATCTCTCCGATGTTCCCGTATTGTCTAAACCGGTCCGAGGAGAGCAGTTATTCGTTTATCTTGCCGCATCTGAAGCAGCCATCAGTGCCGTCCTCATCTGGGAAGAAGATGGTATACAGAAGCCAGTTTATTATATAAGCCGACCCCTCCACGGAGCAGAGTCTCGATATCCGGCTCTTGAAAAGCTGGCTTTAGCCCTTATTGCTTCTGCAAGGAGGCTCCGGCCCTATTTCCTTGCACATTCTATAAAGGTCTTTACATATCAACCTTTGAAGCAAATCCTTTCTCCGCCGGAAGTGTCTGGGAGGCTAACGAAATGGGTGATCGAACTGGGAGAATTCAACATCTCTTATGGGCCTCGGACAGCAATAAAGCTCAAGCTTTGGCCGACTTCATTGCCGAGCTTAATCCCGAAGCATCCTCGGCCCCTCAGCCGGAAGTCAGAGCTTCTCCTGAAGCCGAATCCTCTTCGGCTCCCTAGTCAGCGGATGAATGGCAGCTATACGTTGATGGGTCCGCATGCTCTTCGGGTAGTGGTGTCGGGTGGATCTTGGCATCTCTAGAAGGGGTCATCATGGAGTATGCGCTTCGCTTCTCCTTCCCGGCTACCAACAACGCCGCCGAGTATGAAGCCCTTATATCAGGCCTTCGGGCCGCCAGAAGGCTCGGCGCACAAAGGATAAGGGCGTTCATCGATTCTCAGCTTATCGCCAATCCAATTACTGGGGAATACGAGGCCCGGGACGCATTAATGACGTCCTATCTCCAGGTAACCCGCAAAATTCTAGCTGAATTTATTTCTTTTGAGATTGTGCGGATCCCTCGGGCTGAAAATGCTCGAGCCGATGCTCTTTCCCGGCTAGCATCAACTCAAGATGGGGGGGGAGGCCGAATGGTCTTAGTAGAAGAACTGTCTGAGCCAAGTATCGGCGAATCCGAGGTCATGCAAGTGAATGAATCCAAAGCAGAGACCTGGATGACTCCCTTAGTCGCTTTTCTTCTCCGAGATGAAGTCCCGTCCGATCCAAAGGAAGCAAGGCGTATCCGGCAGCGCTCTTCCCATTTTCTAATTCTGGAGGGTAGGCTATATAAGAAGCCCTTCGGCTGGCCACTCCTTCGATGTCTCGGCCCGGCCGAAGCCGATTATGCCCTTAGGAAAGTACATGAAGGAATCTGCAGAGCACACGCAGGAGGGAGGGCCTTAACCCATAAACTCTTAAGCAAGGGTACTAGTGGCCAACACTCCGAGAGGACGCCGCTGTTCTCGTCCGCTGCTGTGACCAGTGCCAGAGGTTCAGCTCCCTCATTCACCAGTCGGCAACCCTCCTGACACCTCTGTCAGATCCTTGGCCTTTCGCCCAGTGGGGAGTTGATATCCTGGGACCTTTTCCCATGGCCACCGGCCAAAGGAAATTCCTTATTATGGCGGTGGATTACTTCACTAAGTTGGTCGAAGCCGAACCCCTCGCGTCTATAACCGATAATAATATATGGAACTTCGTATGGAAGTCCATCATCTACCATTACGGCATTGTGAGTGCTTAAAATGGGTGTGTGATTATCATGAAAAAATTATGTTGTTTAAGTGAAAAATAAACCTATTAAAAAGAAACTAGGTGATGTGATCGCCAGAAACTTTTGACTAAAAAGTTCCAAAAGAAAGATTTGATCGCCTACCTGTTTGGACGTGGGAGATGTTAAGTTCTTGATTCCCCACCTTCAGCCGGCTGAAGAAAGATAGCCCTTTCTATCTTTGTTCTTGCTTTGGCTACTATTGCGTTTTGAGGATCGTCCAGATTCCTTATTGTTCACTGTTGATTCCTCCCCTTGCTCTTCTTTTGTACCTTGCAAGAAAATGAAAAGAAATGAAAGACAATGAGAACCCATGCAGAAGTAGTATCCATTCCAGAAGAGATTTTAAACATGCAACCAAACAGGTGAACTCACTTGCTGAGTGGTCTTTTAAACCACTTTAACAAATAGGTTTGGAAAATAATGCTAGTGTGTGTTTGTTGCATGGAGTGATGTGATGAAAATGTGAGGCTAATGTGATAAAAATGTGAGAAATATGCAGAAATAAATTGAAAGCTAAGCTGGATGGCCCCTGGAAAGCCTTGGTCTTCAATGGATCTTGGACGGATGAAGGAAGGGTGCCGACTCCTCGAAGCAGCAGCACCTCGATCCTTCAACGTTTGGACGTCGTCTCCTTCCTGAATCGCACACAAATTATCACTCTTCCTAAAACCACTATCACTGTCACTTGCGTCAATATCACTCTCACTAACTGTCACTCGTCCAAGAGGCTGGGTATTTATAGACTTCTTTACATTCGCGGATTTAAATGAAGAAATTTTGAAGTTTATCCAGCTTAACCAACAGATAAATACAGGTTAATTCATCTTTATCTGTAATTATCTAAAACGCGTCGCCCACGGAAGACACATTTTAACTAATTAAGATAAGGATAAACATCCGCTCTGGGAAAAGTTCATTATTATCTGTAATTATATAAAACGCGTCACCCAAGGAAGACGCCTTTTAGACTAATTAAGATAAGGATAAACATCCGGAAAAGAGATAGAAACAACTTAGGAAACCTAAATGGCGTCGTGCCTTGGAGACGTCTTTTAGCTAATTAATCAATTAATTAAAATTCAAATTTAAATATCAAAATATGAATAAACTCTAAATAGTGTCTACAGAAGTCGACATCTTTTAGACTTCTTCATATTTTAATTAAAATTTGAGTTAAAATCAATTTAATTAATTAACTTAAATTATGTCTGTTTGACCCAACACTATTTAGATAATTAACTAAAAAAGATCAATAAAAATTAACCGATGATTAAATATCAGACCATTCTGAGGCATTATTATATGATATCAAATTTATTCAAAATGATGTCAAAATTAGCGTGTCTACAGGCATCCCTCGGGCAATCATCTCAGATAATGGTAAGCAGTTTGACAGCCGTCGATTCAAAGACAACTGCGCAAGCTTCGGTATTCTTCTTAAATTCGCTTCGGTAGCTCACCCTCGGACGAACGGCCAAGTTGAAATCACTAACCGAAGCCTATTGCGAGGACTGAAAATTCACCTCGGCAAGGCTAAAGGCCGATGGGTCAAAGAGCTGCCAAGCGTTCTATGGGCCTATCTGACAACAAGCCGAACTCCTATCGGAGAAACTTCATTCCGAATGGCCTACGGGGTGGAAGCGGTTATTCCTATCGAAGTTGGCTTGCCGTCGTCGAGGGTTCTTACTTACGATTCAGAGGCTAATGATGAAGCCCTGAGAGATCACCTTGATATTATAGAAGAAACAAGGGATCAAGCTCGCATTCGGCTGGCAACTTATCAGCAACGCATGGCGAGATATCACAATGCTCGAGTAAAGCCCCGAAGTTTCGAAGCCGGGAACCTCGTATTACGGAACGCCCACGCGTCCAAGCCAGCCGAAGCTGCAGGGAAGCTTTCTCCGAATTGGGAGGGCCCTTATCACATACGAGAAGTAATTCGACGAGGGGCCTATCGGCTGGAGACCCTTTCAGGCCAGCCTCTCCCTCGCACCTGGAATGTGGAGCGCCTTCGGCGCTATTTTATGTAAGGTATTTTCCCGAGATTCAGCTGGACATTATGAATATATTTTTTGTTCTGAATTATTGTGTCCGGCAATGTTCTCTAAAGTCCGTGTAAACCGTACCGAGAGTGGCTTTAGCCATGCAAACCGTATCAGGAGCGGCAATGTTTTCTAAAGTCCGTGTAAACCGTACCGGGAGTGGCTTCGGCCATGCAAACCGTATCGGGAGTGGCAATGTTTTATAAAATCCGTGTAAACCGTACCGGGAGTGGCTTCGGCCATGCAAACCGTATCGGGAGTAGCAATGTTTTCTAAAGTCCGTGTAAACTGTACCGGGAGTGGCTTCGGCCATGCAAACCATATCGGGAGCGGCAATGTTTTCTAAAGTCCGTGTAAACCGTACCGGGAGTGGCTTTGGCCATGCAAACCGTATCGGGAGCGGCAATATTCTCTAAAGTCCGTGTAAACCGTACCGGGAGTGGCTTCGGCCATACAAACCGTATCGGGAGCGGCAATATTCTCTAAGCCCATCGGGAGCAGCATGGCTTCGGCCACATGCAGGATCGAATTCGGCTATCTACTCATACATGCCATGAAGCAAATAAAAGCAAAATGCCTTCTATATATACGCCAAGTACAAAAACAGGCCATATGCCTGGCCTCGGCATCTTGAAAAAACAAAAACAACTGGGACAAAGCCCCCGGATTAGCTTTCTGCGTCATCGCCATCCACGTCGACAGGAATATGGCCGGGAGACGTTGGAGGGGAAGCATGATCCGAACCGGCCGCGGCAACTTCCGGAGTAGCTGGGGTTCTTTCAGCCTTGAGCGCTCTCCACCAGGCCAAGATCTCGTCGCCCTCTTCATCCGTAGGGTAGCCGAAGCCTGTCAGATCTGTGTCCGAACACGCCTTTTGGACAATGGCCATCCCCAGATCAAACATGGCCGAGGCCGCCTTAGCTCCGGCTTCGAGCATCTCGTCGGCATACTTCGGGCCCTCCTTATAGCTTGCCACGGCCGTGCGAGCGACATCGTCAGCTTCCTTGATCTTGGCCTCCAAGTCTGCCTTCAGAGCCGATACCTCCTCGGCATGGTTGTGGCGCTCCTCGTCCCGCTCCTTGGCCTTGTCCTGGATCTCGGCCTTCAAGGACGCGATCTCGGCCCGGGCCCGCTCCAGCTCCTTCTCGGCCTTCTTCTTGGCCTCTGAGGTGGTGCGGATCACCTCCTTTTGCTCGTCCCGCTCAGACCGCAGCCGGGCATTCGCCCCGATGAGGACGTCGATGCTGGCCTCGAGATCGCGCCGCACCGAGGCCACTTTGCCCGAAGCCAGCTGATCCGAGGCCTGGTCGATGTCCTGAAGCTTCTGCTGAATGAGGCCTGGCGGCAAGCAAGAGCCCCGCACATGACCGCGGCCTACAGCCGAAAGAAAGAAAAACATAAGTCCAAACAACTAACAGAGAGAACAAGAAGCAAAGACGAAGGGGACCCTCACCTGGACGGCATGTCGGACACATTGCATGGACAAGCCTTCCGTGGAAAGCTCCTTGATCTCGTCCCCGGCCATCGGGAGAGTCCAGCCGCGAGCCAGGCATAGACACGTCCAGGAGTCATCTAGACTCTCGTCTGCATATACCCTCGTGTCTGGGCGCCAAGGCTCGTGTCCGTACTCCCGGGACATATGGGTCCCAGCCGCCCCGAAGGGATAAGATAGCGTCTCTACAGCGGCCCCGGTAGCCGAAGGAGAATTGCCCCTTTGCGGCTCGGGAGGCGACGAGAGCAGAGCGTCCCTTCCCGACGCCGGCCTCTTGGTCGCCGGGGTCGATTCCCTCTCGTCGAGGTCATCTGGGCGCCTCCGTTTCTCAGGCTGCCCGCTCCCTCCGGCAACCGCCTTCCCCTTCTGTCGCTCCCTCTCGAAAGCAGCTGCGGCAGTGCGGCCTTCGGCGGAAGCCGCTGTCTTCCTTGTTGTCCGAGCACCGGAGGCCGGACCTCCTCCGGCCATCCTCCCTTCCACTGGTCGCGGCTGGGATGATCGAGATGGTGTGGACTGCTTGGAGATCCGGCCGATCAAGCCCCAAAGACCAGACATCTCTGAGAGAAGAAAGAAGAAAAGTTAGCAACAGTTCAAACTGTAACTTTGATTTAAAACCGACTTACCCCCGGCCGTAGCTTCGGCGCCCTCTTCGGACGGACGGGCTTCGGCCGGAGACCTGGTCGCGGTAGCTCCCTCCTTAACCTCTCCCAAGGTATCATCGAGAGGAAGATAAGGGAAGATCCGGGGAGGAGAGAACGTCGGGTCCGGCCAGGCTCCCATCTCTATAAGCCTGTCCTCATCCTCGAAGAGCTCCGCAATCTCGTACGGAGCCTCATCCTCGAAGAGGTGCGCGTCGGCAAGCTTTTCGGGGCTGAGGGTGGGTGGGTCGGAAAGGCCCTCGGTCAAGGGTGCCCATTCGGTAGGGAAGGGCCAAATGCTCTTATCCCCCTCAGGCAGAGAAATAAAAAAGAAGCCCTCCTTCCAATGATGAATGGACGAGGGCTTCCCGGAGAAGATCCCCCGGCCGAAGCGGGGGACGAAGCAATACCAAGAAGACTTCCCCTGAGGCTTAATCTTGAAAAGATAGCGGAAAATATTTACAAAAGGGTTGAAGTCGAGATGAGAATTCAGGGCCAGGAAAGCATAGACTGTCCGCCAGGAATTTGGAAAGAGTTGGGACGAGGCCAGTCCGTAAAAACTCAAAAGATTTACAACGAAGGAATGAAGAGGAAGACGGAAGCCTGTCCGGAAGCTATGTTCATAGATCGAAAAGCTGCCCGGCCGAATGGTGTTGGCTCTAGTGTGCTTCCCGGGCCGGATGGGAACCATCCAAGAAGGAATCAGATAATAGTTAGTTATGACCTTGATGGTTTCGATATCAAGGACACTAACTACATCCGAGACCGTCTCGGCCTGACGACGGCCCGAAGTGGAAGGTTCAACAGCAGCCGGAACCGGTTCGGCCTCATCCGCCATGACGGAAAGGAAAGAGTTCGAAGAAAACGGAGATGACAGAGAAGACTAGGGAGGTCTGGATGAGGAGCACGACGAGCTTCTTTCGGCCGAAAAGTCGCTTTCGGCCGAAGAAGAGCTACTGGACATGAATCAAAAAGGAAAGGGCAAGAGCTTAGGCTTACCCTCAGACTAGGATCTCCCCGGCGACTAAAAGCCTCCCCAGCGACAAAGAACTTCCCGGCGACAACTCCCGGCGACAAAGAGCTCTCCGGCGATGGACAGCGCGTCCCCAAACGCCCTTAACAGCACACTCACTGCCGGAGAAGCCAAGGCGTTCGCGGAGCTGCTCGCAGGAATGCACAGGCGCAGAGGGAGGAGAAGGCAAAAGAACAGTAACCAGGGGGAGAGGGGTTAGTATTTATAAGAGGACTTGAAGGGATCTGGTGGCAGACCGACGGCCGAGATCCTCCCACCCCTCGGCTCCACCCTGTTTGAATGCTCGACGCGTGTCCTGTCCTTCGCCATAATGACGAGCGGGCTGCCGAATCAAGAAGAGACGATCAACGGCCGGATGCGGCCTGACCCTTCGGCTAATCGTCCGAATGCTCGCCACATGTCCCGATCCTCGTGCTAGGGGCCAGAGAGGCGGCAATCCAGGTGAAGTCTCGGGCAGAGAGCCGAAGTGACCGCGATCCGAATGACCACTGTTAAACGGCTGAGATATTTTTGTGCTTTCAGCATCCCGGCCGGATGTTCGACACGTGTCCTGTGTTTGTTGTGACGCGACCGTGAAGGCGGGAGACTCGAAGTCTTTCCCACTATTTCTTGGTGTTCTTAAGTGTTTTGCAAGCCTTGCCTTCACAACGGGGGACGAAGGTATTTGTCACCAAGTCTCGGCCTGAGACGAAGGTGTCTACGATAGGGTCCCGGCTTGAGACGAGGCTGTTTATCACTAGCCCTCGGCCGACCTAAGGCGAAGACTTTATCCCAAATCTTCAAAAACAAGGGTGATAATAGTTTCGGACAGCTCATATCATATATTATTTTTCCGAAAGGGATTTGGATCCTACTCTCGCCGCTTCATGAAATTGAGAACGACAAGAGTGGGGGGCCATGTGATGGGGCAGAATCCGATTCGGCCCATTAAACAGCCCAATAACAATAGTCCAACAATAGTAGCTCAACAATAATGGCCCATTGGCAGCCTTCGGCCCAGCAAGCGGCCCTCAAGACCAATTGGCCTCGGCCCAGCGAGCGGCCTTCAGCCCAGTTGCCTTCAGCCCGTTAGCGGCCCAACAGCCTTTGGCCCGTTAGCGGCCCAGCGGCATTCGGCCCAACAGCGGCCCCTGACCTTCGGCCTAGTAACCGTATCCGGCGCACTCTGGTGGGAGGGTTAGGCACTATGGCGGTTTATCAATAAACTAAAACATAGTCCTATATCGGCTGCCACAACCAAGTAATCTCTATCCTCCGTTATAAATAGACGGCTATTTATTACAAAAGGTATGTCTTCTGGACCAAGGACAACAGTCCAAAAGCTTTAAAGCTGCTTCTCCTTCTTCCTTCCCTTCTGAATCGAATCTTCTTCAAAAGCTAACTTAGCCATCGGAGGGGGTTCTCTTAGGCCGAAGCCCGGGACCCTCACTGACTGGTTCTTCTTCTTGCAGAGGCTTCCGTTTGAATCTTCGCCGACCTCTACCGAGCCAGCCTCGGCCATCGGTTTCGGTCTTCTTCCTCCAAAGGTCTCGGCCTCGCTCCTCGCCAGGCGGATCCCCTTCGGCCGAAGGAGTCTCGGCTTCGCCGAGGGCGAGTCTTCGTCCGGGTGCCTCTCGGCCTCGGAGAATCGGCTTTGCTCTCCGCCCCAGTCTCGGTCCGGATTTTATCGGTCTTCTTCAGTCTCGGATTCTAATCCCAGAATCCGACCGTGATAGCTTCGGCTACATCATCATCGATAACATATAGTTCATAATTAGCTACGTCACATGTAGTCTAACATCTTTCCTCAAGTGAGAGAAAGAGAAGAACATCATTTATTTTAATAAGAGAGATAAGCAGTTAGTTAAGGAGGATACCAACAGAAATGCATTAATTATTAGAGTAGAAACCAAACAAGTAGGTTATTTTGAAAGAAACTTGTGAAGAATTATATATCTTCTTTAACAAATAAAAGAAAAGAATTAAAATAAAATGTAAGTATTATTTTCTTTTTAAAATAAAAATTAAGATGGAAAAAATAATAAAAAGTTTAACCAAACATCATATTAAGTCTAGTTAGGTCCAAGGACTGAAAAAAAAGTTGACTACTATGTGACTGCTAATTGATTATGAATTATATGTTACTAACCATATTAAGTCAATCATGCATCTTAGTGGGTCTAGGGTTTTTTAAAAAAAAAATTAGAACGTCCATCTCAATGAAACGACACCAACTCTCCCCGTAATCCCACGAATAACGAAACACGTGACTCATCTCCTCCTTCACTCTCACTAGTTTAAACACAGTGCAACCTTCAAATCCAAAACCTAACCTAGGCCCTCCATCCTCTCCCTACACCACCATCACCATCACTACACTGCACTAACTAGCCAACAAGATTATGGCAATGTGGCATGCGATTACGTGCATCAACAGTTGCCTCTTGTTGGTTGTATGCAACCCTCCTTCTTTGTCCAATCACATTCCTCATCCACACCAACCACCATTAAAAATTTTCAAGAAGAAATTAGAAAAAAAATTCTGCCCCTAGACCCACCAAGACGCATGACTAGATTAATGTTATCAGTAACATGTCATTTATAATCAATTATTGGTAACATGGTAATTTCAACTTTTTTCAATCATCATACCCAAGTGAGCCTAATAGTGTTTGGTTACATTTTTTTTCCAATTTTTTTCCTCTCTCATTTTTTATTTTAAAAAAAGTACTACTTATGATTTATTTAGATTGTTTCTTTTTATTTTTTAAAAAAGAGAGATGAATTTTGTAGAACTCTCCTTCAAAATAACTTGTTTGTTTGATTACTGCTATGGTAATTAATGCATTTTTATTTCTTTGTCCCATAACTAATTGCTTCTCTCTCTTTCTCTCTCTCAATGACTAATGTTCTTATCTTTCTCTCACTTTAGGAAAGATGGTACATTACATGTGACCAATAACTGATTATAAATTACATGTTATTGATAACACTAATTCAATTATGCACCGTAGTGTGACTGAGGCTAATTTGTTTCTTCGATTTTTTAATTTGTTAAGTGTCTGATCAAAAATCGGATGATGTTGTCAGCATTCTCAAGTTCATCCCAAGCTTACTCTATATTTTTTATTCGAAAAAAAACTTTTTTCTATGCCACGATTTATGTATATAAATATTTTTTTCTAAAAAATAATTATACCACATGCTCGGGGCCAATTTGAATTTATTGACTATATTATTATATTTTTTATCAGATGTTGCAAAAAAATTTAGAAACTCTAAAAGAAATATAAAAAATTAAAAATCAGACTGATCATGCACCATGGGGCTAGGCTGGTTTTCCTTTTCTTTTAATTTTTTTGTTAGAATTTTTTAATTTTTCTGAGTGTCTGATCAAAAATCAAATGATATTGCCAATAAATTTTAATTGGTCTTGAGCTCGTGGTATATTTATTTTTTGAAAAAAAAAACTTTATGTATGCCTCGATTTACATGTGCAATAAAAAGTCTTTTTTTTTTCAAAAAAGAAAGATACCACAACCTCGGGGCCAACTCAAGCTGATTGACTGTAACGTTCATTTTTCGATCGAATGCTCTAAAAAAATCTACAATTCTAACAAGAAAATAAAAAATTTGATATGCACATCATCCGTACACCAGTGACATCATCCATAATTATTCTAGCAGCCTAACACAAAAGGAAGTTCAAAATGGGATTTTATGGGTGTGAAAATAATGGGCGTCAGGTCCAAAAATTGGAAAATAATTCAAGGCAAAAAGTAAGGAACTGCCTTGCTATAGTTTATTGCCGGGGACTTGAAAATTAGTTGTCCTCTCTAACAGGGCCCCTGTTCATCTTTCCCAATTGGTTAATAGGAAACATTCTTGTTACTTGGTAATATGAATGCTTCTCTCTCTCTCTCTCTCTCTCTCTCTCTCTATATATATATATATATATATATATATATATATATATATCAAACACATCACAAGGTAATACCACTCCTAAATGGCTATTTTAACCATCAAAGTTCCAAATCAGGTGGGAATAAGCTCGGTTGGAGGCTGCTCTAACTCATTCCATGTCAAGGGACTCTCAATCTTAATCAAACTCAACCTTTCTCAATTTGATCTTCAACCTAACCCTTCTAGTTCTAACCTAATCCCTTCAAAAATATTTCAAATCAATCTAGCTTATATAACCTGACTTTCCATAGTTTAGTTCAGGTTGTAACCTTAATAATCTGTGTTCTCAATTTCTCTTTCTCACTTTTTTTTTTTTTGTTAAAAGAGTAAGTAAAATATTAAAACTAAGTGAAACACATTCTAGCAAGCTAACTTATCTTCTGTATACACTAACTTCAGGCTTAGAAATCTAACTAAGGTCAGTTTAGGGGTCCCTCAATCTTAAGCCAACCCAACTGAAGTTTGGTCAGGTCTAACCCAATTAAGTGACAGCTTGACCAGCTTAGATTGACTTGCCCTAGGCTACAGTCTTATTAACCATGATAACCGGCAACTAGAAAAATAGTAAAAAACGTATATGCATTCTTTTGCTACCAGTTTGCCTTATTTTTTGATCGTTTTATGCTCCAACACAACCAACCGTGACTTTTCACTAACATCCCTGATTAAAAAAAGTTAAAATGGGATGGCATGTATCTATCTATATATATATATATATATATATATGCATGCATGCATAGATACATAGATAAGAAAAGTGATTAGATTTAGTGAACTCAACTTCACGATGAGGTCTAGTCTCACAATTAGAGACATTTTCACTTTATTCCCTCCACAAAAGCGAAAAAGAATAAAGTGAAAAGGAGTAGGGTGAAAAATACTTCTGACTATGCGACTCGACTAAATCATTCATCTATGGATAAATAGGTAGATGCACACACACACAAATGTAGAGGACACTAGGTAACAAAAAAGTTTCATGTTACTCATTTCTTAACTGTTCGATCACATAAATCTATTGTCATGTTTGGATGCAAGTATAAATGTGTTTATGTTTATGATAAACACTTTTTTTATCATAATCTTAGTTTAGATGGTACAAAAACATGTTTATCATAAATTCACTTGAGTTTATCCTAAACTCAAAACAATGTCATTAATAAACGTCTTTTCCATAAACCTATTAGGAGTTGGTTTATGTTAGAATCTCTCTCAAGTTTATCATAAACTCACTTAAGTTTATACAAAACGACCAAATGTGAATTTAAAAAAGTACGTTTACGATAATTGGGTTTATGATAAACCTATTCGTATTTTCTTAAGTTGCATCCAAAGAAGACCTACATCAAATGCCAATGACGATTCGGCACCTTAAATTTATGGGAGTCAAAAGAGCGATGCAAGGGAAGAGAAACTTTTTTTTCCTTTTCTTAACAAAGGAAAGATGAAACAATTAAAAACCTAACAAATACTAGTCGTTTAATCACCAAAGGCCACTAATCCCTCTACCGTGCGGGCGCAGGGAGGAACATGACCATGCTAGTGCGCTTTCCGTGCACAATCTCATTAATTTGGAGCAAGATTCTGCATGGGATCTACCTATTAGTTTTTCTTTTTAATCTTTGATAAAAATCTAACGGTTGAAAAGAGAATATTAATAGAAAGTTCTCTATTATATGCTTTTAGGAATTGTTTCTCTATACATATATAGAATAGATTTCCGAAAATCAGGTAATAAGAAAGTTTCCTGTTACTCTTTCCTTAACTATTGGATCACATAAATATGCACTCAGTAGACCATGAGGATCTGTGTGGCAATGCCTTGGATTCATGGGGGTCAAAGAATGATGTTAGGGGAAGGGAATTTTTTTTTTTTTAAAGGAAGATGAAGAATTAAAAATAAAAAACTACTAGTCATCTAATCAACCAAAATCACTAATCAGACAACCAGATTGACATTGGTCGGGCGAACACGCCCACGTCAATAGAGTTGAGATCGTCTACTCCACTCTTTTTGCTCTATTTCTAGTCCACTTGATTTGATTGATTCATTCATCATGGCAATACGAAAGTGCGTCCCAAGAAGAAGAAACCTTCCTATTTTCTGAACATCCTGAGCCAATCAAATTCGGTAGAGTACAAATGATGTAGGCAAAATAGAATAGATGATCTAAATCCACGTCAGTGCGCCTTCCAAATCCTGCTTGGAGTGGGATTCTGCATGGATCCACTTACTAACTTTTTTTATTTTTAAATTTCTGTAACCTTTGACCAAAATCTAACAATTGAAAAGAGAAGTAAAAAGGAACTTCTCCATGCACATGGCTTTAAGAATTTTTTTTTTTTTTCCATATGTACAGATGTCACATTTTCTATCACAATGAAACATAAAAATTTCTTACTAATGTAGGTAATCTTAAGGCTAAAAAAATTTGAATTAAGTTAGCATTTGTATGTTGCAGTGATGAAGGTACCCAAAATTCGTGAATGGTTAAACATGGGGGCACATTTGTATCAAAAAAAAAAAAAAAAAAAAGGATAGATCAAGGCTTTCCGATCAGATTCATGTTGTGCACGTTCCCTTTCGCACAAAGCAGTTTCCCTATGCGTTTGCATTAGCAGATGCCAGTTGTGCCATTAGATTATAGCAATGACTCAATTCTACATCTTTGGTGGTCGTTTGATCAAAGATAGATGGCTTTTACATACAGCCAAAACAAACTAAATGGATTGGACATATATATGATAGCAGACGTACACAAGTATACATTTCATTAAAGTTGGCAATTTTGAAATATTAGGATGGCACGTGGGATAATATGTAAATATGCATGGCATTTTTAAAATTTAACATGTAATAATGGTAATATAAGATTATTCCCTTACATATGTAAAGGGTAAAACTTTTATTATAATATAACAGAAGATTTTTTAATTATCAGGGTACATTTTTTATTATAAAATAACAAGACATTTTTTTAGTATTAGATTTTTAACTGACAAAATGGCATCAGTTATAATTGAATGATTTTAAAAAATATGAATATTGCTTATAGCGGAGCCCTTGACGCCCAAATTTCATATGGAAAGGGGTGATGCTGAGATGGGAGGTATGAACTGCATCTGAAAAAAAAGACGTAATTTTTTGAATAAGAATAAAAAAGTTTAAGCATGTATTTCTCACCATTAAATTAAAAATTAGACCACATGGGCTCACAAAGGTGAGACTAGGCATATCATCGGCCCAACGCAGCTTGGGCCTAATTCCTTTATTCTTGGGGTAGTAATACTTGTAATATCTCAAGTCATTGAAGCTACAACCATCATCCCTTTTTGGCTCTTCTGCATTACTCAATTGATATCTAAAGGTCTTGGATGTTGGTTGTTGGCCCATGGTGGCCTTGGGCAATTAGTCCTATATCGGTTTCTAAGTTATGGTTCGGCAAGACCTTGTGCCTATGAATCTCAACATCGCTGTTTTAGGATTTCTAAAACCGCATCGATCCTGGGCCTGACCTCTTTCGCCTCTCTTTTCATTTCCACGCCCATCTTGACCGTGAGGGGGAGTGTTGGTTGTTACCCCATGGTGGCCTTAGGCAATTAGTCCTATATCGATTTCTAAGTTATGGTTCCAACGCATAAGACCTTGTGCCTATGAATCTCAACATCTCGGTTTTAGAATTTCATTTTTGAAAAATTGGTAAATAGGAAACATTCTTGTTACTTGGTAACATGAATGCCCCTCTCTCTCTCTCTCTCTCTCTCTCTCAACATCTCAAATGCACCTACCTGAGATACACCCACCCTTAGATGACTATTTTAACCAACAAAGTTCCGATTCAAGTGGGGATAGGCTCGGTTCTAGTCAGCTCTAACTCATTCTATATCGAGAGATCCACAACCTTAACTAAAGTCAAGTTGATCGTTAACCTGACCCTTCTAATTTTAACCTAACCCATTCAATAATGCTCCAAACTAATCCAACCGATATAACCTGACCTTCAATAGGTTAGTTCAAGGATAACCTTAATAATGCATGCATGCTCTCAATTTCTCTTATGTTTTTTTTTTTTTGTCAAAAGAGTAAATAAAATATTAAACCTAAATGAAGCACATTCTGGCAACCTAAACTGGAAACCTAACTTATCTTCTATGTACACTGATATCAGGCTCAGAAACCCAACTGAGGTTAGTTTAGAGGGCAACCTTAATCGAACCTAACAGAAGTTTGGTCAGGTCCAACCCAATTAAGTGACAGGTTGCTATTTTACATCCTATTAACCATGCTAACTGGCAACTGGAAAAATAGTAAAAAAAAAAAAGTATTCTTTTGCTACCAATTTGCCTTATTTTTTTATCATTTAATGCTCCAAACACATATGCTTTGGATGGACATAATTAGTATTTTTTATCATTTTATGTTCCAAGCATACACCCCTGTGAATGGACTAATTAGTCGTGACAAGTGCAACTTGACTGCCGGTTCTATACTGACTGCCGGTGTTTTTATTAAAAAGAAAATTAAAATTTATTTGGGTCAGCCTCAACCTCCACTATATGGTCGTACAGTTTGATCTTAGATCGGCCGACCTCCAAAAAGGCGAAAAATTAAAAATCGACCTCAAATGAACAGCAAAAAATAATGAGGCTGACCAAAAAATTAAATGAAAACACGGGCAGCCCATGTAGAACCGGCTGCTAGTGCTGCACCTTGGACTCAAAAAAAAAAAAGGAAAAAAAAATTGTCATAGATACTAGGGTTGCAAACAGGACAGATTCAGCATAGAGTGATGGTAAATTTGTGATTGTATTTATTATGTTATAAGTTTAGAGGGACTATCAATTAACGGTCCTATAAATTAATGATCGGATCATTAATTACCATATGCATTCAGTTATAAAAAATTTGTATTTGTTACCTTATTTGCTATACATATCAGTTTAGATGGAATATCCGTTAATCGACCTATAATCTAACAAAATTAGTCAAATAATCAGATTATTGATTATCATTTGCATCTCTAATAGATACCTCTATGCACACAACCCACCAAGAATTTTCCCTAATATCCCTTATACCCTAGATACCCTTCACCTGGCACCTTTTGTTTGACATTCACAAGTGATAAAAAAAAAAATTTAAAATTTGAGGGAATGCATCTACATCTATTGATATACATGCATGCATAGATCTACATGGATAAATAGATAGATGCTTGAACCCACGAGTGTAGCGGAGTGGTTTGTCCCTCTTGCGGCGAGAAGTCGCAGCATAGATCCCGCCCGCATTGCGTGCGGGTAGAGATCGTGCCGCGTAATTTGATCGCTCTCCTCTTGAGCGGAAAAATCACCCAGTTAGACGAAAATCTCGTGATTTTAGGCGGACTCGAACTCAGCTCTTCAAACTGAAAACTTGGCTGGTAACCACTGAGCCACACTGACAAAAAAAAATAGATAGATGCAAGCACGTACACACATAGAGACAAGAAGAGGAAGGCTAGTGTACCACGCCTCCCTACCAACCACACCTCCTTGCTACGCTCAACCCAATTTGTCCACCTAAGCATAGGCCCCACCAAATAGTTAATGCGTACGTTTCCATTCCACGTCTCCAACACCATACACGTCCTTTCCCCATTCTCAGCCCCTTGAACACGTTACCCCTCAAAGGCATACCAGAATTGTTCCTTGGGGGTGAGGGGGTCAAAATAAAAATAATATTTTTTTATTTTATCACATATATATTATGTTATTGTATAAGTTATATCTATGATAATACATATTAAAAAAGATGCAAATTTTGTTTCCAAACAAAAAAAGCACAATTTCTACTTCTTTAAACAAACCCACCTCCATAGTGGTAGAGGTTCTTTTGCCATTGCTATATTAAATGTTCTTCTAATCTTTTTTATTTGTATAGTTAACTATATTTATGTCTGATTTTGGCTTCTTTTAGTTTAAAAATACTTAAAACCAAAACTAAGTATTTTAAGAGTGATGATTATAGAAACACAAATTTTATTTTTGTAATTTGAAAATTGATACATCTTAAAGTCAATATTTTATGATATTCTACGTTGGACTAAACAATCCAAGAAGTAATCAATTTAAACTTTTCACTCATGCTTTGAACTTTATTATCAACTCATATTTTATAGAAAAACAAGATAAACTTTTTAACAAAAAGTAATTTGCATGATGTAGAATGAATCGTAAAAAAATGTTAATTCAATGAGTACATAAAATTGTTAATAAATCCGTAACATACATAAAGTTTGATAGAAGTACTTCATGATGGCGGCAGATGGGTTACCGGTGACGGCTTCAAAAAGTCTTTGCTAATATATTTAACAGTGACTGCAACCAAAAAGTCGCTAAAAAAATTAGTAGCGACGGTAGTAGCCGTCGCTAATATATCTTTTAAGGACAGTTGGTAGCATTAGTCACTTCTAAATTTCGGATAGGCCGTCGCTAATATTTGTAAGGAACTATCTATTGTAGCGACAGGTGGCAGCCATCGCTATTAATTTTTAATGACAATTTAGTTGTCGCTTAATTAATAGCAACGATTTTGCCCATCCCATTTGCTTAATAGCGATGGCTAGACACCGTCGCCAGAAATTCTAATAAATTAATATTTTATAAAAAATAATTTAAACTAGTTATCGATATGATTGTATGTAATTATCTCTAAAATATGATAAAGTAAGTTAAATGATTCAGAAAAAAAAATTAAAATTAAAAAAAAATCAATTTTTATGTACTTATATTATCTTATATCTTTTGTGGAATGCAATGACATTCGTGTATGTGTCACTAGATTTTGTTTGTTGTCTTGGTACTCTTATACTTTTGTGGATCATAAAGTGTATTTTATCTCATATCATATTGTTATTTAACATCTACCTAAGTGTTATTGTGTCTTATAAAATATTTATCGTTATTAATGATTAATTTATAATGAATATGTAGAATATATATATATACTTATATTGAGCACCACGTATGTAAATAATTAAAATATTTTAAATTCATTTATTTTAAACACAAAGCACTATGCATTTAAAATAACCATCCTTTTTACACAATAAGTTATTTTATTTTTTTGGATAAAAATCTATATATAATTAGTATTGTTATATATATTATATTAATATTAAGAACATCTAAATAATGTCAATTATGAATAAATTTTTTTAAGTAAAAGGATTGCATAGTTATATATGATAGAAATATACATGTGTATATCTAAATATTTAGTGATTTTAGTATAGTTATCGATTTAAAAAATAGGATTATCCGTTAAGAAAGTCTGTTTAAAAAGTTTCTCTATTTTTCGTATTTGTGATTAATCATAGATAAAAAGATTGTCCGCAAATTATCCATTAAGCTAATGAATAATGCGGATAATATGATTATCAGATAAGATTTTTGTTAACATGATTATGATGACCATGCACAAACCACAATGATAATGACCTTAGAAAATTCGACAAGGAAGATTTCAACATGGAAAAGGTGTATTTAATTAGTGGTGTCTATTTTTGCACTTATGAGATATAACAAGATACACAAATAAGTTAGAGGGTATACTCTATATGGATCATGAAACAAGTACTTGCTAAACAATGGAATGAATAAAAGTTTTTGTGACAAGGAGGCCCATGTAATGATTCTTCCTAGTTCAGCCTCCTCTTTCATAGGTTTATATTAAATTAACTGCCCTTGTATCAACCACGTTCTCTTCAGACGAATCAAAATCTGTGTTGGCCCTGAAATATTTTCAAAAACTTTGTTTATAATTTGGTAAAAGTACGTTCAAAGATTTAAAGATATATAATTACATGTTTTGAGGTTTATCCAGAATATTTTTGTCTATCCTCACGTATTGTTGTTCCTAAAAGAAAAAGAATACATATGTTATCTACTAGAAATCATGATAATTAAAAATTATTGTCTTTTTTAATGTTAAAATATAACAAACCATTTGACAAACATTTTCTTCTATCTTACATCTACTGTTATAGACCTGCTTCTTTGAAGATACTTGAACCTACAATGAGCAAGGTCTTTATGACTAGTGCAAACTTCATTCAATGTACATCTATCCCTTACATCTTCTGTATATCCACCAATATTTGAGTATATAATGAGAGGGAATTTCCAAAGCACTTGATGCAAGAATGTACTACCAATGCATGCCTCTACAAAGATAACCTTTGAATTCAAAAAGCCCACAAATACATGATATCTTTCTCTCTGAAGCATTCCATTCAACTTTGTATTCTACTTCTTTTATCTTTTTATTGTAGTCTTGAACTTCAAGTCCTTTCACTATGCAAGCTGAAACTTCACTAGATTGTTCACTTTTTGATAAAAAAACAGAAGACATACCAACAACCTCAACTTATAATTTATGAACATGTATCTTGTATATGCATTTGCCATTTGCAATTTAAAATTGATGGGTGGGTTCTCTCTTATGGCATTGATTGGAAAGATCGAAAATCTTCTCAAGTTTCCTCTTCATATGTATCTTCCATGGCTAGTCAAATATGTTTACAAATTCTTGCAGCGTTGTTTTTCGGCTTACATACTTGTCAAAAAAAGAATTAATGCTTTCACTTCTTTGTGATGTAGACATTCCTCCAAAGAAAATATCCTTCAAAAAAACTGGCACCCACCTTTGCCTTTCCTCATATAAAGTCTGTATCTACTCATTATGTAAAGATCAAAATGACGAATTTACTTATGCCATCTTCTCTCAAAGGTATCAACTGCCAATGTGTCATAAATACACTATTCAATTTCGACAGAAAATACTCATGAATTCTACATATATGACCCAACTTTTTTGAAACTTTTTTAAGAATATACCACAAACAAAATCGGTGGCGAGTTTCAAGAATAATTCAACCACAGCTACAGTGATGGCTTTACTTTGATCCGTAATTATGGCTTTTGGCATTTTTTCCCACATTGCTTTGAGCCACTTTTAAATAACCAAATAAAAGATTACGTAGTCTGATCAGAAAGTAATGCACAACTAAATAAAATGGATTGTCTCTGATGATGGACCCCTACAAATGGAACAAATAGCATCGTATATTTATTTGTTAAATAAGTGGTGTCCAAAGTAACCACATCACCAAAGTAACTATAAGCTAAAAACTTTCGTCCACCACATTGTTCATTGATCACGAGCATCATATTCTTTGGACGTATATCTGCTTTTGCGATCAATTTAATCTGATATTTTGATGGAGTGGAAATTCTTGTGTGAGCAAAATACATGTGCATTCCTTGGATCAAGATCATGATTGTGCTCTCTACTGGGCAGCTTGTAAGATACAATTGAGACGGCAGAACCTCGGAGCTCCTGTGCTCTGATTTCCCTCGGAGATCTTGCGCTCTGGTTTAGGTGTTACTCTTCCCTCCTACTTAGGTTCTCCCCACTTCTCCTCCAGCTATCCTTCAGCTGTGGGTTGTTGGTGTTTTATCTCACGATGGTCGCCTTGTGTCTCCCCTGTCCACCCAGTTAGTTCTCTCGGTGCTGGGTAACGAACCCAGTTCTGTTGTTTTCCTCAGTGAGTCCCTGTTTCCAACCTCCCCATACTTTGTCTTCTTCCTCTACAGTGCTCGCCCTTAATTTTAGTTAAGGGTTTTGTAATTCACTACTCCCGCCCTGGTTTCCCGCCTTTCTATTCCCCCTTCCTTCCTAGCTCCAGCTCCCCTGTTTCCTAGCCTAGTCCCCCTTAGAGCGAATATGGATAGGGACCATATTCTTGAATCCCTGAATCATCTGGAAGTTGAAGTCGTGGAAATTTTTCATAAGCTGCTTGCCAAGGACTCTACTAAATTGCTGATCGAGTTGAAGGTGGAGGATCTGGAGGAGCCTACAAAATGGAGATCCAGCATCATTGTGAAGGTTCAGTGGGATATCAAGGTCAAACCCGCAGGCCTCCGTGAGTGGATTTCTAAGATGTAGAACCCCAAAGGTCAGTGGCATCTCCTTGATTACTCCCTAAACACATTCTTGGTTAGATTATCTAGCATAGAAGAAGTAGATCGCACTTTTGCCAGATCACCCTGGTTCTTCAATGGGGATCTTCTTCTTTTGGAGAGATGTAGAGCTAACACTCCTCCTTTCGAGTACCATCCCACATGAGGTGATATATGAGTCAGAATTTATGATTTGCCGGAAAAATGTCTCTTTGTTAAAGTGGTTACCAAACTCGCCAGTCAATTGGGAAGAGTTTACCTCCTCTAGAGGGAGCCGTTATCTACTAGAGCATGTAGGTCAGGATAAAAATCTCTTTGGATGTCAGTATCCCCCTCAAAACAAAGGTTGCAACGAAGCTCCCTAGCGGCGAGATTAAGTTCTTTGAAGTTGCTTATGAAAGATTACCCAAGCTGTGTTTCTTTTGTGGAGTGGTGGGGCATGAAGTGGCTTCATATAACTCTATGTTACAGCTCAAGTCCCAAATTAAGGATTCTTATTCCTCTATCCTTAGAGATCATACGATGAAGGCTATTAAATTTGAATTCGGAGATTGGTTGAGAGCATCCAGTGTCTTGCCTAATCCTCTCAAGGACAAGATGGAGTCCCAAGAAATTAAACCCACTCTGGAGTCAGAGCTCTCTCCATGCCCACAACCCCAATGCCAGTTTTCTCTCGGTATGGTAGACCCAGTTCTGTGTTGGGATTTCTCGGGTTTCTCCGGATCGCTCACGCAGTGGAAAATAAATATTAAAACAGCGATCCGTTCCCGTTTCGAAAAACTAAAAAACTACGATTATCGGATAATCGATTCTCACCGTGTGCAAATTCGAATCCGCAACCGTTCGGTTCCGTCGGTGCGACACCGCAAGCCGCGCAAGCGCCCGGCCTCTAGCGAAGTCCACGCGATCCTCCTCGCGACGGATATCCTCACGTTCCTCGTTCTTCGCAACCCACGAAACCTCCGCCGGTCGCCGCAACGCGCGGACAATTTCCCGTCGAACGGGATTCGAAGAAGCGGCGAAGCATATCTGGATCTGTCTAGACGCCAGAGAGAGAGAGAAACAGAGGAGGGGCGGCTAGGGTTAGCAGCAGCTTGGCCTGCTCAGCCCGTTCGCTATATTTTATACTAACCGTGCGATTTTTCATAAAAACCATCGGTTTGTATAAAACCCACTTATTTATCCATCGCCTTGAGAATTATTTGCGTGTGACCCTCTAGGCCCAAGTACCAGTCCAGTTAATAGCCCAACAAGCCCAGTAACTCATCACTGGCTTTATTAATCAATTAATAACCCTTTATTAATTAATTAATCAATCGAATTGATGTCGCACGTCGAATTCGACCGGGCCTCC
The DNA here is from genome assembly GCA_030544215.1 of Zantedeschia hybrid cultivar. Lineage (NCBI taxonomy): Eukaryota > Viridiplantae > Streptophyta > Magnoliopsida > Alismatales > Araceae > Zantedeschia > Zantedeschia hybrid cultivar. The sequence goes on from JARZZO010000002.1 coordinate 65,818,815, forward strand.
GATCACGTTGGGTGCCAAGCAACACCGCGTGAACCCGGAAGGTATTGGGGTTAAGTAACCTACTCTTGGAACCTTTCCGCCGACAGTTACTGCGTGGATATAATCCTTCATTCGTACAATGCTTTCGAGTCAACTCAGGATATGGCGTGCTATCAAACCCTAATCGGTCGACTCACTTAGATTGGATACCGCTGATGAATATCGGAAAACTCCTTTCCCGATATTATCGTTCGCCCTGACCAGGGACTTCCGTGCATCCTTCCTAGAGCATTCTCTCTCTAAGTATCGAGAGCGAATGATTCCTTATTGACACACAATTCCCTTCGATGGTATTCCGCTGTACCCAATCCTTAGCGTTTTGGAATCCCGTGCCTAGAGATTCGTAGACCAAGGTCAAAGCACAGAAGTCCACCGACAAGGTGTCCTTGGTGTCTCAGGTCCAAGGACCATCTACGCAACTGCGACAATAGAATTAAGCTGGTTGACAGTGAGGTACAATACCATCCAGTGATTCAGTCGGATCAGTTCAGTGAACTCATTCTCCAATGAGCACCTACATATTCACCTTAGTGTCTCCACACAAGTGACTTATGAGATCAGTCACCCTCATCATATGAGGATGAGTAATCTGTACAAGTCTAACCGGATATCCGATGTCCTTCTCGGATATCCTCCGACTAGGAACGATTAAGAATATGTGTGGTTAAGTAATTAGTCTCATTAGTATGATCTCATCATAATCTGATCACTATAGCACATATTCACGGACTTCATTATGAAACGATAATTAATGCGATTTACACATAATGAATATTATGTTACTATATTAATAAATGAACGAGATTTACATAGTCAAATTGACTTATAGGCCACCTAAAACTAACAATCTCCCACTTGGACTAAAGTCAATCACCCTTAAGCCTATAGACTCTAGGTGACGCTCAAATACAATTTGAGCCAACGGCTTTGTCAGTGGATCTGCTACATTGTCGACAGATGGAACTCTTTTCACTACTACATCTCCTCTAGATAAGATGAAAGCGCCTCAGAATATCTTACGATTTCTGATGAGACCACGGCTGTTTTACTTGTGCAATAGTCCCATTGTTGTCGCACAACAGCGGAACATGATCAAGGATACAGAGAACTATGTCAAGGTCGGTGATGAACTTCTTCAACCACACTACTTTCTTGAAAGCTTCAGCTGCAGTGATGTGCTCAGCTTTACTCGTCGAATCTGCAGTAGTTACTTGCTTAGAACTCTTCTAGCACACTGCGCCTCCATTCAAAGTAAACACGAATCCAGATGTAGACTTGCTATCATCTGAATCCAACTGAAAACTCGAGTCAGTAAAGTCTCGCAGTTTCAAGTCACCTTCTCCATAGACAAGAAACATATCCTTAGTTCTTCTCAAGTACTTAAGGATACATTTCACTGTCTTCCAATACTCTTCGCCTGGATCAGCCTGAAATATGCTTGTAACACTTAGAGCAAATGCAACATCAGGCCGTATACATAACATGACATACATGATAGATCCTATGGCAGAGGCATAGGGTATTCTATCCATGAATCCCCTCTCATCAGGAGTCTTAGGAGACTGCTCCTTTGAGAGATTAATTCCATGTCTCATCGGTATGAGACCTCTCTTGGAATTTTTCATGCCAAACCTTTTGACTATGATATCTATGTACAAGGATTGGGTCATTCCAAGCATCCTCTTTGATCTATCTCTATAGATCCGTATTCCCAATACGTAAGATGCTTCTCCCAAATCCTTCATGGAGAAGTTTTTCGACAGCCAAATCTTTACTGATGACATCATAGCTATATCATTCCCAATGAGTAGTATGTCATCTACGTAAAGAACTAAGAAGGTGACTGCGCTCCCACTGGTCTTCTTGTACACACAAGGCTCATCTTCATTCTTAATGAAGTCATAAGACTTGACAGCCTCGTCAAATCTTATGTTCCAGCTCAGGGAAGCCTGTTTCAGTCCATAAATAGACCTCTGAATCTTGCACACTTTATCTGGAGATTCTTTGGATGTGAAACATTCTGGTTGTATCATATACACCTCTTCCTTAAGGTTACCGTTGAGGAAGGTAGTCTTCACATCCATCTGCCAGATCTCATAATCAAAATGTGCAGCAATGGCGAGTAGAACTCTGATAGACTTTATCATAGTAACTGGTGAGAAAGTCTCATCATAGTCAATTCCTTGCCTTTGACGATATCCCTTTGCCACCAACCTTGCCTTATAAGTGTCAATCCGTCCATCAGCACCGATCTTTCTTTTAAAGATCCACTTACAACCGATGGGTACAATACCCTCGGGCAAGTCCTCCAAGTTCCAAACTTGGTTGGTGTACATGGACTGGATTTCTGAGTTCATGACTTCTCGCCATTTCCCGGATTCTGGGCCTTCTATGGCCTCCTGGTAGCTTTTAGGATCATCATACTCATTATATTCTACCTTAGACTCACCTTCAGCGATATGTCCCACATATCGTTCGAGTAGTTTAGGTAATCTACCAGATCTACGAGGCTCATGTGTGTGTACCTGAACAGATTCAGGAACTGATATCTCATCTGATGATAATGCAGCTGTTTGGGGTTCTAGAACCTCTTCCAGTACTATTTTACTCCCACTGTTCTCCTGGAGAAGGTATTCTTCTTCCAGGAAGACAATTTTCCTGGCGACAAACACCTTTTGTTCACCAGGATGGTAAAAATAGTATCCAAAGGTTTCCTTTGGATATCCCACAAACCTGCATTTATCAGTTCTTGATTCTAGCTTGTCTAGATCATGCCTCTTTACATAAGCAGGACAACCCCAGACTTTAACATGTTTAAATTCTGGTTTCTTGCCTTTCCATATCTCATATGGAGTAGAGGCCACAGACGTGCTGGGTACTCTGTTCAGTAGGTATGCTGCTGACTCTAGAGCATACCCCCAGAGGGACACTGGTAATCCCGAAAAGCTCATCATGGATCGCACCATGTCTAACAAGGTGTGATTCCTCCTTTCCGATACACCATTCATCTATGGTGTATATGGAGGGGTTAGCTGAGAAAAGATACCATTATCCTTTAAGAATTGTGTGAAATTAGTACTCAAGTATTATCCTCCTCGATCTGATCGAAGAGCTTTAATACTCTTTCCTAACTGCTTCTCTACCTCATTCTTGAACTCCTTGAACTTCTCAAATGCTTCCGACTTGTACTTCATTAAGTACACATAGCCGAATCTTGAGAAGTCATCGGTGAACGTGATGAAGTATGAGTAGCCGCCTTTGGCTTGGGTGGACATAGGATCACATACATCCGAATGTATTAGCTCCAGAATGTCCTTGGCACGTTCTAATGTCCCGTAAATGGAGATCTTGTCGTCTTTCCCATAAGGCAGGATTCACATGTTGCAAACGATTCATAATCGAATGTTGTTAAGTAACCATGCTTGTGCAACTTTTGCAACCTGCTTTCGCCAATGTGCCCAAGTCTACAATACCACATGTAGGCTTGGTTCACACAATTCTTGTTCTTCTTAAGAGCATTATCAATTTGAAGATTGTAATAAGAAACATCTAAGAGATATAGACCGTTGACCAAAGATGCTGAAGCTATTGATTTATTACCATAATAAATCTAACAAGTTCTATTTTTAATAGTCAACCTATATCCTTTCTTGTCCAAACAAGACACTGATATGATGTTCTTTATTATGCTAGGAACATAATAACAATCTTATAATAGTAAGGCGTCTCCTGATGGAAGCCTGAGGTTTGCTGTCCCTGTTGGGATCCGGGCGGGACGCGAAGAACGCAGCGGAAACGAAGAACAAAATTAATCCCGCCCGATGCCCGATGATCCGATTCGGAACGAAAAACTCAAACCGAAAAACGGATCGAAATCTTATTACAGTGCGCGGATTCGAATCCGCTTCCGTCTCGGTTCCATCGAGGCGATGCCGCGAGCCGCACAAGCGTCCGGCCTCCAGCGGTATCCACGCGATCCTCTGTAGTGGTTCGTCCTCGATCCCTCATCCGTATCAGCTCGCTCGCTGAAGATCCGTCGCCGCAACAATTGCTGAAATCCCGCTGACGGGAATTCCCGACTTTCGGGAATCACACGCGGCGGAGACGGGAACTGTTCTGGCACCTCGAACGGGGCGCCCAGACGAGGAGAGAAAAAGGAGGGATGACAGCCAACAAGGGGAAATCCTAGAGCTTGGCCCAGGGTTTCTCAACAGCGCGTATATATATTAAGTTGGCGCAACTTTTCACAAAAGTCCCCGAGTTAATATAAATCCCACTTATGTACCACCGACTGAGAATCTTATTACGTGTGACCCTCTAGGCCCATTTACCAGTCCGATTTTCAGCCCGTTAAGTCCAATTACTAGTTATTGACTTATTGTAATTAATTAATATCTAGATATTAACTAATTACTTAACCGAATTATCATCGCATGTAAATTCGGTCGAACTTCTGATCAAGTTGGGTGCCAAGCAACACCGCATGATCCCGGAAGGTAATGGGGTTCAGCAACCCGCTCTTGGAACCTGTCCGTCCACAGTTACCGCGTGGCTATAATCCTTCGTTCACACAATGCTCTCGAGTTAACCTAGGGTATGGTCAACTGTCAAACCCTAGATGGTCAACTCATTTGAATCAGACTCCGCTGTACAATGTCCGAAAACCACTTTTCTGATATTGTTTCTGCTCTGGCCAGAGACTCATGCGGATCTACTCTAGAGCATTCTCTCTCCAGTTACCTGAGAGCGAACGATCCTTTATTGAACACACAATCACCTTCGAAGGTCTTCCGCTGGACCCGATCCTTGACTATTAGAGATCCCGTGGATAGGGATTCGTAGGTCAAGGTCAAAGTCCAGAAGTCCACCAACAAGGTGTCTTTGGTGTCTCAAGTCCAAGGATCAACCACGCTACTGTGACGATGAATCAAGCCGATTGACAGTCAGGTAAATTACCATTCGGCGATTCATTTCGGATCAGTTCAGTGAACTCATTCTCCAATGAGCACCTATAGGTTTACCATTGTGTCTCCACACTACTAACTAACGAGATCAGTCACCCTCATCATATGAGCTAGAATAACCTGTACTAGTCTAACCGGATGTTTGATGTGCTTCTCAAACATCCTACGACTAGGAACAATTGAGAATATGTGTTTGTAAGTCATCAGTCTCATTATTATGATCTCATCATAATCTGATGACTATTGCACATATTCATGGACTTCATTATGCACAATTATAAATATGCCAATCTATATAATGAATTTAATGCCATTAATTAGTGAACCAGATTGAAATAGGTGCCTTATGATTAGCTTAGAGGACACCTATATCCATCAGTCCCAACAGCAATCGCCGCAACTTTTACGTCGTTTCCTAGCCTCAATTCCACCTCGCCTTGTCTCAACTTGCGCTTACTTGTCAGCATCTGCACATCATGGCAGATATGAGAAGCACATCCGGTATCTAATACCCAAGATGTGGAATCTCTTACTGACAAGTTGATATCTATCATATAGATATCCGAAGCTTCAGACAACTTCACCTTTCTATGAGCTTTATCGTTAAGGAACTCCTTACAGTTCCTCTTCCAGTGACCATACTGCTTATAGTAGAAGCAGTCACCCTTTACTACTCTTTTGCCTTTGTTGTTCGATCTTTTATCGTTAGCTATCATCTCTGCTTCAGGGGCATCTAATGCCGATTCAGCAGGAGGATCAGCTCCACGGACAAAGTCAATGTGCTCAGATCTGAAGACATTCTTCAGGTTTTTGAACCAATCCGAGTAGTACAGGCTAGTCAAACGTTTGGCATCAAGTATGCCACGGAGTGGGTTATTCGACGAGATAATTCCCTATAGGAGATGTGTAATATCCTTTATAGCAGATGTTCAATTATTAAAGATAAAACAAGATATCGACTTTTGTTCAAGTTTTAACTCCCACTTATTTTCGTCGGACTGTATAACCTTCAAGTACACAGAACGAGAGACGCCGATTGTCTCCTAGTGGGAATTAGAATCTCCAAGCATCACAGCATGACCTCGGGTAAACACATAGTATCATACTGTTATCTCAGAGCAATCATCTCATGATAATTGCAACTCCTTGCAATATCCGATCGTACTTCGGCTCCCAGGTTTAATGGTCCCGGATAAACACAGTAGACCACTATCCCCAGTCTAAGCATTACCATCAATACGTGACAGAGTAGAGTAGAAATATAGTTTCCGGATAAACACGTGGATAACTATATCGTTCCTCTACTCTTATCCAAAGGCATCTAATGCCATGATCAACAGTCCTCTCAACATACAATTGCAAACTTCGGGTAAACACATAGTATCTGCCATCACTGAATTAAGTTCTATTAATCATATTGATGGAGAGCCACGCGGTGCATTCTCAATGACTCGTGCTACGGCTTAGAATTTGTTATGAAGGTTTTATTTATTTAGTTTGGTCTCATCCTAGGTGATAGTATATAAATATATCATATATATTTACTAAATATTATACCTGCTTTGATTCATAATCAAAAGAAAAACAATGCATCACATACATGTCTAGTGTGGTCATGGATAGCACAGTGGGTTTGATTGGAGCCAACAGTCAAACGCACACACAGTCTAACATAAGATTTACATTAGATAAACCTGCAAACACATAGGCAAAGGATCTCCATCTTTTCGCCTTCCTGGTTGCAGCTATGGATCGTCTTCGCTCCTACCTCGGTTGCCTCGATCATATTACACTAATTCTAGAATTACATGTAAATTGAAGAAGGCCTTATGGAGAGTACAAGAGAGAGGGAGGTAGAAATACATCAGAGAATGAGAGAGGGAGAGATACACAGATCTCTATTTATTAACAATTAATAAACATCCATCATTCATCTACGATCCACACAAACACATCATTCATCTCATGAACAATTAAATAAGTGCATATCCATGACCACGGTGTGTTTTAAACATCCACACATGATATAGCGCATCACATGGCTAAAATAAAAGAGTTTTCAAAATAAATAATTTTGGCTTTCAAAAAGCTGGGATCCAATCAAAATTGGTATTTGAATTTCGAAAACACTTTTAATTAATTAATCATACAATCAAACCTAATTTAAAAGCATCAAAACACATATCACATGTGTACACACTCCAAATTAATAATTCCATATTATTCCATGTAAATTAGAACAATTATAATAATCTAAACAATCTAACACTTAGATTAAATCAAATTAATATTCTAACAATTAGAATATTAAAATTATTTACTAATCTAACTCTTAGATCAGTAGATTAAAATTAATCATTAATTTAACACTTAAATTAATAATCAACTTTAATTAGTCATTAACTATTAATCTAACTCTTAGACTAATTAATTAATTAATGTTAATAACTAATTTAACTCTTAAACTAGTAATTAACACAAATTAATTATTTAACCACTAATCTAACTCTTAGATTATTGGATTAATATTAATTATTAGTTTAACACTTAAAACTAATAACTAATAACTCCTAATTAAACCTTTATCTTAGTTAATTAAAACTAATTATCAATTTAACATTTAAACTGACAATTGATTCAAGTTAACTAATAAATTACTAATAAACACTAACTTAACACTTAAGTTAGACAGTCCAGATTAATTATTAATTTAACATTTAAATTAATAATTAATTCTAATTATTAACAACCCTTTGTTAATATAAATGATTCAAAATCATTAATGCCAAATAAAATTAAAATTGAATAATAATTTAAATATTTCAAAACTATTTTGAATTTTAAATTACAATTCAATTCATTTATTAAATGGACATTCGGGCTTAATTGGATATATTTGGGGTTTCAATAAGGCAAATAGGGGGGTTTAACTAGAAAGCTATAGGGTTCAGCCCATAGGGCCGAGTGGGCTCGGGCCCTGGTCCGGCCAGGGGCCCATCCGGGCTAGACCGGCCCGCCAGGGCACGTGAACCGGTCGCCCCTAACCCCTGCGACCCGACGAACACCCAGTTGAAACCCTAACCCGCAGGAAGCAGCGGCGGCTGGACTGGCAGGCGGCGCCTGGACTAGCAGGCGGCGCCGGCAGTCCACCTCCGGCGGTGCCCGGCCTTCGCCGGCAACCCCCCCCCCCCCCCCCCCCCCGGCACCGGTGGCTCACCGGAGATACCGGAAAACATGGCCCAAGACCTTAAAATTTCTATTTTTTCAGGGTTTCAAAACCCGAATTTTGGGGCTTGATTTTGCCGCCCTCCAAGGGCACTCCGGCGCCGACAAAAATACTCGATGTGTTATGGTGACTATCACCTAGAGATCCGGGCATCCGGGCCGCCATCCCAACGCTTGGGAATCGCTTACGAAGCCGCCGAAAAGCTCAGGTTCATCATCCCATGAAGAACTCCGAAAAACCCCAAAATAAAATTCAAAAAATTACAGAAAAATAATCTAATTAACTGTTCCCATCATATGAACACATATCCGACAATTAATCGAATATTCAGTATGGAACAACTCATGAAATATTAATTTCAGAGATCAAAACAGGACGAGAAACAGGTCCCAGGATCGCAACCTAGCTCTGATACCACTGTTGGGATTTCTCGGGTTTCTCCGGATCGCTCACGCAGCGGAAAATAAATATTAAAACAGCGATCCGTTCCCGTTTCGAAAAACTAAAAAACTACGATTATCGGATAATCGATTCTCACCGTGTGCGTATTCGAATCCGCAACCGTTCGGTTCCGTCGGTGCGACACCGCAAGACGCGCAAGCGCCCGGCCTCTAGCGAAGTCCACGCGATCCTCCTCGCAACGGATATCCTCATGTTCCTCGTTCTTCGCAACCCACGAAACCTCCGCCGGTCGCCGCAACGATCGCCGCAACGTGCGGACGATTTCCCGTCGAACGGGATTCGGGGAAGCGGCGGAGCATATCTGGATCTGTCTGGACGCCAGAGAGAGAGAGAAATAGAGGAGGGGCGGCTAGGGTTAGTAGTAGCTTGGCCTGCTCAGCCCGTTCGCTATATTTTATACTAACTGTGGCTCACCGGAGATACCGGAAAACATGGCCCAAGCCCTTAAAATTTCTATTTTTTCAGGGTTTCAAAACCCGAATTTTGGGGCTTGATTTTGCCGCCCTCCAAGGGCACTCCGGCGCCGACAAAAATACTCGATGTGTTATGGTGACTATCACCTAGAGATCCGGGCATCCGGGCCGCCATCCCAACGCTTGGGAATCGCTTACGAAGCCGCCGAAAAGCTCAGGTTCATCATCCCATGAAGAACTCCGAAAAACCCCAAAATAAAATTCAAAAAATTACAGAAAAATAATCTAATTAACTGTTCCCATCATATGAACACATATCCGACAATTAATCGAATATTCAGTATGGAACAACTCATGAAATATTAATTTCAGAGATCAAAACGGGACGAGAAACAGGTCCCAGGATCGCAACCTAGCTCTGATACCACTGTTGGGATTTCTCGGGTTTCTCCGGATCGCTCACGCAGCGGAAAATAAATATTAAAACAGCGATCCGTTCCCGTTTCGAAAAACTAAAAAACTACGATTATCGGATAATCGATTCTCACCGTGTGCGTATTCGAATCCGCAACCGTTCGGTTCCGTCGGTGCGACACCGCAAGACGCGCAAGCGCCCGGCCTCTAGCGAAGTCCACGCGATCCTCCTCGCAACGGATATCCTCATGTTCCTCGTTCTTCGCAACCCACGAAACCTCCGCCGGTCGCCGCAACGATCGCCGCAACGTGCGGACGATTTCCCGTCGAACGGGATTCGGGGAAGCGGCGGAGCATATCTGGATCTGTCTGGACGCCAGAGAGAGAGAGAAATAGAGGAGGGGCGGCTAGGGTTAGTAGTAGCTTGGCCTGCTCAGCCCGTTCGCTATATTTTATACTAACTGCACGATTTTTCATAAAAACCCTCGGTTTGTATAAAACCCACTTATTTATCCATCGCCTTGAGAATCATTTCCGTGTGACCCTCTAGGCCCAAGTACCAGTCCAGTTAATGGCCCAACAAGCCCAGTGACTCCTCACTGGCTTTATTAATCAATTAATAACCCTTTATTAATTAATTAATCAATCGAATTGATGTCGCACGTCGAATTCGACTGGGCCTCCGATCACGTTGGGTGCCAAGCAACACCGCGTGAACCGAGAAGGTATTGTGGTTAAGTAACCCACTCTTGGAACCTTTCCGCCGACAGTTACCGCGTGGATATAATCCTTCATTCGTACAATGCTCTCGAGTCAACTCAGGGTATGGCGTGCTATCAAACCCTAACTGGTCGACTCACTTGGATTGGATACCGCTGATGAATATCGGAAAACTCCTTTCCCGATATTATCGTCCGCCCTGGCTAGGGACTTCCGCGCATCCTTCCTAGAGCATTCTCTCTCTAAGTACCGAGAGCGAATGATTCCTTATTGACACACAATTCCCTTCGACGGTATTCCACTGTACCCAATCCTTGGCGTTTTAAAATCCCGTGCCTAGAGATTCGTAGACCAAGGTCAAAGCACAGAAGTCCACCGACAAGGTGTCCTTGGTGTCTCAGGTCCGAGGACCATCCACGCAACTGCGACAATAGAATCAAGCTGGTTGACAGTGATGTACAATACCATCTAGCGATTTAGTCGGATCAGTTCAGTGAACTCATTCTCCAATGAGCACCTACAGATTCACCTTAGTGTCTCCACACAAGTGACTGATGAGATCAGTCACCCTCATCATATGAGCAGGAGTAATCTGTACTAGTCTAACCAGATATCCGATGTCCTTCTCAGATATCCTCCGACTATGAACGATTAAGAATATGTGTGTTTAAGTGATCAGTCTCACTAGTATGATCTCATCATAATCTGATCACTATAGCACATATTCACGGACTTCATTATGAAACGATAATTAATGCGATTTACACATAATGAATATTATGCCATTATATTAATAAATGAACGAGATTTACATAGTCAGATTGGCTTATAGGCCACCTAAAACTAACATTCTGAGCATCAAAAACAGTTGACCTTTTCTTCTCTACCTATAAATGTGGCTACCTCTTCTTCCAGCCCCGAGATGACGCCCATATCCCATACCCAGTACTAGGGTGTGTGAGGCCCCTCACAACTGTCCTCTCCCTGTGATTGTTAAACCCACCGCCGCTCAGACTCAATCTGGTCTTGTTAATGCTGGTTCCCAGGTTCACTTTTCATGCTCTAACCTTCAGGTAACTGAGGTGGGATCCTCTGGGCAATTACCTCAGTTCAACTCTTGTATTGAATCAGGTTCGTGGTCTTCCGGGGATCAGCTATCTAAGTCAGTTGTGGAATTTACTGAAGGTTATGTTAAGAATATGGAAGCTAGGGATATGAGGCCTATCTCGCCCACTGCTCTCCTACTTGCTGCAGACGGCAATTCTGTCACTGACCCTCAGCCCATTTGCCTCCCCTCACTTCAATCTCCCTCGAAAAGAAAGATCACAATGCAGCAGAATTATCAGCAACTTTCGGTGGACAGTAAGCATGTGAAAGGTTGTCAGACTGTGCTTTCTGAGAATCCAGAGGACCTCTTCTCCATCACCAAAATAAATTATTCACCGAGTATTGCTATGTCTTCCCCGAACAAGAGCAGAACTAGGCATTTTAAAAGCAAAAAGGTGGGAAGCAACATACACATTGCAGATATCTCTGTGTCTAAACATCAGGTCGAGACGGCTAACCCTAAAGTGTCGCAAGCCCCCCAATGAGGTTAATCGCTTGGAACTGTCGTGGGGTTAGAGGGTCAGCGACAGTTCCCTTCATAAAGCAATTGACCCTGGCTATTAAGCCCGATATTATGTTCCTCTCGGAGACTAAGGCAAACTCTCAATTCAGTCTAAATTTTTTCAATAGCAGTAATATCCAAAATTTTCATGTTGTTCAAGCGCATGGTCTACCAGGTGGTTTGTGGTTGTGGTGGAACTCTTCTATTAATCTCATTGTAACTCATTCGAACCATAATTGTATCACGTTAGAAATAGTCGAGCCTAATGGCTTTCAGTGGGTCTTATTGGCTATCTATGCCCCTACTAAACAGTCTGAAAGAAGAATTTTCTGGGAGAGTATCTTTTCCTGCATTCGTAGTATAAGCTGCCCAATCTGCCTTTTGGGTGATCTGAATGAGATCAAGAGCCAGCAGGAGAAGTGTGGAGGGAATTATGTTACTTTCTCTCAAGTTAGACAGTTTCAGTCTTTCATTTGTAGGGCATGCCTCATCAATCTCTCTCATGAGGGGTTTGCTTATACTTGGACAAACAATAGAGCACACTCTTTTCATATTAGAGAAAGGCTGGATCGTGGCCTTGCTTATCCCAAGTGGGTCCTAAATTTCTTAAAAGCCAAAGTCTTACATCTGTCCAGGATTATGAGTGACCATCGTCCCATCCTTCTCAACACTGATCCAAATACTTGCAGGAAGCAGAGGCCTTTTAAATTTGAAAGTGCTTGGTCACTTAGAGAGAATTTTCATAGTGCCCTCAGTAGTATGTGGTCTATGACTCCTCCTCTGATCACAAGCTATCAATGCAAGATTTCTAGAATGCAGAAGTTGTTGAGGAAGTGGAAGCAAGAAAACTTTTCCAATGCCAAGCATAGACTAGATGAAATGTCTAAACAGTTAGACGTTATTGATAATGCCCCTATCAGTGATTCTAGCATTAAAATGGGTCAGGGAGTCAATAGGAAATATACACAGGCTATCATGGAGGAGAATGAATACTTGAAGCAGCGTGCGAAGATGCATTGGCAAAATGAATGTGAGAAAAACACCAGGTTCTTTCATTTAGCTATACTCTGTAGAAGAAACTTCAATCAGATTTTTGGCATTCAGTTACAATCCAAGGAATGGGTGAGTGATATGAATTATGTGAACAGATCTTTTGTTGATTATTTCAAGAACCTCTATCAGTCGAGAGCATCGAACAATTCCTTTAGTCTTTGGCGTCCTCCAGAACTTACTCAAAGACAAGTAACTACTCTCGAAAATGACCTCATTTATTGCATTCCCTCGGAGACTGAAATCAAGGCTGCTCCTTTCACTATGGCCCCCTGCAAAGCTCCTAGGCCTGATGGGGTTCCTCTTGTTTTCTTCCAGAAGAATTGGGACTTAGTTAAAGTGGAGGTGGTAAATATGATACAGGATATCTTCAGTTCTGCCACTATGCCTCATAATTTGAATCACACGAATATTGTCTTAATCCCCAAGACCAATCCACCGGCCTCGCCTTCGGACTTCAGACCCATTAGTTTGACAAATGTCAACTATAAGATTTGTGCTAAGATCCTAGCCTCTAGGATCAAACCTTTGCTTGGTCGGTTGGTTTCCTACAACCAATCTGCTTTTGTCCTAGGAAGATTACTTCTAGACAACATTCTCATCACACAGGAAATGGTCCACTCGATGAAGATCAAGAAAGGAAAAATTGGTATCTTTAGCATGAAAGTTGACATTGCAAAGGCTTTCGATACTCTTGAGTGGCAGTTTATTACAAATGTCTTGAAAAAATTTGGCTTTGCAGATTATGTGATCAAGATCCTAATGATGTGTGTTTCTACTGCCTCATTCTCCATAAACATCAATGAGCAAAATGTGGGACACATTGTTCCATCGAGGGGTATTAGACAAGGGTGCCCTCTATCCCCCTACCTGTATATTTTATGCTCCGAGATGTTAACCCAGCTCATCAATTCTCATGTTACTGAAGGTAGGCTCAGTGCCTTCAGACCGTGCAAAAATGCCCCATCCATTTCTCATCTACTATATGCAGATGATGTGGTTCTTTTTGGTAGAGCCTGTGAAGAAGATATTCAGACCTTTCTTGAGTGTTTCAACGTCTATGGTGCTTGGTCGGGCAATTTTTAAACAGATTTAAATCGGGGCTGGCTTTCAGTTCCAACACCCCCTCTGATATGTGCAGGAAACTTTCTGAGCATTTTCAGATTCCTATCACGTCAAGGGAACATAATTATCTTGGCGTCCCTTTCTAGCCTAGGCGGGGTAGAGTTGATCAATTTTCTTATCTGCTGGGCAAGCTATCTTCAAAGCTCAAGGCGTCTATGGCAGGTAAAGTCACTCTCATTAACTCAGTCCTGGCAGCCATCCCCTTGTTATGGCCATGGGTTTTCTCCCTAAGCAGACCTTTTCTAAACTGAATTCCATTCAATATTCCTTCCTATGGGGTGACAAAGTTGAACATAAGAAAATTCATCTTCGGAACTGGGGGGCTATTAAAAACCATCAATATCTTGGTGGGCTGGGTATTAGAGATCTGGAGACCATCAACAAAGCTTGTGTTATGAAGTTAGTCTGGAAATTCATTAATGAGCAAAATTCTGTTTGGGCCAAGTTAGTGAGAGCTAAATACCTGGCCTATCATTCATTCCTTTTGGGAAGTGTCAAATACCTCTGGTTCAACTCTCTGGATAGCTATGTTAAAAGTCAAACAGATTATGGACAATTTGTGTCGCAAGAGGATTAAGGAAGGTATGTATACAAACATTTGGGCTGATAATTGGATCCCAAATCATTTAGGCCGTCTCTTGGCATCCCCTCCCATGTGGGTGTTTCAATTAATTCGCCAAGGTCATTGGGATGTATCATTGATAAATTGTATATTCGCTGATTCTTTAGCCAAAGCTATTCTGGATATAGTCCTGCCCCAATCCAATACCAGTTCATTTGGCCACTCTCCGAAGATGGCAGCTTCTCCATTAAATCAGCCGACAGATATCTTTCGGACATTGCTCCAGTTCCTACTACTTCCAATCCCAACTCCGTTTGGAAGTGTGTGTGAGATTCTCATATGAAAAGAATTGTCCCACCTAAAGTACTCCACTTCATTTGGAAATGCCCTGCCTGTGAATGGTATCATTGCTACCAGAATTCCCTTTGTAAATAATGTGTCTTTCCTTCATATCTACTTCCCAAGACCCTCCAAGAGTCGAAGCTTTAGCGTTGTGGGAAGGAAGCATTGAAATATGCTCATCAGACAAAACTTAACTCTCTTATTACCATTGAAGGAGATGTTGAACTTATCATTATGGCTTGCTTGAAGCTGAGAGCTCCTCCTTGGCGAGTCATAATTGTCATATGCTGTTAGATAGGACCTTTTTAAACCTTAGATTTGTTCCTCATTCATGTACTTCTGCTACTCAGGCTATTGCTAGATTTGCAGTGTGTGCTCGGTCTGGGAGTACTTGGAGTTCCTCCAATCTACCCCCTTGGATGTAATTGCTATTAGCCACCGTCAATATATGTTTGACAAACATATCAAAGAGCCTATGCTTCGGCGGCATTGCACCTCCCTTGCGTATGGGAGGTCATGGATTTAAATCCCACCTCCAATGGTTGCATAAGAGGAGAAATTTGTACCAAAAATTTGTGAAAGTCTATACTGAATATTTTCCTTAGATGGTGAGACTTGTGTAAAAAGTATTTGTCCTTGTGATGGGACCTTCAAACTCGGAATGCTCACCAAAAGAAGATAGAGCGATCACAAAGATGTAAAAAAAACCTCTTATTTGGGAAAACATTATTTTAAAGTGCCGAATTATATGTTCTCTCCGTTAAGGAGGCTTGTAAATACTTCTAACCAAAATACATATATATAAAAAAAAGGACAATCACTTAAAAATCGTATAATCTAAAGATGAAAGAGGGATATTATGAGCAACACGTTATCATGGGTTAAGAGGTTTCGGGCCATCCATCTACTCTTAATCAAGTAGTTGAGAAGAAAAGAAAAGAAAAAAAGAGATTTGATTCTATAAGGTCGAGCTCACTGAATTATTTTTCAAAAAAAATTTACACTAACTAGTGTTGAATGGGAGTCAAAAGAGTGACGCGAGGGGAAGAGAATTTTGTTTCCTTTTCTTAAACAAAGGAAAGATGAAAAATTTAAAACAATAAACAAACATTAGCCACCTAATCACCCAAGGCCACTAATCGCTCTGGAGAACATTACCATGCCAACGTACTTTTCGCACGTAATCCTGCTGAGAGCGGGATTCTGCATGGACACACCTATGAGTTTTTTTTATTTTTTAAATCTTTGATCAAAATCTAATGGGTTTAATTTTCAAAGTACGATCTGGACAATCAATCCTAGCAATTTAATCGTATAAGTATATTAAATCAACATCTAAAAATATTAAAAGATTATCAAAAATAAAAAATTAGTCAGATTAATCTTTGGGATTAATTTCATCTCCTAAGATTTTAATTTTAACCTCCCAAATAATGACGCATTGGACGGTTATAGTTAAATTTTTTGATCCAAGAGTAAAAATTAAATCTTAAAGCGTCAAAATTAGCATAAATCAGGACATTTGAATATGTGTTACGATTTTTATTTTTTTAAGACGGAGAAGTGAGAGTTTGGAGGGGACTCACCTAACTTAGATGAGTTTGGAACTCATTATAGCTTGTCCTTTTATATATATATAGAGAGAGAGAAAGAGAGAGAGAGGAGTGCTACTGTCCAAATCGCACCTTCCGTGCGATCTGATGGCACGGTCTAATTCTCTATATTGAAAAAAAATAAAAGTCATCATAAATGTTTAAACATTCAACTCTTCCCTCACAATAAATTTCATCGTTTGAATAACATTTCACTTTTGGATCATATCTTAATTGATCATAGTCGTCCAATTTTGTGCAAGTAGGTTGGTGATCAATACTAAAATTTTGGGAGACAGAAATAACCTTCAAAGTAATCTAACTATTTTTTTATTTTTTGACTATTTTTTCATGATTGTTTGGAATCAAAATTTACATGTGTCCGATGGACGGCTAACATTGAGCTTCAAGATCTAAGCACGATCAAACGATGAAAATAAAGCCTCCAAGAAGAGAAACAATCCTAAAAGGGATAATTAAATATTTAAAAAATTATGATAAATTTTATTATTTTTTTCAACATGAACATGGAAGTCAAAACAGTACGTGCGATAGCGATTCGCATAAAGAGAGAGAAAACAAGAATTTTGTTTTAGTAATTCTTCATAGAGAGACAAAGAGATTCATTCTCATGCTGCCACGTATCATAGTTTTAGTTTTAGCGAAAAATAAAAATTCTATTTTAATATATATATATATAGGGGACCGACTATAATTAGCTCTCGGACTTATCTAACTTAGATGAATCCCTCTCCGAAGCTCTTGCTTCTCCATCTTAAAAAAATAAATAAATAATATTAAAAAATTATATTCAAATACCCCTATCTATGTTGGTCTCGACTCTTTAAGATTCAATTTTCACTATTAGATCGAAAAACTTAACCGTAGTTATATATCTAATCAAATGCGTCATTATTTGAAAATCAAAACTAAAATCCTAAGGATGAGGTCAACCTTATGGATTAATCTGACGATTTTTTTATTTTTTGAATATTTTTCAACCCTTTTAGATGTTGATTTTTGATACCTACTTGATCGGATGACTAGGATTGATCATCAAAATCGGGCAGTAAAAATTAAAGTCCCAAATATAACATTCCCTGAGGCGCATCTAATTTAGATGCTTCCCCCTCTCTCAAAAATATCATATTATAATTTAGAATGTCTCTCTTAAGATTTAATTTTTACCATTAGATCGAAAAACTTAACCGTAGCCATCCAATCAAATTGGTCATCGTTTGAAGATCAAAATTAAAATCTCAAGAGATGGAATCAACCTTAAGAGTTAATATGAAGAAAAAAAAATTGACTATTTTTTATATTTATCCGATCAGAAGACTCCGATTAATTTTTAAGATCGGACAGCGAAAATTAAAATCCCAAACATAGAGATTAATCCTAAGAACCCTATTTGAATATTTGAAAATTTGTTAAAAAAATTTATTTTTACTATAATGAGGGTGGGGTTTCTAGAGGACCATGTTTAACTTAGACGCGCTTCAAAGCACGTTGAATCCCTCTCTATAATAGAGAGAGAGAGAGAGAGGAAAGTTTCATGTTACTCCTTTGTTAACCAACGGATCACATAAATACGCATCCAATGGTTAATGAGGATTTGTGTTGCAGTGCCTTAGATTCATGCGTCCATAGAGTGACACTAGGGGAAAGAAATTCTTTTCATTTTTTTTAACAAAGGAAAGAAGAAAAGTTAAAAGAAAATAAACAAACACTAGCCATCTGATCAGCGAAGTCCACTGACCAGACGGCCAAATCGGCACTGGTCTGGTGAACCCACCTGGACCAGCATGCCTTGTGTGTCGAATCTTCTCCGGATTCTGTGTGGGACCATATTGTAAAGTTTTTAAACCTCGATCAAAACCTAATCGTTGAAAAAAGAAGGTAAGCAGGAAGTTTTCTATAACGTGGTTTTAGCAATTTTTTCCATATAGTATGACACATTTTCTATCACCATGAGATTGAAAATTTTCTTGTCACCAGTTTTTGGACCATCAGATCTCATTGTAGGTAATCTTAAGTTTAAAAAACTATGAATTAAGTTAGCCTCTCTATATGTTGCAGTGCCGAAGGTGCCCAAAATTCACCGAGGGCTAATGATCCGAATTAGGGGCATTCACTATTTGGTTCAAACTGAAAAATCAAACCGACCTACTCATTCGGTTGGGTTTGATTTGGTTTGAAGTTTTAAAAATTTTAGTTTGAGTTGAAATCAAACCGAACAAGAAAATTTGATTTAGTTTGATTTTTACTCTTCACAAATCAAACCAAATCGAATAAACCGAATTATTTGCAAGGGCATAAATTTAATGTAAATATTTAGTAGTTGTTGTATGTATTAAATTAAAATCACTGAAAATTATGAAGTATAATGGGTACTATGATCTTTTCTATTTAAATTAAGAACATCTTCCTCCATTCATATGTAAAGTGTAATATAAATTTTTATTTTAAATTAAAGGATAAAAAGTAATATAACCCTTTATTAAATAATTTAATTTCCTTCATCATTATATCTTAAATCATCTATTAAAAGTTAATCAAAATAACTAAATAATATATTTATTCTTTGTTTATAAAAATTATTCACTTATTATATAAATTGTTAAATTATTGAAGACTTATTTGAAAGATAAGGTCTCATTATGACGGCTAAAATCAAAACGAACAGAGCTAAACCTTCGATTTGGTTTGATTTGATTTCAAAAGTATTTGATTTGATTTGGTTTCAAAAGTGTTTGATTTGATTTGATTTGGATTCTCTAAAATTTCTCTAAAACCAAATCAAATTAAATCATGAACACCCCTAGTCCGAATGGCCCGGATTCATGTTGTGCCATTAGATTAAATAAATGACTCAATTCTTAAGGTTTCCTCCTGCACAAAGTAGTTTCCTCTTTGGCAGTCGTTTAGTCCAAGATCAGATGGCTCTTACAAACAGTCAAAATACAGTAAATGGGCTAGTCATATATGATAGCATATGTGGCCATATATAATAACATATAGATCAAGATTTTCTTTGAAGGATATTATAATTAATTCATTAAAAAATCACCAAAATTACCTCGATTGAAAATATTTTCATATCCATACTTTTTTTTTTGTCTGCTCTAGCCTCTTATGTGACTTTGTTTGCAAAATAACTTAAACCAGAATAAGATTCTGGAGATTTCTTAAACCAGAATAAGAAGTATTTTGATTTGGTAAATTATTGGTATTCCACCCAAAATAAGGAGAATTACACTGCGTTATTCCAAGTGATTTAGTAGGAATAAGTGGAATAATGAGTGAAATAAAAAGTAAAATTGAGAGAATTTGGGGATTAGATATTCCAGGTAGAATTTAGAGAGTTTGGAGAATTGGAGGAATTAAGCATACCCTAAATCGGCCTATTCCACAAACAAAGTGAGTATTAATGTCTCACCAACCACACATGAGGTGGTCTTTTTGCTTACATTACATACTACCGAGGCCACACCAATTATAGTGTATGTATATTACACTTTGAAATACATATTTTTATTCCATTTATATTGCATATTCAATATTTTCTCTTTAACTTGCACATTTTCGTTATACTTACGTTAAACACTTTTCATTTATATTGTATATATTTACTATTTATATTATGCATGTTTCCTCTATATTGAATATTTTAATTCTATCTGTACATTTTGATTTTAATTCTCTTTTCGTTTTCTCTGGATACTAGCACCTCTTTCCTCCTCATGGAATTCCACCTTGTCCATTCCTTCAACTTTCATTTGCTTCCCATCGTTGTGTGCTTCTCTGCTGTTTTTATTCTTGGCCATCCTGTTTTTTTTGGGTTGTAAGCCAAACAGCCAAAGACAATGAGTATTTACAGGATGATTGGAGGTCCGCAAAGTAGGATTGTCAACAAAAATCCGATTATTCAATTTTTCGACTCATTGCCGAAAAAAAATATCTATTTTTGATAAAAAAAATATCTATCTGATAATTATCAGAATCGAAAAAGAATATTTCTGATAAGTATCGAAATCGGAAATGGAAGCACATGTTTTCGTATCCGTTTTATGATTTCTAATTTTGAATATTATTAAATTTATTATTAATAATAAATATTAATTTTTAGATCATTTTTAATCTAACAGTTGAGGAGAGGAACTTTTGTAAGAAGTGAGAATCATAATAAGTTTTAAATAAATTAATTAAAAAATTAATATTTTTTATAATTATCAAAAATAATATCCGGTTCTTATATCGGAATCGGGAACGAAAAATGCACTTTCCGATCTTATCGAAAATGAAAACAGAAAATGCAATTTTCGATTTTAACGGAATCGGAAATGAAACTAGGTTATTCTTATCGGAATCGAAAAATAGAAACACCTTCCGTTTCCGTATCTTAACCGTTTACAGTCCTACCGCAAAGTAATGTCCAAAAACTGGCAACAAACAAGCCACCCAAAGGTAGAAACCCCAGAGCCCTGCACCTTCTGTGCTTGAACAACCCCATCCTCCACACCACCACCTCCAATCCTCTAAGTGTAGGTTTAGATTGGACTCAATCAGAGTGTGCAGAGAGAAAAGTTTTTTAAAAAACCCCCACATGCAGTGCTTTTCTCATTTCCGATGAAGGATATTTTTTAAGAACTCCTCTCCCCTTCTCTCACTTATGACTCTCATTTAACTTTGCACTTACTCTTAAAGAGTAATCCTCTAAGTGTAGCATGTTCAATCACATCACACAACAACTCACTGCTGTTGGATTATGTGACCAACTCGGCCGGCTCGGAGAGTTAACATGACCGCTCTTATAATATTTCGTTTGACAAATATATAATTTGATTGACAAATATAATTTTCGATTGACAAATATAATTTTCAATTGACAAATCTAGATTTCAGAATGAAAGACTTATTTTGATTAATACTACACTGTATTTGTCAATCTAGAATATGTATTTGTCAATTAAAAATTATATTTGTCAAACGAAATATGTATTTGTTCAAGTAAAATATTATGAGAATGATCATATCAGTTCGTCTAACTGACCGAGTTAGTCATGTGATCCAACTGCGACAGTTGTGCAGTGTGACTAGATATACTATATAACTTGATTGTGAGCAAGTATTGCGCTTCTTAACTCCCTTTGACGATGTCAACACCATTAACGCCTCAAAAAAACTCTCAATTTTGACCCCTGCTTATCCTTGTGCCCGTGGCCCCCTCGACACTGAACCCTCTTAGCGCATTATACCTTCTGGTTTAAAAATAATATGCATGAGAAGAATGAAACCTTTAGAATGCCAAAAGATAACATAAGTTCTTATCCTATTATCAAGAAAAAATTGTTTATATTTTAAAAAATGAGAAAAAAAATATAACCTAAAAAAGTGTAACATGAATAATAAAAACATGCAATCCAAGGAAAAGATATGTGGCATAAATATAATGAAAATACATTTTGAAAAATATATATAACAAATATATATTATACCAGTGTAATATTAACTGCATGGGATGGAAAAGAATATATATATATATATATATATATATATATATATATATATATATAGTCTAAGATGAATAAGAAAAGTATATATTTAAAAATATCTCTAATTAAAGACTTTGGCAACTATTTAATAAATAAATAATAGTTTTAAGAGTCTGAAAATAAAAAAATATATAAATTTAAAATATTTGTAATTCAAGCATTTAATAAATAATAATATTATTACATAAATTTGATATATATATATGGAGACGAATCAAATAAGTCCTAGGGCTTATCTCTTCCTCGAAATCCTCTTCTTCTTATGTTTAAAAAATAATAAAAATTATTAATAATTTTTTAAGTATTCAAACAAGCCCCTTAGGATTATTCTCATCCTTAGAGCTTTAATTTTTACTATCCGATCTTAGAAAATCCATCGGAGCCATCCGAACCTTTGGGATTGTTCTCATCTCTTAATATTTTAGTTTTGATCTCTAATAAAAGACGCGCTTGATTGGACAGCTACAATTAAATTTTTAATCCGAAGTGAAATTATATTCCAATGGGTACAAATTAACCTAAAGGAGAGTATTTGAATATTTTAAATTTTTTGATAATTTGTATTTAATTTTAGAGAGAGAGAGAAAGAAAGAGAGCCATTATTAAACAAATTCGATATATATATATATATATGACAATAAACATACCTGATTAAAATCAAATAATTTATTAAAACGATGGAAAGCAACAGCACTGCAAGGAAACCTACCCACCTCAAAACCGGAGGGACACAAGTGTCGGGATCGAGCATTGATCAACTGATTCGTCACACTTAAACAGTATCACACTTTTAAATACTGGAATTGAAACTGTCCAATACAAGATCCAATATTTTCACTTCAAGAATTCCAAATTTAAACCATGTTGTTGATGCTTTTTTGGGATTTTTAAGCATCAATCCCTATAAACATAATGAATTCAAAATAAATATATATATATCTTATGTATTTTGATGTAAGTCCCTATAAACTTAATTTAGTAATAAATCATTTCAATTAAGAATCATTTAAAAGGAACAAATATTTATAGATATTCTTCAAACCAAGGTTAAAATGGACAAAAATATTTGAAATGACTCTGAAAAATAAAAAATCAAACTCTAATGTACAATAAAAAAACAATTTTATTCAATCAAGCCTAATAATATTTTTTATTTTTTAAAATCATTCAATCGGAGATTAGGTTATATGACCACGTGGGCCATATTTGAGACGGCCTAAAATTCTTAATTTTTTTTTAATTTTAGCTACACTCACAGCCAAGGCAACACCAAATGTCGATGCAACAAGTAAAATTCAAAATTTAAACATAAATATACATGACTTTTTCAGAGTAAGTTAAACTAAATTCATATTTAATTATAATAGAGTTAAGAAAAACGGATGGAAACAAACGGCAAGCATTAAGAGATGTATTTCAAATTCACTATATTTGTAAAGATCGATATCCAAAAAAAAACTTTTTTAACTGTTTAAAAGCTGCCATCTAATGATTAAAAAAAGGTGTACATAATGTTAGCTGTGTACACAATAAACCAAACAGGAGGAAATGAACCAATCGAAGGAACGGGGGCCATGAATCCGCTGCCAGCCAGGACCCAATTCATACAACAAAACAATCGGCAAGACAACCGTGAACGGAGATTAAGTTGGCCAACAACCAAATCTTTAATGAATATCATGCAGCAGAGGAATACGATTTTATTTTGTCAAATGATATGAAAGAAATGCAACATTTTAACAACATTCTATTCTAAAGTTAATAGATTACAGGACTTATGATGACTCGATCTTCAATGGAAGTCTATGAAAAGAGAAGATTCTCTTCTTTTAAATAATACATATAACCACCCAATAGTTAATACACAGAAGGATAATGGATACAGGATGATGAAGAATACACACAAGGGGGGTTAAGCTAGAAGCTAAGTTAGCTTCCACTTTAGGTAGCTTCCACCTAAACTATGAAAATTATGGGCAAGAGTTGTTCTGATGAATCTCTAACAGCCCAATTATTCCCCAACAAACTCATTTTTTTCTCCAATCTAGGTAAGTCCCACTCTGGAACTTGAATCAGAAGCCAAAATAAAACATAAATGGCTTCCAAGCGTCATCATCCCATCTCCCCCACGCCTAAAATAATACCCGGGCTGATCACGGAAACACGAAAGTGATTCCATGCAGGATTTTGCACCAGACATGCCCGAAGCTCCAACGTTAAAGGAAGAAAAAGCAAACTTGGCCACTTAGAACGGCCAAAGGTCACCCCAAAACGACTTCCGTGCCTGATGATGCAGTGTGGGATTCTTGCTCTGAGTGACTACGACACGCTCAAAGATGCCCTCTGAGCCATCGCGGTTAGCAGATCGGCACACATCCATCGACACCTGCCTACCCCTATGTACTGGTGAGAATATAATTCGGCCCCATCCACCACCTAGATCTGCACGGCCTGTGTTTTCCTCTTCTATATCTTCCTCACCGGCAGTCTCTGTTTCTTCAAGATCAGAGGCATACAAAGCTCCCTCCTCGGCATCTGGAATGAACTCATCAACTTCAGAACTGGATCTGTCATCTGAGATAGAGGGAAAACATCAGTTCCACATGCAAGAACATATGACGAGGTACAAATTAACTGGAAGGCACATTGGTAAAAAGCTCAAACTGTATTTCCACTTTCATGAAAGCCAGAAACAAGGAGTGCTTAAAGCATGGCAGGTTTATTGCGCTTCTGATCATGGGTAATGCAAGTGAGATTCTTAATCCTAGAAAATGAAACCTGCAGTTTATATGCTAATGCTGACATCATATGGGGATGGAAGTAGAATGAGGAAGTGAGTAAGACCCTACCATAATCAACAATGAGATCTTCGGGATTTCGTTTGGCACGCTGTTCCTTGAGCGTTTCAAATTCCATACCATCAAGCGGCCATGTTCCTCTGATCAAATAGGCTACAGATATCAGTTGCTCATGTCAGTAAGTAAGAACCATAATAAATTAAAGATGGGAGTTTCTGAACAAGTGACCATATTCCTCTGATCAAATTAAAATTGGAACTTATTTGCCTAGGGCCATAAATGGATACTGATAACTTGATTTTCTGATCCTTTTTTTTACTCAATAATTTGGACATGGAAATGCAACCTTATTTAAAAACTATTTCCAACATTTAATTAGAATTGGAATCTGGTGTTCCAACAAAATATCAGAATCAGAGATGAAAAGATGTGTATTCATGTACATAATTCTGATAGCCTCCCAATATTGTATTTATATATTTGTTACATTAAAAACATAATATACATACATTTGTTACAATAGAAACCTAATATATATGATATATATATTTAAAGTCATGCTCCCATGTGAGAGGAAATGAGTTGAAACCGTGAAAGAGGGCCAGTGCTCCCAGAAGGAGGCATGATTGGGGCCAGTTGTTTAATCAGATGGTGATCGATCACTGCCCTACCACCTTGTTTATTTTTAAGATTCCAAATTCAAGTATATTTTCAATTATCTTTTTTTATTAGAATGAACATTAAAAAGAAAGAAGAACAAAAAAAAATCATTTCTGACTCCACCAACCCATTTATAAATCTATCTTTATCCAGTGTACAAAGAAGTCAAAGAGACCCGTCTTTATCCAGTGTACAAGGGGAGGAGTATTACAGACTGATTTCCTCATCTACATATTCAACCAAGATACCAAAAATAATGCCCTTTGCTTTTGGGGGTGTTAGTGAGATGAGTATTTAATTCCCTAGGGGTTGGAAATTAAATTTCGAAGTTAGTGAACCATATAAGCTTATCCGGGAAACATATCCCCTGTGGAAATACAATTCATGTTTAAACCCAATTCAAAGAACGGAACCCTGATATTGAATTCACAACCTAGAGTGGTCCCAATCAAATTCCCAGTTTCCACTCATTAATCCTCCGTCCTGTAGAACACTTTGCTACTGCAGGAATCCTCACTCAGTCCGGATTCTTGCTAGGACTTCTTCTTGGTCCCCTTCTATATCTAGTTCCCCATCACAAAACCTGCACGTGAAGTTGCAGTTTCTGATCTGGTTCCACAAATATACTGCAGTTTTGATTTATTTTCTCCTTTTCTTTCCTGGTTAGCAGTTCTGCGGTAGCCCTTTAACACCCGGCTCTACAACAGCTCTGCAGGGGACTAGTTCTTGTAGAAGGCGATGACAGCAAATGGATAAGTTCTCATTAACTCACTAACCCGCGAATTTAAATCCTTACCTACACCCATTTAAGTCATTAAGTCAAGAATTCAATTCTCATCTAAAACAGGGTAAAACACAGTGAAATACTTTTACAGGTGGAAATACAATTCACCGATCAAAATCAATTACACGTTTCACTAACCCGGCCTTATTGTTTCTTAAGATGGAAAATCCATTCTTGCCTAGGATCAGCAATTTCGGGTCTGGATAGGGATAACGGAATCAGTACCTAATTCAAACTCCACCAATCTAGATCCAAATTGATTTCTGCATCCAATGATTTTGGGATCGAAATGCAACAGGACTGCGATATCAACATAATTATACCTTTATATAGTTCAAAAAACAAAAACAAAAAAAATGAGGTATTTCACTTTGAGAAGCCAAGAGTAACCCAAGCCAACCATTGTTTTTAATATTGATGGTTAACATGCCTAGCAAATGTGATAACGTGAATGTGTAATTGTGTATGCATTCAGTACTAGATAAGATATGCAAATAATTTTGAAATGGACCCTACCTTGGCCTTTCCCCTCGTCTTAAAGCAACATAGCAAAACTTCTCATCCTCAAAACCCCGTAATGATGCACCCTTGGATCGCTACAGAATATGCAAAGAATGTCAAAAGATAACAATGATGTCAGAGGAACAAGTGAATGAATGCTATCTAAGAAAAACTAGGCTTTTCAGCTTTGCCAATTCTGCAAAGGTCGAGCACATTTGCAAAAACCAGGATTATTATTTATTTATTTTTTGAAGAAAGGGTGGTTTGTACCACCAATTTTGTTAAAGAAAGAGAGGTAGTACAGTCGAAATGTCAGGAGAGATTCACAACAAATGGAAATAGAAGCCAAAAATAAATAAGTCACTTAACACCAACCTCCTTTTTCCAATACTCACGAGAAACCCCTAAAATATACCTACACCGATTAAAAAGCAAATTGACAGCTTTAAGAAAAATGTTTTCACATAAATGTTACTTCCCTAGAAAATATCCTTTCCCTCCATATGCTCCGGCAGATACAGGGATGGCAGTACCGGTACAGGTACCCGTATCGGTGGGTACCGGTACTGGTACGTACCGGCCGGTACCGGCCCAGTATCGGCTGATACCCTTTACCTGTATCGGGTACCGGTACCGGCCGATACCGGTACGTACCGGTATCGGCCGGTACTGCCATCCATGGGCAGATAGCATGTGGAATAATGCTAATAATGACTTCTCTGACATTTACGAAGCTGGTTCTTCAATCTTTGTATTTGAGTCCACATATATTGAACATTGTGGAAGTTTGTTGAGAAAGAGAATAAACGGCCAAGACTTTCCAAACTTCTGAACTCACGGGAAAACACATCATCAAATGATCAACATTTTCCTCGGACCGGTAGAAATAACAAATAGTAACACCATCCATATTCCATTTTTGGCAATATATTTTTGTCACAATTCTCTTCTCAAAAACGAGCCACATGAAAGCCTTTACCTTTAAAGGAGATTTAACCATCCAAACTTCATTATATTTAGGGTCTGAAGGGCGGTTAGTATCCATCAAAGAATACTATGATTTCATCGTGAGCACACCATTATTAGCTCCACAGACAACATTATCTCTGCCTTCAAAATCAATTTTGACAGGACTCAGAAGGTCATCCTAGTTGAATATTTCAGAAAATGACTCCCCTTGAATCTGATAGCATTGCTTTACTACGCGCCACTCATCAATGAGAATTCTATAGATGCTTCAGAATCAATCCTTCAAAATTCAAATAGTATGTTGACCATTACCAATCTTCATTCTGACCCATTTCTCTGATAGTCTGCCACTCTTGAGGATTCCTTTCTATATAGGTGGCAACCTTGTACAATTCTGTGTTTCCAGATAAAACCTGTGATGATTATGAAAATGTTTATGAAGAATAACATTCTTCCGTTAAGACTCCACACAGTAACTCCGATAACCATTTACCAAGCAAAGCCAAATTCATCAAATGAAGATTCTCATCTCCTAACCTCCCTTCTTAGATGGTCTTCATACCAATTCCCATTTCATAAGGGAGATACCCTTATTTTCCTCTCCCTTTTTCCCAAAGAGATCTGCGCCTAATTTTGTCCAATTTATGATAACATTTTTAGGCATCACAAAAATAGCCATAAAAGTGATTAATGGTAGACACGACTGAATTCAACAAAGTAATTTTGCCACCCAACGATAAATCCACCCAGTCTGTCTTTTCTGCATTTTGTGAATCGGTACTTCCCAATCAGATATCCTCAAAACTCCTATGATGCGATGGAAATGCCAGGTACATAATAGGAAGATGATCAACTTTACATCCTAAGAAATTAGCACATGCACCAATCATGTTAACATCCATATGAAGATCCACCAATGAACTCTTGTCAAAAATAATTTTCAATCTTGGATAAGCCTCAAAGCTGCGAAAGATAAACACTAAAATTCCCAAGCGTTCAATGTCACCCTTTATAAACAATAATGTGTCATCTGGATATTGCAAATGAGATGTTGCAATTGGTAATTTGCAAACCTCAATACCTTGAATCCATCCCATATTCTCTGCCTTCAAATCATTCTACTTAACATATTTGCCACCAAAACATATAATAAAGGAGATAAAGGATCGCCTTGCCTCAATCCTCAAGATGGAAAACAACCAAAATTGTTGCCATTAAAAAACACACTAGGCTTCTCATTTTGTCAGCTAAGACCAATCAAAAAGTCTAACTAATATATGTATTTCTAGTTTTAGAGATCTCATCAAAGAATAGTGAGCTTTCCAAGTGTTGCCAATCCAAGGAATACAAGTACTCGTTCCCAGGCAAGTGACTGACATTTTTGCCAATAGACGTGGCAAAAGAGCCAATCTGGTAACCAAAATAAGATGTGAAAGATAGGATTTCTTTCTCCCCTTCATCTCCTGGTATTAATTCTTCCCACTCAAATGGTTACCCTTGTTCCTGCTATATACACAGGACCATGTCCGCACAATATACTGCACATCAATTCTCCAAACAGAGAACAGCAAACCATGCCATAAATATGATACAATGCGCATGAGGACTAAGCAGAAAATGATCTATTCCTGAGGAAGATATTGTCGTTTCAGAATGGAAACATGTTAAACAAGTGTAGAGCATTCCTCATAGAAAGACAAGGCAACAAGGTTTCATTTCCAGAAGTGATCAATTGCTTGGAAGCATCTTGGTAAAACCATTAGAGAGGAGACATGCTATAAAGGTCAAACCATCCAGACATACATGACATGGTGGCCACTGAAAAGATACTGATGGCAGCCAGTGGGGCAGTGGCACGGTGGCAGCCGGTGAGGCAGTGGCAGATGTGGTTGATTGGGTGCAGTGGATGGTGTCTGGTGGGGAGATCTGCCAGGAATTTAGGGGCTGAAGGTGTCATCCAGTGGGGATATCTGCCAAAGATCAAGGACGCCATCCATGACCAGGATGGCAGCTCCCTTGTGAAAGACAGATGGATGCAGGTAACTAAAAAAGGGAGGTCAAGAGGGAGGGACTTGGGAGCTCACCAGTAGAGGGGGGAGATGCCATATCCTATTGGTGACTGCAGGGTGTCACTGCAATGAGAAGTCACCTGGGTGCCGCCAGTCGTCAATCGCTGATATGCAATGCCTGAAGTGCCAAAGCAGGATGTGGAGATGGGAGATACAACTGCCAGTTGGGTTAGGGTTCAGTTTGAAAGACCCTTTGATATAGACCTTAAGGTTTTAGGCCGAGCCATGGTTCGCAGGATCGAGCAATACTGATACATATGGTACGTATACTGATATCGATCCAGGGGGTACCCCGACAACAAACCTAAAAAATTTAAAAAAAATTGGCCGTTTCGGCCCGTATCGGTCTGGTAGACACCCAAAACTGGGCAGTACCGACCGGTACCGCATGATTTTTTAAAGGGTTCACTCCCTCTCAGATCTGTGAGAGGTTGAGAGCAGGAAGGAGACGGGGGAGCTTGAGGGGGAGCCTGCCGCCGCCGTTGCTACGCCACCACTGCCTCCAAGGAACTTTTGAGTAGAAGAAAAAGAAGAAAAATAAAATTTTCTAAGGTATAATATTTTTTATTTTTTATTTATTAAGAACTTGTTTGATTGGGCATCCTTCTCTTCTAAAAATGGACAAAATCTCCAGATTTGACCAATTTGGGGATGTTATCTAATCGCTTTAATTAAACATCAACAGAACTGTAATTAAACTTCATTACATACATTAGAGTAGGAGCAAGTTGCCAATGTATCAAATGTGTTAATTAGACAATATCCCCAAATTTGACCCTAATTAGCAATTAAAAATTAGGACTTTTATCTAATTACGTTAATTAAACATCAATTAAAGCTTAATTAAGTTTCATTGCATACATTAGAGTAGAAGCATGCTCTCAATTGTATCAATTGTGGGTTAATTAGATAATCTCTAAATTTAACCCTAATTAGTAGTTAAAAATTGATCCTTTTATCCAATTGCCTTAATTAAATATCAATTGAAGCTCTATTAAGCTTCATACGACTTTATTAATGAGCTTACATCTCTTTGTCTTTTTGACTTTATTATTATAGGATCATAACTGGATGTCAATCTTGTGAGGGATAGAATACACAGGATCTAGGGTGCCGCCCACATCATCTTAATTGATGCTGCGATAAGAAGCGTGAAATGCAAATATATGGCAAAGAGATGGGCGGTGGAGTAACTAGAGGAAAGGAACATTTGGGGAAGATCAAGGGGCAGGTCATGAAATGTATTATCTGTCCCCGACCAATGGCTAATCAAATGCAAGAATTGTTGCTCGGACGAAAAATTCAGAAAGAACAAAAGATTAAACAAGAGGCTAAACTCCGTGAGGTGATTTCAGGCAGAGGAAGTAGAAAAAACAGAGGGTTGTACACCTCAGGGTGTAACATTTCTATACGTGAGAGGGTTAAGCAGATTGTTGATAAGTCTATTGACGAGGACACTGAAGATTCAGACCCAGAGCTGAGTGTAACTAAAAGAGAGTTTCCTAGCCTAAGTAAAAGATGAGGCTCGACGAAAAGGTGCTGAAACATCAGGAACAACAGGTGCTAGACCATCAGGAACAGGGACTTACTCTAATACAACTTGACGCACAGGTGCAAGGTATGATCCACAAAAACTAGGTCCAATGGACAATTATATGTTCAGACAACATAGCTCTACACAACCAAAAATTAAGCAACGATTGAGAAGAGTGAAACAAATCAGCTAAAGCAATAGGACATGCATTTAAAATATTTGTAAATGATTTTTGCATATATGTATTCCCTCACATACGGCTGAATCATAGCAGACTATAGCCCTAGATTAAAGGCCCGCACATGTTAAAGACACAAGTGGATGTAGTCTTGGTGGAGAGTGTTGAGCTTCAATAGAGAGTTAAAAGTTTTAAATTGTCTTGAGGGAGAGAGGATGCATACTTATGTGTGATGGCTAAACTGGTACCACGAAAAAGTCTAGGATTAACTTTTTGATTTATTATACTGAAGGCACAATTTTTATAAACTCTATTGATGCATCATACTATGCAAAAAATGTGATTATTTAGTTTGATAGATTAGATGGTACAAGAAATTGGAAAAAAAAGTATTGTCTAAGTAGTCACTGATAATGAAACAAAGTTATAATAGGCCACCATCATTCTTAAAAAACACATCAACACTTGAGAGAAGTAATGATACCGCTAGAGAGGACCCTACAATTGATGAGATGAAGCATATTTATACACAAATGGCTAAGTGAACATGCATAAGAAAAGGAACGCAATCAACAAGAATCATAGCAAAAGAAAGAAAGCAAAGCTAAAAGGAAGTTAATTGGTTATGATGATAATGATGACGACGACAATGACATAACCTCTTAGTGATGATGCTAGACCAACTGCATGTACTAATACTAGTGGTGGAGTCTATGCACCTAGTTTCTCCTTACACATTAAAACTAGTAGAGGATAGAGTCAATGAGGACAGAGTCAAGGAGGTTATGCTGAACAAAGTCAACATGGACAATAATCAAGTTATAGAGGTGGCCAATAATAAGCAAGTATATATGGTTAGGGATCTCAAGCAAATTATGAAGGTTTCCAGTTTCATCCTGCCAGCAGTAGCTGTAGGTCAACATCTTCTTCTTATCCTCAGGTGCTTCTTCTCATCTTGATTCTAGATTTAATCAAGTCAGCAAGCTTATATTCTAAAAGGGATCTAGAGAGGAATGCATGACTTGGCTACATCCTTATTTGATTATTTGGTGAATATAGGAAATACATGCAGCCTTCTTATGGATTTTAGCAGCAGCAACCGAAGGATAAATCAGAAGATTCTACATCCTATCATCTATATTAGTGTACTCCCTTCTGTTTCTTATAGGTAAGGATCATCTTATTTTACTATTGTTTATTATTTATTAATGTTTATTATGCCGGTAGATCATTTTCATGTTTAATATGTAGCAAATAATCATTTTATATGCATTATGCATGCATAATGCATAAGAACATAAGAGCAATTATACCTCTTGTAGTCGAGGATGGCAGTACCGGTACCGGTACCGGTATCGGTGGGTACCGGTATACTGGTACGTACCGGCCGGTACTGCCAACCATGCTTGTAGTTAATAAACCTTTTTTGATACTCGAGGCGTGTGGAATTATTTTCTCAATTTTATTTATTTTCTTATTTTTTCTTAGTCATTTCTGATTTTTTAGAATTTTCTTAAGTTTTAAACTTGTAATGGCTGCTATCGGTACAATCCTGGTACGTACAAATATTGGTACCCACCAATACCAGTACTGATACCGGTACTACCATCCATGGGCAAAAGCTAGGTTGCCCAACCCCTTAAACCAACTCAACCTGACCTGGCTTGCCCAATGTTGCAGCACTAGTTGACATAATCATGGCAGGCAAGATGGGTCTGAACTAGAGAAGTTCTATGTTAGAACTGAGATCCATATTTCAGGAAAGGAACTATCACATTTTCAGGGGTAGTGAAGTAGGAGGCAGAAGGGACTGTTGGAATCCATTAGGTGGATGGGGTTAAACTTGTCATCTTCATGTTTCTTGGCAACACATTACTCGTTAAATGTCAATGGATGTGCTGAAATTTCTAATGTGTAAATCCAGATAGTCCATCCCTTATAAGAGGGCCAATTAGGAGGTTAAAGTGTATTCGGTCATTGTGAATGTGCATTGATGGGTAAAGAGTTTAATCTTGTGGTGCAAGCAGATAGGAGAAGGGAGATCCACGAGAATGTCGCACATAACATTAAGGGAGGTGGGATGAAGTTGATCCAATCTGAAGGGGGAAAAAATAGTTGGATGAATTTTTATGCAACTGCTACAATATTTATGATGTTGCGTCACATTAAGTTGTGAGCTATGAGGAAAGAACATGCAGATCTATTGTGGTAGAGATAAGGATGTTGAGATGGATGTATGGAAAGACAGAAGGTTAAGATTCAGAAAAAAAGTACATGTGAGAACTCGTAACTTACCAAGTAATAATCTAGGAAAAATAGGCTTCGATGGTCTGGGCACGTGCAAGTGCAACCGAGTTTGACAATAATTAGAGGGTCACCAAAGTGTTATGGTTCAACAAGGCAAGAGAGGGCTCAAGTAAGGCCCATAAAGTTTTTTTTTTTTAAATGTGGATGGTACCACTTGTATTCTAAAAGTGAAAAGGGAACATGCACAAAAAGATAGGGGACAACAACAAAAGTCTCCCTATACAAAACACCAAGAACGTGTGGAACTCCAGACTCCCTCCCCAAGAAGACAAAAAAGGGAAGAGTTACATTCTTCTACATTGCAAGAAACTTGAGCCTACTCTTTAACCCTCAAACAAACAATAGAAAAAACCCTATTTGGGGAATTACCCTCCTAAAAATTCTATTGTTGCATTCGTTACACAAGGGACCAAATGATAGCATGCAGGATCAGCCACCACAGTGTTTGGTCCTCCTTATAGTGTCAATCCCTCTTCCACGACAGAAGGAGTTCTCGTACAGACTCCCAATGCCTGGTCTGGAACTGTAACTGATCACGTAACAGCTGCCATACATCCTCAGAGAAGTAGCAGGAAATGAAAATGTGATCTGCAGTCACCTCTTCTACCCACATAGACAACATTGGGTATTCAAATCTTGTACGTAGTGACCAATCCTGTCGCAAGTTAGGAGCCTATAAAGAGAGGCCCAGAAGGAGATGGTTTAGTATACTAAGAAACAACAACATTGACACTTGGTAAGCCAAAGTTGCAGTACAAGATTCATGTAACCAACCCTAGGTTATGGGAAACCATGAGGCAGGAATTCACACTCTAAGATGTGCACAAGTGCATCCCTCATTGCTAGGGAACAAATCATCCTTATTGAAGGTAGGTGGGTCATCTAAAGGGTTGACAATGGAAAATGCTATTAATAGAGATAAAGGGGCACCTCATTAATGGGTTTTAATGACAAGTGGCCCATCAGATGTCTTGACATAATAATGAAGGATATGGTTTTTTTAGCTGTAACTATGAACAGGACACCTAATAGATTATGAGAATAACTTGTTGCACCGCACATGGCTGAGCTGGAACGGGCAGCCCTGTCCCGCTCCGCCACGTGCACAGCTGCACATGGCCCACGCGCCCCGCATTAAGTGCGCCCTGACGTCAGCAAAAAAAAAATGAAATTTTTTTATGCTCTCGAGAGCGTCAGGATGCTCTAGAGAGCTTCCTGATGCTTTCGAGAGCCGAGAGCATCCGAGCAGTCAAATGCTCTTGAGAGCATCATGACGCTCTCGAGAACATAAAAAATAAAAAACTAATTTTTTTTTTAATTTGTTTTCGCTGACGTCAGGGAGTAGTTAATGTAGGACGCAGGGCCATGTGCAGCTGTGCACGTGGCGAAGCGGGATAGGGGAGCCCATTCCAGCTCACTCATGTGCAATGCAGCAAGTTATTCTCATAGATTATAGTGGATGGAGAGGATTCAAGCAGCTGAGCACAAATGAACAATGATGAATGATTAATGGATCCAAATAGCCAAGAGATATATCTCTACAGCCTGTTTCTCAATGATCCCATACAGTAAAAGATATGACTACTTTAGAAGCTCACGAGGGACCTAAATAAGGCCCTCAACACAAGGATTGCAGAACTGGTATCGGTACCGGTAGGTGCCGATACCGATGCATATGGGTATCGATATTGATATCAATATCGGGCATATCGGCCCAATACATGCCCATTTTGGCTTGGTACCGGCCAATGACAAAAAAAAATTTATTCTTTTTTAACTGTAAAGACTGGTATCGGGGTAACCCTCCCCCCCCCCCCCCCGCCCCACCAACATATTGGTATTGGTACCAACCGATGCCAATATGTGTCGGCCAATACGTATGTAACGTACAGTATCGGACAATACTGCCATCCATTCCTCGACATGCTTGCTTTTTGCTATTGGCGCTCAGACACAATGTCCTGTGGCATAGAAAGCAAGACTAGCAGACGTGAGAAGAGGAATCAGTGCGCAATAATGACCCAGTAATTTCTTCTCTTCAATCTGCAGATGCAACCATCCTTATATTCAGCAGGACAGGAAATTGTTTCTTGAATTGTGAAGCTGTAAGCATATAGGCATCTCCATTGGAAAAGAACCGACCATTTGCAACAGGCTGGATTGAAGTCTCCTCCAACACAAAACCTTCTATATCTCCTAATTTAATTCATATTGTTGACAGGAATAGCATTACAGAGGACAAAATGAAGTTAGAAAAGCTAAGCTTCTCTCCACCAGGCATAGATGGATCTTCTCTACCAGTCTCATAAAACCTTCCTATTTATTTTTTATCATCTTCAGAGCTCCAAATACAGTTTTTCAGAGAAATTTATGCAATTCTTCACCAGAATAGGGAAAGGAATTTGCGGAGAAGAAGCATCCCTGAGTAAGTAGCCTAAATCTGTAGAAATAAAAGAAAGGAAAAGAAAAAGGGAAGTAGAGTGGAACTTCCTAGCATCCCTAATGCGAACTTGGCTCTGTTAAATGATTGGCATCAGAAACAGCCTATCATGGTTTTAAAAACCGAACTGTTCATTGAACCGGTGAGGCTCCCGGGTCATGGATCAAAGGTTCAACCATCGGGTCAAACCAACCCGAATTTTTGTATTTTATATAAATTTAAATATTATGTGAATAAAATAAATCAAAAAATTTAATTAATTAAAAAACTTCATATATCGTTATGAGTTAGAATGGGTAATAATGTTCCCCTTATATGCTGCATTGGGAGTTGGGACTTAAGACTTGAGAGGGAGAATGGGTGTTGGAGGAGCCACCACTGGAAATAAATTAAAATTTTAAATTAATTAAACAAACATCATATATCTTGGTGGGTTAGAATGAGTAATAATGTCTCCCTTACATGCTGCATTGGGAGTTGGGACTTGAGAAGGAGATTGGGTGTTGGAGGACGAGACTGCACTGGGAATTGGGGAGGGAGGAGCCTCAGCTCTGCATTCGGAACTGGAGAGGATTATCCTGCCAATCCTTACAACAGCAGTCTGCACCTATAGAGCCTCTTCCCAAGAGTGGATGGACTTTAATTGTCACGGGCCGCGTCAAGATGTTATTGATGGTTCACACAGGTTGGTGACAGGCCAACGGTTGGTAACAGGTTTGGACGGATTATTGGGAAAAACGGGTTTCATTGCTTCAAGCCCAGACAGCAGTCTGGTTTGAGGGTTAACCGGTTGGAGTGGATGATCCGGTCCAGGTTTTTAATCCATGCAGCCTAGCAGAGGGAACCGCAAATTCCAAATATTCCACGTTCAATGGCATGTGACACAACCTCACCCATGCAGCCTCAATCTGATATCCACTGGTTGGGAGTCTCTTCAGATGTCTGAGTATCCAATAAATATCTTCAGACGTCCAATCTAGTAACTGCTCTACAAATTTCAAGACAACAAATGTAAAAACAAATTTGGGAAGACCATTGGCACAGTCACAACACTTTAGCCAGTTTGCTTGGGTCCTAGATGATATATGTTTAAGAAAGGCAGGATTGTTGATAACCTTTGGCGGCATGGAATTCCGGATCGGGTCGGGTACCAAGATCGAGACCCGGCGATCCCAAATCTGATCCAGATCAAATCAGCCGATCCTGGATCGGCCCGATTAAGAATTATTTAAAAATTAAGAAAAGTTCAAGAAAAATCAAAATAAATCAGAAAAAATAGGAAAAATATGAGCATGTTATTTAATGAGTTCACAATAAAAAACGAACACAAATCATACACATCCATCAAAAAAGAACAGTAAAGATGATTAACTCACTAATAGTTAATGTTGTACACTATTAAAGAAGATAAGTTAAAGAAAAAAAGAAAAAAAAGGCGTACCTAGTGCATGAGGCCCCCACCATTTGTACACTAATTAAAGTAGATAAGTTATGAAGTTTTTTACATGAAATTTATGAAAAATACCTTATAAAGATCACATTTGCAATCTTTCACCAGAATGAGGGTTAAAATTTTAAACCCTAATGAGGGTTAAAATTGAAAATTTTGTGTAATCACATCTAATTAATGTACGATTATGTGCAACCGGACTCTAATCAACTCAATTGAGTGTTTGGCATACTCAATTGAGTATTAATTACATAAATTATACAAAAGCCCCAAATTTTAAACCCTAATTGGGGTTAAATTTGGAGATTATGTGCAATCGGACTCTAATCAACTGAATTGAGTGTTTGGTATACTCAATTGAACATTAATTACATAAATTATACAAATGTCCCAAATTTTAAATCCTAATTAGGGTTAAATTTGGGGATTTTGTGTAATCAACATTTATAAATTTTTTCAATGCTAAAGATTGACGGATCTACACTGATACGGACCGATCCTTTGCTTTCAAAAAAAACTTACGCCGGATTGGCCAGAATCGGCTGGGGTCAGCCAATCCGGGCCGACTCCAGCCGATCCCGGTGAAAGTGTGGGGGGAAAGTGATTTCCCCCCCCCCCCCAAAAAAAAAAAAAGAGAATCGGACCAACCCAACCGATCCGGATCAGGATCGGCCAATTTTGCAAACCATGCCTTTGGGAGTTACCAAACAAAGCTTCCTTTAATCTCCACTTTAGAAGAAAGCTTTAAAATCTGAAAACTTCAGATCGCACTAATCTTATGTGACTGCTCATATCCATCTGTCCAAAAACACTGAAGATCAAAGGTTATGCAGACATAGCTCCAAAAGCCATTTATCAATGAGATCCAGCTTGTCACTCATCCCTGAAGGTATCTCCAGATTGAACAGATGGTGTATGATGTCCAAGTTCCTGTTCTATCAGAAGTATGCTTGTTTTAACAAGATAGAAAAGGCCACAGTTTAATAATACTTTCCACTTTACAGAAGTGTTCACAAGAGCATGAATCACATAAAAATGAGATCCGCCAACATTAATGTGCTTTGGCTCCTGATTTACAAGACATTGCAGTGCATGGAGGCATCCATCAGATTGCTCTATCTCATCCTGCACTGATTTTCCTTTCTCCACATAAAACACAGAAGAAAAACCTGGTCCACAATTTATCAGCAATTGTGACTTATATGGAATGACAGGGGAAACAGATAATTAGGAGTGACATGCCTGTTTCTGATCATTAAGTTCCCTCAAGATTGGTTTACCACTCAGACAGACCTGAAAATCGATTCCTTAATCACGGAACAGCTAAGTAGGTTGAGATACTATATGACACTAGTCAATTTCAAAATCTACAATTGTCTTGCATACATATAGCATCCACTTTTGAGTATCCCCCATATCAACAGAGCTTTCACTATTTTCCTCTGCTCCAGAGGGTCTTCGTGGACCCTCTGCATACAATATATGTCTTTTAGCTGTTTCAATGAATAGCAGCCTGTTTACCACCTTCAAGAAAAGAATTTGCATCCATGTAACAGTTAACTAGTTCCTGAGATGTGGCCTATAAAGCTCAAGATCATGGGCTCCATGCACAGATGAGAAGACATGAGAATATGTTGCCGAAACAGATAACAATAAAGCTGAATTTCTTGTACACCTTGAATGCACGTTGAGTAGATGTCCTTTCCAAACGCTGAACGAAATGACAATACTTTGCTGTATTCTCCAATGGGCATGGTCCATCATGTGGACACTGAGAATAAAACACAGAATAGGTTCAACCAATCACTTATTGCTGAAGATAAAAGAAATCGTTTACAATGTTCACCACAAAACTTACTGGAGCAACCACAAATGCACCATGTTTCAAGGTTTCCATTTTATCAGCAACACTCTGCACGTCAGAGGAAGCCTCATTGGATCCGTCATCCAACTTGCGGCATTTCTTGGAATCATGATATGATTGTCAGTAAATATATAGACTGTTAGAGAATTGAATCAGAAGAACTGAAAGCATCAAAAAAAATATGGAAAGCACAAACACAAAACATGGGCATGAAGTAGAAATGCTATCCTCCAAAAGGGAGCAGACATGAAATAGTAAGCTTACCCTCTTGGCCATCCATAGGATATGTGACCGCATTTGAGAAATAATTTTTGATCCCTGAGGTGTCCCAGGCTCAACAAGAACCTAACAAGGATTCAAGAGTTTTATTCAGAAAGGATATAAAGAAATCCGTGTTCACTTAAATAGACACCATCAAAATTTAGACTATCAAAATGAACATATGTACATGTTTCGGGGCTACAAATTGTGCCCAATCTTTTTCATGAAGATGAAAAGTGAATGACCACAGGAAAAGGAAATCAACCCAATAGTTTCAACATGGTATTAGAGCCCGTGGTCGTATTTTGGGGCGTCACACCCCACACGCGCCATTGTCAATGTAACAGAATTTACCATGAGGGGGCATCTTAGAGTAAGTTCCACACTAATGAACGGACAGGATAAGCTATGTTTAAAGTGGTGAAGCTGATGGAGATCCAAGACCAGCGCACGGATGCATTACATATGATGGGGCACATTTACCGCTGTCAGAAAATTGTTCCAGCTTCATTGTGGCTAGGAGATTCTCCAGAGCTTGTTTGATGGATAGAAAATTTTTAGAGGAGTTTGTAGAGTATTTATTTGGCCCATTTGGAGCCCAATTAGTGGGTTTTCATTTTTTTCTGAATTTTAAGTGTGATTTTCACAATATTTGTTGTGGTTAGGGGTCTTTCAGTCTTTTACTTGGTTAGAGTCTGATTAGGGTTCAGTTTCTCTTTATATTTTGATGTAAGACTATTTTCTAATTTTAAATGGATTATTGAGCATAAATTTTTTGGCTTCTCTAAGATAGAGATCCAAAAGTCCTGAGATGGGGTGGGGTGCCCTGAGATAGGGTGGGGTGTGATGCCCTAGACGCCGGTGCGATGTCGGAAGCCGTTATCATGCCACGGTGTGACACCGGAGGCCTCTACCATCCCCTCGTCCGCCTTCTTCTCCGTTGGTCCTGCATCAATTTGGTATCAGAGCAAACTTTGATCCCCCACCATGCTGCCACTTCGCCACCTCCTGCCACTGCTGCTACAGCAGCTTGCAACTGCCATACATCCTTCTCTTTCTCCCCCCTAACTCCTTTTCTCTCTTTGTTGTTCTTTCACCCAAAAAAATGGACACTATGCATGATGCTATAGTAAATGCGGTTATTGTTCATGATGAACAGTATAGTATCGCCCCCTTCTTCAGTTTCCTTCTCTCTCTCTCCTTTCCTTCTCTATCTCACTCTTGCTTTCTTCCCTGCTCTACACATTACGGCGAGAGGCCCCACCAGCAGCCCCATGCACCCGATCCTTTGCGCCGGGGAATGTCCCAAGGATTATTATCACCACCACTGCTACGAAGATATCTAGGCTTCATTTCATGCACCAATCGTGTTGACAGCTTTCTCTCAGTGGGGCTGACTCATCCAGTGTACCACCACTACTAGTATGCCTTGTTTTGCATGCCATCCCTACACATGCCCACAAACATCCATGCACATCTTTTGAGGTCTGTGCTAGTGCCTCAATTGGCGTGCCCGCTTCTTGGTGCACCCATCTTTGTAGCACACTTCTTGAGAAACATTTTGACATCCAAGCACACCTTCTGAAATGGTGGTTACTGACTATCCGAGCATGTGTTGGATTCCGATAAAGGATAACATAGAGTGGATTGCATTAAAGAATGACATTGAGAACCTACTTTCTAAAATGATCAAACCAAAGGAGGTAGTTTATGAGGCCAACCCAGTACTGGCTAAGGAGTATTATAACCAAATGGAAGTAGTAGTTTACGAAGTAGATCTAGTGTTAGCTAAGTATTTTGAACAGGTTAAGCTCCAGATGATCGAAACATTGATGACGTCCTCTCTGCAGAACCAAGGCTAGACTTGATCCCCGAAGACCCTTTTGAAGACGGTCAGCCGAATATTGTTCAAGAAACTTTTAGCTAGCATGATTTAGACCAAATATGGAGCGATGTTGAAGTGACACTTTCCACATTAAGGCGAGCGGCTCTACTCCACATGGTGATCTCAGTGGCATTAGTTGTGCATCCTTGCTTTACTACTCTCATCATCTCCCCGTGGATATTGCTGCATTTCAAAACTCGAGGACGAATTTTGTCAGACCAGGAGAGAATGATGGAGATCCAAGACTAGTGCACGGATACGTTACATATGATGGAGTGCATCTACCACCATCAGAACTGTTTCAGCTTCATTGTAGCTCAAAGAATTGTTCCAACTTCATTGTAGTTCAGAGACTTTGCCAGAGCTTGTTTGATGGATAGAATATTTTTAGTGGAGTCCGTAGACTATTTGTTTGGCCCATTTGGAGCCCAATTAGTGGGTGTTTTTTTTTTTTGGAAGGTGCAATTGTCATAATATATGTGGTTAGGGGTATTTCAATCTGTTTACTTGGTTAGAGTTTGATTAAGGCTCAATTTCTCTTTATATATTGATGCAAGACTATTTTCTAATTTTAAATGAATTGTTGAGCATAAATTTTGCATATTTTTGGCTTCTCTGATATGAAGATCCAAAAGCCATGAGATGAGGTAGGGTGGGGTGCGATACCGAGGGCCGTTATCCTATTGCCGGTGTGATGCCGGAAGCCTCTACCATCACCTCATCTGCCTTCTTCCCCGTTTGTCTCGCATCAAATGATGGGAATCCGACACTAGCCGACGAATGCATTACATATGATGGAGCGCATCTACCTCTATTAGAGAATTGTTCCAACTTCATTGTGGCACGGAGGCTCACCAGAGCTTGTTTGATGGATAGAATATTTTTAGAGGAGTCTGTAGACTACTTGTTTGGCCCATTTGGAGCCCAATTAGTGGGTTCTATTGTTTTGAAGTTTAGGTGTTAGGGGTATTTTAGTCTTTTAATTGGTTAGAGCCTAAATAGGGTTTAGTTTCTCTTTATATATTGATGTAAGATTATTTTCTGATTTTAAATGAATTATTAACATAAATTTTGCATATTTCTGGCTTCTCTAGGATGGAGATCTAAAAAGTCCTGAGATAGGGTGGAATGTAATGCCCTAGCCGCAGTGCAATGACGGAGGGTGTCATCCTGCTGCTGGTGTGAAACCAGAGGCCTCTACATCACCTCATCCACCTTCTTCCCTGTTTGTCCCACATCAAGAGCCCTATCCACTCTTTGC
The DNA here is from genome assembly GCA_030544215.1 of Zantedeschia hybrid cultivar. Taxonomy (NCBI): domain Eukaryota; kingdom Viridiplantae; phylum Streptophyta; class Magnoliopsida; order Alismatales; family Araceae; genus Zantedeschia; species Zantedeschia hybrid cultivar. The sequence goes on from JARZZO010000002.1 coordinate 65,861,849, forward strand.
CCTGAGGTATTCAATTGGACAATCTAATAACGTTAATACAATATCAAAACTCATGGTTATACTCCTAGAACATGCATTCCATGCTCATTATTTCCCCCATGACAGAGCCTACACTGGCCTGCACTTGGAAGAACATGTTAGAATAACCACACATTAGTTAAGCAACAAAAAAAGTGGAGCCTAGTCCCTCCCCTGCTTTAAGGTTTTCAGTTAGACAGCCCAATAACTCAACATATACACATGCAATTTTAAACAACAGTGACAAAGGAAATAGAATACAAACAAATGAAAAATGGCTTAAGAATTAAAAGGTAGCCAATCAAACATACCAAGACATCTTTTGTGAGGCTCCAAAGCTGGCGAACTAGAGTGATTCTATCACTTAATGATGGTATCTCTCCAAGTACATAAGACTGCATAGGTGTTTCAGATAACAAAAGAGAATTCAGAGATAAGACTAGGATTATGTTATAAGAGTGAAGTATAAACTAGAAAAACAAACAACAAAAAAGCGACCAAAAAAATAATATGAAGAGATTATATCGGCGATATACTATACTAGGAGCACAATGCCATACTGCGATTGAGTAATAGCAAAAAGACAACACTCACGACTAAGCATAATGCTGTCCAAGTCAAAGTTCTCCTGACTACTACACCATGAGATGGCAATCACAGACCCTGGGTTTCAATATCTGTCACTACTGTTCTTTTGAATAGTGCTCAACGAGACTATGTAAAATAAGTACCTCTGCAGTCACTACAAAGTGGAGACACGAGCTTCCCACAAAAGTATGAGGTATAGTAATATTTAAGTATGGATGGAGCACATCCTTGTTAGGATAATCAAACTGTTTCTAAGTGCATCAAGATTGCCACCATTTCATACTCCTACATTGGATCTTTCATGTTCCTTTGGGATGGGTTTCATCGTTCAAGCTTCATATATATCTAAATTTCCAAACACTGTGAGCAAGGCATTTTATCTCTGTAGATGAAGTTTAGTGCAAAAGATATCTTCATGATTTAGTGCATTTTAAAATCCGAGCTGGGCAAGGCTGGCCTTAAAGATATTTAGCTCAAAAGATTTCTTCATGGTTTGGCAATTTATTGATGGAGATGGTTGCAAATCCCAAGTTTGAAAAGGTCAGTTGGCATTTCCAAGCTCTAACAAGTATTTAGTTTTAGCTTTTGAACAAAACGTGATGAAAAGACAATACAATTCAAACAGTCAAGACTTATTCACATATTGTGCAATATGAAGAGAAGCAAACCCCACTAATTTAAGAATTAAGAGGGATCATTCCCATATAACAAACTTTCACATGCAAAAACTGATTATCAATGTGCTACTGGACAGCCAAAAGGTCAGAAAAGTAGTATATAGAACTCACAGCAATCACAAGGTCATGTCCTCTGTCATGCTTGTCAATCTCCTGATTTAGTGCTTGAATGCTGTCATAGCTTCGAATGAGAGGCAAGTTCTTTGAATCTGAGCAAGTCCAGGATGGAAACATGACTCTCACTCGTAACAATAAATTATTCCCACAATATAATCTTAAGAAGCAGACCATGTACTTCAATGTGAGTGGATGAAATACTAAGTATTCACAATATCAACTAAATGCAACAGAAAACAAGTAAAGGATGCCCTGTAATGCTTTCTGGGGAAGAATTTTCCCAATTTCTCTGACGATCAAGCATTCAACTTCCATAATCATGTGAAATGTGGTTAGTGACACAGCTATATGTGAAAGTTCAAAATTAAAGATAAAGAAAGCCATTTAAAAGCAAATAATTATGACTCATGATTGCAACCTGGAAAAGTAGTAACATAGGGCTTCACAGGATCACGTTGATTTCACTCTTTGGCTGATAGTTGTCCTCCACAAGAGCACATATCACTAAATCGAAATTTCCTCTTCTCTTTCCCTAATCATCTACAGCTCCTCCCAATATCTGGATGCATTAGCTTAATTGTGTAACCAAGAGAAGGATGTAGTGTTTTTTTTACCATCACAGCATTATGAAACCTTTGATGGGCCCTCTTTTGTCTGAGATTATCTTGACCAGCCACTTGGCACCAGTTTGTAGAGTTATGCTTGGCGGCCAGCTGAAAAGCTTTGCCAAATCTTTGGATCCTTCATTAGATCTAACCAGCCCCATATTGACAAGATAATGCTTATATGATGATGATAGCATGCACATCATCATGGGAAAAGATTGGACAACAAGTCATTGCTTTCCTACTAAAACGATAGTGGACTTCAGAAATGCACAATAACATGGCCCATCATGCCATTAACAAGACTCTATTGGTCCTCATTCCTAAGAAAGAGGGTGCAGAGAGGCTGCAGGATTTTAGACCCATTAGTCTCCTTAATGGTATTTATAAGATTATCACTAAAGTTCTTGCAACCAGACTGGAGAGAGTAGTGGATAGGGTGGTCAGTGAAAACTGGGGGGCTTTCATCAAAGGGAGACACATTCAGGATAACTTCTTGGTGGCATATGAGTGCATCCATGTTTTGAAGACTCAAAGAAGGAAAGGACTGGTCATCAAAGTAGACTTCAAGAAGGCCTATGATAGAGTTAATTGGGGATCCTAGCTCCAGGTGTTGGCAACTATGGGTTTTAGAGGCAGATGGATCAGACGGATCTTGGCTTGTGTTTCTTCAGCTAGGATGGCAGTGCTCCTTAATGGTGAGGCATCATCATACTTTCATGATGGTCATGATCTCAGACAAGGAGACCCTCTGTCACCACTCCTCTTTGTGCTGGTTGCTCAGCTACTTGGTAGGTTGTGGACTAGGCAAGAGGAAGGCACTATCTCTGGTTTCAGAGTTCATGCATCAGCCAGACAGATCTCTCATCTAAAATATGCAGATCGTACTATTTTATTTGTGGCCCCTTCTTTTCAGCAAGTGTGTGTGTTGAAACCATTTTTTTTTAAAAAAAAAAAAAGAGAAGAAAAGAAGCAAAAGGGAGGGGGAAAAGCCCTCCCCCACCGGTTGGGGACCCCCCACCGGTTCCAAGGGGGAAACCGGTGGGGGGGGGGGGAGGAGAATCCCTCAATTCTCTCCCATTTTAAATTCAAAGAAAGAGGGGGGAGTTAAATGGGGGATCTTAACCCCATTCACATGGGTTAAGAATCCCATGCAGAAACCTTCTTAAACCCCCATCCTAAAACCCCCTTTCACACTTAACCCAAGTCTGAATTTAATGGGCAAAGACCCCCTTTCACACTTGGAAATCTGAAAACAAGAGGGGCCAAAGCTCATTAAGAGCTAAAAAGGTGGGAAAAGAGGAGCATGGGGAGGGGAGAACCCCCCCACCGGTTGCCCAAAACCGGTGGGGGAGACCCCCCACCGGTTCCCAACCGGTGGGGGGTCCAAACGGTGGCCATCCCCCCACCGGTTGGAACCGGTGGGGGTGTCCACCGGATTCTCCCCCTCTCTCTCTCTCTCTCTTTTTAATGTCCTCTCACATCTCTCTCTCACCCATATGATTAAAAAAATTAAAAAAAAGAGAGGGAGAGGAGGAAGAGGCAACCGGTGGGTACCCCCCACCTCAAGCCAACCGGTGGGTACCCCCACCGGTTAAGGCTTTGAAGCCTATAAATACCCCCCAAGGGGTAAGAAGAAGCCCATGCCCATTTGGCCCAAAATTTCCTAGGGGAAACTCTGTCAATTTGAAGACCAAATCCGGTGCTCTTGCCCGGGTTTGCTGCGATTTGGAGGCGATATTTTCTTGGAGGGCTCTCTTCCTAAGGGGAAGCTCTGCCAAATTTATGTTGTGAAATCACCGTTCTATAAGACGGGATTATGCCGAAATAATGAATGAATGCTACTATTTGTTCTTTGAGCATATGTGTGTGCATGTGTGTTCATGAATCTGCTATTTAAGTAACACTATGTTACTATATTTTCATATGTAAAATAATTAGTTTTATAACTAATTAAAATACATAAGACATATAATTAAATATTCTAAAATATTATTGGCCTCATTCCATACATAACTAATCTTAGACCCATAATTAAAACTTAATAATGAAACATTGAGACATAAAATAATATACTTAAGTTAAAAATGACTTAAATACTCTACATACTTAATTAATTAATAAAATCTGCGAAAATTATCTAAAATTAATAAAATAAATATAAAAATCAGAAAAATTCTGTAAAAATCAGTAATACTCAGTAAAAATCAGAAAACAAAATCTGGAAATTACATAAATCCAAAATATAACTTAAATATCCTTCATATACCTAATTAATTAATAAAAATCAGTAAAATTAATAAAAAAATCAGTAAAATTCAGTAAAAACCAGTAAAAAACAGAGAACCAAATCTGAAAATATATAAAATTCTGAAATGACTAAAATACCCCTAGAGCTTAATACAAATTACAAAAATACCCTCATACATGTTAAAAATCAGTAAAAATCACAGAAAATTCTTAAAAATATCAAAATCTCTCATATGTCCAAAATACCCTCCAAACCTTAACAAGATGGGTAAAATTACCAAAATACCCTCAATATGATAAAAATAAATAAAAATCTCAGAAAAATATAAAAATAGACTTTAAGTCTAAAAATCCAATTTGGGCAAAATTACCAAAATACCCTTACAATCCAAACACATTTGAAATAACTCTAAAATACCTCCTAAGGTTTTGAAACCTTCCTAAATCATTAAAACTCATTTCATACACTTAAATAACCATAATCTCCCTATACCCTCCAACTTGGCATAATTACAAAAATACCCCTATGGGTTTAAAATACTTGGAATCAATCCAGAATACTTGGAGTCAATCCAATATACTTGGAATTAATCCAGATAGCTTGGAATCAATCCAAAATCATATAAACACATCCTAAACTTGGGTGAGGCCAAGAGTTTAACCTAAAATATATCTTCATATGCATGTGCTGCCTGTAGTAGTAGTGTTGCATGTTATAAGGGCATCATACGGACGGTTAATCAAGGGTTGCCGAGCAGTCGCTCAGCGTAATTAACACTGACCAAGGTCAGTGGAGAGAGGTCATATACTCGAATCTTCGCTTGATTCGAAGTCCCGGATTCCCTGAGGGCTAATCCCAAGCTCTCATAGTCCGATAAAATATAAAACCGACCTATAATTCTCTAGATAAACAAAAAAATGGATTTCCGAATAATCCGACATAGGAGAGGTGTGTCTAGGTCGGGTCCCGACGAAGGTTAGAAAAACCTTCGCGCAAACAGTGTGTTATTCAGCAAATGTTGCAGATGCTTGAGGACACTAGTGGGAGACTGGGATCAAGGTGAAGTTTGAGAAAAGCATTATTGTTGGCATTAATTTGAACCATGGATTCTTGTCCAAGGCAGCTGAGCTTCTTGGGTGCCCCATTGGGCAGTTCCCTGTCACCTATCATGGACTCCCGCTATCCCCTAATGCCACCAGGTCTTCAGATTGGAATAGGATCATCCAGAAGTTCGAGTCCAGGTTGGCTAGGTGGAGAGGCAGAACTTTACCCTGTGGTGGCTGTTTGGTGTTATGTAGGTCTGTGTTGGACAGCCTTCCTACATACTTCCTCTCTCTTTTTCACATCCCAAAGATGGTGGCCAAGAAGCTCAAAGCAGTGAGATGTAAACTTTTTTGGCATGGTAATCAGTAGAGAACTAGAGGCTGGCATGATATAAGTTGGCAGAAAGTGTGTATGGAGAAGGAAGGGAGTGGTCTTGGGACCTAGAATATCAAGGACTAGAACCTGGCTCTCCTTGCAAAACAGTTGTAGAAAATTTGGTCTGATAAGGGTGGTCTATGGATGGATATGACCAAATAGAGGTATTACAGACAGGGGGTCACTTGGGACCCTGTTTTGCAACCTACTAATGTCTCACACCTGTGGAAAGGGATCCTCCAAGTGACAGATGTGGTTAGAAATGGCTCCCGGTAAATCATTGGGGACAATCATAACTCATAAGTGGTGGGCTTGGATGGACAGAGTGTGTGGAGACATGGCTTTGAAGGACTTATTCCCCCTATTATTCCTCATTGCATCATCTCCCTTGGATTTGGTGGCCAGGATGTAGAAGTAGGCTGATTGGACTCCTCCTTTTCCGCAGGGACCTTAGTGATGTGGAGCTTCAGCAGTTTTTGGATCTATTGCTGCACCTTCAGGAGTATTTTCTAGATCCCAATCATGAGATTCATGGGAATGGATTTGGGATACTAATAGAAGATTCTCAGTCAAGTCAGCTTATAAGGTCATTACAGATGGAGGAGTTAAATTTCCTTACTTCAAGCATGTATAGAAGACAGAGAGTCCCTTGGAGGTTTAGATTCTCATGTGGAGATTCGTTCATGCGAGACTCCTCACACATGATGCGTTGGCAGCTTTTGTGGAAGATGTGCAGACCAACTGTGCTTTGTGTGAGTCAGCAGCTGAGAGCTTGGACCATCTTTTTGTCACATGCCCGTTTGCAGCAGATGTTACGAAACTGGAACTAAAGAAGATTCACACCTCCCTTGCTTTACCTGATACAGTGGTTGACCTCTTTCATTTTTTGGCAAGGAGGGGGATCCCATTTCATGACGGCAAGATTTGGTGTCTCATTCTTCACGCTACTATTTGGTCACTATGGGGATTGGGGAGCGAGCAATGCGAAGATTTTCCGTAATGAAGACAAGACAGCAGTGAAAGTAGCTCGGTTCATTTGTGATAGGTTTGCTGAGTGGGGAAGGTTGTTATGTTCTGTTAGCCCTCCTCAATCAGCCCCTTTGTCTTTATTGGAAGGGTTTGATCACACTGGTTTGGTGTACTTTTCGTACATGGGACTTTTGGGTGCTTCTCTTTCTTATACTTGTAAATCCCACATTTTATTGTATTACGTTATGTGGTACTATCCACTTTCAAAAAGGATGGCCCATCATGCATATATCAATGCATTGAAACAGAGATAATCTCCAAATGTGTTAGTCAAGTGAGAAAGATCAATAAGCCACATCTGCAGCTAACAACTCAATCATTGCATCTGAAACCATATTGTCCATCCAAAAGACGTGCATTCTTCATAGACCTGAGAAGATTCCCAATAGTATAGGCTGGGTTAAGTTTTTCTATATACTCTGCCTCATGCCAATGCCTAGTTATCCTGATCGTGCAGAGATTTGGTCCATCAAAACAGGCTTTGTGGGGCAGTTGAAGGAACTAGGCTGCATCTCATCCACAACTAGTGTAGGGAGAGCATATGTCTCATTTGTGAGGACTCAAGACTGCTTGCGATTGCAAGGCCATCCACTTGGTAGGTTTCCCAAAGGAGAAATGGTAATGCTGTGTTCACGCAGATCAACCACAACCTCCTACGAGGTAATTGGTTAATGTCTCAACTTGTCCAGGCAATACCTCTGCCAAATTCAGGTATACGACCTTCCAGCTTCTACTCAAAAAACTGCACTCATGAATCGTTCTGCATAAAATACAGGTCCAAGTAGTCATCTACCTCTGTAATCAACATTAAAGACACAAGCACTGAGCTCCCAAATCAGCAACCACCAACTTCCACAATTTTAGTAATGCCAAATGATTCCCCTGCAAATCCAAACATATATATATATATATGGGGCCAACTATAATGAGTCCCGGGGCTCATCTAACTTAGATGAGCCCCCCTTCCACATTCCCATCTTAAAAAACTAAATAAAAAGCACACAAAATTCTAAAATATTCAAATATCATCATTTATGTTGGCTTTGACACCTTGAGATTTAATTTTCACCGTTGGATCGAAAAACTTGACCATAGCCGTCCAATCAAATGTGTCGTTGTTTGGAGATCAAACTAAAACTCTAGGAATTGGGATCAACCCTAAGGGCTAATCTGATGAATTTTTTATTTTTTAACTATTTTTTCAGTATTTTTAGATGTTGATTTTTTATACATACTTGATCAAACAGCTAGAATTGATTGCCAAAATCGAACGGTGAAAATTAGGGATAGCAACAACCCTAAGGGGCTTACTTGAATATTTAAAAATTATTGATGAATTTTATTATTTTTTTAAGCATGAAGAGAAGAGAATTTCAGGGGGGGCTCAACTAAGTTAGATGAGCCTCAGGGCTCATTTGATCAGTTCCCTATATATATCCGTTTGCATGAAGGTCTTCCACTCTGTAGATTTAGGTGCACAGATCATGGATTATGCAACCTGGATTCTACTCCCTATGGTTGCAACAGAGAAAGCTAGAAATTACTTCTCCTATATCTCCTGCAATTTTATGGGAAATCATTTTGGCCACTTGCTCTGGTCTTTGTAGTCAGAGGCAAAAGGCGAGTGAGGCGACCAGGGGTTCGCCTCAGCCTCAAATGCTTAGGCGATCGGCTGGGCGTTTGAGGCGATGTATTTTCCCTCGTACATCACCACAAAGAAAGGAAATAGCAGCATGAAGAAAATAAAGAAAACATCCAAGATAATTAATGTAAGACCTTGAGAAACATTGATCATGCCTGACATGTAATGACCATTTGTATAAAGCATTCATATAAGTAGTGCATGTTCTTAGGAATCATAAAAAATAAGAAAAAATTTGTGGCAGCATGTAACAGAAAAAAGAAAAAATGTGGTAGCATGTAAGAGAAAACGGTATTGTACATTGTTAAAAGAGGTATTACCTACTTTGGAATAAGAAAAACAGTACCACATAATTAAAAAGGAAACAAACACCTGGCATAGACCTTATAGGTAAGTGCCTAGGTCAGTGAGACGAACATGAGGCGAGGCGAGGACTTCTTGGCTCGCCTCAACCTATTTCATCGCCTAGGCGAGCGAGGCGATAGCCTTTGATAACATAGACTCTGGTGGTCATGCCCCAGATGCTTGTCAATAACTGAAAGCACTTTTTCAGCCATAAACATGTGCTGATAATTTGCATGATCTCATGAATGAAGGTAAGAAGAGATCCTTGCATCTGCCAGTGTGATTGCAACAGACCAAGAAGCTAAAACTGTTTTAGATCTACCTGATTTGGCAGCAACAGGGAATACCAAGGAAACAAGAAACAGAAATTTTGGTCTCAGTTTGTAGGGAGGAATGTATATCTAGTTTGTAAAGTGCAGAAGAGGAGAAAGCAGAGTAGGTGTCCAAACCATCTTCCATTTCTTTTATTTGTTTTGTTGATTTGGTTGTTTGAACATGATCTTGCATCCTGCAACTCTGTGTTTCCTTTAATTTTTTTATTTTCAAATTTAAGGTGTGCGATTGCATTTGTTTCGGATTTGATCCTGTAGAGTGGGAGGTGATGACTAGGTTCGTTCAGTTTTGGTCCTCTCAACGACTCAACCCCATCCACAATCTGACATTAATAGTCTCATTGACATGAGACAATCCTTGATTTCCACCTAATCTAGTGCCTCATAAACTTGCAAATATTGAAACAAGGATGGGCCTGATATAACTGAGCTAGTTCATATTTCTATGTGATCTGCAATCATAACAGTTTTTGTGGAGTTCTTAGTTAGGTTGTAACTGCTAAGGGATTTCATCATTAAGGCCTAACTAATGAGGCCCTAGACAAGTGCAGGAATATGTGCCTCACCCAATTTGGTTGTGTTAGAGGCATTCTAGGTCTTATGTGAACTCCCAATTAAGTTGGGAGCTTTAGTTGTGTCGAACATTTAGTCAACAAGGCTGCTGTCAGATATGTGAAGTGAGCCTTTCCAAATCTAATTGTGTTTAGGCTTAGTTGATTGGTGTAAATGTTTAAATTGGAAAGTGAGGTTCCATTAAATTCACAAAATTCTATTAAATGCTGCATGTACGTTGAGCAAAATTCAAAGTATCGCACGTGTGGTATTTAGTTTAAGCAAATGCAGAAGTTAGTCCAAGTGTTCGAAGTTCAACACCTCAGTTCAGTTATGCATAACATGCCGTATGGTGTGAGACTGCAGCTAAGTGTGAGAAAATGGCACAAGGTTTCAGGTGCTGAGGCTCAGCAAAAACATTGGGACCTGGCAGAGTGCATTGCTGGCATGCTTAGGAGAAGTGGACAACTTGCAAGGCATACCACCACATTGCGGGCACACACCATGCAGTGGATGAGGCGAGATCCATAGGCACACAACCACATAGGTAAGTGGCTTAGGCACACAACCACATACACAAGTGGGCCAAGCAACTCCACACCACCATCGCATAGGTAAGTGAGTCGAGCAACACCAAAGCACACCACCACCAAAGCCACACAGGAAGTGGGCCAAAAAACTCCAAGACATGACACTGCCTCATGCCACAGAGCAAGCAGGCCAAGACAGAGAGGCACACTACCGCCACACAAGCAAGTGTGCCTAAAAGTGAGGGCAATTGATAACTCCTGCCATGCAAACAAGTGGGCCTAAAAGCAAGGGGCAACACTAAGAGTTGACAATGGCTCTAAATTGGGTTGGCTCAAGGAGAGATCTTTGAACTTAAGTTACAATTTTTTCAAATGAATTCTTAAGATTCTCCTTCCAAGGACTTGAAGATTAATCCATGACTCTTTACAAGTGAGGGCCATGGGTCCTATTTATAGACCCTTGGCTTGCATGCTCAGATCAACGGAAAAGGTTTGCAGAACCGTCTGGTTTGAACCGGAACAGGAGTTCCCAATCCAGTTTGAACCAACTGGTTTTGGCCAGTCAATCCTGGTTTGCTCAGTTCTGTCCCGGTTTGAACCAGAGCTGGCCCCATCCAGTTTCAGAACTGGTCCCAGTTCTGCAAACCTTGAATGTAATCGCACCAATATGCCATGCTCCTGTTGTCGATTACAGCTCATCGCACTGACGTCGTGCTTTCTAATTGGTCTGCCCCCCAAGCTGCATAATTGGTCCACTGTTGACCCAAAAAAATTTCTTGCATAATGGAATTACCCAATATGCACATGCATATAGTTGTGCAATGGGAATAACCACACATGGCATATGCTCGCGCCTATGTGAGCCTATGTTAATAGAGAAGTAAACATGCACTCATGTTATAAGGGTCCATGTCAATAGAAAAATCCCTTCCTATATGTATGCAAGCATATGGATGTATATGCATGCATAAGAAAATATAAGGGGCCGAAGATGTACTTAGGCAAGATTGCCTCAAAGTGGCTCCTATAGGCCGTCCAAAATAGCCCCAAAATGACTCCTAGGTGCTGTCCAAAACAGTCCCGGAAATCCTTAATATGCTGCCCCAAAAATAGCTTATACCTTCACCAAATGGGCCCAATAAGAAGCCCAAAATGCTGCAGCAAATTGTCCGAATAGCTGTGAAAAAGGGGCCCAAAAACAGCCCAAATACCTGGCCTAAAACACCTTAAAAGAAGGCTCAATATCAGGCCCAGGGCAGCCCAAAATGAAGTCCGAATGGAGGCCCTATACGAAATCCAAATGAAGGCCCAATATGAAGTCCAAGTGGCCCAATATCGGTCCAAGAATGGGCTCAAAATCTGCAGACCAAAGGGGGAAAAATCACAAGAGGGGACAAAAAATGTTGAAGTGGTCCCCTCTCTCTCTCTCTCCCTTGTTTAAATAATAAGGGGGAGGGAGGGAGAGAGAGAGAGAGAGAGAGAGAGGAGGAACCGGTGGAGGGCCCCCACCGGTTGGTGGACCCCTCAACGGTTTCCTCCAAGCAGGAACCGGTGTGTGTGTGTGTGTGGGGGGGGGGGGGGAGGGGGGGGGGGGGGGGGAGGGGGGGGGTGGAGTGGGGGGAGGGGGGGTCTCCCCTCCCTCTCCTCCATTTGAAATTCAAAAAAGGAGAAAAAAAAAAAAGGGGGAAGAGGGTTAATTAATGAGGATTAGGCCATTAATGGTCTTTTAAAACACCCTCATGGTTAGTGGAGCCTCCACTAATCCCTCCATTAATGCCCCATCAAAAAGAAACCCACTCTCTCTTCTTCATTTATTGGAGAAAAAGGGGGAGAAGAAGAAAAAGAAGTAGGGAGAGGACCCCCCCCCCCCCACCGGTTGCTCAAAACCGATGGGGGGCCCAACCGGTGACACCCCCCTACCGGTTGGGAACTGGTGGGGGTGCCCATCGGCCACTCCCCCTCTCTCCTCTCTACCTCTTCCCAAAGATAGAAATGAAAAAAAAAAAAAAAAAAAAAAAAAGAGAGAAGGGAAAGAAGCGGTGGCACCCCTCACCAGGGCCAATTTCGGGCCTATAAATAGGGGGCCATACTAAACCCAAAACACACATCCAACACAACCAAGGCATAAGAAGCAAGCTCTTCTTGGTTGAAAATTCCCAAGGGGAAGTGCTGCCCATTGAGGGACCGAACCCAGTGCTCTCACAAGTTCGGGAGCATGCGCGGAGGAGACTACTTTTTGGGGGCTTTCCTAAGGTTTTCCTAAGGGGAAGCTCTGCCGAATTCTTGTTGTAAAACCACCTTCTTAACAAGGCAAAACTCTACCAAAATAATGAATGAATATTTTTGTGCATAAATGTGTATATGTGTGCTCATAAATTTAATATTTAAATAACATTATGTATTTTTATATATACATAATTAATTTCTTAGTTACTTAAATAACTAATTAAAATACATAACTAAATACACTAATCACCCTTGGCCTCACCCCCACACATGGCTAAACATAGAACTAATAATTAAATCTTAATAATGAGACATAAAACATAATTAAGCTGAAAATGACTTAAATAAACCCTCACCTTCAATTAAATATGTGATAATTAATGTAAATCGGGAAAATAAACAGAAAAAACAGAAAAAATACAATAAGAACCAGTAAAACTCAGATAAAATCAAAAACAAAATCTGAAAATACACAAACTCACAAATGGCTTAAACATTCTTCACATATCTAATTAATAATAAAAAACAGTAAAATTCAATAAAAAACAATAAAAAATAGAAAACTAAATTCAAAATATAAAATTTCCCGAATAACCAAAATACCCTCCCGAACTTAACAAAATTACAAAAATACCCCATCATGATAAAAATCTGTAAAAATCATAGAAAACTCTTAAAAAATGTCAAAACACCTCTTATACCCAAAATACTGGGCCTATTTTACTGGGCCTTAGTGGGCCTGTTGGGGGCCCAATAAGAGAGGCCACCACCTCTCTCCTCCCCCTTCCCCAACCGCCTCTAACCCCTATAAAAGAAGAGGGGGGATATGGGCTGCTGGCCAGGCCAGTCAATGTGAGGGAGAGAGGGGCGGTGCAAAAGAGGGAGAAAGAGAGGGGAGCAGGAGGGAGAGAGTGAGGGATAGAGAGAAGCTGTGAGAGAGAGTGAGAGAGAGTGAGAGAGAGAGAGAGAGAGAAAAAGAGGCAGTGGGAGCTACGGAAAGAGTTTGTTAGAGAGGGAAAGAGAAGAAGAATAAGGAGAGAGAAAATTAGTGAGAAAGAGGGAGATTTTGAAGGGGAGGAAGAACTTGGAGAGGAGAGTGAGAAGAGTAGAGAGAGAGAGAGTTCCTAGAAAAGACTTGAAGAAAGAAAGAGAGCAAAGGAAAAGAGGACTGCAGCAAGGCAGTTTACCCACAACTGGAGGCTGCAGAGGCGACTTCTCTCTTACGCAGGTGGAGGAGCTCCCTTCGCACTTGGGTCTTCGCTTCATAGAGGTAGGGTGATACCTCTACTTGTTGTCCTTTCTGTTTTAGGTTTCGTTTGGTGGTTTGAAGGGTGTAGATGCATGATAATTAAGGGGGGATTTCGTCCGTTTAAATTCTGTTTTGGGAGAGTTGTAAAGGAGGCTTTAAGTTTACAAAAGAATATGAATTCAACATGCTACATGTTTTATTTCAGCATGTTTCTCGATGATTTATTGTTATTTTATAGAAAGCATGCTAATGTTTATTTAATTTTAGCATGATAAAAAGATCATGGGGATTTATTATGAACCACTACATGAACTTTATATGAATTGTACTCCAATTCGGAGATTTACAGCAGAAAAGAACCTGATTTGTATGTCTTCGAGTAGCCTGAAAATGTACATGAAACCTTCCTTGTTATGAAACAAGAAACCACATGATGGACCAAACCCATCTAAGGCTCACATGAGCATGACAATCATTTATGAAATGAAACATTTGGAGCCTTAAACTCTATATGTTATTTAGACACTATATTGTTACTACACTAGCATGAAGAATGAAAGATGAAAAGAAAACCTACGATGATGATGACCCCAAGAAAGGGGCTAAAGAACAAGAACAGTAGGAGGCACACTCTATTGCACTCCCCATAAAGAAAAGCTTCATGAAATGAATTGAAGGCAAGAAAACCTTCCATAATGAACGATGATTCCTATGATAATTTACTTTTCAAGAATTTAAGTGACATCACATCATTAACAGGACGGGTCCACATGATCCGTTCTTTGGGGATAAGGGAATACCCAGGTCAAGCTCCTTATGATATGTAGTGTCGAGGTACAGAATATCCCTTTTCCTCACAGTTCCAGAGTTCATGTTTAGGACCTCAACTTAGCGAAATAATAGTGATCCTACTTGAGTGCACTTGTGAGCTGGGGCATGGATGTTGTACTTGGCAGACTGCAGACCCAAGTCAGCCTATCTTCCCACCTCACCTATTGAGTTTCCTAAAACTTTCTAGGGAAGACAAGCAGTGGACGGCCTGTTCAACCACTACGACCACTAGTGAGTGGTTATTCCCCCCTCACCTCAACTTCGGATTAAAGGGTGAGTCACCGTCGGTGTAAAAATCGACTACAAATGACTGACCGGTCCATGAAGAAAAAGGAATGTGACTCATTACTAAGATCCTAAGAATATGACTTCTAATAACTAGTTTCTTATCTCTTTAAGTATTAGTATTAATTACCATTAAAACCACCAAATAAAGAAAAATAAAAAAGGAGATAAACACATGAAATTTGATTAGTGATTAGATTATGAGTTTATGTTAAATTATTGTTAGTCTTTTCGTATGCTTCTTGTCGTACTTATTAGACTAGCATCTTGTATGAAAGCATGATCATCTCATGAAAAATAAAAGAAGCATACATGTGAAAGGATGAGAGAATGGGGTGGTGTGTGTGGGATAATAGTAGGAACGTACATGATCCTTACTGAGATCTCATAAAAGATAAAAATATGTTTTTCAGGAGAAGGGACAGCAGGATAGTTTGATTGAAGAGGTTCACTCAGGAGGCCTTCGGAGTTTGTGCCAGTTGTATAATAATAAGCATTGTGGTTTATTTACCTTTCCGTGTACCATTGCACTTTTTATTTCTAGTATGCAATCATGGACATGTATGTAATGGAATTTCAGACTGAGTGTGCTGCTTCCATTAATGAGAATGCTTACTTTATGCTTGAGATTTGTGCATGTGTTCGGTTAAAAGATCTTGGAAAGCCGGATTATGGTCCGAGTAATTACTCGGGATTCCAGGATCGGATTCTCCCTAGTAGCGGGGTCGTTACATCTTCAGAGCTCAATGTTTTACTATTTCAAAGTAGAAAGTGTTAGTCTATCGACACTATGAGAAAGAGGATAGACACTGCAAGTCTACAAGGTAAAGGTGAAGCTCAAATGAGAGGCCATAAAGTTATTCAAGCTCAACCCAAGGGGTGCAGACATAAGAACCTGAACAACATGCAAGGTTATTTGTATCGAATTTCAAACAAGGGACAACTAAGAAGTAGAATTTATTTAAACAGCCAGCAAGGAACTGATTGTATCTAATTACCAAGGAGGGTGAATAAGTAAGATTTGTTTCATTGGCCAGCAAGGGACCAGTTCGTACCTAATTGTCAATGAGGGACAATCAGCACGTAGGATTTGTTAAATGGCCAGTGAACCGATTTTAATCTAATTGTCAACAAGGGATGGTTAGAAAGAAGGTTTTATTTAAATGGCCAGTGATGGACTCACTTGACCAAATTGCCAATGAGAAACAACTAAAAAATAGCACTTTGTCTGAATAGCCAGTGACGGGCCATTTTGGGCCTGCCAGAGAGGGACAATTAAAAATTGATATTTTATTTGAATGGCCAATGAAGGGCCTAATTGCCAATGAGTGACAAGCAAGAACTCGCATTTTATTTGAATTGCGAAAGAGGGGCCAATTTGAACCTAATCGCCAATGAGGGGCAATCAAGAAATAGAATTTGTTTGAATGGTCAGCAAGGGGTAGGTTTGCACCTAATTGTTACCAAGGTACAAACAGGAAGTGAGTTTTAATTTAAATACTATGCAGACTGTGGTCAAATGCATGGGGCTTAATCCCACCATCCCCATGTTGCTAAAAAAATAAAAAACATCATAAAGTTTTAAATTGTACCTTGGTCCTCCGTGAGTCAAGCCCCATGAGTCGAGCACATTGGTGCTCAACCTTGGCTTAAGAATCAAGCCTAAAAACTTGTTCAAACTCGGCTTGTGTACTGTATTCGAGTATTTATCAAGCTGAGCTCAACCTGCTCATCAAGCATAACCCTGTTCCCTAGCCACCCTTGTAGACTTTCTGACTAAGTTTGGCACCTTTTTTACTTTATTTTGCTCTTTGACTACAAATCCTCAATTTTGTATAAGGAAAACTGTTTACTTCTATCAAAGGTGCATCCAGCAAAGTTTGCCCAATATTGGGATATTGATTTATGGTAGGCTGGTGAGGGCAAGTTCATAATAACTGGCCCACCCTACTGAGGGTTTGGTGCATTTGTTCATCAAGGTTCAGGACAGAGAAGCCAACTCATTGGGAAGAATAGTTTTTTCCTCTTCATTCGAGGCCTAGTTTCTAAATGACTGATTTTGGTTTGTGTGGAAACAGACTGATCATTTCGGAGCATAATGCCTCAGAAGTTCATTATGGCAGCAGCACATTAGCACTCAGTCAAGCCACAATTGCTCATTGCAATGTTGGCATGACATCACCAAAAAATGACTACATCTTTTGATTCATCAACTTGAAAGTTGTTCAAATGCCTGGAACAGATGTTCCTTGTGAGGCGTATATCCTCCACTGCAAAATCATTTATCGCCGATTGTTATATATATATATATATATATATATATGTATATATATATATATGTATATATATATATATGTATATATATATATATATGTATATATATATATATGTATATATATATGTATATGTATATATATATATATATAGCGAGAGAGAGAGAGATGGCCTCTACAAGAATTGATTGCTTGAGCTCCTTGAGCCAAACAACCAACAATTGAAGCCTCTACAGTGGTCTGTTTGCTTTTGGCATCAATGCTGTTTAGTGACTTTCATCAAGAGTGCAGAGTTTGCAGGCATCTTTGGCAATGTGGCTTTTCCTGTCAGGCCAGAGATGCGGTTGG
Source organism: Zantedeschia hybrid cultivar (assembly GCA_030544215.1). Taxonomy (NCBI): domain Eukaryota; kingdom Viridiplantae; phylum Streptophyta; class Magnoliopsida; order Alismatales; family Araceae; genus Zantedeschia; species Zantedeschia hybrid cultivar. The sequence continues at coordinate 65,879,166 of JARZZO010000002.1, forward strand.
GCTGGGCTAACCAAATAATGCCCCATGTTCAGTGTTACCTTCTACCTTAGTTCTTCTACAGTATACTTAAGAACAAACAATCCCTAATGGAGTGCCCCTATGGTCTGATAAAGACGAGAGGTCCACACCTTGTCTATGCCCTTGGACCTTTTTTATCTCATGCAATTTTATGAATCTTTTTTAAAATGTGAGTTCAATTTTCTTTTGTTTGTCCCTTGGAAATGAGTATTGTATTGATCAATGAATGTATTGGGTTCCTTTGCTTTGGTTTTCTTGCTGGCAGATCCAAACTTGTTTCATCAAACTTCCACAAAAGCTAGTACCACATTGACATGATCATTTGGAGTATTCCAATTGTTGAATGCCTCTAAATCCTAGTCCACAATGCCATCAACATGGGTACAGGTGCCTGATGATGGCTTCAGGATGTCCCCTGCTTGAAGTCAATGAGATTAGCCCATTCAAGTCTCACTAATAGGTAAATTAATGGTGGAACAGATGGCCATTAATTGTTACCTTTCATGCTTAAGGAAATTTATGTTTTTCAATTTTGACTAACTGAAGATGTTTTTGTTGGAGCTAGCTCAAGTCCCTTCAAGCTTCTCTAAGTGCTTCCACAGTCATCACCTTCTCTGATGGTTGGGTTGCTGCCCAAATGGTCTGCTCAATGACTTCTAAGGATGGTGCTTGATGTGCAGTACCCCGCTAACTTCACGAATGACATTCATGGTATAGGTTGGTCTTGATCTTTTATGAGGCTATTGTAGGTTCACAGAGATATTCCCCTTGTCTATTTTTCCATTGCAATCAGATTTTCCATAATAGCTTTAAAGATTTATTTTGTGACTAATATTTGGTGATATGCACAATAATTGGGTTCACTGACTTTGCCTACTTCTTCTGATCCTTGGGATTCTGATGCAGTGATCAAACTTTCCTTAAACATAGCTACAAAAGCTTGAGTCTTATCTTTCAAAAGAGAATAAGGCTTCTCTAACATTTCTGCCAAGGATGCATTTGATACTGCACTCTGACCTTCTGTCAGTAGTCAGAGCTTTTGCTACCCCTAGCCTTTGCTAGAACTATTGTGATGTTGAGCGCTTTAGATTCTTTGCTGCTAAAGCACATATTCTTGGTAGTTTTTTTTCCCCTTTCCAGCTGGCCGGCCAGGACTAGCCGCAAAGAATATCTCGTCCCCAATCAAAGGGTGTCCAGTGATGTCTTAGGGACATCCCATGTGTCGATATCAATAAGATTCACTAGCTCAGGACTTTCTTAGAGGTCAACCAATGGTTGAACATTCAAAGATGGTCGACTATTGTCATTTTACCCTTTTAAGGTAGCTGACAACTGCATTCTTAGTTGTTCCATGGTTTTGACTAAGTAGAGATGCTATTGGCAGAGCTAGGCCAACTCCTTTGGATTTTTTTTATGGTTTCTATGGTCAACACATGTTGTAGAGGTTGTGACGAAGTATACCTACTGAAGCCCTCTTGTTCCATCCTATAAAGGAAGTGCTGATCTCCTGTGGATTTGTCAAGAATCTCGAGATTCACATTGTTCCTTCTTTGTTTATTTCATTGATATTTTATTGGCATGGATAACCTTGACGAGGAATATATAGCCTGGTTGATCATGTGACTGAGGGAGATCCACTGGTTAATATATGCAGGAATATTAGCCCTTCTGAATTTTGGACTACTATTTAAACATTGAGACAGCAGATGACATGATTCACAGTCTAATAGTAATAGGAATCCAACCAAAAGTTTGGACAGACTGCCTGAAGTTCCTCGAATGCAAGTACCTTTTCCATAGGTGATTCTGGCTTTCCTTTTTCTTCCGTATTTGTTATTATTCAACGTAGGAAACAGTAACCAATGAGAATACCAAAATTTCTGGAAGAGAATAGAAGAACCTGGAGTTGGAGAAACACGAGAGAGGAAGGAGAGGAAATCTCTCAATTCTAAGTTGATTAAAGAGAACAAAAGGGAGATTGGTTAATGAGGAGAAGCAACGGGACATGGATGATCGTCAAGGAGGAAAAAAAAAACTCTTCACAAGAGAAAACATTATGGGGCATTTTCTCTTCATGTTCATGGCGAGTAATTGCCTCCCTTATCGCAAGTAAAGCTTTTTCACATCACAAAATTCACGATAGAAAACATGGTACAAAGATAGAAGCACCTTACTTTGCACAAGGCTCTGGCCGGCACGCTGCATCGATTTGGATGGCTCTACCAAATTAACATGCTCCAAGGAATGAGGCCAGACCTCCCTGATCGCCCTGAAATGGAGAGGCCAAAAATAAGTGCGCCACAAAACTCAACTATAGAAACAAACAGTTGCCCTTAGATACATGAGAAAACAATATAAAAGAACGATCACTGGCAGAGCAACCAAGCAGGGTCATCCCACTTACCAGAATGCCGTGCCGGGGCCGGCCCCAAAGTCCAGAACTTTGGAAGGGGAGAAGTCAGGCAACCTGCGGCGCACCTACAGCATCCAAAACCAAAGCAAAAGAACACCCAGAGAGCCCTAAATTACAAATGTGAACACAAACCCATAGCTCAAGCAAGCTTCTCAATCAGACAACCCATATCCCCCAACCAGATCCATTACCTCGCGCAGAATACGCCGGCAAGAGGCAAAGACAGCGGGCATGCGGGAGGCGACGTAGGCGGACGTCTCGTCTTCGCGGTAGGTGAGGCCAATGTCCCCGTAGGAGGACCTGATCTTCCAGCGGCGGGAGCGGACTGCCAGGGACTTGAGGGGGTCGTCGATGAGCGCGCGGGAGGCGCTGTCGGCGAGCTGCAGGTTGGTCTTCTTGACGCTGCAGAAGGACTCCGACAGCATCAGCACCTTCCGGTGCATGTGCGTCTGCTCCCTCTCTGCAGAACGCAAGAACAGGTGGGTGAGCGTTGGGAGCGAGGAAGAGGAATGGCAGGTGGCGTAGAAGGAGGGGGAAGGGAGAACCTCGGAGGAACCTCTTGATGGCACGGCGGAGGCGGAGGGGGATGAAGGCCATGCGCTCGGACTGCCTGGAGGCGGAGTGGAGGGTCTCGGGCGTGAAGACCCTCTTCAAGGCGTCGGGCAGCAGCGACTGCGCCATGGGGTTTGGCCCCCTCCTCGATGTGCGCTGCGCAGTTGCCTTCTTCCTCTGCGCTCTGCCCTCCTCTGTTCTGCTTCGTCTGCGGTGCCGCCCTCTGCCCTCTTCGCCTTAGGGCTGCTCCGATTCGGGCGGGTAAGGCGAGCCGTGCCAGGTCTGGTTGGTTCGGTTCGGTTCGCTTCGGTTCGGTCCGACTCACAATTTGACGGGCTGTGTTGTGTCTGTGGACTGGCGGCTACTCTCCGACCGTAGGTTTTCTCCACCCGGTCCGATGATTCATTTTAACACAAAAAGCATCCGGCTTAGACCTGATTTAAGGAGTTGGGTTCAAAGGGGTTTAAATTAAAGGGTTTTTTGCATATATACCCCTCAAACATCGTAATTGTAGATATACTCTTTTCTCACATATTATCATCAATACCCTGCAATCTTCAAAATGTTGAATTCTATATCCCTCAATCTAATGGTTTGGCATCAATACCCTTAAATTCTCTAATATTTTACATATATACCCCTCAATATACAAAAATCTTGCATTTTGTATCCCGATACCTCCAACGATGTCATAGTTTATATAATATTTTTGATATATTTCGTTGAAATTAACCCAAGTTTGACGGAAGGAGTATAAATACAACATTTTGAAGATTGCAGGGGTATTGATGATAATATGTGAGAATGAGAGGTATACATGTAATTACGGTGTTTCTGAGAAGTATATTTGCAAAAAACCCTAAATTAAAACCGTTTAATCGTCCTCAACTTAACCTGAGTTTGGGCCCCCTTTCATGTCAAAATTTGCATAATCGCACTATTTATGAACAGCAAGGAAATTGCGTCCTAAAATCTATGGAATTTTACATGCTGCAATGCTGCACCGTATGGCAGTGCACATACGCTAAGAAAAAGAATTATTACAATTACATATATATCCCTAACAATGTCATCACCACAATTTATAGAACTTTCCAGGCATATCGGATTAAAGTTCACGACATTTTGATGAAAGGATATTTTGAAGATACATTGGTTCTTTATAATAATATTGGGAGGTAGAGATATATATATGCAAATATGATGTTTTTTAAAAGTATATGTCAAAATTATTGTCTGCCATAGCACTTTCTTCAATGTACATTTCCGTGTCCACTTTTAACTAGGCCGTTTGTTTATTAATTGGCTGTTTTTTTTATCTTCATGGCTACTGATGTAGCCGAAGCTATCACGACCAGATTCCGAAGCTGGAATCCGAAGTTTTGGATCCGGAGCTGGGTCGGATCGGTGTAGAGGCCTGACAGGGATCCGGGAGGCGATGGATGCAGAGACGCGGTCGAATATCTGAGGCCGAGGGTCGCTCGGTCGGATGTCGGCTTGCCTCCGGAAGGCGTGGCCGAGGTCCCTTCGACTGATGGGTAGTCGATGCAGAGCCGAGTCACCTTCAGGCGAGGAGCAGCCGGCGAACGGCGTCGAGACCGGAGGGAGGAGTCCGAGGTCGGCGGCCGAGACCGACTCGGGGAGGTCGGCGATGATTCGAACCGAACCCCTGCAAGAGGGAAAGAAGAAGAAACCGGTCAGTAGGAGTCCAGGGCTTCGGCCCTTAGGAACCCCCTCCAACGGTTAAGTTAGCTTCTGAAGATGATTCGATTCAGAAGATGAAGAGCAGCTTTAATGCTATTTGGACTATGGTCCTTGAGGGTCACGGAGACATACCTTTGGCAATAAATAGCGGTGTATTTATAGCGGAGGATAGAGGATGGTTAACGGTGGTAGCCGATATAGGACTATGTTCCGGGCTTACTGGTAAACCGCCATAGTGCCTAGTCCTCCACCGGAGTGGGCCGGACACGGCTGTCGGGCCGAAGGGGGTTGAGCCGCTGATGGGCCGAAGCCTGCTGGGCCGAGGGCTACTGTGCCGCTTACGGGCCGAAGGCTATTGGGCCGCTGATGGGCCAAAGACCACCGGGCTGCCTGCTGGGCCGAGGGCTTCTGTGCCGCTTACGGGCCGAAGGCTCCCAGGGGGCCCTTTACTGCCGCTGCTGGGCTGATATGTGTTTGGGCTTGTTTTAATGGGCCGAATCGGATTCTGCCTCATCACATAGCCCCCCACTCTTGTCTTCCTCAGTTTTGAGATGGCGAGAGTGTAACTTATAGCCTGTGGCCTCCTCGGGGGATAACGCAACAGGCGCTATCCGAGGCTTTCTGTTCTGTTTAAGAAGAAATGGTGCCCTCAGTCGGCCGAGGATCAGTAGCCACTTAGCTGTCCTCATTCGGGATGCAGTGACGAAGGCCTTCGCTTTTGATCGCGAAGGGCCGAGCCTTCTGACTTATGTCAGGATCAATTAAATGGACGGGACGGGCGTCACGTTTTCCGTCAGAACGGTCGTTTCGCGAAGAAACACAGGACACGCGTCGCGCATCCGGCCGCTCCGTTAAAAGCACAAAGAGATCCTGACCGCTTGCGGGTCGGGGGTCACTTCGGCTCTCTGTCCGAGGTTCCACTCGGATCGCCGCCTCTTCCTTCCTCGGCACGCTGATTGGAACACGTGGCGGGCATCCGAGTGATCAGCCGAAGGGTCGGACCGCTTTTGGCCGTCGATCACCCTGTTTCAATTTCCGGAGTCGGGTCGTCATCATTACCGAAGGACGGTGTACGTGGCGCGCATCCGAGAGAAGTGGTGATATGAGGGAGAAGATCCCGGCCGTCGGCTTCGGCGGGAAGGGCTTCGAACTTGTCCTATAAATAGGAACCCCTCGCAGGGCACTGTTCTTCTTCCTGCTTCCTGCGCTGCGTCTCTCTGCGACCACCTGAGCTCTTCGTCTTCTCCGGTGACGTGCAAGCCATTCGAAGGTGCTTCCGAGCTCGTCGCCTGTCGCAGGGAGCTCCCCATCGCCCGGAATCGTCGCCGGGGAGGTTCTTTTTGCTCAGACAGCGGCGCTCAATCGCGGAGATCCCTTTTTTCCTTGAGGGTAAGCCTCAATCTCCTTTCTCCATTCCGCGATCTCATGTCCCACAGCTCTTCTTCGAGTGAGATCACTCCCTCAGACGAGGACTACACTCCGTCCCAGTCCCCTGAGTCTTCCTTATCATCTCCTCTTTTTTTGGACTCCCTTGCTTCTGCCATGGTGGACGAGGCCGAATACTCTGGTGCCGAAGGGCCCGAAGAGGTTCGTGCCCCGGGCCAGGCTTCCTCCTCGGGTCGCCGTCGTCCCGAGATGGCTTCGGAAGCAGCCTGCGTCCTTACCGACGATGGGGTAAAATTCCTTGCCTCCTATTTTCAACTCCCATCCTGGATGACACCCTATCGGCCTGGTTCGAATACTAGGGCCAATTCTTCCCGTCCGGGTAGTTTTTCCATTTATGAGGAAAGCTTCCGGGCCAGCTTTCGGCTTCCTCTCCCTACCTTCGTCATCAATCTCTTATGCTTCTATGGGTTAGCCCCGTCTCAATTCTTCCCCAATTCTTGGCGCACAGTCTACGCCTTCTTGGTTGTGTTTGCCAACATCGATGTCACCCCTTCGGTGAATATCTTTCGCTATCTTTTCAAGATTCAACGGCAGGGGAGATCCGAGTGGTACAGCTTTGTCCCTCGCCTCGGCCGGGGCATCTTCTCCGGGAAACCCTCGTCCATTCATGACTGGAAGAGGAGCTTTATTTTGGTTTCCCTCCCGGAGAATGAGAAGAGCGTGTGGCCCTTTCCTACTGAGTGGGCACCGTTGGCCGAAGGCCTCTCCGATCCGCCCACTCTCAACTCCGATCAAATACGCCTTGTGGGCCTTATTGAAACCGCGGCTCCGTATGATATCTTGGAGCTCTTCAGGAAGCCGGAGTTACTTGTGGGTGCCGGGGCGTGGCCGGACCCGACGAGGGATCCTCTGCGGGCAATTCCTTACCTTCCCCCCGAGGAGACTTCGGGGGAGACTGAAGGAAGCGCCGAGGTCTCGCCTCCGGCCGAAGCTCCTCCGGCCGCAGAGGTTGCTGAGGCTTCGGCCGAGGGTAAGTCGGTCTTGAGTTGTGCACTTTGTGCGTTGCGGGTTGTTAACCCTTCCTTCTTTTGTTTTGCAGAGATGTCCGGAATTAAAGGCCTCCTCAGCCGGATTGCTCAGCAGGGCGGCCAATCCCCACCGTCCCGACCGCAGGCGACGGGAGGGGCCGGACGAGGTGTCGTGGCCCCGGGCGCCCGGGCCGGGATTACGATGACAACGGCTTCCTCTGAGGGCCGCGCTGCTGCAGCCGCTCTCGAGAGGGAGCGGAAGAGCAAGTCGGTTGCCCGAAGGGGCGGCCGATTGTCGAAGCGGGGCCGGGCGGACGAGCCTGGAGAAGCAGAGCCCGCCCCGGCGGCTAAAAAATCGGTTGCGGCCCGAAGGGCCCCGATGCCGTCGCCTCCTGAAGCGCCGAGGGGTGATTCTCCCTCGGCTATGACGGCGGGGGCGGAAGAGCTGGAAGGCGTCGGGTCGCAGGGGCCTCGCGAGCAGGAACGCGAGCAAGAACGCGAGCTATGGGTCCCCGACCTGAGGATCTACAGGGACGAGTCCCTGGAGGACCCGCAGACGTGCCTGCGTCTGCTCCAAGGCCTAACTCTCCCGTCGGCCCTGGAGGAGCTGAAGAATCACTCAGCGACTGAACTGGCGCTGGTGAGCGCCCGATTGGCGGTCCAGGTAAGAAGCTTCTTTGTGTGCTTCGGTCTAGCATTTCCCTTAGCTTGTTTCGGGTTTGCTGACTCTTATCTGCTTTCGGCGGCAGGCCGTGGTTACGGGTAGCGTCCTGATCCGTCGTCAGGCGATCATCCGAGACCAACTCCAGGACGCCGAGAGGGCGTCGGTATCGTCGGCTTCGGGCGAGGGCCCCTCGGCGGGACGCGACTTTGAGTCCAGTGTTGACTGGCTCTTAGCAGCGAATGCCCGGATGCGGGCTCAGCTGGAGGAGCAGGTGGCGGCGACTCGAGCTTCTTCTGAGGCCAAGGCGAAGGCCGAAGAGGAGAAGGAGAAGGTCGAGCGGGAGCTGGAGGCGGTCCGAGCCGAAGTCCGGGCCTTAAAGGCCGAGATCCAGGACAAGGACGCCCAGCGGGCTTCGGATAGCCGCCGCCATGCCGAGGAGCTGTCGGCCCTTTGGCTAGATCTAGAAGCTAAGGCCGAGGAGGCTGTTGACTCGGCCGTGGCCGATTATAAGGCCGGCCCAGACTTCGCTGAGGAGATAGTCCAGGCGCAGCTTCTGGCGGCCTCCTCGGTTTTCACCATCGGGCTGGCCGCTGCTCAGAAGGTCTGCCCGTCCGTGGACTTAACCGGTATCGCCCTGCCGACGGATGATGAGGGGGAAGAGCTCCTGTCCTGGTGGAAGGGGCTCACAGCTGAGAGGGCCTCAGCTTCAGCGGAAAGCGGCGAGGCCGTTCCAATCGAGGCCACTCCTGTCGAAGCCGCCCCTTCCGAAGCCGTGCAGATTGTGGACTCCCCCTCCCCATCTCCTGGCCGGAGCCCAGTTGATGTGGATGGAGAGAATACCGAGGGCTGATACGGGGGCCTGTCCCGGTTTTTGTTTGGACTTTCCTTGTAAGTCTACGGCCAGATGGACGGCCGTTTTTGTACTTTCTTTTTGTTATATATAGAAAGTACTTTGCTTCATCTTTGTGCTCTGAATGAATGACCGACTCTGGTTCTTCTTGATTCCGAGACCTTGTCGTCGTTTTAGTTACGGCTCGCACGGCCGAAACCCGATCTAGGTTCGGATATGGAGTTGGAAAAAGAATATCGCCCCCGATATGGTTTGTGCGGCCGAGGCCTTTACCAATACGGTTTATGCGATCTAAGAGAATAACCTGCCGTTCCCGATACGGTTTGCATGGCCGAAGCCACTCCCGGTACGGTTTACACGGACTTAGAATACCATGCCGCTCCCGATACGGTTTGCATGGCCGAAGCCACTCCCAGTACGGTTTACACGGACTTAGAATACCATGCCGCTCCCGATACGGTTTGCATGGCCGAAGCCACTCCCGGTACGGTTTACGCGGACTTAGAATACCATGCCGCTCCCGATACGATTTGCATGGCTGAAGCCACTCCCGGTACGGTTTACACGGACTTAGAATATCATGTTGCTCCCGATACGGTTTGCATGGCCGAAGCCACTCCCGGTACGGTTTACACGGACTTAGAATATCATGCCGCTTCCGATACGGTTTGCATGGCCGAAACCACTCCCGGTACGGTTTATGCGGACTTAGAATACCATGCTGCTCCCGATAAGGTTTGCATGGCCAAAGCCACTCCCGGTACGGTTTACACGGACTTAGAATACCATGCCGCTCCCGATACGGTTTGCATGGCCGAAGCCACTCCCGGTACGGTTTACGCGGACTTAGAATACCATGCCGCTCCCGATACGGTTTGCATGGCCGAAGCCACTCCCGGTACGGTTTACGCGGACTTAGAATACCATGCCGCTCCCGATACAGTTTACATGGCCGAAGCCACTCCCGGTACGGTTTACGCGGACTTAGAATACCATGCCGCTCCCGATACGGTTTGCATGGCCGAAGCCACTCCCGGTACGGTTTACGCGGACTTAGAATACCATGCCGCTCCCGATACGGTTTGCATGGCCGAAGCCACTCCCGGTACGGTTTACGCGGACTTAGAATACCATGCCGCTTCCGATACGGTTTGCATGGCCGAAGCCACTCCCGGTACGGTTTACGCGGACTTAGAATACCATGCCGCTCCCGATACGGTTTGCATGGCCGAAGCCACTCCCGGTACGGTTTACGCGGACTTAGAATACCATGCCGCTCCCGATACGGTTTGCATGGCCGAAGCCACTCCCGGTACGGTTTACACGGACTTAGAATACCATGCCTTTTTGAAAAGGAGATTCTTATTCATGCCTTTCGGCTAAATTCCGGGGGAAGTGACTTACATGAAGTAACGCCGAAGGCGCTCCATATTCCAGGTGCGAGGGAGAGGTTGGCCCGAAAGGGTCTCCAACCGATAAGCCCCTCGTTTGATTACCTCCTTTACACGATATGGCCCTTCCCAGTTGGGGGCAAGCTTCCCTGCGGCTTCGGCTGGCTTAGATGCATGAGCATTCCTCAGCACGAGGCTCCCGATGTCAAAGCTTCGGGGCTTCACTCGAGTGTTGTGGTACCTGGCCATGCGCTGTTGATAAGCTGCCAGCCGAACGCGAGCTTTATCCCGGGTTTCTTCTATGAGATCAAGATGATCCTTCAAAACTTCTTCATTGGCCTCTGGATCATAAGTAATGACTCTTGGAGAGGGAAGGCCGATTTCTACAGGAATAACGGTTTCTATCCCATAAGCCATGCGAAATGGAGTTTCGCCGGTAGGGGTTCGGCTCGTAGTTCGATACGCCCAGAGAACACTTGGTAGCTCCTCTACCCATCGTCCTTTGGCTTCGCCGAGCCGGGTTTTTAGTCCTTGCAACAGACTTTGGTTGGTAACTTCGACCTGGCCGTTTGCCCAAGGGTGTGCTACTGAAGTGAACTTGTGAAGGATGCCGAAGTCGGCGCAGTTATCGCTGAACCGACAGCTATCGAACTGCTTGCCGTTGTCTGAGATGATGGCCCGGGGGATGCCGAACCGGCAGATGATGGACTTCCATACAAAGTTCCAAGCATTGCTATCGGTTATGGACGCGAGGGGTTCGGCTTCTACCCACTTGGTGAAGTAGTCTACTGCTAGGATGAGGAATTTCCTTTGGCCGGTGGCGACAGGAAAAGGCCCCAGGAGGTCGATTCCCCATTGAGCGAAAGGCCAGGGGTCGGATAAAGGAGTCATAAGGGTGGCTGACTGGTGGATGAGGGAGCTGAACCTCTGGCACTGATCGCAGCGACGTACGAGGGCTAATGCGTCCTCTCGGAGCGTCGGCCACCAGTATCCTTGCCTTAGAAGCTTGTGAGCTAGAGCCCTTCCTCCCGCATGTGCTCCGCATACCCCTTCGTGTACCTCTCGCATGGCGTATTCGGCTTCGGTTGGTCCGAGGCACCGTAATAATGGTTGGCCGAAGGACTTCTTATACAGCAGCCCGTCAAGAAGAAGGAAGTGAGATGAACGCTGCCGAACATGCTTTGCTTCCCTTGGATCGGGCGGGACTTCTCCTTGGAGGAGGAAGGCGACTAGGGGAGTCATCCAAGTCTCGGCTTCGGCCTCGGTCACCTGCATGACCTCGGGCTCACCGAGGCTTGGTTTGGCGAGTTCTTCCACTAGGATCATTCGGCCTCCTCCCCCATCTTGGATTGACGCCAGCCGGGAAAGGGCATCGGCTCGGGCATTTTCGGCTCTCGGGATCCGCACGATTTCACAGGAATCGAATTGAGCGAGGATCTTACGAGTCACCTGGAGATAAGATGTCATTATCGCATCCCGAGCTTCGTACTCCCCGGAAACGTGACTGGCGATCAGCTGAGAATCGCTAAAAGCCTTTAGGTTCCGGACGCCAAGTTTTCTTGCGGCTTGGAGGCCGGAGATAAGGGCTTCGTACTCGGCGACGTTATTGGTGGCTGGAAAGGAGAAGCGTAGCGCGTACTCCGTGACGATCCCTTCGGGAGACGCCAAGATCCATCCGGCGCCGCTGCCCGTGGAGCACGCGGAGCCGTCTACATAGAGTTGCCACTCGTCCGCCGGCGGGTGAGCCGAAGTGTCCTTGGCTTTGGATGTATCGGCTTCCGGCTGAGATGCCGAGAAAGCTTCGGGAGTGAGCTCGGCAATAAAGTCAGCTAACGCCTGGGCTTTTATCGCTATCCGAGGTACGTAGGAGATGTCGAACTCTCCTAGTTCGATCGCCCATTTCGCCAACCGGCCGGATACCTCCGGTCGGGAGAGAACTTGCTTCAGAGGCTAGTCGGTGAGGACCTTTACTGAATGGGCAAGAAAATAAGGCCGGAGCCTCCTCGCGGATGAGACGAGGGCCAAAGCCAGCTTCTCTAGAGCGAGATACCGGAGTTCCGCTCCTTGAAGGGCTCGGTTGGTATAATAGACTGGCTTCTGGATGCCGTCTTGTTCTCGGACGAGGACGGCGCTGGTAGCTGTCTCGGATACCGCGAGGTAAAGGCACAGCGGCTCTCCATGGACTGGCTTGGACAGGATAGGAATCCTGGAGAGATAGTCCTTCAGTTGGTCGAAGGCTGCCTGGCACTCATCCGTCCAGGCGAAACTATTGGCCTTCTTCAGCAGCTTGAAGAAGGGGAAGCAGTAATCCGCCGCTCTGGACATGAAGCGGCTTAGGGCAGCGATCCTTCCGTTTAGCTTCTGTACCTCTCGGAGGTTAGCTGGAGGGCGCATCTGCATGATGGCCGAAACCTTCTCGGGGTTAGCTTCCACTCCTCGGTGAGTGACCATGTAGCCGAGGAACTTCCCGGAGGCTACTCCGAAGGCGCATTTGGTCGGGTTCAGCTTCATTTTGTATCGCCGCAGGGCGGAGAATGTCTCGGCTAAGTCGGCCAAATGGTCTGCAGCGACGCGGCTTTTAACCAGCATATCGTCGATGTAGACTTCCATGTTGCGACCGAGCTGCGGGGCGAACACCTTGTTGACGAGGCGCTGATATGTCGCGCCGGCATTCTTCAGGCCGAAGGGCATCCGGGTATAGCAATACAGACCAAGATCAGTCGTGAAGCTGGTCTTGCTTTCATCATCCGGATGCATTCGGATCTGGTGATAGTCTGAGTAGGCGTTGAGGAAGCTCAGGAGCTCGTGGCCGGAGGTTGCATCCACCACCTGATCTATCCGAGGTAGCGGGAAGCTATCCATCGGACATGCTTTGTTAAGGTTGGTGAAGTCCACGCACATTCGCCACTTGCCATCCTTCTTCGACACCATCACTACGTTGGCGATCCAGTCTGGGTGATGCACCTCTCGGAGGTGCCCGGCATCTAGCCCCTTTTGTACTTCGGTTTGGATGGCGGCTCTCCTTTCTTGATTGAAGGTGCGCCGCTTCTGCTTGACCGGGGGCTGGTTAGGATCGGTATGTAGCCGGTGTTCTGCTACTTCCGGGTCGACCCCGGGCATGTCTATCGGAGACCAGGCGAAGACGTCGAGATTCTTTTTTAAGAACTCGGTGAGCTTCTCCGCTTCGGTTTTCTCCAGGCCGGAGCCTATCATCAGGGCTCGTCCCTCGCCTCCCGGGACTGGGATAGCGACGAGTTCTTCTCCCGGGGACGCTTCGGCTGATGATTCAATTGACAGGGACTTGGCTGCAGCCTTCCCCTTGACCGAAATCATGTAGCATTGCCGAGCTGCTTCTTGATTTCCCCTGGCCTCGCCTATTCCGTGGCTAGTATGGAACTTTAGCTTTTGATGGAAAGACGAAGGCACAGCTCCGACCCCGCCGATTAGCCTTCGGCCGAAGATGGCGTTGTAGGCTGAGTCGATTTTTACAACGGCAAAATCCGTTTCCACGGTTAATTGTCGGGGGGCGGAGCCTATGGTTACGGGGAGTCGGACAATGCCCTCTACTCGGTAGGGCGAACCGTTAAAGCCAAAGAGGGGCCCCCGGTGAGGCTTCATATTAGCCTCACTCAATCCTATTTTTACAAAGCAATCGTAAAACAAGATGTTTGGGGCACTTCCATTATCGACAAAAATACGATGTACATCGTAACTGTTTATTACAGCGTTTATGACGAGGGCGTCGTCGTGTGGGACCTGAATATCAATCAGGTCCTCTGAGCCGAAGGTAATATCTTCTTGGTGAGGCCGCTTCGGCTCGACGTCGACCGTCGCTACAGTTGCAGAGCTGCGCTGTCGGCGCCTTGATCCTTCTCCCGGCCCTCCGGATATCATCATGATGGATCCAAAGCTGGGTCTTTGATGTGATGCTTCCACCGGGGCCGAGATGATCTTTGGTGGAGGAGCGGCTTCTTTTTCCGGGGGCTGCTGCTGCCTGGCCGTCTCAGGGACGTCCCGGTTCCGCTGCTGCTGGGGCTGTTCTCGCCGAAGCTGCGGCAGTCTGCCTTCCCTGATGAGGCGGTCGATTTCCTCCCGAAGGTGTCGGCACTCGTCAGTCGTATGGCCGATCTCCCGATGATACTCGCAGTATTTGCCGGGGTCCCTTCGGCGAAGATCCGTCTTGATGCGCTCCGGCCGCCGGATCATGCCCTTTACCTCCATGAGCATTCGGGAAGGGGGAGCGGGTAGCGGTAGGTACCGCGGCTGCGGATCCCGTCGCCTTTCTCGGTCCCACTCCTCCCTGCGATATCGCTTTCGGGAGGGCTCTTGATCTTCGGGCCGAGGGCGGACCACCTGGGGGGCAGGTGCCGAAGCTGCTTCGGCTGCGCCTTTACCTTTGGACATCATCAGGGCCTCCCGGTTGATATACTTGTGGGCCCGGGCTACGAGGTCCTGGAAGGTAGGGGGATAGCGCTTCCCGATGGAGCCGAGGAGCCCTTCATCCCGGCACCCGCTGATTACGGCCGAAACCGCAATCGAGCTGTCAAGGTTTGGGATTTGGGCGGCCTCGGTCCGAAACTTTGTAAAATACTCCTGGAGAGTTTCGGTGGGGCCTTGCCGGATGGCTAGTAGGCTGGCGGAAGTTTTACACTGCCGGGTGGCGTCATAGAACTGGTCGATAAACAGCTGGCCCAACTGGACTAGGGAGTGGATAGAGTTGGGGGCCAGTGTCTCGAATCAAGTTAAGGTAGTCTTCTCAAGGGTGAGGGGGAAAAGACGGCAGCGGACTGCCTCGGCGACCCCTCGGACCGAGAGGTAGGTGTTGAATCTCTGGAAGTGACAGACCGAATCTGTCATTCCGTCGTAGAGAGGGCCCTTCGGCAGCTTGAAATTGGGAGGTACCTCGGTAGCCAGGAGCTCTGGCGTGAACGGGGTTTGCTCCAGGATGTTGCTGGCAAGGGGCGCCCCGTATGGCCGAGACACCATATGCTGTATTTCCTTCCTCATCGCCGTTAGCCGCCGGTCCAGGTCCGGGGCGGTTGAGGTGGCGACCGATTGTCCTCCGGTTCTGGCTGGGTGGAACTCGGACGAAGCATAGCCTTGCTCCGTTATGCGATCGGCGCGAGGGGCTTGGGCAGGTAGTGCCGAGGGCTCGCTGCGCGCCGTAGCGGTTTCGTCGGGGGAAACCGGTGAGGGCTCCAGCCGGAACCTTGCATCTTGGACCGGGTAGCGCGGAGGGAGCGGGGCTTGCTGAGGAAGCTGGCCCAGCAATCCCATGCGCTGGGCGATGGCGGACACCATCTCCTGAAGAGGCGCAAGGGAGGTGACGGCAGCGGCTAGTGTCGCCATCTGTTGCTGGAGCACTCCCACCTGGTCGTCTTCTGCAGCGAGAGACTCTGGTATGACTGGCAGAGCCGCGCTCGTTGGTGTAGGTGGGGCGCCTTCGGAAGGCAGCAGCTGTGCTGAGGCTTCCCGTGTCTATGCTTCGCTCTGTCCGGATCGTCGGGTTACAGGTCGTTGAGACATGACTTGTTTGTTTGTTTCCCACAAACGGCGCCACGTGATGTAGCCAAAGCTATCACGACCGGGTTCCGAAGCTGGAATCCGAAGTTTTTGATCCGGAGCTGGGTCGGATCGATGTAGAGACCCGACGGGGATCCGGGAGGTGATGGATGCAGAGACGCGGTCGAAGATCCGAGGCCGAGGGTCGCTCGGTCGGATGTCGGCTTGCCTCCGGAAGGCGTGGCCGAGGTCCCTTCGGCTGATGGGTAGTCGGTGCAGGGAGTCACCTTCGGGCGAGGAGCAGCCGGCGAACGGCGTCGAGACCGGAGGGAGGAGTCCGAGGTCGGCGGCCGAAACCGACTCGGGGAGGTCGGCGATGATTCGAACCGAATCCCTGCAAGAGGGAAAGAAGAAGAAACCGGTCAGTAGGAGTCCAGGGCTTCGGCCCTTAGGAACCCCCTCCGACGGTTAAGTTAGCTTCTGAAGATGATTCGATTCAGAAGATGAAGAGCAGCTTTAATGCTATTTGGACTATGGTCCTTGAGGGTCACGGAGACATACCTTTAGCAATAAATAGCGGTGTATTTATAGCGGAGGATAGAGGATGGTTAACGGTGGTAGCCGATATAGGACTATGTTCCGGGCTTACTGGTAAACCGCCATAGTGCCTAGTCCTCCACCGGAGTGGGCCGGACACGGCTGTCGGGCCGAAGGGGGTTGGGCCGCTGATGGGCCGAAGCCTGCTGGGCCGAGGGCTACTGTGCCGCTTACGGGCCGAAGGCTATTGGGCCGCTGATGGGCCAAAGACCACCGGGCTGCCTGCTGGGCCGAGGGCTTCTGTGCCGCTTACGGGCCGAAGGCTCCCAGGGGGCCCTTTACTGCCGCTGCTGGGCTGATCTGTGTTTGGGCTTGTTTTAATGGGCCGAATCGGATTCTGCCTCATCAGCTACTATATACATGTTCATGTCTTTTCCATACCCAAATGATACATATATTTCATTCTCATTATATTAGGCTTCCTGCATGCTTTTACAAATTAGGAGGAATGGCTTTTATTGTTAGGATATTTCATCTCATTGTAAATATTATAGAAAAACTATAAAGCTTCAGGACATGTTATTCACTAAGAAGGAATCATAGACATTCACTTGGAAGTGAAAAAACAAAATATAGCATGATCTAGGCTGCTGAAATGGGTCCAGACCCGTTAAGGGACACGTTTGGCATTAAGCAAGTGTTGGTATACCTGTTTTTGTTAATAGATTTACTATCAGATTTTCATGAATTTGGACCTGAAATAGAACTCATTTATCCAGTATATTAGCACATAATAAATCGATTCTTTCTTAAGTCCATTTATCTTTGACATGCATGAAGGAATTAAAGAAGTAGATCCAAGATCCAACTCATTTATCTATTTGCCTATCATTTTAATCGGATCTGATACGGATCCAGGTATACTCATTTTAGATATGGGTCTGTCCAGACCTATACCATTTGCATCCCCAATTGTACCAGTGGTTTCCTAAGCAATAATCTATTTAATTCACTGTATTAAGAAATAACATATTATTTAAAACCAAATACACCATTTCTATGTACATTTGCTTTGGTAAAAGATTATTTTTTAACTATCATATATGATTTTTTTATCTAATCAAATTTAATAGATATATCATTGTTTTATGAAAATGATAACAACAATGCTAAAATATCTGATAAAAATAAATATTATCAGACATTATCTTCCAGGACAATGTGATTAATGCTAGGCTTTCTGATTTACTTTAATTCACAAATATGTTGTTAAAATAAGTAAACAACCCTTATGAAACTTTATTTTTACTTTCCGTTCTTTCCAACCTATAAGAAGCCTTCTAATTCTTGGATTCCTTTTTTTTCAATTCCTTAGCACCACTTTGATTAGAGAATATGAAAAGAATAAGAGTGAATAAGGGGAGAATAAGCTTAATTTTGTTTTGACAAGCGGAATGACTTATACCGGTGCAGAATAGTCTATTCGGAGAATAAGGAGAATAAGCCATCTCACCCTAAGACCCAAAAATTACTTATTCTTCTTATTCCTTCAGCGGACCCTACAAAATTATCAAACCGAAATACTCCTTATTCTAGTATACGTTATTCTGTTATTGGGTCTCATGTAATAACTTATTCTGTAAACAAAGTGGAGCCACCTTTACTTTGTTAGCGGAATATGACCGAGAATAATCGGTATAAGGGTCTAAACCCGATTTGATCGCGGAGATGCATAATTCCCTCAATTCTCCCAGTTCTATTTGGAATACCTAATTTCTTCAATTCTCCTAATTCTTCTAATTCTATTTTTTATTTCACTCTTTATTCCACTCCTTTCTACCAAATCACTTGAAATAGTGCAGCGTAATTTTTCTTATTATAAACAGAATACCAACAACTTACTGAAACACAATATCTCTTATTTTAATTTAAAAAATGTCCAAAACTTTATTATGATATAAATAATTCTGCAAACAAAGTCATTATACATCGACCTGTTATCGTGGCCCCTCCAGAGAGCGAGGGGAGTTTGCCCACCCTTTGTGGGGAAGGCCCAAGTAAATGGGAAGCGCGAGGCGCTACCTCTGTCCACGCAAGTAGCATGTGTTTATCCCTTTGCTTCACAAATTCGACACGTAAGACGCCTTAAGTCGGACCGAATCCACTGTGTCCAGCTCATAGAAAGGGTTTCGCAACCTCTTCTGTGCAACGAGCTAAACATCTTGTTGGAAACTGGATTCAGTACACCAACGTTGAAGAGGAACCACATTCTGAATTCCTTTCTTCTTCCTCATATTAGCGTCTTCTTCTTCTGTCAGAGGAAAGGTTCCCACACCTCACGTGGAAGAGGACCCAACGTCTCCCCCGTCTTCACCTCCACACACCACTCTTTTGATGCACCGTCCACTGGCTTGTTATCCACTGCGCGCACACCATGCAACCGCAGGAGCCCACGTTAGCCAATCCGTGCCTGAGCTAGCTAGCCCGTGTGACTCTTAAAGGCCCGCAGCTGCAGCACATTTATCTGCGGTTAAATCTGTGCTTCTATCCTCACCTATTCCTGTACTCCCTTTGCCATTCCCTGACATGTCCAATCTCGGACAAATTGCAGTCGGCATCTTGTTTTGCTTCTTCAAAGTAGTATCATCAAAAGTTGAAGGCATTCTGGAGGCCATTTGAATCTGAAGTTCTCAATTCCCTTATTCCATTCGAGTTAGATGTAAACAAGTGGAAGTAGAGACCTACAAAGCCGCAATCTGATTTTCTTTTGGGTAAATTATAGTCTAAAGCAGGACTTGCCCAAAGGCTATGGTTTTAATTACATATTCCATTATTGACCAAACTGACTTTAAGAGCCGATGATTCCAGAATTCTTCGGCATTTTATCGGAATCTACCAGATTTGAAAAATAAAATGGGGAAATGATAGAGAAATATCAGGCCCATGAAGCATGTTAGCCCAGTCCCCACAACGTGGATCACTCCGTCCCGCAGGTGGCAGTGCGGAGCTCATACGTGGGTGGGGTGGAAATGGGAGAAAAAAAAATTCCAACCACCATCACATGAGTGCTGCCTCTCGCCATCCCCACCAACCTGGAAACATCACCAGATTCATGGTCAAACTGATAAAACTTAAGAGAAATGATTCAGTGAGCTCGATTTTACCGTAAAGCCGAGTTTTACAGTTAAAAATATTTTTTACTTTAAAATATTTTTTACTTTACTCTTTGAGTAAAAATACTTTTGACTGAGGGACTCGATCTCACGGTGAAGTCGAACTGACCGAATCAAACCTCAAAACTTAATTCATAGGGGAATTATAAAGTAACACACTCTGTCAGGATAAGAAAGGGAGCTACAAGAGTAGGGCAAAAACGGAGTTCACAGCTACAAAGTATCCATTCTCTATAACAGCTCATGTGTACATACATATGACAGCAGCACACCACGCTCAACACCCTTCCGCAACATTACCCTTAAACTATCTGAGGAGCTATACTTCACCCTGTGTGTTTACTCCCCACCGCTATTGATCTGTACAAATGCCTCTAACATAGTATACTGCTGTGTATAGTTACATCGTCACAGGCCACCGGCGTAGTCTTCTTTGCACACTTGCACGGCCACACACCTTGTGTAAAAGCCGCCCCTCCACACTGACAGCTACCTACTAGGCTGCGAGGACAACCTATGACTCTTTGTCCGTATGGTGCAGTAAGGAAAAGAGTTAAGTAGAGACTGTTTTGATCTGTTATGTTCCCTCTGTATCCGTTCTGTTCTGCCGCTAGCTGATGCGTGTCGGTTGAGTTGGTCAGAGCAGCATGTCGGAGCCCAATCGGCAGTGGTAGCTGACGGCGTCGACGGTGGTCGCGGCAGTGGAGGAGGGCGAGGTGATGGCCTCGGAGACGAGCCACAGCCGGGAGGCTTCCCGGGCGTTGGTGGCAAGCTTCGACGGCGACGCCTCGTTGCAGTCGGCGAAGTACCGGCCCGACACCCCCGCAAGCCGCGGGTGGGTCGCCACGTAACAGGTCGTCGCCGCTGCCTGCGACACCACACACGAACGCGCCGCACGGGCCCCCATCCATTAGTTAGCTAGAGAGAGAGCTACGTGTCCTCGCCTCACATCATGCTAGAGAGAGAGAGGGATTATTTTACCTGGGGGATTGTCTTCAGAAGCTTCGAAGCCAAGAAGAAGGCCAGATCTAGCACCACAAGAGATCCAACCAAAAGATTAGGCAGCACCACAGTGAAGGGGAATCATAACATCAGACGGCTAGAAACCACTACGCAAATCGCCGATGAGATTAGATCGGAGATCTCATGGTCTCAAGGATGGCGCGCAGCAGTAGCTCACCTGTGGTGAAGCCTTCTCGGTCTCTGGTGAGCCTCGTCCTCACGACGCCGGGGTGGACGCAGTTCACCGTCACGTTGGCCCCCATTCTCTGCCACACCAATTTTTATACAAGATCATCCGTACGAAATTAATAAAGCCCAATATAATGGTAATAACCACACTTTGAGCAATAAATATCAACTTTTTGATAGGAAATAAGTGATGAGAGAGAGAGAGAGAGAAGAGGTGTGTGTGTCTGGTAAGAAGTACGCACCTTGAGCCTATCGGCTAATTCCTTGGTGTGGAGCACATTAGCGAGCTTGGACAGCGCGTAGGCCCGCGTCGCGTCGTACGGGCTGCAGTCCCGCCGGCGACACGAAGCAGAAGGAGCAGAGCGTTTTAAATGTCAGAATCTTCTCGGGACGGAAAGAATATTTTCGTCGGCGCAGCGCAGGAGCGACGCCAGCGCCTTAAAGGAGATACATATATATGTATGTGTGTGGGGAAATCTCGCGGTCGGATGGCTAGCTAGGGAGATTCGCGTTAATACAAAATTAACAACTGTGCATATAGATATGTATAGATAGGTACGCACATCTTCTTGCGGTTGAGGACGTCAAGGTAGCGGATGGCGTCGCCGGAGAACCACCCGTGGACGCTGGACGACACGTTCACGACGCGGCCCTGGATGCCCGTCGCCCTCGCCGTCTCCGCCATCCTCTCAAGCAGCAGCTTCGTCAGCAGGTAGTGCCCTAATTAAATTAATAACAACAGCATCTATATATAATGAGATTTCTCTGTTTTCCGGGGAAACTTATTACAAGCACTCTATACATGTACCCAAGTAATTTGTAGCGAAGGTCATCTCAATGCCGTCCTCGGAGATGGCATGCCCGTGCGAGAACTTGCCGGCGTTGTTTCTGACGTTTTGCAGAGGAAAGCACAAGGGTCAGAAGCAGAGATGAGCTGGAAGAAGAGGAATTTTAGGAAGGAGGATGCAAGTGTACTACTGCTATCTTTCTGTTGTTGTTGAGATAGTTAAATTAATTACATGAGGAGGTGGAGGGGAAGGTCGAGAGACTCGAAGCGGGCGACGAAGCCCCGGACGGAGGCCATGGAGCTGAGGTCGAGCGGCATCACGATCACCTCCGCCCCCGGGAACTCCGCCAGGATGCGCGCCCGGGCCTCCTCCGCCGCCTTGAGGCTGCGCGCCGGCAGGACCAGCCGGGCGCCGCGCAAGGCCAGCACGCGGGCCGTCTCCGCCCCGATCCCCGACGTCGCGCCTGCATGCAGAGACCGACCAGCTAACCAGGTCAGATGATGTCGTTTGGGAAGCAGAGGGCCGGGATGGAGGAGCATCGGGCGCCGGGGGGTGGGGATCCGTACCGGTGATGATGGCGGTGATGGAACGGAGGTTGGGGCATGCCTGGGTAACCTCCTCCGCCGTCGTCTTGGAGCTGTAGCCGCTGGGGCCGGCGTTGCCCAGCAGGTATTTCACAGTCTCCAGCATTTCTACGCGTTCGCTGCTCCTGGGTTGTCGTGGAGTGAGCTGCCGGTGGGGAGAAGAATAGCTTCCCGCAGAGGAGAGGGGAGAGGAGGCAGGCGAGAGAGGAGAGGAGAGATCAGAGTCTATCCATTCTTCTGATATCTGTGAGCGTGGGTATTTGTCCGGCTTGCAGGGAAAGGCGCCACCCTTCCTAGCATTTATATCTGCAGCCCAAAGTTAGTGTTGCTATGAACCCACGAGAGAGAGAGAGGATTACCAATCGGAGAAAGAGGATTTAAGTATTTAACTAATAAGTGGGGTTATTAAAAGGATGTGATTAGATGATTAAATGAATAATTAATTAGGAATCTTGGACCAAGTGGAAAGAGGGGGTGGAAAAGCCAAGAAAGAAGCTACCCTGGCGCTGCCCGTGGGGGAGTGTACAAGGTGTCGTCGCGTAGATGACCGGTGGCGCCATTGTGTAACCTCCTCTGCAAATATCTACGCCTAGGTCAAAAGATGTGCAACTGTATTCTCCTCGATTTGATCGGTTACTAGTACTACCACCAAACGATCTGGCACCCATTTGGTTACACGAGATGAAAATAATTTTTTAAGAAAATATATTTATTAAAAAATAAAAATAAAATTCATCATTTGATACATATGAAAATATTTTCAATTTTTTAAGAAAAGGTATTTGGTTTCATCCCACGAATGTCAAAATTATGAAAAAGAAGGGTTAATGAATTAAGTTTTTTGTTGACTTAGAGTTTAATGGATGAACAAATAAGTGACTGTGATATATTTTTCAGATTTTTTTTTTTCTTATAACCCATTTTATATGAAAACAAATGGACTCTAAATCATGTAGATTAATTTTGATATATTCTTCATCATTTTCTAGACATTATCCATCACCCTGTGTGCGCTAATGACTCATGCTATTTGACAAGAGAAATGGACAGGTGGGGACACAAGGGCTGAAATTTGAAACGACAGGAATATGGATGACAGGACTTTTAGTCAAGGCCTAATTCTACAACGGAGGGAGCAACGATGATGTAGGATTATTAAGAAGATATTCTTATGTGTTAATTCCTGAAAATATAATATATTTATGAATAAATTCTCATAATTTAACTATTTATAAATAAATTCTTCTAATTTATCATAAATTTGTGAAAGGCTCCTAAATGTCACAAATAAGTCTGTGAGAGTTTTTCAAATAAACCCTTAAAAAAGATTTATTTGCAGAGATATTGTAATCGTCGGAACGTATTTGTGAATGGTTGGATTTGAAGGGCATATTTATATTACCAAAATTTAATAAGAGGTAAAAAGATAAAAATATACCTTCAATGTAAGAAGATGTGTAGGCATAGGCTACATAGCAGGACACTATACTTTCTTAGCGTGTCATTAAACACAAATGACAATGAAATGTCCATGTGTAACAAACAAAAGAGAACTGAAGGATTTTATTGAGAATTTTAAAGAGAGTATGGTGTGGTCGAATGCTATAACCAATTATTTATCAAATTACTTCAGACAATAACGTAAAGGTAGAATGTATTCGCGTATATATTTTTAAGATATCTTTTTTCATTTTAGGAAATATTTCCTCGTAAAATTTTAACGCGAGGAGAAAGAGAGATGTGGACTTTGGTTATGTTTCCAAAGGTAGATGTGGACTTTGGTTTGACTTTAGGTGTCATTGATGTTTCTAGAAAATTGGGTGGCTCGTCTCTACTGCTGGAGAGGAAGGTAAAATCATGTTGGCACTAAGAAAAATAGACATTGAAAACTAAGAACATTAACCTTGAATGGTATTTATATAGTCCTATGGCTTTTAATCAAATGCCAACATTGAGTTTCTTAAATTGGGAAAGATGAGCTTAAAAGGAAAGAGGAAGTGTAGTACGACACTACAACTCACTCAAATTGTGGGGTTTAGATTGTCCGCTCCCTTTTTTTTCAAAATTTTTGGTATCATAATTTGAATAAATGAGGTATACATGTCATAATTTTGAATGTAAAGAATGCCTAAATAATCATTGATCCGTCTATTTCCTGAACCTTAATGGAGATAAGATGATAAAACTTAAAGAATAAATCTAAAGCACTCTAATTAGGTTAATTTAAGACAATTATAAGGATACATCTCATTCTGAGTTTGATTATCTAATTATTGATCTATTTTTCCTTCACTCACCTTAGCCATTAATCATATCTTATTTTTAACTTTTATTTTTCACTCACTTATAAATGAAACATCACTCACATCCACCTTATTGCACATCTCATTAATATCCATACCATTCTTTTGACTTTCCTTCCTCATTCTAGTCTAAAAAATTCATTTTTCACATGTCATATGCTTTATAAGTGAAAATTGTATGGCCGGCTAAGAAATAACTTACACGTATGTTTTGACAGTAAGATTTCTTTCACCCTAAAAGTAAGATAAAAATAACTTTACTCTCATTCATAGTATTATTCGATAATTTTTTATAATTTTAAAGGGTGGAGATAAGGTACACATACTTTTTAAAAGATAAATATATGGATAAGGCAATTACTTGTTCATCTAGGTATCCTTTTATATCTTTGGCCATAAGGAATAGGCTAATGAGATGAAACAAAGTACTTGCCCCACTTTGTTTGCAGAATAAGTTATTACGTGGGGTGTACCGATAGAATATCGTATACTAGAATAAGAGGTGTTTCGGTTTGATAGTTTTGTGAGATCTACTGATGGATTAAGAAGAATAAACAATTCTTGAGTCTAAGGTGGGATGTCTTATTCTCCTTATTCCCCGAATACGTTATTCTGTACTGATATAAGCCATTCCGTTTGTCAAAATAAAATTAAGCTTATTCTTCTCCTATTCTCCAATCAAAGTGTAGTGTATACAAAAATAGAATAGATGATCAAAATCTAAGATATTAGGTCATCTATTCTCCCATATATACTTCAATTGGTGATGGCACCACTTCCCATTTTAAAGATCTATACTATATAACTAAAATAGAGTTTCCATGTTTCCCGCTTAAAACTACAATCGTGCCACGTGGTAGCAGGAGAATCAATCTCCCTGTAACTCTCTCCTTATGAAGAAATGTGGTGCAATGGAATCAAGGTCATTTGTGTACTTTGAAAATATTTTGAAAATCCCTCAGTTGATCTGGCCAAGAGCTATTAACGCTAGGTATCAAAATATTTTGAAAATCCCTTTCCTGCTCTGGACACACGCTATCAACACTGGGTATCAAAGTAAAATCTAGGAGGGGGCATCTGGCCTTACGACTCACATGGGCACATATGGTCTTCGGCGGCCTCTCTGTGGTCGGCGCTGTATGAACCCTAGCTCGGCGCCACATGAAGCCTAGGTTGGTGCCGATGACAACGATGAGGAAGATGCCGCCAGTGGTCAATGCTGCATGAAGCTTGGGCCATCGCCGATGACGACGATGACGATGAGAAAGAAGCTGCAAGCTCCAGCTCTAGCATCGGCCCCTGCCCTAGCCCTCCTTCTCCTTTGTCTTCCTTCGCCTTCTTTCTCCCTGCCCCGCCATGAGAAAATCGGGGCCTGCGGGAAGGAGGAGGCAAGCAGAGAAAAATGTTAATTCCTCCACCCCAGTAGTTCCCCTCCCCACCATCTTCTTGCCCAAGAAGGCGGATGCCACTCTCACCCCTTAAAAAAACCCTAGAACGAGGATCGAAAAATCATCTTTTGGTATGATTTATAAGGAGAGAAATAGGGAAAAGTAATGCCTTTAGTGAAGAACTATGGCGAATTTAGTGTAGAGAGGGAAAAAAAAAAGCGGGGGAAGAAGGGCAAGACGAGAGTTGCTGAGACACAGCTCCAACAAGGTGAAGCCTCATGAGAGTTGTTGAGGATAGGAAGAAAGAACAATCGAACTAAACTAGGCCCTAACCCGAGAGCTCGCCCAGCATTTTAAATCCTCCAGTGGGCACCTAATTGATTAATGCAGATTAGACGGATTAGGGTGTAATAGTTATTCTGCCATTTTTGAATAGTTTTTTTTGGAATTCATATATTAGTTTTTTAGATAATTATAAAAAAAATAACTTGACTTATACTAATTAAAAAATATGTTTATTCAAATATAATGTTTTTCCGTGCATCGCAATGTCATAGAGCTAGTTATGTCCCTAAAGTTGGGGGTTGCTACTGTTGGGATTCAGGCGGGATGCGAAGAACGCAGCGAAAACAGAAAATAAAATCCCGCCCAATGCCCTCAGATCTATTTCGGAATGAAAAGTAGTAATCAAAAAATTAGGAGCGATTGAATTATCGTACGCGGATTCGAATCCGTGACCGTGTCGGTTCCGTCGAAGCGATGCCGTTAGCCGTACAAGCGTTCGGCCTCTAGCGGTATCCACGTGATCCTCCGTGGTGGTTCGTCCTCGCTCCCTCGTCCAGATCAGCGCGCTCACTGAAGGTCCCTCGCCGCAACGACGTCCGAAACCCACGGACGATGAATTCCCGACTTTCAAGAATTGTGTGCAGCGGGAGACGGGAAAGCATCCGACACCCTGAGAGGGGTGTCCAGAGGAGGAGGAGAGAGAGAGAGGGGGACGACCAACCTTGAGAGCTCATGGAGCTTGCCCAGGGTTTCTCAACAGCCTGTATTTATATTAAGTCGACGCGACTTTTCATAAAAGTCTCCGAGTTAATATAAATCACACTTAAGTACCACTGACTGAGAATCTATTTGCTTGTAACCATCTAAGCCCATTAACTAGTCTGATTTTCTGTCCTTAAGTCTAATAATTATTTATTGACTTATTGTAATTAATTAATATCTAATATTTAATTAATTACTTAACCGAATTAACATCTCAGGTAAATTCGGCTGGACTTCCGATCAAATTGGATGCCAAGCAACACAGCATTATCCCGGAAGGTAATGAGGTTCAACAACCCACTCATGGAACCTGTCCGTCCATAGTTACCACGTGGCTATAATCCTTCATTCGCACAATGCTCTCGAGTCGACCTAGGTTATGGTCAACTATCAAACCCTAGATGGCCAACTCACTTGGATTAGATTCCGCTGTACAATATCAAAAAACACTTTTTTGATATTGTGTTCGCTCTGGCTAGAGATTCATGCGGATCTATCCTAAAGTATTTTCTCTCCAATTATCTGAGAGCAAATGATCCTCTATTGAACACTCAATCATATTCGAAGGTTTTCGGCTGGACCTGATCCTTGACTATTAGAGATCCCGTAGATAGGGATTCGTAAGCCAAGGTCAATGTCCAAAAGTCCACCGATAAAATGTCTTTGGCGTCTCAAGTCTAAGGACCAACCACGCCACTATGACGATGAATCAAGCCGATTGATAGTCAGGTAAATTACCATTTGGTGATTCATATTTAGTGAACTCATTCCCCAATGAGCACCTACATGTTCTCCATAGTGTCTCCACACAAGTGACTAACGAGATCAGTCACCCTTATCATATGAGTTGGAATAACTTGTTAGTTTTACCAGATGTTTGTTATCTTTCTCAAACATCCTACGACTAGGAACAATTAAGAATATATATTTATAAGTTATCAGTCTCATTATTATGATCTCTGATAAAGTGTTAAATTGATCATTTAAAGGCAATCATATGCATCATACTCATATTTTTATCTGCAAAATAGCATGAAATGATAGATAATTGTGTAACAAGTCCAACGGTACCAATTTCATCAAATTCTGACTTAAAAACATCGTCATTTCATGTGATCAAAGGAGTATAGCGCATTTGCGGTTTTTCGACAAAACCGAGACGAAATGAATAAATATGATGATATTTTTATGATAATGCGCTAAATTATATTTATTTTGTGTGAACAGGACATGCCGATGATGCAGTGCAGCTGGTGGAGTTTTCGGAAATTTGGGGGAGGTCTAGTGTGCGGATTTCAACTAAAACAGGGGTAAAAATACAATTTGATTCCTTCCTTCGCTGGAGTTTCCTAAAACCCACTATTTCCTTCCATCTCTCCAATTTCCTAAACACATTCCTTCCTTTATTTAAAAAAATCCTCTCTCTCTCTCTCTCGTTTTAGAAATTTAAATCATATTCCTTTTCTAGTTTCATTTTTTCTCTCCTTTAATCTCTTTCCTTTTCTAAATTCGATTCTCCCTTCCTCTCTATAAATTCCCACAACTTCCTCTCTCCCGGGGGGCTCTCCAACTCTCTTTCACGGTTCTCCTTCTTCCCCACCGTTTCCCAGCAGCTCCCTCTCTCCGGTTCTCTCCCTCGCTAGTTTCTCTCCTGTATTCTCTCTCTCTAGTTTTTTTTTTCTCTCTCCGGTTTCAGGTTCTCCCTCCTCGGTTCTCTCTTTTCTTCTCCCTCTCCACCAGCGCACACGCTCCAGGTTCTCCCTCTCTCCGATTCTTCCTCTCCCAGCCGCTCATGCACAAGCCTTCACGTCCGCACGATCACAGCAGCAAAGCCGCCAACCTGCAAGCTTGTGCACCTCCTCCAGCCGCAGGCAACTGCATCCTCCAGCGTAGCCTGGAAGCCTCCTCAATTGCATCCTCCAGCGTAGCCCGGAAGCCTCCTCAACTGCATCCTCCAGCATAGCCGAGTGAAGCTTCCACGCTCCCAGCACACCACGCGCTGGCAGCAGCAACGTACATTAGCTCCTCCTGCACCTCCACGTGGTGAAACCAGCACCTGCATGCGAGTACCCAGCGGTGAAGCCCATGCACCAGCCGGCCTGCAGCTAGCTGATCTCCTCTCCTTCACGCACCAGCCAGCAACATCCTCCTGTCCCAGCTTGGTGGTTCCTCCTTCTGCCTCCAAGATCCTCCACGTAGCCGCAGTGAAGCACCTGTCCAAGCTTGGTGGTTCCTCCTCCTCCACCTTCTCCACGCAGCAAAGCTTCACAACCACCAACGCAGAGCTTCCAGCTGCATCCCAGCACATCAGCCGTCCACCTCCACACCTCCAGCAGCCACGTTCCAAGCTTGTCCCAGCATCCCTCCACACAGCTCCAACTTTCCTCCAACGCAGTAGCAGCCGGCAACTTTCCTCCTCTCCTCCACAGCAGCCAACTGTCCACAGCAACAGCAGCAAGCGGTTCCAACGTTGGTCCACTGCGCCAGATCTCCCAACAGCCTGGTCCACTACACCGGCAGACCCCCACAAAGTTTCGACTGAAGCTGCTGTAGTGTTGTTCTTTCTATTACTAGTATTGGTTATTTAATTAGGGGTAGTGTTGGTTATTTGATGTTTAGGTATTGTTTAATTAGTTATTGGTTATTTGATTAGGATTAGTTATTGATTAGTTGTTACTTAATTAGTTATTAGTTGTTTAATTAAGTTATTTGATTCATGATGATTAATAGTTTTAAACAATAGTTTGTTTTTGTTGTTATAATTCTTAGTTGTGCTTATTATTTTTTATATATGTATTTGTATTTAATTTCTGAAAAAGAAAAGAAAAAAAAGATTTGTTTAATTAAAGTAATTATATTTTTAAGTAGCATTAGTTAATTGAGTTTTAGCTTAATTAAATAATTAGTTATTCAAATTCTCATCTATTTTTAGATAACTAGATTCCAAAATTTTCAAAGTTAAAATCTTAACTCCCTGTGGATCGACTCGGACTCACCGCTATTAATTTCCAAAATTTGATGTGAGTGAGCCGGATAAATTTAGATTGAACGTTTTCATGAGTGTTTAACGACGCACAATTCGAAACGATCAATTTTTGGCGCCGTTGCCGGAGAGTTAGATTTTTAATTTTGATTATCTTGGATTTAGTGTAATTAGTCTCTAACTAACCTTATTTTTCTTATTTTTGCAGGTAAATTGAAAAAAAAAAAAACAAAAAAAAGAAAAGGAAAGCGAAATCATGGTCAGTGTGTTCCAACTTTCTATGTTTCAATTTCCTTACTTTAGTTAGTTTCTTTTTTTGTAGTTTCTAGTTTAGATAGGTTTCCATTAACTAAAAAAAAGAAACAAAAAGAGGAACATCCAAATTTAAAAACCTTCATTGCCAAGATTAGAAACTTTCCATGCTAGGCATTCATCATCCTAGGAAAGCATGAGTTAGTTTCCTTTCACAGTTATTTCCATAAATTGTTGAAGATTGCGGGGGAAAGGTACGTGTTTCAATTTTTAGCAAGTCATTCATGATTGCATCAACACACCTTGCATTGATTTGTTGCCTTGTATTGCATTCAAAACGACTCTAAGGGCAGCAACTTTAACCACATAAGGTAGGGATTTGATCACCCTTCCTTAGCCCACAAATCACCTTCCTTGCATTGGCATTTCCTAATCCAACTAAAAGCAAGTCAAAAGAGAATCTAGGGTTTACACCGTGAGTGGTTTAAATCTCGGGTTGCCTCTATTTTTGGCAACGGTGTCTAGGCTAGAGGTAAAAAGACAAACGTCTAAGCGGGAAAGTGGTTCTCTAATTAGGTCCCTACGAAAGTAGGGGGAGCCTCCCACTACCCCACCTCTTACCTGGCCGTTGACTGATTGTGGTTGTGACTCGAGGTGGACTCCATTCACCTTGTAAGAAAATTCACATAGAGAGTTTAGGTTAATATTAGATCATTAGGATAATTTGTTTGTCAAAATTGTTTGCATTTAAAAAAAAAAAAACAAGAAATAGAAAACAAAATCCTCTCTCCATCAGTCCTAGTGCATGCAAGGTAGGAGATCTCAAAATCCTAACCTTTTAGGACCACTTGCTGAAATAGAAAGAATCTTACATCACAAAAATCCACCACAAGATCCAATGGCTGATAATCAGGACCCACCAAAGCAAATGAAGGACTATTTCATTCCAAATCGATATCAACCTTCATCTTGTATTCATCTTCCTCAGAATCCAGCCAATCAATATGAAATCAAATCTAGCACCATTCAGATGCTCCCATCTTTTTATGGGAATACTAATGAAGATCCTTATAAGCATCTGGATGAATTCCTAGAAATCTGTTCCACGGTGAAGATCCAGAATTTTACCGATGATGGCCTTAAATTGACCTTATTTCTCTTTTCATTAAAGGACAAGGCTAAATATTGGTTGGGAACCATAGGAAGGCCCATTAGGACATGGGAAGAAATGCAGAAAGAATTTCTCAAGAAGTTCTATCCCATCGGACGGACTAATATCATGAGACGGGCCATCACGAGTTTTACCCAAACTCCCGGGGAATTGATCCATGAATCTTGGGAAAGACTGAAAGAATTGCTTAGAAAATGCCCTCATCATGGGCTTTCAAAATGGCAAATTGTCCAAGCATTCTACGAAGGATTGTCTGAACAGTTCAGACAGATGGTGGATGCTTCATGTGGAGGGGCATTTATGATGAAAAATGAAGATGAGGCCTATGATCTGTTTGAGATGTTAAGTGAAAATTCCATCAATCATGCCTCATTATCATCTTATGAAAGGTCTGTTGGGCCATCTAAACGGACTGGAATGTATGAACTTAAGGCCCGCGGAGAGCCCGAATCTAGAATGGACATAAATATGATTAATCAGAAATTAGATAAGGTAGACATCTTGGCCCAGAAACTAGACCAACTCTTGGCCTTAAACAAGCAAGAGCCTACTTACCCAACACAATCTAGTCCATATGAAGGCCCATCTTCTGCTAATCATGACATTTGTGCCTTATGCGCAAGTCCAACCCATCAAGTGAATGAATGCCCAACTGCGGCCCAACTTCCACCATTCATTCAAGAACAAGTTCAGGCTGCCCAGGGATTCTCCAGGCCCAATAATGATCCATTCTCAAATACTTACAATTCGGGCTGGAGAAATCACCCTAATTTCTCTTGGAAGAGTCAGCAGGCCCCATTACCAACGTCCAATCCTCCCATGCATCAAGCCCAAAAGCCACAGAATTCATTCCAACAGCAATCTAATTTCTATGGAAATGTTCAGGCTAGGGGATCTCAAGCCTAGTTTTCTCAACCGGCCCAATATCAATCAGGTCAATCGGCCCCGTATCAATCAGGTCAACCGGCCCACTACCACTCATTCCAATCAGGACAGCCAACCCAATACCATCCTCCACCCACTTACCAACAACCTCATCAGCCCAACTTTGATGATAAATTCACTCAACTCCAACAACTGATTTTGACCCAGCAACAATCCATCGCTAAATTGGAAAGTCAAATGGGCCAACTAGCTGAGGCCGCGATGAGAAGAGAAGTAGGCCAACTCCCTAGTCAACCCGTTGCCAATCCAAGGAATCAACCTCCGGGTTTTCCACAGCAATCGGGCATTTTACCTCAGCCTGGCCTGGTACCACAACCTAAAGGGCCACAATTTGAGAATGCTAAAGCCATTTCAGCCCTTAGGAGTGGGAGAAGTTTAGAAAAATCACATGCAGATGGAGAGTTAGCCAAAGGTTCTACTGATGGGCCTCAGGAAATTGAAAGTGATAGTGAGACTGAACCCAACATAGAGAAGTTAGAGGAGGATCTAAAAGGAAAAGGGAAGATTGATGAAGGCCCAAGTTCTTATAAACCTAGGGTGCCATTTCCTAATGCCTTGTTAGCTAAGCCCAATACCAGGAAGAAACTGGCCCAGAATGAGGAGTTGTTGGATTTGTTCAAACAAGTCCAAATTAATATTCCACTCCTCGATGCCATCAAGCATGTGCCAGCTTATGCTAAGTTTCTCAAGGATTTATGTACTCCACGAAGAGAATCTAGAATGGCACCCGAAAAGGTTCGGCTTTCTGAGGATGTTAGTGCAATTGTGATGAATCATTTACCCAAGAAGTTAAAGGATCCTGGAGCATCTCTAATTTCATGTGACTTAGCTGGAGTTACATTTGATAGAGCTTTATTGGATCTAGGTGAGAGTGTAAATCTATTGCCAATAGCTATTTATGAAAAATTTGATATTGGAGAATTAAAGCCCACATCCATCATCTTGCAGTTAGCTGATAGGTATGTGAAAATTCCACGGGGATTAATTGAGGATGTCATTGTAAAGGTTCATGATTGTTATTTTCCCGTGGATTTTCTTATTCTGGATATGACATTACCTGAGGAACTCATTCACACCCCGATCATCTTAGGTCGTCCATTCTTAGCTACTGCCAAAGCTAATATAAATTGTGAAACTGGCATAATGGACATTTCATTCGGGGGTCAAAAGGTCCAGATTAATGTCTTCAAAGCATCTCAATACCCAGATCATGAAAAAGAATGCCACACTATTGATACATTAGATAATCTGGTTGAAGAAAATGAGATGTCCACATATGACTTTTTGGAGGAAGCCAACACTCTAAAGGACTCTCCTGGCCCATTAACATCTTGGCCCAAGGTTGAACCTTTACCATCCTTACAGTCTGAGCCCGCTCTGCCATCCTTAGAGGACCCTCCTGAGCTTGAACTCAAACCATTACCTGAGTCTCTCAAGTATATCTTTTTGGGCCCGGACCAAACTCTCCCAGTCATCATTGCGGCAAATCTCACATCGCCGCAGGAGGCCTAGTTAACCGAGGTCCTCAAAGACCACAAGGGTGCAATTGGTTGGTCGGTGGCCGATTTAAAGGGAATTAGCCCGTCCATTTGCATGCATCACATCTATATGGAAGAGAATTCTAAGCCCAGTCGGGAGATGCAAAGGCGGCTTAACCCCAATACGAAAGAAGTGGTGAAGAAGGAAGTTGTGAAATGGCTGGATGCGGGTATTATTTACCCAATATCAGACAGTAAATGGGTCAGCCCAACTCAGGTGGTACCCAAGAAATCTGGATTAACAGTTATCAAGAATGATCATGGAGAAGAGGTACCCACTAGGCTTACCACGGGATGGAGAGTGTGCATTGATTACCGAAAGCTAAATCTAATGACTAAGAAGGATCATTTTCCGCTCCCATTCATGGATCAGATTCTAGAGAAGTTATCGGGCCAGAAGTACTTTTGCTTCTTAGATGGTTACTCCGGGTACAATCAAGTGGCTATTTACCCGGAAGATCAAGAAAAGACTACCTTCACGTGCCCTTATGGCACGTTTGCTTTTAGGAGAATGCCATTTGGATTATGCAACGCACCAGCCCCATTTCAACGGTGCATGATGGCCATCTTCTCCGATATGGTGGGCGAATTCCTCGAAGTTTTCATGGATGATTTCTCAATCTTCGGAGATTCTTTTGAAAATTGCCTGGAAAATCTTAAACAGGTGCTAGCAAGATGCATTGACACCAATCTGATACTTAGCTGGGAAAAAAGCCATTTCATGGTTCGAGAGGGCATTGTTCTAGGCCATATTGTGTCTGAAAGGGGGATAGAAGTAGATAAAGCTAAGATCGATCTCATATCCAATCTTCCTCCTCCTACCTCAGTCAGACAAATCCGTTCATTCCTTGGCCATGCCGGTTTCTATCGCCGGTTTATCCACAATTTCTCTCAAATTGCCCGACCTCTAACTCTTCTCCTAGCTAAGGACGTTCCTTTCCAAATGGATGAATCTTGCATCAAGGCATTCAATTCTCTGAAGGAATCTTTGACCAAAGCCCCGATTCTTCAATCTCCAGATTGGTCTTTACCCTTCGAAATCATGTGTGATGCCTCGGATTATGCTATCGGTGCAGTTTTGGGACAAAGAATCAACAAGTGTCCCGTGGTGATCTATTATGCAAGTCGCACCCTTGCCGATGCTCAAATGAATTATACCACCACCGAAAAGGAATTGTTAGCCGTGGTTTTTGCCCTAGAAAAATTCAGATCTTATCTTTTAGGGGCAAAAGTCATAATCTATTCTGATCACTCAGCTCTAAAATATCTGTTGACCAAGAAGGATGCAAAGCCTAGACTTATTAGATGGATCTTACTCCTTCAGGAATTTGATTTGGAAATTCGGGAAAAGAAGGGTTCTGAGAATGTGGTAGCTGACCACCTATCCCGAATTCCGATCTCTGAAAGTACACCAATCACTGATTCCTTTCCTGATGAGCATCTACTGACCATTTCTCACACTGCTGCACCATGGTATGCTCATATTGTCAATTACAAGGTGACTAATCAGCTCCCAGAAGGATGGACTAAAAGTGAAAAGGACAAATTCTTTTCTCAGGAAAAATATTATTTCTGGGAGGATCCTGAATTATTCAAATCTTGTCCTGATCAAATCATTAGGCGATGTGTTCCTGAAGAAGAACACCAGAGTGTTCTTAACTTCTGCCATAATATGGCCTGTGGGGGCCACTTCTCAGGAAAGAAAACTGCAGCCAAAGTCCTGCAAAGTGGTTTTTACTGGCCCACACTTTTCAAAGATGCCCATCAATTTAGCAAAACTTGCCTCCGATGTCAGGCTGTAGGAAATATGGCGAAAAGGGATATGATGCCACTCCACCCAATCCTGGTGGTTGAAGTCTTTGATGTTTGGGGGATTGACTTTATGGGACCTTTTCCACCCTCTTTTGGACATACATATATTCTGGTAGCGGTGGATTATGCCTCAAAATGGATTGAAGCAGTAGCCACCCGAACCAATGATCATAAAGTGGTCATTAAATTCGTTCAGAAGAATATCTTTTCTCGGTTCGGGTGGCCTAAAGCTATCATAAGTGATGGGGGAACACATTTCACGAATTACCAATTTCGGGCTTTGCTTAAGAAATATGGGATTAATCACAAAGTAGCTACCCCTTATCACCCCCAAACCAGTGGCCAAGTGGAAGTTTCCAATAGGGAGATCAAGAATATTCTTCAAAAGTCCGTTAGGCCCGATAGAAAAGATTGGTCTGAAAGATTGGATGATGCTTTATGGGCCTATCGGACTGCTTACAAAACTTCTATTGGCATGTCTCCTTATCGCCTGGTTTTTGGAAAAGCGTGCCACCTTCCGGTGGAATTGGAACATAGGGCTTATTGGGCCATTAAACAAGTCAATATGGACCTAGCCCAAGCTGGTTCCCACCGAACCTTACAACTGAGTGAGCTGGAAGAGTTGCGCAACGAGGCCTATGAAAATTCAAAGATTTATAAAGCCAAAACTAAAGCTTTTCATGATAAACATATTGTGAGAAAATCCTTTCTTCCAAATCAGAAAGTTTGGCTATTTAACTCTAGGCTCCGCTTATTTCCAAGAAAACTGAAATCCAGATGGGATGGACCATTCGTGGTCGTTAAAGCCTTCGATCATGGAGCCGTTAAAATTCTGAATCCTAAGAGTGGGAACACTTTTACGGTTAATGGTCAACGGTTGAAACCATTCATTGAAAATCTTCAAAATGAGCCACCTGAATCCATAGAATTGAGTGATCCACATTAACTGAACCTCCGTCTGGCTGAAGACGATAAACTTAGCGCTTGTTGGGAGGCAACCCAATATTTTACTTCAGTTGTTGATATTTCTTTTCCTTTTAGGTCCCTGAGCAGCAATCACCGTGGGTATGTCGCATCCTCGTCATTACAGGTTGTTTCGCTCCTTCACAAATTCTCTTCTGGCTGCGTGTTTTTTCATATCTTTTATGCCATTGAGGACAATGTCAATCAAGTTGGGGGGGTGGGACAATCATATGCATTTATTGAAAATCTTTTGAAGAAAACTGATATCTTTCACTGAAAAATGGTCAAATTTTTTCAAAAACTTCTTTTCACATCCTAGGAAAATTGCATGAAAATCATGTTTCATTAAGTAAATCTTAAACAAATCAGTTTTCTGTTAGTCACATTGGTTAAAGAGCCTTTAAAGTTCAAATATCCCACTTTACAAAAATCCACGGCGGGATGATTTTCACACACACACGGCAACTTAGAATAAATGAAAGATCTTAAGGGTATAGAATTGCTGGAATTAACCTCAAGGATAAGACTACTTATTCTAATTTTTCTTTTGGGTTGAACGAAAGGAATGTGTAGGATCCGTAATAGGGGACTGTCCCACTCAGCACTCTAAAAGAGGCGGTCATCTAAAATGGACAGTTGTAAACATTAAAGGCAAAAGAAGGCGATAAAAGAGCTAAAGGAAGGTAGGTGGCAAAAAGTACGCACCTCCTCTCAGGCAATTCAAAGAGAGTGGCAAAAAGTACGCACTCTCAAAAGTAAAAGTACAATAAAATGAAAAAAAACGCCACGCTAAAAAGTCCATCGTACCAAAAATATGACCAAGTCGTGAA
The DNA here is from genome assembly GCA_030544215.1 of Zantedeschia hybrid cultivar. Lineage (NCBI taxonomy): Eukaryota > Viridiplantae > Streptophyta > Magnoliopsida > Alismatales > Araceae > Zantedeschia > Zantedeschia hybrid cultivar. The sequence continues at coordinate 65,916,179 of JARZZO010000002.1, forward strand.
AAGTGCTGAGTTGGGACGGGAACTGAAAAACGGTCCTCACTGACTGCTCGGAAAATCTTTTACTCTCTTCTCCTCTCCAGGTAGTCTTATCTAAAGGGTAGTAAAGGCAAGAATATACAAAAAAGGTCGGAAACGAGTTCTAAGTGTGTCAAAATTCATGCACAACCACCTGTCGTGAATCAAAATATTGTGGGATATGAAAACTTTTAGCTCAACCAAACGGCTACCACTTAAATTGATTGTGAAAGATACTACAAATGAAGCGTGATAATTCATTGTTTGTGCTAACTTTTCCTTATTTGTATTGCTAAGGGACTAGTAATGAGTAAGTTGGGGGGTGTGATAAAGTGTTAAATTGATCATTTAAAGGCAATCATATGCATCATACTCATGTTTTTATCTGCAAAATAGCATGAAATGATAGATAATTGTGTAACAAGTCCAACGGTACCAATTTCATCAAATTCTGACTTAAAAACATCGTCATTTCATGTGATCAAAGGAGTATAGCGCATTTGCGGTTTTTCGACAAAACCGAGACGAAATGAATAAATATGATGATATTTTTATGATAATGCGCTAAATTATATTTATTTTGTGTGAACATGACATGCCAATGATGCAGTGCAGCTGGTGGAGTTTTCGGAAATTTGGGGGAGGTCTAGTGTGCGGATTTCAACTAAAACAGGGGTAAAAATACAATTTGATTCCTTCCTTCGCTGGAGTTTCCTAAAACCCACTATTTCCTTCCATCTCTCCAATTTCCTAAATACATTCCTTCCTTTATTTTAAAAAATCCTCTCTCTCTCTCTCTCGTTTTAGAAATTTAAATCATATTCCTTTTCTAGTTTCCTTTTTTCTCTCCTTTAATCTCTTTCCTTTTCTAAATTCGATTCTCCCTTCCTCTCTATAAATTCCCACAACTTCCTCTCTCCCGGGGGGCTCTCCAACTCTCTTTCACGGTTCTCCTTCTTCCCCACCGTTTCCCAACAGCTCTCTCTCTTCTATTCCTCGCCCTCCACAGCTCCCTCTCTCCGGTTCTCTCCCTCGCTAGTTTCTCTCCCGTATTCTCTCTCTCTAGTTTTTTTTTCTCTCTCCAGTTTCAGGTTCTCCCTCCTCGGTTCTCTCTTTTCTTCTCCCTCTCCACCAGCGCACACGCTCCAGGTTCTCCCTCTCTCCGATTCTTCCTCTCCCAGCCGCTCATGCACAAGCCTTCACGTCCGCACGATCACAGCAGCAAAGCCGCCAACCTGCAAGCTTGTGCACCTCCTCCAGCCGCTGGCAACTGCATCCTCCAGCGTAGCCCGGAAGCCTCCTCAACTGCATCCTCCAGCATAGCCGAGTGAAGCTTCCACGCTCCCAGCACACCACGCGCTGGCAGCAGCAACGTACATCAGCTCCTCCTGCACCTCCACGTGGTGAAACCAGCACCTGCATGCGAGTACCCAGCGGTGAAGCCCATGCACCAGCCGGCCTGCAGCTAGCTGATCTCCTCTCCTTCACGCACCAGCCAGCAACATCCTCCTGTCCCAGCTTGGTGGTTCCTCCTTCTGCCTCCAAGATCCTCCACGTAGCCGCAGTGAAGCACCTGTCCAAGCTTGGTGGTTCCTCCTCCTCCACCTTCTCCACGCAGCAAAGCTTCACAACCACCAACGCAGAGCTTCCAGCTGCATCCCAGCACATCAGCCGTCCACCTCCACACCTCCAGCAGCCACGTTCCAAGCTTGTCCCAGCATCCCTCCACACAGCTCCAACTTTCCTCCAACGCAGTAGCAGCCGGCAACTTTCCTCCTCTCCTCCACAACAGCCAGCTGTCCACAGCAACAACAGCAAGCGGTTCCAACGTTGGTCCACTGCGCCAGATCTCCCAACAGCCTGGTCCACTACACCGGCAGACCCCCACAAAGTTTCGACTGAAGCTGCTGTAGTGTTGTTCTTTCTATTACTAGTATTGGTTATTTAATTAGGGGTAGTGTTGGTTATTTGATGTTTAGGTATTGTTTAATTAGTTATTGGTTATTTGATTAGGATTAGTTATTGATTAGTTGTTACTTAATTAGTTATTAGTTGTTTAATTAAGTTATTTGATTCATGATGATTAATAGTTTTAAACAATAGTTTGTTTTTGTTGTTATAATTCTTAGTTGTGCTTATTATTTTTTATATATGTATTTGTATTTAATTTCTGAAAAAGAAAAGAAAAAAAAGATTTGTTTAATTAAAGTAATTATATTTTTAAGTAGCATTAGTTAATTGAGTTTTAGCTTAATTAAATAATTAGTTATTCAAATTCTCATCTATTTTTAGATAACTAGATTCCAAAATTTTCAAAGTTAAAATCTTAACTCCCTGTGGATCGACTCAGACTCACCGCTATTAATTTCCAAAAATTTGATGTGAGTGAGCCGGATAAATTTAGATTGTACGTTTTCATGAGTGTTTAACGACGCACAATTCGAAACGATCAATCTCATTATAATCCGATGACTATTACATACATTTAAGGACTTCATTATGTATAATTATAAATACGTCAATCTACATAATGAAATAAATGTCATTCATTAGTGAATCAGATTGAAATATGTACCTTATGATTGGCTTTGAGGACACCTATATCTATCAACTACTTCATTAGATGACTGATAGTGCTTGCAAAGATGGTAATGCATGGGGTGAACAAACCCCTTCAAAATGAATTAAATTTACTCCCATTTAGTAACTTAATTTTATGTCAAAAAGTGGGAAGCAAATCCTCTATTGAATGAAGTCTACATCCCTTCCATTAATAGTTTTAATGATCAAAGTGGAGAGGAGATTTTTCTAGTGATTAATTAATCTCCCCAAAAGTATGCAATCTTCGCATATTGCTTCACATCATCTATCTCCATTTAATTTCTCATAAGTAGGAAATGACATTTCTTAAACAACACATGTAGTTAAAAGATCTCCCTTCATATGATTCAAGGTGCCCCATCTTCCACTTCTTCATTTCATATTCTCCTATTTGCACCATACAACTGGATGCCTCCATCTTTAGGGAATTGAATTACCTAATATTTGGAGTTAGCTAAGAAGTGACTGAGCTTTGATTGACATATTACCCAATTAATAATAATTTAGGATACGATTATACCAAAGGTTTTTGGTTTGCCAATTAAAATTTAAAGTTAGTCTATTGACTTTGAAGTATTAACAATCACCAAAATGAGAAGAGGAAGACTTACACTATTGATTAGGTTTGAGCAATAATGGCCACATCTGCCCCAATCCACAATCATAGAGAAATGCTTGCTACATCACTTCCGGTGCAGAAAAGGTAATTAAGCGGGATCGAGTCCTCTAATCCCATTGTCACCTGAAGAGCCTATATGGAGACTGTCTCCTCATTAAACACTTCCATCTATGGGTTAGCACAAGAGCATGATCATGCTCTAGAGAACTCGATCGCACTTTTGAGAGCACAATCCGTTCTCTCAAAGCCTAGTTTGACAGAAATATTTTTAATTTTTTTGAATCTACTCTCTTGTGTGCTTTGATGCATAGATGACATCGAAACGCATTTAATGGAAAAGACAACTCTCATATCAATTTTTCAGATGACAGAATGAGATTAGAAGGCTCAATCAATCTTATTTTTTCTGCATCGATCAGCAGTGATACAACAAGCATGACTCCGTAATCATAAGATGTACTATGAATGCTCGAACACTGTGTCTGATGATCAAGAGGACACAAACACTACTATCTCAACCAACGGTTGCAGCATATAGGGCCCTAGACCTAGGCCAACGGAGTGGTGCATCTATGATCACCCTGTCTTAGCGCTCATTACACAAGTCCTCGGGTTCACCACGAAAAAGATAACTTCACAAGACATCTTTGACCCTTCTCTATATATATTCAATCTCTTGGATCTACGCTCGACCCAAATCACAACTAGCTTGCTCATTGAAGGATTTCTGGTGAAAAATCACATCATGGACTGTCGACTTGTAAACGTATGGTGCAATGTTTTAGACGATTTCCTTAGTTTGCCAAGATCTTCTCGGGGAAGAGGACATGGGAGTAACTGCGGATGCACGAACTGCTGATCGAGTTGCTCTTTAAATAATGTGGTTTCGTTATGTATTTATGATATTGCCATCCCATGCATGTGCGATCGTGCGTGTCAGCCTTGTCTCAACCCGAAGAAGAAGCTCACTCTGTACGTGGTTAGACACCTCCCCACACACTCGCATGCATGGTCCACCTCCACCCCTTGCCAATTTTCCAAATGCTAGCACTCCAGAGTCCAAATCTAGTTCATTGGAATCACAAGTTGGCACTATATATATATCCCTCCCTTTTTTTAACTCCAGTGCGTAGCGACTCGTGGGAGATTAATTGTATTGATGAGGCAGAATCCGATTCGGCCCATTAAAACAAGCCCAAACCCAGTTCAGCCCAACAGTAGTAGTAGAAGGCCTTCAGAGAGCCTTCGGCCCATCAGCGGCCCAACGGCCCTCGGCCCGTAAACGGCACCGTTGCTCCCGGCCCAACAGGCTTCAGCCCGTCAGCGGCCCACCAGTCTACGGCCCGGGAGCAGCGCAGTAGCCCTAGGCCCAGCAGGCTACGGCCCATCGGCGGCCCAACCCCCTTCGGCCCGACAGCCGTGTCCGGCCCACTCCGGTGGAGGACTAGGCACTATGGCGGTTTACCAGTAAGCCCGGACATAGTCCTATATCGGCTATCACCGTTAACCATCCTCTGCTATAAATACACCGCTATTTATTGCCAAAGGTATGTCCCCTATGCCTCCGAGACCCTCAAGGACCATAGTCCAAATAGCATTAAAGCTACTCTTTGCCTTCTGAATCGACTCTTCTTCAAAAGCTAACTTGACCGTCGGAGGGGGTTCCTTAGGGCCGAAGCCCGGGACTCCTGCTGACCGGTTTCTTCTTCTTTCCCTCCTGCAGGAGCTCGGTTCGAATCATCGCCGACCTTCCCGAGTCGGTCTCGGCCGCCGACCTCGGACTCCTCTCCCTGGTCTCGACGCCGTGCGCCGGCTGCCCCGCGACCGGAGGAGACTCGGTTTCGCGCCGCCTCTTCGTCTACCGAAGGAGCTTCGGCCCCGACCTCCCGAAGACAAGCCAGCCTCCGACCGAGCGGCTCTCGGCCTCGGACCTTCGGCTTCGCCTTTGCCTCCTTCACCTTCCGGATCCCCGTCGGGCCTCCATAAACACCGATCCGACCCAGCTCTGGATCCATAACTTCGGATTCCAGCTTCGGAATCCGGTTGTGATAGCTTCGGCTACATCACGTGGCGCCGTCTGTGGGAATCAAACAAACAAGTCATGTCTCAACGACCTGTAACCCGACGATCCGGACAGAGCGAAGCAGAGGCACGGGGAGCCTCGGCGCAGATGCTGCCTTCCGAAGGCGCCCCTTCTGCTCCGCCGAGCCTGCCTCTGCCTGTCATACCAGAGTCCCTCGCTGCGGAAGACCGAGTGGGGGTGCTCCAGCAACAAATGACGACGCTAGCAGCTGCCGTCACATCCCTAGCGCCTCTTCAGGAGATGGTATCCGCCATCGCCCAGCGCATAGGATTGATGGGACAGCTTCCTCAGCAAGCATACCTCCCCCCGCTCTATCCAGTCCAAGATGGAGGTTCCGGCCGACGCCTGCACCGGTTTCCCCTGGCGAAACCGCTACGGCGACAGCGAGCCCTCGGCGCTGCCTGCCCGAGCCCCTCGCACTGACCGCCTGGCGGAGCAGGGCTATGCTTCGTCAGAGTTCCGCCCGGCCTGGACCGGAGGACAATCAGTCGCCACATCGACCACCCCGGACCTGGACCGGCGGCTGACGGCAATGCGCAAAGAAATGCAGCAGATGGTGTCTCGGCCATACGGGGCACCTCTTGCTAGCAACATCCTGGAGCAGACCCCGTTCACGGCGGAGCTCCTGGCTACCGAGGTGCCTCCCAATTTCAAGCTGCCAAAGGGCCCTCTCTACGACGGAATGACAGATCCGGTCTGTCATTTCCAGAGATTCAACGCATACCTCTCGGTCCGAGGGGTCGCCGAGGCGGTCCGCTGCCGACTTTTCCCCCTCACCCTTGAGAAGACTGCCCTCACCTGGTTCGAGACACTGGCCCCCAACTCCATCCACTCCTTAGTCCAGTTGGGCCAGTTGTTCATCGACCAATTTTATGATGCCACTCGGCAGTGCAAAACCTCCGCCAGCCTGCTAGCCATCCGGCAGGGCCCCACCGAAACTCTCCAGGAATACTTCACCAAGTTCCGAACCGAGGCCGCCCAAATCCCGAACCTCGACAGCTCGATCGCGGTCTCGGCCGTGATCAGCGAGTGTCGGGACGAAGGGCTCCTCGGCTCCATCGGGAAACACCATCCCCCTACCTTCTAGGACCTCGTGGCCCGGGCCCATAAATACATCAACCGGGAGGCCCTGATGATGTCCAGAGGTAAAGGCGCGGTCGAAGCAGCCTCAGCACCTGCCCCCCAGGTGGTCCGACCTCGGCCAGAAGACCAAGAGCCCTCTCGAAAACGGTATCGCCGGGAGGACTGGGACAGAGAGAGGCGACGGGACCCGCAACAACGGTACCTACCCTTACCTGCTCCCCCTTCCCGAATGCTCATGGAGGTGAAGGGCATGATCCGGCGACCAGATCGCATGAAGACGGATCCTCGCCGAAGGGACCCCGGCAAATACTGTGAGTATCACCGGGAGATCGGCCACACGACGGATGAGTGCCGACAGCTCCGAGAGGAAATCGACCGCCTCATCAGGGAGGGAAGACTGCCGCAGTACCGACGAGAGCAGCCCCCGCCACAGCGGAGCTGGGACGTCCCTGAGACGCCCAGACAACAGCAACCCCCGGTGACTGAAGCTGCTCCTCCGCCAAAGGTTACCTCGGCCCCGTGGAAACATCCCATCAAAGACCCAGCTCTGGGTCTGTAAGGATCGTGACCTTCGGATCCGGTTTTTGGGATCGGACCTTGTAGTTCTAACCTTAGTGAGGGCGGAGGTTCTGAGTTGATTCGCGTCCGGACATCAAGACGCGTTTTAAACGGCGTCCACCATCGCAGACGCATTTCAAGTTCTGCCACGTGGGTGCCACGTGGGCTGGTTTCGGGCCGCGAGGGTACGGCCCTGTCTTGTCGACCTGAACGGCGTCCACGTGTGTCGACGCCTTTCAGACTGCGACTCTGGGTTTGTCAGAGTACGGCCCTGACATATCGTCTGAACGGCGTCTTCCTTGAACGACGCGTTTCAGAGTCTTATCAGAGCAGTTGTCACATCAACTAAATGGCGTCTGCGGATGTCGACGCGTTTTAGCCAGTCTCTGGTTAACCTCGCGAGCCCTCCTTCCTTCCCTCATTTTCTCCTCTCTTCCTCTCTTTCCCCTTCCGGTGAACTCGACGGCGATCCCTCCTCCTCCCTCTTTTCCTCCCACCGTTTCATCTCTCCCTCCACTCCATCCTCTACCTAGCTCCTACCACTACCACCTCCACTTACACTGCGGCGTTCTACTCTCCGGACGGCGGCCGACGTCACGGAGGGGCGAGGACGACCACGGCGGTACCGGCGGCGGCGTGGGGCGAGTCGGGTGGACGGCTTGAAGCTCGGAGGCGTTCAAGTATCCGGTAGGGTGACGGTTCCCCTTAGCATCGCGTTTTAGACCATGTTTACCCCGTTTAAGCTTGTTTGGATCTTTGGTTTCGGGGGGTAGAATAAGCATGTTTAGGAGTTCTTTTGATAACATGGGGGATTTCTATGAATGTGTTGCCTGTGGATAGCATTGCTCCTCTTTTTCCCTCCGTTTTTGGGTGAATTTGGGGTTGGATAGGGAGCCCTCGGGCTCAGGCGACTCTGGTTCCTGGGGCTGAAACACGTCGTGCATGGACGACGCCTTTTTGAAGGGCGTCGAGCCATCACGACGCCTTTTAGACAGGAATTGCCTGACAGAGAGTCTGCCAGTTCGGGGATTCTGGGACTAAAAGACGTCATGGGTGAACGACACGTTTTCGAATGGCGTCAGTTAACCATGACGCCTTTTAAAGGCAGAAAACCCCTGAGTAAGGGCCTTGGAATTTCCGGATTTCTGTGTTAAATGGCGTCTGAGGATGTCGACGCCTTTTAAAAGGCGACCACTGGTGTCGACGCCTTTTAGGGCCTGATTCTGAAGACGGTTTTACATAAACCTGTACATGGAGCCTGAATGGCGTCGACCTTGGGCGACGCGATTCAGGACAGAACAACACTAATTCATGCCAGTAAAACGTGTTCATACTGCTAGATATTCGGTTAGTGCATGCTTTAGTGTACATGGATTCTTCGGGACCGGATGGCACTGCGTGTGTGCCGTGCGATCTTGGGCTTTTCACGTGACCGGGTCGTACTGTGCCGGGTTTTGGTGGTTTTGTGTTACTGTGGACCTGGAGTGACATTGTAGCGCTTTATCACCCTGTGCTGGTGGGGGCGTGAGCACAGCGCCGGTGGGGGCGTAGGCGGGGTGACGCCTAGTGAGAGAGGGTCACCTGGTGAACCCCGGGGTCAGCTAGTACCGGTGTCGGAGTGGTACATTCGGAGAGTCACTCATGCTGAGGGAAGGAGTAGCCACCTGAGCCGGTTGGGCCGGAGTAGCTAGTGTGCTATCCGAGGGGTTACTGTTTGATCTCAGCGGGTCGAGGTTTCTCCACCGTTGTTGTGTGGTTGGTGAGTTCTATCGAGACGACAGTTGTGGATTTCCTAATCGGCTGGTTTAATATATGCATGTTTATTATATTACGATTGCATGTGATTTCACGTTAAGAATTAGGAATTGTACCTCTTGTGTTTATCACTTTACCGTTAGCTGTACCTTGCACTTGTGGGTGTGTGCGTGGGCAGTGGGGATCGAAGGATCCCTACTGAGTCTTGTCTTTGAGACTCACCCCTCCTGCGGTTTTCAGGTGAGGACTCTCAGCAGACCTAGCGAGGAGAGTGCGGCCGTGAGTTGAGCACCGTCAGCAGTTGTTCCGGGGTATGCCCCGACGTAGTTGTGATTTTTATTTCTGTCCTGTACGTTTAATTATTTCCTTTCTGTTGGAAAATGTAATTATTTGTTGTATCGAGTCGCATTGTAATAATTTTAATTCCTGCACTTTTACTTCTGTTCAATGCGATGTGAATGTTTAGCTTAGTTTATTATTTATCTCCCAGACTTGATTAGATCCTGGTTTGGTTCCAAATTAATGATTCGGTACCCATTTAGTAATCGGATCCCCGATTATAAGGTGGCGGGTCGTTACAGGGTCTATTATGATGATATCCAGAGGGCCAGGGGAAGGATCAAGGCAGCGGCAGCGCAGCTTTGCCACTATAGCAGCAATTGACGTCGAGCCGAAGCGACCTCGCCAAGAAGACATTACCTTCGGCTCAGAGGACCTGATTGATATTCAGGTCCCTCACGACGACGCCCTCGTCATAAACGCTGTAATAAATAGTTACGATGTACATCGTATTTTTGTCGATAATGGAAGCGCCCCAAATATCTTATTTTACGACTGTTTTGAAAAAATGGGATTGAGTGAGGCTAATATGAAGCCTCACCGGGGCCCCCTCTTCGGTTTTAACGGCTCGCCCTGCCGAGTAGAGGGCATTGTCCGACTCCCTGTAACCTTAGGCTCCACCCCCCGGCAACTAACCGTTGAAACAGATTTTGCCGTTGTAAAAGTCGATTTGGCCTACAACTCCATCTTCGGCCGAAGGCTAATCGGCGGGGTCGGGGCCGTGCCTTCGTCTTTCCATCAAAAGCTGAAGTTTTATACCAGCCATGGAATAGGCGAGGCCAGGGGAAATCAAGAAGCAGCCCGGCAATGCTATATGATTTCGGTCAAAGGGAAGGCTGCAGCCGAAACCCTAGCGATCGAATCATCAGCCGAGACATCCCCGGGAGAAGCACTCCTCGCCATTCCGGTTCCAGGAGGCGAGGGACGAACCTTGATGATAGGCTCCGGCCTGGCGAAGACCGAAGCACAGAAGCTCACCGAATTCTTGAAAAAGAATCTCGACGTCTTCGCCTGGTCTCCGGCAGACATGCCCGGGGTTGACCCGGAGGTAGCAGAGCACCGACTACATACCGATCCCGACCAGCCCCCGGTAAAGCAGAAGCGGCGCACCTTCAATTAAGAAAGGAGAGCCGTCATCCAGGCCGAAGTGCAGAAGGAGCTGGACGCCGGGCACCTCCGAGAGGTGCATCATCCGGACTGGATCGCCAACGTGGTGATGGTGCCGAAGAAGGATGGCAAGTAGCGAATGTGCGTGGACTTCACCAACCTCAACAAGGCCTGTCCGATGGATAGCTTCCCGCTGCCTCGGATAGACCAGGTGGTGGACGCAACCTCCGGCCACGAACTCTTAAGCTTCCTTGACGCCTATTCAGGCTATCACCAGATCCGGATGCATCCGGATGATGAGAGCAAAACCAGCTTCACGACCGATCTGGGCCTATATTGCTATACCCGGATGCCCTTCGGTCTGAAGAACGCCGGCGCGACATATCAGCGCCTGGTCAATAAAGTGTTCGCTCTGCAGCTCGGCCGCAACATGGAATTCTACATAGACGACATGTTGGTCAAAAGCCGCGTCGCTGCAGAACTTTTGGCCGACTTGGCCGAGACATTCTCCGCCCTGCGGCGATACAAGATGAAGCTGAATCCGGCCAAGTGCGCCTTCGGGGTAGCCTCCGGGAAGTTCCTCGGCTACATGGTCACCCACCGAGGGGTGGAAGCTAACCCCGAGAAGGTTTCGGCCATCATGCAAATGCGCCCCCCGGCGAACCTCCGAGAGGTACAAAAGCTGAACGGGAGGATCGCAGCCCTAAGCCGCTTCATGTCGAGGGCGGCGGATTATTGTTTCCCCTTCTTCAAGCTATTGAAGAAGGCCAATAGCTTCGACTGGACGGATGAGCGCCAAGCAGCCTTCGACCAGCTGAAGGCCTACCTCTCCAAAGTCCCCATTCTGTCCAAGCCAGTCCCCGGGGAGCCTCTGAGCCTGTACCTCGCAGTCTCCGAGACGGCTCTCAGCGCCGTCCTCGTCCGAGAACAAGATGGCGTTCAGAAGCCAGTCTACTATACCAGCCGAGCCCTTCAAGGAGCGGAACTCCGGTATCTCGCGTTGGAGAAATTGGCTCTGGCCCTCGTCTCGTCCGCGAGGAGGCTCCGGCCTTATTTTCTAGTCCATTGGGCAATAGAGCTAGGAGAGTTCGACATCTCCTACGCACCTTGGGTAGCAATAAAAGCCCAGGCATTGGCGGACTTCATTGCCGAACTCACTCCCAGCGCTTCCTCGGCACTTCAGCCGAAAGCCGACGTGCCCGAAGCCGAGGACACTTCGGCTCGTACGCCAGCAGACGAATGGCAACTCTTTGTAGACGGCTCCGCGTGCTCCACAGGCAGCGGCGCCGGGTGGATCCTGGCATCGCCCGAAGGAGTCGTCATGGAGTACGCCTTGCGTTTCTCCTTTCCAGCGACTAACAACGCCGCCGAGTACGAAGCCCTCATTTCTGGCCTCCGGGCCGCGAGGAAGCTCGGCGCCCGGAATCTAAAAGCCTTCAGCGACTCTCAGCTGATCACCAGCCATATTTCCGGGGAATACGAAGCTCGGGATGCAATAATGGCATCTTATCTCCAGGTGACTCGCAAGATCCTCGCTCAATTCGATTCTTATGAAATCGTGAGGATCCCGAGAGCCGAGAATGCCTGAGCCGATGGACTTTCCCGGCTGGCGTCAACTCAAGACGGGAGAGGAGGCCGAATGATCCTAGTGGAAGAACTCGCCGAACCAAGCCTCGGCGAGCCTGAAGCCATGCAAATCACTGAGGCCGAAGCCGAGACATGGATGACTCCCCTCGTCGCTTTTCTCCTCCGAGGAGAAGTCCCGCCAGACTCAAGGGAGGCGAAACACGTTCGGCAACGCTCATCCCATTTCCTCCTTCTGGACGGGCTGCTATATAAGAAGTCCTTCGGCCGACCACTGCTGCGGTGCCTCGGCCCGACTGAAGCCGACTACGCCATGAGAGAAGTACATGAAGGGGTATGCGGAGCGCATGCGGGAGGAAGGGCCCTGGCTCACAAGCTTCTAAGGCAAGGTTATTGGTGGCCGACACTCCGAGAGGACGCTTTAGCCCTCGTACGGCGCTGTGATCAGTGCCAGAGGTTCAGCTCCCTCGTCCACCAGGCAGCCACCCTTCTGACCCCCTTATCCGACCCCTGGCCTTTCGCTCAATGGGGAATCGACCTCCTGGGGCCTTTTCCCGTCGCTACCGGCCAAAGAAAATTCCTCATCGTGGCGGTAGATTATTTTACTAAATGGGTAGAAGCCGAACCCCTCGTGTCAATAACCGATAGCAATGCTTGGAACTTCGTATGGAAGTCCATCATCTGCCGGTTCGGCATCCCCCGGGCCATCATTTCGGACAACGGCAAGCAGTTCGACAGCCGTCGGTTCACCGATAACTGCGCCGGCTTCGGCATTCTTCACAAATTCACTTCGGTAGCACACCCTCGGGCAAACGGCCAGGTTGAAGTCACCAACCGAAGCCTGTTGCAGGGGCTGAAAACCCGCCTCGGCGAAGCCAAAGGCCGATGGGTAGAGGAGCTGCCGAGTGTTCTGTGGGCATATCGGACGACGAGCCGAACTCCTACCGGCGAAACTCCATTTCGCATGGCTTATGGGATAGAGGCCGTTATTCCAGTGGAAATCGGCCTTCCCTCTCCCAGAGTCATTGCTTATAATCCGGAGGCCAACGAAGAAGGCTTGAAGGATCATCTGGACCTCATAGAAGAAACCCGAGATAGGGCTCGTATCCGGCTGGCAGCTTATCAGCAGCGCATGGCCAGGTACCACAACACTCGAGTGAAGCCCCGAAACTTTGAAATCGGGAGCCTCGTGTTGAGGAATGCTCATGCTTCTAAACCGGCCGAAGCCTCAGGAAAACTTGCCCCCAATTGGGAGGGGCCCTATCGGGTCAAAGAAGTAATCAGACGAGGGGCATATATGTTGGAGACCCTTTCGGGCCAACCTCTCCCTCGCACCTGGAATGTAGAACGCCTTCGGCGTTACTTTATGTAAATCACCTTTCCCGGACTTTTAGCCGGAAGGTATGAATAAATGCCTCTTTTTCAGAAAACCTGGATGCATTTTTCTCTAAGTCCGTGAAAACCGTACCGGGAGTGGCTTCGGCCATGCAAACCGTATCAGGAGCGGCATGGTATTCTTTCTAAGTCCGTGAAAACCGTACCGGGAGTGACTTCGGCCATGCAAACCGTATCGGGAGCGGCATGGTATTCTAAGTCCGTGTAAACCGTACCGGGAGTGGCTTCGGCCATGCAAACCGTATCGGGAGCGGCATGGTATTTTCTCTAAGTCCGTATAAACCGTACCGGGAGTGGCTTCGGCCATGCAAACCGTATCGGGAGCGGCATGGTATTCTAAGTCCGTGTAAACCGTACCGGGAGTGGCTTCGGCCATGCAAACCGTATCGGGAGCGGCATGGTATTTTCTTTAAGTCCGTGCAAACCGTACCGGGAGTGGCTTCGGCCATGCAAACCGTATCGGGAGCGGCATGGTATTCTAATTCCGTGTAAACCGTACCGGGAGTGGCTTCGGCCATGCAAACCGTATCGGGAGCGGCATGGTATTCTTTCTAAGTCCGTGAAAACTGTACCGGGAGTGGCTTCGGCCATGCAAACCGTATCGGGAGCGGCATGGTATTCTAAGTCCGTGTAAACCGTACCGGGAGTGGCTTCGGCCATGCAAACCGTATCGGGAGCGGCATGGTATTTTCTCTGTCCGTGTAAACCGTACCGGGAGTGGCTTCGGCCATGCAAACCGTATGGGGAGTGGCATGAGTTCTTGTTCTAAGCCCGCAGGTAACCTGATCCGAGGGTGGCTCCGGCCGTGTATACCAGATCGGGAAGCGGCAAGGTATCTCTAAGTCCGCGTAAGCCAAGCCGGGAGTGAGTTCGGCCACGCAAACCGAGTCGAGAGCGACAGGATATCCCCTCGGATCACATGAATCATAGAAGTGAAGACCCCGGCCATATCAACTTCCTATTCGAACCCACATCGGGTCTCGGCCTTGCGAGCTACAGCGAAAACAACGACAGGGTCTCGGATTTCTGAAAAACCAGATTCGGTCGGTCATGCACAAAACATCAAGGTAAAGCCAAAAACACTTCTTGTATTCACAATGAAGTACAAAACCGGCCATCAACCTGGCCGCAGGCTTACAAAAAAAGAAAAATAAGAACCAGGGCAGGCCCCCGCGTCAGTTCTCGGCTACCCCCTCTTCCACATCAACTGGGTTTCGGCCAGGAGATGGAGAGGGAGAATCGACAATCTGCACGGTTTCAGGCGGGGCGGCTTCGACAGGGGCCTCCTCGGCTGGAATGGTCTCATCGCCTTCCACCGAGGCCCGGGCCCTCTCGGCCGCAAGCCCCTTCCACCAGGACAAGAGCTCCGCGCCTTCCTCGTTCGTCGGCAGGGCAATCCTGGTTAGGTCCACGGTTGAACAAACCTTCTGGGCGGCAGCCAGCCCGATATCGAAGACCGAGGAGGCCGCTAGAAGCTGGGCCTGGATTATCTCCTCGGCGTAGTCCGGGCCGGCCTTGTAGTCGGCCACGGCCGAATCCACCGCCTCCTCCAGCTCCTGCTTCAGGGCCGACATCTCCTCGGCATGACGACGGTTTTCCGAAGCCCGCCGGGCGTCCTTGTCCTGGATCTGGGCCTTAAGGGCCCGGTTCTCAGCCTGGGCCGCAGTAAGCTCCCGCTCGGCCTTCTCCTTCTCCCACTCGGCCTTCGTCTTGGCCTCGGCAGAAGCACGGGCCTCTGCTGCCCGCTCCTCCAGCTGTGCCCGCATCCGGGCGTTCGTGGCTACAAGCCCGTCGACAATGGGCTCGATATTATGCCCTGCCAAAGGGCCCTCACCCGAACCTGCCGAGGCCGACGCCCTCTCGGCCTCCAGGAGTTTATTCCGGAGCAGCTCCTGATGGTGAATCAGAACGCTGCCCGTAACCGCGGCTTGCGGACCGAAAGCAGACAAGGATCAGCGAAACTTGAAATAAGCTAAAGAAAAGCTAGAATTAAAGCACACTGAGAAGCTTCTTACCTGGACCGCCAATCGGGCACTGATCATCGCCAGATCGGCGACCGAGTGGTCCTTCAGCTCCACAAAGGCCGATGGAAGAGTGAGGCTGCGGAGCAGACGGAGGCACGTCTGTGAGTCTTCCATGCTCTCATCTCTGAAGATCCCCGGCTCGGGGACCCACAGCTCGCGCTCCTGCGCGCGAGGCGCCTGCGACTCGGCGCCTTCAAACTCTGCCCCCGCCATCGCGGTCGGAGGAGAGTCGCCCCTCGGCACCTCGGGGGACGCCAACCTTGCAGCCCTTCGGGCCCCGGAGGTTCTCCTGACCAACGGGGCGGGCTCTGCCTCTTCGGGCTCCTCCGCCCGGGGCCGCTTCGACAATCGGACGCCCCTTCGGGCGGCCGACTTAGTTTTCCGCTCCCTCTCGAGAGCGGCGGCAGCAGCACGGCCCTCCGAGGAGGCCGCAGTCATCGTAACCCCGGCTCGGGCCCTCGGGGCCACTGCGCCTCGTCCAGACCCGCCTGCCGCCTGCGGGGGTGATGGCTGGCCTCGGCCGCGCTGCTGGGCTATCCGGCTCAGAAGGCCCTCGATCCCAGACATTTCTGCGAGCAAGAGAAGAAGTGTTAGAAACAAATAACACACAGGTTGCAACTCACAACCGACTTACCCTCGGCCGAAGCTTCAGCAACCTCGTAGGCCGGAGGAGCTTCGGCCGGAGGAGCGGCCCCAGCGCTTCCTTCGCTGTCATGCGGAGCCTCCCCGGGAGGAAGGTAGGGGAAAGCCCGCACCGGATCACACCGTGGGTCCGGCCATGCCCCGGCACCCACGAACAGCTCCGGCTTGCTGAGGAGCCCCCAGATGTCGTACGGAGCAGCGGCCTCGATATGGCCCACGAGGGTGCTCTGGACAGAGTTAAGGATGGGAGGATCGGAAAGACCTGCGGCCAGCGGTGCCCACACGGTAGGAAAGGGCCACACGCTCTTCTTATTCTCCGGCAGAGAAATGAGGATAAAATTCCTCTTCCAGCCGTGAATGGACGAGGGCTTCCCGGAAAAAATGCTTCGGCCGATACGAGGGACGAAGCTATACCACTCGGATCTCCCCTGCCTTTGGATTTTGAAAAGGTAGCGGAAGATGTTGATGGAAGGAACAGTCCGCATGCGGGCAAACACAGCCAAAAAGGCATAGACTGTGCGCCAAGAATTGGGAAAAAATTGAGACAGGGCCAGCCCATAGAAGCAAAGGAGGTTGACGACGAAGGTAGAGAGAGGAAGACGAAAGCCCGCCCGGAAGCTTTCTTCATAGATAGAAAAGGTACCCGGGCGAGAAGTGTTGGCCCTGGTATTGGATCCAGGCCGGTAGGGGGTCATCCATGAAGGAAGTTGATAATAAGAAACGATGTAGCTAACCGCTTCATCCGAGAGGGCGCAGGCTGCTTCCGAAGCAGTCTCGGGACGACGACGTCCCGAGGCGGAAGCCTGGCCCGGGGTGTGAACCTCCTCGGACCCCTCGGCGCCGGAGGCCTCGGCCTCTCTGGACATCGCAGAAGCGAGGGAGTCCAGAGTAAGAGGGGATGACAGAGAAGACTTGGGGGAATGAGACGGAGTATACTCCTCGTCTGAAAGAGTAATCTCGCTCGAAAGAGAACTGCGTGGCATAAGGTCGCGAGGATGAAGAAAGGAGATCGAAGCTTACTCTAAAAAAGGAAAGGATCTCTCCTGGATCAAGCGCGGCCTCTCAAGCCACTAAACTCCACCAGCAAGCGCTCCGAGAGGTGGAGATCTTCCTGCGATGGCCAGCAAGCTCGGACGACGCCTTCGGAGAGCTAGCCTTTCGCTGGAGAGGAGGGAGAGCTCGGATGATCGCGGAGGAACGCAGGCGCGGAAGCAAGAAGAAGAACAGTGCTCTGCGAGGGGCTCCTATTTATAGGCTCCGTTCGAAGCCCTTCCCGCCGAAGCCGACGGCTGAGATCTTCCCCGTCGTCTCACCGTTCCTCTCGGATGCCCGCCATGTGTACCGTCCTTCGGCAATGATGACGGATGGACTCCGGGACTTGAAGCCGAACGATCAACGGCCGAAAGCGCTCCGACCCTTCGGCTGATCACTCGGATGCCCGCCACGTGTCCCGATCCGCGTGCCGGAGAAGGAAGCGGCAGCAATCCGAGCGGAGCCTTAGGCAGAGAGCCGAGGCGATCTGCGACCCGCGAGCGGTCAGGATCTTTTTTGTGATTTTAACGGAGCGGCCGGATGCGCGACGCGTGTCCTGTGCTTCTTCGCGAGGCGACCGTTCTGACGGGAAAAGTGACGCCCGTCCCGTCCATCTAATGAAGCCTGACACAAGTCAGAGGGCTCGGCCCTTCGCCCTCAGAAGCAAAGGCCTTCGTCGCCATCCCGAATGAAGACGAAGTAGCTGATTAACCCTCGGCCGACCGAGGGCACCCTCTTCTCAAGAAAAAGAACAGAAAGCTTCGGGTAAAACACCTATTACGCTATTTCTCAACAAGCTTCGGGCTATACTCTCGCCATCTTAGAACTGAGGAAGACAAGAGTGGGAGGCTATGTGATGAGGCAGAATCCGATTCGGCCTATTAAAACAAGCCCAAACCCAGTTCAGCCCATTAAAACAAGCCCAAACCCAGTTCAGCCCAACAGCAGCAGTAGAAGGCCTTCAGAGAGCCTTCGGCCCATCAGCGGCTCAACAGCCCTTGGCCCGTAAACGGCACCATTGCTCCCGGCCCAACAGGCTTCAGCCCGTCAGCGGCCCACCAGTCTACGGCCCGGGAGCAGCCCAGTAGCCCTAGGCCCAACAGGCTTCGGCCCATCGGCGGCCCAACCCCCTTCGGCCCGACAGCCGTGTCCGGCCCACTCCGGTGGAGGACTAGGCACTATGACGGTTTACCAGTAAGCCCGGACATAGTCCTATATCGGCTATCACCGTTAACCATCCTCTGCTATAAATACACCGCTATTTATTGCCAAAGATATGTCCCCTATGCCTCCGAGACCCTCAAGGACCATAGTCCAAATAGCATTAAAGCTACTCTTTGCCTTCTGAATCGACTCTTCTTCAGAAGCTAACTTGACCGTCGGAGGGGGTTCCTTAGGGCCGAAGCCCGGGACTCCTACTGACCGGTTTCTTCTTCTTTCCCTCCTGCAGGAGCTCGGTTCGAATCATCGCCGACCTTCCCGAGTCGGTCTCAGCCGCCGACCTCGGACTCCTCTCCCTGGTCTCGACGCCGTGCGCCGGCTGCCCCGCGACCAGAGGAGACTCGGTTTCGCGCCGCCTCTTCGTCTACCGAAGGAGCTTCGGCTCCGACCTCCCGAAGACAAGCCAGCCTCCGACCGAGCGGCTCTCGGCCTCGGACCTTCGGCTTCGCCTCTGCCTCCTTCGCCTTCCGGATCTCCGTCGGGCCTCCATAAACACCGATCCGACCCAGCTCCAGATCCATAACTTCGGATTCCAGCTTCGGAATCCGGTCGTGATAGCTTCGACTACATCATGTATAGCTCCCTATTCAACGTACGACCTTGACCAACAACTAGAACAGTACAGGCCGGAAGAAGCCCAAGGTAATTAAGAAGGGCAACCCCAAGAAACTAAAGGATGGGCAAAATGGGTGCATGGTCTGAGACAAGGGAAACTGTGTTGCCCCCCTGTTGGATAAGATTAAGGGGAAAAGGGGACCTTTCGGGGGGAAGGCGTTAGAAGTGAAGTACGTATTTGAACCATCTTATGATTCCTATCCTTGAATGAGATGAAGCAGTACTACGCTATCTGATCCGAATCAGACAAAAAATTGCAGCTTGCAGTGGTAGATATGATATAAATGGAGGAAGAATCAAAAGAGGGAAGAGGCAGACGACTGGTCAGAGGTCAGATCTTAGCTGGTTATAACGAAGGGAAAAGACTTCTGGTAACTATATATGCCAGGATGAGCAAGTTCTTGGAGTGAATCAGGAAAACAATAGGGCCAGATTTAAATAAGGATTTACACCTTGGTTATGTTCAGACCAAGGCGGGGCCGAGGGAGCATGTGAGGTAGGTGCTGGTAATTAAATCAATGAACAATGTTATGTGCGGAGAAGAAGGTCTATAGACAAGTGTGCCATAGAGAACGCACTTTTTTTTTTTTTCCTTTTTTTTTTTAAAGTAGCCCAGACCGTTAAGGAAGATACTGGAGAGCGGAACACTCACAGAGGGACCAGGGTTCATAACACGGCGATATGTGCCAGAATGAGAGTGGGGAACAGAAAAGTCGCTCCCGAAAACTCCCGCGGGGTCGAACCCGGCCAGGGTCTCTCCAAAAACAATGGTCATATTATTCCTCACCTCCATCTCCAAAAACTCAATACATGTAGTTCCTATGTACAAAAACTAATTAAGCCTTAAACAGAGAACTTGACTAATAAACGAATTTAAGCCCATTTTAAAAATATAAATATCATAAGGAAAAATGATAGGTACACGAGAGGAATCATGGACGGGGGTATGTACATCATATTTTTTGAATGGGTTGAAACATAAAAATGTAGTGAATGTTACAGAAAAAGAGGTAACAATTTTGATAAAGGTAAAATTGGCAAAAATCAAATAGGCATAATAAAACATTGAAATATGTCAATTGTTTTTGGGTTTCTCTTAGGTATACTAAAAAAATTAGATTTATGGGGGTAGATATGAGCATGTGACGAATGGGATTGATATCTTCCATACTTGTACAAGTATATATATAAATCCAAAGCCATAAAAAGAGTAGTTATAGAGCCAACCAGAGAAAAAAAAGATATAACTAACAAAGTATTGGAACCTAAAACAACTGCATGAAATTGAACTGCAAGAGAAGAGTGCGATGTACATAATCCTTGTTTTTTTTTATCCTATATGGAATATATAATATATATATGTCTATTAAAAATATGGGTACACAAAGATGAAGGTCAACATGAATCCCGTATCTAAGAATAAGACTAAAATACTAAGTTATCAAAATAATCCTTTGAAATAATAGTCTATTTGACAAATTCAAATATAATTTTTCAAGCAAAAGATAAGAATGTGTGAAAATAATTTGCGTGCCTCCTTCGAAATATTATCCTCAGAGGTGATTTTGTCCTTTTCCTTATAAAAGGATTATCGTTTGAAAGAGAGGTTGCGTTCTATTTATATACGTCAATTTTTACAACCTCCGATGTAGGACTAAAACGATTTGTTGTTTTTATGCCTCTAGAAATCTCATTCTCATGTCTTAAGGAGATCTCTTCCCACCTACTCTACAACCTTTGTACCATCTATTCTATATTTTGGCATCTTCAGTATCTCACTCAGCTGAGCTTCTTTCACTTTCCACTGAAATAGATTAATTATGTCGATTAACCAATATTATGGAGATCAGAAAATGCCAATTTCTTGTCATGCATGGAGGAAGGAAAAACTCTCAGTCTTGTATGATTTAATAAATATCATTAACTACATAACAAACATCGTTAATTATATTCATGCATGTATTATTTGACTGAGAACTAAAAGATTAATCTAAATGCATGCTTACATTCACTCTGGATAGATAAATTATTCTGAGAGAATTTTTTATATCAAAGTTATATAGTAGGATAGCTATTTTGGCATCCACCTGAACACAATTCAAGGCAAAGGCCTTTTTTGTTTTGTAATTTTCACTGTTTGGTAGTGTCGCTATTGGCTTCAAGTAATATGGACTATATATGTTCGACTCATTTAGAATCGTGGAAAATATATTTGTGTCGTACTAGATGGGTTGTTAATTGAAATCTTCTATGGCTTAGCTTGGTTCAAGTTAGGTCGACACAAGATTAGGCCAATTGTCGACATCGATCACTAACACTTCACATGGTGTCGGGCACGTCCAAAATGTTTCAAGAGAATGTCTCGAGCTCGATTACTTGTAAATATCTGTATATATTCGACCATTATGCCATTGACCAAAAGAAGACCTTCTCATGACACTTATTTGTGCTCCGCATAATGTAAGAAAATTTTGTGAAAATTTTTGAATGTTTTGGCACTAGTTTAGGCTGATACCTTATCAAGTCTCTCAGTAAGAAGGAGGGAAGGGTTCTTCTTACATACCTTCCATGAGAGGAGAGCAGATCAACTCATATTATATAGAGTCCGACTTGATGCACACCCGTGTGGGCAGGTGTGGGTGCACGTCCTGCGCCCACCGGCCCGCGCGGGTGTGTACTGAGAGTTCCCCTATTGTATAAGTCCCTTTCCACCAGTTTGAGCATCCTTGGTGTCGGCCCAACGGAACGTGTCATCTGGCATGTTGTGAATCAATCAAAGCTTGCGCAGCACAGGTCAGCCTCGTGCTTAGACTTCCTGTTTTTTTCTTACCCTAAAAGCGTCCATGTCACCTCTGGACTATCCATACCCCCCTTCCTGTTCATCTATTAAACTAATAATGCCTTACATGACTGGGGGTCTCTTCAATCCCGCCAAGTGGTCGCGACTAGTGATTAGGTAAATGTTCCATTATTTTTGCTTCTGATTCACTTGGATCTCTCTTTGTACCTATCATGCTAAGCCTCTCGTGGATTGTGATATGAACATGGACGTGAGGATGAACTGAGATCCTCTACGTCTAAGATTGGATTGGACTCGGTCGTTAAAGAGAAGGAGAAGAAGGTCAAATAGTGCCAAAATTCACCTCAGCCCCCTTCCTCTTTTTACTGACTGAGTCCAATCCAAAATTAGATGTAGAGAATTTTAACTCGGTAAGAATACAATGGATAGATGCATGCTACAGTTAGAATCTGTCAAAACATATACCCGTGTACACATCTTTTGCTAGAAGTATACTGTACTTAGTAACATATTACCCACGTTGTCTTTGTCCAACTGGCCGGCCCCTTTGAATAAGAGGACGTCAATTTAAAGATGATGGGAATGTATGGTAACTATGGTTTCCACAACAAAATGGCTAGCCCTTTTGACTAGCATCTCACGGGCATCATACTAACCTTTTAATCGTAGCCACTACCAACCAACACCCACGCTAGAGAAGAGATTCTCTCAATACACGTTTGGACCGGAGTCCAGCAGTACTAAGAGAGAGAGAATTCAGATATTTATCAATTTTTAGAATCATATGAGAAGGTTTTTACAATGTTTGACCTTCATCCTCTTCTAAATACTATTGAACTCCGGTCCAAATATGAGAGGATCTCCTTTCCCCACGCGGCCCTTTCAAGCATCGGGCACTTTCGTTGCCAACACCACACTTAAACCCACGAAGCACAATATAATACCAATGGAAACTGCATGCAGCCAGAAAGGCAGGTGTTTCACTTCTACTCATTGATGGCTTATTCACCAGCCACTGTGCAGAGAGGGAGGGAAAACCCTAACCCCATATGTGCATTATAGCAGCATCACTGCTCCAGGAGCTTGGAACCAAGTGCTTGACATCATCGCCACCATGCTCTGCTTAAACAAAACTTGCTGAAGACTCAGAGTTGATTAGAGACAATGATAACAGTGTCATGTGCGTCACTGCGCTCATAGCCTGCTAACACTTGTCTCGTCTTACATGTCTACACTATAAACAAAAAAGATGCCCGACGAATACTACCACACCTGCATCATAATTATATGATCACGTCTATACCAGTGGTTGACCAAGGAAAAAAATTATCCTGAGAAGGAAACAGTTGTCTCTAGCTAGTCTTTGGTTGGTCTGTCACAAATAATTAGTTAGTACGAGTGCATGTGCATGGGCCATTTGCTCCAGTATTGCATTAACCTCCACCATCGAAGTATTTGAGCACCTTGGTTTTTAAATGTCCAACAGGATACTAATGTACGTAACCCCAAAACCTAAGAACCCTCGAAAGAGAAGTCTCAAAGTGGCCTTCAAATTGTACATTTGGTACACTGTGGATCGCATTCATGGCTCACGCTTACGTTGATTCCATAATAAAGCGGCTCTGCAAAGTACAGGGCTCCCCACAGTACACCACCGCAACAGCGTCTGCACATGCAGTAGTTAAGGTTGCCATGGGTGGTGCGTTGGGAGTGGTAAAGGAGATGAGGTGAGCGCCGAATCACGCACTCGGCTTAATCTTCTCTGCCTTGCGCTTGCAGCAGGGTTTCAAAGGCTCCTCAGTTCCCAAGACCATGTCTCACTTGCTCCAACGAGTCACGCACTGCCATGGAAATGGAACGTTGTTAGTTATTTATACTAGTTGTTGCAATTGAGTGCGATGCAGGGGCGAATTAACAAATTAACATGTTTGAATAAAATAATTATAATTAATATACGTGAAGTTAATTTCTTACTCTTTATAAAAGAATGAATAAAATATTTACATAAGAATATATATTAAAAAATATTAACATTCTTTTCTATGAATATTAAGTTAGTTGTTTGATAAATATTAAAAGTTAAGAACTATTGTATCTATAGAAATATAGATTGAGAGAGAAAACTAAAAACTGTACTAAAGGTTATTGTTATTGTCCCATTAGATTATCTCAATAATGTTGTGTTGAAACATGGATTGAGAGAAAAATGAGAGTGAGACTGGTCTCGATAATAACAAAATTACTTATTATTATCTTATGAGACTATCTCCATAATGATAATAAATATTAAAATTTATTATTATTATCTCAATAGACTGTCCCAATATTAAGAACAACAACAACAATAACAATAATAATATGAGTGAGAAAAGTGAGTAAACAATAACAATAATAATATGAGTAAGAAAAGTAAGACAGAGATTGGTTTCGTTAATAATAATAATAATAACAAAATTATTAATACTTTAAAAAATAATAATACTAATAATATCAAAATTAGTTATTATTATCTCATGACACGACCTCAATAATAATAATAATAATAATATCAAAATTAATTATTATTATCTCAAAAGATTGCAACAACAACAAAAACAACAACGACAACAGCAACAATAATAATAATATAATAGGAAAAAAAATAGGAGATGGAAATATTAATAAAGAGAGAAAAAATGTGAAAGAGGAGAAAGCGAGATAATGATAATAAAAGACTTTTTAAAAATAATAATGTCAAAATTAGTTATTATTATCCCATGAGATTGTCTCAATGATAATAATAATATAATATGATAATATAAAAATTAGTTATTATTATCCAAGAGATTGCAACAACAACAACTACAATAATAATAATAATAATAATAATAATAATAATAAAATAGGAGATATAAATATTAATAGGGAGAGAAAAATGTGAAAGAAGAGAAAGAGAGTTAATAATAATAATAATAATAAAAACATCTAAATTAGTTATTATTATCCCATGAGACTATCATTTCGATATTAATTTTAATAATAATAATAATAATAATAATAATAATAATATCAAAATTAGTATTGTTATCTCATAAGACTACCCCAATAACAACAACAACAACAATAATAATAATAATAACACTTTCAATAATAAAAATAATGTAATATTGTCCACCATCTTAGATTAAAATAATAGTAATAATAATAATCATATTTTAAAAAATAATAATAATATGAAAAATAGATATTATTATCCTATGAGACTAACCTAATAATAATAATAATAACAATATCAAAATTAGTTATTATTATCCCATGAGACTATCCCAATAATAATAATAATAATAAGAAAATAAAAATACATTAAAAAAATAATATAATAATACTTTTCATCCTCTTAGATGATGATGATAATAATAATAATATATAGTAATAATAATAGTAATAATAATGATGTCAAACTTAGTTATTAGTATCTTAAGAGTTTGCACATAATAACAACAATAATAATAATAGAGGACATAAAAATAGGAGATAGAAATTTTAATAGGGAGAGAGAAAAATGTGAAATAGGAGAAAGAGAGATAATACTAATAGTAATAATAATAATAATATCAAAATGTTATTATTATCCTGTGAGACCATCATTTTGATATTGATTTTATTATTATTATTATTAATATCAAAATTAGTTATTATTATCCCATAAGACTATCCAATAATAATAATGTTAAAATTAGTTATTATTATCTCAAGAGATTGCAGCAACAATAACAACAATAATAGTAATAGGAGACAGAAAAAATAAGAGATAGAAATATTAATAGGGAGAGAGAAAAATTTATAAGAGGATGATGATGATAATAATAATAATAATAATAATAATAATAATAATTTTAAAAATAATACTAATATCAAAATTAGTTATTATTATCTTATGAGATTATCATTTCAATATTAATTTTTAATATAATAATAATATTAAAATTAGTTATTATTATCCCATTAGACTATCTCAACAACAATAACAATAATAATAAATTAGTTACTATTATTCCAGAAGATTACAATAGCAACAACAATAATTATAATAATAAAGGACAAAAAAAAAAAGAGATAGAAATATTAATAGGGAGAAAAAAAATGTTAAAGAGGAGAAAGAGAGATGATAATGATGATGATGATGATAATGATAATATAATAATAATAACAATATAAAAGAGAGATTGATTATATATATATAGTATATAAAAAGTTATTAGTATTATTGTTATATATAAGTATTTTTTATTACTAAGAGAGAGAGAGAATTATTGAGAGAGAGGGGGGGAGAGAGATGACGAGAGAGAAAGAAAATTAATGAGAGAGAGAGATGGGAGAGAAAGAGAATTAATGAAAGAGAGAGGGGAGAAAGAAAATTAATGAGAGGGAGAGGAATGATAAAGAGAATTAAAGAGAGAGAGTGGGGAGAGAGAGAATTAATATGGAACATCGATATTAATAGGGAAGAGAGAAAGAGGGTTGAAAAATTTAGGCGGGAAACAGCTCTGGTGTTGACACGTAATAGGGAATAATCCCCTACCATGATGTATATAGATATAGATATGGTATAGAGATCTATTGTGTGGGCGGACAAGGAGGAGATTTCTCTGGACCATGATTGGTATTCTCTTTTGCATAACTGATTTTACATGAGTAGTATTTGCTGCATTTGTCAGATTGTAGGCAGTGCAGCTACACCCTAATTTTCTTTTAATTCTTTTTTTGGGTTGGGTTCTACATGTCTCACATGTATCTACAACTATCTTAGATTAGATGTTTTTTTTTGGGTTGGGTTCTACATGTCTCACATGTATCTACAACTATCTTAAATTAGATGTTTTTTTTTGGGTTGGGTTCTACATGTCTCACATGTATCTACAGCTATCTTGGATTAGATGACTAAAAACATTCTAAAAATTTCAAAATCAAGTCTCAATGAGTAGAAAAAATTAACGTTAATTGGCTGAGCCCAACAACATTTTTTTGATTTTTTAAAAATTTTATATTATCAAATTGGAGATCAAGTTGTGTGAACATGTGACGTATGTGAGAATGACTTAATTTTTTTTTTTTAAAAGACTCTTTGGGGTGTAGTTACACCACTGGGCAATGCAACACGACTGGGCGATGCAACAAGTATTGCTCCATTTACTTTGAAGAAAAAGTAAAAAGAAAAAATAGAATCAATGTTTAAATATTCATAAATGTCCTTTCATTCTGGTGTGGACAAAGAGTGAAAACCATCTTCCCACAATTTGCCAAAATATCGATTTTAAGTGGAACTCAGATCCTACTTTAATCTTAGGTCACCAAACTAAAATTTTCAAGACTTTTAGGAAGTTGATCTTCTTCTACTCTTTATTCTAGCTGAATTCTGGTGCCAGACAAAGGTTTATAGATTCAGATGGCTCCTAGTTAACGTATGTGATCTACCACATTTTTTTAAATGTGATATTATATTAGAATTGATAAAATTAACTGCCAAATCTTCTTATATGTTAACACATTAGCGTAAGAGGACGTAAAATTAATTTTAATTTCCCTTATTGTAAAAGAGCAGTTAGCTTGAATTTCAATTCGAAGGTCATATTATGCCACAATTTATCAACAACTTGTGTTATTAGCTTGCCTGCATAAAATCTTGTTATTTATAGGAATGAGACAATTGCATATAATCAACTTTTGCAAGCCAAATTAATGCCAAGGAAAGTGACGTCACATCTGAACATCCACTGTCTGCTAAGCATGTAGCTAGGTTTGATGGCAGGTCAGTTTTATGCTCTATTTATGACAAGCACATCTAGTTAGTTTAGGGTTTAAATTTTGAATAGAGATCTTTTACGTTCAAAATTGGACTGAACTCGGTGAGGGGAAGATTTCAAAAACTTCCCTCAAATGGTGTTTTTCCCATTCCCGAAGAGGGATTTATATGAAAACCTCTCTTCTCTTTTTCAGTACTGACTGAGTTCAGTCCAAAATCGTATTGAGAGGAACCACACTAAAATTTCCCATTAACCATTATACATTCGGAAGGTGAGGGCGGCTGCAAAGCCCAGGTGGTAGTGGTCAGTGCCATGCTCTGTTGTTGCTGTACAGTAGATAAAATGACCAAGAAAATCAGACAGAAATCCGATCGATCACAGGATACCAATCGGAAGTAATGGAAAATTAGTCCATGAAATGTGATTCCTGGAGAGGAATTTGATGAAGGATGATTTCATGGTCAAGTATCATACGTTCAGTGGCGGATCTAACATTCATCTAGTGGGATCGAATCTCATTGGATTTTGTCAAACTTATTAACCTAATTCAAAACAGTTTAGTCTGAGACCTTACTGGCTTAACCAAGGATCCCATATGACCTAACCCAAGATACCATTGACCCAACCATACTTATGATCTAATGTCTGAGTTACTCTAATAGACAAAATTTATGTGTTCGCCCCTGCATACGCCAATCATACATGACAAGTAGTCTATTTTAAGAAAATTTACAAAGGACCTAGCTAGCTAAATGATCATCACATAGGAATCAGATAGGAAATAATTAAGCTGCAATGGGTTTGACACATTTGTCTTCCATAAGGCTTAATTCCTGGTATATCTAGGGGTGTTTCCATACCATGCTGGCTCAGTGGCTCCAAGGTCCCCCCACAGGAGCAATGGTGGAGGGTCCCAACACCACCATTTTGATATATATAATCTCTTCTGTTTGTCTCTTTAAACCCACTTAGATATCTTATTACTTACTGGCTTATTCAGATTATCTTAAACCATGTTGCCCAACTAAAGACACGCCTCGCGTAACTTGGGGCTCACCCAACACACCATTTGACTATATGGGGCACACATGAATGAGGGCCATATATATTTCGTCACATCCCACTCGTCTCCTTCCTTCGCATTGCCATCCCCACACCTTTAATATTAAAAGGCTCCCCTTAAGATATTAGAAGAGGGTGGCCTTTCCACAACGATTCCAAATTGACTTGTTCCTTCTTCTTCCTGGAGCCCCAAAAAACTAATGAGCGTTGGGTTACACCCCACCAAATACATGAGATCTCCCTACCTGCACAAGGATTGGGCTAATCATTTCCCACTCCATGCTGAACAGTAAACAATTAGTCATATATATATAATAGGGAGGGTATATGCTTCTTCTTGGCCTGGGTCTTTCGTTTGCCGTCTACAGCTCATTCTCCCTCTCCTCTCACATGCTGACATCTACATATCCTTCTTCTAGATCTATTCGAGAATCTTGACTTCTTTTTTGATTCATGCCATGGTAATCGGAACTTTTCAGTCTCCCACTGGACAAGTACTAACACCTTTTGCTTGGGCATGCCTTTATCATCATCATCTATACTTGGTTTTTTTTCACCTGTTGAGCACTTTCGTAGCTTTTGAAGCCCATTGGATGGGTACCTCTAAGGACTCCAAGAGAAGAGGCTTTTTAGATGGCCATGACTTGGCCTACCTCACTAACTATTGCGTTAATTAAGCAGATCCTCACCAATTATTTGAAGTGATATCACCATCCAAGGATTATGATCAGTACTTAAATATGTTCTTGCCCGAAGGAACATTAATTGCATTGCTCTTCTTAATTCCCTGGGTCTGAGGTACTTTTGCCGATTGTTTCCTACCTAGCAGATACACCAAAGACGACCGGATTAGTAGTAGTACATAGCAATCTCCGTTAGTGCGATGCATATATTTTTGTGGCTTCTTAAATCTTGTTGCCAGAATCAATTCGTGTATTGCATATTGCGGCTGTTCAAGGGACACGAGAGCATTATATATGCTATAAACATACAGCAGTCGCAGTTGTGAAGAAAAATCTAGCCATCCATACATAAAACATCAGCAGCTGGTGTTGCGAGTTAGAAAGACGGCATTTGGACTCATCTCAAGGGTGCCAAAATCAAGAAAAGTGGGCAGGTTTGGGGTCAACAGATTTATACTTCCCTTGCAGTTTTACAGATTTTTCTGCTCAACTTTTGATGAAAACATTTTTCATGGGGCATGTTTTACATTGAACCAAACGAACCCTAATTGTTAATCGAATTGTGAAGCACGGATTAAATCGTGTTCTTCAGGTCTATAAAACTCGCTCACTTTATCTGCAGAATAACTTAAACCAGAATAAGGTTATGGGGATTTCTTAACCCAGAATAAGAGGTATTTTGATTTGGTAAATTGTTGGTATTCCACCCAGAATAAGTAGAATTGCATTGTGCTATTCCAAGTGATTTGGTAGGAATAAGTAGAATAAAGAAGAGAATAAAGAGTGGAATAAAGAGTTCAAAATATCCATGTTATTCCGCTTAACCCTTGGTATAACCCATAGCACCCTGGGTTAAGCACTCCCCTCCACCAAAGTGGGTTAAAAGATTTTAAGAGAATAAAACATCCTATTCCGGACTTATTCCACAAACAAAGTAAAAGATTAAAGCCTATTCCCCCACGCGTGGGGCACCTGATGAGATGAGGAGGTGACGCAAATTAAAGATAAATTTGAGAAAATAAAGTTGAACCAGGCCCCTGTTCTGATACCATCTTAAAAACCACAAAATTCATGTGTTGAATTTGAAGGGCCCAAGGTCATTAGCACTAGACACAATTGAAATTTACCGATGTAAGACTATTATATAGTCATTTCAACAGCTACCATTCTCCCTTTTTTAATTATGGCCCAAGTTATAGCAAAGACTGACCGGTAAAAATTTGAACTATTAGAAATCGGCGGATGAAATGGAGTAAATACGAGAGGACATTGAATTTTACAATCGAACCCTCTTGGTCGTGTGTAGTTGCAGAGAAGCGTAAGGTGGAAGAATAAGAGAAAGACAAAGGGAGAACCATCGAGAAAGCCCTCAGAAGATTCCAACAAAAACCGACATTCTTTAGAAGAAAAACTTGCAACCGAAGATGCCGAAATTGCTAAAGGTTCTCTAACTATGAATTGGACTTCCTAAGCCCGTTAAGAAAGAGATTATAACAATGACGTAAGTTCTAATATTATTCTAGAATGGCCCAATTGGCTTATACATCTTTACAAAAATAGTCAAAAATTGACTTATGGGGCCAAAAGAGGATAAAAAACGCATGGATTTGAGTATGAAAACAATGCACTACAACTAGCAAAAATAATCTCACTTTAGTGCTCTAAGTGGCGATTTTAGAATGCAGTTGTAATATCAATTCTAATACCTATGCGAATAGTTCTACTTATTTTATTGTAGGGTATGTGATTTTCCTATTTTAAAGTTTTTTCTTTCCCTTTTCATCCTTCCTTATGGCTATCAGAGAGCTTTGGCCTTTAGATCATTGTCAACATTGCATCATCCTCCTCAGTTCAAAAGAACTCGGGAGTTAACACTACCATTATCATCATTAACTATTACATCACTACTGTATTTCACTAGAAGTTTAACATTAAGTGCATTAATCATGAAATGGATAGGGAATATCAACTTGTAAGCATTATCCTCTATATTCCACAAAAGTTCACATGGCTTAACGACCCGCTACCCTATAATTGGGAATATAATCGTTAAATGGGTTTTGAATCATTATAGTTCAGAACCAAATCAAGATCTCAAGTTTGTCTGAGAAATATATGATAAACTGAGCTAAACAATCCACACAAGTATCGAACTGTGAAGTAAAAGTGCAGGAAGTGAAAGACTGAAAGTTATTATAATTTGACTCGATTCAACAAATAAATATATAATCCACAACTGAAAAGAAATAATAGTACGTACATGCTAGAAATAAAGGTACAACTACGTTAGGACATACTCCAGAATAATAATTACTGACGCGCAACCCGAAACGGAATCTGCAACTCCTACGTCTGCAGAGAACCCTCACCTAAAATGCAGAGTGAGCCACACAAGAAAATAGCTCAGTAGGGATCCCGTGATCTCTACCTCCCTCACCCACAAAACAACAAAGAGGTATGTGCGATATATGAACAAAATAAACTGTAAAATTACATGTTTACAATAATACACACAAGAAGCCGCTAGATAAACAAAATGCGGGTCTGCTGTAACAGAGCAACAACCCCTCAAATAGCACGCAAGTTACTTTGGCCTATCTAGATTTAGGTGGTTCTCCCTCCATTCAGTCACGAGTGACGGAGCTCTGAAATGTGCTACTCCCACACCGGCACTAGCTACTACCCCAGGATATACCTAGTAGCCCTCGCTTCCAAGGTGCCACCGTGTGTCTCCCACACCGATGCTGTATCACTCTCACACCAACACAGGGTGTAAAAGACTAACCAACAGTCACTCAAAGTCCACAAGCACAAAACATGCAACTCTAGTATGTGAAAGATCTCCACCCTAAGATGTGATTTCAAGTATGCATTTAGGGAATTTATTTAACACTATACAACAATCTAATGTACATAATTATAAAACAATTAACTCCATATATATATATATATATATATATATATATATATATATATATATATATATATATATATACATTGTGGATGTAGGAAAATGACCAAGGGCCTCAGGTCTGAACGATGTCGGCCTAGGCGGACGCATTTCACCTCCCTAATACTAGTTTCACTGAAAATTAGGCCTCAATTTTACAGAGAAATAGGCATGAATCGCGTCGACTTAGGCAGATGCTATTCTCAAATGACGTCAGCCTAAGTGGATGCGATTCAACACCCGAGACCAGTTCTCAACTAAACACCCTCATCTCATCGAGCCACAACACACCTGTGAGTGCTTTAAAATGCTCGTGTGATTAATATGAAAAATCTATGTTGTTTAGTGTAAAATAAACCTATTAAAAACAGAAACTACGTGAAGTGATCGCCAGAAACTTTTGACTAAAAAGTTTCAAAAGAGGGTATGATCGCCTACCTGTTTGAACGCGGAAGATATTGAGTTCTTGATTCCCCTCCTTCAGCCGGTTGAAGAAAGAGAGCCCTTCTCGTTCTTTGTTCTTGCTGTTGAATTTGAAGTTGAGGTTGAGGATCGTCCAGAAATCCTTTTGACTTTGTGCTTATTTTCCCCTTTGATTCTCCTTTTTGCAGCTCGCAGAAATATAGAAAGAAATGAAGAAACAATGATGATGAGAATTTAAGTAGAAGCAGTATTCATACTAATCATGGTTTTAAGCATGCAACTAAATAGCAAACTTACTTGTTGGGATGGTTTTTAAAACCCCTTAATCAAATAGGTTTTGAAAAGATGATGTTGTGTTGTGTGTATTGCATAAAGTGATGATGAAGAATGAGAGATTAATGAAGATGTAAAATGAAAATGCAGAAATGAAACACTTATGCCGATTGATGAAGCCTTGAATTGGATGAAGAACGGACGCCGACTTCTAGAAACAGCAGCGCTTCGGCGTTTGGACGTCGTTGCTCCGATCTTCAACTCGCTATCGCTCAATTAACTCAACACTTATGTCCAATGATTGAATTCTTGAATGGATGAAGAATCTTGAAAGAACGCCAACTTCTGGAAATGGCAGCGCTTCGGCGTTCCGACGTTGTTGCTTCGATCTTCAACTCGCTATTGCTTACGCTTAACTTTTTAATGGCGCTCAACCTCTTTTAACTCTTCAAGATGCAAGATATTTATAGGCTTCTTCTGCGTTCGCGGATTAACATAGAAAAACTTCAGATTTATCTATCTTAACTGACAGATAAATACAGATTAATTCATCTTTATCTGTAATTATCTAAAACGCGTCCACTATGGCTGACGCCTTTCAGATTAATTAAGATAAGGATAAATATCCGGGAAAACTTATCTTTATCTTTATTAGATAAAATGCGTCTACATGTGAAGACGTCTTTTACACTAATTAAGATAAGGATAAACATCCGGAAGAGAAGTTAAAATAGCTTAGGAAACCTAAAACGCGTCAACACTCACAGATACCTTTTAGCTAATTAATCAATTGATTAAAATTCAAATTTAAACGCTAAAATAAGAATAAAGTCTAAATAGCGTCCACATGAGTCGACGTCTTTTAGAATTCTTCATATCTTAACTGAAATTTGAGCTAAAATCAATTCAATTGATTGACTTAAACATGTCTGTTAAACCCGACACTCAAAAAGATCAATAAAAATTAATCAATGATTAAATATCAGACCATTCTGAGGCATTATTATATGATATGAAATTTACTCAAAAGGACGTCAAAATTAGCGTGTCTACAGCTGCCTCACCTTGGCATCGTCTTTGCAAGGGAGTAAAATGGAATGGAATGTACTGAAAAGGTGATGCCAAGGTATGATGAGACACGCTCTTAACATCACATGATTGAAATTTTTCTCAAAATTATCAATGAAGATAGCTCAATGAGATCAACGGAATCAATCCTGTCTGGATGAGATAGACAAGGAAATAAAATAAAGTTGATCAACCTCCTCGGAGTGGGAAGTACCCCAGGTCATAGACACTGTAGGTTTCATCATGGGGAGCGTTTGCCAGTCAATGTGGACGTGCTGCAGCCATGATGGATCTTAAAAGAAAACAAGAAATATTGGATAAAGAATCCAAGAAATGATAGAATTCCAAGGATACCTTCAAGCGAACCTCGAAGATAATCAAGATACTCAATTCAGAATGGAATATTTCATATCATGTTTTTGATTATTTGATTTAATGGTCTGAAACTAAATCAGTAATTAATCCTTATCACAATGATTTCAAAGTCCTATATGATGCATGCTGGGCTAAAAGAAAAATATAAAGTCAAATAAAATATAAATTAATCAAGGATAATATTGTTAAATTGTCATTAATGAGTCAAGATACCAGTTCTCGTAATCCAGTGCTAAGCCGAAGCTCGTTTATCCACGCACCGTTTCACAAAAGCGGAACCATCGTCCTTACTGATTAACAATCCAACGGCCTATCCGTGCGATTAAGATTCCTCTGGAATTATCACTGTTTTTGTTGTAGGGGAACTCAAATTCCAGTTTCATCAAAACTACAAGGTCCTTGATATACTCTAATAAATATTTATCATATAGTAATGATGCACAATAATTACATGAAAGAAGTACAGGGGTAGAAATAACTGTCTTTTTAGCCACGGTCAGGACTTCATAAACTCCCACAGTGGGATCTTCTTGATATTTCCCAGCTTTACTAAGGTTTTCTTGAATTTTCTGCAATCAAAATTATTAGTAATTCCAAATAAATATCAAAAACCACAGAATTTCGGGAAAATAACAGAAAGGCTGAAACGCGTCGTGTCGCGAAGACGCCATTTAATGTTAAAACGCGGCAGTGCTCCTCGACGCCTTTTACTCACAGAAACAGGTTTCTGGCTGTTCTCTACTCGGATTCCAACTCTACCAATGCACATCCCTTTTCCAATCCGGAAAAGTCTTCCTAGGATCGCAATTCCTTCTATATAAACACTCTTAGGTTGTTCCCAAGCAATCCTAGGATCCTAGGTTGAGTTTTCTTCCAAAGTTTCAAAGTTTTCCAAAGTTTCCAAGGTTTCCAAGCTTCAAGAAGGAGGAACTCCGAAAAAGGAGATGGATTCTTCAAACAAGAAGATGAAGATGTCTCTAGAGAAGTTCTCTGATGTGGAAAATCATCTCAATGGAAGAGATCCTAATCTTCAAGTAAGTTCAATCAATCTTCCCTTTAATCCTTGTTCATGTTCTTTGTCTTGTTCTTCATGTTTTTCATGTTTTTCCTTTTGTTTTCAGAATTATCCCATGTTTCCTGGCCCAAGGAAGTTTACCTCTCTTCCTTGGATTCGTAAACTTGCAAAAAGTGTTAAGCTTTCCATGCAAGTGTTCATATCTAAGTAGAATCTTCAAGGTCTTGTGGTGCTTGCCAAGAATTACAAAAGCTCGAACATAGATTGGGCGGCTATGGGTGCCTTGATCGAGTGGTGGCATCCCCAAACTCATACGTTCTTCTTCCAAGATTTCGAGTGCACAATCCTTTTAGAAGAGGCGGAGCTTCTATTAGGTCTCCCAAAGACCAAAGAGAACAAAGATAAGATAGCTTTGACAAGAGAAAGAATCACCGGTCAACAATTGTTGACATCAATAATGAAGGATCCTTCAGAAGCTAAAGGATGTCTTACCAAGAAGGGAATCAATCTTGCAAAGCTAGCTGAGTGGACTCTATATGAAATTGATGATCTAAGGGAGGATGAAGCGGAGGATGTGACGAAAGCTTTAGTTACATGCCTTGCTGGTACTTTATTTTTCCCTGCGCAGGATAACATCTTGGAAGATGATCAAGTTAGTGCCATCTGCGCAATCTTTGAAGGTAAATCCATTAGCACTACACTTTTGACATATCTTTATAGAGGGCTTTCTGCGGCATCTGTGGGCCGTCCTCCTTATGGGTGCATGTTACTCTTTGCCTTATGGGTTGAACTTCACTTTAAATTTGAGTATAGCAAGAAAAGGCATCTGAATCTATCTCAGATCTTCTTGAATAGTCCAATTCATTGCATTGCTAACATTGTAAAGTTCAATGAGCACATGGTTAACAAGGTGCCAAAGCTCAAGACCCGGGCCGATTGGAGAGAGTATTTAAAGCTCATGACATCCGACATATTTGACTCGTCTCCGCTCGCTCTTGTTGGAAAGCCTGTTTGGGTTCGCCGTGCAGCAGGAGCAGATCTTAAATTGATTGGAGCCACCGAGTTCGTGTTATACAATCCACATCGGTGCCTTACTCAACTTAGCTTGGGCCGTCGTGAATTCCCTGAGTTCTCTCCCACACTCCCAATCAAGAAGCGTGACTTGAAATCCGATGAAGATTATGAAGCCATACAAATCATCACTATTTTGTGGAACCTTGGCTTTAGTTACCGTGTAAAATCCTCTAAAGATAGAGATAGATGATTAAAATTTCCATATCTTAAAGGTCTTCATGAAATTCTTCCTTAAATGTCCTCTCTCTCTTTCTTTTGGATGTAATAAAGGATTTTATTGAATAAAGAACGATTTTTTCGTGCCTTGAAACCTTTCTTAACTTCCTGTGACGTGCACACGATTTTTCCTTTAGTAAAATTGGATTTTTCCTGAAAATTCAACAGTTCGGGTTCTGTAAAATGTAAAACGCGTCCACTCAGAACGACGCCTTTCAACCATAATTCCTTTTCCAGAAATTCAATTTAATCCTCAAAAACCTGATTAAACCTTAAATAGCGTCTTGTACTGTTGACGCCGTTCAACTCTCTCTCCTATTTTTTCCAGGATTCTGCCATTAATTCCATGATTAATTCTCTGAAACGCGTCAACACACTAAGACGCCTTTCATTATTTTCCTCTGTACGGCTCTGAAACACGTCTGCATGTGTGGACGTCTTTCATTCAATTTCAAACAGCTGTCCTTGCCGCCTCAACTTATGCGCCCTAAAACGCGTCTGTCTGTGTCGACGCTTTTTAATCTTTTTGTTAACAGACCCGCGAAGGCCCCCTTTCTTCCTCACTTTTCCAAAACTTTCTCTTTCTCCTCTCTCCGGCGACCGAGCTCCGACGATCTCTCCGACCATTTCTCTCTTTAAAACTCCCTTCATTTGACCATGGAGCGCGGTGAGGGCTCTAGGAAGATGAAGACCTTAGCTAAAAG
This sequence comes from Zantedeschia hybrid cultivar, assembly GCA_030544215.1. NCBI lineage: Eukaryota > Viridiplantae > Streptophyta > Magnoliopsida > Alismatales > Araceae > Zantedeschia > Zantedeschia hybrid cultivar. The sequence goes on from JARZZO010000002.1 coordinate 65,953,278, forward strand.
GCGGCGGAGGCAAGAAGAAGAAGCCCCCGAGGAGGTCCCGGCGATGCTAGTCGAGGCGGCGGCCTTTTTGGAGGAGGAATTCCCTCCACCGGCACCCATGGCGGTGGAAGAAGAAGAGGAGGGTGACCTCCACACGGTAAGATCCCTGTGGTTTGAGTGGATGAAGAAAAAGAGGAGAAAGGGGTTCTTCAAGGAACCCGGAATCTGGGCTTGAAAGGCGTTCAGACCAGGTGACGCCATTCAAAAGGCGTCACCATGGGCTGACGTCTTTCAAGCTAAATTCCAAAATTTTAATTTGGTAGAAAATAAAGCTGAATTGCGTCAGGACGTATGGACGTATTTTGAAAAACGTCTGTGTGGGATGACACCTTTCAAAACAGAAGTATTTTTTCCTGTTTTTATTCATTACTGACCCTTTTTTTATGTTTTTTTTATTTGCAGGGAGTGATGAGGGCCAGAATCTCATGGGACCTAGTGATAGGTGCCTATAGGGGTCTCCCGGATTTCCAGAAGGCGCGCCTGCGCCGGATGGGATTCGGCGAGGTGCTAGACATCGAGCCATTTTGGCTTGATCTAGTCCTCCTGCAGGTGCTGCGGGAGAGGTGGCATGCGGAAAGCCGTGCTTTCCTAATGCCATGGGGACATATGGTCCCCACCCTAGAGGATGTGGCCAGGATTACTGGCCTCAGGGTAGAGGGCCGACCAGTTAGTGAGGTGACTTACCCCAACTATCAGGGATTGGCGGAAGCACTGTTAGGGATAGAGGTGTCCAGCCTAGGCAGAGAGTCTAGGATGGTTCCCAGGGTAGAGGTAGAGGCTGCCCTAGGTTTAGATGAGCCCCGGCGTCGGTCAGACGAGACCCGGGAGGAGTTTAGGGATAGACTAGCCGAGTCATCTTCCTCCGTCTACTGTAGCGACCCGAGTCAGGGGGAGGAGGTAGATTGGCAGCTTAGAGTCTTTTTAGTTTTCTTCTTTGGTCGGTTGCTCTTCGGTACGAAGGGCGACCACATCCACTGTAGGTTTCTTTATTTATTAGATGACTTAGATAGCTTAGGGGAGTACGCCTGGGGTGCGGCCCTTCTGGCCCATCTCTTCGCCGATCTGTCCGCGGTCACGCCGGACCGTGAGACCACTGTCAGCGGTTTCTCGCCGTTTCTTCAGGTATTAAATTGTTTTGTTATTTATTCATGATATGCAATATGATATGATGCTTTTTCTAACCTATATGTTCATGAATGCAGGTGTGGAGTTATTATTACTTCCCGCTCGGCAGAGTGCGGATTGCGAGGCCCAGCGCCGTCCCATTGGCCTGCCGTTGGCACCCGATCGTGGACACGGCTCCACAGCACCACCAGTTGACGGCCCTCCGCCGTCAGTTCTTGGACTACCCCGAGCTACTGGTAAGTTTTTTTTTTTTTTTTTTTTTTAACTTGTGAATTTTATTAAATGCAATTTTTATTAATTAAATGCAAGTTATTTATGAATGCATCTAACCTGTATGCAGGTGATCTGGCGCCCGTACTTGGGCATGGACGAGGAGGGTCAGCCGTGGGTGACGGCTGGCAGGAGGAGGTTCGAGAGGCAAATGTGGGTGCATTGCCTCAACGAGATCGAGCCCCTCCGCCTCCGGCTCGTGATGAGGACCCTGGGCCTCCACCAGGAGTGGATCGACGAGGAGGTCCCGGAGGACGTCGGGAGGAGCATGAGGGACAAGCAAGCCCTCACGGATTGGCGTGCCAAATTCCCGGAGCAGTACGAGGATTGGCACCGCCGAGGCGTACGGGTGGAGTCCCGTGCGGAGAGTAGCGAGGGCTACCTTCAGCAGTACCGGGCCCACTACGCCGATCAGCTTCGGCTCCTCCGACCACTCGATGTAAGTATGCATTCATGCGTCTTTAATTTTATTATTATCTTGATTTATGTTTGGTGAATGTATGTATGTGTGACTTGCAGGATGCACGTGATGCGGTCATCGTCGACCTCCGGGCCCGCCTACATGATGCGGAGGCCCAGTTAGAACAAGTCCAGAAGGAATTGTTCGATCTGGTATGTATGCATGAATATGAGTGCATGTTTTAATTAATTAATTGTTTTTGGCGATTAATCACTGACAGTTGTCTTCCGGTGCAGCGAGCCGTCTACACCCAGGCGGCCCCCCTACCCGCGGAGCCTCGTCATCCTCATCATCTGCCTATGACACTGCTCTGGCTGACCTCCAGAGTCAGCTCGCCTTCGCCATCCACCGGGCTTCTCTCGCGGAGGAGGACCGTGCTGCTCGGGTAAGTTCTTCAACTTTTGACTTCTGAATTTGATTTTAATTACTTGATTGCCTTGAACTAACAATGACTTTTATTCAGGTTGCTGAGCTTCAGGAAGCCCTTCAAAGGGCTGAAGCGGAGCTGGAGCATGCCCGTGCCGCAGCGGCTCGCGCCGAGGCTGACGCTGCGCGGATCCGGGCTCTGGAGGAGCAGGTGGCACGTCTCTCCACTGGAGACCTTGCACGCCTCCAGATTCGTCTGGAGGTTGTGACTGAGGAGAGAGATCGCGACCGCCTTCGACTGGAGAGTCTTCAAGGTCGGCTGTCAATCGCGGAGCATGAGCGCAAAATGGTGGAGGAGCGCTATCAGCGAGCTCGGCAGCGTGCCCACGAGCGTGGTCTAACCAGTGCCTTCACGGCCAGTGTCGCCATGTCTTCTGGCCAGGCGGGTCCGAGAGCGATGGGGCCGCCTCCACCCCCTAGTCGAGGGCCAGCACCGGATGCACCTGACGAGGCCCAGAGCCAGCTCGACGAGGGCGGAGGGGAGAGCCAGCTCGACGAGGGCGGAGGGGAGAGCCAGCCTTGAGGGCTCATGTATCTTCTTTTTTCTTCATGTATCATGTACAAAACACTTTCTAATGATATACATGAAAGTTTTTGAGCTCCAATCTTGTGTTCCTGTGCTTGTCTTGTATTCTGTACATCACTTAACAAACAAGTTAAGTATCTATTTAGGCTTAGCCCCTTGCCTGACCAAATAAATGGTCAATTAATTTTTCCTTCAATAAATGGTCAAGGGGCATAGCCTTTATTAACAAAGGTAATGAGAATAATCAAACTTAATGCAACATACAAGCAAACAGATGCTTACTGAAAATAAAAGGAATGAAACATACTGAGTGCAACAAGCAAATGCTAATTGAGATATTTTTGTTATTTTGAAATATTCATTTTTGTTTGGTTTTTTGTAAAATATATGCTTTTTTTTTTAATTTTGGACATATATATATTTTTTGAATTTTGACATATGTATTTTTTTATTATTTTGGACATATGTATTTTTTTTTATTTTTGACATAGTATTTTTTTGGATTTTTGACTAAAAGATCAGCATGGTACTTAGATCAAAAGATCATATTCATTTATCAACTTAATTCTCAAATTGTTCTTTAACAACTTAACTTAAAACCCATCGTGTTTGAATTTGTGTTTCCATTCGTGATCCCATTTGATGATTTGACCCTTAGTCAATCTAAGCCATTCCTTAAGTTTAGAGTATATCTCTTTAGAAGGAAAAGAAGAATAAGTTTAGAAAGCCCATGAGAAGGTTCCGGAGACTTAAAAAGATGTTTCTTTCCTACCCTAGTATCCGTTGGGGTTCGGTCATTTCATTCCGGGGTATTTATCGACCTTGCGTTCCCTTTCATTTCATTTCATGGCCTTGATGTAACGTTTGTAATGTGATGGCCTTTTGATTTGACATTTGGATTTTGTCTTTTTGCTTTTGCTTTCTTTTTCTTTTCTTTTCTTTGGGACGGATCTCCCCCTTTTTTTTTTATGATGGCCTCCTACTAAGATGGTGGGTATTCTTGGTAGTCTATTCTAAGCCTCGTTCCGACATCATGGGCCGAGTGTAAAACAGAATTTTGCTTTAAAAAGGAATGATTTGTACTTTACCCTTTCGGTCAAGCTTTTGATATTCTTTAGGACTTGGCATCTCTTGTTACTCACGAATCAAACGTGTCAGTGTGTGTAGTAATGGGTTTGAAGTTAAGTTATCCATACTAACAAGGAAATTTGAGTTTATAAACTTTCTGATTCTACTGGTCTTTGTACCATACTGATCGACTCTTTAACCTAAGGGTAGTATTTCTTAAGATGTAAACCACTCTAGGGATGATTTAGCTCTTCTCCTTCTGCATTAACAAGACGATAAGAATTACCATGAAAAGCGTACGATACAACATAAGGTCCCTCCCAGTTGGGTTGGAGCTTAGAACGCGGACCACCAGGTTTTACAAAAATTCTTTTAACAACCATTTCACCGACTTTGAACTTACGTTCAATGACTTTCTTTTGATAAAAACGTACTAGTCTATTTTGATAAACTTTTGCATGATTAACAGCTGACCATCTTTTCTCGTCTAAAAGTTCCAATTGAGCAAGGAGTGCTGAACGATGTTCATCAATGGAAAATTCCTTATTCAATTGTACTCTTAATGACGGTATAAGGATCTCATATGGAACTACCGCCTCCATTCCAAATGTTAAGGAATAAGGAGTTTGCCCAGTGGGCGTGCGGATTGAAGTTCGGTAGGCCCATAGAGCCTCAACCAATTTTTCTGGCCAGTCTGCAAATTTGTTAGATTTGCACGTCTTTTTAATGATTTTTATCAAAGTCTTATTTGTTGCCTCTGCTTGGCCATTGCCTTGCGGATAATAAGGAGACGAATGATGCAATGCAATTCTATACCTGTTGCAGAGATCCTTCAATTCTTGTGACACGAACTGCGGTTCGTTGTCGGTGACGATGGTGTTTGGAATTCCAAATCGGGTGATGATGTTCTTCATGATGAACTTGCAGACGTTTGATGCTTTGATCTCCACGTACGCTTCAGCTTCTGCCCACTTGGTGAAGTATTCCGTTGCCGTGAGAATGAAAGATTTTTGCTTGATGCCGGAATCTGGATTACTAAGGGGTCCAATAATGTCGAAAGCCCACATGGATAAAGGCCATGGGGAAGAAACAGGATGGAGTGAAGATGCAGGAGAATGAATTTTGTCGGCGTGAAGTTGACACTTAGCACACCTACGGACATATCCTACACAGTCTTCTTCCATGGTTGGCCAATAAAATCCTCGTCTACGGATCTTCTTTGCTAGCATCTGTCCATTGACATGGCCACCACAAACTCCACTATGAGCTCCTTCCATAACCTTCCAAAGCTCATCTTCGTCTAGACATCTCAGAAGAACTCCATCAAAACCTCTCTTATACAATGCTCCCCCAACTAGGGTGTATCGTTGAGCAACTATTCTGATAGCTCTCTTCTCCTCAGTCGTAGCTTCCTCAGGATACGATTGATCTTCACAATATTTGGCGATTTCATAATACCATGGCTTCTGTTCATCATCCATCTCTTCTAACAGCTCCATTAACATGATTTCTCTCTTTTCTACAATGTCTCCGTCTCGGACTTTCTTCAGCAACTTCTCCTTAGTTCTAAGGAATGAAGGATCTTTCACGGCGGGTGAAAGACGCCTATGAACTATGATTGATTCAGATTGCTTGCTGATTGGAAAATCAAGAGAAGATGCAAGTGAAGCTAGAGCGTCAGCTAAGATGTTATGATTCCTAGGGACATGGACAAAGATCAATTTCGTGAAAAGCTTTGAATAAGCATAAGTAAGTTCTTGATAAGGCTTGAGCTTGGGATCAAGAGTTCGATACTTGGTTAGCACTTGGGAAAGAATCAGTTGGCTATCACCCACAATCCTGAGTTTGGTGGCACCATGGAAATGAGCGGCCTCGAGGCCAGCAAGGAGTGCCTCGTATTCAGCTATATTGTTAGTGACTGGAAAATCAAGCTGAAAGGCTTGTGGAATGGTGACACCTTCAGGTGATAACAGAACAATACCGATCCCTTTCCCATGAGAATTCAGAGCTCCGTCAAAATGCAGAGTCCACATATCATCTCTGATTTGATTTACGGACATCAGTTCCTCATCCGGAAACTCTGATCGAACTGGATCAAATCGAGGAAGGGGATGATGAGCGAGATGTTCTGCTATGGCATAGCCCTTGATCGCTTTCTGCTGAATATAAGTGATATCGAATTGAGATAGAAAGCTTTGCCATCGCGCTAACCTATCAGTAAGAACAGATTTCTCCAGAAGGAATTTGATCGGATTCATCCTAGCGATGAGATGGACTTCATGGGCCAGAAAATAATGCTTCAATTTCTGAACAACCCAGACCAATGCTGCACATGTTTTCTCCATCGCCGTATATCTCTGTTCAGCGGGGTTGAGAAGTTTAGAGAGATAGTAGGCTGCCCTCTCTTTTCCTTTTTCACCCTCTTGTGCTAGGACAGCCCCCACTGCATCATCCAGGACTGAAATGTAAAGTATCAATGGTTTACCTGGAGATGGTGGTCTCAAAACAGGAGGACTTGCTAGATAGTTTTTTAATCCATCGAATGCCTCCTGACACTTATCGTCCCAATCAAATTTGACTCCCGGCTTGGTAAGCTCGTAAAACGATTTACACCTTTGTGAGTGCTGGGAGACAAAACGGCGAATAAATTGTAACCTCCCGATTAATCCTCTCAACTCTTTCAAGTTTTTGGGAGGTGGCATTTCTCTAATAGCCTTCGCCTTATTAGGATCGATCTCAATTCTCCGTTTGCTGACGATAAATCCAAGCAATTTTCCTGAAGATAACCCGAATACACATTTCTTGGGGTTCATCTTTAACTGATATTCTCTCGATCTCTCTAATACCCTTGCGAAAACTTTGGCATGCTCAGCCTTTGTCTTAGATTTAACCAATAAATCATCCACGTATACTTCCAGATCTATGTGCATCATGTCATGAAATATTGCCATCATAGCCCTCTGATAGGTGACTCCAGCATTCTTTAATCCAAATGGCATGACGACATAACAGTATGTTCCCCAAGGTGTAGTGAATGACGTTTTCTCTTGATCCTCTTCTGCCAGCTTAATTTGATTGTATCCTGAAAATCCGTCCATAAACGATAAAGTTTCATAGCCAGCGGTATTATCAATGAGTACATCAATATGAGGCAATGGAAAATCATCTTTAGGACACGCCCGGTTCAAATCGCGGAAGTCAATGCAAATTCTGACCTTCCCGTCCTTCTTCATAACCGGGACTATGTTGGCCACCCATTGTGGATAAATGACAACTCTAATAAATTTGGCTTTATGTAATTTGTCGACCTCTTCCTTCATCTTTAGAGCCATTTGTGGGTGTAATCGCCTTAATTTCTGCTTGACCGGGCTAGCTCCTTCCTTCAACGTCAATCTGTGTTCAACTAAAGATGAGTCTAACCCCGGCATATCTTCATAACTCCAGGCGAAAGTGTCCTTATAGTCCTTAAGTACTCGTACCATTGCCTTCTCATCCTCTGTAGAAAGATTTTTGCTGACGAGGATAACCTTAGGTTCGTCTTCAGTCCCTAAATTGATTTCTTTGGTGGGCTCTTCTACGGCAGTTGAGGGTTCATCGAATCTCTTCACTCCACTGGCATATGCCTCTGCTGCGTCATCGTCATCTTCCTCATCTTCAACAATAGGGTCCTTTTCATGCACTAACTCGTATACCCCATACCCATCATTGACTGACTCATCATTCATACAGTCTTCTGGCATATGAATTGGATTTTCTAAAAACTGAGGGATTAAAGAACAAGAAAAACATCTATCGGCTAAATCCTGGAGGTATCTATCTGGAATTCGCCTACCCTTAGGCTTCCTAGACTTCCTAACCTGACTAACCTGCCTAAAACTAGACTGCCTAACTTCACTAAACTCCCTATTATAACCTAATGAAGATGAAGCAGGATAGAAATCCTGGGATACAAGTGGAAATACAGGAGAATCCTCCCAAGGGGAGGGACAGAGTAGATCTAAAAGAGAATCTTGACCGAAGGACCCGCGCAATGGGGTGTGATCGGACAAGTAAGAAGTTTCCTCGATGAGGATCTGGGAAGAATTTGTTGTAAAATTGGCGTTTTTTTTTGGATATCAGAGGAATTAAACATGAAACAGGAATGAATACAAACAGAAGGAGAATCAGATGGAGGAAGTGGCACCAAGGCCAGAGGATTAGGGGGATCATATAGCAATATGTCCCAGATCAAGTCATACATCCTCTTTAGATCGAGAAGAGGTTGTGGAATAAGGTCCCGAGGAGACAGAGTAATCATAACGGGTGGAGCCCGTGGAATATCTTCAATAATGACCCGCGACCAAGTCGGGGTCAAGAGCAGTGTGCGAAATAGAGTATGGAGCATGAAGACATGGGAAGGATATGTCCCCCTCCATAGCAGATCTGTAGTGTAACCAGCTTCATAGGGGTCATCTGGCTCCCCTTCGTCGGTCTCTTCAGACAGCAATATCCGCTTATCAAAGATGGCACCAGGGCTTTCAATCAGCTCATCAATCTGCGGCGGCCACTTGGGTTCTGCAGGATCTAGGAACAATCTGTTCAGTGCTATGTAAAGGTCTCTCAGATCGAACCACCTGTACCATTCACATTCAGGATCATGGAATTTTCTCCTTTTCATAGGCCGCAGAGCCTCCAAGGATTGGTAAGTGAGTAGTTCTGAGCAATGCCTGGCCAAGTCCCTTCCATATATGTCATGGAGGTCAAAACACGAAGTAATGACCACCGTGTTGTCATGGCTAAGTATGGGCCCCTTCACAAAGTGTGTATACAGAGTCCATGTTAGGAGATCTCGGCCTTCTTTAGGTGGTGTAGAAATTGTCTCCCAGATTTTCTGACCTTCTTCAATCTCTGCTTGTTGAACCAGATCTTGCTTCAGTCTTCTCGGCCTATAGCCCAGACCACTTCCAGGTGCTGCTCGATGATCTTTAACAGAAGTGGTCCTGCCTTGCAACTGTGTGCCCAGACCTCTCCCAGGCTGATAGCCGTTCTTCATCATAATTCTCCACCCTGGGGTACTCATGCACTTCCCCCTTTTTATAGCATTTAACGGGTATGGAGAAATAGTGGCGGCCTTTAGAGGATCAGCCACTGGATGGTAGACCTGTAATACCGACAAAAAAGGTTGTCGGCCAGGTAAAGCAGTAGATTTAACATTCAAGGTATGAGCAGCAGTAAAGATCGGCATGCTCGTCACTTTAATAATTCGTCCTTTGAAAGGGAATTTGAGGCATTGGTGATTCGTAGAGGGAATCGCCTCAAGAGTTTTAATATAAGGACGACCCAAAATGGCATTTATAGAAGGGTCGATTTCTAGGATGTGAAATTCGACCTCTGCATGACTTACAGGGCCTAGCTCCACCTTCAAATAAACCATTCCCAGAGGGGAACGGGTAGAATTGTTGTATGCTGTCACAGAGATGGGGCTAGGCAGCCATTTTTCTTTGGGCACACCGCACAGCTCTAGGGTCTTCGGAGGTAAAACATTGGTCGAAGCCCTTGTATCTACCAGGCATGCATCCACGACCTTCTTACAGATGTTGACCGTGATGCTCAGAGCCATGCTTCTGGCTGCTGGCGGTGCTAGTTCCGATGTGTGAAATGTGATGGAGGGCTGATCCCCCTGAGGAACTAGTAGTGCTGCAATTTTTTCTACCGGCACGTCCTCATTGACCATCACCTTCTGTAGATATTCCATTAAGGCTTCTTGGTGAATCTTGGACCTTTTTATCAATTCAAATACAGTGATCCGTGCCGGTGTCCTGTCCAGATGTTTCAACAAGTCATATTGAGTGCCTGGTGCACTCTCTTCATTATGGGTTTCCTTAGTCGGCTGTAATGGGTCGTCTCTAACTGTGGACTGAGGAAAGACTTTGTTGAAAATCCTTCCACTTCGGAGCGCATGTTCCTCGACCGTGGAGGATCCGGGTGACACCTTAAGTACCGCAGGGTTGGATGGTGCGGATGATGTAGAGGGCTGGTATGTAGGTGATGGCGCGGTGCGGATTAGAGGCCTAGATGGTTGGATGGTGGATGGGTAAGTGGTTGGTGAAGTGGGGAATGGCACGCGTAATAGCGGTCTGGATGGTAAGGGCGTATCTGGGTAGGTGGTAGTGGGTGCGGGTGAAGTAGGAAATGGTACGCGTAATAGCGGCCTGGATGGTAGAAGGGGCGCGTGATTGGTTTGCGGGGGATTATATGGTAGCGGTGTAGTGGCGTGGGGCGTAATGGGCTTGAGGAAGGTGGGTAGTGGTAATGGGTTATTGGGTGCGGGTGAGTGATATGTGGGTGTCGGTAGGGGGGTGATGGTAATGGGTTGCGGCCTAGGTATGTGGATGGTACGGCGTGGTGGTCGTTCTGCGGTACTTTGAACGTGACCCGTTGAACAAAGAGAGGAAGAGTCCTCTATTCTCCACTGTTGCCCACGACCAGCCTCAGACTGGCTGTTCGTCAGAATGGGAGCAACTTGGTTTTGGTTCTGGTGCTCCGGGAGCGGGTTTTGCACTATGCCCATATTGGGTGGTGGTGCTACTTGTGCTGGTGGTCTTGCTTGCTGCTGTTGCTGCTGTGGTCTTCTCGCTTTCAGGGCTGATATGTACTTTTTCATCTCCTCCCAGTCTATGCCGCCCTGCTCATTGAGATCATGAATGTAATCTCTAAACTGGAAGCAGGTGTCGATGGTATGCCCAGGTTGCCTATGGAAGTAGCAATACCTGGACGTGTCGGCATTTTGAGGCCAGACGGCCTTTTCCCTTGGCAAAACTAAGGCATTAGCTGCCATTAGAGCGCTGAAGATATCTGCCAAGGATTCTGGGAGGGCCGGGTATTCTGCCCTTTTAGGACCTGGAGGTCTTCTCTGCTGATTATAGTCAGCAGGAGGAGGGACATTATGGTATGCCGGTGGTGCGCGCGGCTGATACTGTAGCTGTTGCTGTTGCTGATATTGCTGTTGCCGTTGCGGCGGCTGTTGTAGCTGTTGCTGTTGCTGGTTCTGGTTTGGCTGCTGGGGCCGCTGATACTGTTACTGATAATGGGGGTTCTGCTGCTGCCTATACCCCTACTGGTTCGGCTGCGGTGGCCTCTGGTACTGCTGCTGGTTCCTCACGAACTGGGGCGAGTTATTATTCATGCTACTGACTTGCTCGTGAGAGAGCGTGCCCTCAGTAGTCGGACCTATGCTGGGAGAGTTTGGCACTGTAGGCTTCCGAGGTGGAGGCCTACTAGGTCTGTGAGGATTAAAGACGCTAGAGAACGTAGCGTCCTTGAAGGCATTCTGGCAGTACCGTGCTCTTTCATAGAGCTCTGCCACGTTGGTCAGATTGTTCAGGGAGAGGACTAACTTGAATTGGGGCATGGCATTGGAAATTAACATCTTCACTTGCTCGGACTCGGACAAGTGATCTTTCACCTTTTCAGCTAGGCCCCGCCACCTGTCGGCAAAACTGACAAACTCTTCATCAGGTTTCATCTTTTCTGCAATGAGGACAGTGATGGACAAGGAGGGTGCAACTCTGTCCTGGTATTGTTGGATAAATTTGTGTGAAACGATACCGTAATCCTCTACTTCGGAGGGTTCCAGAGAAAAGAACCACTCGAGGGCTGGTCCCTCTAGAGATCTCCTGAACAAAAAGGCCAACGACCTCTTATCGTTCTGCCAGAAAGACGATTCATACATAAACTCCTTCAAACGTGTGAAGGGGTTACCAGTACCGTTGTACTTCCGGTACACTGGCATCTCAGAGGGCGGTAGGTGGAATACCGGCAGGCTCGGCAAATTGATCTCTGGTGCAGCTTTAACCCCCATCATCTTCTGGAGGTTGTTAAACTGCTCATCCATGCGCTCCATTTTGGCCAGCAACGCTTGCGTGGTCAGATTTACCTGGGGAGGAGGAGGAGGTGGAGGTACTTGATAGGCCTGCTGCCTAGAGTACGTTGGACAGGGAGGACAGTAAAGAGGAGGTCCGGTAGAGCTTCCGCCATGCCCGAGGGCATTTTGATAAGCAGACGTTTGCGGTCTAGCCGGTTGCCTAGAGGATGAAAGCTGCGGCCCAGCTGGCCGAGAAGTGATATGAAGGCCTTCCATGGCCTGATGGATGTAAGGAGGTGAAGAGGAGGTTGTTGAGCAACCACAGGGGGAGCCACAGGGTTCGGCTCAGCAGGCTGCACGGGTGCCTTCCCCTTCAGAATAGACTGGATCGCCTCGAACTGCTGAGGGTCCAGACGGGAGGCAAGAACTCCCAAAGCGTTGACGAGCTCCACAGGATCAGAGGATGAGGGATCATTCTGATTCATGTCCCCTTCAAGATTTGGAATCGCATATTCATGCGGGGGAAGATCAGGATATCGATTATGGGGATGAAAGAGAGGGGTCCGGACGTTCCCATCATGTCGAAGCGGAACGGGGACGGAATTACGGGAGGCATCAGCATCTCTCCCGCTCTCATAGTTGTAATTAGAATCCCGAGGGGCATTAGCATCTCCCTCGTAATTGACCATGGCGTCTGGAGCCACACTCAAGTCCCTGCCTGATCGCAGCAGCATGATGTTAGATTCTTTTTTCAAAGATTTGACAAACAAGTTGCACAGAGATTAATCAATCAAATGGATGCTTAACGTGATTTTAAGGTTCCTTGTTGAGTTATTTGAATTGGATTAAACCACAAATTCGCTCAGGGAAAGGATCCTAGTTTCAGTTCAATTTCCATCGTTATTCTCTAGGGCTTTCTCTCACAACGCTTTTGGAATATAGCCGGGACTTCAATTGGTACAACCAGCCCGATGATCAAGGAGGAATACCTTGATTTTGGGGACTTATGGAGGCCTTAACGTCAACTTCTCTAGTTTGATCAAGGGACCAACCCAATCAGAGAGAGTTGCTGACGTCAAGTAGTGTGTTCCTAAGAAAAGGAGGGTATTCGCCTCAATGCGTATGTCCTACGGCCTGGATGGCCTCTAATGCTTAATAATAATGGGTAGCTAGCACTCAAGCCACATAAATCTGAAAACTGAGAAATAACTAAGAAACTGTCTGAATCGTGTCGATTGTAGTCGACGCTATTCAAAACAGAACCTTAATTTTTTTCGCAGAAACAGATGCAGGCAGCAGAGAAAATATGAAGACTGAAACGCGTCTGGGTGTGTTGACGCGGTTTGAAACGCGTCAGTGCTCCTACACGCTTTTCAGTTCGCAGAAACAGTTTTGCAGGAGGATTTTCTGGGTTGAATCCTCCTCAAACAGGATAAAAAGCAGTAAATAATCAATTCATGCAGATTTTTTTTAGTTCCATATTTTAACATGATGATTTACTAACTAAACAACTAGAAAATCAATCAATCACACATCATTTTCATCACAAAAACAGCTTTTTAAACTAATCAAGGGGAGGGCAAGATCTTGCCACTGGGGTGTGCACGTGGTGCATGAGGGAAATTAGCTAAACTAAAACACTCACCAATTGGTGAGGACGTGTTGAGAGACACAAATGGTGCACCGTGGGTGCCCGATTGATGATAGCAAGAACAAAAAAACTAAAAGATGGCGAGACCAAGTCCCACCGTGATCGCCAAAAAAGTTGTGAGTGCTTTAAAATGACAGTGTGATTAACATGAAAAATCTATGTTGTTTAAGTGCAAAATAAACCTATTAAAAACAGAAACTACGTGAAGTGATCGCCAGAAACTTTTGACTAAAAAGTTTCAAAAGAGGGTATGATCGCCTACTTGTTTGAACGCGGAAGATATTGAGTCATTGATTCCCCTCCTTCAGCTGGCTGAAGAAAGAGAGCCCTTCTCGTTCTTTGTTCTTGTTGTTGAATTTGAAGTTTTGAGAAGTTGAGGATCGTCCAGAAATTTTTGTGACTTTGTGCTTGTTTTCCTTCCTTTAATTCTCCTTTTTGCAGCTCGCAGAAATATAGAAAGAAATGAAGAAACAATGATGATGAGAATTTAAGTAGAAGCAGTATCCATACTAATCATGGTTTTAAGCATGCAACTAAACAACAAACTTACTTGTTGGGATGGCTTTTAAAACCCCTTAATCAAACAAGTTTTGAAAAGATGATGTTGTGTTGTGTGTATTGCATAAAGTGATGATGAAGAATGAGAGATTAATGAAGATGTAAAATGAAAATGCAGAAATGAAACACTTATGCCGATTGATGAAGCCTTGAATTAGATGAAGAACGGACGCCGACTTCTGGAAACAGCAGCGCTTCGGCGTTTGGACGTCGTTGCTCCGATTTTCAACTCGCTATCGCTCAATTAACTCAAGATTACGCTTAATTTTTTAATGGCGCTCAACCTCTTTTAACTCTTCAAGATGCAAGGTATTTATAGGCCTCTTCTGCGTTCGCGGATTAACATAGAAGAACTTCAGATTTATCTATCTTAACTGACAGATAAATACAGATTAATTCATCTGTATCTGTAATTATCTAAAACGCGTCTACTATGGCTGACGCCTTTCAGATTAATTAAGATAAGGATAAATATTCGGGAAAACTTATCTTTATCTTTATTAGCTAAAATACGTCTACATGTGAAGACGTCTTTTACACTAATTAAGATAAGGATAAACATCCGGAAGAGAAGTTAAAATAGCTTAGGAAACCTAAAACGCGTCAACACTCACAGACGCCTTTTAGCTAATTAATCAATTGATTAAAATTCAAATTTAAACGCTAAAATAAGAATAAAGTCTAAATAGCGTCCACATGAGTCGACGTCTTTTAGAATTCTTCATATCTTAACTGAAATTTGAGGTAAAATCAATTCAATTGATTAACTTAAACATGTCTGTTAAACCCGACACTCAAAAAGATCAATAAAAATTAATCAATGATTAAATATCAGACCATTCTGAGGCATTATTATATGATATGAAATTTACTCAAAAGGACGTCAAAATTAGCGTGTCTACAACACCATCTCCACAATAAACTATAACATAGCAAGAAACACAATGAGACAATGATTCCCATTAATCCCATTAAAACATGACAATCTTAATACCATAAAACTCATGATTATCACAATGAGAATTCACCCTAAGCATGCTCACAATACCGCCAAGAACCTCAACACAATATGGGCAATCCAATCAACAAGAAATCGTCTACACTATAGCCACAATTAAATGAGATCATGACTAGCAAGAAAGAGGATAGAAGAATAAGCCTTAATCATAATTTTCTACATGGAATCACTACAACTCAGAAGATTAACCGGTTAAAACCTGCGTGAGGATCGTCCCCCCTACCGATTACTTGAACTCTTCCCGACCCCTCGCAGAGTCCTCTCTCTGCAGAAGTGCAGCCGTAACGCTGACGAGCCACCGATCTCTACCTCCTTGTTGCCGAACCGCCACACTGCCAAGCCGCCGTTGGTACTACCGTGGATGTTGCCACTCTGCCAAGACGTTGGCCGCCATCTAGAGAGTGAGGTGGCGCGGTGGGGATGGTGGTGGTAGTGGTGAGAGGTGGCTGTGGAGAGATGAAGTGGTGAAGGAGGAAGAGGAAGGGAAAGAGAGGGAGGAAAGAAAGAGAATGAAATGGAAGGAAATGATAGAGGAGAGAGAGAAGGTAGGGAGATCGTAGGATAACCCCTCCTCAGGCTTGCCCCCTGGCGCCTCCAGCTCTGCCTGGGGGGGGGGGGAGGGTGCCACGGGGCTGGTGAAAGCCATGTAAAAGTCCTTTAAATCACATCAACCTAACATGACGCCATTCAGATAACAAGACCGGGACTCACCCACGTGGCCCCTACACACATCCATGAGGCATGCATGACTTTAAATCAGGCGTCGTCCATGGAAGATGTCTTTCAGAAACACGTCTTGCTTGCTGGATGCGATTCAGAGCCTATACACCATACCTACAAGGACCCAAAGCAAGCGATCTAACTCGAAACCGACCTAATAACTGCATTTGAAATCTCAATCCTTATATTCTATCCCCTTAAGAAAATTTCATCCTCAAAATTACCGCAACTATGGTAATGCCAAAAAGGGATAATGCAATGCTCAAAGAAGAAAAATTATTGGAAAGGTAGGGAAACTACTCTTGCATCTCATCCTCTCGCTTCCCAGTCGCCTCACCTTTAGAGCGTTGTTGCTAGATTACTTTCACTAGAGAAACAACCTTGTTCCGTAGGACCTACTCCTTACGATCCACAATGAGCATTGGATACTCTGGGAAAGACAAGTCTTCCGAGACCTCCAGCTCTAAAAAGTCTAAGACATGAGATGGATCTTGCATATACTTCCTCATCATTGATACGTGGAATACGTCGTGGACTCTAGTAAGACTGGATGGAAAGGCTAGTTGATATGTTGTCTCCTCAACTCGAGCAAGAATAAGAAAAGGCTCAAAAAATCGCGGACTCAGCCTGCCTCACTTTCCAAATCTCATTACATCCATTGAGGGTGAGACTCAGAGGAACACGTGATCACCAACCTCAAACTCAAGCAGCCTCCTACGAACATCTGCATAACTCTTCTTCCTCCGAGCTGAAGACAACTGCTGCTGCACCAATCTAGCAACCTCCGTACACTGCTACACCATCTCTGGCCCTGCTATCTGCCTCTCACTAATCTCAAACCAATCCAATGGGGATCGACACGGTCACCCATACAATGCCTCATAAGGCACCATACCAATGTTGGAATGAGTTATTGTTATATACAAACTCCAAAGTGGGTAAGTGTTGTTCCCAAGAACCTCCTCACTCCAGGCAACAAGCCTTCAACATGTCCTCAATGGTCTAAATGGTCCTCTCTGACTGTCCATTAGTCTCGGAGTGATAAGCCGAGCTGAATGCCAGTTGAGTACACAAAGCCTTATGTAAACTTCTCCAAAATCCTGAGGTGAACCTCGGATCCCAGTTTGACATAATAGACAAAGGCACACCATACAGAGACACGCCCAATCCACAAATAGTCTGGTCAGCTTGTTGATCGACCAACCCTTCCTAATGGCTAGGAAGTGAGCTGACTTGGTCAATTGATCAACAATCACCTAGATCGCATCTCTCTTATAGGATGTCACGGGCAAACCCGCTACGAAATCCATGGTTACATGCTTTCATTTCCATTATTGTATCGACAATGGCTGCAATAAACCCTCTGGTCTCTGATGCTCTACTTTCACCTGTTGGCAAACCAAGCACTTTGTCACATAATCAACCACATCCTTCTTCATTCCTAGCCATCAAAAGCGTTTCCTTAGACAATGGTACATCTTGGTAGTTCTGAGGTACACGACATATCTAAAATGATGTGCCTCATCAAGAAGACTTCTGCGCACTTCTTCTTTTGCTAGAACATAAAGTCTACCTCTAAACCTGACTGTGCCATCATCCCATAGTTTCACCTCTGATATCTTCACAATTTGTGGTAGCTCTAAATCTGCCCTTTGAGCCTTAGTCACCGAATGGTATACCGCCGATCGTACAATCAAGCTAGCTATCGCTGCTCCGCCAACTTCTTGAGGAACTTTAAGGAAAAACTCTACAACCTACTGAAATAACTTCCACTCTTGAACCATAAGATATGACACGACCGTCTTCCAGCTCAACGCATCCGCCACAACGTTAGCCTTGTCCGGGTGATAAGAAAGGTCGAGATTATAGTCCTTAATGAACTCCATCTATCTAAGCTGCCTTAAGTTCAAATCCTTCTGAGTGAACACATATTTCAAACTCTTATGATCAATGAAGACTTGAAATCTACAAGTAGTGCCGCCAAGTCTTTAGTGCAAACATTACAACTGCTAACTCCAAATCATGAGTGGGATAGTTCTCCTCGTGTCGCTTCAGCTGCCTAGAAGTATAGGCTACGACCCTTCCATGCTGCATCAGGACCGCACCTAAACCATGACGAGAAGCATCTAAATAGACTACGAACCCATCTAAAGCGGATGGAAGAACCAGAATCGGAGTGGAAGTGAGATGAGCCTTTAGCCCAGTAAAGCTTCGCTCACACTCCTCGGTCCACACAAATTGAACTCTCTTACGAGTCAACCTTGTCAAGGGTGCCGCGATGGAAGAATCGTCCTGAATAAACTGTTTGTAATATCTTGGCAATCCCAAGAAACTTCTGATTTCTGCCACCGTCGTCGGTCTCCCCCATTCCATCACTGCTTTAACCTTGGCTGGATCCATTGACACACTGTCACCAGAAATGACATGCCTCAGAAAGTGCACCTTATCTAACCAAAATTCACACCTGTTGAATTTGGCGTAGAGTTGGTACTCCCTCAAGACCTGTGGTACCATCTGAAGATGTCTAGCATGCTCCTCCTCAGAAGAAGAATATAAAGATATCGTCCATGAACACTGATAAAGTGTTAAATTGATCATTTAAGGGCAATCATATGCATCATACTCATGTTTTTATCTGCAAAATAGCATGAAATGATAGATAATTGTGTAACAAGTCCAACGGTACCAATTTCATCAAATTCTGACTTAAAAACATCGTCATTTCATGTGATTAAAGGAGCATAGCGCATTTGCGGTTTTTGGACAAAATCGAGACGAAATGAATAAATATGATGATATTTTTATGATAATGCGCTAAATTATATTTATTTTGTGTGAACAGGACATGCCGATGATGCAGTGCAGCTGGTGGAGTTTCCGGAAATTTAGGGGAGGTCCAGTGTGCGAATTTCAACTAAAACAGGGGTAAAAATGCAATTTGATTCCTTCCTCCGCTGGAGTTTCCCAAAACCCACTATTTCCTTCCGTCTCTCCAATTTCCTAAACACATCCCTTCCTTTATTTTAAAAATCATCTCTCTCTCTCTCTTTCTCGTTTTAAAAAGTCGAATCCTATTTCTTTTCCAGTTTCCTCTTCCTCTCCATATCCAAATCCTGTCCCTTCTCCAAGTCTCCCACATATCCTCCTCCTTTTTCAACTCAAACCCGGCAGCCTCTCCTCCTCTCTAGCCGGCTACTCCTTCTCCTCTCTATAAATCTCTCCTCTCCTCTTTCTCTTCCTCCAGCACCCCGGTTCTCTCTCGGTTTTTTATTTTTTTTCCAGCTTCTCTTCCTTCCTCTCTTTCTAGTTAACCTTCTCTCCGCAGCCCTCTCCAGATTCTATCTCTCCCTCTGTTTTCTCTTTCAACCTCTCTCCAGATTATATCTCTCCCTCTCTTCGGTTCTCTCCCTCTCTAAGCCCTCTCTCCGGTACTCTCTTTCTCCCTTATTTCCTCCAACCTCCACAGCTCCCTCTCTCGGACAACCCCAACACCAGCAACCTCCTGCACGCGAACAAGCCCGGCAGCTTCCTCCAGCTCCACGTGTTACCCATGCGGGCCTGCATCTCACGTTGGTGAAGCCCAGCCAGCAAGCTCGTGCACAGCCGCCAACCTGCATGCACGTGTGGTGAAGACAGCCGTCCATCTTCTGCCTTCAACCTGCAGCAGCCTTCCAACAGCAACGTGCAGCAGCAAGCTTCTCCAACGTGTACCCAGCAGCAACGTGCAGCAGCAAGCTTCTCCAACGTGTACCCAGCAACAACGTGCAGCAGCAAGCTTCTCCAAGCACCCCACGCAGCAGCTGTCCCAACCTCCAGCCTTCCTCCAGCTGTCCCAGCCGTGAACCAGCAAGCAGCCCTGCGTTTCCAGCAGCCCACATGTTTCCAACAGCAAACCTGCGGCAGCAACATGAAGCTTGGACCACTGCGCCACCCCCTTTCCTTGTGGTCCACTGCGCCGGCAGACCCACATATTGTTGTTGTGTTGCCCTTTCTATTTCCCCACTAGCATAGTCTTTATTATTTAATTAGGGGTAGTTGTTAGTTATTTGATGTTTAGGTATTGTTTAATTAGTCTTAGGTTATTTAATTAGGGTGAATTCTTGATTGGTTATCGTTTTATTAATTATTAGTTATTTAATTAAGTTATTTGATTCATGGTGTTTAATAATTTACACAATCAAACAATAGGTTGTTTTTGTTGTTATAATTTTTAGTCGTGCTTATTTTTATGTGTGTTTGTGTTTAATTTCTGAAAAAGAAAAGAGAGAAAAAGATTTGTTTAATTTAGATAATTATAATTTTAGGTAACATTAGTTAATTTAATTCGAGTTTAATCAAGTAATTAGTTTCCTTAAATTTTTACTTATTTTTAGATTCACTAAAGTCCAAAGTTTTCAAAGTTAAAATCTTAACTCCCTGTGGTTCGACTCGGACTCACCGCTATTAATTTCCAAAACTTGATTTGAGTGAGCCGGATAAATTTAGATTGAACGTTTTCATGTGTTTAACGACGCACAATTCGAAACGATCAATTTTTGGCGCCGTTGCCGGGGAGTTAGATTTTTAATTTTGATTATCTTGGATTTAGTGTAATTATTCTTTAGCTAACCTTCTTTTTCTTATTTTTGCAGGTATATTGAAAAAAAAAAGAAAAAGAAAAGCGAAATCATGGTAAGTGTGTTCCAACTTTCTATGTTTTAATTTCCTGACTTTAGTTAGTTTCTATTTTTGAAGTCTCTAGTTTAGATAAGTTTCTATTAACTAAAAAAAAGAAACAAAAAGAAGAACATCCAAATTTAAAAATCCTCATTTCCAATATTAGAAACCTTCCATGTTAGATCATGCATCATTTAGGACTGCATTTTTAGACTGTTTCCTTTCTTGAAAATTTCCATTTTGTTGAAGATTGCGGGGGACAAGGTGAGATTTCTACCTTCCTTAAATACCATGTTCATGCATTTCCATGATTGCATAGAACCCCTTGTTTGAATTGGTTGTGCACTTCACATAAAAACATCTTAAGGGAAAGTCCATTAACAAAATAGGGTGGGGATTTGACTACCCTTCCTTGGCCCAAAAACAACCATTCCTTGCACTCTTTCACTAACCCAAGCCCATTAAAAGTTAGTAGGAATTCAATTTAGGGTTCACAATGAGATTTGGGTCTAGCTTGAGCCCACTATCACTTTTGGAGACCGGTGTCTAAGGCTAGAGGTCAATGGCAAACGCTTAAGTGGGTCGGTGGTTCTTTAATTAGGTCCCTATGAAAGTAGGGGGAGCCTCCCACCACCCCACCTCTTACCTGGCCGATTGATAATTGTGAGGGTGGACTTGAATTAAACTTAGATTAATTTGTGAGAAACACATCATGTAGGCTAGTTTAACCATAGTTGTCTTAGGAATAATTGTGTGATAACTTGTTTGCTTCATTAATAGAAAAAAAAAAAAAAAAGATTTTCAATATGGAGTGGACTCAAATGAACCAATTTCTTGGCCCATGTCTTAATACCATCACACCTTTCCCTCTACCACCTAATATGGATTTGGCTCACAGATTAGCTAAGCTAGACAAGTTGGCCCACACAATTGATCAATTTCTAGCTTTGGGCCCAGAACCGTCCTCATATCCCACACAATCATATACCTATCAAGAGAGATGCCCCATTTGGGCCAATCAGGACCATTATGATACCCCACCTGCTCTTCAATTTCCACCTCACCAGGCCCAAGCTCCAAGTCTAGTTATCCAAGACTTCTCGGATTGGCCCCAATTCCAAGTCTACTCTAGTGGTTTGGCCCACAATCATGGACACTCCGATTATGCATTGTCCACAAGCTCTTGTCCACCTTGTTTCCAATCAAATTATTCGACATATTCTCATTCTTCGCAGTCTGATTATCAGCCCAGTTATCCGCATTCTCAAGATGATCAATTCATGCAACTTGAACAAATAGTCTTGGCCCAACAACAAACCATTGGTAGAATGCAGGCCTTAGTTGACTGTTTGACTGAAACTAATCTAAGGATGGATTTAGAAGAAGTGCTTAGCAAGCCCATTGAAAATCTGCAATCTTTTTCACCTGATTTTGACCAACAAATCAACTCACAAATTCAACTTGACATCGTTCAATCCGGCAATGGTCGCATCATGCCTGATCTTGAAAACGGAGAGAATCTTACGGAGTCGCATCAGGTGACATTAGGGAAAGCTAGCATGAGTCAATCTATGAAAAATCCTGAGACTGGTCAACAAGATGCATCCATGATCATACCTGTCTGTCCTGAGGAAAGCTTAAGTGATAGAAAAGGAGAAGGGGAAGTGAGTGATCTTTTAGAGGTTAATCCGGATTTTGAACATTTCATGTTCCCCACAGTGGAAGTCAATATGCATGCTGGTCCGAACCTCGAATATTTTTTCTTCCCAATAGAGAAAGTGGATATTCTGGAAGATATATACCAAGTGGATAAAGAGAAGATGGAAAACCCTCAGACTGACCAGCAAAGTGAAGTCACGATCACACCTATCTCTCTTGAGGTGAGCTTGAAGGAAAAAGGAGAAGGAGAAATGAGTGATTTGCTGGATATTGATCTGGACTTTGAACACTTTCTATTTCCCACAGAGGAATTAAATACACATGATGGTCCGGATCTTGAATATTTCTTCTTCCCAATGGATCAGAAAGTGGATAATCTTGAGGAATTGCATCAAGAGAAAACTGAAGCCATAGACTTAGCTAATCATCAAGAAGAGCCCATTGAGGGTAAGTTGGGGGGAGATGAAGGAGACGAGAAGGATTCTAGTGAGAGCCCAGATATTCACCTACCTATGATCCGTTTCCCGAGTGTTAGAGAATTTAAGCCCAATAGCCTCCAAAAGCTGGCCCGACTCAAGGAGGTGATGGAATTATTGGGCCAAGTCCACATCAACATCCATTTTCTCAAAGAAACTCACTGTGTTGCCCAACTCAATTCTTACAATATCGATAACATCAATCTTTACTGGATTTTATTGAAATTTGAGGCCAAACCGAACCTGTTCTCAGTCTCTATCTTTGAGAAATTTGGAATCCACAAATTAAAGTACACGTCGGTTGCTTTGCAGTCAATTGTTCATTTCATTAAGCAGCCACATGACATTATCCAAGATACTCTTATTCAGATGGATAGGAGCCACATATTTGCTGATTTCCCCATCTTCGACATTGGATCATCCCCTACATTGAATCAATGGTCCATCATTCTGGGAACTTTTGATCTTTTTATCGAGGATCAAGTCCTTCAGTTCAGTCAAGGAAACGAAGTGGGGTACATGGTTGACATGGCCTATGAATCAAGTAGAACCAATATCCTATTGACCATGTTGAAAAATTCTTTTCTTTGGAATCTCAATGATAACATTCTGACTCATCAGCTACATGCAATGCTAAGTGCACTCCAACCAACAAATTTCAAAATGCATGTACTGAAATTTGTGCTAGTAGGCATTGGATAATGTGCACATTCCGTCTGGCTGAAGACGATAAACTTAGCGCTTGTTGGGAGGCAACCCAATATTTTACTTCAGTTTTTGTATTTCTTTTCATTTTTAGGTCCTTGAGCAGCAGTCGTCGTGGGTACGTCGCATCCTCTTCATTACAGGTTGTTTCGCTCCTTCACAAATTCTCTTCTGGCTGACATGTTTTCCATATCTTTTATGCCATTGAGGACAATGTCAATCAAGTTGGGGGGTGGGACAATCAATTTGATATGCATTTATTGAAAATCTTTTGAAGAAAACTGATATCTTTCACTGAAAAATGGTCAAATTTTTAAAATTTCTTCTCACATCCTATGAAAATTGCATGAAAATCATGTCTCATTAAGTAAATCTTAAACAAATCAGTTTTCTGTTAGTCACATTGGTTATAGAGCCTTTAAAGTTTAAATATCCCACTTCACAAAAGTCCTCGGCAGGATGATTTTCACACACACACGGCAACTTAGAATAAATACAAGATCTTAAAAGTATAGAAATGCTGGAATTAACCTCAAGGATAAGACTACTTATTCTAATTTTTCTTTTGGGTTGAAGGAAAGGAATGTGTAGGATCCGTAATAGGGGATTGTCCCACTCAGCACTCTAAAAGAGACAAGTCATTTAAAATGGACAGTTGTAAACACTAAAGGCAATAGAAGGCATTAAAAGAGCTAAAGGAAGGTAGGTGGCAAAAAGTACGCACCTCCCCTCAGGCAATTCAAAGAGAGTGGCAAAAAGTACGCACTCTCAAAAGCAAAAGTACAATGAAATGAAAGAAAACGCCGCGCTAAAAAGTCTATCGTACCAAAAACATGACCAAGTCGTGAAAAGTGCTGAGTTGGGACGGGAACTGAAAAACGGTCCTCACTGACTGATCGGAAAATCTTTTATTCTCTTCTCCTCCCCAAGTAATCTTATCTAAAGGGTAGTAAAGGCAAGAATATACCAGAAAGGTCGGAAACGAGTTCTAAGTGTGTCAAATTTCATGCACAATCACCTGTCTGAATCAAAATATTGTGGGATATGAAAACTTTTAACTCAACCAAACGGCTACCACTTAAATTGATTGTGAAAGATACTACAAATGAAGCATGATAATTCATTGTTTGTCCTAACTTTTCCTTATTTGCATTGCTAAGGGACTAGCAATGAGTAAGTTGGGGGGTGTGATAAAGTGTTAAATTGATCATTTAAGGGCAATCATATGCATCATACTCATGTTTTTATCTGCAAAATAGCATGAAATGATAGATAATTGTGTAACAAGTCCAACGGTACCAATTTCATCAAATTCTGACTTAAAAACATCGTCATTTCATGTGATTAAAGGAGCATAGCGCATTTGCGGTTTTTGGACAAAATCGAGACGAAATGAATAAATATGATGATATTTTTATGATAATGCGCTAAATTATATTTATTTTGTGTGAACAGGACATGCCGATGATGCAGTGCAGCTGGTGGAGTTTCCGGAAATTTAGGGGAGGTCCAGTGTGCGGATTTCAACTAAAACAGGGGTAAAAATGCAATTTGATTCATTCCTCCGCTGGAGTTTCCCAAAACCCACTATTTCCTTCCGTCTCTCCAATTTCCTAAACACATCCCTTCCTTTATTTTAAAAATCATCTCTCTCTCTCTCTTTCTCGTTTTAAAAAGTCGAATCCTATTTCTTTTCCAGTTTCCTCTTCCTCTCCATATCCAAATCCTGTCCCTTCTCCAAGTCTCCCACATATCCTCCTCCTTTTTCAACTCAAACCCGGCAGCCTCTCCTCCTCTCTAGCCGGCTACTCCTTCTCCTCTCTATAAATCTCTCCTCTCCTCTTTCTCTTCCTCCAGCACCCCGGTTCTCTCTCGGTTTTTTATTTTTTTTCCAGCTTCTCTTCCTTCCTCTCTTTCTAGTTAACCTTCTCTCCGCAGCCCTCTCCAGATTCTATCTCTCCCTCTGTTTTCTCTTTCAACCTCTCTCCAGATTATATCTCTCCCTCTCTTCGGTTCTCTCCCTCTCTAAGCCCTCTCTCCGGTACTCTCTTTCTCCCTTATTTCCTCCAACCTCCACAGCTCCCTCTCTCGGACAACCCCAACACCAGCAACCTCCTGCACGCGAACAAGCCCGGCAGCTTCCTCCAGCTCCACGTGCTGCCCATGCGGGCCTGCATCTCACGTTGGTGAAGCCCAGCCAGCAAGCTCGTGCACAGCCGCCAACCTGCATGCACGTGTGGTGAAGACAGCCGTCCATCTTCTGCCTTCAACCTGCAGCAGCCTTCCAACAGCAACGTGCAGCAGCAAGCTTCTCCAACGTGTACCCAGCAGCAATGTGCAGCAGCAAGCTTCTCCAACGTGTACCCAGCAGCAACGTGCAGCAGCAAGCTTCTCCAAGCACCCCACGCAGCAGCTGTCCCAACCTCCAGCCTTCCTCCAGCTGTCCCAGCCGTGAACCAGCAAGCAGCCCTGCGTTTCCAGCAGCTCACACGTTTCCAACAGCAAACCTGCGGCAGCAACATGAAGCTTGGACCACTGCGCCACCCCCTTTCCTTGTGGTCCACTGCGCCGGCAGACCCACATATTGTTGTTGTGTTGCCCTTTCTATTTCCCCACTAGCATAGTCTTTATTATTTAATTAGGGGTAGTTGTTAGTTATTTGATGTTTAGGTATTGTTTAATTAGTCTTAGGTTATTTAATTAGGGTGAATTCTTGATTGGTTATCGTTTTATTAATTATTAGTTATTTAATTAAGTTATTTGATTCATGGTGTTTAATAATTTACACAATCAAACAATAGGTTGTTTTTGTTGTTATAATTTTTAGTCGTGCTTATTTTTATGTGTGTTTATGTTTAATTTCTGAAAAAGAAAAGAGAGAAAAAGATTTGTTTAATTTAGATAATTATAATTTTAGGTAACATTAGTTAATTTAATTCGAGTTTAATCAAGTAATTAGTTTCCTTAAATTTTTACTTATTTTTAGATTCACTAAAGTCCAAAGTTTTCAAAGTTAAAATCTTAACTCCCTGTGGTTCGACTCGGACTCACCGCTATTAATTTCCAAAACTTGATTTGAGTGAGCCGGATAAATTTAGATTGAACGTTTTCATGTGTTTAACGACGCACAATTCGAAACGATCAAACACCTCTACAAATTGATCCATATAAGCTTTGAAAACCTGCTTCATTAGATCTATAAAAGCTGCTGGAGCATTGGTCAAGTTGAAAGACATAACCAAAAACTCATAATGCCCATATTGAGTCCTAAAAACTGTCTTACCCATATCCGACTCGTGGATCCTCAACTGGTAATATCCAGACCTCAAGTCAATCTTCAAAAACACCGTGGCAGGTTGCAAGTGATCAAATAGGTCATCAATCTTGGGAAGCGGGTACTTGTTCTTCACCGTTACCTGGTTCAGCTGTCTATAGTCAATGCACTGCCTTAAATAACTATCTTTATTCCTGACAAACAGAACAACAACACCCTATGGAGAAGTACTGGGGCCGATAAAACCCTTACCTTGCAACTCTTGTAATTATGTTTTGAACTCAGTGAGTTCGGCTGGAGCCATCTGATACGGAGCCTTAAACAAGGGTGTCGTACTCAGTGTGAGCTCGATAGTGAACTTAACCTCCCGCTGAGGAAGAAGGCTAAGCAATTCCTCAGGAAATACATCCGGAAAATCACAGACTATAGGCACATCCATCAGACTGGAAACGCCATCACCACAAGCAACAACCACTGAAGCAAGGAAAACCTCACAACCACTAGCAAGCAATCTCCGAGCCTTAGCAGCAGAAATGAGAATCCTACGAGAAGAGAGCCTAATACCTTGAAAGTAAAAGGCCGAAACACCCGGAATGGAGAAGTGCACTCTCTTCCAGTGGCAATCCACCTCAACATAATAGGCCTCCAACCAATCTATGCCTAAAATGATATCAAAGTCTCGAATGGCGAGCACATACAACTGAACTAGTAGTTGATGACTTTCAATGGCTAAGGGAACCTCACTCAAACAACTATAAGTCAACATAAAATCTCCAGAATGAACCTCAACCATCAGCCTACCAGAAATCTCTTCGACAGGTACATAAAGAATATTTACAAATTGTTCGAAAATAAAAGAATGCGATACACTAGAATCAACCAATATATAGCGGAGTTATCAAGGACATAAAGTGTACCTTATACTAGGTTAGACGCCTGATCTTCCTTCCTGGTGATAGCAAGAACTTTCTCTTAGGTCCTCTGCTTCTTCTGATCTCATGGACCCTGCCCCTGAGTGTACCTCTGAGGACAACTCCTCGCCAAATGGCCCTTCTAACCACATGTGTAATATTTGCCTGAACATGCGGGACACTAACTCCCACCGTGTGTACCGCCACAATAACGGCAAGTCACTGAAACTCTTTGGACTGTCTCCTGTTGTACACTAGCCGTTGACTGGTTTTGCTGGGTTTACCTGGGTCAACTACCACCGCTGCTACCATCGCCACCATGAAAGAACCTCTTGAACCTAGAGTCGAGTGAAGACGATCCCTAACTGGAAGAAAGAGCTACTGCTGCAGTCTTGCCTTTACTGTACATTGGTCCCTCAGCTACCAAATCCCACTCTCATTCCATCTAATCGTATTACACCTCCACTGCTGCTGCACACCTCACTACTGAAGCTAAATATGAATATCTGTGTGAAGCCATCAAACTTCTCAAGTCAAATCTCAGCCTATCAATGAACCTCTCAGTCCTGTGCTCCTCGTCCTTTGAGATCTAAGGCATAAACCTCCCCAAGGAAACAAACTGCATATGTTACTCAAGTACTGACATGCCACCTTGGGTCAATTCCATGAACTCTCTCTCCTTTGCTTTTTTGACATGACTCGGAAAATACTGTCCATTGAAATCTTTCACAAACGTCTCCCATAAGATCTCCCAGAGGTTCTTATCTGCATAGGCCATTCTCTTTAAGGTGTTCCACCAGTCATATGCATCATCCTTCAACATAAAGGTGGCCAATGAAGTCCTCTCTGTTGCCGCACAGTCTAAGGTATCAAAGGTCTTATCAATCTCCTTCAGCCAATGTGCTATCTCATCAGGGTCGGGACGATTAGAAAAATGAGGCGGCCTCAACTTTAGGAACCTCTCTAACACAGTCGAAGACCCACCCCAAAAGCTCGAACCCTCACTAGGATCTTAGGCTTGATACCTAGACATAGTCTCCATCATTGTCTCTACAAAACGCTCTATGTTCTGCCTACCAACCTCGGACCCACTAGAAGCATCTCCTTGATCACGAACAACCAATACCCTCCTCCTAGGAGCCATCTATTGTTTACACTCACCGAGATCAAAAAAATTCTAATTAGAACCCATAATCTAAACTAGCCACCGTATCTGTACGGGGTAATATATACATTTGCTGAAGCACACTGTTTAACTTAGTTATTCACATATTTATCTAGACCAAGTGCTTTGATACCAATTGTAACGATAAGGATAAATAAAAAAAGATACTTGGATTAATCCAATCCATGTACATAGACATTATTGTCAAAAGGTCTGACATGGAGAATTCCAAGAGTGGTCTCTTATTGATGAGATATAGAATTAATCTCTCTATGGGGCAATTTCTCAAGACTCCTGAAGAGAGGGCAGTCATGGATAGAGCACTCTATGCCTCTGCCATAGGTTCTATCATGTATGCCATGCGATATACAAGACCTGATGTGGCCTATGCTCTAAATGTTATGAGCAAGTTTTAGGCTGATCCAAGTGAAGAACACTGGAAGGCAGTAAAATGTATCCTTAAGTACTTAAGAAGAGTTAAGGATATGTTTCTAGTCTATGGAGGGAATGACTTGAAATTACAAGTCTTCACTGACTCGAGTTTGCAATCAGATCCGGATGATAGCAAGTCCACATCTGGATTTGTGTTCACTTTGAACGGAGGTGCAGTGTGCTGGAAGAGTTTCAAGCAGGAGACCATTATAGAGTCGACGACAGAAGTTGAGTACATTGCTGCATCTGAAGCCGCCAAGGAGGTAGTGTGGTTGAAGAAGTGCATCACCAACCTTGGTGTGGTTCTCAGTATCTTTGATCTCCTGTCTCGCTGCTGTGTGATAACAATGGGGCGATTGCACAAGCAAAAGAGCTATGGTCTCATTAGAAGTTGAAGCACATTTTGAGGAACTTTCATTTGATTAGAAAGATCATTTCCAGAGGAGATGCAATAGTGGAAAGAGTTCCCTCCGTCGACAATGTAGCAGATCTACTGACGGAGCCCTTGTCTCAAATTGGGTTTGAGCATCACCTAGAGGCTATAGGTATTCAGCACAAAGGTGATTGGCTTTAGTTCAAGTGGGAGATTATTAGTCTTAGGTGACCTATAAACCAATCAGATATTGTATAATCTTATTCAGTTATTAAAATATCTTAATATTCATTATGTGTATATTATTTGTGTACGTTTCATAATGAAATCCGTAAATATATGCAATAGTGATCAGATTATGATGAGATCATACTAATGAAACTGATTACTTATAAACACATATTCTTAACTATTCATAGTCAGAGAATATCTAAGAAAGTCATTAGATATCCAGTGTGATTAGTATAGATTACTCTAGCTCATATGATGAAGGTGATTGATCTTATAGTCACTTGTGTGGAGTCTGTGGACACACTATGGCGAATATGTAGGTGATCATTGGGAATGAGTTCACTGAACTGATCTGACTTGAATTATTGGATAGTAATGTATCTAACTGTCAATCAGCTTCATTCAATTATTGCAGTTGCGTAGATGATCCTCAGACTTAAGAGCTAATTAGTTGACCAGTACCAGTGCTTAGGTAATCTTGAGGCTACACATTGTAGACACGCTAATTTTGACATCATCTCGAGTAAATTTCATATCATATAATAATGCCTCAGAATGGTCTGATATTTAATCATTTGTTAATTTTTATTGATTTTTTTTAAGTGTCGGGTCAGATAGATATGATTTAAGTTAATTAATTAAATTGATTTTAACTCAAATTTCAGTTAAA
This sequence comes from Zantedeschia hybrid cultivar, assembly GCA_030544215.1. NCBI lineage: Eukaryota > Viridiplantae > Streptophyta > Magnoliopsida > Alismatales > Araceae > Zantedeschia > Zantedeschia hybrid cultivar. The sequence goes on from JARZZO010000002.1 coordinate 65,983,534, forward strand.
ATATGAAGAAGTCTAAAAGACGTCGACATGTGTGGACGCCGTTTAGAGTTTATTCTTATTTTGACGTTTAAATTTGAATTTTAATTAATTGATTAATTAGCTAAAAGACGTCTGCCAAGCACGATGCGTTTTAGGTTTCCTAAGTTGTTTCTACTTCTCTTTCGGATGTTTATCCTTATCTTAATTAATGTAAAAGACGTCTACAAGTGGCGACGCGTTTTATCTAATTACAGATAAAGATAAGTTTTTCCCGGATGTTTATCTTTATCCTAATAAGTCTGAAAGGCGTCTTCTATGGGCGACGCGTTTTAGATAATTACAGATAAAGATGAATTAATCTGTATTTATATGTTGGTTAAGATGGATAAATCTCAAATTTCTTTGTGTAAATCCGCGGACGCAGAAGAAGTCTATAAATACCCTTCTCTTGAATGGGTGACAGAGTTAGCGATCGAAGCAATATCGAAGTAATAATTGAAGTGAAAATCGAAGCAACGACGTCCAAACGCTGAAGTGCTGCTGCATCCAGAAGTCGGTGTCCAGTCTTCATCCTTCTTCATCCATTCAAGACCAAGGCTTCCAGGGGCCATCCATCATTAAACTTTCAATTCATTTCTGCATTTTCACTCCATTAATCTTACATTCTTCATCACATTACTCCATGCAACACACACAACACTAGCATCATTTTCAAAACCAATTTGATTAAGGGGTTTTAAAAGACCACTCAACAAGTGAGTTTTCTTGTTTAGTTGCATGTTTAAAATCTCTTCTAGAATGGATACTACATTTTCTTAAGTTCTCATCATTGTTATTTCTTTTCTATTTCTTGCAAGATACAAAGAAGAATCAAGGGGAAGAAATCAACAAGCAAACAACAAAGACTCTAGACGATCCTCAACTTCAACAGTAATCAAAGCAAGAACAAAGACAAGAAAGGGCTCTCTTTCTTCAGCCGGCTGAAGGAGGGGAACCAAGAGCTCAACAATCTCCCACGTTCAAATAGGTAGGCGATCAAACTCTCTCTTTTGAAACTTTTAAGTCAAAAGTTTCTGGCGATCACTTCACTTAGTTTCTTTTTAATAGGTTTTATTTTGCACTTAAACAACATAGATTTTTCATGATAATCGCACACTCATTTTAAGCACTCACACACATTGGTCGACCAATCTTGGATTTGGTCGACCAGTATCAAAGGGGGTCTACTTACCCTATCCTTACCCTACATTGCTTCTGGACGGCCAGTCTTGGGCCCTGATCGATCAGAACGACTCAGGCGCCCATGTGAATAAGCAGACTGACCCGTCCTTATCTTGCTCAGTGCAAGGATAGTCACATGGGCTACTTTTTACCCCAAGAACTAACACACCAGCGTTCATCCTATGTGTGTACAAGGTTCTTTAATGTTTCTTGATTTTTGAGGTACTTTTTGCAGGGATATCTTTTTCAATTGTGTGCAACCTATCCCTATCAACTTTTAACCTACCATCATGAGCTCTACAAGGAAACTTCTTGTAGGCATTTTTTTGGGAGCAAGTGACATCACATGCTGGCTCCTAACTAGCCAAGACACATAGAAGACAATAGAAGAGTATGATTTCAAATCAACTTGGGATTCTTCTATTAAAATATTTTGGCGGGAAAAAGTACATTTTTCTCACATATCACCCAACGGTTGAGACTTCCTTTAGGTCTATAAAAAGGACAACTGTGGACTATTTGGGATAGGGGTCTTTGAAGATAAAATGTGCCATACATTTGTGAGAGCTTGAGAGAGTTTTTGAGCTAATTTGTCCTCCTCTTTGGTTCATCTTCTAATTCCTTAAGAAGAAGGTTTCTTGTGTGAATCTCTCTCATGTGTGCAGGTCAAGAGTGTCGATTATAACTTAGTGGATCTTCTTCCTCTTGATCAAGATCGGACCAAGATCAAGAAGAAGCTTCCTTGGTGCTTACATGATGATCATTAAAAAGGAAGGAGAAGCTTCTCAAGAAGGCTACTAGAAGTATTCAAAGGAGAAACACTTGAAACATCGTCATCTCCTAGAACAAGATCACCATAAGAAGGGAGTTCATAGTCTTTTACTTTTTTCTTTCATTCAAGTTGTAATATTAAGAAAGTTATGAAATCTTATGTGTGAGCTATAAGGATTCCTACCTTTCTTTCTTCTCTTGTAGATTACCTTCCTTGTGGAAGAGGGTCACTTCTTTGGTAGAAGAGGGCCATCCATTGTAAAGGGTGGAGGATGTGTGCCTTTCTTGGTAGAAGATGGTCAATTCTTGCGGGGATTGGAGGTGTGCCTTACTAGAAGCCTTGTGTCTAGGAGAGCCTAACTAGAAGCTTAATATCTAGTTGTTTAGTTGACTAGGACCGTATCTACTAGCGGTGTATTAGAGGTGTTCTCTAGTGAAAAAACTCAATGAATTTGGGAGTGGATGCAGGTCACCATTTGGAGGACTGAACAACTATACATCTTGTGTCTCTTGTGTGGTGGTGCTTATTTATCATGTCTTACTTTTGTCGCACAATTTAATTTTAAAGCACGTTGACTTAGTTAAAGCTGTCACAAAGAAATTTTTAACACTGTATTCACTGCCTTCTAGGGTGTAGCTCATAGCTCTAAATCCAACACGAGTTATGGGAGCTAAAGAGCTAGATATTTCAACACCTCACACATCACACCAAGTGTTAGGAACTTATGAAAATATCGACTTCCAGAATAAACACAATGTTTAATAGATGTCACATCTATTTTATCTCAAGAGGCCAGCATAGTCTAGTTTCAATGTCAAAAGTCATGTTAGTTGCATCAAAAAGACCATGCCTAGATCCAACTCTTTGTTTTTTTTGGCGGTAATGATATCATCCATTTAACCATTAAAAGTACATACAAAGTTTTCTTACAGTATACCATATGCATAGCCATAACCCCCCCGTCTTCACCGTATAGATCTATGCCCCAATAGTACATAAGACAAAGACCTTGACACACATTACTAAGAGAAAACAAACTGATATTATAACGATCAAAGCTGTTTTTGATACAATCTTGTTTGGTGAAATACCAAAGGATGGAGTCTTCATCCTCGTATGAAAACGAGCCACTCCTTCCGATAGCAATGGGTTGTATCTAACATCCGACAGCTTGAACAAATGAAAACAGACCTCGGTGAGCATGTCCCCTACCTTTTTTTTAATATAAGCAAAGTAAATCTTCAATCATTAAGCTAGGAGACTGCACCCACTCCCAGAGAGAGAGAATGTTCTCGCTCCACCATCAAATCATCAAAGATAGAGGATTTTATTGAATGAATATAGAAGTAGAAATACCTGTAGGGCGTACCCCTGGAACATACATAAAATCAAAGAAATAATGAACTCCTTCATGAAGCATGTCCCCTACTTGATCTATGGTAAATATGTGCAAATAACTGAGATCTTGGATTGCCAAAGAAGAACTCATGTAGACTGCACTAAGGCTAAGCATCAAGCAATCGACGTCTTCTACACAATATGACGTAAAAGTTGTGATAAGCAGTGGAACAGTTAAGACAAACTGGACGGGGGAGCTGTGAGGGTATGCCAAGCATAGAGGAAGTGGATCCTCAACGAGAGGGGCTGGAGCTGTGAGGGTATGCTTAGGAGAGACATTTTGTAAGAAAAGAATCCTACTATACAAAATTAATCATTTTGGTGCCGAAGGTTTTTTTTAGTTTTGTAAAATACTTCTTTTTAAGAGGATGGCTCGGTTAAACACATATGTACATATATTTATAAGAGATCAGAGATTAATTTCAAGCAAAGACCAATATTTTTCCCTCAAAGGAAGTATTTTCCTCCCAAAGGAAGATAAATCTATGCAGCTCCAATAATTCCGTCTAATTAGGCGAATGAACCGACTTGAACCAAAGGGGAAATAATCCTATGGACAAGGAGAAATAATCCTACAACACACCAAAGGTGAACGACAGGGAGAACTTTTAGGCTCTTAACCGACTTGAACCCAAGACCTCCTAAAGAAAGGTCAAGGGATAAAGCCAACCGTCTCACTCAGTTGGTTCAAAATTACTTATATTCTCATATATAATGAGGATGTGATACAATTTCTATCATAGTACTGGACGAGTTCAATCTAGTACGTATCTATCATGAAAGAATCTACTTCCATAGTGGGCCGGGCCCATAGGCGGAAGTTTTGAGTAAAAACTAACATGGTGATGCGATCCAACCAGTATCCTTCGCCCTACTTGCGTATTATTATATTATTATTCCTGCATCTAAGTTGATCTAAATCCTGTTCACCAATTCCCACCTGAGTGTTTGGAGCGCATGAGGGCCAATCACATAAGCACACCTCTTCTTCCTCCACAGCAGGCCGCCATTCCACAAGTTTAACACCGAAAGCTTCTCATTAAACCATTGGAAAGTGGTGGCCTTTGCACAACGATTCCTCGACTTCTTTCCTCTTTGGAGCCCAGAAGATAAGAGTTAGGTTACCGCCCACCAGGGAAACAAATCTCCCTCCTGGTCTATGTGGGTCGGACTAATCATTTTCCACGCCGTGAGGAAGCAATAAAGTGGTCATTATATTATTCCATCTTGGCATCTTCCCTTTTTAATGGCTTGATGATTGAAACTTTTCTATCTCCCATTGGCCAAGTACAGACTCTTGCTTCCACCGACATTTTTTTCCTTGGTCATCACATTACTTTGGTGCTTGGGCAACTTTCCTTTCATCTTTCTTCCCAGCACTTTCGTAGCTTTAGAAGTCCATTGGCTGAGCGGCTGAAGGGTGCCACTTTGATTGGAGAAGAGAAGAATAAGGTCTCTTATTCTTAGAATAAGGTTAATTTTAGTTTGACGGACGGAATGACTTATACTGCGTTACAATTACTTATACTATAATAAAGAGAATAAGCCATTCTACTCTAGACTCAAGAATTACTTATTCTTCTTATTTCATCAGCGGTCTCACAAAACTATCAAACCGAAATACTCATTATTCTAGTATATGCTATTTTGGACCGAATAACTTATTCTGCAATCAAAGTGGGACTAAAGGCCATATAGGAAAGAGGCTTTTGAGATGGGTCTCACTCTGATCAAAAGATTTATGGTTTGGCCCTCCCCACTACCTCACAAGGGTTCACTTTTATTGGTATTATTGAAATCTCCGAATTCATTTTCCTTGGATTTAAGTAAGCCACCGAAATGTGGAGATTTGTTTCGTTGGCAGCTGTTATACATATATATATATATATATATATATATATATATATATATATATATATATATATATAGACTGCAAACTAAATTGTGTTTCGATTTCACATTAGGAGAACCCCCAATTGTGATTTCTCGATCCTCTTCTTGGTTCTTGATGTGATACCACTCGAGATCAATTTCTGTAGGTCCTCATGACTTGCATCTGAGATCTTATCATTGGTGCTTAAGGGCGTGTTTGACGTAACCTTTTATTGGAAATCATCTTTAAGTTCCTCTTTTTGGTTCTTGATGTGATACCATGCAAAGATAAATTTCCTGCAGGTCCTCACTTGCATCTGAGATCTTACCATTGTTGTCTAAGGGCATGTTTGATGTAACCTTTAATTAGAAATCATTTTTAGTTTCATTTTATAACATAAAAATAGTAGTAACTTTAGGTCGTTATGAAAGTCAAATCTCTCCTAACAATATCATTTTTTCTTCAATTTAGAAAAATCTAAGCTCAAACTTTTGGTTTGAAGCCAAAAAAACAAACTAAATGTAATGTAAATGACTTCCAACATCTATATTTTTTCTTACAAGATAAGGAGATAAAAGTTTAAAAATACTCCGATTGGATGCTGCACCAAATACGTCCTAAAAGGGATCATTTGACATAAAACACTGTAAAACAATGTAAAATATTGTACTTTGTGTACGACAGAAATATGATCTTTTACAGTATTTTACAATGGTTTACGCCAAACCAAACAACCATTTTAAGTGTCATTCCATTTGACGTAAAATAACATGCAATACTGAAATTCTCATACTCTTTCTTTGGCTACAAATGAATACAAAAACATGAACATTTTATTTCATTAAGGATAACCATAAGTTTAGCTGCGTTCTTGCTGGTTCTAAAGTGTTGAATTTCTATAATTTAGAGTGCGTCCAATATTGTAAGAATAAATTAATCAAGATACTGAATTTGACAAGATCATCGAAGAAACAACAAACATAGAGAATATAAGAAATTTAATGCGATTACATAATGATGAAACACTTTATTATGCGCGTCAAGAACAAATGGGTATACAAGAAGGAAACAAAACACAGATCTCCAACCCAAGTAGAATTTCTAATCAAATGACACCTTAACCGACTATTCCCAAGAAGACATTGTGATGACTACAAAAGGCACGCACAATATTTAAATCTTTCTTCTCTTATAGTTGTTACAACCAAGAATTTTATCCAGAGCTAAACATGTGAGGTATCTCCCTCAAAATAGAACTTTAATACAACTCAACTAATAATAAGGAATTCAATATTAATAGTGTTTGGAATCACTTTTACTTTTGAAGTTATTTTGATTTTAAATTTTGCATGTGAATTTTTGACTTAATTTTTAAAAATTATGTACTACTTACTAACTTATCTGGTAAAATTGTCACAATTTTTAAAGATAGAGTATAGCTTTTTGGTAATCACTTGCTTCAACAATGTTTAAAAAAATCAAATTATCTCCTATTACAATGAACACACCCAATCCGAATCTCCACCAAGATTGTGCACAATGAATCGCTATGCTTCACAGTACGTCAAAGTAAGCTCCATCGACCCCAGCTAGGTTCGGAGTTTACTAACTTTGGGAAAAAGGGATGCGGGGGTTAGAATGTCTACTAGGCTGGAACTTAATTAAGACCTCTCACACTTTCCATAGACTTGAGCATCATTGTGCTAGATTCTCAACATATATATACTACATCTCGACTTCACCTTTAGCATCAAACAACTTTGAGAGTTGGACCAAACTCAGGGACTTACCTAAAGCTTTCAAAAGTAACCAATCCAATTCAAGATGCCATCAAAACTCTAGTTGGTTGCCAAATCAATCACGGAAGATTGATAACCAAAATTGATCCAAGAAATGATTTCTATAAATTATATTGGCTATGCAGACGGTCACTTTGGCCGTTTGCAAAAACTTTGTTTAAATTAAATCTCTGTCAAATAAGATCTACACAATGTTAGCTAGCATGTTGCACAATAAGCACAAATCTAGGCACAATCAAGGAATAACTTCAAACCAATGCCTCTATCCTTCCAAAATATTTGTCCCACCTTTAGTTGAGACATATATCATATTTGTACGAAATAGTTCAAATCAAGTTTACACTCTACAATCACAAATATTTTATCCACGAAAAAAAACCCAACAATTGATTGAAGTGCAAATCAGTCCCTACTAGTAGATGTCCATTAAAGCTCACAAATTTCCACCCTGTGGCACCACACAATCACTTATGCCACCTTAATCTTACTATTTCATGGCCTTGTATATGAAAACAATCCTTCAGTTGTCGTCCTAGGTTTTGTTATTATCGGCTAGAAACTGATTATCATGCATAGCCTACAATGCATAATGCAAAACACATTTTAACCAAAGTCATACTTATGTGCAGATCAATTATTCACCTATCATCAGGGTTCTTAAATAATATAATAATATTATCAATGTTTTGAGTGATCTTTATATATATTTAGATAGGTTTAGTTAGTGTGTTCTTATGTCATGTAACAGTATAGAAGCATCTAATTAATAATGTAAGACATCGATTTCAATGGAAGAAGCATTATGAATTAGATGAAAGTAAAAGTCTAATACATGCATAAAATATGGGCATAACATGATGTAGCTTTAATTAACACAGACATTTAGCCCAGTCTTGATGGATACTCCTATGGCCCTAATTTGTATAATTTAGGTTAGATATCAATTGATCCCTTAAATTCTTGACTTTTGCCTTAATGCCACTGTGTCATTCCCTGGCCTAGTTTAGCATAATTCAACTAACATTCGCGGCAGATCATGTACAATCCACACTCATTCATAATATTGAGAAATAAGGAATACACAAGGCTTTATAAAAGTATGTGCCAATATTATCACCTATGAAATTAGATCTTACCACGTCATAAACGAATGACAATAGCATCTTGTCCAATGACATAACAATGATCCTTCATATCAGGGCATGCCCTTGTTGTGTCTAAGTTTAAACTCATGCCTACCATGGTAGTGAAGACCTTGACAATGGAATAAACCTATCCATGGTTTAGTATAGAGACACAGACAAGCATAAACATCACATATCTTTAACTACAAAGCTAAATAATCCCCTCATAACAATAATACCAAGCAAAAAAGGCCATAAACATAATCCACGAAGGAAGTCAAAGATCACTATTGATTTACACCTTTGCATCCTATTATAGGGTTGCTATATATAAAGGAAAAGAAACATTTACACTAAATAAATTGTAAATTGAGATTCCACAACTAGTAGAATCCATCCTTTTAATCGGTGCCTTGAACTAAATTATTAACAACAATGCAAGTCTTGCACCTCGGTAGGAGAAATATGAAAAATATTGATTTCTGACACACCACATTTTTCTAGCCACAACTAATGGTAACTTTCTTACAAGGCTAATCACATTTACAAACATCATAGGTTGTTCTAACAATTTTCCTCAACATTTATAGCATGGTCACCAATAAAAGTGATGCTTCTTGTTCTCATCTTAATTAGTTGGGCTTTTTAGTGGTGAATGAGTCATTAAGCCTTCTCTCTCTGTGAGCAATAACATACTCTTGTGTACAATACCTTCACAAATCCTTACCTCTGTGAAGTCATACCTCAATCTCCATTTTATTTTTGTGTTATTCACAATAACATGCATGATCTTCATGCCTCGGCAAGGAGGCACTTGGATCTGAGTTTTTGTGGAAAGGGTTGGAAGGTCACACTCCCACCTTTACGACCAAGGTGAAAGTTAGGGATTCCATACCCCCATTGTTCACATAACCCCCATTGTCCTACGGATGCTATTGATTGTGAGGATTTTTGCATATATATCTTTAAAAAATAGTGTATCATGTCTGTACTCTCAACTCTTATATATCGTATGAAATACTCTTCAAAATCTCAAAAATATTATAGTTATGTCCTTCTATCAAAACAACGGCAGCTAGTGTTACCCCAGCTGCTGGTGTTTTAAATAATAAAAGTTTGATTTTTTTTTTGGTGGACTCCGTTCTGCCCTACATGCCCATCCGATCTCTGATCCGACGACTCTAAAAAAGGATGAAAAATCAAATTGTACAAACATATAAGTTTGATTAGATGCCACCAAAAAAAAATTCAAAAAAAATTAAATTAAACACAGTAGCAGCTGCTAGTGCAGCAAGCAATTCTCTATTTTAAATGATCAATCAAATGAAATGCTCCAAAATAGTTAAAAGTCACATGATGACTTTGCAATCAATAGAACATGACGAATTAAAGCATGCTAACATTTCTCTGATCGATTGTTTACGTACATAGACATTTAGCTTGACTTATTATTATTTGAGTATGCCGCACTATGCTCATATAGGGAGCTCATAAATCCATGATTGATTTCATTGGAAAGTCTGATCTCTTTATATGTTATATTGAGGCCAATAGCCTTAAACAATTGCAAAGATGGTCTTTGAAAGTTGGGTTTAGGAATTTAATGTATGGCTTATACCTTTTGAGAGAACTGATCATCCCTTCTTGTACAGCAAGGCACCAAAATCGTGTACCATGCCATGTAGTATGGTGCGTTCTGGTGTGAAGTTTTGTATACATGGTTTTATAAATACTTTGACAACTTTAGAATGGTTGTAGTTGTACTCTTCTATCAAACACCTTTGCACTCTAACCAAGTATGCTTGAAAGGTTTGGTTATGTTTGTACTTATACCCCTAACTTCATTAGAGTTTATGTCTTCTGTCGAATCTTTCAAGCATATTCTATTGAAGTTCATGGCATTTTAGTTAGAAAGATATCGGGGGTATTTATAACTTTATCTGAGAGTTAGATGCGCACGAATATAGTAGTTAATAGGGGTATATGTACAAAAACCCTTTTCTAGTATTTATATGTTCCACTTCATAATTGTCCCACAAATGTTATGGTTATTGTTCCACTTCACACTATGTAACAATAACCTTGGCGATTTTGTTTTGTTCTCCTATAAATACATAACCGAGAAACACTTATTCCACCGCACGCGGGCAGCCATCCGACTGCAGCAGCAATGCATTTTTTTATTTTTTTACTTTTTAAATTTTTTTAGGTTGGCCCAATCATGGCCGACACCTTTTATGCAGACCGATCTCTGATCGGACTGCTTAAAAAAAAATTGAAAATTCAAAAATTGAGCCCAATGAATAGTGAAAAAAACATTGTTCATTGACTCGATTTTTAAATTTTCAATTTATTTTTAGGTCGTCCGATCGGAGATCGGATTATATGAGCATGTAAGATATGATGGGGCTCACCCAAATAAAATTCAAAATTAAAAAAAAAAAAAAAACTGCACCACACACGGTGTAGCAAGTATTATTCATACATAACCTATTAGATGAATTTATAAATACCGCTTCATTCTCTTTATGGTATTCAACCCTAACACAACGCATATTGAAATCGAGTAAACACCTTAGTAGACTGATTAACATTCAAGGTGTTTACATATTTATATATGCGATTTTATGATGCCACCCAGCCATCATCAAGGTACGTTTTCACACAATCCTACAGTGTATTATTTCTACTAATCAAATATAGCTTTAGCATCTTCTTTTGTAAGATTCTATCAATTTGTAACAAATCGATTACAGGTATAGCTTTTCTAATCTATATGCCTTTTACTAGCTTACGGGGTGTTTGGTTGCTGTATATCTTGAAATATTAGTAACAATTTTAAAAGTAATATTTATAGAGTTTTTAGTTAAGCATTTGGTTACCTCTATCAATATTAATATTCATAGAGTAATAAAACCCAAAATTTAATACAAGTATTAACCTGTATCAAACTTGGTACAAGCCTATGACTACGGACTCAGACCCCTTGCCCTCTTTCTTCCCTACCCTCTACCTCTTTTCCACTCGCTTGCTGCAAGGGTTATTTTGGTGTTGCTACAGGTTTATCGGAACACCTAAAAGATCAGCTCTATCTATTTTGATATTAATACTCTTTGTTTTGAAAATATTAATATTAAACTTAATACAATATCAAATTTGATACTCCATCCAAACAGGACATTATAAATAATTTGGTTATAATGTTCTGTTTAGATACTTACCAAGTCTTTGATCATTTATAGATGTTTGATGTAAACAATAATGATTATGTTGTAAAGAGGGTAAAAATGGATTGACCCAATAAGGCTCATTATCGGGATCCCTCCCCCTCCCGCCCAAAACCCTAAACGCCTATAAGTGGGCCCACAAGCAACACGTTTCATTCGAAGGGAGTAGTCAGATCATCAGGTAGTGGGCCCCAAGACCCCTCACTTAGCCCCTCTACTCCTTTATCGTAAGGAGGTTTAGGGAATAGTGAAGATCCTAGGGCCCAACTTACTGAGGGTAAGGAAGACCACCCAGAGGTCAAGGCAACAATGAGGGTGCATAGCCCCTCATTATTCAGCAGTTGTAATAAATGGCAGTAAATGCCTCCTGTTATAAGGTGTTATGCTCCTAATTCGGTACAGTCATTTATACTCACTTTGGATTCAAGTCATGCAATTACTGAATCAAATAACATACAAATCTAATATGAATGATGAGAGATAAGTAATCAAAGTAATAAACATGTCATTTACTATCAAAGTACTAAAAAGAAAAAAAAAATTGCCAATACCATATTTCCACAAAATGTATCATCAACACCAGGATCTTCAAAGTATATCAAATATCTAATAGAAATAAAATCACTCAACTCACTAAATAAATGAAAAAGTATATATTTCTCTCAACCCTACTATATCAATCTATTACTAAAATAAAAAATTAAATCTAAACCTAGATAACTTGCTCAGAAGTCTAAGTTCAATATCCTCAAAGCAAATCTTCCTTAAGTCCAAACTCTCCTTCATCAAACTTTGAAAATATTAAAAGATTTTATGAGTATAGCCACTTAGTAGGAAATCAAACTTACTAAATACTAACAATATTATAGTTAAAAAATGACGATAACTAACTAAATATGATTCACAGTTCTACATATATCTCAACTACATGATACAAAAGTATGGTCAAATGTAAATTTACCAAATCAAAGTGTTTTCTAATAATTATGAATAGATCGACTAATTATATAGCATATCTGGCATAATCAAATTCATATCAAATTAGACTAGTCATGACCTAAACGTGTCACTATCGAACATAACATATCAAATTGTTAAATTTTCATGGTACATATCATTGTCTGTTGAGCATATCAAATATAAGATAACAAATATTATGACATAGTAATTTACTAAATCAGATTCATATTATGGACCATAAGATTCAGACAAATTCCTATGATTCCAAAAGAATAACTAAGCACAATAGGTATAGATTTCGAATAAATAAACTAAAGTCAAAAGACATAATTAAGCAAAGAATTTTAAATTATTTGTCAATCAAACATATCGAATTAAATCAAAATGGACATATATCTAGACCATACTATAAGAAGCTAAACAAAACAAATACTAAAGCATCTAGATAAATGATTTAGTGGTCTTCATTACTATGCAGAATTGGGAAGTCTAAATCCCACCCAATTCGAAACTGTCAAGGCATTACGTATTGCTGTTTCCTGATTTAGCCGGCCGAAAATCAAGATTCCACCTTTTTACCTTTGAGTTCCAAACAAATTACTCTATCCAATATGGATGCTTATAATCGAATTGAGCCAAATATTTTTTTAAGATGATAATGTCCAAGTAAAGTTAAATAATTATGACACAATTAGATAACAGAGATTAAATGATGACAAAGGATGAGCATAAATTTGGAATAACTTATCAAAGTGATATATATAACTATATGTCAAAGTACAAGCTTTTACATAAAAAATAACTGCTTATATAGTTAAATAGGTCAATATATGACAAACCAGAGTAAATATGATTCCAACATGTTACTGGATAGAAAAGTAACCGTCCATTTAAGGCGGGTCCCTACGATCTGCTCCCTCCATCACTAGAGGAGATCCCTCCTTCCAGCCTACTCTCCCACAATCCCTTCGATCAAGGGGCATGGATTGTGGGCCAATTAACTCCACAAGGGCAAATGGCTCCCATGATGTCATATGTAGAGGGGATGATATATACCCCAGCCTCTCTCCTGAAGGAGATATGTCCAATACTACACTCAACTCCTGAAAATTCTCTATCTTCTACCTCTCTCAAGAACTTGACTTAGGCATCTGAGGGTCTTGCTCCCCAGGAGAATGGTGGACCCTCTTTCGTCTCTTCTTCCTCTTACAGGCTCTACCATGGGCGTTTCTTGTTCTACAAATTCTATTGAGTACCCAAAGATATGATCGGACGGTCATCATCGCCTGACCAATTTATGACCGCTACACTATTGGCGCCGCCTGTGGGAAACGCACAGAAAGCCATGGCAAAAGGCAACAAAAACAGCCACTGCACTAGAGCAGCCTCTCAACTCAACAATGGTGGGGTCAACGCTGGTGCTAATCAATCCCAGAATGCATCTTCGAGGTCCTCACGGAACAGCAGTGATCCCATGGGAGTAGTCGCCCAACTATTAGGGGCCTTGGTCACCTTGATGCAGGAGCGTCTTCTTGCACTCCAAGCAGGTGCTAAACCCCACACGAGTGTTTCACTCTAAGAAGGCCCTCACAGGGAGGTCCGACAATCGCCAACGATTGTCGGTCGGCGGTAAGGCCTGGAGAGCGCCAGCGGTCGTTTCTTTATCCTTGATGGGGAAATTCGTTGCTACAACCTGCAGCTCGCTGCGTTAGGAGTCGCCGGCTCAAACTGCTCCTCCCCTAGAAGGAAAAGCGGTCTCTAGAACCCAAGCCATCGCTCCCGAACGTCAAGATCTCACTCTCCCTAGGGGAGTCCAGCCATTGACCGACGTATCGACGAGCTGGAGAGAAGACTCGGCGAGCGATAGTGCCTGCTAGAGCATCGAGAGAGGCACCTCGAGGACCTCCTTTGAAGGAGGTGTTCGCTCTCCCTCTCTGATGAAGAAGGGGATCTCTCCCCCTTCTTTATGGAGATCCTAGATGTCCCAGTCCCTAAGAAGCCGCTCGACAACAACCTCAACACCTATGACGGGCAGGGGGATTTGGAGACACATTGCAATAATTTTCAATCTCGTATAAGATTGCATAGGGTCCCATATGCCATCCACTACTGTACTTTCGCCACTACCCTGGTGGGAACTACGCAAGCATGGCTTTCCTCTTTGGCTCTAGGATCTGTATGCTCGTTCGGGCAACTCAGGAAGTTGTTCCTAGATCATTTCGCGGCTCAATGGAAAGGCTCGTTGGCCAGCCTCATGGGCATTACGCAGAAGTGTAGAGAATCCCTCAGAGATTACATCTCCCATTCTATGATGAGGCCCTTCGAGTTGTAAGGACTGAGGTTTCGGGTTCTGTATTCGGGTCAGGTTCGGGTCGGATCTCTTGGTTTGGACCCTGTGAGGGGTCTTGAGATTCCTGGCTGAATGGTGTCAGCACTGCTTGACGCCTTTCAAAAGGCGTCAGGTTGTGTGGACGCCATTTAGGTCACTTGGTTGTTGCGCCACGTGGGCGGGTTTCGGGCCGCGAGAGTACGGCCCCGGTCACATCGTCTGAACGGCGTCCAGGTTGACCGACGCGATTCAGACTGTGACCTCTGAGATGTCAGAGTGAGGCGCCAGAGCGTTGTCAGTATGGCCTGTCCTGTCGTCTGAACGGCGTCCACGGTGAACGACGCGTTTCAGACCGTTGTCAGTACGGCTGTCCTGTCAGACTGAAAGGCGTCTGCCTCGATCGACGCGTTTTAGCGGGATTCTGGTTGACCCCGCGAGCCTCCCCTTCTTTCCCTCATTCTCGCCTTCTCTCTCTCTCTCTTCGCTCTCTCCGCCCTCTCCGACGCTCTTCTTCCCCTTCCTTTCCTCTTCTTCCTCTTCCACCACTCCAACACCACCTTACCTCTCACCTCTACCTCCACCACTTCCTTCGTGGTGTTCCACTCTCCGGACGGCGGCCGACGTCCCGGCGGAGTGGCGGCGTCCTCGAGGGTACCGGCGGCGGTGTGCGGTGCGGCGGGACGGTGGCGCGGAGCTTGGCGGAGTTCAAGAACCGGTAGGGGGACGAACCTTGCATGTGTTGCTCGTGATTTCCTTGGCGTGGCATGTTATGATTTGGGTTAGAATGAGCATGTTTAGGGGGTGTTCTTGTGGATATGGCTGTGATCGTGAACGTAGATTTGTAGCATGCTTGTGGTGGATGGTTTCCTCTTCCTTCCCCTTCTATTTTGGGGCTTTTTCGGGGTATTTGGGGTTAAGGGTGAGACCCTCGGGTTGAACCAGGAAACCTGATTTCTGGCGCTAAATGGCGTCGTGCCTGGTCGACGCCTTTCCTAAAGACGTCTGGTCAGTACGACGCGTTTTAGGGCAGAAACCTCCCTGTTCGAGGTTTCCTGAGTTGTGGGTTCTGCGCTAAATGACGTCATGGATGGACGACGCCTTTCAGAAGGACGTCGGGCCATCATGACGCCATTTAGGCAAGAAATGCCCCCGTTTAAGGGTTATGCAATATGGATTTCTGGGTTGAATGGCGTCTGGAGACCTTGACGCGTTTTAAACGGCGGCTTTACTGGTGGACGCGTTTTAAGGGATAATCTTGCTTTTAATAAACCTGTCTGAGGATCTTGAATGGCGTCGACCTCGGTCGACGCGATTCAAGACAGAAATGCTTAAATTCTGTTATTTCATGCGGGTTTCACGGTGGGGTGGTTCAAATGCATGCTTTGGGTTGTATACTGAGACGGAGGACTCCTGCGTGAGTGGAATTGCATCACCTGTGCGTGTGTGTGTGTATGCTTTAGCTATATACTGAGACTGAGGTTTACCGTGCGAATGGAATCATGTTATAAGTGTGGTTGTGTTATGCGAATGTGGATCGGGTTAACTGAGGTTTACGTCTGTCACCATGGGCCGATGGGAGAAGGGCCATGGTGTCTGTGGAGTGGTGCTTGTTGTGTTTTACCCTTGGCTGAGAGAAGCAGAACCACCTTGAGCCCGTCGGGCCGGAGTAGCTGGTGTGCTACCCGAGGGGTTGCTGTTTGGTCTCAGCGGGTCGGGGTTTCCCTTGGTTGTCGTGACAGCTTCTGGCGTGTTTCTTGCTGTGGAGCTGGCGGTGTTACTGGTGGGAGTTGGTTTACCCTTTAGCCATTGGGCCTGATGTGACCTTTGATCAAGGTTACGAGTGGTACCTTTAGCCCTTTGGCCTGACGCAGCCCGGGAGAGTTGAGTTTGTGGGTAGTTCCTGTAGCTTCGGCTTGACGGGGGTTCGCCGGTCCCCAGGGCCCTCCTGAAGCGCTGAGGCCTAGCGTGGAGGCAATCCGGACGGTAGGACAGTAGTCTAGACTGCTTGTGTGCACACGTAGCTAGCAGTGGCTGTACACTGGTTCCAGCTAGTCCTAGTTTGACTCACTGCCTCACCCTACAGTGCCCCGGAACACTGTAGGGGCGGACAGGCGTGAGCTGTGGTGGTAGTGTTGGGAGGCGACGTCTGACTTCGGTCGACAGTGTGGTTCCGTCGCTTCGTGGACTTTGGCTGTGAGTCGTGACTCTGTGTTGGGTTCTTCGGGTTGCCTAGAATGGTTCTTGTTACACTGCTTACCGTGCGTTTCATATCAGAGTTGGGTGCTGTGTTTACTGCTTTACTTAATTGCCATATATTCCTGTTGTTGCACTTGTGGGTGTGTGAGTGGGAGGCGAGGGATCGGATGATCCCTACTGAGCCCAATTCTGGTGTGGCTCACTCCCTGCAGTTTCAGGTGTGGACCTTGCGGCGTGTGGAGGCGTGTGGTGCCTTCTTGGTGTGCAGACCAGCAGCTGTCTCTGTTCCGGGGTATGCCCCGATGTTGTTGTACTTTCCTTCTACCTGTACTTATTTAATTATTGGACATGTAATTATTGTTGGACTGTATACGGACATTGTTATTTTCCTTCCTGCGCACTTGTTTCCTTTGTAGTCCGTGTGATTGTTTTATTTAGCCTCGTTTAGCGCTTACTCCTCCAGACGTGTTGTGTGAGATCCGGGTGTGAACCCGCAGTTAATGGGTCGACATCCATTTAGTGACCGGGTCTCCGGTCATAGGATGGCGGGTCGTTACACGAGTTCTCAAGCTCGAAGTATCCTCGGCCGTAACAGCCCTCACTCAGGGCACCCGATACGATCCCCTATGTTCATCCTTTAGGCACCCAAGACCTTGAACGCCCTCATCAACCTCGCGCACCAGCATGCCGACTACAAGGAGGTGGTAATCACCTAACACTTTCGGGGAGAGGAGGATGACGGCAAGTGCTCAAACGAGAGACCTCTCCTCAAGAAGAAGAAGACTCGGCGTTTCGAGGGAAAAATGAAAAGTCCCACAACATCTCAACCTTAGACACCATTGACCACTCCCGTATTTGAGATCCTACAGGATATCGAAAATAAGGAGTATGTCAACTGGACACAGAAGATGAAGACCGATCCAAAGCACTAACACAAGAGGAAGTACTGCTACTTCCACAAGTATCATGGCCATACTACGAAAGAGTACCGGCAGTTGCGGAAGGAGATAGAATCCCTGATCTATCGGGGATATCTCGGGAAGTACGTGGCAAAGCCCGACCAAGAGCACGAAGCTCCTCGGATCGAGAACCACCCTAACGGAATGGAGACCCACATGATCTTGGGGGACCCAGCATCAGGAGGAGAAACCACCAAGGAAAAAAGCGATATGCCTGACAGGTGAACCTTGTAACTCCTGATCCCAAGTGCCACGAACCCGAGAAAAATATTGTAAGGGAGTGAATGAAGGATCCCATCATTTTTTGGAACGAGGACTTGGAGAGAGTGACCGTTCCACACGATGATGTACCCATTGTGACCGTAACAGTCAACAAATGTAAAGTTCACTGCATCTTAGTAGATGGTGGCAGCGGCCCTAACGTTATCAGTTACGAGTGTTTTCTCCGAATAGGTATTGATGTCCCCCCTACATGTCAGATGTGCACTCTGCTTTTTCGCTTTTCAATCAACGCATTACCCCTGGTCGGTGTGGTAGCACTGGGTGTAACTCTCAGGACCGCTCCCCTGGAAGTCACTTTCATCGCTGACTTCGTCATCATCTGAGAGATGAGCACCTATAATGCCATCATCGGAAGAGGGATCATTGGAGGAGTGACAGGTGTCCCTTCCTCATATCATCAAAAGCTCAAGTTCTCGACTCCCTTTAGTGTCGGAGAGGCGAAAGAGAACCAAGAGGAAGCACGTCACTGCTATCTTTTCGCCTCCAAAGGCCAAGATAAACAAGCAGCAGAGCTTCCCCAAGAAGCGGGAAAGGAGCCTAAAGCTGCCACTCCTATCGAAGATCTCATGAACATCTAGCTAGGTAAAGACCCCAACCAAGTAGTCCGCGTTGGCTCAACCCTCTCCACTCAACAAGTAGAGGAATATTGGTCCTTCCTATCTCGGTATCAAGACGTCTTTGCCTGGTCCTAGGAGGACCTTCCGAGCATCCCCACTGAGTTGGAGACACACCACCTCAACCTGCTTCCTGACAGTAAGTCGGTCCAACAGCAGAGAAGGAGATGTGCTCCCGAGCATCAAGAGACAGTCCAGGAACAAGTCATCAAAGGACTAAAAATCGGTCACTCAGACCCGTTCAGTACCCGTAATGGCTTGTCAATGTGGTCATATTTGAAAGGCTATTGAAAAGTGGCGCATGTGCATGGACTTCACCGATTTAAATAAGGCCACCCTGAAGGACTACTACTCGCTGTCGAATATCGACCAACTGATCGATTCCACATCAGGAAATGAGATGCTGAGTTTCTTAGATGCATACTCAGGGTACCATCAAATTAAGATGAACTCGACTGACAAGGAGAAGATAGTGTTTATCACCAACTTAGGCGTCTATTGCTTCACCAGGATGTCTTTCGGCCTTAAGAATGCTGGAGTGACATATCAATGCCTGGTGAATTCTATGTTTGACTCTCAACTCGGAAGAAACATAGAAGTCTACATCGACGACATGCTCGTGAAGAGTCTGAAGGCCTCTGATCACTTCACCGACTTGGCCGAAACCCTCGGCACTGTGAGTGCTCAAATCGTGATGTGTGATTATCATGAAAATTTTGTTGATGCTTGTGAAGAGCCCGAAGACCTCTGATCACTTCACCGACTTGGCCGAAACCCTTGGCACTGTGAGTGCTCAAATCGTGATGTGTGATTATCATGAAAATTTTGTTGATTATGTGACAAATAAACCTATTAAAAACTATGTGATCGTAAGAAACTTTTGACTAAAAAGTATCAAAAGACAAAGATTGATCGCTTACCTGTTTTGGACGTGGGAGATGTTGAAGTTCTTGATTCTCCTCCTTCAGCTGACTGAAGAAAATGAGTCATTTTGACTTTGTTCTTGCTTTGAATGCTTATTGGGCTTTGAGGATCGTCCAGATTTCTTTGTTGATTCCTTCCTTTTGATCTTCTTTGTACCTTGCAAAAAAATAAAAAGAAAGAAAGAGGAAAAGAACAATAAGAACTCAAATAGTAGTAGTATCTATCCCAATAATAATTTCAATCATGCAACTTAAGCAAATGAACTCACTTGTTTGTGGTCTTTGAAACCCCTTAACACATGGATTGGAAAATAATGCTAGTGAGTGTGTGTAGTATGGAGTGATGTGATGAAAAATTATGAACTAATATGATGAAAATATGAGAAAGATGAGCAAGATGTGCAGAAATTGATTAAGCAAAACGAAGTTGGATGGCCCATGGAAAGCCTTGGTTCTTGAATGGATGAAGAAATGACGAAGAGAAGACGAAGCTTGCTTCAAGACTCCTGGAAGTAGTAGCAGTACCTCGATCCTTCAGCGTTTGGACGTCGTCTCTCTCAAACTAACCTTTCAAAAATTATCACTCTAATAATCACCAATTATCACTAATTAACACTAACTTTTTTAATGGCCAAGGACTTGGATATTTATAGGTTTAAGTTCACGCATCCGCAGTTACTTACAGATTAACATGAAGGAGTTTGAAGTCAATCCAATCAATAAATAGATAAATACAGCCTAATTCATCATTATCTGTAATTAACTAAAACGCGTCGCCCATAGGAGACGTCTTTTAGCTTAATTAAGATAAAAATAAACATCGGGAAGAAGAAAAAAAATCAGTTTAGGAAACCTAAATGGGGTCGTGCAAGTCAGACGTCTTTTAATTTATTAATAAATTAATTAAAAATCAGATTAAAAATCGAAATAAGAATAAATCTTAAAAAACGTCTGCATAGGTCAACGTCTTTTAGAATCCTTCATATTTGATTAAAAATTTAAGTTAAAATGAATTTTATTAATAAACTTAAATTATGTCTGTCTGAATAGATACTATTTAGATAATTAATCCAGAAAAATAATAAAAATTAACTAATGATTTAATATGAGATCATTTTGAGACATTATTATATGACATGAAATTTACTTAAAATGATGTCAAAATTAGCGTGTCTACAGCTGTCTCACCTTGGCATCGTCTTTGCAAGGGAGTGAAATGAAGTGGAATGTACTGAAAAGGTAATACCAAGGCGTGATGAGACACGCTTTTAACATCACATGATTGGAATTTTTCTAAAAATCATCAATGAAGGTAACTCAAAAATATCGATGGAATTAATCATGTCTGGATGAGATAGACAATAAAATAAAATAAGGTCGATCAACCTCCACGATTGGGAAGTATCCTAAGTCACAAACCTTGCAGGTTTCATCATGGGGAGCGATTGCTAGTCAATGTGGACGTGTTGCAACTATGATGGATTTTAAAAGAAAATAAGAAATGTTGGATAAAGAATCCAAAAAAGGATAGAATTCCAAGGATATCTTCAAGCGAACCTCAAAGATAATCAAGATGCTTAATTCATAATGGAATATTTCATATCATGTTGAAATTTCTAATTAATGGTCTGAAACTTAATTAAGAATTAATTCTTATTGCAGTTATATCAAAGTTCTACATGATGCATACTGGGCTAAAAGAAAAATATAAAATAAAATAAAATATAAATTAATCAAGGATAATATTGTTAAATTGTCATTAATGAGTCAATATACCAATTCTTGTAATTCAGTGCTAAGCCGAAACTCGTTTATCTACGCACTGTTTCATAAAAGT
Source organism: Zantedeschia hybrid cultivar (assembly GCA_030544215.1). Taxonomy (NCBI): domain Eukaryota; kingdom Viridiplantae; phylum Streptophyta; class Magnoliopsida; order Alismatales; family Araceae; genus Zantedeschia; species Zantedeschia hybrid cultivar. The sequence goes on from JARZZO010000002.1 coordinate 66,005,027, forward strand.
GGAACTATCGTCCTCACTAATTAACAATCCAACGGCGTATCCGTACGATTAAGAATTCTATGAAATTATCATTGTTTTTATTGAAAGGGAACTCAAATTCCAGTTTCATCAAAACCACAAGGTCCTTGATATACGCTAATAAATATTTAACATAATGATAATGCAAATCAATTACATAAAAGAATATAGGATAAAGATAACTGTCTTTTTAGCAACGGTCGGAACTCATAAACTCCCACAGTAGGACCTTCTTGAAAATTTCAACTTTGTAGTTATTTCTTTGAATTTCCTGCACTTAAAAATCATCAGTAACTTCAAGCAAACATCAATTAAGTATCAAAATATGGATAATCATGGAATTTCGGGCAAATAACAGAAAAACCCTGAAACGCGCTATTTAAGTCGCAGAAACAGGTTCTGGGTGTCTTCCATCCGGATTCCAACTCTCTCTATGCACATCCCTTCTCCAATTCGAAAAAGCCTCTTCAACTTTGCAAATCTCTCTATATAAGGTTCCTTAACTTGTATAAAGGCAAATCCAACCCTAATTTATAGATCAAAATAGAGAATTCTCTCCAAAGTTCAAAGGAAATCAAAGTTTTCAAGGTTTCAAGAAGAAGAAGCTCAAGAACAAGATGGATTCTTCAAGCAAAAGGATGAAGAAGACGCTTGAGAAGCTTTCTGTTGTGAAGGATCATCTTAGTGGGAGAGATCCTAACTTCCAAGTAAGTTGAATCCTTTCTTCCTTCAATTCCTTTTTCTCCATGTTCTTCAAGTTCTTCATGTTCTTCATGGAATTATAGCAACTCTCCTTTTTTATTCTTCTAGGCATATCATTTGTTTTTCAGCCTAAGAAAATTCACATCCCTTCCTTAGATTCGTAAACTTGCTAAAAGTATCACTATTTCTATGCAATCTTTTATTTCCAAGTGAAATATCCAAGGTCTAGTTGTCCATGCAAAGCATTACAAGAGTTCAAACGTGGATTGGGCGGCTATGGGTGCCTTGATTGAATTATGGCATCCTCAAACCCATACTTTTCTCTTTCCTGAATTTGAATCCACTATCCTTCTTGAAGAGGCCGAACTTTTATTGGGCCTTCCTAAGATCAAGTTGAACAACAATGAATTGATCCTGAATAAGATGGCTCTGATGAGGGAAAAGATTACAGGTCAACAATTGTTGATGAAGATCATGAAGGATCCAACATAAGTTAAAGGATGCCTCACTAAGAAATAAATTAACCTTGCTAAGGTAGCAGAGTGGACTTTATACGGGTTATTGAAGATCTTAGAGAGGATGACATTGAGAACGTGATGAAAGCATTCACCACGTGCCTAGTTGGAGCTATGTTCTTTCCTGCCCAAGACAACATACTGGAAGATGATCAAGTCAGTGCAATCTGCGAGATCTTTGAGGGAAGACAAATTGGCACAGCGATTCTAGCCTATCTCTACAGTGGGCTTTCTGCAGCATCTATAGGTCGGCTTCTTTATAGTTGCATGCTTCTCTTCGCTCTATAGGTTGAGTTGCAGTTCAAATTTGAATATCACACTAGAAATTCTGCAAGACCGTCTCAGATATATCAAAATAGTCAAATCTTCCATATTTCCAATATTTGAAATTCAATAAGAGGATGATCAACCGAGTGTCCAAACTCAAGACTCGAGCTGATTGGAGACCTTATCTAAGAACAATGCCATCATATGGGTTCGACTCTTCACCACTTGCTCTTGTAGGAAAGCCAATCTGAGTACGTCGTGTAGTGGGTGCAGATCTTAAACTAGTTGGTGCAACTGAGTTCGTTCTATACAATTCTCATCGATGCCATACTCAACTCAGCCAGCCTCGCTATAAACTCCCTGAGTTTTCCCATACATCTCCAATCAAGAAGCGTGCCTTGGAATCCGATGAAGATTTTGAAACGACTGAACTTATAGTTACATTATGGAATATTAGCTTCAATCATCGTGTAAAATCCTCTCAGGAAACAGATAAAGGATTATCATATCCATATGTAATGGGACTTCAGGAAATTCGTCCTTGAAAGTTCTTTTTATTTTTCTTTTTGATGTAAAGAATTTATTTCTAATAAAGAATTCATCCTTTAATATTATTTCCCGAAAATCATCCTTAATCTTCTGTGACTTGTTTCTTAAGTAGAACCATGATTTTCCCTTAAAAATATGATTTATGGGTGTAAATAGCGTCGTCCAATCAAGACGCCTTTCAATCATAATTAATTTTCGAAATTCAGAGATCAATTCCTTAAAACCCAGATTACGCCTAAAACGCATCCACTTGTGTAGACGCATTTCAATTCTCTCTCCAACTTTTCCACAGAATTCTGCCATTAATTCTGTGATTAATCCACTGAAACGCGTCGCGTGAAGTGGACGTATTTAATCATTATGCCTTGTACGGCTCTAACCAGAATTTGCGATTTAACCTGAAACGCGTCTGCCTATGTGGACGCCTTTTAAGAATTTCAAAATTTCTTCCTTTTGCCGCCTCAGTTTAAGTGCGCTGAATGGCATCGCTGTCCGTCGACGCATTTCAACTTCTCCAAACAGAACTGCGCGAGCCCGAGCCCTCCTTCCTCATTCTCCCCAAAACTTCTCTTTCTTATCCGACAACTTCTTCTTGCTTCTGGCGACTCCCCTTTCTCTCCGACGAACCTTTTTCCGGCCATCTCCCTCTTCCTCTCAAGTTATCTCTCTAGTTCTCTCTCTAAAACCCGAGCTCTCTCTCTTTTCAAGCTCTCTTTCCTACTCGAGCTCTTCTTCTACATCCATGGAGCAAGGCGAGGGTTCAAGTGGCCATGGTAAGCGCCGCTGTGTTGCTCACATTGTGAGGAGGGCGGATGAATCCGAAGTCCCTCTCGAAGAGGCGAGGGTGCTCGAGGCGGCGGCGGCATTCCTTCACGAAGAAATCCCTCCACCGGCAGCGATCGAAAGAGGAGAAGAAGAAGCCTTACACTTGGTAAGTTTTCTATGGATGTTTATTTTGGATGAAATGGAATGAGGGAAAGGGGAGAAAAGGACTTTTCCAAAAACTCCGAAATCGGCCTTGAACGGTGTCCAGACCGGGTGACGCCTTTCAAAGGGCGTCGCCATGGTCCGACGCCATTCAAAGTGAATTTTAATTTTTTATTAGAGTGGAAAAATAGGTTTAAATGGCGTCAAGGCATGTGGTCCACCATGTCCGACGCCATTCAGTTAGAATATTTTATAGATTTTTAACTTCCACTGACGGATGAATTTTTTGTTGAATTTATTTGCAGGGTACGATGAGGACTCGGATTTCATGGGACTTAGTGGTAGGTGCCTACTGAGGACTCCCAAACTTCCAAAAGGCGCGCCTGCGCTAGATGGGGTTCGGCGAGATCCTCGAGATCGAGTCCTTCTGGCTCAATTTGGTACTCCTGCGGTCGCTGCGGGAGAGGTGGCATGCGGAAAGCAGGGCTTTCCTAATGCCCTGGGGACATATGGTCCCCAACTTAGAGGACGTAGCTAGGATTATTGGCCTCCGGGTAGAGGGTAGACCGGTGAGCGAGGTGACTTACCCCGACTACCGTATGTCAGCTGAGGCCCTACTAGGTATAGAGGTGTCTACCCTAGATAGAGAGTCTAGGACCGTCCCTAGGGTAGAGGTAGAGGCAGCCTTAGGTTTAGTTGAGCCTCGGAGGCGATCGGACGAGACCCGCGAGGCATTTAAAGATAGGTTAGCCGAGTCTTCCTCTGCCATTTATTGTAGAGACCCTAGTCAGATAGAGGAGATAGATAGATAGCTTAGAGTCTTCCTAGTTTTCTTCTTTGGTCAGTTGCTCTTCAGTACGAAGGACGACCATATCTATTGTAGGTTCCTTTCTTTGTTTGAGGATTTAGAGAGTCTTCATGAATACGCATGGGGTGCGGCCCTCCTGGCCCACCTGTTCGTCGATCTCTCCGCAGTCACGCCAGACCGCGAGACGACTGTCAGCGGCTTCTCGCCGTTCCTCCAGGTATTAATTCATTTTATTATTTGTTTATGATATGAAATGTAATGATATGATGCTTTTCTAACTTATATGTTCATGTGTGCAGGTTTGGAGTTTTCATTATTTCCCGCTTGGCCGAGCGAGGATCGTGAGACCGGGCGCCGTTCGGTTGGCTCGCCGCTGACAGCCAATTGTGGACATTGCCCCGCAGCACCACCAGCTGACGGCCCTCCGCCGTCAGTTCTTTGATTACCCGGAGCTCCTGGTAAGTTGTTAAATGTTCATTATTTAAATGTTTCATTAATTAAATGTAATTTTATTCATATGAATGCATCTAACCTGTATGCAGGTGATCTGGCGCCCATATATGGGCATGGGCGAAGAGGGTCAGCCGTGGGTGACGGCTGGCCGGAGGCGGTTTTGGAGACAGATGTGGGTACATTGTCTCAACGAGATTGAGCCGCTTTGCCTCCGCCTCGTCATGAGGACGCTAGGCCTCCACCAGGAATGGGTGGATGAGGAGGTCCCGGAGGGGGTCGGGAGGAGCATGAGGGGCAAGCAGGCCCTCACAGATTGGCGTGCCAAGTTTCCAGAACAATACGAGGATTGGCATCGCCGCGGTCTACGGGTGGAGTCCCAAGCGGAGGATAGCACTGCCTACCTCCAGCAGTACCGGGCCCACTATACCAATCAATTACGGCTCCTCCGTCTGTTCGATGTAAGTATGCATTTATGCTTCTTTTATTTTATTATTATCTTTATTTGTGCTTGTGAATGAATGTATGTGTATGATGTGCAGGATGCACGAGATGCAGTGATCATCGACCTCCGGGCCCGCCTACATGATGCCGAGGCCCAGCTGGAACAGGTCCAAAATGAGCTTTTTGACCTGGTATGTATGCATGCATGAATGTTCATTTTGATTAATTAATTTGTTTTGATGATTAGCCACTAACAATTATTATTTTGTGCAGCGAGCCATCAACACCCAGACGGCTCCTCCTCCCTTCTCTTCTGACGTTTCGTCCTCTGCCCTGCCTACTGCTTATGAGGTCTAGTGACGGATTTGCAAGACCAATTAGCACAGGCTATCCGACGAGCTACCCAGGCGGAGGATGACGCGATGGCCCGGGTAAGTCGTCGACTTATTTTACCTCTATACAATCCATCTACATGAATTTGAATGGTTGATCTGACTGCGATAACTTCTATTGCAGGTTCAGGAGCTCCAGGAAGCTCTCGAGCAGAGGGATGCGGAGCTAGCACAAGCTCGAAGTTCAGCTGCTTGTATTGTTGAGTTGGAGGCTCAGGTTGCCCGCCTCTCCACTGGTGACGTCGCACGACTCCAGGTTCGCCTGGAGATCTTGACTGAGGAGAGGGATCGCGACCACCTTCGGCTGAAGAGTCTTCAAGGTCGCCTCTCTGTTGTAGAGCATGAGCGCCGTATGGTGGAGGAGTGATATCAGCGAGCCCGCCAGCGGGCTATTGATCGTGGTCAGGCGAGTGCTTTTACGGCCAACATCGCCATATCGTCCGGCCAGGCAGGGCCGTGTGCGATGGGACCACCTCCACCTCCAACTCGTAGGCCAGAGGGACTTGATGAGGCGCAGAGCCAGTATGAGGGGGCTGGAGAGAGTCAGCCTTGACGGCTGTTTATGTATTTTTCCTTTTCTTGTGTGAGTCCAGTACAAAACACTTTTTGATATATACATGGAACTTGCGCCTTCAGCTTTTGTGCCTTATGTCATTAACCTTGTGCCCTGTACATGACTTAGCAAACAGGTTAAGTATCTGTTTAGGCTTAGCCCCTTGCCCGGTTAAGTAACTGGCTGCTTGATCCTATCCTTAGTAGAAGGGTTAAAGGGCGTAACTTTTATTAACAAAAGTAATAATAATTGAACTGAAAGAAATAACGAAGTAAGATGCAACATACAAGCATACAGATGCTCGCTGAAAATAAAGGAATGAAGCACACCAAATGCTACAAGCAGATGCTAATTGAAATATTTTGTATTTTTGAAATATTCATCTTGTTTGGGTTTTAAAACATATATATATATATATATATATATATTGGATTTTGAGATATGTACTTTTTTTGGATTTTGAAATATACATATTTTTTTTATTTTGAAATATGTACTTTTTTTGGATTTTGAAATATACATTTTTTTATTTATTTTGAAATATGTACTTTTTTGGATTTTGAGAATAATGTGCAAACTAAAAGACCAAGATGGTACTCAGATCAAAAGACCATATTCATTTATTAACTTAATTCTCAAATTGTTCTTCAATAATCTAACCTAGACTCATCGTGTTTGAACTTGTGTTTTCATTCGTGATCCCATTCGATGGTCTGACCCTTAATCAACCTAGACCATTTCTTAAGCTTAGAGTACGTCTTTTCAGAAAGAAATGAAGAATTTATTTAGAAAGCCCACAAGAAGGTTCCGGAGACCGAAAAAGATGTCCCTTTCTTACCATAATATTTGTTGAGATTCGGTCATTTTTTTTTCGGAGTATTTATCGACCTTACGTTCCCTTTTATTTCACTTCATGGCCTTGATTTAACGTTTGTAGTGTAATGGCCTTTTGATTTGATATTTGGCTTTTGCCTTTTGTTTTTTGTTTTTCTTTTCATGGGACAGATCTCTCCCTTTTTTTTTATGACGGCCTCCTACTAAGATGGCGGGTATTAAGTCTATTCTAAGCCTCATTCCGACATCATGGGCCGAGTGTAAAAACAGAATTTTTGTTTAAAAAGAATGATTTGCACTTTACACCCTTAGTCAAGCTTTCGGTATTCCTTCGGACTTCACATCTCTTGTTACTCAAGAATCAAACGTGTGAGTATGTGTAGTAATGCATTTGAATTAAATTATCCAGACTGATAAGAGAATTTGAGTTTCTAAATTTTCTGATTCCACTGGTCTTTGCACCATGCTGATCAACTATTTAACCTAAGGGTAGTATTTCTTAAGATACAGACCGTTCCAGGGGTGAGTTAATTATTGCCCTTCTACATTAACTAGACAGTAAGCGTTACCAAGAAAAGCATGCGATATGACATATGGTCCCTCCCAATTGGGTTGGAGCTTAGAACGCGGACCACCAGGTTTTACAAAGATTCTTTTGACGACAATTTCACCGACTTTAAACTTACGTTCAATGACTTTCTTTTGATAAAAACATGCTAATCTATTTTGATATACTCTTGCATGTTTAGCAGCTGACCATCTTTTTTCATCTAAGAGTTCCAATTGAGCGAAGAGTGCTGAGCGGTGCTCATCAATGAAGAATTCCTTATTCAATTGTACTCTTAATGACGGTATGAGGATCTCATATGGAACTACCGCCTCCATTCCAAATGCTAAGGAATAAGGAGTCTGCCCAGTGGGCGTATGGATTGAAGTTCGGTATGCCCATAGAGCCTCAATCAACTTCTCTGGCCAGTCTGCGAATTTATTAGACTTGCACATTTTTTTAATGATTTTTTTCAAAGTCTTGTTAGTTGCCTCTGCTTGGCCATTGCCTTGCAGATAATATAGGGATGAATGATGCAATACAATTTTATACCTGTTGCAGAGGTCCTTTAGCTCTTGTGACACGAACTGCGGTCCATTGTCGGTGACGATGGTGCTTGGAATTCCGAATCTTGTGAAGATATTCTTCATGATGAACTTGCAGACGGTTGATGCTTTGACTTCCGTGTATGCTTCGGCTTCCGCCCACTTGGTGAAGTATTTCATTGCCGTGAGAATGAAAAACTTCTGCTTAATGCCGGAATCAGGATTGCCAAGGGGTCTAATGACATCGAAAGCCCACATGGAGAAATGCCATGGGGAGGAAACATGATGGAGTGAAGATGCAAGAGAATGGATCTTGTCGGCATAAAGTTGGCACTTGACACACCTACGGACATATCCTACATAATCTTCTTCTATGGTTGGCCAATAGAATCCTTGTCTAAGGACCTTCTTCGCTAGCATTTATCCATTAATATGGCCACCACAAACTCCAACATGAGCTCCTTCCATGATCTTCCAAAGCTCATCTTCGTCTAAGCATCTCAAGAGAACTCCATCAAAACCTCTTTTATAAAGTGCTCTTCTGACTAGGGTGTATCTCTGAGCAACTCTCATGATAGCCCTTTTCTCCTCAGTTGTGGCTTCTTCAGGATATGATTGATCTTCACAATATTTTGCAATTTCATAATACCATGGTTTCTTTTCGTCATTCATCTCTTCTTGTAATTCCAATAACATTATCTCTCGCCTTTCCACAATATCTCCTTCTCTGACTTTCTTCAGCAACTTCTCCTTAATCCTAAGGAATGAAGGGTCTTTCACGACAGGTGAAAGATGCCTATGAACAATGATCGATTCGGATTGCCTGTTGATTGAAAAATCGAGGAAAGATGCGAGGGAAGCTAGAGCGTCAGCTAAGATGTTCTGATTCCAAGGAACATAGATGAAGATCAATTTAGTGAAAAGCTTAGCATAAGCAGAAGTAAGTTCTTGATAAGGCTTGAGCTTGGGATCAAGAGTTCGATATTTGGTTAGCACCTGGCGAAGAATTAATTGGCTATCACCTACAATTCTGAGTTTGGTGACATTATGGAGATGAGCAGCCTCGAGGCCAGCAAGGAATGCCTCGTATTCAGCTATATTGTTAGTGACTGGAAAGTCAAGCTGAAAGACTTGTGGAATGGTGACACCTTCAAGTGACAACAGAACAATGTTGATACCCTTTCCGTGGGAATTTTGAGCTCCGTCAAAATGTAGAGTCCATGTATCATCTTTGATTCTGCTTATGGACATCAGTTCCTCATCCGGAAACTCCGATCGGACTGGATCAAAACGAGGAAGGGGATGGTGAGCAAGATGTTCTGCTATGGCATAGCCTTTGATCGCTTTCTGCTGAATGTAAGTGATATCAAATTGGGATAGAAAGCTTTGCCATCGTGCTAACCTATCAGTAAAGACAGATTTCTCAAGAAGAAACTTAATCGGATTCATCCTAACGATGAGATGAACTTCATGGGCTAGAAAGTAATGCTCCAGTTTTTGAACCACCCATACAAGTGTTGCACATGTTTTCTCCATCGCTGTGTATCTCTGTTCAGCAGGGTTGAGAAGTTTAGAGAGATAGTAGGCTGCCCTCTCCTTTCCTTCTTCATCCTCTTGTGCTAGGACAGTCCCCGCCGCATCATCCAAGACAGAGATGTATAGAATTAGAGGTTTGTCCGGAGATGGTGGTCTCAAGACATGAGGACTTGCCAAATAATTTTTTAATTCATCAAATGCCTCCTGACACTTATCGTCCCAATCGAATTTGACTCCCGGCTTGGTAAGCTCGTAAAACGGCTTACACCTTTGTGAGTGCTGGGAGACAAAGCAGTGAATTAACTACAACCTCCCAATTAATGCTTTCAACTCTTTCAAGTTCTTGGGAGGTGGCATTTCTCTACTAGCCTTTACCTTGTTGGGATCGATCTCAATATCCCGTTTACTGACAATGAATCCAAGTAATTTCCCTGAAGATACTCCGAATACACATTTCTTGGGGTTCATCTTCAACTGATATTCTCTTGATCTTTCTAATACTCTTGCCAAAACTTTGGCATACTCAACCTTAGTCTTAAATTTCACTAACAAATCATCCACATACACTTCTAGATCGATGTGCATCATGTTATGAAATATTGCCATCACAACCCTCTGATAAGTGGCTCCATCGTTCTTTAATCCAAAAGGCATCACGACATAGCAATATGTTCCCCAAGGTGTAGTGAATGATGTCTTTTCTTGATCTTCTTCTACCAATTTGATCTGATTATATCCTAAGAATCCATCCATAAATGATAGAGTTTCATAGCCAGCTATGTTATCGATGAGTACATCAATGTGAGGTAGTGGAAAGTCATCTTTAGGACATCCCCGGTTCAAATCTCGAAAGTCAATATAGATCCTGACTTTCCCATCTTTCTTCATAACCGGGACTATGTTGGCCACCCATTGCAGATAGAGGACAACTCTAATGAATTTGGCTTTATGCAGCTTATCGACCTCTTCCTTTATCTTCAAAGCCATTTGTGGGTGGAATCGCCTTAACTTCTGTTTAATCAGGCTAGCTCCATCCTTCAATGTTAATCGATGTTCTACTAGTGATGAGTCTAACCCCGACATATCCTCATAATTCCAGGCGAAAGTGTCCTTATAATCCCTGAGAACTTGGACCACTGCCTTCTCATCTATTTTAGAAAGATTTTTGCTGACGAGGACAACCTTAGGGTCGTCTTCAGTCCCTAGATTGATCTCTTTGATAGGCTCTTCTACGGAAGTTGAGGGTTCATTAAATCTTTTTACTCCACTGGCATATGCCTCAGCTGCGTCCTCGTCATCTTCCTCATCTTCAATAATGGAGTCTTTTTCGTTTATCAATTCATACACCCCATATCCATCATTGACTGACTCATCATCTACACAATCTTCTGGCATCTGAATAGGATTCTCTAACAGCTGAGGGATCATAGAGCAAGAAAGGCATTTAAATACTAGATCCTGGAGGTATCTATCTGGAATTTATCTACCCTTAAATTTCCTAGACTTCTTAACTTGATTAACCTGCCTAGATTAGACTCCCTAACTTCACTAGACTCTCTATCCTGACCTAATGAGGATGAAGAATGATGAAAATCATGGGATACAAAACATGGTACAGGAGAATCCTCCCGAGAGGAGGGGCAAAGTAGATCTAGAAGAGAATCTTGAATGAATGACCCGCGTGATGGGGTACAATCGGACAAGTAAGAAGTTTCCTCAATGAAGATCCGGAAGAAGGAAGTTGCCAAATTGGCGTTTTTTTTTTATAGAAAAGATGAATTAATCATAAAACAAGAATGGATATGAATAGGAGGAGAATGGGATGGAGGAAGCGGCACTAAAGCCAAAGGATTGAGGAGATCATACAGTAGCATGTCCTAGATTAAATCATAAATCCTCTCCAGATCGAGAGGAGGTTGAGGGATGAGGTCCTGTAGGGACAGAGTGATCATGATGGGCGGAGCCCGTGGAATATCTTCAGTGATGACCCGCGACCAAGTCCGGGTCAAAAGCAGAGTACGGAATAGAGTATGAAGTGTGAAAATGCGAGAGGGGTAGGTTCCTCTTCAGAGAAAATCAGTTGTGTGACCAGCTTCATAGGGGTTATCTGGCTTCTCTTCATCTGTTTCCTCGGACAGCAGAATTCTTTTGTCAAAAATGGCGACAGGCTCTTCAATCAGCTCATCTATCAATGGCGGCCACTTCGGCTCTGAAGGGTCAAGAAATAATCTGTTTAATGCAATATACATATCCCTCAGGTCGAACCAACGGTACCATTCACATTCTGGATCTTGGAATTTCCTTCTTTTCATCGGCCGCAGAGCCTTCAAAGACTGGTACGTTAGCAATTTTGAACAGTGCCTGGCCAGGTCTCTTCCATATATGTCATGCAGATCGAACTGGAAAGTGATTAGCACCGTGTTATCATTATCATGATTGATTATGGGCCCCTTGACAAAATGTGTATGCAGGGTCCATGTCAAGGGATCCCAGCCTTCTTTGCATGGTGTAGTCATTGTTTCCTAGGCCTTCTGGCCGTCTTCATTTTCTTGCTGCTGCACAATGTCATGCCTGACTCTTCTTGACCTATAGCCCAGGCCATTACCAGGTGTCCTTCGGTTGTCTTTAATGGGCGTAGTTCTGCCCTGCAATTGTGTGCCCAGGCCCTTTCCAGGCTGATAGACACCTTTCATCATGATTTTTCAGTCAGGGGTACTCATGCACTTCCCCCGCTTCATGGCATCAATCGGATAAGAACTAAGTGTGGCAGCTTTCAAGAGATCAGTCACAGGACGGTAAACCTATAATATCGACAACAGAGGTTGTTGGCCAGGTAAAGAAGTCGGCATGATATTCAAGGAATGAGTGGTAGCAAGAATCGGCATACTGGTAACTTTAATGATACGTCCCTTGTATGAAAATTTGAGGCACTGATGATTTGTAGAAGGAATTACCTCAAGGGACTTAATGTAAGGGCGGCGAAGGATACCCTTCAAAGATGGATCGATTTCCAAGATGTGGAACTCGACTTCATTGTGACAAACAGGGTCTAATTCTACCTTCAAATAAATCATTCCCAGAGGGGAACAGGTAGAATTGTCATAAGTTGTAACAGAAATAGGGGAAGGCAGCCACTTCTCCTTGGGTATACCACACAATTCAAGGGTCTTCGGTGATAGGACATTGATTGAAGCCCCTGTGTCAACCAGGCATGCGTCTACAGCCTTCTTGCAGATGTTGACCGTAATACTCAAAGGCATGCTTCTGGCTGCTGGTGGTGCTAGTTCTGAAGTATGGAATGTAATGGAGGGCTGATCCCCCTGAGGAACTAACAGTGTGGTGATCTTTTCCACCGGCACGTCTTCGTTGACCATAACCTTCTGCAAATATTCCATCAAAACCTCCTGATGGGTCTTGGATCTCTTGATGAACTCAAGCACGGAGATTCATGCCGATGTTCTGTCTAATTGCTTTAACAAGTCGTATTGAGTGTCTGGTGCACTCTCATCATTATGAGCTTCCTCTGGCGGCTGTAATGGGCTGTCTCTGACAGTGGACTGAGGAAAGACCTTGTTGAATATCCTCCCGCTCCAGAGTGTGTGTTCTTCAATCGTGGAAGGTGTAGGTGATAGTTTGAGCACCGCGGGGTTGGTGGGTGGTTTAGATGGTGTGGTGGGCTGGCAAACGGGTGACGGCGTGGGGTTGTTTGATGGAGGCATGGTGCGGATGAGGGGTTTAGAGGGTTGGATGGTGGAGGGGTAAGTGGTTGGTGCGGGTGAAGTGGGGAATGGCATACGGAGTAACGATTTAGATGCTTGTATGTCACTGGGGTGAGTGATTGTGGGAAATGGCATGCGAAGTAATGGTTTGGATGGCAGTAGGGGCGCGTAATTGGCTTGTGGATGGTTGTTTAATGGTGGGGTGGTAGTGGATGGTGTAATGGGTGTGGGTAGAAGGTATGCAGGTGTTGGTACAGGTGTAACGGTAACGGGTTGCGGTTTGGGTACGCGAAGAATGCGGCGTGGAGGTTGGTCGGCGGTGCTCGGTTGATGGCCTGTTGAGTAAATAAAGGAAGAGTCATCTATCTTCCACTGTTGCCCTCGATTAGCCTCAGACTGGCTATTCGTCAAGATAGGGGCAATCTGATTTTGATGATGGTGCTCCGGAAGTGGGTTTTGTACTATACCCATGTTTGGAGGTGCTGCCGCCTGTGCTGGCTCTCTCTGTTGTTGCTACTGCTGTTGTTGTTGTGGTTGCTGTTGTTGTTGTTGAAGTCTTCTTGCCTTCAAGGCAGATATGTATTTTCTCATCTCCTCCCAGTCAATGCCTCCTTGATCATTAAGATCATGGATATAATCTCGAAATTGGAAGCAGGTATCTATTGTATGTCCAGGTTGCCTATGGAAGGCGCAATACCTAGAAGAATCGGCATTCTGGGGCCAGACTGTCTTTTTCCTGGGCAAGACTAAGGCATTGGCTGCCATCAGGGTGTTGAAAATGTCCAGTAAAGATTCAAGGAGTGCTGGATATGTCGCCCTTTTAGGGCCTGGAAGCTTCCTCTGTTGGTTGTAATCATTTGGGGGAGGTACATTATGGTATGCCGGCGGTGCACGCGGTTGGTACTGCTGTTGGTTCTGCTGCTGGTACTGGGACTGCTGATACTGTTGTTGGTTCGGGGGTTGCTATTGTGGCTGGTACTGTGGCTGCTGGGGTCTGTAACCCTGCTGGTTCGGAGGTCTATAACCTTGCTAATTTGGAGGTTTGTAACCCTGCTGGTTTGGTGGTTGCTGGTTTCTTGTGAACTGGGCTGATTATTGTGCATGGTGTTGATCTGCTCATGAGAGAGCGTGCCTTCAGTTGTCGGATCTGTGCTAGGAGGATTTCGCATGGCAGGCTTCCGAGGTGGAGGTCTGCTGGGTCGGTAAGGATCAAAGACATTGGAAAAAGTGGCATCTTTAAAGGCGTTCTGACAGTAATGCGCCCTCTCGTAAAGTTCTGCCATGCTGGTTAGGTTGTTCAAAGCTAGGACCAGTTTGTATTGGAGGGTGGTATTCAAAATCAGCATCTTGACTTGTTCAGATTTAGACATATAATCCTTAATCTTCTCTGCCATGCTCCTCCATCTATCAGCAAATGTGATGAAGTCCTCATCGGGCTTCATCTTCTCAGCAACTAGATCAATGATGGACGGAGACGGTGCGACTCTGTCCTGGTATCGTTGAATAAATTTTCAAGATATGATACCGTAATCTTCCACCTCAAACGGTTCCAATGAGAAGAACCACTCGAGGGCTGGCCTCTAACGACTTCCTGAATAGGAATGCTAACGACCTCTTGTCGTTCTGCCAGAAGGAGGACTCGTACATAAACTCCTTAAAATGGGTGAAGGGGTTACCAGTACCGTTGTATTTTCTGTACGCTGGCATTTCTGAGGGCGGCAAATGAAACACGGGCAGACTCGAAAGACTGATCTCAGGTGCAGCCTTAACTCCCATCATTTTCTGAAAATTATTGAACTGTTCATCCATACACTCCATCTTCGCGAGCAGAGCTTGAGTCGTTGGATCAGCCTGGGGAAGAGGTGGTGGTGGTACATGATAGGCCTGCTTCCTAGAGTATGTGGGGCAAGGGAGACAATAGGGTTGAGGTCCGGCAGCGCTTCCGCCATGCCCGAGGGCATTTTGATAAGTTGGCGTGGGCGGCGTAGCCGGGGTTGCCTTGAGGAGGACAGTTATGGCCCAACTGGCCGAGAAGTCGAAACTTGAAGGCCTTCCATAGCCTGGTGAATGAAAGAAGTATGGTGGGGAGGAGGTTGAGGAACGACAGGGGGAACCACAGGATTCGGTTCAGTTGACTGCACAGGCGTCTTCCCCTTTAAGATGGATTGGATTGCCTCGAGCTGTTGAGGATCCAAATTGGAGGCCAGTACTCCTAGAGCGTTGACTAGATCAGAGGGATTGAAAGATGAGGGCTCATTCGGGTTCATGGCCCCCTCAAAGACAGGATTAGAGACCGCATGCACATGCGGAGGAAGATCAGAACCAGAATTATGTTGATCATGAGCAAAAGGAGGAGGGATTTGGTGGTTTCCCTCATGTTGAAATGGATAAGAATGGGGATCACGGGGAGCATTAGCATCTCCCCCGTTTTCATAGTGATAATCAGATTCAAGAGGGGCATTAGCACCTCCCTCGTAGTTGACTAGAGCATCTGAAGCCATACTTAAATCCTTACCTGATCGAAGCAACATGGTATTAGATCTTTTTTTCAACAAAGATTTGCAGACAAGTTGTACAGAGATTAGACAAACAAGTGGATGCTTAACGTTGTTTTGGGATTCCTTGTTGGATTATTTGGATTCAGTTAATCACAAATTCACTCAACGGGTAGGATCCTAGTTTTAGTTTAGTTTCCACCGTTATACTCTAAGACTTTTTCTCACAACGACATGAAAATCTAACCAGGACTTCAATTGGTACAACCAGCCCGATGAACAAGGAGGAATACCTTTATTTTGGGGACTTACGGAGGTCTTTAACGTCAACCACTCTAGTCTGATCAAGGGACCGACCCAATCAAAGAGAGGTGAGGACGTCAAGAAAGGTGTTCCTATGAGAAAAAGGGGGGTGTTAGCCCTAGTGCGTATGACCTGTGGTCGGGATGGCCTCTAATGCTTAATATGTAATGGGTAATAGCAAGCAAATCAGAAATATGAGAACTGAAGAACAAAACAAGAAACTGCCTGAATCGCGTCGCTGTTCCTTGACGATATTCAAACCAGAACCTTATTCTGCCGCAGAAGCTCAAGTAGCAGATAGTAGGGAATTTTGCCTAAAAGGTGTCTGGGTATCGCGACGCGGTATGAAACGCGTCGCTGTTACTAGATGCTTTTCAAGTCGCAGAATTAACAATTAAGAAGGAGTTTCTCGGTCAATTCTCCCTCAAACTAACAGGATAAAATAGTAAATAATCGACTCATGCGAATCTTTTTTTAAAAAAATTTTAACATGATGATTTATCATGTAAACAACTAAAATATTCAATTAATCACACATGCTTCTTATCACAATCACAACTCTTCAACCAATCAAATGGGGAGGGCAAGATCTTGCCACAAGGGTGTGCACGTGGTGCACGTAGGAATAACAATTAAACTAAAAAAAACTCACCGATCGGTGAGGGAGTGTCCGAGGGACACAAGTGGTGCACCGTGGGTGCCTGATTGATAGAAGTAAGAACAAAGATTTAAAAGATGGCGAGACCAAGTCCCACCGTGATCGCCAAAAAGCTGTAGTGCTCAAATCGTGATGTGTGATAATCATGAAAATTTTGTTGATTATGTGACAAATAAATCTATTAAAAACTATGTGATCGTCAGAAACTTTTGACTAAAAAGTTTCAAAAGATAAAGATTGATCGCTTACCTGTTTTAGACGTGGGAGATGTTGAAGTTCTTAATTCTCCTCCTTCATCTGGCTGAAGAAAAAGAGTCCTTCTGACTTTGTTCTTTCTTTAAATGCTTATTAGGCTTCGAGGATCGTCTAAATTTTCTTGTTGATTCCTTCCTTTTGATCTTCTTTGTACCTTGCAAAAAAGTAAAAAGAAAGAAAGAGGGAAAGAACAATAAGAACTCAAATAGTGGTAGTATCTATCTCAATAATAATTCTAATCATGCAACTTAAGCAAATGAACTCACTTGTTTGTGGTCTTTGAAACCCCTTAACACATGGATTGGAAAATAATACTAGTGAGTGTGTGTAGCATGGAGTGATGTGATGAAAAATTATGAACTAATATGATGAAAATATGAGAAAGATGAACAAGATGTGCATAAATTCATTAAGAAAAATAAAGTTGGATGGCCCCTGGAAAGCCTTGGTTTTTGAATGGATGAAGAAAAGACGAAGAGAAGACGAAGCTTACTTCAAGACTCTTGGAAGTAGTAGCAATGCCTCGATCCTTCAACGTTTGGACGTCGTCTCTCTCAAACTAACCTTTCAAAAATTATCACTCTAATAATCACCAATTATCACTAATTATCACTAACTTTTTTAATGGCCAAGGACTTGGGTATTTATAGGCTTAAGTTCACGCATCCGCTGTTACTTACAGATTAACATGAAGGAGTTTGAAGCCAATCTAATCAATAAACAGATAAATACAACCTAATTCATCATTATCTGTAATTAACTAAAACGTGTCGCCCATAGGAGACATCTTTTAGCTTAATTAAGATAAGGATAAACATCGGGAAGAAGAAACGGAATCAGTTTAGGAAACCTAAATAGCGTCGTGCAAGTCAGATGTCTTTTAATTTATTAATAAATTAATTAAAAATCGAAATAAGAATAAATCCTAAAAAGCGTCTGCATAGGTCGACGTCTTTTAGAATCCTTCATATTTGATTAAAAATCTAAGTTAAAATGAATTTAATTAATAAACTTAAATTATGTCTATCTGACTCGATACTATTTAGATAATTAATCCAGAAAAATAATAAAAATTAACTAATGATTAAATATCAGACCATTTTGAGACATTATTATATGACATGAAATTTACTCAAAATGATGTCAAAATTAACGTGTCTACAGGTACCTTAAGGAGGTACAATATGAAACTAAACCCCTCCAAATGTGCATTTGTTGTTAAGTCGAGAAAGTTCTTGAGATTCCTTGTAACGCATAGAGGATCGAGAGCAACCCAGAGAAGCTCTAGGACATTCAGGACATGCAACATCCTGACAAGATCTAGGACGTCTAATGCCTAACTAGGATAGTAGCCGCTCTTACTCGCTTCCCATAGCAAGTAGTGGAGAGGTGTCTGTAGACATACTAATTTTGACCTCATATTGAGTACATTTCATGTTACACTTATAATGCCCCAAAATGGTCTGATTTTTAATCATTAATCAATTTTTATTGATTTTTTCTTGAATTTCATTTATTAACGTTGACTATGGCCGACGCTATTTAGATTTCTAGCAGAAATCAATTCGGAATTAAATTCTTAAATTCAGATAGGATTAACTTAATGACGTCGCCCATGGACGACGTCTTTTAGGTCATAATACGTTTGGGTTTCTGAATTTTAATTTCAAATTAATTTCCTAATTATCTAAATCATGACTACTATGGTCGACACCTTTTAACTTTCCTAATCGTTTCCGGTTTCCTTCGCAAATTTCTTTCTATGTTGGCCCCTCCTAATTAGCTAAATAGCGTCTGTTGATAGCGACGCATTTCAAGCAGTTTCTTGATAAGCATGATTTGGCCGAGATAATCCGTTTCCAGAGGTTAGAAGGGTTTCTAATTCTTTCTATGTCTATCCAAGGCAAGTCCGAGCCGCAGGAAAACCCTTTTGAAGGCCAAACAACCCTAATTGAAGCCTCTATATATATCATATCCTTGGGACCTTTGAAAAGGGTTGGCCATTAGTGTTTTGGAGTTAAAATCAAGGTGAAAAGAAGTTCTCTAGTGCAGAAAACGTGGATAACAAGAAGAGCTTCTTCTTCCTTCATCTTTTTTCTCCATTGAAGCTTAAGAAGACCAAAGCTATGGAGGGGCCAACCAACCACTTTTCTCTTTAGTTTTTCATTGTTTCTTCATTGATTTCATATAGCTTCATCGTTGTTTTCATATAGATTTTCATCATATCACTCCATCATAACACACACACATCATCTTTTTTCTAAACTTATGTCTATGATAGGGGTTTAAAAGAAAACATAAAAGTGAGTGATTTTAATTTAGTTGCATGTTTAGATCACTAAATAGAATAGTTACTATGATTTCATAGCTCTAATCCGTTTTCTTTCTTTTCTTTGTTTGATCCTTTTACAAGGTTTGGAGAAGAAGAAAGGCTTTGAAGAAAAGGAACCACAAGAAAAATACAAAGGAGCAATAGTAAAGCTAAAGAGGGGCTCTTCTTCTTCGGCCGGCCGAAAGAGAGGAACAAAGAACCCGCAATCTCTCAGTTTTCCACAAGGTGAATAAAACGATCAACTTCTTCTTTTGAAACCTTTGGTTTCTAGCGATCACGATTCAATTAGATTGTTAATCATCCAACACATGGAATCATGAAGATAACACACACAATTTGAGCACCTATAGTGTCTACCCTTCTTCAAGGTTTTGCAGGGCATCCAGAAGCAACTGGGAAACAAAGGCAAGATTGAGTGAACTCAGGAGCGCGAGGATGCATTCCAAGAGCTAAAACACTACATTGCCTCGCCACCAATCCTGTCCAATCTAGTTGTCGGAGAGCATCTATTCCTATATATATTAGTCATTCCCCACTCGCTGAGCTCTGTGCTACTGATGGACGATGGAGTATAAAGGCCAATTTATTACACCAGCAAAGTCCTACGCGGACCCGAGTTGTGGTATTCCATTGCCGCGAAGTTCGCCTTGGCTTTGATACACTCGGCCAGGCGGCTGCTCCCCTACTTCCAGGCTTACCCAATTGTTGTCTTTACAAGCTGAGTGAATTCTACATCACCTAGAAGCCAAGAACCACCATAAAGGCATAGGCCCTCGCTGACTTCGTAGTTGAGTGCACCATACCAGTGTAAGAGGTAGGCAACGCGAGTCTCAGTACGATTTGGGAGCTCTATGTTGACGAATCCTCTTGTGCAGCCGATAGCGGTGGGGCTAGTCTTGATGTCCCCAGAGGGAATAGAACTACACTATGCCCTGCACTTCAAGTTCCCGGCATCAGACAATGTAGCAGAATATGAAGCCCTCATGTCGGGTATACGTATGGCCAGGAGTATGGGGGACACCATGATCAAAATCTTCACTGACTCCCAGCTAGTGGCCAGCCATATATGCAGAGAATTCAAGGATCGAGATCTATGCATGACTTGGTACCTATAGGAGGTTCGAAGCCAAACAGTAGGGCTCGAATACGTCGAGGTAGTCTAGATCTTGAGAGAAGAGAATGGCAAGGTTGAGTCCCTATCCCGACTAGCCTCGTCTATCAGATTAGTGTCCTCTCGGCTAGTACTTATCAAAGAGCTCAAACGACCGAGTATCCAAAAAGACGTCATGCAAGCTATCAGGTGGACCGTGTCATGGATAGAGCTAATAGCAAAGTTCCTGGCTCACGACAAATTGCCAGATGACCGATTGGAGGCGAGAAGTGTCAAGAACAGAGCCCGACATTTCACCATGATAGTTAATACCCCTACCTTCTCAAGTGCCTCCACCTGAGTCCATAAAGGAATGTGTGGAAGCCACCTAGAGGGTTGGTCACTGGCCCGCATCCTACTCTGACAAGGCTATATGTGGCCCACTTTACAGAAAGACGTGTTGGAGTACGTTAAGAAGTGCGATAGATGTCAACGCTTCGCAACAACTCCTCACCAACCAGCCGTCTCCATGACAAGCCTCCTCAAGCCATGTCCTTTTGCTAGATAGGGAATCGACATCCTTTGCCCTCTGCCTGAGGCACTGGGGAAGAAGAAGTTCATCATTGTGGCAATAGATTACTTCTCCAAATGGATCGAGGAGGAACCACTCACCAAGATAATTGATAGAGCAGTTTGGAGCTTTATGTGAAAATCCATCATCTACAGGTCTGGTATTCTGAGAGCCATAGTCTCGGACAATGGAAGGCAGTTTGCTAGTGCCTATTTCCGAGAGTGATTTGAACAGTTAAAAATCAAGAATTGCAACACGTCGGTAGCTCATCCCCAAGAGAATGGCTTTGTAGAAAATGTTAATCTAACCATATTCCACGGAGTTAAGACTAGATTAGAGGGGGTTGCAGGGTCCTACGTAGAAGAGCTACCAAGTGTTCTGTGGTTACATAGAACAATTGTCTGAGCAGCGACAAGAGAAACTCCCTTCCACTTAGTATATGGAGCAGAAGCCTTGATCCCCCTAGAAATAGGGAGCCTCTCACTACGAGTTGAAGCCAAGGAAGCATAAAGTCATTAGCAGCTAAGAGAAAATCTTGACATGCTTTCGGAAGCCTGAGAGAACGCCATGATAAGAATGGTGGAATACCAGCGAAGGACGGCCAAGTATTATAACCTCCGAGTGAAAGAAAGACAACTCTTCCCGGGAAACCTAGTCTTGAGAAAAATCGAAGTCTCGGCACCATAGCTTGCCGTAGGAAAGTTAGCCCCCAACTGGGAAGGCCCTTATCGCGTATTAGAAGCTCTCAAGAAAGGTTTGTACCAACTCTCCACACTCAATGGCAAAGAGGTAACCCGCACCTAGAACTCTGATAACCTAAGAGCTTATTATTATTAGGACCTTTTTGTTTATCAGAATCACCTTTTCCTGAGCAAAAAAAAATAAATTGTACTAAGTTGAGGAATAAACGATATAGTTTTTCATCTCCCAATATGTCGGTGTTCAATCTTCATTCCGAGTGCTCACACTTAGGAAGGACTCTTAAGTCAATCCTTTCCCCAAGTGCTTAGACTCGGGAGGGGCTCTTAACCCAATCTTTTCTCCAAGTGCTCACACTCGGGAAGGGCTCTTAAGTCAATCATTTCCCTAAGTTCTCACACTCGGGAAGGGCTCTTAATCTAATACTTTTTTCGAGTGTTCACACTTGGAAAAGACTCTTAAGCCAATCCTTTCTCGAGTGCTCACACTCGGGAAGGACTCTTAAGCTAATCTTTTTCCCGAGTGCTCACACTTGGGAAGGGCTCTTAAGTCAATATTTTCTCCAAGTGCTCATACACTTAGGAAGGACTCTAAAGTCAATCATTTCACTAAATGCCAACAGTAAGGAAAAGCCTATAGGCCAATATTTTAACTAAATGCCTACACTTATAAAGAGCCAATAGTCCTCAATGTTCGCCTGAAGGAAATAAGTAGATTGCTCAGTTATCAACACACTGAGACATGCCGGTAGGCAACACAACATCAAGAGAAGAAAAACAAAGTTTCTATATTATACAAAATAGCGCCCCGAAGGCTACATTACAAGATTATGTCCAAGGGACTTACATCAAAGAAAGGAAGAAAAAGGAAATGCAGAGCCTAAGGCAGACGGGTTATCTCGCTCCCTAACAGGGCTCGAGATACAAAATGGGGCAAGTCGGTATGAAACAGGTGGAAAGGGAGGTTGGTTGACAAGTTTGACAAGGAACCCCAAATACCTTGTCGGTTAACATCCATCCGGTTGGGATCCGGAGGAGGAAACTAGCTAAGGATCAACAACACCCTCGGCAGCAGTAGCAGTGTCCTCGGCGGCGAGTTCCTGGAGGTTGTCGGGGGAGGCAGTGAGGTCGACGGCTTCGGGCCTCTCCCCCCTCCACTTCCTCAGCTTCAGCCCCGGACATGTCCTCGTCGGAGTGGTAGGACAAGTCACCCTGCTCGAGCAGTCCCAAGCCCTCGACATTCGGAAAGAACTCTTGGGCTTGAGTGACTGCTGCTCAAAAGCTGGCGGAAAATCCCTTCGTAGTACCATTGTCGTAACCGATAGTGTACTGCTCCAGGTTAAACTCAACATTTGCATCGAGGAAGGGCCAGGCATGAAGGCCGGTTCGCGCCAGGGCACGAACCCGGCTCGGCCCTGGGCTCGGACCCAGGCGCCCATCAAATGGGCCCCTGGTTTGAGCCAGGGTGGGTGCAAGTTCCGGTCCCTAGCTCGGGCCCGGCTCGAACCCAGGGGCTCATCCCCTTCCCTGCTGCGACTAGGGTGGAACCCCCCCGCAAGGTCTGCAGGTAGTCGACTACGGCAGGCCCTCCGGTGGCCGGTTCCCTACACCGCCCAACCCCGCCGACGGGCCCGCCAGTGGAGCATGATTTTGCACAGGCTGAGCCCCTTCCCTCTTTTTGTCCCGGTTTCAACGCAGGAAAGGAGGAAGAAGACCCCCTTCGTAGCCCCTCCATTGACCTGTCCGGTGTCGACCTTGAAGCCCGCAATGACCGGCCATAAACCTAGGATCGTCTAGGCTAGCCCAATCATCTTTCCCGGCCACCTAGATCTTCGAAATAGCGCCGGCAAGAACACAGTTCTTCATCACATGAAGAATTCCGAAAAATCCCAAAAAAATCTGATTTTGCAGGATTAAAATTAATCTAATTAATTGTGTTCATCATATGAACACAAATCCAGCAAATAATCGAATTATATCATGGAAAAATTAATTCGGAAATCGAAACGGACAAGAAACAGTAGAACCTGGCTCTGATACCACTGTAAGAATCTCGGGTTTCTCGGGATCACAAACACAGTGGACTTAAATAAAAATAAAAATTGTGATCCATGTCCGTTTCGATAAACTAAAACTGATAAATGTGTGATCGATTATCACCTCGCGCGGATTCGGGTCTATGTCTGAACAGTTTCGTCGGTGTGACACCGCCAGCCGCGCAGATGCCGGCCTCTAGCGAAGTCCACGCGATTCTCCTCGCGGTGGATTTCCTCACGATCCTCGTTCCTCGCAGCCCATGAACGATTCGTCGTTCGCCGCAACGACCGCCGCAATGCGCGATCGAATTCCCGTCGAACGAGAGTCAGAGAAGACAGGGATGCAGTCTCCAGAGAGGGGGACAACCAGGGGCGCCAGAGAGAGAGAGGGAGAGAGGAGGGGGCGGCCAAGGCTGAGCAGCAGCTTGCCCTGCTCAGCCCGTTCGTTATATTTTATATTAACCACACAGTTTTTCATAAAATCCGAGAATAATATAAAACACACTTTTAATCCATCGCCTTGAAAATCATTTGCGTGTGACCCTCTAGGCCCAATTACCAGTCCGGTTAATGGCCCAATAAGTCCAAGGACTCCTCACTGACTTAATTAATCAATTAATAACTAATATTAATTAATCAATCAACCGAATTAATGTTGCACATTAAATTCGGTCAGGCCTCCAATCACGTTGTGTGCCAAGTAATACCGCGTGAATCCAGAAGGTATTGGGGTTAAGCAACCCACTCTTGGAACCTTTCCGCCGATAGTTACCACGTGGATATAATCATTCATTCGCACATAGCTCTCGAGTCAACTCAGGGTATGGAGAATCGTCAAACCCTAACGGGTTGACTCACTTGGATCGGATGTTGCCATATAATATTAGAAAACTCATTTCCCGATATTATTGTCCGCCTTGACTAGGGACTGCTGCGCATCCTACCTAGAGCATTCTCTCTCTTAGTACCGGGAGCGAATGATTCCTTATTGAACACTCAATTCCCTTCGACGGTACTCTGTTGTACCCGATCCTTGGCTATTTAGAATCTCGTGAATAGTGATCCGTAAACCAAGGTTAAAGTACAGAAGTCCACCGACAAGGTGTTCTTGGTGTCTTAGGTCCGAGGACCATCCACGCAACTGCGTCAATAGAATCTAGCTGGTTGACAGTTAGGTACATTACCATCCAGTGATTCAAACGGATCAGTTCAGTGAACTCATTCTATAAAGAGTACTTACATATTCGCCTTAGTGTCTCCACACAAATGACCATGAGATCAGTCACCCTCATCATATGAGCATGAGTAATGTGTACTAGTCTAACCAGATATCCTATGTCCTTCTCATATATCCTCCAACTATGAACAATTAAGAATATGCGAGTATAAGTGATCAGTCTCATTAGTATGATCTCGTCATAATTTGATCACTATTGCACATATTCACGAACTTCATTATGAGACGATAATTAAAACGAATTATGCATAATAAAATAATGCCATTTTATTAATAAATGAACGAGATTTACAAAGTCAGATTGGCTTGTAGGCCACCTAAGACTAACACTTTTCGACCCGCCTGGGATATCGAGAGGCGCCAAATCGGTATGCCATGATGACTAACCAAATGTACCGTCCAAAGCCAAAGAGACGTGTCCCATCATGATGACTCAAGGCATCTCATCACCTATGAAATGGGGCCACATGTACAACTGACACATCTAGGATCGTTTGGAGGGCGCGAGTGGCAGAGGGACGTCATCTCCTTCCTTAAATAGGCGTCCTTTCGAAGTACAACTGGCGCCCCATTTCTCGCGCCTGCCAGTCTTATCAACTCTCTTTGGGCTTTCCGCTCAATGTCACTCCCACATTCGAATTTCAAATCTGGGAGTTAAAGGGCTAGTGATGAGGGGTGATTGGGATCTGGCCCAATCAGGCCCAACTAGCCAAAAGCTCAAGGGCCCACAGCCCACGGGCTGTCACGCAATGGCGTCACGTGACTTCTACCAATACCTCAACAGGAAAGTTGAAGGCTGGGACCCAAAATGTACAGGTCCTGGTTCCCCAAAAAGCCAAGCCGTAAGGGGACCAACATCTCTATCGGTAATCCCCGAGACCACTGACGTCTCGATCGAAGCTTCAGAGTGCCAAGAGGATCCTATCTGCTCGGCAACTCAAAGCCATTGCTTCAGCTGGAGGAGGCCAAGTCCCTAGACTCAAAGGTTATTGTCTCCTGATTGCCCGAGAGAGTGGAAGCCCCCATGGTCGATCTATAACTCTAACTCGTCATTAGGCGGGTTTCATGGTTTAACAGCATAACTATCTATTTAAGGTGGGTCCCCACAATCTGCTTCTTCCATTACGAGAGGAGATCTCTCCTTCCAACCTGGTCTCCCATGATCCCCTCGATCAAGAAGTGTGTATCATGGGCCAATTAACTCCACGACGGCAAATGGCCCCATGATGCCGTACGTAGAGGGGAGGATATATACATGAGCCTCTCTCCTAAGGGAGGTACGTCCTATACTACACTCGACTTTAGAGAATTCTCCATCTTCTACCTCTATCAAGAACCTGACTTAGGTAT
This sequence comes from Zantedeschia hybrid cultivar, assembly GCA_030544215.1. NCBI lineage: Eukaryota > Viridiplantae > Streptophyta > Magnoliopsida > Alismatales > Araceae > Zantedeschia > Zantedeschia hybrid cultivar. The sequence goes on from JARZZO010000002.1 coordinate 66,030,858, forward strand.
CAGAGGGTCTTGCTCCATAGGTGTGACTTCGTTTGCATAATTGTTCTCGCGAGAATAAGGTTTTGGTGATTTCTTAAATTAGAATAATAGGTATTTTGATTTAGTAAGTTGTTAATATTCTACCCAGAATAAGGAGAATTACACTACGCTATTCCAAGTGATTTAATAGGAATGAGTGGAATAAACAGTGAAATAAAGGGTGGAACTGGAGGAATTGTGAGAATTTAAGGAATTAGGCATTCCATATAAAATTTGGGGAATTGGGCATCCCCGCAATCAAATCGGTTTAGATCTTTATACTAGTTATTCCCGATCCTATTCCGCTAACAAAGTGAGCCTAGGAGAGCAGGAGACCCTCTAACGTCTTTTCTTCCTCTTGCAGGTTCTACCCTGGGCGTTTCTTGTTCTAAAAATTCTATCAAGTAGCCAAAGATTTGATCGGACAGTCATCGTCACCTGACCAGTTTCTGACCGCTACACGATGCAATAAACATTATTCCTGTGTCATATAGCAAATTATGAATAAAAGTTGAGTCCAAAGGAATAAACGATTGTGGTAGAATAAATTGAGCCCAAAGGAGTATTTGTTTGGCAAACCACTAAAAGCATGTGTGCACTAGAGAGCTGAGGTAGACCGGCCAGCCCGTCAACAGAGCATTGCAGCAGCATACTTACTGGTCAGTATTGCAGCAACAGTACAATACCATCGTTATAGCAAGCATTTCTCCTTCATGAAATGCAAGCATGACAAAAAAAAAAATCACTTTTTTAAGCCAAAGATAGACAAATCATGTGCACGGTTTTCAACAACTTTACAAAATTGACCACCATTGATTGGCAAAAATGTTGCCTATTTTCCCACACGTCTCATAACCCGATCAAAACTGCCTACTTCAATTGAGTAATACTTGCTGAGTGCTAATACAGTAAACTGAGTAATCTTGCAATGCAAGATGTCATTAGTCCACCTAAGTAGGAGTCACATATGCTGAGAAGCCTTTTTTCACAAGTGAAGCATTAATTGTAGGTATATAGTTTTAGACATGACAAATGTATATACACATGTCGAATATTTCATGGACATGCACGGAACATCTGTCACACCCGAAAAATATTTATCACGTTTATAAATCTGTACACATATACGTAGGGATGACAACACTTTTGAAACGTGACAAATATTTCATAGATGTGACAAATATTATTTGTCATGCCTACGAAATATTTATTATGCCTACAAAATATTTGTCAAGCCAAAAAAATTTGTACATAGATACATAGAGATGATTTATGTGTGGCAAATATTTTGTGAGCGTGACAAATAATATTTGTCAAGTCACGCCTACAAAATATTTGTCATGCATACATTCACGCACAAAACTCTGCACCTCACGTTTAATAGTTATCAGGCTACTTGTAGAAAAAATTGATAAACAATTTAACTAATGACATCTTACATTACAAGATGACTTAAGTTACTGCACTGACCTTTAGTATAACAAACAATATTCACTTCGATTTGATAAGAAAAGGGGAACTTCTTCGATGTTAGCAGCATTACATTTGTGATTCTAATTTTACATGCATGGTAAAGAAAAGCTTTCCTACCTCTACACGATCTTAAAATTTGGTGTATTTAAATTTCCTCGATTAGTGAATAATTTTTATATATTTCAATAGCCCTTATCTTTCATAGTCCTTTCATGAACTTCTCTGATGTTCCCTGTCTTGTTGCTTCGCCCTCGAACTTTTTCTTTTTTGAACCTCAAATTAGTAACATTTAATGTTGTCTAGAACTTGGATTGACAAGAAATCTACGTTGGCTACACATCCTGTGTCATTCTTTTTCCAGCTTGCGCCCAATTACATGATCAAAAGTAGGAGTAGAGTTATTCCAAGCTGTTTACCATTTTATCTGCCAACATTCTATCATTTACCTCTACTTCATACAGCTGACCATATATCGTCACAAATATCCCCCACGCATGTAGCAGACAATACACAGTCATTAACACCCTTCAAACCATGTACATCATACATGTGGGTGCGTGTATGCACACGCTCACAAGGCGGATAATGTAGATCAAAAATTGCGGTGAACAGTAGCTAATCTCCGCAAGAGATTTTAACAAATGGGCTAACACCACAGATCCAGTAGACATTAACAACAAATAAACAAGCACGATAGAAGCCGGAAAAAAGGTTTCAAGATACAAGGCTTTCAATCTCCCAATGAGCTTTTCATACAATTAAACATACAACATAAAATTTAGTGAATTACTTATAGAACGCAATGACTGTGACCATGCTATTCACCCTGGTGGAATCCTCTTTGCGCGCGTCAAGTTTTCCTTGGGTATAGTCCGAGTTGCACAACATGCTGTAATCATTCTCAATTGAACTCTTCTCCCCAATATGTATATATGGCTACATAGATATGTTATATGCTTCACAGCCACCCTCCTGCTTGTGCTGCATTTGACCTCAGCCAGCAGAATTTTATTTATTTACTTGCACCCTGATGAATAATGTGTTAATGATTGTGGTGAACTATACTTCAATCATTTGCACTTTATTTCACGATCTCGAGGCCATCCAAATTCCTCCAAGAATGCCAAAACCACTCCATTAGACCACCCAAAGCCAGTCTGAGCAAATACGATGGGTTAGCAGCAGCAACTTGACAAGCTTAAGCAGACAATGTAAGTTTTGAAGTGAAAAAATAAAATAAAACAAAATAATAACAGATTACAGAGGAGGATCAGATATCCTATGAAGTCATAAACGTATACTCCTCGTTCTCCTTTGAAATAAATATGTGCTTCAAAAAGCAATGTTGACGACATAGAGGTGAGAGATCCTAACAAATAGGTAACCAAAAAGAATTGAATATCAAAGTATATTTAATTAAGGTGCCTTTATCACTCCCTACAATATATATATATATATATATATATATATTCACTTAAAAAGGATCGTTGGCAACACTTCAATGACAATTGCTGATGGGTGAATTAGAACTGACGAATCAATGCATAATGAATGAATTGAAAGTCCCCACATATGCTCCCTGAGCCTAGAGTGTAATAGTTACTAGAACTTGCCCAACAACAAGAGATACATTGGACTGTGCCCTCAAAGTGGATCAAGAAAAGATTCAAAGTCTCATTTTATCAAAACCGTATCTTTGATAAAGATCTAATAACTTCACTTCTCCACCTCAATCAGGGGCTGTGCAAGGTAAATATTTAAATAACACAGAAGATATAGCAAAAAATGAAGGACTAGGCAGCTATATTCCACAGATATAACTATTGGACAGGCTGTGTGGGATGATGATTTAAATCTCACAAATATTCAAACAAATACAACATAAAATTCCAAGTGGTGGATCCAATCCATTAATGGCTATAAATTAGAAACTTCAGTCAAAATGGAAGTCACTTGCAGTGTGAGAGCAACAGACTGAAGGAGTTTGAATTGTAAATCAGATATACAAAACAGGAAGCGCAATCAGTGTCCACTATTGCTGGGACATTATCATGACACCACTACTACAATATGCCAACAACCCATCAGCATAAGTTTGATCGTAGGAGTATATGGACAATCTGATATTCAAAACAGCAATTGACATGATGCAGAAAAGGAAAAAAAATATGTTCTCGAAGTTAGAAAACTAATGTCTTCTTACAAAACATTTTGGCAAAACTAAATTATATTCCTGAAAGAACGTTTGAAGTAAGGTTGAACTATTCAGAAATCAAATCTACCAATTTATTAAATTAAGATTGAATTTGACACTTAATTTCATAAACATGTAAAAAATGGAGATCTCATTTCAGGAGACAACTGAGGCTCAATTTTAACGAGGTTGGGTTGGCATGGTACTTTTTCATCTCAGCATAATTGCAACGCTGACCAAGCTAAACACATGATCTGACTCACAAAAGGCTTGTCGACTAGTCACCATATGTTAGGTCTTTGAACCTCAAAGGCTATTTTCTTTTATTTTCCCACAGGAGAGGCAAAATATGGGCCTCCAAGGAGTGTCCTTTTTCCCCCTTTCCCATAAATTAAGAAAGCCTGACAATATCGGTCATAATCCTGTAAGTTGAGCAAGGCCTCACAAGAAAGCTAGTCAAAATAACGCAATTATGAAACCTGTTCTATCACTGGGTCTGGCAAAAAGCTTCCTAACCAATAGCACACACAGGCACAAGCTTGTCTAGAATGTAAACCCTTCATTCTTTTCAGAATATAGGCTACAGAAGAAAATTCTTATTGTGTTCCTCAGCTTTTATTTGGAATATTAAAAAATGAATTATCTGAAAATTATGTACCTGAGGAGTATATTCACCACCTCCCCCAAATTCTCCACAGGCTTCTACATCATATTTCTCATGCATCACTCCTGACTGCTTGTAAGCAACATAGTTTGTCCTGATCCACCTCTCAGAAATATCTTCAGCCAAAGCCTTTGCTTCTTCTAGTCCAGATTTAGCTAGGCCTTCAGCTATCATATGTTGCAAGGGAGCCCAACCATTGGGGAAATCCCTATATCAGGGAAGACAGGAAGAAAAAGAAACTGCACCTTTCATTTCTTCTGAATAATTTTCCTAGTAGAACATATGTATAGGTAGCACTTACCATTGTTGCCCTGTATTTGACAAAGAAGTAGCAATTCCAACAGCACGAATCAGGCCTGATCTTTGTAAACTTCTTGTGATTTTCTTGACAGTGGCGTGATCTAGAATTCAAGTAAAAGATGTCAAATCTAAAATTAAAGCAGAATTGTTGCATAAGCAACTGTTGACACATAATTAAGTCATCCCTACAAAAAGTGTTTAAATTACCGTCTGAAATAGGTGATCCTTTGACATATTAATATGCAATTAATGTATGCCTTTATATACTTGTCAGTCTTTATATGCTTGCCAGTCTATTTGGCCATATTTCTTGGTCGTGTTGCAGGTTGCTTTGCTTGACCAGAAGGTGGTAGCTTATTATATTAAACATACCCTACTCCTATCTTCACTGTAATAAAATACTCCATATCGTGAAACATGCAATCAGGAATCAGTCTAGCCATGTCCATTGGCATTGTCTGGAACAATCAGATCCAACCCAATTCACCAGAATAAAACTTTCGATTGTTCAAAAATAGTCCAAAAAGAAAATGCACAAAGTTAGTTGTCCTTGGTTTCTAGAACATAAATATGGCTAATGTGCTAGGATCTACTTTCTTGGAATCCAAATAACAACTGAAAGAGAAAGTCAAGCTTTTGCATTTTAGAATTGGTCCTAATTGGCCTTGCAGGCCGTTAAAGAAAAACTGACATCTTGTAAAGTACCTCTCTTTGAACATTGAGTATATCATCTGTTAAAATGAGATATTAATTTTCAAGATGGATTAAATTAAGTCTATCTTATTGTGCTATAGTGTGTGGGGTGTACAGAGCATTCATATACTAAGTTTAGGTGTAGTGACTCACACCAATCCTGACTGGAGCATGCCCTAGTGACTCGTCCACTTGTCACACTACAAAATACCAAATAAAATATAGCACACAGCCACTCTTGTTATGAAATTCCCCAGGACTTGTTTTCCATTGATCGACTGCTAGTAACTGATCTATGAGATAAGACTGAAAACATGGCCCTTTCTTGAAGCTGATTCTTATTTCAATTTCAATTCGGATAAGTTCTCTCAAAATGGATTCTCTTTGAAGTCATAAGATTGACTCAGGATCCATGCCAGCATGGTATATATGGAAAAATAACCACAAGATTCCTATAGTCGCGTTTCATTTTATTGAGAAACTCGGCACTTCCACACAAATTGATAACAATGAGGGCAAAAGAAAGTGAAATGTAATGGTACCGCTTTTGGATGTATCAAGAGATATTTTCTTCATGCAGGTTTATTTTGTAAAGGAGCAAAAATAGAGAGGTACCATAAAACCATATATTCATTGGCTCTTGGGTTTTCTTTTAACTATATAATAACATCATTAACAAAGGATGTTAATGTTAAGCTGTTTATGCTTTCAGATCGGACTGATGGACCACTATTAGAAAAAAGTGCTGCAAGAATAACTTCTCACCGAAATGACAAAAAGAGGCACAAATGGATCCAACTTGGACTGTGGAAACCTAACCTGAGGCGTGCATGTCCGTCCACAAAGGGATGAAATTTGAAGCAAAAATATTCCGATTTTGATTGCTTGCATCCCACAGGTAACCATCCTGAAATCATTATCAGAATATGAAATGAGAAAGGAAAAGTGAACTTTAGTTTGGAAGGGTGGTCAAATGTTTGCAGTAGAAAATGCTTCCATTTTGTTATACTTGGTTTTGACATGAATGACTGAAGAATGGTATTCTAGAAAAACCACCTTACTATTGCTGCTGTCTTTAAGCCAATAGTCAAGCCATTGTCCCATCTCATCATTCCAGAATATTGATCTCAGAGACTCTGCTCGCAAATGGGAAGCTTCCAAAAATCTCTTTGAAGTTGAGTGATCTCCAACAAGTTTTGCAAAGAAGGCAATGTCAAGCTCCATCTGTGATCAGCAACCCTACTAACTCATCAGTGTTAATATATGATTCATCTCAACTTGAAATCAAATACTTCTTTTATTTCCACTTCCAAGATTTCATGCTTTATTATTTCAGAAACTTGGTAGTCTGGGTTTATAGTCATTATTTTGGGTATCATACAGTTGCCTTTCTGAATAAACAATAAGTAACAATAGCAGAAACGTTTGAGAAATTTTCTTCTTCAAGGACTGGGAGATAATTGATAAGATGGTCAGAATTCAGAAAAAACTAACGTTGTCACAACTTACCTTAAGGATTTAAGGGCATAATCATCAACTTGTAAACTAGAAGACAAAGATAATAGTATAATGAACTTCTAAGAGCACCTTGAGCTAGCAATACCTTTAGTATGAAAGCATTCAGATCCACAGGTATAATTGATGTCGTCGTTAAAGTTGTCAGGTCAGATGAGTTACTGCAACAAATTGGGGGTGTCATGAGAAAAGAGACAATTGTGCAGCCGTATTTGGAAAGAATACGGAGAAAATTTTGGATAATGGCCAACTTTTAACAGGAAAATCACCAAATGGCATATGCCTAGACAGCAAAGATGGGACACTATGGACATAACTCAGTGGAACTTTTACTAACAGTGTTCATATATGAAACAAGATGCCACAATCACCACACCATCATGCACAGGCCATTTAGCTGAAAAATCTATAAAACTATTGTTCAACAAGAAGAAACGACTGCATCATAAGCCATTGTAATTGGATTGAATGACAGCCCATTTGTCGATTCTGAGGGTGTTCACAGGTTGTTTTGGTTCGTTTTAGAGGGAAAATTTTTCAAACTGAACCAAACTGATTTACTCTTAGAAACCGAACCAAACCAAACTGAAAAAAATCGGTTTAATTCAGTTCAAACTCATTTGGGCACAAAACCCATGCACCCAGCTGTTCATTGGGCCAGTCCCAGCTGCCTAACCATGTCACTGTACAAATTTTTATTGGGCCACCGTGGTGGCAGAGTGTGCAGCATGCATGACCGGGCCCTATCAGTGTGGATGGGTCTACCCAGTCTATGTACAGCTTCTCCTGGGAATGCCATTCACAAAAATCCTGATGTGGGACCAAATGCTGCAGAACACCAGCTTGTGTGCATGCAGTGCCTGGTCCTCGCACCAAGCCTTTACTCCTGTATAGAAACTTTGAAGTTTTTTTTCCTCCTTATAATTTCTAAGAAAGATCATTAGCACGGAGCTGCCTGCAAGTGATGATGACAGATAAGGGTTGCTGATGTTAAAGATCATTTTGACGGAGGGGGTTTAAGTTTTACATAAAACATGCAATACTTCGGTTTCTTCATGTTGGTTTGGGTTTTACGGGTTTGGGTGGGGGGGGTGGGGGGGGGGGGGGGGGTTTCCAAATTGAACCAAACTGAGGCAACTGTCAAATCAAACCAAACCGTAATTTTGATCTGGTTCGATTTGGTTTCTCGGGTTGAATCAAATAGTGAATACCCCTAGTCAATTCTGCAAGTGGGGACTCTTGCCAGTCCAGAATGGAAGAATGCAAGTGTTGCAACATATTTAAAAAAAAAAAAAATCTAACAACTTTACTTATGAAGAAGAGTAGTTACAAATAAACATACCATAGCTTTCACGCTCATTAATAAAAGGCTGGAAAGCAGTACAAAGAAAATCAAAGGGGACAAATCTATGTTAAATTCATCAATAATTTGTGACTGATGTTAACATCCTGAAATAGACCTCACATGGACTATTGCTTCTGCCCATAATAAATTCAAGAATACTTGGACAAATAGGGAAGAAATATGAGACTTTCTCCTCTTCCTAATGTAATCTGCAAGATCGTTTCAGAACTCCCACCCATGGTTGGCAGTACCGGCCGGTAACCAGTACGTACCGGTCGGTACAGTCTGAAATGGCCGGTACCAGTTTTTTTTTTTTTTAAAAAAAAACTGTACTGGGCCGGTACCCGTGTTTCACTTTCCCTTCTCACAGAATCAGATCTGTGAGAGGGGTGCTGGGTTTTTGGAGGGGAAGGAAGGGAGGGGAAGGAGGAGAAGTTGCCGCCGCTGCCACCGCCGCCGCTTCCCGCTGCCGCTGTAGCCCGCTGTCGGAGACATTTTGGCCGTTTTGGGTGGAAGAAAAAAAATAAGATATGATATATATTTTAAATATTTATATTTTTTTGAGTTGTTAACTAATTATTAGATCATTTACATTCGTTTTCCTAGTAAAATAGACAACCCCCAACTTTAGACCCTAATTAACGGTTAAAAATTGAGATTTTTGTCTAATTACTTAAATTAAACATCAATTGAAACATAATTAAGCTTTATTGTATATTTTAAAGTAGGAGCATGTTGTGAATTGTGTTGATTGAAGGTTAATTAAAGAAAAATCTCAATTTTGATCCTAATTAGCGGTTAAAATTGAGACTTTTGTCTAATTACTTAAATTAAATATCAACTGAAGCCTAATTAAACTTCATTGTATATTTTAAAATAGGAGAATGCTGTGAATTACGTTGATTGAAAGTTATTTAGGAAAAAATCTCAATTTTGACCTTAATTAGGAGTTAATTATTGAGGCTTTTGTCTAATTACTTCAATTAAACATCAATTGAAGCTTAATTAAGCTTCATTGCATATTTGAAAGTAGGAACATACTGTGAATTGCGTTAATTGAAAGTTAATTAAGAAAAATCTCAATTTTGACCTTAATTAGAAGTTAATTATTAGGACTTTTGTCTAATTACTTCAATTAAACATCAATTGAAGCTTAATTAAGCTTCATTGCATATTTTAAGTAGGAGCATACTGTAAATTGCGTTGATTGAAAGTTAATTAGGAAAAAATCTCAATTTTTACCCTAAGTAAGGATTAATTATTGGGCATTTTCTCTAATTATTTCAATTAAACATCAATTGAAACTTAATTAAACTTCACTGCATATTTTAAAGTAGGAGTATGATGCCAAATGTACTTATATTTGTTTCTATTTTTTTCTTTCTTGTTGTAGGATCATGGCTGAACAGCAAGAGTAAGACCCAAGGTGGGCCCATATCATCTTAGTTAATACTGCAAAGAGGAGAGTGAAATGCAAATATTGTGGCAAAGAGATGGGTGGTAGAATCACTCAAGGAAAAGAACATTTAGGAGGGAAGACGAGACAGATGACAAGGTGTATTGTATATCCCCAACAAGTCGCCAACGAGATGCGTAAATTGTTGCGTGGCTGGAAAGCACAAAAGGAGCAAAAGAATGAAGAGGAGGTTGAACTCCAAGACGATATTTCAGGTAGACAAAATAGAAAAGGCAAAGGGATGTATACTAGGGCCAGTAGCATTTCTCTACGTGAGAGGCAAAGGGCTGAACAAATTGTGGACTCTAGTGATGATAATGATGATGAAGATCCTGAGATGGCTGCAGCTAGAAGAGAGAGTTTATGACATCAAGAAGAAGATGAAGTCCGAAGGAGAGGTGATGGACCATCAACAAGAGGCATAACTCGAGTTAGAGGCTAAGTGGGTCTTATGGACAGTTATCTTTTTAGAAAACAAAGTTTTACTCAGTCAAAAATTAGTAAATAATGAGAGGAGTAAAAAAGTCAACTGAAACGGCAGGACATGCTTTTAAAAGTATCCGTAAATAATTTTTGCATGCAGGTGTTCCCTCACATGCTGCTCAGTCTCCTTATTTTCAGCCAATGATTGACGCAATAGCAGATCATGGTCGTGGGTTCAAAGCCCCCACACGTCGAGACATATATGGACGTGAATTTGATGGAGAATATGAGGAGCTTCAACAGTGGGTTGAAAGTTTTAAAACTGTATGAAAGGAAATAGAATGCACAATTATATACGATGGCTGGACTGGTACCACGAAGAAGTCTATAATTAATTTCCTTATTTATTGCATTGAATGGACAGTTTTTATGAAATCTGTTGATGCATCAAACTATTCAAAGAACGCTAAATATTTATTTGGTTTGATGGATCAGATGGTACAGAAAATTGGAGAGGAAAATGTTGTCCAAGTGGTCACTGATAATGAATCAAGTTATAAGGCTGCAGGGAAGAGGTTAATAGACAAGCACAAACATCTTTATTGGATTCCATGTGCAGCGCATAGTCTAGACTTGATGCTTGAAGACATCGGTAAGGACCCGAGTGTCAGCAAGACAGTAAAGAGAGCATAAAAAATTACCCAATTTATTTATGATCATCCTAAGATCTTGAATATATTTAAAGAACAAGCATCTGGGGGCCGAGATCTCATCCATGCGAGACCTACAAGATTTGCATCTAATTTCATTTCATTAGAATCTTTGCACAAATTTAGGAATGAGATCAAGGGATTTATGTTCAATAAGGAGTTCTTGGAGTATATGCGGACTACCTCCAATGAATCTAAATGTGAACATTTAGAAGTGGGAAAAATCATAGAGAACAAAAAATTTTAGAACCATGTGCAGACTTATATGAAGTTGGTGGAACCGCTCGTACAAGTCTTAAAATTGGTGGATGGGGATGATAAGAATTACATGGGATATTTGTATGAGACAATTGACATTGCTAAGGTGCACATCAAGAACGTATTTCCCAACACTTATATAAGGTGAGACCTTATTGATCTCATATGGGAAAAGCACATTACACCACGACTTACATACAGCTGGTAAGTGAAGTCTCATACTGTTATATAGGGGATTATTTATTAAATTGTTATTCAGTAATTATCCACCTAAATGCAATGTCAAGAGGAAGTTAATTGTTGATTATGATCAAGATGATGATAATGATGGGACACAGTGTCCTAGTGATGATGTTGGTGCAACAGCAGGTGCTACTACCGGAGGCGGAGTGTATGCACCTTATTTCTCCTTGCATATTAACACTGTGAGAGGACAACATGAAAATCAAGGAGATTATGATTCACAAAGTCAGTATGGATAGCAATCAGGTTATGGAGGTGGCCAACAAGAAGCAAGCATGTATAGCTGGGGAGATCGAGTAGAATATGAAGGATTTAAATTCCATCCATCTAGTAGCAGTTATGGTTCAGGGTCTTCTTCTTATCCTCAAGCTGCTTCTTTGCATCCTGATTCTAGAATTGCATCAAGTCAACAAGCGTATACTCCAAAAGAGATTCAAAGAGGGATGCACGACTTGGCTGCATCATTATTTAGTTATGGTGAATATAAGGAACATATGCAACCTTATTATGGATACCAGCAACAGCAACCGGAGGATGAATCAGAAGGATCTACAGGTTATTATCCATATTAGTGTACTCACTTATTTTTTTCATAGGTAAGGATCGTTTGATTTCATTAACATTTATTATTTGTAAATATTTAATACATTAGCATAATATTTTTCATGTTTAATATGTATCAAAATAGTCATTTAGTATGTGTTACATTACTTCTTTATCTTAACCCACCTTTGTCACACTCAACATATATCTAATTAATTGTTTACATTTTTTTCTGATTTTTCTGATTTTTTTTTATTTTTTCTGATTTTTTTTATTTTTTTCTGATTTTTTTGGGCCATTTTATACCCGTACCAGTACTGCCATCCATGCTCCCACCTCAAGTAATGCATTGAAGACTCGACCAGAGATAAAACTGGTAAGCTTCCGTTCTGATTTTCTATCGTCCAGAATTTGGCAGTGAGGCAAAACTGGCAAACTAGAGAAAGACGGACATCATCATCAAACTAGAAAGGCTGCCGGTTGGCCCAATTCCTATTTCTTTCAATCTGACCAGCCAATGGTGCAATTATTACAACATTAAATCCACACACCAATAAGTAATTAAATAGTTTCGCCTATATATTCCTCTTAAATCTAATTTTTTTTCCTATTGCAAGAAATGGAAATGGACTTGCATATAGACCATTCTTACATGGTAATGTGTGCAAATATGCACTCAAAATAACCCAACATTTCCTTGACCAACCCATGCTGTTGATTAACTCTTAACTAAATATCAAAATGAAGAAAATTCCAAGATGAATAATGAATTTATTCAGTGCTTTCAAAAGCATTTTCTGGTCAGTAAAAGCGGAACATTTTCAGAAGAAAATATCATGGGCAATAATGCAAGAAGATAGGGTGGAGCACTGAATTCGGGAAGCATATCTGCACACATCAACATGAAGAGTGTTATATATGTAAATCCATCTCATTCAATGGCACCTGCGAAATGGTGACCTTATCAAGGGCATTTTCAACAGAACTCAGGACCAAAAGATAATTCCTTGCCCAAAAATTCAAAAGATAAAGGCTTCTATTATCAACGTCCGAGAGTAAGCAGGGAGAGCGATGGGAGGGAGAGGGCCACGAGAACAAAGCAGCAGGAGGTTCCTCCGAGGGTCTGCTTGCGGTGTTACAGGACAGGACACTAGGCGGCGAGGTGCAACGCCGCCATTGTTTGCAGAGCTTGCTGGGGAAGTGGACATATGGAACGGGACTGCGCTTTAAGAAGGATGGTTTCGCCTGTGAGTGAGAGACAGAAGGGTGTGCCGTCAGCACCCATCTCTCTGGTTCACCGGCCGGTGAGGGAAGTGGAGGCATCGCTACAGGAAGAAGAAGTCGAGGGGGAGAGGTGGGAGGCACTTTTGGCGCACATTGTGGTTGATTTCATTGGGGAGGATGTGCAGGTTAAGGATGTCACCAGGGACCTCTCTTCAGCATGGGGTTTTTCAGGTGATTGGACGGTGTGGCGCCTGGTAGATGGAGGTCTTCTGATCAGATGTCCAAACCGTGAGACTGCAGAGAAGATCCTTAGAGCGGGTTGTGTCTCCTTCAATGGAAGGGACCAGAGGGTAAGGAGGTGGGATCCATCTGTTGGCTCCAATGTGGTGAAGGCACATAGACTGGTGTGGTTGGTATGTGAGGGGATCTCGTTGCATTTATGGAGGAAAGAGGTAGTTGTGGAGGTGAGGAAGGCTGTGGGATTCGTGATCAAGGTGGACGAGAGGGCTCTAAAGGATACTCATGGTATCTGGGCCAAGGCTTTGGTGGCAATGGAGGAAGGGGATCTCCCAGCGAGAGTATTGTTGAAGCATTGTGGCTTCGTGTTTGAAGTCTTTGTCTCGGAAGAGAAGGTGATTAGGGAGGGGGTGGCTCGTGGGGTCTCGTGGGCAGAGACGGCGAAAGCTGGTGGGGCGGCGGTGGCTGCTCCACAAGACCTGCAAACCCTAGAGGGAAGACGACGGGTCAGCCCGTGGCGGACCGTGCTTTGCCAGTGGACCGGTCAGCGGCAAGCTGGGATGGGGAGGAGACCGGCTTAAGTGCACATGCTGGGCGGAAGTTTGAATTTCGAACTCCAGTCTAGGCACCTTAAATGCGGATGCGGGGAAGTCTAGTGGTTTGGGTTTAGTGATCTCAAAAGGAGGACCCGATAACGAGGATCCGGTAAGGGGTATAAAAAGGGCAGACTGATCGGAGGTTAGGGTTACCCCTTCACCTTCTTCAAGCCTAGGAGTAGCAGAGCAGAGAGAAGAGAGTGGCATCCTTTATGATTTTGCCTCGACCCCTGGCGTTGGGGGATGGGACCTCGCTGGCATCCGACTGTCCTCCAGGAGAGTTGTCATTACTCACTCGTCGACCCAGCGAGTAGCAAGAAGGCGGATGGGCGGCAGATTTGGGTTCCTTATTCGGGGAAGATGATTTCCAGAGCGAGCATAGGGATAGGGCTCCTATCGACTCTGGTGGAGACCTAGACCTAACAATCGCGCAGCTGAAGAGGGGGAATAAGGTGGGGCGTCAACAAGAGGACGAGGTGCCTCTCCTGACGGCCTCGGTGGATGATGTGCATTCTGTAGCGGCGATGGTGGGAATTGTTGGTCTGTTGGAATCGTGTTCAGTAGGTTCTGGATCGGGTCAATGGCAACCTGATCTCAGAGGGGAGAGATCAACTGTCGCGTTCTTGCTCTAAGGGGGTTCCTAGAGTGCCTTTGGAGGGGCTTAGGGGTAGGCTATTGAAGGGCTTGTAATTCTTGTAATGGGGTTTTGGTGGGGTGGAGGGGGATGTTGGTTGAGTTACAGGGTTTCCTCTGTGGGACTTTTGGGCTTATGGGGTTGGGTTTCCTATCAGTGATGAGTGTATCAGGGTTATTTTTTGGGGGCTTTTCTTGCGAGGCTGGGCTAGGTGAGGTCATGATATGGGTTTAATCACGTGTAATTGTCATCTTTTTTTATACAATGTGGTACTATCCACTTTCAAAAAGAAAAAAAAATCTGCCAGAGAAACAGGTGTTTCCATTTCCATCAACCAAATATTCATACATTACAAAGAAACTCATCCACAGTCAACCTCAACATGATAGGGGGCAGGGGCATGGTTAGAAGCTGAAGACAAGAATGGCCAGTAATCCATAAGATCCAGTTTTAGGTTATTCAGGTCCTCTTAATCTATAGAAGGTCTCCAGTTAATGGGCACTGTGTGTGTCAATGTGTGTCAGTAATTAATGCAAGTAGCACCTGTAGAAGTGGGTGGTAATTGGGAAGCGGGTGACAATAGTGATCCTCCTTGGCTTGTAGACATGCTAATGCCACTACCCTTTTTCATGCTCACTGGTAAGTTTTGTAATATGGAAGAAGGGGCAGAGGGAAGAAAAATATGAGAGAGAGGGAGGGGGGGGGGGGTAAGAAACCAAAGGAAGCTTTTGAAGCTCTATTTTTCCAAATATATCTATTCGTATATACAGATTAAGTAAACAAATACCACTCAAAATGATATTTCTAGATCTATTATTAGCATAACTATTAGGCCTATCAAAGAGTATGGATGTTATCCTGATGTAATTCAGAGTGGTATTTTTTTACTTATAGTCATCTTATAAAAAACCTAAGAGCCTTCGAAAGAGGTCTGCCAGAAACCTCGGAGCCCTCGTGGATCTCCGAAACTGTAGACTCTGTGTCTGCTCGTCGTCTTCGTCCCTCCTGCACCCTCCTCCTCGCTCTCCCGCCCATTCCTCGCCTACCTCCCTATTGTTATCCAACTATGAGTCCTCCACCCCGATCCTTCGTCCCCCTACGGAGCTGTGTTAAGTTCCTCTCATGTTCTTGAGAACCCTTCATTCCCCTCCTCCCACCCGCCACATGTTCGCCCCTGGTCCAGCCCTTCTACTAGAACTACAGTCCAATCCCTCAGACATGGAACCAGGAGAGAATGAAGATATTCCTCTCAACCCCCTCGAGGAAGACGTCCTCAACAGCTTCAGATCCATGTTAGCGAAAGAAGAGGAACAATCCATCTCTACCCTCAAGAACTCATAAGGGGAAGAAGCTCAATGATGGAAGTTTGCAGCAGTTATCAAAGTTCATACAGATGCTAGAATGGATTGAAAAGATGTGGAATCCTAGTAGACCGTGGATGATGTCGGATTACCCATTGAAGGAATGGATTGAAAAGATGTGGAATCCTAGTGGACCGTGGATGATGCTGGATTACCCACTCAACAAATTCTTGGTAAGATTCTCCACCCAAGCTGATGTAGAGAAAGCATGTAGAAGAACTCCATGGATATATAACAATGACCTGGTTCTTGTTGAGAGAGCCCAACCTGGTATCTCCCACTCTGAATACGATCCCCACTTTGCTGAGCTCTGGACAAGGATCTATGATCTCCCAGAGGAGTTCCCAACAGTGCGGGCCGCAGTCACCCTTCCTGAGCAAATAGGATCTCCATTCACCCCCATGCATGAATATGCTAAAAGCTGGAGCAAGCATGCAAGGATAAAGATCAGGTTCGATGTCTATAACCCTCTGAAGCAAAGTGTTCAAGCCATCCTTCCTAGAGGAAAAACGAAAAGGTTCCCTGTAGCCTACGAAATACTCAAAAGATTTTGCAAGTTCTGTGAGAAAATAGGTCATGAAGTTGATAACTGTCAAGAGCTAACTGATCTTAAGAGCAAAATCAAGGATTGCTATTTCCTCCAACTTAAGTGCAAGATGGAGCAGGCCATCAAATATAGGTATGGTGATTGGCTTAAAGTCTCAAGTCAATTCTTAGCTTCAGAGGTCATCCCCAGAAACGAACAAATATCTCTAGAAACCTCAGCTCCAGTGCCAGAGCTGACACCGCTGCTGCTGGAACCCGGGCGTTGCCACTCAGACAACCCTATTACCCAGGAGTCACCCCACACCAAAGCTGACAATTCCCCTGTTACAATCAACCGCCAATTTTCCTCACACCTGATAGACACAAAAACTTTACGTAACTCAGAATCCCTCTTGCCACAACCCACCATAGCCTGTCAATCCATACCTACCAACACCAGTTTCACTACCGCCAAAGTCAGCCCCAGTCTCCCTCCGGCAACTTTTCTCCAATCCTAAGAACCAAACAACCCTGACAACCTTGTACCTTTCCCGGTCATGACTTCGACCCCTGGGCAATTGGACAGCTTTTGTCAGTCTTCATCAATCCTACAACCCAACCCTTCAACCAAAAAGAAACTGAAGTGGTCAGAGGTGTCGACCAAAAGGAAACTGTAATATTGAAGAACACAGCTGGAATTTAGTGTGCGTCTATGCCCCACCAGTAACCAAGCTAAGGAAAATTTTTTGGCTCGAGCTCCACAATATTCTCCTCTCACTAACAGGCCCGGTTGTAGTCATTAGGGATATGAATTGCATCTCTAAAGCAGCGGAGAAACAAGGTGGCAATGATCCTTCTACCCAGCAACTCATGAACTCAATCTATTTATGTCCAATATGGGTCTTGTTGATCTAGGCTTTGACGGCCCCCTATATACTTGGACTAATAAAAGAGCAGCTAAGTTTCACATCCGTGAGCGCCCTGACAGAGCTCTGGCAACAGTTCAGTGGAAATTGAGATTCCCATCTGCTACTGTTCATCATTTACCCAAATACCACAGTGACCATAACTTATTAGAATCTAATTGCAAAGATTTGTAGATTAATTACACGTCATTAGTACTAATTTCTCAAAATTAATCCTAATAAGAAGTTACAAATTAGGACTTTTGTATGAATAGTGTAATTAGGGTTCAATTGAGTATACCAAATACTTAATTGAACTTATTAGAACCTGATTGCATAGATTTGTACATTAGTTACACGACATTAGCATTAATTTTTTAAAATTAACTCTAATTAGGGGTTAAAAATTAGGACTTTTGTATGATTAGTATAATTAGGATTCAATTGAACATGCCAAACACTCAATTGAGCTTATTAGAACATGAGTGCATAGATTTGTGCATTAATTGCACGTCATTAATACTAATTATCTACAATTAACTCTAATTAGGGTTAAAAATTAGAATTTTGTATTATTAGTATAACTAATCGAGCGTGCCAAACACTCAATTGAACTTATTAGAACCTGATTGCATAGATTTGTGCACTAATTGTATGCCATTGACACTAATTACCCACAATTAACTCTAATTAGGAGTTAAAAATTTAGACTTTTGTATGATTAGTGTAATTAGGGTTCTATTGAGTATGTCAAACACTCAATTGAACTTATTATAACTTAATTGTATAGATTTGTGTATTAATTGCATGTGATTAGTACTACTTAAATTTATTTGTGCCTTTTTATGTTATGTAGGAATATGGCAGAACAAGGACATCATGAACAAGAAGTGGAGCAACAGGGTGATGATCCTCGTTGGCAGCATTGCACACTATTGGACGCTAGACAGAGGATGGTCAAATGCAAGTGGTGTGGAAAGGAGATGGGTGGAGGCATGTATCGTCTAAGAAATCATATTGCTAGTAGAGCAGGAGATGTCAGCAGAGGTGAGTCAGTTTCACTGGACTTGAAGAAGGAAATGGAGCTTACATGCTGGGTAAGAAAGCCCAAAAAGATTTATCAGCTCAATAACAGATGAAGCTGTAAGATGAGTATCAGGGCATCAGAGACAGAGGGATTACAATTTGGTTGTTCAACGGCGAATCAGTTTAGATTGTGATGATGAGGATGATGATGAGAAGGATCCAAATGACCCTGATCCAGAGTACACCAGAGCTGTTCGTGCCAGTCTGCGTACAAATAGAGAAGATGAGTACTGGCGAAGAGGCATAGAATCATCAGGTAGATCTGTGCCTACTAGTTTTCAGTCTGAGAGATCTCTTCCTAAGAGCTCTTCTATTGGCAAGACTGCTACTACTGTGTTACATTATGGACGGACGTCAAATGTGACACGGGGTCCTATGAACCAATTTTTATACAGATCAAAGTCTATCAGACAGCCTAGAATCAAGCAAGTCTTGAAAGGAGTCAAGACCTCAACAAAAATGTCTTGAAAGGAATTATGAAGTAATTTGTGTATGCAAGTGTGCCCGCACATACAACATCCAGCCTATATTTTCAGACCATGGTGAATGCAATTGCAAATGTTTGGCCTAGTGTAAAGGCCCTTACACCTTGCTACATTTATGATGTTGGCCTCGAAGAGAAGTAAAATAAGTTGAAGATATGGGTGGAGAACTTCAAAAATGTATAGAATGAGTGTGGTTGTACTATCATGTGTAATGGTTGGACAGAGACGATAAGGAGATCCATGATTAATTTATTTCTCTATTGCAAGGATGTACCATTTTTTTGAAGTCTGTGGATGCGTCCAATAAGATAAAGAATACTGATTATTTGTACAGACTCATAGATGAGGTGGTGGAGGAAATTGGAGAAGATAATGTTGTGCATGTGGTCACTGACAATGAAGCAAGCTACAAAGCAGTTGATAGATTGTTGGTGTAGAAAAGGAAGCATTTGTACTACGTGCCTTGTGCAGCACATTCTATTGACTTGATGATTGAGGACATAGGCAGAGACCTTTTTGTTGCTGAGGTGGTAGAGTAAGTTCAGATGATCACCGAATTTATTTATAATCACAACAAGATCTTACGTATGATGAGAAAGCATACGGGTGGATAGGATCTCCTTCATGCTGGCCGTACCAAATTTATATCCAACTTCATATCTTTAGAGAGTATGATGAAGTACAAGCATCAGTTAGCCTAGTTATTCCACTCAAACGATTTTCTGGCACATATAGGGACATTGAGGGCCGATGCTAGGGATGTTGCCATGGCAATGCAAACACTGGTTGGAAAAAAAACTTTTTGGGATAAAGTTTCTCGCGACCTGAAAGTAGTTGAGCCTCTGGTACATGTTCTGAAGTTGGTTAATGGAGATAATGAAAATAATATGGGATATATGTACGAGGCAATGGATAGAGCAAAGGAGCACTTGAGAACAAACAATCCTACAGTTTTTAAAAAATGGTGGAGGATCATCGATAATAAATAGGAGTCTCCATCATGATCTCCATGCTACCGGTTAGTTCTATTTCTTTTCTAGTTGATTTTATTTGATTAATGTTAATGATATTTATTTTGATAACTAATGAACTTTAATTTAAATGCAGGATATTTTTTCAACTCAAGATATCAGTATGATGAGAGCGTGCACATTGACGAAGAGGTCTTTTGAGGCACGACCAATGTCGTTACTAGGATATCAAGGAATACAGACGAAATGATAGATACCTTAACAAAGGTAACATACACAATAGGAGTTTATGGAGATCCAGTCTTCTATCAATAACTTATGTCATTTAGTAATCTTTTGTAGATTGAGAAATTTAAATTGAAGATTGACAATTATGGAGATAAGGACATTAGGACTGTAGTAATGATACAACTCCAGATTAATTATATAATAATTAGCCTTCAGTTTAATCAATTACTATCATTAATTATTAATATTATCTTCTTCTTTTTTGCAACAGCTGAATGGTAGATCCAAATTAATTATAGACAAATTGCCACAAATCCTTTGGCATATATTACACTAAGAATATATAGTCAAACCACTTGTTCCAGCCAGTGTGAAAGAAACTGGAATACATTCAGTCTCATTCACATGAAGGTTCGTAACAGATTTGATGTTTCTAGATTGGAGAAGTTGGTATACTATCACTACAACATGTGCCTAAAGATAAGGCAGATTCAGGCAAGGTTAAGAAACCCGGGATCGGGGCTCGGATCGGCCGGTCCAAAACCGATCGGATCGGCCGATTCCGATCCGAGTCAGTCCGATCCCGGCCGATCCTGGCTGAGTCAGGCTCGGCTGGTTCGGATAGCAGAAAAAAATAGAAAAAATATGAAAAAATGTGGAAAAAATATAAAACACAAGTCTAATGCATAATTGTGTTGAAATACATTGATTTGAAGTACATAAGATGTTGTTGGACAAAAAAACCTTGAATAAACTTACATATATGATTATGAACTTACATTTATTCCAAACGTACATTATACTGAATGAACATATGGCTAACATACTCAGCCCATGACATATAGCTCTGGTAGTATTGTTCATACTGCATCACATACCGGCTATAGTCATCCGTATTGGTATAAATTACTGAAAATTATGGATATTCTAGACAACCCCCTGAATAGTCGGATGTATCAGAATGTTGAGGAGGGTAAACTACATATCCAGTAGGCTGACTATATGAGGATGCATCTGATAGTTGCTCCTGATATTCCTGAGGAGCTTTACCTTTGTCCTTCCTCCTTGATCTGCTGAATGCTTGAATGGAAGATTCTTCACGTCCTCCTCTGCTACCATGATGTTCATCTTGGGTAGCATGTGTGAATTCTTCTTCTCCAGTGAATTGAATTGGTGGAGCTGGAGCTGGGGCACTGGTAGCATCTCCGCCATCCTCAGAACTGTCGGAGCTCGTCTTTGATGTCGAGTCATTTGAGGTTTGATATTGGACCTCATCACTTGGTTCTGGCGTTTCATCATCTTCCTCGATAGTCTCCAAATCAGCAATTTAAATTCCATGACCACTCTTCCTTCTGCTTGGTACTTGTTTTTTGCTCTTCTTCTGACGTTTTGGAGAAGGAGGTTGAAAATCAGTAAGTAATGGGACATTATCTAACTCACCTTCCGCCCATTCCCGATCATTTGGGTTGAATTCAGGCTCATTTGAGGTGCTTGAATCAACCCATGCATTTAGTGGATGTTGCTCCTCGAACAGCTCGTCCAAGTCTATGGGTTCTTCTGCATGTGTCGTCTCTGTGGCTTGTCCGGAAATTCTCTCTTTCTCCTGCCTTTGAAGGTTCCTTATGAGCTCCAGATTCTTTAGCTTCAACCTCATGTTATAATGACAGAATACGAGCTTCTCTAGACGGCTCGACTTCAATCTATTCCTTTGCTTGGTGTGAATCAAGCCAAAGGTGCTCCAGTTTCTCTCACAGCCTGATGAAGAGGTTGTTTGACTTAAGACCCGAATTGCAACATAGGCTAGATCTTCATACCCATATGTTTTTCCATGATCTAGCCACCAGTCAGCTGTAAATAGAAAATTGGCCATGTCAACAATGTGCAAGTTATAATTAAAATTTAAGTAGAACATCTAGTTAATAATTTTCAAACCTGGACTCAAAATTTTGGCAGCTCTTTGAGCAGTACTTGTCCCAAAGTGGTATAACATCATTCTGTAATCATGCATTTGCTTGCATGCCAATATTGCTCTGTCCTCATCTGCAAGCATACGCTTAATAACAGACTTAGTCCCCATCAACACTTCCGAACAACTAGCATAGCTATCCTTATTCCCATCAGTTCTGAACATGTACTGAGGGTTGAAAAAATAACCTAAATAAATAAGTCGAAGTTAGTTATTACTTAAGAGAAATGTGTATACAAATAATACATATAGAAAGTTAGTAGCTTACCAGCTGCATGAAGATCGTGATGTAAAGTGTGTTCCCAACGTCTGTCTATTATGTCCCACCACTTCACAAAGGTTGTTGGGTTGTTCAGTTGAATGAGCTCCTTAGCTCTGTCCATAGCTTCATATAAAAAACCCATATCCGATCTTCTTTCTCCATCACAAGATCGCAAGACACGGACAAGCGGTTCTACAACATTTAACACCGCTTGCACCCCCCTCCAGAAAGGTCTAGACTGAATTAGATCAGCCACTTTCTTACCTTTCTCTCTGACCTTAGTTGGTACATGCCGCAATATGTGATTCTCCCAATCTTCCGATGCCACCATCCTAATCAAGTTGTTCTTTTGTTGACTTAAACTATCTAGAGAGATATATTGAGATGCAAACCTGGTGGCTCCCGGACGAAGCAACTCTCTTCCATGAGTATGTGTGCGCATGATATCCAGAATGTTGTTGTAGTTGTAGATGAATGTGGTGATAAATCGACCACTCTTGACCACTCCATCTACCATCGGATCAGAGCAAATGTCTTCCAACATCAAGTCAATACAATGAGCAGAACAGGGAACCCAGTATAAATGTTCTCTCTTCTGCATCAACATTTGTCCAGCTAACTTGAACGCCGCTGCATTGTCCGTAACCACTTGGACAATCCTTTTTTCGCCCACTTCTTCCACCATTTGATCCATTAATTCACACAGGTACTGGGCATTCTTTATCTTTCCAGATGCATCAATGGACTTCCAAAATACGGTTCCAGCTTTACAGTAAATTAAGAAGTTGATCATACTTCTTCTTGTTATCCCTGTAAAATTCCAAACGTGATAAGAAATCAGAAAGAGACCTATTCTGATTAAGAAAAAATGAAGATAAGATAAGAAACTGAATAACAGATTTATGTACCTGTCCATCCATCGCACATTAAAGTGCATCCATACTCATCCCAGATCCTTTCAAATGATTTAATGTATGTTCGGATGTCATCAACTTCCATATCCAAGTACTTGTTGTATATCTCATATGGAGAAGGTCCTTCAACCCCTTTGCCAACTTCTTGTATGGTTTCGATCATGGACTCATAATATGGCCCCTTGGCCGCATTAGCAGGGATACTGTTATAGAAAAACCACCTAGATGTAGCTCTCCCTATCTTCTCCTTACAAAGTTTTAAGTTCTTGAATGCAGCACTAATAGAAGGTTGTTTATCCCTCTTCTTGGTGAGCAAGGGATCTATTGGACCTACTCTAGGATCTGCAGCTCTAGTGAACTCCTGAGGCAGCTCCTCGCATACATTAGTGCTCATGCCGGCACTAGTGCTCCCTTGTGCAGAAGGTGTGGAGCCACTTCCTTGTCCTCCGTATCTTCCAGTGTGCCGAAATAAGTCCTCATCTGCAAAGGACCGCCGGCTTGCTTCCATTGCACGTCGCAATTCAGCTTTAAATGTAAAAGAAAAAAAATTAATCTACTATAACTATTTGTCTGAAAACATTAAGTGAAGAACATGAAAATAAGTTAAATAAGAAACTTACTTGTATCCCAATCATCAACATTTATAGGTTGATTACTTCCACCAAGCCGGACTCCAGCATCAGACATTCGCGCTGGTTCAGTCAATTCCTCTCGAATTTCCTGTCTTCTTCTGGCAGTACTTGCTTTGCTTGATTCATTCTCCTTCATGTAAGTTCGAAATTGGATCCTAACCTCTGAAGGAACTCGAGCACATGCTGCAACTTCACCTTTTATTCCAGCAAGATGTTGTTTGAATCGGTAGACCCCGCCAGAGACAACCCGGTTGCAATATTTGCATTGTACCTTTCTTTGGCCCATGTCTACCGGCGTGCAATGACCCCAAGCAGGATCAGCACTAGGAGGATTCCCAGATGACCGCTCAGCAGCACCTTGAGATGCCATTCCTTCACAGCACAAGAAGATGAGAGATCGCGGAGCTTGTAGTAGACTAGAAGTGACCTCGTGGGAGAGATGGAGAGAGAATTCTATGAGGGAGAGAGAGCAAGAATGTTAGGAGGCTCAAAGGGCATTTGTGGAGCCTTAGGAGGGCCTTGGGGGGGTTTAAATAGACCCCCAAGGCCCAAACTAGCCGTTGCTGGCCGTTTGGGAACGGCTAGTTTGACCCCCAACGGCTAGTCAAACTAGCCGTTGGGGGCCGGGTCGGGCCGATCCGAGCCGACCCGGCCCGGTCCGGTCCCGGATCGCCCGATCCGGCTCGGACCGGCCGATCCGAGTCCTGGACTCGGCCAGGAAACCCGGGATCGGCACGGTCGGCCAAAAACATGTCCGACTCGGCCGATCCGTGCCGATCCGAGCCGAGTTTTTGAACCTTGGATTCAGGAAAGACAGAGGCTTGAACGACATAGATTCATAGAGTTTGCTGGCAGACCAGTTGATGAGTCCGTACATCATATTGATATTGATGAACTACTAGATGAAAAACACTCATTGCATTCTTAGGTGGAGAGCAGAGCAACCAGAGATGCTCAGCCTGAGTTTGATCCTCATGATTGGAGTTGGGCAGGAGGTGAATTAGATGGAGTAGTTGCTCAAGATCCTAAATTTTAGACAACAGACGAAGGAGGTGCACCTGTTCTTTAGAGACGTCGAAAGTCAGCCACACTACCAGACAATGCTAGAGTTTCTGCCTCTCAGCTAGCACTAAGGAGATTAGCTACTAATGTGGATCTACATAGAAGAAAAGACAAAGACCCAGCGAGAACTTCATTACAGTCATCTGGTAGGACAAAAAAGCAATCAAAATGAAAGTCTAAACAATAAGTGAACTCGTCGGAAGAAGAACAAGGGGGAGACACAGCTAGAGTTCAACAGACTGAAGAGACACCTGATGACACTCTAGTCTTGTCACCTTATTTGGCCAGTATGTACGAGGCAGAGAAACAAATATACAGATGTAAAAGAAGACGGATGAAGATAATATGCCAAGTGGAGAGTGATGACTCCACTCAGGAACAATTAGATGATGATGATGATGATGATGATGATGATGGAGATGGTGACTGTGATGGTGCTACTACTAATGTTGGACTATCAGGAGGTTATAGACTTGGGAGCAGTTAATTAGAATACGAAGGCTACTCCATACCTCTAAGTCATTCTGAAGGAAGCCAAAGTCAAAGATAAGGACAATAAGGGAGATTTGAAGGCCAACAAAGACAGGTGAGATATGATTGGTTCAGTTGGGAATATGGATCTTCTTAGCTGCCCATTTTTCACCACCTTAAACTGTCATATTCGGACATCAACAGCACTACTGAGGGGTACTGTAGACTTCCACCTATTCAGTATGGCATTTATGTCCCTTCAGTACAATCAGGAGAAAGTTCAAGTCAACAAGCAAACACACCTCGAGATAATCATAGGGGATTTGAATACCTTTCTAGCTCTTTGTTTGACTATGGGCATCCAACGTATATGCCGACAGATTATAAGCCGCCAGCTCAAACTTATGTGTCGGATGATGAAGAATCACAAATGTGATCTTTGTAAAGTATTTTTCATTAATTTAGTTAAATACTTCATCATATGTCTTCCTTAATTAGTACACAATAATAATTATTAGCGAGTTATTCATCTTTAATGTTCATTTTTTATAGATGTGCATAATTTGCATTCATTTTTATTGTACATTCATTGAATAATATGTATATATTTTTTCTGATTTTTTATTTTTTCTGATTTTTATTAATTTTAATTAATTTTTTAATAGGGCCGATCCAGATCGGCCCGCCTTCATCAGGATCAGTCGATCCAGATTGGATCGTCCCGCCGATCCCAGGACCCGACCCGACCAAGAATTCCATGCTTCTACCCAAGCTGATATCTCAACATCAAGGAGCCTTCATGCCTAAGAAACACATATCATATTGCATTATCATCCTTAAAGAGCTCATCCATTCCATGAAGAATAAGTGTGGCAAAATCGGCATCTTCGCACTCAAGCTAGACATCACTAGACCCTATGACAAAATTGAGTGGCCCTTCATTCAATTCATGCTCTCCATACATGGTTTCTCTCCTCGAATCAAATCCCTCATCATGGATTGCATTACCAAGGATCATCAAGCTCAAGGCAACCTTAAAGGCTTCAAGATCAACTCTCAAACACCTGCGGTGACCCATCTAATGTACGCAGATGACCTATTTTTATTTGGCGGTGCTGATGAGCAGGAAATGACAATAATTTTGGAATGTCTCCATTCCTATGCCATTTGGTCGGGTCAGATTATCAACCATGCCAAGTCGGGGATCTTCTTCAGCCCCAATACCCCAGCAGATATGCGTGACAAATTGTTGTCTCTTAGTGGCACTCCAATGCTTAAGTCCAGTACACTCTACTTAGGAGTACCCATCTAGTCGCAGAAAGCCAGAACCAAGCAATATACTTATCTGGAGGAGAGAATGACTCGGAGGTTACACAAATGGAAAGCCAATACACTCTCAACGGCCAGTAGAAGAACTCTGATCAAGTCTACCCTCAGTGCAATACCTGCTCACATTATGGCCACTGGCCTGGTTCCTAGAACTACCATTAGGAGGATCACCAAGATTCAAAGGGACTTTTGGTGGGATAACAGAAATACTAACAAGCTTAAGTTGATCATTGGAACAAACTGACAACGCAAAAGCAGTTTGGGGGCTTAGGCATCAGAGATTTTGAAATATATAACAAAGCCGCTGTTATGAGGCTGGTGTGGAGAGTTATCCAGGATCCCCAAAGCCTATGGGCTTGCCTTGCAAATATCTTGGTTGTGCTAGTTTCTGGGAAATCTCAGCCAAGAGTGGTTGTTCCAACACTTGGGCCAGCATGCTTGCAGTTAGAGAAGAGATCCTTAAACATTGTTGTTGGTCAGTGCAATCAGGCTTATCCATTGATATTGGGAAACCAGGTGGATCCCAGACCTCCCAAATAAGATTCCCAAGCCTTCTCTTGCCCTGGGGCCTCCACCTAGAAGGGTGTCAGAATTGATCAACAATGGCCAGTGGGATCAGCAGAAGATTAGCACCTGGATCGACCAAAATTTCCACCAAACCATCAAGAGAATCCACCTCCCTGCCAATCCGGAGATTGAGGACCGATTAATCTGGACTCTCACACTTGATGGTCAGTTATCCACCAAGTCTGCATACAGGAGCCTCCAAGATCAATTTGCTGCAGGAACATCCAACCCCACCAACACTTGGAAGTTGCTTTAGAACCCCACTCTACATTCTCTCATTCCACCCAAAGTACCATTGTTTATTTGGAAGTGTTTATGTAATGGCATCCCCACCAATGACAAGCGGGTGTTTTCTAATGATCTTGTATATTGTCTCTTTCGTTCCATGTTCCTATGGAAACTTAATATTATACGAAAACTAATTCTTTACCAGAGGAAACAAGTATTTCTACTTTCGATGAGAATTTGTACACGATATGAGAAGAAACCCTTATATTTTTTTTCTATTTTTTATAATTGAGGAAAAGATTCCATCATTTAAATCATAAATCATACATAATATATATTGGAATGATACGCCAGATACCGACTCCCACAACACATAGCTTGCATTCTCAAATGGATAGATAAGTCCTGCCAGATTTGTCACAATACGGTGGAGAATGTCAAACACATACTATTTCATTGTCAAATTGCTCGGGCAGTATGGTTTGCTTCCTCTCAACCTCAGATCTGATCAGATTTCTAGCCCCCGATGGAGGTAATCCACTCCTGTCTCACTTCAGCTGACCTCAGCTCTGAGGATGGACAGCACCTTACCATCTCCAAATTCGCCATCCTTTGGCACCTCTGGAAGGCCAGGTGATGTTATCGAGGGAAAGAGAATTCATCCCACGCGCATTCTCAATGGAGCACTAACTGATGTTCAATCTTGGGAAAATTGCAAGGCCATTGACTCAAGCTCGTAGTCTGTCAGTAAGAATCCCTCCAACAAGTCATCAACCTCCAGCTAGTCTAATCCTCCCAATCAGAGTCTTAAGATCAACGTAGATGGAGCCTTGAAAGAAGACATCAGTGGTGGGGGTCTTATCATCAGGAATGCCATTGGGGATCCTATAGCTTGCCACACTTTCATCAGGTCTAACTGTGTGAAGCTAGAGCCATTTTGAAAGGTATTCAGTGGGCCGCTCGACTGCAACTCCCAACCATTGTCGAAAGCGATGCCTCCAACCCCATCAGAGCTATACAAGGTTTCATAGCTTCCCCATGGAGATGCAGATCAATTGTTCAAGACTGTATGAATGTCTTGCATAGCTGTAGGGGTATCTCTGTTGCTCACACCCCTCGCCTGGGTAATCAAGTGGCCCATGCTTTCGCTCAACTAGCTGTTAGAACTAAATCAGGGGCATCTTGGTCCTACCCAGATTTCCCTCAATTGTATCCTCCCCTCCCCTTCCAGGGACGGTTGTTTTATGTAATGTTTCTTTCTAGTAATGGAATCTCTTCTTTAAAGTTCAAAAGAGTAATTCAGAGTTGTATCCATATGACCATATTATATACAATTTGATATTTGTCCATATGGATATTATCCTGATGTACTTCAGATTCATATCCATATGACCAAATTAGATATGATTCGACAATTATCCATATGAATATGGATAACATCTGTTAGAGCAGGTAAGAATATTACTCGCTGACTAGAATTATCACATTGTGTTCTAGCTGAAGTCTTCCCTCTCTTGTATGGTTATGTTTCCCCTTCTTCACTCCTGAATAGGGAGTGCACAGCCTTAATAATTATGGCTTCAAAGTTCCAACATGGCCTACGTAAGAAACAAGGTATTGAGAGAAATACTCTCAGAAGAAGAAAAATAAGATGATAATGATAATGACGATGAAGATGTTGACTAAAATGTTTGGTACACAAAAATGGAACTGTGAAAGAGGCACACACACACAAAGAAAAGGTACTCAAGCTCAAATTTCTAAACTTGACTTCATGTTTGTTTTCATTGCATTTTTGGATTTTAACTAAACAAGTTCCTCTCAAATCTTGCTCCCAAATGTACCTGTATTACAGCTAGACTTATATGCTCAAATTCAACATAAATAAGAAACAAAAGATTGTAAAAAAATGTCCTCATTAATAACCATAATATCACTCTCTCGCAGAAAGAAACTAAGAAAGCAGTGAGATTAACACAAAAATAAAAATAAATATTTGCTATAACATGGTCTCAAACCAGATGTCAAGTCCAAGGAGCACCCTAGACACACCTGGCATGATAAATATAGCACCCACCTTCTGGCCTTCCATCAAACCATGATCCATTTCCTTTTCAGGTCAGTATGTGTTACTGCAAAAATTTGTATATATGATGTCTAAAATTGGGGTTAAAAATCTAACTATAGAACTATTTGTAAACTCCGTGAAATCAAAATGCAGCCATTGAAACCAAAGCCAATGTGATGTTTCAAATAATAGTGTTCTTTTCAGGATGGAAATAGTAACATGAATAAGCTAAAACAATAAATTGCATCAGAGTGACGAAGGTACACCTGTCAATCATACAATAAGATACACTTCTTCACATATTTACAATGTGATAAAAGACTGTGAATGTATCACATCCTTGTGAATTTGTAATAGGAAGTAAGGAGACAAGCACATGTAAAATCTCACCTCATCCATCTAGAACTGAAATCCCATCCAGATTCAGCTGTTGAAGCTACTTCACGATAAAAGCTTTCTTTCTCACGGCTGCTTGAAAGCTTCAAAGCAGAAGACTCATCCTACAAGAGGCAAAACTTAACTCTTTTTAGTTGTATTTACAAAAGGATGACAAGTTAATCTTGTACGAAAAATGGCATTCCAAAAGGATTACAATTGTTGCACTCTCTGGCCTGGGCTTGTTCCACATTGCATAATATCGATTCACAGTGTGATTGTGTCCATGAGCATCCTTTATGGTCAGTTTATGGATCTCTGTGAGGGAAAGAAATAAGCAAGCACCAACAACCAATCCAATCATGTGACATCCACATAGAGGAAGGTGAACCAAGCAACTAATGTAGCCACAATCCATCAAAACAATGTTCTATTAAAAATAAGAAACTCCTAATACCTGAATCCCAGAAACTGTGCTCTTTTAGTAGTGATGGAAGTGACTTCTTCACAAATATCAGATCACCAGTCT
The DNA here is from genome assembly GCA_030544215.1 of Zantedeschia hybrid cultivar. Taxonomy (NCBI): domain Eukaryota; kingdom Viridiplantae; phylum Streptophyta; class Magnoliopsida; order Alismatales; family Araceae; genus Zantedeschia; species Zantedeschia hybrid cultivar. Next base: position 66,061,348 of record JARZZO010000002.1, read on the forward strand.
TCTTGTATATTTCCAAGATCATTGAACTCAGAAGAGGAGGTTGGCTGCAAAAATGCTCCATGATTCTCATATTTTAAACTTCCATCATAAGGTGGCTGTAGACTCGTTTTTTTAATTGAGTAACACAAGCAGGATTAGATAAAATGAAAGTATGAGATATAAATTCACTAAGGATTACTCCAGCCATATTTGTTCAGTTAATATCAGGTGCGCACTAGTTTCAGTTTCTTGAGCTGTCTCGTGTCACACAGATGGCCATCTTATAATGTGATTTCATTATTATACTAGTGGTCATCTAATAGCTCTTGCCACATAGAGCTCCTCCTTTCTTAAACTTGTACATCCCTTTCATTTTCATTAATATACTTTGTGGTACTATCCACTTACAAAAAAAATAATGTGATTTCATTTACCGTGACTGGAAAAACATGCTAACGCATTCTGAACTTTCCTTGTACATTTTGCGGTTGTCAGAGAAATAACGAGTATGCAATACCATGCTATGACCAGCACATGTAAACCTACTGAATCATTATCCTACTTGTCCTAGCATATGAGCTCTCAGTTTATGTCCAAGAAGGGAAGAAAGGGAAAGATGAGAAGCTTCTTTCCTTTTATGCTTCTTTGTCTAAGAAACTACATTCATGCAGTTAAGTAGCACTAACTATTAAGAAGTCCTAAATCTTTTATGCTGCACGTAGGATGATCAGCTGATGCCAAACTAAGCTTGGGTGACAAGTTGAAATCTTCGTAACTGTCTTGCATGAAATTTGGGGGGGAGGGGGGGCGCGGAGGGAGGGATTACCACATGCCAACTAAAATGAGATTGCTCTCACTTTCTTGAACGCTTAGGTCCTGTTTGGTATCGGATTGGGGATGGGTTAAACCAATTTTATCCCCCATTCAACATTTGGTATGTCATTTTCATACAGGGATAAGGGGGGTTAAGGGGATATCCCCAATTTCGGGGTTAAACATGGGGATACCCCTTCCCAACCCTGTTTTCCCATCCCACTTTTTTTACCAGCTTATTTTGTATTACCTTTTTGTCATTATATTTAACGTATACTTGGCAAAAATTATGTTTAATATATCATAAAATGGGAGTGTTAATGAAACAGTCCTAATAAAAAGGGTGGAAAAAATGTTGTCTTATTATTTTGTCATTATATTTAACAGATACTTAGAATAGTATTAAGTAAAAAGTTGAATAATAAAATGCTGGTATTATTACTAAAAATCATATTACTATATCATTTAATTAGTAAAAATAGCATAATTATATTCAAGATTTCATTGAATGTAAGGGTTATTATTTTGCCATTATTAATACATACTTAGATTAGTACTAAGTACAAAGCTGAATAATAAAATGATAGCATTACTACTAATAAACATACTTAATAGATCATTATATTAATAAACAAAGCTTAATTATATTTAATATATAATTACATGGGAGGGTTAATCAAAGAGATGGCACCAGATGGTTGAAAAATTGCTAAATCCTTTTATTCCCATCCAAATAGATCTTAAGCAAACCCCTCTAACCTGGGATAAGGAAGTGGAAGGATCTTTTTCCATAACATAACATAATCGTTATCCACATTTTAACCAAACGAAGAATATAATTAACATTTTCTCTTATCCCCTCCCATACAAAACATACCAAAGAATAGGGATAAGGGTAAGTTATACTGGGTTGAGGTATGCTTATTCTTTCCTTTCTTATCCTGATACCAAGCCAGACCATATTTTCTGTTAACTAAGTAGAAAATCATTTCATCCTGTGTGTAGCCGTGAGGTGTCTCAGTTTTTGCCACTGGTTGAATAAACAAAAAGAAAAAGCATTCTACTCCTTTAGTATCCAGCATTCACTTAGCTGATTTGACTTGAACATGGTGACCTTCTTGAAGACATCGTCAATATCGAGATACGTGAAGTTTGTTTCTTAAGTTCTAATGTTCTATCTTCAGGATTGGTTCATAAGCTGACATCTCACCACCCAAAACCATATCTATTAAGTTGTCGGAACTTCACAAAGTGAATTCTAATTAAGAACAAGATGAATACTATAACCCATGGTAGAATTGGTTGTATGACTCTAGTCCATCCATCAACAGAAAAACACCATTACTGATCAAAATCCATGTAGTCCTAGAGACAAAAGAGTAGGGAATCAAGGAGACTGTGAAGAGGTTTGTACCTAATGTTACAAATGATCAGCAAATAGTCATCACTCTGCTAAGCCTGGGATATTGTTAATACCGAAGTTGAGACATTTCTATCGTCCACATACATTAATGATACTTTGTTCTAACCCTTATGAATCTTTTTTTTTATGAATCTTGATTTTTTTGTGTACTTTTCTAGCAAGAAGCATGTTTGCGAAGATTTTTCTAACCTTCGTCGGGACCTGACCTAGACACATCTCTCCTATGTCGGATTATTCGGAAATCCATTTTTTTGTTTATCTAGAGAATTATAGGTCGGTTTTATATTTTATCGGATTATGAGAGCTTGAGATTAGCCCTCAGGGAATCCGGGACTTCGAATCAAGCGAAGATTCGAGTATATGACCTCTCTCCATTGACCTCGGTCAGTGTTAATTACGCTGAGCGACTGCTCGGCAACCCTTGATTAACCGTCCGTATGATGCCCTTATAACATGCAACACTACTACTACAGGCAGCACATGCATATGAAGATATATTTTAGGTTAAACTCTTGGCCTCACCCAAGTTTAGGATGTGTTTATATGATTTTGGATTGATTCCAAGCTATCTGGATTAATTCCAAGTATATTGGATTGACTCCAAGTATTATGGATTGATTCCAAGTATTTTAGACCCATAGGGGTATTTTTGTAATTATGCCAAGTTGAAAGGTATAGGGAGATTATGGTTATTTAAGTGTATGAAATGAGTTTTAATGATTTAGGAAGGTTTCAAAACCTTAGGAGGTATTTTAGAGTTATTTCAAGTGTGTTTGGATTGTAAGGGTATTTTGGTAATTTTACCCAAATTGGATTTTTAGACTTAAAGTCTATTTTTATATTTTTCTGAGATTTTTATTTATTTTTATCATATTGAGGGTATTTTGGTAATTTTACCCATCTTATTAAGGTTTGGAGGGTATTTTGGACATATGAGATATTTTGATATTTTTAAGAATTTTCTGTGATTTTTACAGATTTTTAACATGTATAAGGGTATTTTTGTAATTTGTATTAAGCTCTAGGGGCATTTAAGTCATTTCAGATTTTTATATATTTTCAGATTTGGTTCCCTGTTTTTTACTGGTTTTTACTGAATTTTACTGATTTTTTTATTAATTTTACTGATTTTTATTAATTAATTAGGTATATGAAGGATATTTAAGTTATATTTTGGATTTATGTAATTTCCAGATTTTGTTTTTTGATTTTTACTGAGTATTACTGATTTTCACAGAATTTTTCTGATTTTTATATTTATTTTATTAATTTTAGATAATTTTCGCAGATTTTATTAATTAATTAAGTATGGAGGTATTTAAGTCATTTTTTTAACTTAAGTATATTATTTTATGTCTCAATGTTTCATTATTAAGTTTTAATTATGAGTCTAAGATTAGTTATGTATGGGATGAGGCCAATGATATTTTAGAATATTTAATTATATGTTTTATGTATTTTAATTAGTTATAAAACTAATTATTTTACATATGAAAATATAGTAACATAGTGTTACTTAAATAGTAGATCCATGAACACACATGCACACACATATGCTCAAAGAACAACATGGGCATTTCATTCATCATTTCGGCATAATCCCGTCTTATAAAACGGTGATTTTACAACATAAATTTGGCAGAGCTTCCCCTTAGGAATAAACCTTAGGAAGAGAGCCCTCCAAGAAAATATCTCCTCCAAATCACAGCAAACCCGGGCAAGAGCACCGGATTTGGTCTTCAAATTGACAAAGTTTCCCCTAGGAAATTTTGGGCCAAATGGGCATGGAGCTTCTTCTTACCCCTTGGGGGGTATTTATAGGCTTCAAAGCCTTAACCGGTGGGGGTACCCACCGGAATGCTTGAGGTGGGGGGGTACCCACCGGTTGGCTTGAGGTGGGGGGTACCCACCGGTTCCATCATCTCTCCTCCCCTCTCTTTTTTTTTTATATATTTTTGGCCAATGGGTGGAGAGAGAGATGAGAGGGAGAGCATGCAAAGGAGAGAAAGGGAGAGAGAGGGAAGGGGGGACCGGTTGGCACCCCCACCGGTTCCAACCGGTGGAGGGGGGTGCCACTGGATGGACCCCCCCCACCGGTTGGGAACCGGTGGGGGGGTCTCCCCACCGGTTTTGGGAAACCGGTGGGGGGTTCCCCTCCCCACTTCTTCCTTCTCTTTTCTGTTTTTGGAGCTCATTAATGAGCTTGGGTGGCAGATTTGGGGGATGGGCCAATGTGAAAAGGGTTTAAACCCCTTAAATCCAGATTTGGCTCCATGTGAAAAGGGGTTTTAGGATGAGTATTAAATGGGGTTCACATGGGGTTCTCAACCCATGTGTGAATGGGGTTAAGATTCCCATTAACTCCCCTTCATCCTAATTAATCCCCCCCCCTATTCTTTGAATTTAAAATGGGAGAGAATGGAGGGATTCTCCTCCCCCCCCCACCGGTTTCCCCCTTGGAACCGGTGGGGGGTCCCCAACCGGTGGGGGGGGCTTTTCCCCCTCCCTTTTGCCCTTTTTTTTTTCTTCAAAAAAAATGGTTTCAACAAAGCAATAAATTTCAGCATCTTGTTGTCTCAACTTCTCTCTCTCTACTCTCTCTCTCTCTCTCTCTCTCTCTCTCTCTCTCTCTTAAAAGTAAATTCACTCTTCGTCCCCCATAGAAAATCGAGTACCCATACCCTGATATGAAAATTTCCACTTTCTCCTTCCATATAAGCTCTTTCCAAGGTCAGGAGAAAATTTTCAGACTTGCTCCTTGGCTGCAAAAGCTTATACTGACCTAGGAATATAATTTTTTTTATCTGCCATTAATCACGTGACTTTTAACAGACTCTTTTCTATCTAAAGTTACATCAACCAGGTTCTTTGCACCAGCTTGTAGATGGCTGGCTTAGGTAGATGGCTTCCAGAAAAACCTTCAACAAATCCTTTTTACTCTCCCTGTTTAACAAGATAAGGTCTGTGAATATGATGATAAAATTCATTATAAGGCTCCATTCTCAGAAGTGCATGTCCCATGGATCATCTAGGCAGCACAATTCCTCAAAAGTAATGGTCATGTGCTGGTATGGGTGCTCTGCTCTACCCAAGATTTACCCAGTCCCCGCCTTCTTGTCCTCAGAGCCCAAAATGAACACCTTTTGGAAAGCTGCTTTCCCCATGATTTACCCAGTTCATCACACTTTCTATGCAATGTTGATGAAACTTAAAGAAGCTGTCAAACTTTAGGTATTCATTAGACTGAGCAGACCATATTAACCAAGCACAGCAAGAGATAAGTTGAAATTGGCTACGGAACATGTATGATCCCTCTATTTACTGTGTGGACAAAGCAAAGGTTCAAGCAATATAAATTATCAGAAGAAAAAAAAGAAGCAGATTACCTCCTATTGCTATAGTATGCCCTTGCGCCATTTAGGACATGACCGTAAGAATCTATAAGAGATACAAGATTGTTCACAATAGCCTTTGCTGTATCATACATTTTGCTCACCAACAAGCCCCTGCATTACATGAACATTTATGTTCCAGAAAAAATAATAGGCAACAGATTACTGAAAACTCATCATGAAAAAAAAAACTAAAAGAAGGACAATGGAATTCTCTAATCACTTCATTTCAGGGCACTGAAATTGCATGAAAAATTGTCCACAAATTAAAAACAGAAGATGATCAAATGCATGGTGTTCATTAATTAGCAAATTGCAATGACAATTTAAGCAATGGTAAGGTAAAGTGCCCATCAATAAACAGCAAACCAAAGAGAGGCCACGAATCAATACATATTGTTGCGTCAAAGAGACAAACTACAAACAATAAGAAGATTTATTATGCACCAGTAAAGAATCATCAAATTTAGAAAGGAAATCACCAAATACGTGGTCATACCCTCCATCAATCAAAGAGATAGATTGCAAGAGATTACGAGCAAGAAATGAAAACATATGCATGTAATATAATGTGCTTAATAAATAAAATAAAATGAGAAATGCGCTCCATCCTATTATATGAAAGGGAGAAAATTGGCACCAGAGACAGAGCACACTCAAAGTGATATCTCTTCAATTATGAAAATGAGAAATTGATAAAAGATATCACACCTTCCACACTGTAAAATCTATCACTATTTGTGACAGGGATGCTAAGGGCAGCACATATGGTAAGGGTGAACACAACTGTGGAGATCAGAAATGGCTGCAGAAACAGGTTCCAGGACATGATTTGGAGGTCTTCCTTTATGGGTGAATTTTTCAGTGCTATTACATGCAGTGAGAAACAAGTATGTGAAGGTGGCTGAGTACTTTGAATATTCAAGTGGAGGAGGCTCTTGGACACCTAAGGGATCCTGTTGACTAGGAAGTGGAATATGTGAGTGCAACTACCAAAGTTTCCTTATGGAAGGACTTCATCGTAGAACTCTGAGGTGGAAAGTTCTGAGACAGAAAAGGTGGTGCTTTCTTCATGACATTGGCTTTCATATTCATTGCAGATGGCAGGTGCAGGTGCCTGACAGGCTGACAGCAAGCATTGTTTGGAAACCACACATCCATATGAAAGTGAAATTCTTTGTGTGGAGATCAGCAAAATTGACTCCGATTGGAGATTAGCAAAATTGACTCCGATTGATTGGCAGAGTTCATCCAGACATTCAGCTTGATTATTTTTTTATGCGTCAAGGAGGAAGAGTCAATCTAGCTCATCTTTATTTGTCTCTTCATTAAAGAGTTTTGAACTTTGATGGCTAGTGTCCTAGTGAGCATCTGCCGACCTGCTAACATGGTGGGTTGCCGAAGTAGTAGATGAGCACCTAACCATTGAGGTGTGTGTTGTATGATTCGTATGCCACCCTATGGATCATTTGGATGGAAAGCTGTAACACAGAAAATAAATAAAAGTAAAGAAAAACGAAGGGGGTCTGCAGGTGAGCATTCCATGTTGTAAGGAAATGGGCACCACTTTTTAGCCAAGATTAAGTGGAGGAGTCTACATTTGTGAGGAGAACGTAGCGGCAGAGTTACAGTACTCCACTCAATAGTCTCACGGAAGGTTGTTTTCCTTTTTGGTTCATTGAAATGTATAGTACTTTTGTGGGACTACAGCTTCATTCTTTTGCAAGGGAATGATATTTGTGCATTGTGTTGCTCAGGTAGTGAGATGGTACCAATCACTTCAGAAAAAAGACAGCTTGTTCTAGCACTTCAGTCATTTTATTTATTCTAATCATCAAAAATGCAGAATCAAGTGCCAGTGCATTCAAACAAGCACAAATTGCTAGTCATAAATTTTGCTAATATTCAAAATTCAACTCTTCTAAAGTCAGCTGGATGAAAGAATAAGGCTAATCATCAGATATTCCTACCAAAGTACACATGGGAATGATGTTTGAAGCATCAACTATTTACCGCAGTATGGTGGCGTGTTTATGTTTCATGGTGAACAAGATATGGATGATCCTAGATTCTTCATAAAAAAGCTGTTCGCAAATATTCCTCACAAAATGCACTGTACATCTACGAAGACTGTTATGTATGTGTACCATATACATGTGCGTGTATGCAGAGAGAGGGAGACTATAGTGTGACCTTGGACATTCCATATTAAATAACTATTTTACCCTTAAAAAGTGAAAATAACAAGAGTAAAATAATAATTTCATACATTACTATTTTTAATTACTACCTTACCTAGTTCATACTATTTCACTCTTCAAAAACTTACCCCACCATAAATTGCGGAAAAACCCTTTAGATACACAAGAGATTGTGAATTGCCAAAAATGCCCCTCACAGCCACATCTGACAAAGGATTGTCACAAATTCCCATTGTCCCACAAATAAAGCACATGCAGTTCCTCTGAAATACATACATACGTACAAGAGCGCACACATGGATACAGACACCCAGCTAACATAGTCTGCAGTCCACTGTGTGTCCGGTGGCCACAGACCATAATCGAGGCTGTCAGATTGAGATCAGTGAGCTCGTTCGGAAAAAAAAAAAAAAAAAAACTTATCCCCAATCCCCATCACCCCCTTTGGTGACTGTAGAGATATGAGGAGATAAGTCCCTCCACCGTTATCCCCAGTTTTTAAGCTAAAGTCGAGAACAAGTCATTCCATTTTTACGTGGCAAGTTTTATCCCCAACTTGATTACTCCATTTTAATAAATTGCTTCAAAATTGTTCATAAACTTATTTTTAGATTAGGGTGACTTAGGATTAGAATAACTTATGTCTATCCGGACTTAAATTATTCCAGTACCAAACGTGTCCTCTGGTGTACTCAAACAACCGTACTACCTATACCAGGGTGGGTGGACCATTCATCAACATAAGAACTCCTGGTATATATATAAATATAGAGTCTGTAATCTCAAATAAATGGATTGATCATCCTGGAACGGAACCAAAAATCCATACTCTGACTGTATTATGAAAAACCAAAATTAAAGTTGTGGCCAGAGCTTCTGGTCTTTGCCTCAACCCAAAACAACAACTTGGAACAAGAAACGAACAAAATTGAGATCAGCTGGTAAAGAAATAACGAGACCAAGTGACTACTGACCTGATGATCCAGTAGGAGTCCCAGTAGTACACCTCCCGGAAACGCGACCCCGGCACGACCACGGGGCCCGGCAGCGGCAGCAGGGTGTGGAGCTCCGGGCGCGCCCGCACGTCGTCCGCCACCCTCCGACTCAGGTTCCTCCACAGGGCGTGCACTTCCAGCGCCCACGCCCGCACCTCCGGGTGCTCCACCCGGGGCAGGAACCCCTCCGGCTCCGCCACGAAGTCCAGGGGCTCCGCGTACACCATGTCGGAGCCGGCGGCCCCGAAGTAGTCCCCCAGGAACCGGTTCAGGTCCGCGGCGGGGATCGCGCCGCCGCCGGGCGAGCGGGGAAGGGCCGCGAAGGCGGCCTCGGCGTCGGCGAGGCCGCGGCGCATGGGGAGGTCGACGTAGAGCTTGGGGTCGAAGGAGGTGGGGCCGAGGGTGTGGAGGGCGGCGGTCTGGACGCGCTGGAGGAAGGCAATCAGCGGGGTGGAGGGCGTCACCGGCCCCAAAGACAACGAGCTGCAAGCACGTGAAGACGAAGAGGGCGCAGCAGCGGCCATGGCGATGATGGAGAGGAGGGCGACGAGGAGGAGGAGGAAGGGGGCGGGGGAGGGGTCATGGTGGTGGCGCCCGGGGTAGCGTAGTGGTGGCGACATCTTCGCCGGGAATGGAGGGGGGGCCGGCACGTGCGTGGCGGCGACGCAGGGGTCGCTTGCTGTTTGTAACGTACGAGGTTCGGGAGTTGGCCTAGCTCCTGGTAATTCCTTTTGCCACCGTTGGCGGTGGAGTCGCGGCGGGAGACTCGGCCCCGGCGGAGTCGTTGTCGCCACTGCTCCCCCCCCCCCACCCCCTTCCCCCAAGAGAAGAGAAGGGGATTTTTTAATAGCACATTGGTCGTTTACACAGTCTTGCCTCCAGGTCCTGGTAGAACATACCCCTCTCTTCCTCTCTGCACATCCTCTTAAAAGACAGTATTTTTTAAAAAACAAACTTATTCTAAAACATCCACCCACATATTCTTTCTTTTTTTCCTTTCTTCTTCTAAATTTTTTATTCTTTTAGTTTTTGCTTGCCACATGTTAGCCAATATATATAATTTTTAAAATTTATTAATATAGACATGATTAAAGTATACAACTATGAATGAGAAAAAATCTTTTACATTCATCGGATCACTTCAATAAATATTGTTTGTAAATCTAGTGTTTTACGTTTTGGCATGATTGAGAGATTACTTTAGAATAAATGAAAATCTAATTATTGATTAATTACATCCCGTTATAGGTATTTTTGTCATGTGAGCAAAGGAATGGTCCAAAGGAAAATGATAATGGCTGTAGATTTTACTAAATATGTTTGGCCTAATGTTAGAATAATATCTAATTTTAAGGAATACGGGTGTACATATCAGATGAATAAAGATGTGAGATGCCACTTATCTTCTTCAATATCCAATCATTGAATTAGATATATAAAATATTAAGTTTAAGTTTTGTTCGTAATTTTCAGCGTCAAAAACATCGAATGACCTTTAATATTAATAAGAAATAAACAACAGAAAGGAACATGACATACTACACTATTACCCCTCTCAAACGTTTTTAACAAATTAAGACACGTACACAAATATACTTATGAACAGAATAATTAAAGGTTTTTTTATATATACTCCCAAATATACCGTATATACATGTATACTCTCAACTCTCACATATTATTATCAATATCTTTAAAAATTTTAAAATATTATATTTATACTTATCCCGTCAAACTTAGGTGTTAAATAAAATATATCAAAATATTACATAAATCATGATATCATCGGAGATGTTTGAAGTACATAATGTAAAATTTTAGTGAATTGAAAAGTATATATGTAAAATATTAGTAAATTTAAGAGTATTTATATAAAATCTTAGATTGAAGCGTGTAAATACAACGTTTGAAAGATTTTTTAGATATTAATATTAGTACATGAGAATTGAAGGTATATATGTAAATATGATATATTTGAGGAATAAATATGCAAAAAAAAAGTAATAATTAACGCCACTTCCACCGTGTGTCCCCTCTTACCGACCCTTTTTTTTGCTTTTTTTCCTTTTTTTTGCCCTTCTTTGCGTTCTGGTCACGAGGAAGGGGAGACTGGCGCCCTGGCAAGAAGCACTCGGTTGGCACAGCGAAGAACATTCTGGAGAGTTTTTTTTTATTTTTAGTTTTTAGAATCTACTTAATTTAAGGAAAAAATTTCTTGAATAGTTTTAAATATTTTGAAAAAGGATCCCTGAAACAGGATCGTTTCCAAATATAAATGAGATTATAAAGCGCTTATACTGAATATAGAAGGTAAAGGAATTTTCTAAACTTAAATAAATCATCAAGACTAAAAACTAAAGAACCCATGTTATAATAATTAGTACCTTTTTAGGACCTTCTAATAAAACTCTCTTCCCGGAGCACGCTGGCAAACCCAAGGAATCAAGAACCCTTGTGTTTTTTTTTTGTCTATTTGGACCCCACCAAGAAACCTTTTTGGTTCTCGCGTTTGTTTCATGTAGATGACCTTTTCGTACAAGGAACATGCGATGTCGTCTTGCGCGCAGGTTCGCCGGGCACCAACTCCTCGCCGTCCAGTTATAGATTTATGCAAGATATGACGACAATAAATAATAAATGGTTTTTTTACATATATACCCTTAAAAAACAACATATTTGCATTTATACCTTGAATTCTAACATATTATCATCAATACTCCTGCAATCTTTAAAATGTTGCATTTTATATTCCTCAATCTAATGGTTTGATATTTATATCTTTAAATTTACTAATATTTTATATATATACCCCTCAATATGTTAAAGTCTTACATTTTGTACCTTCGATACTTTCAACGATGTCATGATTTATGCAATATTTTTGACATATTTCATTGAAATTAATCTAAATTTGACGAGAAAGATATAAATAGAACATTTTGAAAATTATAAGAGTATTGATGATAATATGTGAGAATTGAAAGTATACATGCAATTATGATGTTTTTGAGAGATATATATGCAAAAAAACTCATAACAAATATCGTTCGATACCGGGTACTACTGATACCCGAAATTAACGGATCCAGATTCCAGGTTGGTCTGGACCCATATTGACGGCAATATGCTCAACTTAGAATTTTAGGGCGGCCCATCCCATGATATTCAATTTTAGACATCATGGTTCTCTAGTAATAAGGAGGCTGAAATTAAGTGATCAAGATAACTGACTTTCTTAATTATCAATTCATTTTTTTGTCTTAATTATCATAGATAATTATTTTTTAATTAGAGTCCATAAAGAACTCTTCACAATTGAGATGGTCATCCTTTACTTCTCAAAACTCACAAAAGAGCCGTAGACCTTACTGGCACCCGTCTAGTTACCTTTCCAAGGTCCAAAATTGTGAGCTCCACAATTATCCTGTGGATCACGAGATTACGATCAAATTGGGGCAGTTGGTCAAGGATTTCACACTGACCAGAAGCTTCGTCATGACTAAAATTTGTCACGCGTCCAGAACACAATTGGTCAGTCAACTTGGTTGACCTGGGTGTTTGGGTGTCGTGGTTCACTCGTCAGGGAAAGACTTTGTCCGCCTTGAAATCCCGACTTTTTGAAATCACGGTTAAGAAGAATAGGATTATCCTCCAAAAATAGGGTTAAAATTGAAAATAAATCATGCAAGATTTTAAGTGAAATAAGTTAGTCTCATTTATCCATCCCCATTTGTCTCAACCCACTTTCCTCTCATCTGCCCTTCTCCTCAAACCCTAGCACCAATTTGCAGACGATTGACGACGGCTCTCTTTCCTTCCTCCCGATGAACGGTGAGACGACGACGACGGCGGCATCCTCTCTCCTTCCCTGACGGCTACAAGAAACGGGCGCGGCATCCTCTCTCCTTCCCTAACGGTGGCAGGAGATGTGGCATCCTCTTACATCACCTTCCCTTCCCCTCTGTTCGCTGCTCCTCTGCGTCTCGTGATAAGGTGTTCCCTTCGTTTCTTCTGCTGACTACTCCTTTGCTCCTTTTCATCACATTTTTCTCTGTTGGCTGCTCCTTTTTTCCTTACCTGTTCCTGCAAATGGTATATGGTGCTTTCTTGCTTCCCTCTCACGGTATATGAACATGACGTCCCTATTTTTTTTTTCTATGCCATAGGCAAATGGTTGTTCCCTCTCACCGCACGCATGTGATTGCTCCTTCTTCGTTGTGAATGTGCTACTCCTTCCCTCTCACTGAACGGATAAATGCTCCTACCCGCATGGTATATGGTGCATTTTTTTGTCACTGTTTATATAGAAGATGCAGGATATAGTAATTTCCCTCTTACTGCACGCATGTGATTGCTCCTTCCCTCATAGTTCTACATTGTATATGGCGCTATTTTCTGTCATTGTAGTTCCTCCTACCTGGTTGGTTCTTTATGTTGGATGTTTTTTGTTTGTTTTATTGACTGTGAAGTGGTTGGAAGTATGATTTGTTTTCCTCTCAGTGCACGCATTTAATTGCTCCTTATTGGATTTTTATGTTATTTTATACCACTGATATACGTGCATATATGTTTTGCTCTCACTACACGCATGTGATTGCTCCTTCCCTCATGGTTCCTCATGGTATATGGCGTTATTTTTTGTCATTGTGGTTTCTCCATCCTAGTTGGTTCTTTACGTTGGAGGTTTTTTTATTATTATTATTGATTGTGAAGTGGTTGGAAGTATGATTTTTTTTTTTCCGATAGGAATCGTCGGAGCGTAGCGGAAATATAAAACGATTCCTCTGTATCGGATTGCTGGGATCGTAAAACGGACAAAATAATAAAATCGGGAAGAATCGTTCTTCATCTTTGCGGGGTTTCAAATCTCCCGTGAATTGAACTGTTTCGGAAATCGTGCACGCGCACGATCTCCAGAGGTATCTACATAAGCTCCTGATGCAGACATGATTTCTTCCTCGACTTGAGTACTTCGACCCGATCTCAAATCCACTATGTAGTTGAGAGAAGAGAGGGATCTATCTTACTTCAAGCGAGAGAGAGAGAGAGAGAGAGAATTCTAAAAGTATAGTAGTGTACGTCCCCTCCACCCCCACCCCTTGGCTTCCTTTTATAAGAAATAAAAATAAGCACAAAGTTTAATTCTCATGATTATCTAAGAGTTTGGCCTTAGATAATTCTCCATTTAAATATTCATATTTATACTACAGTTTTTCACAAAAATCTAGATAAATATAATATTTAACATCTCTCACCGTCTTACGAAAACTCTTATGTATGTGACCCTTCAGGCCCATATATCAGTCTGGTTTCAGGCCCACTAAACTTAGAACTAATTCTAAAGTTTAGTTTTATTAATTATTATTTAAACATCATATGTTAAATAATTAATTCAATAAACAAGTAGTTTATCATCCGATAATTAATCCACTTGACGTTCTAACCATGAACGACACCAAACACTACCTCATGATCACATAAGATATAAAGGATATTGTTCCCTTTATTTGAACCTTTCCGTTTGCAGATACCGCACAGATAAAAATCCTTCACTCATCCAATGTCCTAATAACGCAAGGGTATGGTTTTACAGTCAAACCCTTTATGGCATTATTTAGATGGATTCCAGTACTTAGTTAACTTCTAGAAAGACATCTCTTTCAGTTGACCTTGGCCAGAAATTTCTGTGTACACATCCATAGGACATTCTCTCTCCAGTCGTATACTAAAAGTGAGTGATCCCCTATTGTTCACTCAATTACCTTCGCAAGCTTTCCACTGTGTCTGAGAGGCTGACTACCGTTGACTTAATGGTTAAAGTCCACAAGCTAGAGAATCAAGACACAATGGTCTATAAGCAAGGTATCATTGGTGACTCAGGTCAAATGATCAACTGCGCTACTGCAACGATTGAATTCCTTAATTGACTATTAGGTATAATGACCACTGTTGTCTAGACTATTCACTTCATAATTTCAAGGATCGCTTCAAGAATCTGAAGAAATTGTATTCCCTATATCTTAATCTTAATAATAGGACGTCAGGTTAGGATTGGGATGATGAAAACATATGCCTGTCCCAGGCACCCAAGAGACTTGGGAGGATTTAATAGCGATATGTGATTGGGTGTTGTACTATTGGTTTCTTATTTCATTATTTTCAGTCATTCATCACTAATAACATGAACAAATGTTATCTTTTTTTCCAGTGTAATAAAGAATATAAACAAATACAAGAAAAGCCTCTCTACTTCATAAAACAAATGCACTTGATTTGTTCCACTTCTTTGTCTAGAGGAGATAATGTTGTACCTAATTTAGATACCTCATACATAGATAGACGAAGTGAAAATGGAGATGGTGATGAGGGTATGGATATAGAGCTAGGCTTAGATTTCAATATAAATGGCTTAAATTTAAAGGGTGAGACATCCGAAGATAATGTCCGACATGAACAAATGCCAACTCTCACACCTAACATGAATGAGGACGCAGAGAAACACTTCCACTTGCACTAGTGGTAGTAGAAAGAGGAAGCGGGCTATTGATTTTGGTAATGAGCAGATAGATAGGCTTGTCAAGTTGGGTGAGAAAGACTCACATTGACAAGGGAGATTGTGGAGCATCAAAAAATGTCAGCTCCGCCCATTGTAATAGCTCTTCAGGAATTGATGAAAGTCACTGGAATTCCGTAAGAGTGTTTTTACAAAACTGTTGATTTGCTGAAGCTTGTTGATGATCATTCTATCTTTCTTTCTCTACTGGATGAATTGAGGCTTAGGTGGATAATGACCCGCTTATGCTACTATTGACATTGATATCCTTTAATTTGTTATTTTTAATCTGATTTGTGTTGTTATTTTTATGTGTAAAACATGATCATTTCATACTTGTATAACATAGGATCTCATCTTTGACAACATGGATTTCGCTGCTACAAACCCTCCTGCCTTTGACATTCTTACATTTATGATGGAAGATGAAGAGTATTGGGAACAAGTTGAACATATGGTCATACTTCATTTGTTATCATCGTCATTTCACACTCCTGGTCCTAGTAGGCCAATGCACACTAATATAGATCGAGGGAATAGGTGGGTAAATGAGTTGATGACAGGCCATGTGGGAAGATCATACTCTAATTTTTGGGTGCATCCATGGTTGTTTTAAGATAACCTCATGGAGAGGGATGCCCTACAAGACACGAAGAACATGTCTGCTACTGAAGAATTAGCCATATTTTTGCTTGAGTTGGCCATGGTATTGGGAATAGGTTGCTTCGTGAATGATTTCAACACTTTGGGGAGACCATAAGCCGTCATTTAACCATGTGCTCATGACAATATTGTCAATACGTCGTGACTACATTAAGGGCCCTACTTTCGATGAACCGGTGCACCCACAGATTCCTCGTGATCCAAAGTATTATCATGTTTTCAAGGTAATAGTATTTATTGTACATACCTAACATTCTTATATATGTATCTTTGCATGTGGTGTTTGATTAACTTTATTCCCTATCCTAATTTAATGTTGTAGGTCATTGATGGCAAACATGTTTCTGCAAAGGTCCCATATATTGACTAGTTAGCCTCAATTTCAAAATAGAAAGGGTGAAACCTCCCAGAATGTCATGGGTTATGTGAATTTTGATCTACTGTTCATATATGTTGTCATTGGCTGGGAGGGTTCTGCCGTAGATATGAAGGCCTTGAGGTAGGCAATAGAGAGTGGAGATTTTGCTGTACCTGAAGGTAAATATTATTGAATACTATAATTAAACAACTCAATTTTGATGATAAACAATAGCTACAACTTGTATAGTAGGAAAATATTACTTGGTCAATGCTGGGTATGCAAACACCCCTCAATTCTTGGCTCCATACCGCGGCACCCGATGCTATCTTTCTTAGTATAATTCTTCAAGAAGGAACTGGCTTACATATAGAAACAAGAAGTATTTGTTCAACCATATGCACGCTCAGCTACACAATGTTGTTGAGAGTGCCTTTAGGGTGTTGAAAGTCCAATTCACAATTTTAATAAAACGATGAAATTATCACATTAAGACTCATGCAAAGATTGCAATGGCTTGTTGTGTCTTACACAACTTCATTCGGAAGGAATAAGGCCTTGATTTAATTTTTTAATAAGGAGAATGTGATTTGATGATGGAGGGGGACAATGATGTAAACAAAGAAGATAATGTTATTGGCACAGAGGGTGCTAGAGGAGAGAGATTCAGAAATCAAATGGCCACTCGTTTTTAGGCACAACATACTAGGCGAGGGTACAAATTACTATACATACTTTGTTTTATATGGGTTCTTATTGTATTCATTTTCAGATGTGGTATATGACTTCATACCCATTGTCAATTGCAGGCTTCAGTGTGTTGGTATATGACTTCATACCCATATGCCTAGCTTCACTGTGCTAGTTTCTACCTCCCATAGGTAAGCATTGTGATGCAACATATGCATTACATAGGTTTATATGTCCGACTTGTTTTGTAAGGATTGAAGTTTCGGATCCGGTTATCGGATCAGTTTTCGGGGTCGGATCCCTTAGTTTGGGTCCTGGTGGGGATGAGACTTAGTTTTCTTTTTGCGTCGAGTTTGAAAGACGCGGTTTAAACGGCGTCCATCAATGTAGACGTATTTTAGGCTGTGCCACGTGGGCGCCACGTGGGCTGGCCTTGGGGCGCGAGAGTACGGCCCCGGTCTTATCGTCTGAATGGCGTCTTGTATGGACGATGCCACTTTGGGTACGACCATGCTTTGTCAGAGTACGGCATGATCTTGTCATCTGAATGACGTCGGGCTTGGACGACGCATTTTCCCT
This sequence comes from Zantedeschia hybrid cultivar, assembly GCA_030544215.1. Classification (NCBI taxonomy): domain Eukaryota; kingdom Viridiplantae; phylum Streptophyta; class Magnoliopsida; order Alismatales; family Araceae; genus Zantedeschia; species Zantedeschia hybrid cultivar. Next base: position 66,078,994 of record JARZZO010000002.1, read on the forward strand.
AGCTTCTGTTTCACCCCGCGAACTCTCCCTCCTTTCCCTCATTCTCTCCTTTCTCTTCTCTCTCCTCTCTTCCCTCCGATCTCCGGCGAACCCCTTCCCCCTCTCCTTGCTTTCCTCTCTCCATTCCATCTCTCCTTCCACCCCATCAACCTCCTAACTCCCACCACTACCACCACCATCTCCTACACGGCGTTTTTCTCTCCGAACGGCGGCCGACGTCCCGGTGGAGTAACGGCGTCCACGGTGGTACCGGCGGCGGCGTGTGGCAAGGCAAGTTGGCGGCTTGGGCTAGGAGGAGTTCGAATAACCGGTAGGGTGACGATCTCCGTTGTATTTCGTTTAAAAACCATGTTTTTCCCGCTTTGAAGCATGTTTAGAAGTTTTCTTGGGGTGAAAATACTAATTGCATGTAATGAGAATTTGAGTGTTTTAATGGGTATTTAGGTTCTTCTCCACATTTTTTTGTATTTTTACACGATTTGGGGGAGGAAATCCCACCCCGTGGATTGGGAGATAACGGAGGAAGAACCTGTCTGTGAGGGTTAAATGACGTCAGGGGACAGCGACGCCTTTTAGAAAGGCGACTTCCACCCGCGACGCGGTTTAGCCCAAATAACAGACTCTGCCTCTGGACTGATGAGCGTCCAGGAACAGCGATGCCTTTTGAACAACGACTTTCACGCACGACACATTTTAAAGTGAAATCACCCCGAGGTCTGTTTCTGTTTCTGTCGTTATCAGGCGACTAGGGACAACGACGCCTTTTGAACGGCGACCTCTATAGGCGACGCGTTTTAGGCCATCTTTCGAGGCCAGTTTTCACATGAACCAGTTTAAGAAGCTTGAATGACGTCGGCCTTGGGCGACGCGATTCAAGTCAGAATTCCCTTAATCCCTTCAATTAACACGTGTTTACATTGTTAGATAGTTTAGTTAATTGCATGCTTAGAAATGTACTCGATGACGATGGATTTTATGTGATCGGATCGTTCCGTGTTGTGTTTTGTGCGATCGTGGGCCTAAAGTGACAGTTGTTAGCGCTCAGGCACCTTGTGTCGGTGTGGGAGTGACACGGCGCCGGTGTGAGAGTGGCAGGGTGACGCCTAGAGAGAGGGTCACGTGGTGTACCCCGGAGTATAGCTAGTACCGGTATGGGAGTGGTACATTCGGAGTGTAACTCGTGCTGGGGGAAGCAGAACCACCTGGAGCCTGTCAGGCCGGAGTAGTCAGTGCGCTATCCGAGGGGTTGTTGTTTGGTCTCAGCGGGTCGGTGTTTCCTGCGTTCGGCCGTGTGGTTGGCGTGTTTGACCGAGACGCTGGTTGTGGGTTCCGTGGTAGAATGGTTTCAGAGTTGTTCATGTTATATTTCGAATGCATGTGTTTTATATCGAAATCTAGGAATTGTGTTTACTGCTTTACTTGCTTAAAATTATCTATATTTGTGTTACTGCACTTATGGGTGCGTGAGTGGGCGGTGGGGATCGAAGGATCACTACTGAGTCTTTTCAATGAGACTTACCCATGCGATTTTCAGGTGAGGGTTCCAGGCAGGCGTAGCGAGGAGAGTGTTGCTTTGGGTCGCGCGCCAGCAGCCGCTGTTCCGGAGTATACCCCGATGTAGTTGTTATTTTATTTTCTGGCATGTATGCTTAATTATTTCCTTTCAGTTGGAATATGTAATTATTTGCTAAGTTGAGTCGTATTGTAATAATTTTTAATTCTTACACTTCCTTTTTAATTCAATGCGATGTGAATGTTTAGCTTAGTTTATTATTTATTTCCCAGACTTATCAAGATCCCCGATTATAGGGTGGCGGGTCGTTACATGTTTATTTTGTGGATTTGTATATTCTAATGTGTATGGTTTAAGTTAAATTGGTATATAATGTAACGATAATGGATAGTGTGATGGGAATGATAGTTCAATTGATGCAAAATGCATATGAAAGTCTTACAAAGGTCTCACAAAGTAAGTATTATTCTAAATAATATCATATATCTTTCGCCTGTTATTGAACATGCCTTTTTTCCCCTTTTCAGCATGGTGAGAAGTGTCGATTCTTCATGTAGACGGATCAATTGGTGGTGTCTATGTGGGAGGGATTGACAGGTGGTGATACGAAGTTTGCAGCTGAACAAGTGATGGCACTTTGTGGACGTTTGTTATCAAATTTGGAAGGCTTAAACTTATGTAACGATAAGCAATAAAGATTGCATAATCTTGTTATTTTATGGATGTTAATTTAAAACATGTTCATTTTTTATCAATGTCATGTACCCAAAAGAAACGTATGTATCTTATGTTTTTAAGTATTAATGTAAATGAATTTTCACATCTCATTAGATGTACGAAGTGCTTGATTTTTTGTTGAATATATTTGCCTTTAAAATCAATGTCAAAGGACCACACTGAATATGGTATATTTGTAGATTAATGTGTGTAAAAAAAGGAGTCACGCTAAATATGTTTTGTTTATGTGTAAATTAATACAAATATACAAATAAGGGGTCACGCCAAATAAAAATATATTTGTATAATAAATTTTATAATGTGTAATATAAATATACAAAGAAAGTATTATCCCATACTACTAGTTGAAGTATCCCAAAGTTTTCTAATAAATTTGTCTAATGGGAATTAGACAAATTTGATGTGCTTCAATTGACAGCATGGGATAATATCTCATCAAATGTACAAAGTGCTCGATTTTTTGTTGAATATATGTGCCTTTAAAATCAATACCAAGGAAGTACGCCAAATATGATACATTTGTGAATTAATGTGTGTCAAAGAAGAGGACACACCAAATATGTTCTATTTGTAGAAGAAATTTTATGTGTAAATTAATATAAATATACAAATAAGGGGCCACGTCAAATATAAATATATTTGTATAACAAATCTTATAATGTGTAAACTAATAAAAATATACGAAGAAAGTATTATTCCATGCCACCAGTTGAAGTACCTCAAATTTGTCCAAGTCCCATTACCACATGCCAAACGGAGAAGGAGAATAAGCTTTCCCTTGTAATCTTAGAATAAGGAGGGTTTTGCTGTCTTTTTTACTTATCCCTGCTACTATCCTCATGCGTACCAAACAAGGAGTAGACTTACTTGTTCTTCTTAATCCAGTTTCTATCCAACGTAGGCTAGATTAAGAATAGTGATAATTTGTTTTAAGATGAGTTAAGCCTCTTGGAATGTTATCCCGATACCAAACGGGACCCTAAGATTCAATTTGGTATCGCGGAAAAATGGAGAGGAATAAGTATAATTCAATATAGTATAATTCATCTTTATTCTTATTCTTCAGTACATTTGGTAGGAGAGGAGAAAACATAAAAGTTAAACATGCGCTTAACCAAAACATGGATAATGATTTAGCTAAGTTAATTATGATGAAAAAGGACTCTTACACCTTTCTTGTCTCAGATTAATAGGGATATGGTTTAGTTTTGTTTGGATGAGAATAACAAGACTGGGTAATTTTTCTATCATTTCGTGCCATCTATTTGATTAATCTTATCATTTAATGATATATTAAATATGATTAGACTATTTTTACTGATGTAATGATATATTAGTATGCTTATTAACAGTAGTAATTTCATCATTTTATTATTCAAGTTTTTACTTAGTACTACTCTAAGTATACATTAAATATAATGACAAAATAACAAGTTCTGACAATTTTTTCACCCTTCCAAGGGGTGTTTGATTAATTCTCCCATTTCATAATATAATAAATATGTTTAGGCTGTTTTTGTTAATGTAATGATATTTTAAATATGTTTATGAGCAGTAACACCATCATCTTATTATTCAACTTTTGACTTAACTAATTTAAGTATGTATTAAATATAATAACAAAATAGTATGGCAAAATAATATGACAGTAATTTGTCCACCCTTCCCATTAGTTATGTTTAATTAACCCTCTTATTCAATGATGTATTAAATATAATTAGGCCATTTTTATTAGTGTAAAGATATTTTAATATGCTTATTACTAGTAATACTATCATTTTGTTATTCAACCTTATACTTAGTAGTAATCTAGGTATGCAAGTTTCATATATATATATATATATAATGACAAAGTAGTATGTAAATTACCAATAAATAACTTTAAGAAAATTGAACTACGTACTTCATTCCAAAAGGATAGCCAAAGTACATAAGAACATTGTTCAAGAGTTTACATATGCAATTAATATCTACAAAGTTAGAATGAGATAAGAAGGTGATCATTTCTTCGTATTACACAACTTTAATTTTTCCACCTTCGTAAAAAATACTCATAATGTGTCATTATGCTATCAGCTGTAAATTTTCCCTTTTTTATTATTTGCTTTTTTGACATGCTAAGAAGTAAGAAGTTAGATGCGAACTACAGGTATTAGACATCAGACATAAATATTATCAAACAAGGCCCAAGTCTCCATCTAAGTAAAGCATGTTCATCAAGCGATTTTACAGAAACTCTTCTCTTCTCTTACATCGAAGTAAAATTAGAAACCAAATCATCTACGGTTTCTCCTTCAACTTTTGTGCCAACATAGAGAGCCTTTTTTTTCTATCAAGGGAATAATGGTTAACATTATTAATAAAAACAATAAATTATAATTTTACTCCTGTAAGTGTTAGAAGTAACTTTCGGTTTGTATTTTTCAAGTATGGTCGTTTGCTAGTTGAGTTGAATGATAATATAATTACCGGTACGTTACAAGGATGAGACATTGGTGGCAAGGGCATAGAGGTAAAAATATGGTCCTTGTAGATGTACATCGACATAGGGCATAGCATTGAGTGGCAGATATTTAAGGGTATACTAGCAAAGAAATATAATTATTCATATTTACATTCTTGCCTTGTTTGAAAATCGAAGAACTATTTTTGTATCAAGTGCTTTTTATCGCATTAGAGCCTGAAATTTATAATAGAGGGTGTTGGAGTAGGGGATTGGGCCGAGCCCGCCCAGGTAAGGTAAGCAGATTGTTGGAGTATCTTGCCTCTAAAGAAAATTGTCAATGGTTCTCTCAGAATAGTCCAAGAGATAAATCCACCAAAACTAGCCTTTAGATGCATAGAAGTCCTTAAGTGAAAGCCAGAACCAATGCCATCACGTTGGGATTCGGGAAAAATTCGACCCAAAAAAAAATCTCAAGTTAGCCAAAAATTCAAAAAATTTGCAACAAATCGTGAAAGATACATTAAAATTTTAATATATCAGATATAATTTTAAGATATAATATAAAAATTTAAGAATATATATTATAAAAATAAGAGAGTTCCTTTTAGCAACATATATTATTCCTGAAGAATGCGTGATTAAATATGATTAAATCACTACTTTTTGAATTTATAAAGATTTTGGAGATTTATTTTCAATAAATCAAGATTTGTTCGTGAAAAATACATCACGATGAAAACTGTGATTAAATCGTGATTTTTTTATAAAAATACTTGCGGGTTTATGTTACTTTTTTTTTTTGAGCAATAAAGTTACTTTACATTTAACCATGAGGCAAAGAGGGAGTACAAGGGGTAATAAGGAAGACAGATAAAAAGACAGCAAGAAGTAGGGGATGGGGAAGGAAACAAGGACAAAACACCACGATGGGCTGCGCCGGAAACAATACAAGCCCATACACTTGGCAAAAGCCAAAGTACAAAGAACATCAAGAAAACCAGCTAACAACCATACGTTGCCAATCGATCAGATCGACAGGAGCCACCACAAAGATCTTGGTTTGCATGGACGAAGACGAGCCTCCATGGAGAAACTGGCGAAGATGGCCGAAAAATATTGTGATAGCAAGCAATCGAACAAAGGATGCTCAGAAACATGTGCCCCAAGGACCCACGGGATAAGCACATAACTCGAGCATCGTCACCATTCTCCAAAAAATCCGATCTGAGATCCGCAAGAACCATGAAAGATGCAACAAGGAGCTCCAGAAAAACTTCAAAATGGCCGGCCAAGCCAATCGCACTTAAATGTAAACACAGCACAAAGGGAAACACAACAGGGATAATAATATGCCGAGGCCGAAGACTGGTCGAAATCCTGTTTGCCGAGTAAGATCCTACCAGGAGGGCCAAAGAGACAAAAAGGGGGAAACCTGCAATAGGGGGGGGGGGACTAGGCAAGGAAAAGAGAGAGAGGGAGCTACCAAAACATGAATGGAACGAAGGTGGGCGAGATGGGTTGAGGAGTGGAGGGTTGGGAACGAGATGAAAATTTCACAAGGGGAAAGCACAGCTTGATAGCAGCAAGGAAGGAAGGGGTGGATGACGGGAAAGGTGGCAGAGGGGGAGGAAGAGGATGTGCGGTGGAGGAGGTAACCAGATGACAGGAAGGAGCAAAGAGTTGCACTGAGAAAAAGAAAACACAGAAAAAAGAGGGAAGAAGGAAGGAAACTTAGCAGCCGAAGATGGAGGGGGGAGGGGGTCTTTGGAGGAGCCTCCCCCTGCCCAGAGGACTGCCGCCAAGGCGATGCGCGAACCGCCGACGAGCAGCGAAGGATCCGTCGGAAACCTCGGCGAACATTTTGTAGAGCAACCCCCTGTGGACCTGCTCTCGAGTGGGTCCGCAAGTTTATGTCACACTGAACCGAACTGGGTCCCCTTACATGACACCCCTTCTGCTCCTTACATAACCAAGGATAATTGAGACACATTGAAGGTTTTCAATGTGAGACTAAACCTTTTGCTTCTGATCGTAGCAAAATCTGACTTTATGGGCTTTATAGGAACTCTCATAATTTGATCGTCGGGCCGTGACGCCTCTGAGTCAAGGGTCCAAGTCTGAGATCCACTAGCTACTTCCCATTTAGGAGTGTAAACTAGCCGAGTCAAGCTGGTTTTATCTTGTTCAAGTTTGGTCAATTAATTTTAATTTAGTTCGAGCTTAACCTGAGTATTTATGATAGTTGTTCAAGGTTGACTTGTTTAGATATTAAACGAGTTTGAACCGTGTATCGAATAGTTCGTGAGCCCAATGAATCCATCATAGGCAGGTTTCTAATTGTTTGCACCCTTAATTATTTAATAGAAAATACTATAAGATATTAAATATCTTACTAATTAAGTTTATTCACGAATACAATAATCTTACGAGTTTTTAAAGAGGTCTGAATTATTAAAATAAGTTCTTAATGAGTATTAAAACTTCTTAACGAGTACTTAAACGACCTCATTTATGACTTTACTCGTTTAATGAATCGAGCTCAAATTTGTTCAAACTTATTTATTTAACTTAATAAATAAACCGAGTCGAATTATTATCAGGCAGTTCTATGAGCTATTTATTGCGCATATTGATTTGTTTTCCCTATTCGCATTCTAGCTGGGTCACAGCCCAGACGTACAAATGGGTATCGTGCTTTCCCCACATCAGAAAGTGTAATACGATGATATCACATGATTTCAGCGAAGTACAAAAGAAATACAGTTTCATACATTGGTCTTCTTGTACATAATTTTGAAAAAGAAATTTCAATTAAGAGGTAGTTGACATTAATAATCTTTTAACTAATTAGGAAATCTATAGTATTAATAACGAAAATGATAATGTGCTCGTATCAACAATTTGCTTTTGTTTAATCAGGAATTCGATAGTGTTAATAATTATGAAAATGATAGTGTGTCTGATTAGTGAAAAAAATCTTCTAATTAATAAACTTTATTAATAGATATTTTATGTCAAAAAATAATTTGATTTGACATAAAATGTCATAAAATTGTGTCATATATATTTTACGTCTCATAAAAATTATGTTTTATATTGTTTGAGAGGTTGTTTGGTATGTCGAAAAATGCTATAAAACGTCATAAACAGCTAAAAAATAATATTTTCCTTATATTTGGATTGTTCTAAATCTTTTTATGTTTTTTTTATGTACATTTGAAATGTCCGTGAATTGCTATATTCTAAGGTGCATGTCAAAATTAGTTGACCTCTAAAAGTTTCCTCTTAATTGGTTTTGATTGTCAGTCTGAAATCACCGTAAACTATAATCGATGATTTTAAATTAAAATTTTTAATTTTAATAATTTTAAAATCGGTGCTTTCAAAGTAAACCAAGATTCTACGGCATTTTATTAGTCGAACCAAACAATGCTTAAAGTTAATCTGTTTTGTCCCCTTTCAGAGCTTCCTGACTCCGCCACTTGCCGAAACCCTGAGTACTCGACTCAGCCCAAACACTCTCAATCCAACTCGAGTTTACTGGATGTTTTCCAAGAGAGATAGTCTTACCAACTGGAATTTTTATGAAGCCATGGTCTGAAAACATATCTTAAGTCAACGGTCAAACGCGACCTGGCTCCAGGCGTGCTCCAAGTGATTACGCACTATTCAAAAGCCAACCTTACGTCCGATCTTAGCTTGATATTTCATATCCTGTCGGCCTCGATTAATCGGCTAAAACTCGTAGTCAAGTCCCTCTTTTTTGTCGTCTTTAAGAAAGTCTTCCATTTATACTTTACAAAAATAACAATTCTATAAATAAATAATAGACTTACGTGTAGGCCTATCTTTCACGAAGTTTATGCATAATTTGATGTCTGGCGAGCATATGGTTTGAGAAATATGATTGAAAAAACATCCGCTCTTACATGTTAAATTTCAAAAATTTCATGCTACATGCCATCGTTATATCAATGTTTCAAAACTGCCATTTTGATGGCATATTTGATAGACATAATTGTTTCATACGTGCTACTTGAAGAATAAAAAATTTAGCAGTCCAGTATTGGTCCAGTAAGAAGGCTAATTATTGGTTACTCGACTAGCTCACTTATCCAAGGGGCTTATTGAACCCAATAATGACAAGGTCTGTGTCAACCATGATTCGGGAAGGCCTGCTTAAGCAATGGTCGGAGGAATTTTATTTTATTTTATTTACTCTTCGGAACAAGTTTACTCGATCCCCCATTCCCAAATACTTGATGTAGCTAGTGGAGAGCCATAGGAAGCATGGCCAACCTCCATCCATTGTTGGCACCCTGACAACCACTCAAAAGGTCGGGAGATCTAGCTGCTCAAACCGTGGCCCTATCGAGAAGGGCCATCTCTACGTGTTAATCGTCTCACGTGCACCTGCAGGTCCAATGTTGATTAAGATTCACTATCACTAGATCAGTTTACTGATACTATTGTCACCATGGGAACTTGATTTCAAAGTTCCACCCAATTGAGATAAGCCCCCTCTAAATTTGGAATACTTACTGCACATACCATCTTCATGGCATTTCACATAAAGGTGTCAATTGAGCAGATCAGTCCATAATCCAGTTCATATTATAATAAATTGGATTGGCCCAAGTTATTTAAATCGATTTGAGTTAAATTTGGATTCACATTAGTTAAATTTGAATTGGGTTCAGTTGAAATTGGGCTAGCCCGATTTGACCTATTGACTTTTACATTAATTAATACAAAAAAATTACTTCTAACAAACTTTTTATAGACAAGGCCAGCCTAACACAATTCAAGCCGGCCCACTCATTATTGAATTTAAGTTGAATTTAAATTAAATTTAGATTAAATCAAAATTGAATTTAAGTTGAATTGAAATTGGAATATGTTATTTTGAAGTTGAGTTGAATTTAAATTACTACATAATCTAACCCAGTCAAGTTACATATGTAATTTCACAGGGACGTGAGTCCAACTTAGATATCTTTTCTAAAAGACACGTGGTCTTTCTTCTTCTAGGGATCTCATATAAAAACTTCTCACCCTCCGCCATGTAGTAGGTAAGCATTCTATCCAAAATTTCTAACATTATCACTAACCTAGCAAGTTACAAGACAGCTTAACCAAACCCGCCGGCTACTAGGCTACCATAACAAACAAACTACCACGGCTCTACTTCTCATCTGTAGGAAGTGATGGAGCCATTTTTTTTCCTTTGAAAGCCTTCCACACGGTAATTAAGGGGCGAAGATGAAAGCCACAAATCAGACACGGCAGATTAATATGATCTGTCTATCGCCGGCAGGTGCTGGTCGCCGGTGGCGGCGGGTTGTACGGCTTCCGGAACGCTTAGCGGCTTGATGTTTTCGCCACCCTTCATCCCTTCAAACACTGGAACCACCTTCAAGAAGAACACGCACAAGGAAAGGACAGTAAGATGCAGAGTAACATACATGATCAGCAGGCTGGAGAGAGAGAGAGTGAGAGCAGCGAAGAAGAAGAAGAAGAAGAAAAACAAAGAGATCACCTGATCATCTTGGACGCGCGGGGAGGTGCACCGCCGCTGCGACCTTTTCCTTGTCCTCCTAAGGCCCTCCGCGACGCCTGCGAGAAGGGGAAATGAGACGGCCAACACAGGAAGGCGCGCATACCTCCACCAACCCAGCCCCAACACAATCAAACTCCGAGCAACAGGGAGTACTAGACCCACACGCTGGCGAGAGGGGGCAGAAAAGAGGGTCGAGCTAGCTAGCTTGCTACCTCTGTAAACTATGCTCTTGTGGGCATGCAAATACCCGGAGCACCTATCCTTGGGTGCCAGAACAATTAACCCCTCGGGAGAAATCAACATGTTGGGAAGAAAAGGAAAGAAGGTTCAGCTGGCTGGAGACCCAGGACCGTACCTCTTCGGCCCTCATGCGGGCGCGCCGCCATGCCGCGCCTCCCGCGCTTAGCCGTCTTGCAGTCCAGGGTGGAGTCGGCGCTGTCTGCGAGGTCCCTATCGAGAGGCAGCGGGGCCGCACGCCCGCAGGCGCCGGCCGCGTTGGCGAAGCGACCGCCGAACAGCATGCAACTGACGAAGGACGCCTCCATCCGGTTGAGGAAGGAGGTGTGCTTCTCGTCGGTCCACACCTCACCGGCGCCATTCTCCTCCGACAGGTCCGTCATGTATGTACACCTGCGAATGGCACCAGCAGCTAGCAGCAAGAGAGCCCTCACTAGCTACTACCAATTAAGTATGCAAAGTGCGTGGATGCTCTGGCCTTACCGCCCCGATTACGTGCGTGGTGGGGACTCCGAGTGCGGGCTTAAACCCCTTTTAACTTCGCAACGAAGACCCCGCGAGCTGGCGCGTGCAGTGACAGCTGCTGGCGGAAGCCGGAAGGAATGGCGAGAGAGGTGCAAAATATCTAGTGTGGGGGGACGACCTTTGGCCCACCACGTAGCGTTGAGATAGATATTTTCTTTGGCCGAAGATATTTTTTCTGGCTGAAGAGGATCCCAACGACTTGGAAGGAACAGTCGGATCTGATTGAATCTGACGATTGTTGATCTATATATTATAATTTATATGAATTATAATATATAGATATTACAGTAAATATTATTCATGAAAGAATATTTCCTATTACAATGAGGGGGAGTATTATAGCAAAATGTTTTTAAGTTTTTATTTGTACAATGTAATGTCTGATGGAATGATTTAAATTTTTTAAAATTTTAAAACATCAAATAATCATTTTAGACTCGACTCATTAAAATAATTTTTAGATTTAACTATTATTTTTTTTAAAAATTTAAATCTTTAAATTAGATATTATACTATACAGACGAGCAAGACACGTCAAATCTAACTTAAAAAAATTAACCATTTTTTAACATGCTGCAATACTTCCGTTACAGTACAACAAAGCATTACTCCAGGAGAAAGTGCCCCCCTCCAAGTTCAAATTCGGCAAGGGTGCATATAAATATGAGAAGAGATCTCCTCAGTATATCGGTGGATAAGACTTGGAGAGGAGGCCAAATATTGTAAAAAAGTCTCTTACATGATTAAAAGTTTTTCAAATATTTTGGCCCTCTTCTAATTTGTACTGTTGGCCTCACTTTATTTGCAAAATAAGTTATTACGTGGGGCGCTCACTGAGCGCCACTTTGTTTGCGGAATATGGTCGAATACGGGACGAATAAGGAGAGAATAACGCTATTTTCATTTTGACAGTCGGAATGGCTTAAACCGCCCAAAATGAGGTATTCCGGGAATAAGGCGAATAAGCCATCCTGGCTGATCCCCACGAACTGCCTATTCCGGCCACATTTTGCAGGGGCACGAATACGACGCGCTGCATCGTCGCCCGTGCCCACGCGAAACCCACCCTACCCCCCTCTCTGCGCTCGCCCTACCGGCACGCCCCCTGCAGAACCCTTAGCTCTGCGCTCGCCCTACCGGCACGCCCCCTGCAGAACCCTAGCTCTGCGCTCGCCCCTCTCGCCTTGTCGGCACGCCGCCTGCATAATCCTACCTCTGCGCTCGCCCTGCCTGTGCGCCCCTCCGCTGACTGGTACATCCTTTGCTTTCTTCCTCACACACTAGCCATGCTCACCGGTCATCTCCTTGCTACGGTTTCTTCCTCCATCCACAACCTCCTTTCCCTCTTCCCGATAGGTTCACGGGAGTTGTAGAGCCAGTACTTGTGCTTTTGCAGTGATCCTTCCCATCACTTTGACCGTCCCTTTTCTCCTGCAAGGTCCTAAAACAGTTCCGCCCTTTCCCTATTTCTACCCCTTGGAGGCGAAACCCTCACCTGGTGGCGATGCACAGATGGGAGGATAACTGCGCACACGGTGTTCCTGTAGCTTCCTCATCGGCCTCCAACCGTGAGCCATCACCGGCGGCAATTTCGGCTTGGATTAACCGGTTTTTCTAAACTTCTCCCCTGTTTTTGTGTTCGTCTTGCCCTCTGAGGACAATTTGTTTGCTTGTTTGATTTTTTTTTTTTTACTTTAAAATGTTCTTTATGTGGATCATGTATATTTTTCCCTATGTGGATCATGTTTTTTATGGTGTTTCCTTCTTCGACCTGTTTTTGTTTGCTCTTTGAAAAAGAATGACGGAAACATTTGTCATCATGCACAGCTTGCACATAGTTGAGGTAAACAGGCTTTTTATCATACCTTTGGTGAGGACATATGCCATATGGTCTCTTGAACAAATGTATGGAAGAGGAGCTCCCCGGACACCTGTATCCAACTTCTCTAAAATGAAATGTCGATCAATCTCAATATTCTTTGTTTGATCATGTTGGAGAAGATTATTTACAATGTTGGTGGCTGCCTTGTTGTCATAGTAAAGTCCCTTTGGCAGTTCTACTTTTATTCCAATGTGACTGAGAAGGATTTTCAGCTATAACAAAGTATAATCCTATGTTCTTCTTTAGCACTAAATCTAGCACATACCATGCACTTCTTACCACATGCAACTAGGGTCTCTCCCACAAATGTACAATAGCCAGTTGTTAACCTCCTACAACACAAGAACTGACCCAATCTGCATCGGCATATCCTTATGGTTCGACAGATAACAAGTCTTTCATTAGACAAGACTTTATCTTGGCACCCTATCTACAGCTCTCATCTGAGGTACCCTTGGTGCATGCATAAACTAACCATAATGATTGCATAGGTGGTGACTGGCCTAGTGAGTGTCGAGTACAAAAGTTTGCCACCAGCTTTGGTGCATCCCTGTACTCAAGACATGATTTGTCTCACAGAAGTCTTGCTCATCTGCACCTTTAGAAGTGGTCTTAATGTTCTTCAATTATTGTATTGCATCTCTAGAACAAACTTCATTATTCTGTACACACTTGACATGAAATGTGTCCATTTCGCAACTTAGATATAATAATAAGTTTTTCTTTGTTCAGTTTTGTCCAACCAATTGCTCTATTTTGGAAGCATAACTACATGATTAGCCTGTCTTAAGCAACGATTTTAACTCCAAAAATAGGGCACAGACAAGGGTATCTAATACTGTCCTCATGTGGGTGCAGAAACTATCTATATTGTTGATATATGTGCGTTTGAAATTGTGCAGGAGATGTTATAAAAACATACCAAATCAACGTCAATGGGGTTGACAAAAACATTATATGCTGCCTAAATAAGAGGTGAGGAAGGAAAATTGTTCACAGTGAGGCAACTTTTGTCTTGTTAAAGATGGTGACTATAACAATAGTCAAGTGTTAACTATAACAATAGTTTGGTGAGCCTGTCAAATATTATCATATGGGTATAGACTAGCCGATGGTTAACTATAACAATAGTTTGGTGATTGGGGTGAATATGAATAGAGCCAAGGTGGTGAGGGCAACAAAGATATTAGGGGTATAAAGGTAGGAGTGTTCCCTACCACATATTTGGGGCTTCTTATCTCAGGGTTTGCTACTTATGTTAGATATTGGGACAACCTAAATCAAAAAATGGATAAAGGATTGTTTGGATGGAAAGCTACTTAATATAGGTTTCTATGGAATGGGAGATGGTAGGCCATGCCTCTTATGGATTGACAAGTGAAGTGGGCCTCGACTACTTTGTCGGATTTTGTACAAATTTTTCCAAATTAATATAATTTAGTGGAACCGTCCACTTTCAAAAAAATATAGTGTGAATGCAGGACTTTAGCAAGTTGTACCCATCCTTCTTCAACATTGCTGGTGCATGTCAGGCAGTCTTAGCAGAGGTCTTTGATTATAGGATCAGTGGAGGTGGCTGGACACCAACATCCAAAAGAAACTTTCACGAGGATGAGATACTTCAATTAGCTTGTTTGCTTGAGGGATGGCTCCTTTTTCGTGAAGTCCAATCACAGAGTGATTGCTGATGGCGTTTTGAGATTTTTCTCTCTTCCCTTAGCCTTATGCGCCCTCAAAAGTTTGTGAAAGTTAATATCCTCATGTGAAGAGTTGCCGATGCTAGGCTCCCCACAGGTGTTCTAGTGGCCTCTTTCATGGACGGGTGAGGATGACTTGTTATGTATGTGATAGGGAGGAAGGAGACTGGATCACTTTTTGGCATAATGTACCTTCTCCCAGTCATTGTGGAAAGCTTTGCATTATAAGAGGAGGCTTCATTAGAGCTCCATTTCTGAGCTAACACAATTTATCCATAGATATATCATAGACCTTGAAACCTTAGGGCAGATAAGCATGTATGGTGGATGGTTTTGCATGCTACAATATGGACCATAAGAAGTGAGAAACTTTTGCATTTTCCAAAGCAAGAGTAGGCAATTTTTTTGGCAGCTCCTCTTTTGGAGCTTCTTTGTTCATAGTTTAGTCACATGACCTTAGTGTGACTGGTTTTCGGCTGAACAATTATTTTTGTGGGAGGAGAGTGTAGGTGAAGGTTGATTTTTTGGAGGCATACTTTCATTTTCATTTACACTTGTACAATTTCCCCTTTTCTTAAACAATTCCTCATACTAACATCTTCCCCCCACCCCCTATGGGGGGGAAAAAATCAGAGGGCTCTGTGGATGCCAAACCTGATGTAATTTGTGAAAGCTTGCTTCCAAATCAGTGATTATTCTCTATATGGAAACCATGACCCAAATTAGGCTATTTATCAAAGCCAACTATCAATTTATGACCCAAATTGTACCATTTATCAAAGTCAGATATGAATTCACCATGGCTGGCTGCATGTATGCAACTTGAAACCCAGTCCAAGGTCATCAATCTCAATGGCTATTGGAACACACCAACTGATTCACCCAAGTCCCAGCAGCACTATATATCCCACCTGCCCTTGCACCTACTGTCACTGACTTCTGCCGTCTTGTTCAATGCACAGCAAGCAACCCATAGCACATCGGCATCAGCTGTTGATCACCTCTCCATGCACCCGTCACCGTCCTGTTTCCCTGACAAAGATGAGGACCCTCTAAAACATGGATCCAAAACCCTTTCTCTAACTTTCAGTATTCAAAACCAAATTATCAGCTGATTTAAAATATAGCAACCCAACATTGATAAATGCTGCCAAGTTCAGCATACCCAAAGCCCAAGTAGTAGCCTGAGACTCATTACCTTCAACATGTTAACAATTTATCCTATCCAGCATCCATTCACTTTATTTGGCCCTTGGGACAAATTCAATCCAATTAAATTCAAACACTCACATCGCAGCCTATTTCCGTATAATAACCTGAAGCAAAAACTGCCATTTTGTGCTTACATATAGGCTCCAAGAACTCAGCAGTCCAAGTAGAGCCACAACCATTTTGTGCCAAAACACATTTTAGTTTTTCTTTTTTTCTTTTTACAATCGTCTTCATTTGCCATTTTATGCAGTGTATGTTCAGTAGGGAAGTATGGAGAATCATTGTGCCAAAATATTTTGTGTACTCTTTTTGGTCAAAAGATACATGTTTTTTAAGAAGTCATGCATTGTCTATATGAACATCCGTAAAAGAGAGTGTTGAGATGAGCTGGTGTTTGGCTGCATGCTGTGATCTTTCCTTTCCAATCCCATGCATGGGGACCTTACATCAGTCCTCAGTAAACAAAAAGGAAGTTATTGAAAAGTAAGCTTACAGATGGGAAAAAAAGTGCCATTTGATATGTCATATTATTGAAATGACAGCCACGTAATAGAAAAGAATATTTTAAAAACCAGACATGACATCAAACAACCAAGGGATTTGGCCTATTATAGAATAAATTATAAGCATGGTCCATACATCAGACTGTAAAAAGTCTCCATTTGATAAGTCATATTATTGCATGCATACACTTTCATGACATTTTCTTTACAATAATTTTAATTAGTCCTCACTTCACTTCACTTATGTTTTGTTCTTTCTTATCATTAGGAATCGTAGAAAGCGCAAACATACTATGTCCACCTCCGGTGAGTCTATGCTTACTTCTTATATTTGATTTTTTTTTTAATGGTCATTTTCAATTACTTCATGAGAATAATGTTTGGTATATCGTATACAAATTTAATAGTGGAATACATTTTTGTCTACATTTTTAAGTAGATGCTTTGTTTTGGAAAATTTTTCCTCGTCCTCCACTTTGGTGGGATGTTTCTCTTCATTAAAAGGGAACAAAGGTAAACGTCCAGTTACAACTGAGGGCACTGCTACGACCCATGCCCCAAACTGGGCCGTCGACCATGACAAAATCCTCATTCAGCTTCTGATGGAGGAATATGACAAAGGAAATCATATCGAGGGGACATTCAAAACGCAAGTTTGGCACCAAATCGCGCCCAGCTTCAATGCTGCAAGTCATCTAAATTACAACAAGGACCAACTACAAAATCGATGGAAGGTCCTCAAAGGGATTTATGTCAAACTTGATGCGTTATTTAAAAGAAGTGGGTGAGGTTGGGATGATGAAGCAAAAAGGCCTGTGCCTGGAGTTGAATCATGGGAATAAGCTATTGAAGTAAGAACAATCTGCTATGATAATAACATTTTTTCTTGCTATTGCTTATGACTAACACAAACGTAATCACATGTCCATTAATTTTTCAGGCAAATAGTGCCCTTCGTACATTAAAAGGTAAAACGTTTCAGTTTTTGAAAGAGATGGTTCACATGACAGCCAACAACATGGCGAATGGGGGAGATGCGGAAGGGTCTATGCATGCGTCACAACATGTGAATAGACGTGGACGCAGGGTTGCGAACCGCAACAATTTGCCACATTCCGTGGACCCCCCACCGCAGCCACAACAGCGAGTGGATCAACTGCAATCCCCGCCACCGTCTGTGCAGCCCAATGAAGATTATGTCGAAGGTCATATAGCTATTGGCGATTACGTTAATGCCCTTCACTATGCCAATGTTGGTTCTATAACAGGTGACGATCCTATGTCAATATCCCAGCAACTTCATAGCTCATCCTACGGTGGATATGAACAACATTACAATGTCGGTTCTGTCCCTGCCCAATCTCATTACTCCACTCGGACACCTTCCCCGCCGGCACATAGGCCAAATGAAGAAGAAGTCATTTCTCCTCAGAAGAAGGGAGCATCATCCTCAAAGCGTCGGGATAAAAGAAGCATTGGGGACGAAGCAGTACTCTCTTTCTCCAGTGCATTGCGTGATCGCACTGAAGTTATGAGGGACCTGAGAGCAGATAAGGCTTCATCAAGGGGTTCTAGTGGCGGCACCAATGTGTCCGATACACCGGCGGATGTACAAGATATGATCCCGACAGTCAAAGAGTGTATGGACGATCTACGACGTATCCCGAACCTCCCGCGTACTTTGTACTTCAAGGGTGTGAACTTGTTTGGTACACCGGGCATTCGGTCTGTCTACATGGCTCTGCCGGAGGAGGAGAAGCTTGACTGGGTTATAGTTTGGACTAGTTGACTTTAGTTGCTACCTGCCGTGTACTTTGTACTTCAAGGGTGTGAACCTGCTTGGTATTTGATTTAATTTGATTTCACACATTTTTAAATTGAACATCTAGTTATAATTATTATATTTTAGTATTTCGAAATTATATTAACATTATTTTTTATGAACACATGTATAATCAATAGTATTACATATTAATATATATGTTACATTGTCCATGAATGAAGGTCAAAGTATAGCATAGAATAGTATTTTCAATTTCTTATTCTACCAAATCGGAATTAGTAGGTAGTAAGATAAGAAGGGTAATTTGGACAAAAAAGGTACTTATTCTCCTTCTTATTCCCTCCTTCGTAATCAAAGCAATTAGAATAACTTCTTATTCTATCTTCAATTCATATCCGCTGCCAAATCAAAAGACTTCTTATTCTAGAATAAGCCATCCGGCATAACTTATTCTAGAATAAGAAATCCGGGAAACAAAGTGAGGCTGAAGAAATAACGTATACTAGAATAAGAAATGTTTTGGTTTGATAGTTTTGTGAGATCTGCTGATAGAATAAGAAGAATAAATAATTCTGGGGCCTAGAATGAGATGGTTTATTCTCTTTATTCCTCAAATACGTTATTCTAGACTGGTGTAAGTCATTTCGCTTGTTAAAATAAAATTAAAATTAAACTTACTCTTTCTTTATTCACTGTTATTCTTCTTCTATTATCCAATCAAAGTGATGTTTGGAGTCCTGTCCAGCTGTGTACGGAGGAGATCTCTTCTCCATAAATATCACCAACGCGGCCCACGCTGACATGGCGCTGCTCGCTTTAGTGCTCCGAGTGAGGGCGACGCCGGCCCCGCCCTGATGGAAGATGGGTAGAATTGTTCCTTTCACTGGAATATGCTGGTCCCCAGAATGTCGAATAACTACGTTTATGCAGAAAAATTCGTATGTAAACTAACTTTTGTACTCTTCGAACATGGTACAAAAGTTACCACCCGGTGGGCCTGGACGAAAGTGGAGTGGGTCCCAAGCAGCCTTACTTAATGCGATACCAACAGCCTCAGTGCTAAGATGCCGCGTGTCCCCAGAATTAACCGTACCAAGAGGTTGAGAGCTGTTGCAGCTGTTGCCATGGAACTCTCTAGGCGAGCTGCACGGAGTTGGGTGCCAAGACATTTTTGTCGGTGCAAGTTGAAACATCTAGAGAGATTCTTCTTCCCCACTTTTCTATTCATTCAAACGCGAATCCTACCCTGCCGGCCTTTACTGCCTCGTCAAAAGCTTCGCAAGTGAGCCCCATAGCTAGTGTACAGAGGCAGATATTTTTCAAAAGCGAATGTTCTAGATCTGTCTCATCACATTTGCATTCTAAGATGTTGAGAAAAGGTGATCAAAATAAAGTATGTATAAGAGAGCTTCTTCAAAGGACGAGAAACAAGAAAATCAAATGAGCTGAGGTCCTATGTGTGGGATGCCCTCTCTTTAGATTAGGAAGCACCTAAAGTCAATGTAGTAGCTTTCTTGACACCCACTCCCAAAATATATACAATGCTCAACTCTATGACAGTGTCAAGTTACACTAAGCAGAGTCATGGGAGGTCAATACCAGTACATCGTTTTCCTAGATTCTCTTCCATCGAAAATCTTCCCAATAGAATTACAGAAAAAGAATATAAAAGAAAAGAGAGAACATGGAAGATATAATAGGGAAGATTAATTAGTTGCTCTCTTCTATTAAAGGAGAACAAGACTTTTGCCCTCTGTATCATAATTTTCTCAATTTTTGAGCTATGTTTTAGAATAATACTTGCTACAATTAAAGTGTTGCATTTGTCTTAAGTCATGTTATAATGCAGCTTCTTATTCGTCCACGTGTATATGGCAAGTGTTGTGTAAGAACTGCAAGTGACCATTTCATTCGAAATGATTGACCATTTTTGCTCAATGAATAGCCAAGACCCATGAATTCAAGGGAATTCATAGTCCAACTAAAATCCAATCTCCTCCATGTTTATTATGAAGTTTGATAACATCAAATAAACCAAAGAAATAAGAGTTACAAAATAATTATGCTCAGAATAATCATATATATGCTTTAGAAGTAGAAGTTCCTTATAGAGTTCCTTTAACATCGGTAGAAGCTCTCCTTGGTTCTTCATCCTCTTGGGCCCTTGATGTGCCTCCTAACCTTCCTACCGTACCTCCAAGTGTTAGCAAGAGTCTAGCTAGTCTCCTCCACAAGCAGCGACCTTGGCCTACAACCTCACCCTCTCAAATCTCACGATTTTCTCACATAGCTCTCAGATGAGATTAAGATTTCCCTCATCAATCTAGCATCTTATTTATAGAGAATTCCTCTTTCTCTATTCTCACCATATGCCAATTACTTCCTGATGAGGTAGGCCGGTCCACTTGTGGCCTTCTCTAGGGCCCAATCCAGTGGGCCTACAAAAAGTCCACTAAGGACTACAGCTGTAGGGGGCAAAATGTGGATGTTCTGTTACAGTAAATTCATACTTTTAGTCCTACATTGCCTGCCACAAAGAAGCCTTATCTACTCCCTTTTAATAAATAAAGGGACCCTATGCCAAGTAAAAGAGGATAAAAAAGATAGACAAAAAGAGGCCAAAAGTGCATCTCTCTCTCTCTCTCTCTCTCTCTCTCTCTATGTGTGTGTATGTGTGTATGTGTGTCACCTGGCACGCTTCTGACCTGAGTGTTGGAAGGGGCTTATCCGGGACACACTCCAGGCCCCTTCCGATGACTCGTCCTCAGTGCTTCCAGGGCAGAGTTCTACCGGACTCGTCTCTTCAGTCTGACTCATCCCTGACTCGACTTGTCTACTCAGCTCGACACCCCATGCATTGGCGTCGTCTGTAGGAACGACCTGGCCATGGCTCACCACGAGTCGAGTCAGTCAGCATGAGTCGGATTCTGATCGGGACGTCCCGACCCTAGTCGGATTCGGCCTCCTCTTTAGTTGGCTTCAGTTGGACTCGACGCCAGTCGGCTCGGCCTCCTCGCCGTTAGACTTGGCCTCCTCTTTAGTCAGCTTCAGTCGGCCTCGATGTTAGTCGGCTCGGTCTCTTTGCCCGTTAGACTTGACCTCCTCGCTAGTCTGCCTCGGCCTCCTCACTAGTCAGACTTGGCCTGCTCTTCAGTCGGCTTCAATCGGCCTCGATGCCAATCAGCTTGGCCTCCTTGCCAGTTAGACTCGGCCTCCTCTTCAGTTAGTTCGGCCTCCTCGCTAGTCGAACTCAGCCTCCCTTTCAGTCGGCCTCGGCGCCAGTCGGGCTCGGCCTCCTCTTCAGTCGGCTCGGCCTCCTCTCTAGTCAGACTTGGCCTCCTCTTCAGTTGACTTTAGTCGGTCTCGATGCCAGTCGGCTCAGCCTCCTCGCTAGTCAAATTCAGCCTTCTCTTCAGTCGGCTTCAATCGGCCTCGATGTCAATCGGCTAGGTCTCCTCGCCAGTTAGACTTGCCCTTCTCGCCAATCAGGCTCGGCCTCGATGTCAGTCAGGCTCGGCCTCCTCCTTAGTCAGCTCGGCCTCCTTGCCAGTCAGCTCGGCCTCCTCGCCAGTCAAATTCAACATCCTCGCTTGTCGAACTCAACCTCCTATTTATTTAGCACAAGACCAGGCAGCTAGCCTCCTGGCATGATAATACTGCGCAGCTAGCCTACGGGCACCTAAGCCAGAGTATGACTTGGCACAAGACCGTTCAGATAGCCTCCCAGCACCAGGTCATCCTCGACACTGATAAGACCAAGTCATTCACGACACTTTGACCGCGAAGCGTCTTTCGATAAGTCTGAGTAATCTCTAGCCCAATGCCCAGACGAATGGTTTAATGATAGATCCCTTCGGCCTAGCACCGATTGGGCCTCCTTAGGACCTCAACACCATGTCCCGCTGTGCATGCGGCCACTTCGATGCTCAAAGTTCTCTCCACAGTAGGTAAAGTCTTTCGATCGCCCTAGAGTCATCTCAGCTAAACCGCGCTGACCCAGTCACTCAGTTTGCATTCCCTAGACACTGTCATCCGGATGACTCATGAGTCGGGGGCTAGTGAGGAGGGGATTTCTCCCTATGTTCGGTTTAGGATGGCCCACTTGTGGCCTTCTCCAGGGCCTGGCCCAATCGGCCCATAAAAAGCCCACTAAGGGCCAAGGCTATAGGGGGCAAAAAGTGGATGTTCTGCTACACTAAACTCACACTTTTAGTTCCACATCGCCTTTCTCAAAGAAGTCTCAGTTACTCCCTTTTTATAAATAAAGGGACCCTACACCAAGTAAAAAGGACACAAAAAGATAGCCAGAAGAGGCTAAAAAGTGCATTTATTGCTCTCTCTCTCTCTCTATCACCTGACACGCTTTTGACTTGAGTGTTGGAGGGGCTTACCCAGGACATGTAGGGATCGCTGTGTCGGATCCGGATGAAACGCAGCGGATAAAATTATTAATCCGGATCAACGCCGTTAAGATAAAATACCCGACAGTAAACTATTTTACCTTGTGCGGATTTGAATCCGTGTTCGTTCTTCGGTTCCGTCAAAGCGATGCCGCAAGCCGCGTAGGTGCTTGGCCTCTAGCGGTATCCACGCGGTTTTCCTCACGATGGATCGTCCTCGCTTCCTCGCTCACAGCAGAGTCCGTAGATCCTGTATGACTACGCGTTATTCTCCGTGACATGCGGATTCAGATTCCCGTCAGACGGAAAGACAGAGCAGGCGGGAGTCGGAGCAGAGCCTCCAGGGGCCAATCAGAAGAGGGGGGCGCCCAGAGTAAGAGAGGAGAGAGAAAGTGGCGGCTAGGTCAGGGTTGCTGGCCCCCGACCTAGCGTCAGTTCTTTTATAATAAGTATATTTGCGATTTTTCACAAAAATCCATACTTATCCGAAATCCTGTCAGATTATCCATCGACTTGAAAATCTTTTGCGTGTGACCCTCTAGGCCCAAATACCAGTCCAATTAATGGCCCATTAAGCCCAGTAACCCTTTACGGATCCACTGAATTAATTAATATCTTTATATTAATTAATCAGCCGAATTTAATGTCCTAAAGTAAATATGGACGGGCTTCCGATCACATTGGATGTCAAGCAACATCACGTGATCCTAGATGGTATTGGGGTTATCGCAACCCTCTATTGGATCTTTTCCGTCATCGGTTAGTGCGTGGATATAATCCTTCATCCGTGCAATGTTCCCAAATCGACCTAGGGTATGGTATACTGTTAAACTCTAGCCGGTCGATTTACTTGAATAAGATGCCGCTAATATGAATCCAATAATTCCTTATCAAATACAGAGTCTGCCCTGGCTAGGGACTTCAAGCGCATCATTTATGGAACATTCTCTCTCAAACTACCGAGAGCGGATGATCCCGTATTGAACACACAATTACCTTCGAGGGCATTTCCCTGAACTCGATGGCTTGACTTATTAATAACCTATGGTTAGGGATTCGTTAGTCAAGGTCAAAGTTTAGAAATCTACCAACAAGATATCTTTGGCGTCTCAGGTCCAAAGATCATCTACGCAACCGTGACAAAAGAATCGAGCTGGTTAACAGTGAGGTGTTTACCATCCAGCGATTCATAGTCTGATCAGTTCAGTGAACTCATTCACCAATGAGCACCTACAGGTCCAGCATAGTGTCTCCACACAAGTGACTTATAGGATCAGTCACCCTCATCACATGAGCTGAAGAAATATATACTAGTCTATCCGGATGTTTGATGTCCTTCTCAAACATCTTATGATTAGGAACAATTAAGAACATGTGTTTATAAACTTTCGGTCCTATAATTATGATCTCATCATAATCCGAAGATCAACGCACATGTTCATGGACTTCATCGTGATTCGATAAGCAATGCTCAAATAAGATACACAATGAATAATATGCCATTATATTAATAATCTGTATATTACGCAGTGTCGGATTGGCTTGTGGGCCATCCAATACTAACATGACACACTCTCAGGCCCCTTCTGATGACTCGTCCTTACTGCTTGTAGGGCAGAGTTTTGTCGGGCTCGTCTCTTCAGTCTGACTCATCCTCGACTCAGCTCGTCTACTCAGCTCGACACCCTATGTCACTTCCTATGGTCATGCTTTCTATAGGAACACACTTTTCCTCCATGCAAAAGATCAAATCATAATTGCATTAGGTAAATTTTTAACCTAATATCCTATGCATCTTAAAGTTTACAAATTAGATCCTTTAAACATTAGGACTGGCAAAAATGATCTTTTACAAATTTGTTGACTTTTTTATCCCTCTTTCCAATTGTAGAGGTTAGAATTTAGTGGCGTCTCTGTTAGATAAACAGACGAATGTGATGGAGCCACATACTGAGCCTAGCCAACAAATACGAGCCCTCCTAGACTCCCGTCTCCTATAAAGACAGAACGAAGGCTATCAGGAGGACCTCAATTTTCATGGGGGTTAACCTTCCCATTCCCAAGTTAGATCAGTTGAGGGATGGGTTAGTAAATGATATGTGTTTCTTAAAAGGGTTGTAGCATACTTGATGAAGAAGGAAGGCCTTGACTGTTATAGGGTTCTTCCAATTGGATAAGAATGAACATGATCCCCTACCGAAGGAGGGATGTGCTATACGATTGAGTGCCACAGGGCACTATGCAAACCAAAAGGCTAAGTCATGTGTAGTTTAAGTTAGTGGGGTCTAATCTCCATACTAATGGTGACATGCAGTCTATTTCATATCTCATACTAGGGATTTTCATAATGACGCCTATTGGCTTAGGCGTTGTGCCCCTGGTAGATCTGTCACTTGCGGCGCTGTCACGTATAAAGGTGCATCAGTAGGTCTGTCGCCTTTACAATTTCTTGAGGACTCATGGGTCCTCAGTCTTGGGTGGTTGGGATGGGCAGGTTGTGACAATAGTCTCGATGGCTTTTTATATAGTGATTGATATTTATGTTCTTGGATGGTCAAAAACTTGTTTCTGCATCTACTGAGGGCGCTCACTGCTTGTAGGCAGATTGTGTTGTGGTCCCTTTAGGACCATTTGGCCCTCAGTTCCCAGTGATCAGGTTTGCCAAGGGCCGTTCTATTTCATCGGCGTGATCGGGCTCCTAATTCTGGATAACCCATTTTGTCCTTCTTGGGAACAATCTCTGTTTGTGGCCTACGACCCCTTGTTTTGGCCTCATGGGCATACTCCTTTTTGGGCTCTGCCTATCTTTCTAGTGTTTGGGTTGCTAGTTTGGGCCACTAGCTTTTTTCCCTCTCCACTGGTTCCGTACTCTTGAGAGCTCTATTTTGATTAAAGGCTTTAAGAGTACTTGAGTCTTGCTCACTCTTTGTATTGCTTCTAGGGTGCCCATGGCCTTAGAACATGGCTTCCATTTATCTATTGATCTTTGACCTGTCCATCCTTTGGGGCACTCTTTTAACCATTGGGTATTTAACCATGATAGCCTTTTTCAGGGTTTCTCCTTTTGCTTAGGCGTTGGGGTGCTCTTTGGATTCTTTAGTGATCCTGGCCTTTGTTCTTGGCATGGTGCACAACTCTCAATTGTAAGATTCGATTGTCTATGATGTCTTTCAGAGAGTCCATATTAATAACAGGATGGCGCGAGTAAGTGGGTCTTTGCGCCTTTTCAAGAGTTAGTTTTATGCCTCTATTACTGCGTGTAAGTGAAGAGCTAGGGGCTTCCGCTTTATAAATAGGAGAATGCCTTATAAATCCTGTGTGCAGTTATTATGTGTGATTGCTTTCTTATTCCCTCTCCTTCTATACACTGTTCAGCTTATGCATTTAAGTTTTTAGTCCTAGATTTTTGACTAATCCATGCACCTCCCCTGGGTTAGTCTAGCCTTGGGGAATAAGGCCGAGGTCACTAACTGTAACATTCTACAAGGGTTGAAGGCATGTCTCGGTGAGGCGAAAGGCCAATGGGCCGACGAGCTGCCTAGTGTGCTATGGCCCTACCGGACGACGAGCCGAACCCCTACCAGTGAAACACGCTTCCCGATGGCGTACAGGGTCGAGGCGGTAATCCCAATTAAAATCAGTGTCCCATCTCCAAGAGTTCTCGCTTGTGATCCAGCCTCAAATGATGAAGCCTTGAAGGACTAGATGGATCTTATAGAAGAGATGAGGGACCTGGCTCACATCTGGCTCGCTGCATATCAACAATGCATGGCCAAGTATCATAATGCTCGAGTGAAACGCAGAAGTTTTAAAGCTGTAGATCTAGTGCTTCGAGATGCTCATACTTTTAAGCTGGCTGAAGCTTTTGGGAAGTTGGCCCCAAATTGGGAGGGACCCTACCGAGTGAAAGAAGTCATTCGCCGAAGGGCATACTAACTGGAAACACTCGGAGGGCAGCCTATCTCTCGTACATGGAATGTAGAGCGGTTTCATCGCTATTTTGTGTAAGGTCGATTTGGACTTAAAGGTCCTAGCCAATTGTTAGATCTTTGAATTTAGTGAAAGCTGAAGTTAAAATAGCTAGTCCGCTCAACGGCCCTATTTTTTCTAAGTCTGTGCAAACCGTATAGAGAGTTGCCTCGGCTGTGCAAACCGTATCGAGAGCAGTCTTTTTTTTTTTTTTAAAGTGTGCAAACCGTACCGGGAGCAGCCTCAGCTGTACAAATCGTATCGGGAGCGGCCTTATTTTTTTCAAGTCCGTGCAAACTGTACTGGGAGCAGCCTCATTTGTACAGACCGTATCGGGAGTGGCTCTATTTTTTCTAAGTGCATGCAAACCGTATTGGAAGCAGCCTTGGCTGTGCAAACTAGATTAGGAGCGGCCTATTTTTTCTAAGTCCGTCCAAACCGTAGCGAGAGCAGCCTCAGTTGTGCAATTTTTTAAGTCCATGCAAACCGTATCGGGAGCAGCCTCGACTGTACAAACTGTATTGGGAGCGCCCTATTTTTTCAAGTCCGTACAGATTGTACTAGGAGCAACTTCTACTATGCAAACTATATCGGGAGCGACCCTATTTTTTCGAACTTCGCTTGAAAACATACCTTAGCGACACTCGTCTTTCAAGACCGTGAACTGCAGTGGACGACACCTACCCGAACTTCTTTGAACAAAATGATTCCACACAGATAAGTACTACGCAACTCTTTGTACTCAAATTGAAGATTATATTTACAAGTAGAAGACGGGAGCAAAGTCTTGGATTACAAAAAGTGTTAGCCTAACAAAAGAGCCGTTACAAAGTCCTTCGGCTAACCGACTACTTCTCGGTAAACACAAAAAAAAAGAGAAGCAAAAATGTAACTACTCCACCATTAACTCTTCTCCGTCCAAACTAAGAAGAGAGTTGCCCGACATCGTAGGTGTAGCGGAGGAGACTATGGCCTCGGGAGAACGCGGTGCATGATCGACTGTGGTCGCTGGAGCCCTTTCGGCCTTCATAGGACCCTACCAGTCGAGTAGGTCTCCCGCAATAGTGTCATCTAGGAGCCCGAGGCCGGTGAGGTCGAACCCGGGGCAAACTTTGTGCTAAAGCCAACCCTAGGTCAAAGAGCATTTGGGTTTCATTGGCCCCGGCCTCCACCAAGGCCTCGGTGTATTTTGGTCTTGACTTGTACGAGGCAACGACGTTGCGTGCATCCCCCGTAGCCTTCTTGGCCCTAGCATTGGCTGCACGGAGGGCTTCATCCTGCAGCTACTTCTCCTCCTCGTCCTCCTTTTGAAGCTGGGAGATTGCTACATTCTTCTCCTCCAGCAGCGTGCATAGGCCGTCTGTCTCCTTCTCGGCCCTCTCCTAGGCCTCAATCGTAGAGCGCTTTTCTCCGCCCTACTTCATCAACTACATGCCGACTCGAGCTTTCATATCGAGGAGGGCATCTATGTTGCCCTACAAGTCCCAACGGACAACACCCACCTCAGTCAAGGCCAGGTGGTCCGTGGCCTTGTCCACATCCTTTAGATTTTCCTTCATGTGGGCAAAGTGGCGGGCGAGAGCTCCGCAAAATGTTGTGTCCTAGAAAAGAGAAGGAAAAAAGTCACTTGCATATGGATGCCGTGCGTTGGTGGAGCCAGGAAACCGGAGAGAGAGAGAGACGCGAGAGAGGGAAGGAGATGGCAAGGAGAGGCTGAGAGGAGGAAGATAAAACGGAGAGAGAGAAAGAGAGAACGAGAGAGAGAGATGTTGGGAAACGAAGAGAGAGGGGGAGAAAGCCTGGAGAGAGCGAAGGAGAGAGGACGGGTTCTTGGGAAAACCGGAGAGGAAGAAGGGGAAGGAGAAACAGTGAGAGGAAGAAGGAATAGGTCCGCCCCCAAACTGGAGGAGGAGGAGGAATATATAGAGAGGAAGAGAGAGTCGTGTGAAAGAGAGAGGAAGGCGTGCGGAGGGAAAGAGGGAGAGACAGAGAAAAGGAAATAGAGAGGAGAGAAGGAAACAGAGAGAATGGGAAGGAAGGTTTTTTTTTTAAAAAAAAAAAGTGGGGGAAGGGAAGGTGGCTGGTCTTTCTTGGGTTCTTTGGGCAAGAATTTGGGTAATATTAGGACATCAAATGACATTTTTACCCCTACTTTAGTCGAATTTATTGAGATTCGAACCCTAGACCTCCCCTAAATTTCCGGAAACTCCACCAACTGCACTGCATCATCGGCATGTCCTGTTCACATAGAATAAATATAAATTAGCACATTATCATTAAAAAATCATTATATTTATTTATTTCATCTCGGTTTTGTCAAAAAATCGCAAATGCGCTATACTCCATTAATCACATGAAATGACGATGTTTTTAAGTCAGAATTTGACGAAATTGGTACCGTTGGGCTTGGTACACAATTAACTATCATTTCATGCTATTTTACAGATAAAAACGTGAGTATGATGCGTATGATTGCCCTTAAATGATCAATTTAACACTTTATCACCCCCCAACTTACTCATTGCTAGTCCCTTAGCAATGCAAATAAGAAAAAGTTAGGTTAAACAATGAATTATCATGCTTCATTTGTAGTATCTATCACAAACAATTTAAGTGGTAGCCGATTGGTTAAGCTAAAGTTTTCATATCCCACAATATTTTTGATTCACGACAGGTGATTATGCATGAAAATTGACACGCTTAGAACTCGTTTCCGACCTTTCTGGTATATTCTTGCCTTTACTACCCTTTAGATAAGACTACCTGGGGAGGAGAAGAGACTAAAAGATTTCCCGATCAGTCAGCGAGGACCGTTTTTTAGTTCCCGTCCCAACTCAGCACTTTTCACGACTTGGTCATATTTCTAGTACGATGGACTTTTTAGCGTGGCTTTTTTTTTTTCATTTCATTGTACTTTTGCTTTTGAGAGTGCGTACTTTTTGCCACTCTCTTTGAATTGCCTGAGGGGAGGTGCGTACTTTTTGCCACCTACCTTCCTTTAGCTCTTTTAATGCCTTCTATTGCCTTTAGTGTTTACAACTGTCCATTTTAAATGACCGTCTCTTTTTAGAGTGCTGAGTGGGACAGTCCCCTATTACGAATCCTATACATTCCTTTTGTTCAACCTAAAAAGAAAAAATAGAATAAGTAGTCTTATCCTTAAGGTTAATTCTAGCAATTCTATACTTTTAAGATCTTTTATTTATTCTAAGTCGCCGTGTGTGTGTGAAAATTATCCTGCTGTGGATTTTTGTGAAGTGGGATATTTAAACTCTGAAGACTCTTTAACCAATGTGACTAACAAAAACTGATTTGTTTAAGATTTACTTAATGAAACATGATTTTCATGCAATTTTCATAGGATGTGAAAATAAGTTTTTGAAAGAAATTTTAAATTTTTGACCATTTTTCAGTGAAAGATATCAGTTTTCTTCAAAAGATCTTTAATAAATGCATATCAAATTGATTGTCCCACCCCCCAACTTGATTGACATTGTTCTCAATGGCATAAAAGATAGTAAAAACATGTCAGCCAGAAGAGAATTGTGAAGGAGAGAAACAACCTGTGATGAAGAGGATGCGACATACCCAAGGCGACTGCTGCTCAGGGACCTAAAAGGAAAAGAAATACAAAAAATTGAAGTAAAATATTGGGTTGCCTCCCAACAAGAGGTAAGTTTATCGTCTTCAGCCAGACGAAAGTTCAGTTATTGTGGATCACTCAGTTCTATGGATTCAGGTGGTGCATTTTGAAGATTTTCAATGAATAGTTTCAACCGTTGACCATTGACGGTGAAAGTGTTCCCACTCTTGGGATTCAGAATTTAAACAGCTCCATGATCGAAGGCTTTAACGACCACGAATGGTCCATCCCATCTGGATTTCAGTTTTCCTGGAAATAAGCGGAGCCTAGAGTTAAATAGCCAAACTTTTTGATTTGGAAGAAAGGATTTTCTCACAATATGTTTATCATGGAAAGATTTAGTTTTGGCTTTATAAATCTTTGAATTTTCATAGGCCTCGTTGCGCAACTCTTCTAGCTCACTCAATTGTAAGGTTCGGTGGGAACCAGCTTGGGCTAGATCCAGATTGACTCGTTTAATGGACCAATAAGCCCTATGTTCCAATTCTACCGGAAGGTGACACGCTTTTCCAAGAATCAGGCGATAAGGAGACATGCCAATAGGAGTTTTGTAAGCAGTCCGATAGGCCCTTAAGGCATCATCAAATCTTTCAGACCAATCTTTTCTATCGGGCCTAATGGACTTTTGCAGAATATTCTTAATCTCTCTATTGGAAACTTCCACTTGGCCACTGGTTTGGGGATGATAAGGGGTAGCTACTTTGTGATTAATCCCATATTTCTTAAGCAAAGCTCGAAACTGGTAATTTGTGAAATGCGTTCCCCCATCACTTATGATAGCTTTAGGCCACCCGAACCGAGAAAAGATATTCTTTTGAACGAATTTAATGCCCACTTTATGATCATTGGTGCGGGTGGCTACTACTTCAATCCACTTAGAGACATAATCCACAGCTACCAGAATATATGTATGTCCAAAAGAGGGTGGAAAAGGTCCTATAAAGTCAATTCCCTAAACATCAAAAACTTCAACCACCAAGATTGGGTTGAGTGGCATCATATCCCGTTTCGCCATATTTCCTACAGCCTGACATCGGAGGTAAGTTTTGCTAAATTCATGGGCATCTTTGAAAAGTGTGGGCCAGTAAAAACCACTTTGCAGGACCTTGGCTGCAGTTTTTTTTCCTGAGAAATGGCCCCCACAAGCCAAATTTTGACAGAAGTTCAGGACACTATGTTGTTCTTCTTCAGGAACGCATCGCCTAATGATTTGATCAGGACAAAATTTGAATAGTTCAGGGTCTTCCCAGAAATAATATTTTTCCTGGGAAAAGAATTTGTCCTTCTCACTTTTAGTCTATCCTTCCGGAAGCTGATTAGTCACCTTGTAATTGACAATATGAGCATACCAAGGTGCAACAGTGTGAGAAATGGCCAGTAGATGCTCATCAGGAAATGAATCAGTTATAGGTGAACTTTCGGAGATCAGAATTCGGGATAGGTGGTCAGCTACCACATTCTCAGAACCCTTCTTATCCCGAATTTCCAAATCAAATTCCTGAAGGAGTAAGATCCATCTAATAAGTCTAGGCTTTGCATCCTTCTTGGTCAACAGGTATTTCAGAGCTGAGTGATCAAAATAGATTATGACTTTTGCCCCTAAAAGATAAGACCTGAATTTTTATAGGGCAAAAACCACAGCTAATAATTCCTTTTCTGTGGTGGTATAATTCATTTGAGCATCTGCAAGGGTGCGACTTGCATAATAGATCACCACGGGACACTTGTTGATTCTTTGTCCCAAAACCGCACCGATAGCATAATCAGAGGCATTGCACATGATTTCGAAGGGTAAAGACCAATCTGGAGATTGAAGAATTGGAGCTTTGGTCAAAGATTCCTTCAGAGAATTGAATGCCTTGATGCAAGATTCATCCATTTGGAAAGAAACATCCTTAGCTAGGAGAAGAGTTAGAGGTCGGGCAATTTGAGAGAAATTGTGGATAAACCAGCGATAAAAACCGGCATGGCCAAGGAATGAACGGATCTGTCTGACCGAGGTAGGAGGAGGAAGATTGGATATCAGATCGATCTTAGCTTTATCTACCTCTATCCCCCTTTCAGACACAATGTGGCCTAAAACAATGCCCTCTCGAACCATAAAATAGCTCTTTTCCCAGCTAAGTATCAGATTGGTGTCAATGCATCTTGCTAGCACATGTTTAAGATTTTCCAAGCAATTTTCAAAAGAATCTCCGAAGATTGAGAAATCATTCATGAAAACTTCGAGTAATTCTCCCACCATATCGGAGAATATAGCCATCATGCACCGTGAAAATGTGGCTGGTGCGTTGTATAATCCAAATGGCATCCTCTTGAAAGCAAACGTGCCATAAGGGCACGTACAGGTGGTCTTTTCTTGATCTTCTGGGTAAATAGCCACTTGATTGTACCCGGAGTACCCATCTAAGAAGCAAAAGTACTTCTGGCCCGATAACTTTTCCAGAATCTGATCCATGAATGGGAGTGAAAAGTGATCCTTCTTAGTCATGAGATTCAGCTTTCGGTAATCAATGCACACTCTCCATCCCGTGGTGAGCTTAGTGGGTACCTCTTCTCCATGATCATTCTTGATAACTGTTAATCCGGATTTCTTGGGTACCATTTGGGTTGGGCTGACCCATTTACTATCCGATATGGGGTAAATGATACCCGCATCCAACCATTTCACAACTTCCTTCTTCACCACTTCTTTCATATTAAGATTAAGCCGCCTTTGCATCTCCCGACTGGGCTTAGAATTCTCTTCCATATAGATATGATGCATGCAAATGGACGGGCTAATTCCCTTTAAATCGGCCATCAACCATCCAATGGCACCCTTGTGGTCTTTGAGGACCTCGGTTAATTGGGCCTCCTGCGGTGATGTGAGATTTGCCGCAATGATGACCGGGAGAGTTTGGTCCGGGCCCAAAAAGATATATTTGAGAGACTCAGGTAATGGTTTGAGTTTAAGCTCAGGAGGGTCCTCTAAGGATGGCAAGGCGGGCTCAGATTGTAAGGCTGGTAAGGGTTCGACCTTGGGCCAAGATGTTAATGGGCCAGAAGAGTCCTTTAAAGTATTGGCTTCCTCCAAAAGGTCATATGTGAACATCTCATTTTCTTCAACCAGATTATCCAAGATATTAATAGTATGGCATTCTTTTTCATGATCTAGGTATTGAGAAGCTTTGAAGACATTAATCTTGACCTTTTGACCCCTAAATGAAATGTCCATTATGCCAGTTTCACAATTTATATTAGCTTTGGCAGTGGCTAAGAATGGACGACCTAGGATGATCGGGGTGTGAATGAGTTCCTCAGGTAATGCCATATTCAGAATAAGAAAATCCACGGGAAAATAACAATCATGAACCTTCACATTAACATCCTCAATTAATCCCCGTGGAGTCTTCACAGACCTATCAGCCAACTGCAAGATGATGGGTGTGGGCTTTAATTCCCCAATATCAAATTTCTCATAAATGGCTGTTGGCAAGAGGTTCACACTAGCACCTAAATCCAATAAAGCTCTATCAAATGTAACTCCAGCTAAGTCACATAAGATTCGAGGTGTTCCAGGATCCTTTAACTTTTTGGGTAAATGATTCATCACAATCGCACTAACATCTTCTGAAAGCCGAACTTTTTCGGGTGCCATTCTAGATTCTCTTCGTGGAGTACATAATTCCTTAAGGAACTTAGTATAAGCTGGCACATGCTTGATGGCATCGAGGAGTGGAATATTAATCTGGACTTGTTTGAATAAATCCAACAATTCCTCGTTCTGGGCTGGTTTCTTCCTGGCATTGGGCTTAGCTAACAAAGCATTAGGAAATGGCACCCTAGGTTGATAAGAACTTGGGCCTTCATCGATCTTCCCTTTTCCTTTCGAGTCTTCCTCCAACTTTTTCATGTTGGGTTCAGCCTCACTCTCACTTTCAATTTCATGAGGCCCATCAGTGGAACCTTTGGCTAACTCTCGATTTATATGTGGGTTTTCTAGACTTTTCCCACTCCTAAAGGCTGAAATGGCTTTAGCATTCTCAAATTGCGGCCCTTTAGGTTGTGGTAATGGGCCAGGCTGAGGTAAAAGGCCCGATTGCTGTGGAAAACCCGGAGGTTGATTCCTTGGATTGACAATGGGTTGACTAGGAAGTTGACCCACTTCTCTTCTCATCGTAGACTCAGTTAGTTGGCCCATTTGACTTTCCAACTTAGAAATGGATTGTTGCTGGGTCAAAATCAGTTGTTGGAGTTGAGTGAATTTTTCATCAAAGTTAGGCTGAGGAGGTTGTTGGTAAGTGGGTGGAGGATGGTATTGGGTTGGTTGTCCAGATTGGAATGAATGGTAGTGGGCCGGTTGACCTGATTGGAATGATTGATAATGGGCCAGTTGACCTGATTGATACTGGGCTGGTTGAGAAAATTGAGCTTGAGATCCCTTAGCCTGAACATTGCCATAGAAATTAGATTGCTGTTGAAATGAATTCTGTGGCTTTTGGGCTTGATGCATGGGAGGATTGGACATTGGT
This sequence comes from Zantedeschia hybrid cultivar, assembly GCA_030544215.1. NCBI lineage: Eukaryota > Viridiplantae > Streptophyta > Magnoliopsida > Alismatales > Araceae > Zantedeschia > Zantedeschia hybrid cultivar. The sequence goes on from JARZZO010000002.1 coordinate 66,113,616, forward strand.
AATGGGGCCTGCTGATTCTTCCAAGAGAAACTAGGGTGGTTTCTCTAGCCAGGATTGTAAGTATTTGAGAATGGATCATTATTGGGCATGGAGTATCCCTGGGCAGCCTGAACTTGTTCTTGAATGAATGGTGGAAGTTGGACCGCAGTTAGGCATTCATTCACTTGATGGGTTGGACTTGCGCATAAGGCACAAATGTCATGATTGGCAGAAGATGGGCCTTCATATGGACTAGATGGTGTTGGGTAAGTAGGCTCTTGCTTGTTTAAGGCCAAGAGTTGGTCTAATTTCTGGGCCAATATGTCTGCCTTATCCAATTTCTGATTAATCAGATTTATGTCCATTCTGGATTTGGGCTCTCCACGGGCCTTAAGTTCATATATTCTAGTCTATTTAGATGGCCCAACAGACCTCTCATAAGATGATAATGAGGCATGATTGATGGAATTTTCACTTAACATCTTAAAAAGATCATAGGCCTCATCTTCATTTTTCATCATAAATGCCCCTCCACATGAGGCATCCACCATCTGTCTGAACTGTTCAGACAATCCTTCATAGAATGCTTGGACAATTTGCCATTTTGAAAGCCCATGATGAGGGCATTTCCTAAGCAATTCTTTTAGTCTTTCCCAAGATTCATTGATCAATTCCCCAGGAGTTTGGATAAAACTCATGATGGCTCTTCTCATGGTATTGGTCCGTCCTATAGGATAGAACTTCTTGAGAAATTCTTTCTGCATTTCTTCCTATGTCCTAATGGGCCTTCCTATAGTCTCCAACCAATATTTAGCCTTATCCTTTAATGAAAAGGGAAATAAAGTCAACTTAAGGCCATCATCAGTGAAATTCTGGATCTTCATCGTAGAACAGATTTCTAGAAATTCATCCAGATGCTTATAAGGATCTTCATTAGTATTCCCATAAAAGAATGGGAGCATCTGAATGGTGCTAGATTTAATTTCATATTGATTGGCTGGATTCTGAGGAAGATAAATACAGGATGAAGGTTGATATCGATTTGGAATGAAATAGTCATTCATTTGCTTTGGTGGGTCCTGATTATCAGCCATTTGATCTTGTGGTGGATTTCTTTGATGTAAGATTATTTCTATTTCATCAAATGGTCCTAGAAGGTTAGGGTTTTGAGATCTCCTACTTTACATACACTAGGACTGATGGAGAGAGGATGGATTTGAATTTTGTTTTCTATTTCTTGTTTTTTTTTAAATGCAAACAATTTTGGCAAACAAATTACCCTAATGATCTAATGTTAACCTAGACTCTCTATGTGAATTTTCTTACAAGGTGAATGGAGTCTACCTCAAGTCACAACCACAATCAAGCAACGGCCAGGTAAGAGGTGGGGTAGTGGGAGGCTCCCCCTACTTTCGTAGGGACCTAATTAGAAAACCATTTTCCCGCTTAGACATTTGCCTTTTTAACCTCTAGCCTAGACACCGTTGCCAAAAGTAGAGGCAACTCAAAATTTAAACCACTTACGGTGTAAATCCTAGATTCTCTTTCGACTTGCTTTTAATTGGATTAGGAAATGCCAATACAAGGAAGGTGATTTGTGGGCTAAGGAAGGGTGATCAAATCCCTACCTTATGTGGTTAAAGTTGTTGCCCTTAAAGTCTTTTTGAATGCAATACAAGGCAATAAGCAAATCAATGATGGGTGTGTTGATGCAATCATAAATGACTTGCTAAAATTGAAACACGTACCTTTCCCCCGCAATCTTCAACAATTTATGGAACTAACTGTGCAAAGAAACTAGCTCATGCTTTCTTAGAATGATGAATGCCGAGCATGGAAGGTTTCTAATATGGAAATAAAGGTTTTTAAATTTGGATGTTCTTCTTTTGTTTCTTTTTTTTTTTAGTTAATGGAAACCTATCTAAACTAAAAACTACAAAAATGGAAACTAACTAAAGTGAGGAAATTGAAACATAGAAAGTTGGAACACACTTACCATGATTTCGCTTTCCTTTTTTTTTTTTTTCAATATACTTGCAAAAATAAGAAAAATAAGGTTAGCTAAAGATTAATTACACTAAATTCAAGATAATCAAAATTAAAAATCTAACTCCCCGGCAACGGCGCCAAAAATTGATCGTTTGATATCATGTGTTGTTAAACATGCACGAACATCAACTTTAATTTCCAATTCTCACACATCATTATTTGAAAGTAGTCAGTGGTGAGATCAAGTCGGATCCACAGGGAGATAAAGTTTTAACTTTGAAAATCTTGAATTTGTATTGAAAATTAGAAAACTTGCAACTATTTGATGTCAATGAGACTTTAAAACTTAGAATTCATGGCCAGTGAACAAAATTAATTATAAGACTTGAATGTTTAAAGACACCTAATTAATTTAAAAAAAAAACAATTATCACTAGAACACACTAATTAATTAACGTGCTTATGCATACCATGCAAATCAAACTAAATCAACTAAGTTTAGAATAGTAAAAATAACCACATATGGAACGAAGAGAGATTTGGAGAACGAAGTCTAAATTGAAGGCAACAATACTGCATTATAGTTTGCAACTTAAAATCACTTGCATCAACTGTCTAAAAAGAACACCCACCATAAAGTCATGAAATCAATATCCTCCAAACAGAAATAATAAATAATTAAACCTAAATTATTATCTGACCAAACTAAAATAGAAGAAAGAGAGGGAAAGACAGCAGCGGCCTTTGTGGGTTCTTGTGGGGGTGCCGGCGCAATAGACCGGCTGGAGAGGAGGCGGCGCAGTGGTCCGCGGGTGTGTGCAATGCAGCTGCTGGCCTCAGGTGCGCTGGAGATGCTTCAGGCTTCAAGCTGGTGGAGGTTTGATGCAGCTGGACGTGGAGGTCGTCGGTGGCTTGCAGGCGTGCATGCATGCACGTGGAGGGTAGGAGGAGGTCGGCAACGCCGGACTTGCTGCATGCGCTGGGGCTTCAAGTGTTGCCGCGTGGGGGCCGGCTGCTGGTACGCCGGGAGCATGCACGGCTGAGACATGGAGGCATGCAGCAGCTTCCGCGGACGTGCGTGTAGTAGCGCGTGGAAGCCGGCTTCACCGCTGTGAACGCGTGGTAGGCACGCTGGGACCGGTGCTGGTGCGTGGAGGCCGGCTTCACCGGGCGTGCTTGCATGCGCGTGGAGCTGCTGGAGCCGCGCTAGAGGCCGGCGGTAGGCGTGGATGCCGTGCATTGGTGGAGCCAGGAAACCGGAGAGAGAGAGACACGCGGGAGAGGGAAGGAGATGGCAAGGAGAGGCTGAGAGGAGGAAGATAAAACAGAGAGAGAGAAAGAGAGAACGAGAGAGAGAGAGATGCTGGGAAACGAAGAGAGAGGGGGAGAAAGCCTGGAGAGAGCGAAGGAGAGAGGACGGGTTCTTGGGAAAACTGGAGAGGAAGAAGGGGAATGAGAAACCGTGAGAGGAAGAAGGAATAGGTCCGCCCCCAAACTGGAGGAGGAGGAGGAATATATAGAGAGGAAGAGAGAGTCGTGTGAAAGAGAGAGGAAGGCGTGCGGAGGAAAAGAGGGAGAGACAGAGAAAAGGAAATAGAGAGGAGAGAAGGAAACAGAGAGAATGGGAAGGAAGGTTTTTAAAAAAAAAAAAGAAAGTGGGAGAAGGGAAGGCGGCTGGTCTTTCTTGGGTTTGGGCAAGAATTTGGGTAATATTAGGACATCAAATGACATTTTTACCCTTGCTTTAGTCGAATTTATTGAGATTCGAACCCTAGACCTCCCCCAAATTTTCGGAAACTCCACCAACTGCACTGCATCATCGGCATGTCCTGTTCACATAGAATAAATATAAATTAGCACATTATCATTAAAAAATCATTATATTTATTTATTTCATCTCGGTTTTGTCGAAAAACAGCAAATACGCTTTACTCCATTAATCACATGAAATGACGATGTTTTTAAGTCAGAATTTGACGAAATTGGTACCGTTGGACTTGGTACACAATTATATATCATTTTATGCTATTTTACAGATAAAAACGTGAGTATGATGCGTATGATTGCCCTTAAATGATCAATTTAACACTTTATTATAATGTCTGCGTCGCTAGACACTTCATGAACTTCGGCCGACGCTTCGACCGCGGGCACTATAGCCGGTACTGGGGTAGTCTTGGCGGCTTTGGCCGCAGCTGGTTCCCCCGACCCTTGGCCAGGTGGTAGATAAGGCTCTGCTTGGGCCGGCACTTTATTGGGCTTCAGCCAAGCAGTCGTCACAATCAGTCTACTAATGCCTGCTAGTAGCTGTTGATGTCCACCAATGCCTCGTCAATGATCCGTATAGCAAGTCAACTCGTATTTGCTAAGTTCAGAGGCATCCGCGATGCCTTCGACCAGAGACCTCCATTCGATAGGGAACGGCCAGACTCCGTCTTTCCCTTATGGGAGGCAAACGAAGAAATACCCCGCCTTTCAATAATGGATGGACGAGAGCTTGCTGGAAAAGATGGCCGGGTCCGAGCGGGTAGTAAAACAAAACCACGAGGATTTTCCTTGGAGTTTTATTTTGAAGAGATAGCAAAAGATGGCACCCGAAGGGGCTATGCCTAAAATGGAACAAAGAATGATGAAGCTGTAGACGGTCCACCAAGAATTGGGAAAGAATTGAGATGGGGCGAGACCGTATATACAGAGAAGATATGAAATGAAGGGGTGTAGAGGAAGCCAAAAGCCCCCTCAGAAACTTTGCTTGTAGATAGAAAAGCACTCGGGGCAAGGGGAGTTGGCTTTGGAATTGGCCCGAGGCTTGATCAGATGAATCCAGTTAGGGATGTCATAATGTTCCCACATCTCACTGACCGCCTCCTTGCAGAGATTGGATGGGACATTCGAGTCCAGCTGGCCGATTCAGTCTGTTAGATCTCAGCGGGTTCAGAAGTATTGACGAGCGAGGTGATCTCGTCCGCTATTGTGGAAGCAAAAGAATTGATAGAGAAAAAAGACGAAAGGGAAGGCTGGACTGACTCAGGCCTAGTGGACGAGCATGATAAGCTGCTCGAGAAAAGAGAATATGAAAGGGACATGAAATGAATGAAGGAGAAGACAGAGTCGGAGGCTTACCCTTTGACTTATTCGGCCGCCTCCACTCAAAAGGATGCACTCGAGCCACCTCCTTTCCGCTCTGTAACCGAGACCCCAAGTAAGCGCTTGCAAATAGTGCCTCCCCTGGGGATAGCGGCTATTTATAGGGGATTGTAGGAGGGCTTGATGCGGGATCAACGGCGAGGATTGAACAGCCATACGATTTCCATCTCCTGATTCGCACCACGTGTTGTGACTCTTCGAGCGACGTACCGATGGGCAGGAGATTTGAATTTATTGCCGCCATAACTTGACGCCCATGCTCTCAAAGTGACGGTCTAAGCTCTTCTGCTTCGGTGTAGTCAATCGGTCGACACCGCAATCCAGAAGGTTCGAGTACCTGTCGGCTATCGGCGCTAGCTTTACTCTGGCCGACTCCATCGGTCACAAGGTATAATGATCCCCGAGTACTTCTGGGTCATTACTTTGGTTCCCACTCTGGCCGAACCCATTGGTCATATTCCCTCAGGCAATGTCCCTAAGTTGACTCGTCTACCCAAATAGTACTTAGCTGAATCCGATCATTGCACTCCCAGCACCTTATTGATCTAAGGCATGCCGAGAGTAGGGGGCCATGTGATGGGAGAGGCCGAGAGTTGGGCCGAGTGGGCCGAGAGGTATAGGCCGCCCAGTTCCGAATCCAAAAAAACTTCCTCACTTACCCCTATAAATAGGATTTGACTTACATCCAAAAAGGTATGCGACATGTGCTATTTCTTAATGAATACTCCTCATCCTTATCCTTTTTCCTCCCGACCACTAACTTGACCGTCGGAGAGGGCTCCTTCGGGACCACACTCGGGGCCCTTTCTAATCCATTATTTCATCTCGTAGATAGACTCTCTCTTAGCCGGATCTTTCTTGACGGTTTCGGATCTTCCGCAATTAATATGTGAGTGCCTCGGCTGTATCATTAATAAAGGGTTAGATGCCTTCCTAAAAATTAAGGAAGAAGTTGCCAAATTGGTTCCTTTCCACATTTAATATCAAATTTTAAATTAAAAAAAAAGAGGTAAAAAAATATTTTCAAACACCCTATAAGGGAGGTGGAAGGAGAAAGGGCCCTCAGAGAAAAGATAAGGTAGCAGACGGATTAAAATTGGCTGTCTTCCCTTTTTTCTAGTTATTGTAGTATTGAAAATTTTGAAAGTTCCCTTAAAGATCTCCAGAAATCCTCTGTTCTAAATAGGGAAAAGGAAAATGACATCATAACACCTTCTTAAGTTCCCCAGCCTTCCTCTAACACAACCTCCCCATGGGATCTCCTCCCGTAAACAAGGAAGCGGGGGTCCAGAATCTGGTTACTCCTTCCAGTTCAAACCTAAACATCTGAACAACCCGAAATGCTTTCTTTACAAAATAGATCCGGGTCGGTTCGGTCATATATTCCGGATTCAAATCGGATCCGTTTAAAACCTGATCCAAGTCCAACCTGTTTACACCTCTATTTGTAGGAAACCACGATTCCAGGGACCAACACGACCCATGATCGTTAAGACCACAGTTAGAACAGTCATGGCATTTGGCAAACAAAGATATCCAGGGTAAATTGAAACATTGTATGGAAAGTTTTGCTCCCACATAAGATATTTTTCCCCCTATTGAAGACATTTAAACAATCAAGCCAAGAACACAATCGATATCTCCCCACTCCCCTGGCCACCATATATGGCGTGTGCCGACTTCGAAACGTCAAGCAGCTCACAAGTTCAATTAATTTTATGTGTCATGTTCGTGGACTAATTAGGGCGTGAGACCAATCAAGCAGCCAACCGGCCAGCCAGCCACAAACGCAACCAAGGATGGTCTCAACGCATTGGAGTGACAGTTTCCCCATGAACTGATGGTCACTCTATATATGAAAGACCATGGAACCAGGTCCTAGCCTCAGGTTCTATTATGATATAGCGCCTCCCCAAGAACAAAAGTGTATGCACACATGCATATATGCATCCGTATGTGTATATAGATATATATATATATAAGGTACATACACAAATGGCTTGTTCAATGATACCAAGAACATAAGTTAATTTTGGAAAATGTATCGATTCTCTTGCTACGGAAAACAAGAGTGATACTTACTGCACCACATGTGCAACCCATTCTTTTTAGACTTTTTGATTTTTTTTTTTTTTTAATGATCGACTCCATCATGCTCGACATGTCCATATGTGATCCTCCTAATGACGGATACTCCAAATAATATAAAATAGTTAAAGTAATCCAAACACGAGAAAATAATATTTTATGACTATATGTGATGTTTCACATCATTTTATAACACACCAAATGAGAGAGAAGGAGAGAATCTTAGGTGCGTCTCCCTCTTGTTCTATACGTTCAATAGAACCCCTTTGGTGATAGAACGATGTAGGGATCCTATTAATTAGCACCCTCAACCCATGATTCTTCCTAATAAACTTTTTTTTTTGTCTTTTAATTGCTCAAATTTACTTAATTTATTTCTTATCACATCCTTTTTTCTATGAATAATACTTGGAGTGCAACATTAAACCTCCTACATCACTAGCCCACTTTCTTTCCCCACCCTTTTAACCTTTTTGAGTGGAGAGAATGAGAACTTGCACCTTTTCTAATAGCATTTTGTAAGGATCACCCCACGGGAACAATGAACATAGTGGAAACAAAAACGATAGAAATAAAATTGTTCCCGATCTGTTTTGAAGAACAAAATATAAAATGATGGTGATCGAATATTACCTTGCACGGAATCGAATCCGTGTTTGTATGATTTTGATGGTGTGACGTTGCAAACCGCACAATCGCCCAGCCTCTAGCAGTATCTATGTGATCCTCTTAGTGACGGATCTTCCTCGGTTCTTCACTCGGTGTAGCGCCTTTGGTGGCCGCTCATTGTCGTGCAAGTGCCCACGGAATGCGGACAAAGCTTTCCCGATGAACGGGAGTCGAAGATGGCGAAGCCACGAAGCTCGGAAGGGGGCATCCCTTTGGCGCCAAAGAGAGGGAGAGAAGAGAGAGGGGGGACAGCCAGGGCAAGCCCAGTGTTGCATGGCCCAGGGCTGTACTCTCAGCGTGCATATATAATAAGTCGCCCATAGATTTTTCAGGTAAATCCCTGACTTAATATAAGTCTCATTTATGATCTGTCAGCTGAGAATTTATACACGTGTGATCTTCTAGACCCAAGTACCAGTCCAGTTAATGGTCCGTTAAATCCAATAACACTTTACTGACATAATTAATTAATACCACATATTAATTAATTAACTTATTGGTTAAGTGTTGTGCACTTAAATCGATCGGACCTCCGATCATGTTGGGTGCCAAGCAACACCGCATGATCCCGCAATGTATTGAGTTTCAGCAACCTACTCAAAGAACCTTTCCGTCGACAGTTACCACGTGGATATAATCCTGCACTTATAGAATACTCTCGAATCAACTCATGATATGGTATACTGTCAAACTCTAACCGGTCGACTCACTTAATTCGGATACTATTGTATAATATCAGTTAACTCCTTTCTTGATATTATGTCCATCCTGATCAGAGACTTCCAAACATTCTCTCTTTTAATACAAAGAGCGAATGATCCCGTATTGAACAGTCAATTCCCTTTGAAGATATTTCGTTGTATCCGATCCTTGACTGTCTAGAGTCTCGTGTTTAAAGATCCATCAATCAACGTCAAAGTACAGAATTCTACTGAAAATGTGTCCTTGATGTCTCAGGTCCGAGGACTATTTATGCAACTGCGACAATTGAATCAAACTGGTTGACAGTTAAGTACTATACCATCCAATGATTTAAATCAGATCAATTTAGTAAACTCATTCTCTAATGATCACCTACAAATTTATCTTAGTGACTCCACACAAGTGACTATGAGACCAGTCACCCTCATAACATAAGTTGGAATAATCTGTACTAGTCTAACCGAATGTCTGATGTTCTTCTCAGACATCCTCCAACTAGGAGCCATTAAGAATGTGTGTTTATAAGTGACCAGCCTCATTTTATGATTCATTATAATCCGATCACTATTACACACATTTATAGACTTCTTTATGAGGTAAATATAATCAAATTACACATAATGAATAAAAGTTATTTTTATTAATTGCTGAACAAGATTATACAATATCTGATTGGCTTATAGGCTACTTAAAATTAACAATCTTCTACTTGGACTAAAGTCAATCACCTTTGTGCTGAATATCTATAGCCTTTAAGTGACGCTCAAACACAAATTGAGACAAAGGCTTAGTCAGTAGATCTGCTACATTATCTGTAGATAAAATTCTTTCCACTACTACATCTCCTCTGACAATAATCTTTCTAATTCGGTGAAAGCACCTCAGATTATGCTTCGACTTTTAATGAGACCGTAACTCTTTCGCTTATGCAATCGTCCCATTATTGTCACACTGCAGTGGGATAGGATCAGAGACACTAGGAAACCACGCCAAGGTCGGTGATGAGTTTCTTCAACTACACAACTTCCTTTGCAGCTTCAACTACAACGATGTACTTAGCTTATGTCATCAAGTTTGTAATTGTCTCCTACTTGGAACTCTTTTAGTACACTGCACTCTCGTTCAATGTGAACACAAATCCAGACGTAGACTTGTTATCTTATGGATCCGACTGAAAACTCGAGTAAGTGAAGCCTCGTAATTTCAAGTCATTTTTCCATAAACAAGAATCATATCCTTAGTTCTTCTCGTACTTAAGGATAAATTTTACTGCTTTCTATTGTTCTTTACCTAGATCAATCTGAAACCTGTTCATAACACTTAGAGCATAGGTCACATCGGGCCATGTACATAGCATGGCATATATGATAGATCTTATGGCAAATTCATAGGGTACTCTATTTATGATTTTCCTATCTGTTGGAGCCTTTAGAGACTGTTCTTTAGAGAGATAAATTTCATGTCTCATCAGTATATGACCTCTCTTAGAATTTTTCATGTAAATCTTTTGACAATGATATATGTGTACATAAATTGGGTTAATCCAAGCATCCTCTTTGATCTATAGCTATAGATCCATATTCTCAACACGCAGGATGCTTCACCCAAATCCTTCATAGAGAAGTTATTTGACAACCAAATGTTTACTGATGAAAACATTGCTACAACATTCCCCATAAGTAAAATGTCATCTACGTAAAGGATGAAGAAAGTGACCGCACTCCTACTAGTCTTATTATACACATAAGGCTCATAATCATTCTTAATGAAGTCATAAGACTTGATAGCGTTATCAAATTTTATGTTCCAATTTCAGGATGTTTGCTTCAGTCTATAAATAGATCTTCAAAACTTAAACACTTTATCTGGAAACTCTTTGGATGTGTAACTTTCTGGTTATATCATATATGCCTCTTCTTCAAGGTTACTATTGAGGAATGCAATTTTTACATCAATCTCCCAGATCTCATAGTCATAGTGTGCAATTATAGAGAGAAGTACTTTGATCAAGTTTATGGTAGCAATTAGTGAGAAAGTCTAATCACAGTCAATTCTGTTCCTTTGACGACAATCCTTTGCCACCAACCTTAGCTTATAAGTGTCGATATGTCCATCTACACAGATCTTTCGCTTGAAGATCCACTTGCACCCAATAGGTACAATACCCTCAGACAAGTCATTTAAGTTCTAAACATAGTTGGTGTACATAGACTAAATTTCAGAGTTCATGACTTCATTCCCAGCTTCGGGGCTTTTAACGGTCTCCTGATAGGTCTTAGGATCATCATCCTCATTGTAAGGTACCTTTTAGTCACCTTCACTGATATGTCCTATATATCTTTCGAGTTCTCTAGGTACTCTACTAGACCTACAGTTCCTGTGTGTATTACTGAACATACTACAGAATTGGCGGCTCATCCAATGAGACAGAAGCAATTTGTGGATCTGTAACTTATTCTAGAGCTACTTTACTTCTATTGTCCTCCTAGAAAAGATACTCCTCTTTCAGAAATACAACTTTCCTAGTCACAAATATCTTTTGTTCGCAAGGATGGTAAAAATAGTACCCATAAGTTTGCTTTGGGTATCTCACGAACCTACATCTATCAGTTCTATATTCTAGTTTGTCAGGATCATGCATCTTTACATGGATAGGGCATCCCCAGACTTTAATATGTTTAACATTTGATTTTTTATCATTTCATATCTCATATGAAGTAGATGTCACAGACTTACATGATACTCTGTTGAATAGATATGCAACTAACTCAAGTGCATATCCTCAGAGAGACAGTATTGGTAAAGCTAAAAAGCTCATCATAGATCGCACCGTGTCCAACAGGGTGCAGATTCCTCTTTTCTGACACACCATTCATCTGTAGTGTATACGGAAGAGTCAGCTAAGAAAGGATATCATTATCCTTTAAGAATAGTGTGAAATTCAAATTTAGGTATTCTCCTTCCTGATCTGATCGGAGAGCTTTAATACTCTTTCTAATTTGCTTCTCAACTTCATTCTTGAACTCCTTAAACTTCTCAAATACTTCTTACTTGTATTTCATTAAGTATACATAGCCGAATCTAGAGAAGTCATCAGTGAACATGATGAAGTAAGAGAAGCCACCTTTAGTATAGGTAGACATTGGACCACGTATATCTGTCTGTATCAGTTCTAAAATAACTTTGGCATACTCTCCATGTCCAATAAATAGAGACTTTGTTAATTTGCCCATAAGGCAAGATGCACATGTTGCAAACGATTCATAATCGAATGGATTCATATATCTATGTTTATGCAACTTTTGAAGTTTACCTTCACCAATGTGTCCAAGCCTACAATGACAGATAGGCTTGGTTCACACTATTCTTGCTCTTCTCAAGAGCTTTGTCAAGGGAGAGATTATAACTAGAAACATTCAAAAGGTATAATCTATTGACTAATCTTTCAAAAGCAACAAATTTATCATCAAAATAAACTGAACAACCATTGTTCATAATAGTCAACTTGTACTATAGTCTGTCCAAACAAGAAATAGAAATGATGTTTTTAATTATATTAGGAACATAATAACAATCTTCTAAAGAAAGCAAATCTCCTGATGAAAGCTTGAGATTTACTATCCCTACAGTGATCGCTGCAACCTTTGCACCATTTCCTAGCCTCAAGTCTACCCCGCCCCCGCTCAGCTTTCGTCTACTTGTCAGCACCTGTACATCATTGTAGATATGAGAAGTAGATCCAATATCTAATACCTAATATGTTGAATCTCTAAAAGACAAGTGTAAATCTATCATATAGATACCTGAAGCTTTTGGTTACTTCACATTTCCTTGAACTTTGTGTTTGAGGTACTCCTTGTAGTTCCTCTTCCAGTGACCCTTCTGGTGGCAGTAGAAGCAATCACTTTTGTCCACTCCTTTGCACTTGTCCTTCTTGGGCACTGGCTTTGGCTTGCTTTCTTTCTTATCTTTGCCTTTCTTAAAGGTTGGTGCTACTTTCTTCTCTTATTAGTCCTACTAACTAAGAGGATATAGGGATTTTCCTTCACAAGGTTTCTTTCTACAGTCTTCAACAATTGAGCAGTTCAGCTAGTGTCATCTATATCTTGTTTATGGTGAAATTCACTGTGAACTGCAAGTATGATGCTAGAATTGAGCCAAGGATTATCATTGTGCATCACCTTTAGGAGTATTGGTACCCTAAGTGCATCTAACATTTCTATCGACTCAATCATCTTCAATACATATGACTGTATAGAAGACCCCTTTGCCATCTGAGCCTTAAATAGTTTCTTGGATATCTTATATTTCTTTATTCTACTATGTTCTTCAAAAAGCTCCTTTAGGTAGAGCAAGATGGATTTGACATCTATCTTTTCATGCTGCCTCTGTAACTTATTGTTCATCGAGACAAGCATGTAGCATTGGGCTAAAGTGGAATCCTCTTTTTATTTCTTATACACGATCATCTTCGCTTCAGAGGCATCTAATGTTGACTCATTAGGAGCTTCATCTTCCAAGACGTAGGCAATTTGCTCACACTTGAGGATAATCTTTAGGTTTCTGAGCTAGTTAGAATAGTTCGGACCTATCAGATGATTGACATCTAATATGCCACGAAGTAGGTTACTTGATGACATTCTCACCTACAGGAAAAGAAATTTAAAGTCAAAGATGTTCAATTATTAAAATTTAAAATAAGATTTGGTCTTTCTAGTTTTACTCTCAGTTGTTTTCGACAGACTGTATAACCCTTATGTATACGAACGGGAGACGCCGACAGTCTCCCAGTGGGGATCAAAATCTCACTGACTTGTATTACAACCTTATAGATAGCACAACAAACTGTAATATAATCAGAAAGCACCCATCTCATGGGACTTGCAACTCCTTGTAATATCGGATCATAATTTGGTCCCCAAAACTATAATGGTCTTGTAGATAGTACAATAAATCATTAAAGTTCGGTCGAAGCTTTACCATCGTTACATAACGGACATAGATTAGGATGCAGTCCTTGTAGATAGAACAACAAAATTCCATCGTGCCTCTACCCCGTTTAAAGGCATTTTCATGCCATAGCTCTAACCTCTCCTCCCAATTAGACATGCCTTGTAGATAGTACAAGAAAACCTACCTAAAGCGATTTAAGTCCTAAAATTATAACGATAGGGGACTACGCGGTAAGTTCTCAACTACTCGTGCTATGAGTTAGAGTTTTAACGAGGGTTTTTGTATAGACTGAGGTTTCGAATTTGATTATTGGGTCGATTTCGGTGTCAGACCCCTTGGTTTGAGTCCTTGTGAGTTTGGTGCATGGGTATTGATTCACGTCGAGTTAGATGCGCTTTTTGAGAGGCGTCGGCCATAGGCGATGCGGTTTAGGAACCATGCATGTAGGACGCGTGGTCGGGTATCGGGGCGCATACGTATGGCCCCGATCTTTTCGTCTGAATGGCGTCGCGCGTGGTCAATGCGATTCAGAGATCTGCCAGTATACGTCTTTAGTCTTGTCATCTGATTGGCATCGGTCGTGGATGACGCATTTTAGCCCGATTGGTTTGACATCCCGAGCCATCCATCCTTTCTCCCTCCTTTCCCTCATTTTATTTTTCACTCTCTCTCTCTTCCCTCTCTCCATCCCCCTCTGTTTCCTCCTCTCCCTCTTCCTCTTCCTCTTCCTCTTCCTCCACTCCCCCTCTACCTCTCACCACTTCGGCCACCATCTCCACCGCGGCTCTTCACTCCCTGGAGAGTGGCCGATGTCCCATCAGAGTGATGACGTCTACGGAGGTAATGGCGGCGGCTTGCGGTGTGGTGGTTAAGCGACGATGAGCTAAGATGAGTTCAAATAACCGGTAGGGTGATGATTCTCGTACGTAATTCGTTTGATTTAAACCATGATTTTCTGCTATGGAGTATGCTATGGAGGTGTGAGGATTTTGAGTAGAATGAGCATGTTTTAGAGGGCTTTAATGAAAATGGTCATTTTTATGAAATGGGGAATGGTGTGTTTTCAATTCGATCATTTGGATTTTCCTCCATATTTTCTATTTGTGGCATTTTTATGCGATTTAGGGGAAGGAATCCCACGTTGAGGCTCGGTGAGGCTTGGGGGCGAAGTGGTCTTAGGCGCTGAATGGCGTCCACTCAGGCCGACGCGATTCAGGCGAGTTTGCCCCATGACCCGAGAGTGAGGAACCAGTTGTAGGGCATTGAAAGGCGTCATCCTAAGTCGACGCAATTTAGGCCAGAGCCCCATTTTTCCTACATTTAGCATATGTGACTATTACATTCTATCAATTAGATTCTTGTATATTGTTAGATAATTTTGTTAATGCATGCTTGAAATCATGCATCGAGGGCGGGGATTTTTATGTACTCGGAGTCGCATTGTGTTGTGTTTATGCGATCGTGAACCTATAATAATAGTGATTTGTGTAAGGATTGAGATTTCGGGTACAATTATTGGGTCGATTTCGGAGCCGGACCCCTTGGTTTGGGTCCTTGTAGGGGCTGAGGCTTGACGCGGTTCAAATGGCGTCTTGAGAGGAGGACGCGTTTTAGAGTTTGTCACGTCGGTGCCACGTGGTCGTCACGTGGGCCAATTTCGGATCGCGAGAGTACGGCCCCAGTCATGTCGTCTGAACGGTGTCTTGGATGGACGACGCAATTAAGACATTCTGTTAGAGTATGGCCCGGTCTTGTCACCTGATAGGCGTCTGCCTATAACGACGCGATTTAACCTGTTTCAGTTTACACCTTGAACCTTCCATCTTTTCTCTCCTTCTCTCCTTCTCACTCTTTCTCTTCCCTCTCTCCTATCCTCTCCGTTTACCCTTCCCTTTCTCCTTCCCCTTCTTCCTCTTCCACCACTCCAACACCTCTCTACCTCTCACCACTACCACCACCACTTCCTCCGCGGCACTTCATTTTCCGGGCGGCGGCCGACGTCCCGGCGGAGTGACGGCGTCCACGGGGGTACCGGCGGCGGTTTGCGGTGCGGCGGTTCGGCGGCACGGAGCTAAGAGGAGTTCAAGTGACCGGTAAGGGGACGATCCTTATATGTGATATGGTTGTTTTAATTCATGTTTTCCTACTTAAAGCATGCGACGTGTGAGGAGAATTGGGTAGAATGAGCATGTTTAAGGGGCTTTTACATGAAAATAGTCATTTTTATGAGAGGTTTAAGGGAACCTGGGATTGGGCTCTAAATGGCGTCTTGATAGGACGACGCTATTTAGGCCAAATTCATCCCGGAAGCGATTTCTGTGAGAATATAGTTCTGTTTTGAATGGCGTCCAGGGACAGCGACGCCTTTCAAAGGGCGGCTTCCCAGGACGACGCGTTTTAGTTCAAACCACCCTGAAGCCTGACTCTATTTCTGTCGTGATTAGGTGACTAGGAACAACGACGCCTTTTAAAAGATGACTACTGTGCACGACGCGTTTTAGGCCAACTTCCGAGGCCAGTTTTCACATGAACCAGTTTAGGGATCTTGAATGACGTCAGCCTTGGGCGACACGATTCAAGACAGAACCTCATTAAATGCATGCTTGAAATCGTACATCGAGGCCGAAGATTTATGTATAATCGGAATCACATTATGTGTGTATGTGTTTATGCGATTGTGGTTGACGTTTGACACTTTGTGTCGGTGTGGGAGGGCGTAGTGTCTAGGTGGCATTGTTGCCGTACCTGTGTGGAAGGAGTACATGTTAGTGTTTCACTTATGGTTAGGGGAAATAGAACCACCTTGAGCTAGGTTAGGCCGGAGTAGCCAGTGCGCCATCCGAAGGGTTGCTGTTTGGTCTCGGCGGATCGGTGTTTTCCTAGTTTGTCGTGGCAGTTTTCGGCGTATTTCTTACTGTGGAGCCGGTGTGGTGCTACTGGAGTTTACCCTTTCGCCACTGGGCCTGATGTAACTTAAGATATCGAGGTTACGAGTGGTACCCTTCGCCCTTTGGCCTGATGTGACCCGGGAGGTTAGGGTTACGGGTAGTCCCTATAGCTTTAGCTTGAGGGGGTTTCACCGGTCCCCAGGGCCCTCTTGAAGCGCCTAGGCCTGGCATTGCGGGAAGTCCGATCGATAGGACAGTGGTCTAGACTGCTTGTGTGCACACGTAACTGGGCGGTGATGGTTCACTAGTCCCAGTTAGTCCTAGTTTGACTCACTGCCTCACCTTACAGTGCTCGGAACATGGTAGGGGTGGACAAGCATAGGTGTTGGTGGTGTTGTGAGGCGACGTTTGTATACGGTCGATAGTGTGGTTTGAGTGTTAAGTCGGATCTTTGGTTACGAATTGTAGTGTTGAGTTGGGTTAGTTGAATTACTTAGAATTGTGCCTGTTACATTGCGAACGCATATGTCTCATATCGGAATTTAGGAATTGTGTTTACTGCTTTAATTAAATTGCCTTCTTTTTCGTATTACTGCACTTGTGTGTGTGTATGGGAGGCGGGGATCGGATGATCCGTACTGAGCCCAATTCTGATGTGGCTCACTTCTTGCGGTTTCAAGTGTGGACTTCTTAGCGAGTGGCGGCATGTGGTGTTCTCCTTGGTGTGCGGGCCAGCAACTATCTCAGTTCTGGGGTATGCCCCGATGTTATTGTACTTTGCTTCTGCCTGTACTTATTTAATTCCTTGGACCATGTAATTATTGTTGGACTGTGTACGGACATTATTAATTTCCTTCCTACGCACTTGTATTTTCCTTGAAGTCCGTGAGATTGTTATATTTAGTCTTGTTTAACGCTTACCTCTCCAGACGTGTCGTATGAGATCTGGGTGTGAACCCGTAGATAATGATCCGATACCCATTTAATAATCGGGTTTCCGATTATAAGGTGGCGGGTCGTTACAATTTGTGTTTGACATATTGTGTCGGTGTGGGAGTGACGTTACGTCGGTGTGGGAGTGATACATTTTGGCGTGTCGCTCGCGGTTGAGAGGAGGCAGAACCACCTAGAACCAGGCATGCTAGAGTAGCCAGCGTACTATCCGATGGGTTGTTGTTCTGTCTTAGCGGGTCGGTGTTTTTCGAGTTTGTATAGGTAGTTTCTAATGCATTTCTTACTGTGGACCCGAGCGTGATACTTCCTTTAGATGTGTACCCGTTCGCCACTGGGCTTGATGTAATGCGAGATGTCAGGATTACGGGTGTATACCTCTTTCGCCCTTTGGCCTGATGTAGCCCTAAAGGTGAGGGTTACGGGTTGTCCCTATATCTTTGACTTGTGAGGAGTTTCGCCGGTCCCCAAGGCCCTCGTGTAGCACCTTGACTGGGCGTAAAGGGAAGTCCGGTCGATAGGACAGTGATTTCGACTGCTTGTGTGCACACATAACTGGATGATGATGACTCACTAGTCCCAGTTACTCGTAGTTGGACTCACTGCCTCACCTTATGGTGTTCGGAATTTGTAGGGGCAGATAGGCGTGAGTGTTGGTTGAGTTGTGAGGCGTCGTTAGTACGCACTCGGTTGTGTGGTTTGTGGTGTTGAATTTGGTTGCCTAAGTTACTATGGAGCTGTATTTACTACTGGCGGTTTCTTCTCTTCGACTTTTGATGTTGTGGCTGTAGTTTTACTGCTTTCGTTTATAACTTTTCCTTACTTCTGTAGTTGTCTGGTAGTGTTTTCGGGAGGTAAAGATCGTATGATCTCTACTGAGCCTAATTCTGGTGTGGCTCACTCCATAATTTTTCAGGTGTGGACCTCTCGGCGAGCGTTGACGTGTGATTTTCTTCCTGGTGTGTGCAGCAACAGCTATCTCAGTTCCGAAGTATGCCCCGATATTGTTGTACCTTTTCTTTTGCCTGTAAATATTATATTTCTGTGGACTATGTATTTGTTGTTAGACTGTATACGAACATTGATATTGTGCTTCCTGCTCATTTGTACATTTCTTTTGGTCCCTGAGATTGTTATATTTAACCGTGTTTAATACTTACTTCTCCAAACGCGTTGTTTAAGATCCAAGTGTGAACCCGAAGGTAATAGTCCGATACCCATTTAGTAATCGAATCTCCGATTATAATGTAGCGGGTCGTTACAATTTTAATTATTTTATTTTAATTTCATCGTAAGTGATAGTATATAAATATATCATATATATTTACTAAATACTGACTTATAATCAAGAATTAAACTATACATCACATATATGTTTAATTAAAGTGATCTAACACAGTGATTTGACTGGAGCCAAATAGTCAATCACATACATACATTCCAATATAGCAATTACATCAGAACCCTACAAACAAATAGGCTGTGGATCTCCATCCCTTGGCCTTCCTGGTTGCAACAGTGGATCATCCTCACTCCTTCCATGGCCATCACAATCATAATTGCATCAAATAAAATAGATACAATATCTAAAGTTACATTTGTAATTTAAGAAAGCTTTATGGCAAGTATATAACAGACGGGAGGTAAAAGTACATCGGAGTATGAGAGAGAGGGAGATACACATACATCAATAATTAAAAATTAATTATCTCAAATACATCCATATATGATCCACATCCACATCATCACATGACGAAAAATGTATATCTATGACCGCATGTTTCTTTTATCCATTCCACACATGGAAGAGCGCATCACATGAGCTAAAGAATATTTTTTGAAATAACATACTTTGTCTTATCAAAGAGCTAGGCTCTAATTAAAATTGGAATATTTGAATTTTAAAGAACTTTTCATTTTCTAAGCATGCTCTTAATTCTAAATTAAAAAGCACGTAATACACATCTCATGTGCACTCATTCTAAAAATAATCAATTTTAAAATATTCCATGCAAAATTAGAACAATTTTAATTAAATATAATTAATCTAATAATTAGATTAAAAACTATTAACTAATACTTATTCTAACAACTTATATTAATTGTTGATAATTAACAACTATTGTCAATGTTAAAAAGATTCAAAATCTTTAATGGGCCCTACTAAAAATATAAAAATTTGGTTCAATTTAAATTTTAAAACTATTTTTAAAATTAAATTAAATTAAAATTTTATTTTTAGTAAATGGGCCCTTGGGGTGCCATAGGAGCTAGCCCGGCCCAGCCCTACTGAGCCATGGGCTCGGGCAAGGGCAGAGCCCAGCGGAGCAGGTGGGCTTGGACCTAGGTGGCAGGATCCCTCCTTAGGCATGTTCTTCGGGACCCCTCAGTGACGGAATAATCTCGGGAGCCTACATGGTTTACACATTTTCCTTCCCCTGGTAACTTAACCGGAGATGAGACGAGGTACCAGGGTTCGCCAATGAGGCAGAAACCTAATTTGGCCCGCAGACTAAAAAATTATCATCATATGATAACAATGGAAGATCGGATCAATCTTAGCTGCGGAATCTTTATCCCGTAGTCTGTGGATTACTTTCTAGCATAATGTAACACCGACTTAGAATTCTTATCTAATTAAGTGGACTTATCTACCAACTTAGAATTATCTCTAACTCTAGAGAATATTTTTGATTCGCTCATATTAGAATTCTGACCGCTTGCATAAAGCTATAAATATCCGACTAATGTGCCACCCTTCCAAAAAAAATCTACCACCTTCATCTATTGTAGGTATATTGACAAGCGGAAAATTTTCTTTCATAAATACTTTTAAGGAGTTTATATCCTAACACTCTGCACATATGGTGAGATATGTAGGAGGATTATTGTTCTCTAAGTTGTTACGATCTTGTAAAAAAAAGTCTTCAATAAAAAAAATAAGAATTTTTTACTTTTTTATCATTATAATATTCTAATATTACTTATAAACTCTTATGATGTTTATATTCCTTATTAATTTTTATAATTATCAAAATATCCTTCAACCTCTCGAAGGATGATTCAAAGATTGTGGGTGATTTTGAGGAAATATAAAAATCATAACAGCTTACAAAGAATGTTGAAAGATTGTGGAGATTGAAAGGTCAAAATAAGGAAATAATATATGTATTCATACATATACTTATCAATGAAAAAAAGATTATTTATTTCTTGCTGATGCGTTCACCGGAAGGCTAGTAAACTACATTCGACCGCAAGCATGGACTTTGCGACACCAAGTACTACTTTCGATTCTTATCATTCTCTTCTTTATCTGCTTTTTATATTATTATTTGATTTGACATAAAATATTATAAAATTATATATTTTTGGTCGATGAAGACAATCTCAAATATATATATATATATACACCTATATATATATATATATATAGGATTTTAATTTTCTTTTGAAATTTTTATTTTTAATCTCTATAATCTACTAGTCTATACTATACTAATAAAACAAAATTTCTAACTCAACTGATGTTGCACTTTTATATTCTTTCCCGGCAAAAAAATTTATTAAACAATTTTTATGAGAAGTCATTAATGACCATAACTTTATTATGATTATTCTTTCCTCTTATCACCTCTGCCAATTTCAAAACAACTCGTTAATGGTCATAACTCTTATTCCTACCTATTTCAAAATAACTCATCGATGACTATAACTCTCTCTTATCTCCACTCATTTCAAAATAACTCATTAATGGCTCTCTCTCTCTCTTCTCTGGGGCAGACGCAAGGGAGTGGAGGGCTATGGCCCCCCTAAAATTGAGGAGCTTATTTGGTAAAAAAATATTAATTCATTTATATTATAGTAAAAGTATTTGAAAAAAAAAAAAAATATTAATATTAAATACAAAATAATAATATTCTTAAATATTTGTCTTACTCTATTTTATTTAACTTATCTTATAAATTTATTCAACTCATATGTTATATACTTTTTGTCGTATATTATTTATATTTATTATTTATTGTGTTAATTTTTATATGTTAATAATTGCCATATCATATAATACTTAATATGTATAGTCACATATAAAATTTTTTAGCTATAAAATTTTTAGTCGTAATATATAACATATTAATACTTTTATATATATTAACATAATAGTAAGCCACCTAGTAAAGAAGATTGCTCAAAATCCTAAAGTTAGAAGTATATCTTCTGTACCGTTACTTGACGTTAGTCTTCATCGACAATATCCTTCATGAATGATTTGTTTTTGAATAATGATATTGTTAAAATCTTTATTATGTGAAAATACCATAGTCGTTTATTGTGTTCAAATAGTGCTTTACCTAATTTACGCACTGTTATGGTTTCATCATATTCCTTGTACATAATTATGTACTGTATGTTATTTTTTTTTCAATACTACTTTGATCTCCTGATATATCTTTATTAAACTCACCTAGCTAGCACTTCAGTTTAACATGTGAGCGAAATGTCATCATATTAGAGCTTTATTAAGCAAAATTAAAAATTTAATACTTCTCACGTAAAATTATTTTATATTTGATTATTTGCTTATTAAAAAATTATTAAGATGAAATTATTTAAATCAATATGATATTTTTTATTTTAACATAAAGTTTAATATTTTTTAAATAATTTCACATAAATACTGTGTATCGCATGTGTTTAAAACTAATATTCCTTGTAAGTCTCAGCATCTTTGTATTCCTTATTAGTTCTTACAATTATTTAAAACGTCCCTAAAAATCCTCCCTTAAAATCCTACTAGAAAGACTTTTTAAGAATGATTCATTAAGAAAATATGAAGATTATAAGAATTTATAAAGAATATTGAAAGATTATAGAAACTGAAAAGTAAAGATTAATTTTTTTTACTACTTGTCTCTTTGGTTTTTTCCCTGTACTTATAAATATTCTCTGAACCAAAAAGTTTTGTAGACACTTTTGACCATGTTAAACGCGGTTTTTCCTAGCTAGATAAGATTCCTAGGGGCGTTCATCGATCCGCAGGGTCCTAAGCCGCATTGACCTGCAAGCATGTGCTTCGCAAGATCAACTCTGGATTGGCCTGCAAGCATGTGCTTCACAACATCAACTCCTTTCTAATTCTTGTCATGTCTTCATTTCCACCATTCTACGTACAAACAAACGATTCTTTGATGGTCTGCCTCTTCAGGAGGGGGACATGTCCGGTCACCGCCAGACGGGAGAAAGCCCACGGTGATGCCGCCCGCGCTGATGCTAGCTGTAACGTCAATCCTGCAGTCGTCGAGGGGAACATGGATGGAGAGAAGGGCGCGTACTAGGAGGAGCGGTCAAAGTTGGCCACGATGAAGAAAATTGCGAAAAGGAGGAAAAAAAGATCGATGCCACAATGAAGAGCTCCTAAGAGCAAGGGGAGGTTTTAATGTTCTTCGATCATACTCTACCCCGAACTCACATGTTCTCTCGAGACTCTTTTCCTGCTTTGCAAAGCTTGACATGGTCCCCGGATCCGCTACATGCTCCCCAGACATTGCCTATGCTCTCCAGTCCTTCTTCATTCTTACGAGGGCTTCCGTATGCTCTCCAGACTTCTTTATACCCCCAAGGCCGTCTAATATGCTTCCCTGGCCTCTATCAAGCTCTCCAATTCCTCTTCATGTTTCCCAGTCCCTAGTCACGTTCCCCGGAGCCTCTGCATTCTCTCAGAAATCCCTGTTCATGCTTCCCAATTCTTCTATGTTCTCCCTAGTCCAACTTTCCGCTCGTCAGTTTGTCTATATGCTTTTCAGCCCGTCTTCATGCTTCCCTCTGCGTCTATATTTTTCCTAGAGCTTCAATATGCTCCCCAGTTTCTCACCATGCTCCCAATAGCCTCAATATGCTCTCCACGGCCGAAATATACTCCCAATTCCTTACTATGCTCTCGACAGTCTCAATATGCTCTCTAGGGCATAAATATGCTGCTCAGAGCCTCAATATGCTCCCTTCATGCTCCCCAGTCATCTTCATGCTCCCAAATACCCCTATATGCTCCCAACGCCTCTATGTGCTCCTCCGTTCCTCTTCATGTTTCCCAATTTCTCTATATGCTCCCATGTCCTTGTTCATGCTTGCCAATTTCTCTATATCCTCCTTAGCCCACCTTCATACTTCCTAGTCGATATTCATACTTCCCAATTCCTCTACATGTTTCCCAGTCCATCTATGCTCCTCAATGCCTCAATATGTCTCCCAAGGCCTCCACATGCTCCCCAGGCCCTCTCCATGATCCCTGGTGCCCTATATGTTCTCCAGTTCCTTCATACTCCCCAAGCCCTTTATATGATCCCCAGTATTCTATATGTTATCCAGTCCCTTCATGTTCCCCAGGACTTCAATATGCTCTCTAGGGCTTCGATATGCTTCCTAGAGGTTCAATATGCTCTCCAGATCCTCTATATGATCCCCACGCCCTCTATAGGATCTCCAGGGCTCTATATTTTCCCTAGTCCCTTCATCCTCTCCAGCCCCTCTTCATGCTCCCCACTCTTCCTACATTCTGCTACAGGGAGGGATAGATGAGGTTGAAGTGATGAATTTATTTACATTGTCCTTAACTATTTTATGTTGTTTGACTTTTTCAACAGGTGATGGGGGAGGCTAAAAGAAAAGCAAGGGACACAGACAACCAAAGTTGTTTCGTACATTTGCGTCCTTCTCTTCTTACTGTGAAACAATCCAGAGCATTCAGTTTAGGTAAGAGCACATGCGCCTTCTCCAGACAACAACATTCGATCATTTCTTGGACCTGCCTTCCCTACAATTGGACCGTTTCACCTTGGAGGATGTCTTCTCATTACATCCGGAGGTAGATATATTCTGTGTTGGTGGGAAGGAGTTGAGACTCTAGAGAGGATGTTGCACTCATAATAGGATTCCCATTTGCCGGGACACTATTCCACTCTTTGGCTGTCTCGTGAAGCCGTCCAGACTAGTCGAATTGTTTGGAAAGAGAATGAACACAGAATGAAGCAAAGTGCTTGACATGCTGGGGTCTATTGTGGGATCCACACGCTGAGAAGATGTTGAGGATACAGTGAGACTGTGGGAAGTTTATATGTGTGCATACTTCATTGCACCGTTGTTAAACCACTATTGTCCACAATGGTTTCTCCATTATCTTGATGATCTGCCCACCATGAAGCGATATGCTTGGGCTTTGGCAGTGAAAGATATGATAATGAGGCAGTTGGTAGATGCGTCTACCGTTATTAAAGGGATCATGGGGGGGGGGGGGAGGGAGAGTCCCCCTGAAAGAAAGCTACATCAGTTCGCTTTGATGCACTGGCGTGCTAGCTGTAAGTAAATTACATTTTCTTTCGGAATTACATTTCTTGTACAGCTATGTCAGTGTGTGACTCCATGTACATTTCTTATACAGGCTTGGTTCCTGGAGCACACCACTTACAGGACACCAAGTAATACAACCGCACATCCACGGTTGTGAAGGTGGCAATACGCAATAAAGAGGAAGACTGATCCTGTAGTGACAAGGCTAGTGTCAGGGCAGGATGGTCCCCAAAGCCCGTCTATGCTCCCTAAACTCTCAACAAACTACCCAGATCATTTCCTGATTTGCAGATCACAATATGCTCCCCAGATCCTCTACATGCTCTCCAAACATTATATATGCTATCATGTCCCTCTTCATACTCCTGAGGGCCTCCATATGCTCTCCAGACCTCATCTTGAATGTTTTCTGTTATTTTTTGTACAGGGTGAAGATAACCTTGGAGGGAGATGCCGAGGAGAAGTGGCTCCTAGATGGAGAGGAGGAGAAGCTGATCATCTAGACCTTCATCCCTTGGTGGCCAAGGAGGAAGCTATTAAGGAGGACGCAGACGATGCAGGAATAGGAGGAGAGGGGAGATATTGAAGATGAAGACTGATCGTTCCGAATTGTGCGTCGTTAAACACTCATAAGAACGTTCAATCTAAATTTATTCGGCTCATGCAAATTAGATTTTGAAAATGAATAATGGTGAGTCCGAGTCGATCCACAGGGAGTTAAATTTTTAACTTTGAAAACTTTAGAATTTAGTTATCTAAAAAAAAATAGGTGAGAATTTGAGTGAACTAATTACTTATTTAAACTAGAACGCAATTAACTAATGTTTCCTAAAAATATAATTACGTAAATTAAACAAATCCCTTTTTTTTTTCTTTTTCAAAAATTAAACACAAGTATATATGGAAAACAAGTACAACTAAAAAAATATAACAAAAACGCCGTAACTTAACTATGTGTAAAACATTAATTATCTAAAAATCATGAAACAAATTACAAACTTTATGATTTAATATCCTTAAACTAAACAATCAAACATCAAATAATAACTAACTAATCCTAAACAATTAAACTAATACTATACTAATGGGGGAGAGAAAGAACAAAGCAACAACAATCTGTGGTTCTTTGAGGGAGCTGCCGGCGCAATGGACCGGGCTGGAGAGGATGCGGCGCAGTGGACCAGCCGGAGTGCTTGCATGCGTTGAGGGGCTGCGGTGCTTGGACGGCTGGCAGCTTCAGGTGCACTGCGTGGAGAAGCTTGCCGGCATGCAGGTGTGTGTTGGCTGGGCGCTTGCCGCTGCACGTGGAGGAGCTTCAGCCGGCTACGTGCATGGAAGGTGTTGTCGCGTGGGACTTGCTGGAGCTGCTGGCAGGGCGTTGGTGCAACGCGTGGAAGCTGCTGCTGTGAAGCTTTGCCGCGTGGGGGATTGCTTCAAGTGCTGGAACCGTTGGGTGCTGCATGCAGGTGGAGGGTAGGAGGAGGTTGCCGGTGCGTGGAGAAGCTTCTGGCTACGTTGGGATGCAGCTGGCATGCATGGCTACGTGCGGAAGCAGCTGCTGGCAGGCGGAGGTGCTTGCTTCAGGCGACGTCCTGCATGTGCTGGGCAACGCGTGGAGAAGCTGGAGATACTGGCCGGCGCGTGGGGGAGCTTGGAGCTCGAGGAGGTTGCTGTGAACGCCGGCTTGGTGGAGAGGAGGTAGAGAGAGAGACGGCGAGGGAGACGCTTAGAAGAGGAGGAGAAAACTGGGGAGAGAGAGGACAGAGGGAGAGAAAGAGAAAGAGAGAACGAGAGAGAGAGGGATGCTGGGAAACGGTGGTAAGGAGAGGAGTAACCGGCTGTGGGAAGGGAAACCGAGAAGAGAGAGGAAAGAAATCGGAGAGGGAGCAAAGGAGAGAGGTGTGAGAGAGATCTGGGAAACGAAGAGGTAGAAGGAGAAGGACTTGTGGAAAACCGAGTGGGAGAGGCTGGGAAGAGGAAGAGAGAACCGGCGAGAAAGAGGAGAGAGGCTGCGGAGAAGAGGTTGGAAAAGGAGAAGAAGAGAGGGATACGGCTGCTGGGAAAGGAGTTGGAAAAGGAGAGGGAAACTCTGAAAAAAACGTGGGACAGAGGTTGCGGAGGAAGCTGGAAAATCCGAGAGAGAGGGGGAATAGGATGGCCGGGAGGAAGAGAGAGATATATATAGAGGAAGAGGGAGTCGTGGGAAAGAGAGAGAGAGGGTTTAAAATGAAGAAAGGAAGGGATGCGGTTGGGAAATTGGAGAGAAGGAAGAAATAGGGGGTTTTGGGAAACTCCAGAGAAAGAAGGAATGAGAGGGTCTTTTTAAAAAGAAAGTAGACTTTAGGAAGGCGGCTGGCCCTTCTTGGGTTCTTCTTGGCCGTGGAATTAGGGCAACACTAGGGCCTCAAATGACGTTTTTACCCATGCTTTAATCTTTTCGACAAAATAACGTCGAATTTATCGAAAATAAAATAAATATAAATTAGCACATTATCATAAAAATATCATTATATTTATTTATTTCGTCTCGGTTTTGTTGAAAAACCGCAAATGCGCTATACTCCATTAATCACATGAAATGACGATGTTTTTAAGTCAGAATTTGACGAAATTAGTACCGTTGGACTTGGTACACAATTATCTATCATTTCATGCTATTTTATAGATAAAAACATGAGTATGATGCATTTGATTGCCTTTAAATGATCAATTTAACACTTTATCAAAGACCCCAGAAAAGAGGTGAAGAGGCTGTGTCTTCTGGTAGAGGAGCAGAATGACCTCATGCGGAGGTACTTTCTTCACATTGGCAGCTCTAGTGTAAGACCCATCCACTTATTACCGTACAGAGAAGGGAGGGAGGGTGTACAAAGTGTTGGGGTGGGGGATGTGGTGGACAAGCCAGAGGAGACGGGAGAGGAGGGGGATGGGAAGGGGGAGAAGATGGGACATGAGAGAGAGGGGGAGGGGAAAGGGGAGGAGAGTGAACAGGAGGAGGGAGTGGAGAAAGGGAAGAATAGGGAATAGGAGGGCGATGGGAAAGGGAAGGGGGAGAAGATGAGACTGGAGGGGAAGGGGGTGGGGAAAAGGGAGGAGAGTGAACATGAGGGGGTAGAGAAAGGGGAGAACAAATAGGAGGGGGATGGGAAGGGGGAGAAGATGGGACGGGAGGGGGAGGGCATGGGACGGGAGGGGGAGGAGAGTAAACAAGAGGAGTTGGTGGGGAAATGGGAGAACAGGGAACAAGAGGAGGGGGATGGGAAAGAGAAGGAAAGGGAACAGAACAAGAGGGAAGATATAGAGAGGAAGCAAGAAAAGGAAAATTTGATGAATGGATATAATCTGAAGGTTGTGAAGACTCAAAGTCGATGCAAACTGAGCCAGTACCAGAGCTCCCCATAGACGGCTGAGGGAAAAGGGAAGAAGAAGATGAAAGGTGACCTCGGCGAGGAAATGGTGGAGGTGTCATCAAAGACCCTATAGACAAAGAGAAGGAGGCAACCTAAATCAAAGAAGAGGAATGTATGTTCCACATGCTCCCCAGTCCCCTTATGTTCCTCAGGGCCTGTACATGCTCTCCAAGCCATCCACATACTTCCCTAGGCCCCCTGCATGCTCCCCAAGCTATCCAAATGGTCCCCAGGCCCTCTACATGCTCCCCAACCCTATGTACATGGTCCTTAGAGCCGGTACATGCTCCCCAAGCTATCCACATGGTCTCCTAGGCCCTTTGTATGCTCCCTAATCATTCCACATGGTCCCCAGTCCCTCTGCATGCTCCCCAAGCCATCCACATGGTCCCTAGCCCCTCTATATGCTCCGCAGGGCTTGCACATGCTCTCCAAGCCTATCGACATGGCCCTTAGGGCCTATACATGCCCAAGTCCATTACATGCTCCCAATCTATGTACATGGTCCTCAGAACCTGCGCATGCTTCGTAGATCCTTACATGCTCCCAGGGCCTACACATGTTCACCAACCGTATGTACCTGGTCCTCAGGGCCTGTACATGCTCCCTAAGCTATCCACATGATCCCTAGGTCCTCTACATACTCCCCAATCTACGTACATCGCCCTTAGAGCCATTACATGCTCCCTAGATCCTTAAATGCTCCCCAGGGCGTACACATGCTTCTCAACCCTATGTACATGGTCCTTAAGGCCTGTACATGCTCCCCAAGCTATCCACATGGTCCCTAGATCTCTTGTAACGACCCGCCACCCTATAATCGGGGATTTGGTTATTAAATGGGTACCGAATCATTAAAATTTGGAGCCAAATTAGGATCTCGATAAGTCCAAAAAAAAATGATAAACTAAGCCAAACATTCCACATCACATCGAATTGTAAAGGAAGTGCAGGAATTAAAAATTATTACAATTTGACTCGACTCAGCAAATAATTACATATTCCAACTAAAAAGAAATAATTAAGCGTACAAGCTTGAAAGGAAAATAACAATTACATCGGGGCATACTCCGGAACAGTGGTTGCTGGCGCGCAACCCGAGACAACACCCTCTATGCTACGCCTGCTTGGAACCCTCACTTGAAAATCGCAGGGATGGGTCTCATAGAAATAGACTCAATAGGGATCATTTGATCCCCACCACCCACTCATGCAACCACAAGTGTAATAACACAAATATAGATAATTTAAATAAATAAACCAGTAAACACAACTCCCAAAGATTCTCAAATCCCGATATAAAACACATGCATTTGTAAATACAACATGTATAACTCTGAAACCACTCCAACATGAAGTCCACAACCAGCGTCTCGGTAAAACACACAAACTACGCAGTCGAACGTGGAAAACACCGACTCGTTAGGACCAAACAGTAACCCCTCAGATAGCGCGCTGGCTACTCCGGTTTGTCTAACTCTAGGTGGTTCTGCTTCTCTCAACATGAGTGACACTCCGAATGTACCACTCCTACACCGGTACTAGTTATACCCCAAGGTACACCAGGTGACCCTCTCTCTAGGCGTCACTCCACCACTCCTACACCGGCGCCGTGTCACTCCCACACCGACACAGGGTGCCTAAGCGCTAACAATTGTCACTTTAGGTCCACGATCGCACAAAACACAACACAGTGCGATCCGATCACGTAGAAATCCTCGTCCTTGAAATACGTTTTCAAGTATGCATTTAACCAAACTATCTAACAGTGTAAACACATGTTAATTGTATGAATTAATGAGGTTCTGTCTTGAATCGCGTCGTCCGTGGCTGACGTCATTCAAGATCCTTAAATTGGTTCATACGGAAACTGGCCTTAGAAGATGGCCTAAATCGCGTCGCCCTTGGCAGACACCATTTAAAATGGCGTTGCTATCCCCAGACGCTATTCAAGACAGAGACAAAATCTCACTGATCTGGCTTCGGAACAAGTTGGGTTAAATCACGTCGCCTCTAGCAGACACCATTTAAAATGGCTTCGCTGTTGTCAGACGCCATTTAACACTCGTAGACAGGTTTCCCCTCCGGTCTCCCCCGAGTCACAAAGTGGGATTTCTCCCCCAAATCGTACAAAATATCAAAAATGGAGACGGTAAGAGAGAAGTCTAATAATTTTTCATAAAGAACTCCTTAGAACATGCTTTTTATCCAAGAAGCATTTACACATATTGCATGCTTTCAAAGCGGAAAAATCATGATTTTAAACAAAACATCATGAGGATCGTCATCCTACCGATTACTTGAACTCTTCCGTGTTCTTAGCCGCTGGTCCACAACACCTCAAGCCGCCGCCGGTACCACCGTGGACGCCGTTACTGCATTAGGGCGTCGACTGCTATCCGGAGAGCAAAGTGCTACGGAGGAGATGGTGGTGATAGTGGAGAGGGGCAAGAGGTTGATGGAGTGGAGGAAGAGGAGGAATGGGGAGGAAAATGGGAAGGGGGAGTCGGAAGTTCGGAGGGGAGGGGGAGGAGAGAGAGAGAAATGGAAAGAATGAGAGAAAGAAAGGATAGCTTCGGAGCATCAACCGAAACTGCGTCAAATCGCGTCGTCCAAGACCGACGCCAATCATACGACAAGACGGGGTTGTACATTGACATATCTCTGAATGGCGTCGACCATACGAGACGCCATTCAGACGATAAGACCGGGGCCGTACTTTCGCAGGCCAAAATCGGCCTATGTGTCACATTCTAAAAAGTATCCCCCTAGCCCGATGTTGTTTGAACCGCGTCGAGCCCCATGCCCTAGCCTCACAAGGGCCCTAGCCAAGTTGCACATGCTCCCTAGATCCTTACATGACCCTTACATGTTTCACATTGAACTCTAACTTGTTCGAATATATGTTGTAGCCTTTCACAGTGAAAAGTAGAAAATACTGCGGGAGGGGAGCACTTCAACAGGAGGATCACAATCAGACCATCAGGTTTCTACAACAAAAGATCAACAGGGAGGTCATCTTTGAGAGTAAGTAGGGATGGGAGCATATAAGATTCCGACTGCATGACCACCTCTTTGAGGATATGATTGAAGATGATTCGATTGATTGTGTGTCAACACTCCTGCTCAAGTGTGTTATTATTGATCAAGTGAACTTCCACAAATTTTTTATTGCTCTTAGTTGGGTGACCAGTTTGCTTGGGACATAGCGTGAGGTGGCAAGCAGGCTAGAGGACCAAGTAAAATCATAGGACACAAGCGACCTAGGACAGTTGAAATATGTATTCTTCATCGTTTACTCCACTAAACAATGACGTCTCCTCGTAGTGGACTTCCCTGGGGCAATCAGAGTATGTAGTCTTGTTTTAAAGTCTTCGATTTTGGTTTAATAGTCTTTTTTTACTATCACTAAAAACCTAAACCAGACAAGAAAGAACATGGCATTTTTTTCATAAAGCAACGACAATAAAAAGGGAAGAAAAAATAATAACAATCATGCATATCTGTAAGAAAGGAGCGATCGAGAGTGACGGTGGAAAGATCCGTAAATAGATGGGCCTGCAGTACTGTACCCTACGTGTACTCCCCGATATGGTAGAGGTCTGCTAATATCTCTAGGAAGCGACTATGGATGTCGTCACCCTTTATACCCAATAGCAGCCTCTCGAGGAAGAAGAATAGGAACCTCCTGAGATGCAAGTCTACCTCTTCCTTCTTCTCCTCGTCGCAACAATATGTCCCCGCTACTGATCGGGTCATCTGCACTATGAATCCCTCGTGTGACTCCCCAACTCTCTGTCTGGCATCGATCAATCCTAAGCAGCCTATGACGTCCACCCGTGCCACGGATCTGCACTCTCTTGCCGGGGCAACCACGTCCAGTCCCAGCAGTCAGGTCGTAAGCACACGGTAGTACGGATATGTGGTCCCACTCATTGCAAGTCCATCCACTCTCAGTCTGATGATCCGGACAACATCCTTCATGCTTAGGACTATGTAGCCCTAGGGCTTAATGAACACCCTTATCTCTGCATGCTAGCGCTCCCTCAAAGCCTGGAGGAGTGCTAAGTCCAGCCAAAAGGGCTCTATACTCAACACTTCTGCGAAGCCCATCCTCTCTAGTCGGGCCTTCTAAAAGACTGGTAATCCCCTATAGCTCGCAACTATAAGGTCCCATGAAATCCTAGTCTTCATGATCCCCTGCACAAACCCAAAACTTGGATTAGTCATTGGAAATTAAGATAATTCAAATAAGCATTAGTTGTCAGCTTTTGAATCGTGTCCAGTCAGGTGGACACCTTTCAAAATGCGTCCCCTGGTCAAGATGCTTTTCAACTTGCTTGCATAGGTTCACCCGAGGCGCCACCCTTAGCCCTTCCTCTCTACAATTTCATATAAACACATTATAAAGAGCGTGAAGGAGGTCTCACCGTGACCCAACCTACTGGATCAACAGGGAGGACTTACAGTGCCTCGATCCCGACCTACTTGACTGCTACCAGAGCGAAATGGACCCATATTTGACAGGGTCGAGCCTTTCGTACTCCGGGAGAATTGGTGCAGACACTTCCCGCTTTTCACTTTGGTTGAGGTCCGACATCATGTCCTAAGCTCGAGAGCTCGTTATCTATGTATTTTTTCTTTTATTGAGTCATATACTTTCCTTTGTTTGGATAGGACATATCTAGGTCCGCTTAGTTTGGTCATTCGTATCTTAAAATCACCTCAGCAACAAGGATAATAGATGTTTTAAGTTAATAGTCTTTTAGTCATATGAAAGTGGGAGCCTCTTTAAATAGAGATCCACCTCTCCATTATAGAAGGATGTTGTTTTTGTAGAAAAAGTAGTGATTCCGTGTATCTCATGTGTGTGCTAATGTGAATCTAGAATTCTTGGAGTGAATCCAAGAAAAATTGATGTGAAG
Source organism: Zantedeschia hybrid cultivar (assembly GCA_030544215.1). Classification (NCBI taxonomy): domain Eukaryota; kingdom Viridiplantae; phylum Streptophyta; class Magnoliopsida; order Alismatales; family Araceae; genus Zantedeschia; species Zantedeschia hybrid cultivar. The sequence goes on from JARZZO010000002.1 coordinate 66,146,661, forward strand.
CTCTTGGGTGTGAAGTCCTTACCCCTCTCTCTCTATCTTTCTCTTTCCCTTTCTCTCTCCTACATCACCCTCCCTTCCCAATCAGATACAAGCCACCTAAGCCTCCATCTCATCACCCACATCACCCCCCAATAGCCACGTCACTGCCACAAAAGCCTTGACCCTTCATTTTTCTCGAGAGTCATAAAACTCACTCATTACTCTCCTCCACTAACACTAGTTCACATACAACCTTTCCTCTCCTTGTAGAAGATTTTTTGCAGCATCTCCCCCTTTCCCATACACTCTAATCCTTTCCAAGGTGATCCTTCAAACTCCAAACCCACCAGTGGGCAGAAGGGAGTTCAAGAGACACCTTGACCTCTCCTACTCCCACTCCCCCAAGTCATTTTCGTGTACCACACTGCTCCCTCCCAAAACAGATCCCCAGACCCTCCACTCATCTCCATTTCCCCTCTCTGAACCTACTACCATCCCTTGACATAGGTCCCACTCTCCCTCCATAGTTTTTATGCTCCAACACACTCCCAGAGCTCCAACGGTGTTGTTGCATTCCTAACACCAGGCCATCTTAGTAGAGTCTCTACCAGGCATCTCTAGCACCATCCTAGTAGGGACGTCCCTACCCTTAGGTCTGCTTGCTATGTTATTTTCTCCCTCTTCTTCTTGATGTCATCAGTGACCCGTGGAGGCTGACCTCCCGTTCTCTGTCTTTGCCATTGTCATCTTGAAAGTTCTAACAGTCGGAAGACTTCCCAACAGTCTCTGACCAGGATCAATTTTTTAATCCGGCATGGTAAGTGGCCTGCCCTTTCTCCTTGTTGATTTCCTACTTATCTAGTATTCCTAGAAGCTCAAGGCGACGGAGAAAGAGTGCTCAAACTCTATTTGATTTCTGATATACGTCGCTGCTGTGAGGAAAGTAAGTGAAACCCATGCTCGAGCACACGTGATTTGCTCGAGTTGATCGCGAGCATTCTAAGCCAAGGGTGGATCTATCTTTGTCTCCCATTGCACTCAAATTAGTGTGAGTTGACTGCGGACCATGTCCCGTTCTACTATCACCAAGTCATCCCGGGTTAGGGTCGCATCGAAGGAGCGTTTACGCTATTAAAGGACTCGTTCTTGGAGGTTGTGTGCTTGTTGTTTTCTAATCCCTAAGCCTGTCACGCATCAAGAGATTTACTAGAGTGGCTACAGATTATAAGGAGTTTATTTACACCATTAATAATTGAAGAATAGTAAGAATGTCAAATTATAGGAATTGATTTGTAAAAGTCTTAAATGTATACAATTAGTATGTGAATCTAGAGCGAAGTAACACTAACATGACCAGTAATTTGCCTCGAGGAATAGCCATTCAAATATGGAAGAAGTGATAGAAGTGAAGGGGAAGGAACTTTCTATCGTTTGTTGCTTGCAAGTAGCAATGTCCTAGTTGCCCTTTTCAAGTCATAGTCTTTCATCACATGTCTATAGAGTTCTCTTCCATCATTGCTCCCAACCTCCTTCCAATCTTGCACACATATTCTTCATATTTGTGCTCAACTTATATTAATATTTTCTTATCCAAAGTATGGAGGACATGAGGATACAATTTTAAGGATGTGCACATTTTTCTTAGGATATTATTCTCATCAGTTTATTTAACATAAGTATAAGAAAAAAATTGTTTCATATTTGGTAACCATATTATTCATCTTTTTTATTTAAGAATATATATATCTACTATATTATAATATGAAAAGCATTTTATAATAAACACTGCTGAACTTAAAATGTAAAAGGTGAAGTAGGTGGCTAATTAGGACTTGTATTATTATTGTTGTGAATTCTATCCACATCTTTTTGTTGTAGGGCCTTTAGGTATAATAGAATTGAGAGTTCATGGAGAGCTCTAGAGAACAGAACTTAGTGCACTTTAATGTTTTTATATATGACTCTTTACACTTGTACTTTTTTTGTACATACTTAATAAAATGTACTTCGATTATGCATACAACCTTTAATATGTTGTATGTTTATTCACTTGTATAGCATCTCCACATTTGGAATGTATTGGATTCATGAATGTTTAGCTCTTGGCATTAAATTATTAGTCTACTTGTATATATTGGACTAATAACCAATTAGCCTACTTGAATGTATTGGATGCATGAATGTTTGGCTCTTAACATTAAACTTTTAACATGACTTACAAGCTTTGGGTTGCTTTAAGTGGACTAACTTATATACATCTTTAATGTTAGATACATTTACGCACAGTAAAGGAGTCAAAAAGATTTTTGAGGAGGCCAATTGAAATAATTTCATATGTAAATGTTACATATGAATTTTTTTTCATTTAAGGAAACTCATTTGAATGTATTCAAATGAGATACGCACAATTTTTTATTTCATTAGCATGTATTAAAATGTATTTTAAATAAAATTACATACTAACTAAAGCTACCTTGTAAATCCTCTTTGTGTTCATGCATATAATAGATTGTTCGTAATTCTAATTATTTACTCAGGTTTAGAGATGTAGAAACACTGTTATGACTATGAGAAAAGCACAAAATGTATAATTACGACACTATGTTAATTTAGCATTGTGTATTTGTCTCTTGTAATTATTATAAGAGAAAATTACTAAAAAGGACAAAAACTTTCAAAACATCTAATAGGGACGATATAAGTTCAAAATATCTAAGATAGGCACTCCTTATTAAGTTTGTATCCCAAAATATCGTTAAGTATTTTACAAATAAATCTTTTAATCCTGATCTATATGATATGACTTTCATATCTTTGATAAAAAGAATCTAAATGAGATCCTTATTATTCTTTAATTACCTATAAAAGGACACTAATATTAGAAACTATCAAGAAAAGTCATTCTTATAAATTTTAAAACTGAGAAGAGGCTCCTAAATACTTATAATTAGCAAAAGACAAAAATGTAAAAAATAAAATGCAATAACATTACTCTTGAATTTTGTTCGATGGATAAAATACATTTAATCATACCAATAATTGTTCATAAATGAATTTTTGAAAAGTACTTTGAGATAGTAATGTTTTATAATTAGTAAAAGTTTAGGACAATCCAATGGTTGAGGACATTTTAGGTGGTATATTAGAGGAAGTATGACTTTTGCTCAACACAAAAATAAATTTTAGAAAGAGTGCCCCTTGTAGATATTTGGCACCTATAGTGCCTCTATTAGACAAAGTTTTTGTGCCTTTTATAATAATTTTTCCTTGTTACAAAGATAAATATGCAGACATATAAGAATGGAGATAAAATTAAGATTTTCTTTTTTTTGTTTATAAAAGGTTAATAATATGGATAGACAGACCTGCAGTGCCAATCGCCACACGTGGCGGCAAAGCCCCGAATACAGAGCTGTCTGTGGCTGCGTGATGAGGACGACCTCAGCTTCCAAGAAGGTTCTGGAAGACGGAACCAACCAGCTCCTTCTCGCGGTTTCTTCTGCTTCCATCCAACCTTTTCCAACAGTACCCGTTTTAAGAATTTTCCCCTTCCCCCCACTCCCCGTCGAACACTTCTCTGCCGGTTTTCCCTCCTGCCTTCCTTCCCTTTTGAAATTTCTAGAAGCCGGCCCTCTTGTCCTTCTCGCATACGTCTGTTACCTGGGCCCTGGGGTGGTGTTTTCTCTTCCGTTTTCTTGCGTTTCATCGGTTCCCCAAAGGGAGGGGCAACCTTCGCTGCGATCGGACGGTTCCCCTGGCCAGCACTTCTTTTATATCATCTTCCGGCGTAGAAGGAGACCACGAGAGGAAAGGACTCCCCTTCCGCCATGACTCCTCCCGACCAGGTGGCCGAGTCGGTGGCGCCCTCCGTGGGGGACGCGCAGGCGCAGCGCTCCCTGCCGACTCCCTTCCTCACCAAGACCTACCAGCTCGTGGACGACCCGGCGGTCGACGATCTCATCTCCTGGAACGAGGACGGCTCCTCCTTCATTGTGTGGCGCCCCGCCGAGTTCGCCCGCGACCTCCTCCCCAAGTACTTCAAGCACAACAATTTCTCCAGCTTCGTCCGCCAGCTCAACACCTATGTGGGTTGCCCGCCCGCCACCCGACCACAGAGCTCCCCCCGTTTTCTCGTGGGACGATTTGTTTGCTCATGAGTTGTGGCGTGTTGCTGCAGGGATTCCGCAAGGTCGTGCCGGATCGCTGGGAGTTCGCCAATGACTGCTTCCGGCGAGGCGAGAAGCGCCTCCTCTGCGACATCCACCGGCGGAAGATCCCGCCCCCTGCGGCCGCGGCATCCGCCGCCCCCACGGTCATCCCTGTCGCCTTCTCGCCCAGCAGAGCGGCTTCCCCGACCAATTCCGACGACTCGTCGAACGCATCTGCCGGCGCCACCCCGTCGACGTCCGGGCCCGGAAGTTGCGGCACGTCGTCCGAGCTCGCGGAGGACAACCACCGGTTGAGAAAGGAGAACGAGCGGCTAAAGCACGAGCTATCCGACATCAAGGGCCTCTGCAACAACATCCTCCTCCTCGTGTCCAAGTACGCGAGCCAGCAGCACCAGCACCAGCACCAGCGGGAGGAGACCTCCGTGGGCAGCGGCGGCGGTTGCGTCCCGGCAGGGGAGAGGCTACCCCTGCCGTCGTCCCCGCTGGAGTTAATGCCCCTGACCCGGTGCTCCGCCGCGTCGAAGCCGGCCAACCCGGGCCGGGGCAACCAGGCGAAGCCCGCGGAGGAAGAGCAGGAGAGGAGCCCCAGTCCGCGGCTGTTCGGCGTGCCCATCGGCGTTAAGCGCTCGAGGAGCGGCGAGGACGAGACCGCGTCGGACGAGCAGCCGCAGCGCCGGCGGAATGTGAAGCCCGAGCCGGTCAATCCGAGTCCCCTCGACCCGGCGCTGGAGGGGGATCATCACCGGTGGCACTTGTACAACAGCGGTAGCCGGTCGCCGAGCCAGAGCGTGTGCAACTGATCACCTCCGCCGGTCACCGGCTCTGCGAAACGCCGAACACGTGTCGAGCCAAACAAAGCACTGAGCCTTCGACACGCATCGGGCTTGGGCCCGGCCGGGGCCATTCCCGAGATCTCTAGAAGCTGGCTTCCTGCCTTTTTTATTATTTTTCTTTTTCCCTCCTGACTCTGGGAATTAGGTTGGTACTGTTTTATGGCTAGAAACGGACGGTGGTTGCGCTTCCTGTAAATACAGAAGATCCGAAATCTTAAATGGGGATGGAATTGTAATTAACCAGTCCAGAAGCTTCTCTAGTGTTGGCTGTGCTGGTCGACCACGGGAATGGCATGCGGTAACCGGCTCTCTGTTCTCCTTTTTCCGTGTGTTAGGTAAGGTAAGGGGCCTGCCAGTATCAGGTTAGCCTTTTTGCGGAACTGTGGACGTGCCGACGGGATAGCTTAGCTGGCCTTCATTCCAGAAAGCTATCGTGATCTCATATTAGCAGGTGGGGTTCCATTTCCATCCAGTGTCTTGAAACGAGATCTCCTGCGTCTCTTTATCAGAACCGGATCCTCTGTTCCAATTTACCGGACCCCTCGTGTTCCGGTGTTCTCACTTGAATTAATAAGCCATGTCATTGAATCTAAAGAATAGAAATCCAGAAAAAACGGAAACTCGCAACCCTCCTCCCCATGGAACCTTTTCCGTTTACGGTTCCCTCCCTCGTCCCTTCCTCTCCCGTCGCTGTACACTGTCTGCCGGAACTCACTGTCGGTGCCGAGGGCCCGCAGTGGGAGCCCGCCTGAACTCGTCGCCAGTGTCGAGATGCCTCGAGGGCCGCCGTGGGAGCCTATTTGAACTCGCCGCCTGTGGGTAGAGAACCGTAAACTAGGGCACTGGGGGGCGACATAATAGGAAGGGACGGGGGAGGAAATCGTAAACGAGTGGGTGGAGGGTTCTCGTTTTTTCTAGATTTATATTCTTTGGATTTAATGACATGGCTAGTTAATTTAAGTAGACCAATAAAGAACATTGAAATACAAAGGGTACAGGTGAATTATAACAGAGGATCCCGTTCCCTCTTTATCATCCTCCTCTTTGTACGAAGGTGATGAGATATCAGTCCATCATTTAAAATATAAACGTTCTATTCGTCTTTTTTCTTTTGCGGATTTGGATTTAATACGAGAATAACAGAATAATAAGAATTTTATTTTTAAAATAAGATTAATTTTAATTTGATAAATAAAATAATTTATATTATGTCAAAATTACTTATATCAAAATAAAAAAAATATGTAAGTTCATTTTATAGTTAATTATTTATTATTCTTATTTCATTAGTGAGTCTTATAAAATTATCAAATACAAATGTCTTCTATTGTAATATACGTTATTCTATATAAATAATTTTAAATAACTTATTTTACAAATAAATCGCGACTTTAAAGAGCACAAGAAATTCTTATGAAGAGAGGGACAGAGGACCCGTCTCGTGCCGCTCCGTTTTGGTTGGCTTGCGGAGATGATTAATGAGCAGAGGGGGTCTGTGCGCTGTGGGGCGGGAGAAACCCAGGTTCGACCCCTGCGAGGGGTCCTTCACGAGCGGACTTTCTCCTCCCCGCGCGTCATTTGGCGGCTGTGTCGAGTTTTGGTTGGAGTCTTCTTCCTCTATTACTCTTTGGCCATCGCACTAGCTTTCTAAAGTTTAAAAAAATAGTTGGGATTAGCTTCATCGCGGTTGTATCGCATGTGCAACTGCCGTCTAGGGAGCGAAATCTAAAGTGGAAAGAGGAGAGGCACAAGGTGACTCGTTGTGCCTAATTGTTGTGGATTACGGTTTCCGATGGATTAAATATGTGAAGCACAAGATGGATCAACGACACCATGTTCTATACTAGTACTTCAGCAGCCATGTGGGGTTGAGGGATTGACCAAAAATCTGTGAAAAGCAGGAGGGGTCAACACTTTGCTACTTCAGCAACCATGTGGATTAAGGAATTGACCGAAAATTTGTGGAACAAAAGACAGGTCAACACTTTAGTAGCATCAGCAGCCATGTGGATTGAAGGATAAGTCTGACTAGAATGCTTTTATGTTTATATTGTAGACAGTTGTTAGGATTTCTGCGTGGCTCCCGATCCAAACCCGGTAGAAGGAACTCTGCCGGTATTCCTCGAGCTCGTGTGCTCACCGTGGAGATCCAGAACACCAATCAAGAATACCAAGAACAGATCAAGAACATTAAGAACAGAGAAGGAGGGAGAGAAGACTTAGAGGAAGGAAGAAGAGGAGAAGAGATTAGAGATACAAAATGTGGAAGAGAGGAGTGTCAACATCATTTTCTGTCCCCCATCCCATAATTGCCATTGCTATTTATCTATGTCTTTACAATAGATCTGGATACGGTTTAGACCCACAAATACAGCTGGCCGACCACCCATTACAGTCTCTAACAATTTCTAAAGCCAACAAAACAGAATTGCAAAGCTTTGGCTTCAGTCGTTGAGCTGGGTTCAAATGGCCGTTATGGCCGTTTTTACTGTAACAACAATATTTTTTAACTAAAACTCTTAACAAATTCCTCCCCCTCTTATTACATGACATTATCCCCGAGGTCGAATTGGGGGTACATGGAAACAAACTCATAGTAGTCCAATCAAGAAGCATCTGTGGCAGCATGGCCCTTCCATTGAATCAAGACTTGTGGGACTGGCAAATTATTTCTTTTGAACATTATGCGACCCAATAGTAGATCAGGTTCTGGCTTGTTTGCTACATCTTGGACTTTGGTTGTACCAGGCACAAATGATAAGATGGTTGGTGGTGGAATTCCATACACAACCTGGAATGGAGTCATGTCGATGGAAGAATGTAGTGATGTATTATAAGAGTACTCTGCCCATGGGAGCCAGTCGAGCCATTTGTGTTGCTGCTGACCACATAAACATCACAAATAAGTTTCAAGGCATCGATTAAGAACTTCACTTTGGCCGTCTGTTTGAGGGTGGTATGTTGTACTCATTTTCAGCTGTACTCCTTGCAGTTTGAGTAATTCTTTCCAAAATTCACCTGTGAATATAGTGTCTCTATCAGAGAAAATAGGATGGGGTAATCCATGCAGTTTAACAATATTGGCCATGAATTCCTTGGCCACCACAGCTGCTGAGTATGGGTGTTTGAGGGCAATGAAATGCCCATATTTAGAAAGCCTGTCTACAACAACTAATATGACAGATTTAGACTGTGAATTGGGCAGGCCATCTATGAAATCCATTGCTATATTAGTCCAGATTTAAGCTGGAATTGGTAGTGGTTGTAGGAGATCGACTGGGGATTGTGATATTGTTTTGGCCCTTTGACACACATCACACTGCTGGATATAATTCATGACAACTTGATTTATACCTGGCCAGTGGAAGCTTTGTTTAATTCTATGCAAGGTTTTATGGTATCCAAAATGAGTTTTATGGTATCCAAAATGACCACCCATGGGGGAATCATGGCAGGCTTGCAAAATCTATTTATAAGATAACAATCTGAATGAAGTAGGAGTCTTCTTTTGTAATACAACAGACCACCATTGCAAGAGTATAAATATGGATTTAATGTTCTTGAATCCCACTGAGTCATTAGTTGTTGAAAAATTGTATCTACCTTGTAGGCATTTAGCAGTTTTGTTCTCCAAGCAGGCTGCAAGACTGAAATAGTTAGCTGAGAACATGACCCATGAATTCTAGATAAGGCATATGCAACCTGATTGTGATGTCTTGACTTGTATTGTAGATCAAAATCATAACCCATGAGTTTCACCAGCCATCTTTGTTGTGCTGGAGTGTGAATTTGCTGCTTCATAAGATGTCTAAGGCTCTGATGATCTGTTTTGATAATGAATTTCCTGCCAATCAAATATGAGTGCCACTTCTGGACTGCAAATATGACAACTTCCATTTCCTTATAATAAACAGAAAGTCCCTTCTGTTTCTCAGGAAATGCATGACTGAGATAGGCAATAGGTCTGCCTCCTTGCATTAGTACAGCCCCAATTCCCAAGCCACTAGCATCACATTCAATGATGAAGGTATCATTAAAATTTGGAAGGGCTAGGACTTGAGAGGATGTCATGGCTCTTTTTAGGGCATCAAAGGCTAAATTCGCCTATTCACTGCACTCAAAACTGTCCTTTTTTAATAACCTAGTTAGTGGTGTAGCAATTATACCATAACCTTTCACAATTTTTCTGTAATAGCCTGTTAGGCCTAAGAATCCTCTCAACCCTTTAGTGGATTTTGGAACGGGCCAATCCAAAATGGAACTAATTTTAGAAGGTTCCATGGAAACCCCTTCAGCAGAAATAAGATGGCCCAAATATTCAATTGTAGTAACTCCAAATTCACATTTGGATTTTTTGCAAAAAAATTGATGATCCTTCAATGTGGAGAGAACTGTGTGTAAATGCTTAATATGATCAACCCAATTTGAACTATAGACTAGTATATCATCAAAGAAAACCAATACAAATTTTCTGAGATAAGGTCTGAATGTATTATTCATTATGCTCTAGAATGTGGATGGTGCATTGGTTAGGCCAAAAGGGATGACCATGAACTCATAATGTCCCTCATGAGTTTTGAATGCAGTTTTATGAACATCCTCTGCAGCCATTCTGATTTGGTGATAACCTGAATGCAAATCTAGTTTTGAGAAGAACCTAGAACCTTGTAGTTCATCCAATAAATCATCTATTAAGGGAATGGGAAATTTATCTTTAATGGTGTGCTGGTTTAAGGCTTGATAATCAACACACATTCTCCATGAGCCATCCTTTTTTCTAACTGAAAGTACAGGAGCTGAAAAAGGACTGGTGCTCAACCTACAGAGTCCAGAATTGAGGAGCTCCTTCACTTGCTGTTCTATGATGGTTTTATGATGAGGAGGATACCTGTATGATGGAACCACCACAGATTTTGATTCATCCTGCAACTTTATCTTATGATCAAATGCTCGGACAGGAGGTAATTCTGTAGGCTCAAAAAAAATGTCAGAATATGACTGTAATAAGAGTAACATGTCCTGAGGGATATCAGCTGTTATGTCAAAATTATCAGATGACATAGGAGGCTGTTGAACCTAAATGGCATATATAGTATTAGCTCCTCGAATCTCTTTTTGCATATGGTTGCCAGAAATCAAGTGCACCTGATCATCTTTGAGGGATGAAAAACAATAATTGATGCCTTCCAATGTGAATTGCATTGTCAATTTGTCTACATTCGGAGTGATGTCACCTAAAGTCCGTAGCCATGTGGCTCCCAGGACTAAATCAAAACCTCCCAATGGAAGCACTAACAAGTCCAATTTAATGGATAGTGACTGAATATTTAGTTGAACATTATAACATATGCCTTGACATTGTAATTGAATCCCAGAGGCAACTTTGACAGGAACTTGAACATTTGAATTAACCTTTAGCCCCAATCTCTTAACAGCTGTAGGGTCTACAAAACTATGTGTGCTGCCATTATCAATTAGCACTAAGACATTCAGATTGTTAAGTAAACCCATCACTCGTAGTGTTCCTGGAGAATCCAGATCAGTGATAGCATTTGAGGAAATTGTGGGTTGGAGAAAGTGTAGTTCAGAAGGCTCAGCATTGGGATCTGGATATGGATCACTGGTATCATCTTCATCAGTATCATCTAGAAGGACATGTAGTAGAAATAGTTTTTGGGTTTTACATACATGTCCTTTGAACCACTTATCATCGCAATTATAACAAAGGCTTTTCAGTTTCCTCTCTTGCAGCTGGTAAGGGGTCATCTTCCTCACAGTAGGATTAGTGGTTGTAGTAGTTTGAACAGGAGTATTTTGAACAGGGGTAGGTAGTAAAGGGGGTTGGTAATTGGACGGAGGATGTAGTGAATTAGATGGAAAATAGTGTGAGGGTGGGATAAACTTCCTTTTGGAAATGTACTTGGTTTCCTGAATGCGAGCAATTTCCATTGCTTGTAGCAGTGATGTCGGTTTGAAGGATCTCACTTCACAAGATAGATCATCTTTTAACCCACTCAAGAAAGTACCTAGTAGATGTTCCTCGGAAATCCCTGAGATTTTGTTTGAAAGCCTTTCAAATTCTCTTTGATAATCCATCACAGATCCGGTTTGTTTCAGTTTGCTCAAGGACCCATGAGCATCAAGGGATGAAATCGGTCCAAACCTGACTTCTAAAGCATCAACCAGCTTTGTCCATGTAATAGACGTTCTAGTATTGGTAAAATGCCAGAACCATTGTAAAGCTTCGCCATCTAGATAGTAAGAAGCTGTTGAAACTTTTTGATTCTCCAGAATTTTGTAGAAAGTGAAATATTGATTGGCCTTATAGCGCTAGATTGCAGGATCTACTGATCCATCATATGCTGGAAAATCAAATCGTTTCGGCCGAAAGATATTAGCAGGAGGAGTGGAATCTTCAGAAGAACTGCGTGATTCCTGGCGGTGAAGCATAAATTCTATCGAAGAAACCCGATCTAACATACCTGTAAATTGCTGTTGCATTTCTAGGAAGTGGTTCTTGAAGGATCCCGCATCCTCTGGTGCCATTGTTGAAGAACTATTGCTCGAGATGGGCTCAGACACCAATTTGTTAGGATTTTTGCGTGGCTCCCGATCCAAACCCGGCAGAAGGAACTCTGCCGGTATTCCTCGAGCTCGTGTGTTCGCCTTGGAGATCCAGAACACCAATCAAGAATACCAAAAACAAATCAAGAACATTAAGAACAGGGAAGGAGGGAGAGAAGACTTAGAGGAAGGAAGAAGAGGAGAAGAGATCAGAGATACGAAATGTGGAAGAGAGGAGTGTCAACATCATTTTATGTTCCCCATCCCATAATTGCCATTGCTATTTATGTATGTCTTTACAGGAGATCTGGGTACGGTTTAGACCCACAAATACAGCTGGCCAACCATCCATTACAGTCTCTAACAATTTCTAAAACCAACAAAACAGAATTGCAAAGCTCTAGCTCAAATGGCCGTTTTTACTGTAACAACAATATTTTTTAACTAAAACTCTTAACAACAGTCCACTGTCAAAGTCTGGCGGTGTAATGACTAGCCACCTTTGGTCTAAAAATCGACACAGTTCAATTACCAGATCATTACCTTCAGGTCTATACTTGGATCTCAAAGTTAATACGTCTAGAAAAGAAAGTGCTAAATAGGACAAAATATTATAATTAACAGACTAAAAGAAGTAAGCATGTGAGTAGTAATAAAAATAAGATAGTATGTATTTAGTCTAACAATAAATACTTAATCCACATAACTAAGCAAGGACAAAATATACAATTACAATAGGGCATATCCTATGTTGCAAAAATCAATTGTTGGCGTAAGTCACTTAAGAAGGTCATTATGCTCCACCTCCGCAAAACATCAAACCTGAAAAGTTAGAAAGTGAGCCACAACAGTATTAGACTCAGTAAAGATCTTACGATCCCTATCTCCTATTCACACATCCAACACTAAATAGAGATATATCAAGTGAATGGTAAAGTAAAGTAGTTAGCACTACACTACTGCAACCGAGACAAAACACACAAGAAAGCATCAGAGAAACACTGAACCTGTTGCCCAGCTATGTATAACTTAGAGGGGGGTGAATGGATTTCAAGAAGAAAAAAATTAAATAAAGGTTAACTTGAGTAAAGTGCAAAATTAAATTTAATTAGATAGAAGGTAGGAGAAACAAGGAACAAACACACAAAGAATACAAAGATTTATACTAGTTCGGTCTTTCTAGACCTACATCCCGTCTCCAAGCAACTTTTTAAGATTTTCACTATGCAAGGTACAAATCCCTTGCCGATTATCAACAATACCCTGCATGTCGGACAAGTATTCCCTTTCAACAAAGGAGAACAACACCTTGAACGCTAAACAGGTGTTCCCTTTCAATAAAGGAGAATAACACATCCTACACACTAGGCAGATCTTCTCTTCCACAGTCATGAAGAGGAAATACAACATGTGTAATGCCAGACAAGTACAGAAATGCCTCTTGACAGGTAACACATCCTACACACTAGGCAGATCTTCTCTTCCACAGTCATGAAGAGGAAATACAACACGTGTAATGCCAGACAAGTACAGAAATGCCTCTTGACAGGTTGATATACAATATAATATAGAAGCATAGATCAAGACTAAGAATCATAGTAAATAGAAATACAGTGCTTGATCTTGTTGGCGCTATTGGATATAGGTATCCTCAAAGTCAATTAGGAGACATCCACAGACATTTTAGTTCTCAAATATATGACAATTAATTCATTATATTGGCGATTAGTTAATTGAGTATAATAAAATCCATGGAATTATGAGGAGAATATTATATCACAATGAGATTGTGATAATGAGGCTAATACTTACGACCATAATTCTTAAATGTTCCTAGTCATAAGATATTAGAGATTGGATATCTAATATCCAGATAGATTGATAAGTATTGTGTCCACTCATATGACGAGCTTGACTAATCTCATAGTCATATATGTGGGGACACTAGGACAAATATTTAGGTGTTCATTGAAAAATGAGTTCACTGAACTGATCCGACTTGAATCACCGGATGGTAATTTACTCGACTATTAGCTAGCTTGATTCATCGTCATAGTAATATGGTTAGTCTTTAGACCTGAGACACCAAAGACCTTGTCGGTGGACTTTTGGACTTTGACCTTAGTGTAGGTGCTTAAAATGCTCGTGTGATTAACATGAAAAATCTATGTTGTTTAGTGTAAACTAACTTATTAAAAACAGCAACTAAAGTGCAGTGATCGCCAGAAACTTTTGACTTAAAAGTTTCAAAAGAGGGTTTTGATCGCCTACCTGTTTGAATGCGGAAGATATCGAGTCCTTGATTCCCCTCCTTCAGCCGGCTGAAGAAAGAGAGCCCTTTCTTTGTTCTTTTGTTCTTGCTGTTGAGTTTGAGGTTGAGGATCGTCCAGAAGTCCTTCTGGCTTTGTGCTTGATTTCCCCTTTTGTTTCTCTTGTTGTTGTTGAGTGCAGCAGAGACAGAGAAACAGAAAACGAAGAAACGATGATGAGAACTTTAAGTAGAAGCAATATCTAAACTGATCATGATTTTAAGCATATAATTGAACAGCAAACTTACTTGTTTAAATGGCTTTGAAAACCCCTTAAATCAAATAGGTTTTGAAAGGTGATGCTGTGGTGTGTGTTGCATGAAGTGAATATGAAGAATGAAATTAATGAAGATGTAGAATGCAAAATAAAAATGCAGAAATGAAATACTTATGCCCAATTAGTTGAAGCCTTGAAAGGATGAAGATTCTTGAAAGGGACGCCGACTTCTGGAAATGGCAGCGCTTCGGCGTTCCGACGTTGTTGCTTCGATCTTCAACTCGCTATAATAACGCTCTCTCTTTTCTCAATAGGGCTCAATTCAACATTTTTTACTCTTCAAGATGTAAGGTATTTATAGGTTTTTTCTGCGTTCGTGATTAACATAGAAAAATCTAGGATTTATCTATCTTAACCGACAGATAAATAATGATTAATTCATCTTTATCTGTAATTATCTAAAACGCGTCCACCATGGATGACGCCTTTCAGATTAATTAAGATAAGGATAAATATCCAGGAAAACTTATCTTTATCTTTATTAGCTAAAACGCGTCCACGTGTGTAGACGTCTTTTACACTAATTAAGATAAGGATAAACATCTGGAAGAGAAGTTAAAATAGCTTAGGAAACCTAAAACGCGTCACCTCTCACAGACGCCTTTTAGTTAATTAATCAATTGATTAAAATTCAAATTTAAACGTTAAAATAAGAATAAACTCTAAATGGCGTTCACATAGGTCAACGTCTTTTAGAATTCTTCATATTTTAACTGAAATTTGAGTTAAAATCAATTCAATTGATTAACTTAAACATGTCTGTTAAACTCGACACTCAAAAAGATCAATAAAAATTAATCAATGATTAAATATCAGACCATTCTGAGGCATTATTATAGGATATGAAATTTACTCGAAATGATGTCAAAATTAGCGTGTCTACAGCTGCCTCACCTTGGCATCGTCTTTGCAAGGGAGTGAAATGAAATAGAATGTACTGAAAAGGTGATGCCAAGGTGTGATGAGACACGCTCTTAACATCACATGATTGGAATTTTTTCTCAAAATTATCAATGAAGATAGCTCAATGAAATCAATGAAATTAATCCTGTCTGGATGAAGTAGACAAGGAAATAAAATAAAGTCGATCAACCTCCTCGGAGTGGGAAGTACCCCAGGTCATAGACACTGTAGGTTTCATCATGGGGAGCGTTTGCCAGCCAATGTGGACGTGCTGCAGCCATAATGGATCTTTAAAAGAAAACAAGAATATTGGATAAAGAATCCAAAAAAGGATAGAATTCCAAGGATATCTTCAAGCGAACCTCAAAGATAATCAAGATACTCAATTCAGAATGGAATATCTCATATCATGTTTTGAGATTATTTGATTTAATGGTCTGAAATTTAATCAATAATTAATCCTTATCACAATGATTTCAAAGTCCTACATGATGCATGCTGGGCTAAAAGAAAAATATAAAGTCAAATAAAATATAAATTAATCAAGGATAATATTGTTAAATTGTCATTAATGAGTCAAGATACCAATTCTTGTAATCCAGTGCTAAGCCGAAGCTCGTTTATCCACACACTGTTTCACAAAAGTGGAACCATCATCCTCACTAATTAACAAATCAACGGCCTATCTGTGCGATTAAGAATTCTCTGGAATTATCACTGTTTTTGTTGTAGGGGAACTCAAATTCCAATTTCATCAAAACCACAAGGTCCTTGATATGATCTAATAAATACTTAACATATAGTAATGCGAATACAAAATAATTACATGAAATAGTACAAGGGTAGAGATAACCGTCTTTTTAGCCACGGTCAAGACTTCTTGACTCCCATAGTGGGATCTTCTTGATATTCTCCAGCTTTACGCAGGTTTTCTTGAATTTTCTGCAATCAAAATTATTAGTTCCAAACAAATATTCAATTTAAACATCAAAAACCACAGAATTTCGAATAAATCATATAAAGAGATGAAACGCGTCGTGTCGAGCAGACGCCATTTAACATTGAAATGCGTCAGTGCTCCTCGACGCCTTTTACTCACAGAAACAAGTTTCTGCTTGTTCTCTATTCGGATTCCAACTCTACCAATGCACATCCCTTTTACAATCCGGAAAAGTCTTCCTAGGATCGCAATTCCTTCTATATAAACACCCTTAGGTTGTTCCCAAGCAATCCAAAGATCCAAAGTTGAGCGTTTTCCAAGGTTTCAAGGTTTCTTCAAAGTTCTAAGGTTTCCAAGCTTCAAGAAGGAGGAACTCCGAAAAAGGGAGGATGAATTCTTCAAGCAAGAAGATGAAGATGTCTTTAGAGAAGTTTTCTGATGTGGAGAATCACCTCAATGGAAGGAATCCCAATCTTCAAGTAAGTTCAATCAACTTCCCTTTAATTCTTGTTCATGTTCTTCATGTTCTTCATCATGTTCTTCATGTTCTTCATGCTCCTTTTTGGTTTTCAGAATTATCCCATGTTTCCTGGCCCAAAGAAGTTTACCTCCTTACCTTGGATTCGTAAACTTGCAAAAAATATCAAGCTTTCCATGCAAGTGTTCATATCCAAGTGGAATCTTCAAGGTCTTGTAGTGCTTGCCAAACATTATAAGAGCGCGAACGTAGATTGGGCGGCTATGGGTGCCTTGATCGAGTGGTGGCATCCCCAAACTCATACGTTCTTCTTCCAAGACTTTGAGTGCACAATCCTCTTGGAGGAGGTGGAGCTTCTTTTAGGTCTCCCAAAGACCAAAGAGAACAAAGATAAGATAGCTTTGACAAAAGAAAGAATCACCGGTCAACAATTGTTGACATCAATTATGAAAGATCCTTCAGAAGCTAAATGATGCCTCACCAAGAAGGGGATCAATCTTGCAAAGCTAGCCGAGTGGACGCTATATGAAATTGATGATCTAAGGGAGGATGAAGCGGAGGATGTAACAAAAGCTTTCGTTACATGCCTTGCCGGTGTCTTATTCTTCTATGCGCAGGATAATATCTTAGAAGATGACCAAGTCAGTGCCATATGCGCAATCTTTGAAGGTAAATCCATTAGCACTGCACTCTTAGCATATCTTTATAGTGGGCTTTCTGCGGCGTCTGTGGGCCGTCCTCCTTATGGATGCATGCTACTCTTTGCCTTATGGGTTGAACTTCACTTCAAGTTTGAGTATAGCAAGAAAAGGCCTCTGAATCCATCTCAGATCTTCTTGAATAGCCCAATTCATTGCATTGCTAACATTGTAAATTTCAATGAGCATATGGTTAACAAGATTCCAAAACTCAAGTCCCGAGCTGACTGGAGAGAATATTTAAAGCTCATGACATCCGACATATTTGACTCGTTTCCACTCGCTCTTGTTGGAAAGACTGTTTGGGTGCGCCGTGCAGCAGGAGCAGATCTCAAGTTGATTGGAGCCACCGAGTTCGTGTTATACAATCCACATCGGTGCCTTACTCAACTTAGCTTGGGCCGTCGTGAATTCCCCGAGTTCTCTCCCACACTCCCAATCAAGAAGCGTGACTTGGAATCCGACGAAGATTATGAAGCCGTACAAATCATCACTACTCTATGGAACCTTGGCTTCAGCTATCGTGTAAAATCCTCTAAAGATAGAGATAGAGGATTGAAATTTCCTTACCTTAAAAGTCTTCATGAAATTCTTCCTTAAATGTCTTCTTTCTCTTTGTTCATGATGTAATAAAGAATTTTATTGAATAAAGAAGTTTTTTCATGCTTCGAAACCTTTCCTCAACTTCCTGTGATATGCACATGATTTTTCCTTTAGTAAAAATTAGATTTTTCCTGAAAATTCAACAGTTCGGATTCTGTTAAATGTAAATCGCGTCCACTCAGACAGACGCCTTTCAATAATAATTCTTTTTCCAGAAATTCAATTTAATCCTCAAAAACCAGATTAAACCTTAAAAAGCGTCTTCCTATGTTGACGCCTTTCAACTCTCTCTCCTATTTTTTCCAGGATTCTGTCATTAATTCCATGATTAACTGTCTGAAACGCGTCAACACAATAAGACGCCTTTCATCATTTTCCTCTGTACGGCTCTAACCAGAAGCTTGAAATGCGTCCACCTATGTGGACGTCTTTCAATCAAATTCAAACACTGTCCTTATCGCCTCAACTTTTGCGCTCTAAAACGCGTATGTCTGAGTCGACGCCTTTCAACCTTTCTGTTAACAGACCCGCGAAGGCCCCCTTTCTTCCTCACTTTTCCAAAATCCCTCTTTCTCTCCTCTCTCCGGCGACCGAGCTCCGGCAATCTTTCCCTCAAAACCCCCTCTATTCGAGCCATGGAACGCGGTGAAGGCTCCAAGAAGATGAAGATCATAGCCAAGAGACGGCAAAGGCAAGAAGAAGAGGTTCCCGAGGAGGTTCCGGCGATGCTAGCCGAGGCCGAGGCTTTCTTGGAGGAGGAACTCCCTCCACCGGCACCCATGGCGGTGGAAGAAGAAGAGGAGGGCGACCTCCACACGGTAAGATCCTTATGGGTGTGAGTGGATGAAGAAAAGGAGGGAGAACGGGGTTCTTTAAAGAACCCGGAATCTGGACTTGAAAGGCGTCCAGACTAGGTGACGCCATTCAAAAGGCGTCACCATGGGCTGACGTCTTTCAAGATAAATTCTGAATTTTTTAATTAGGAATAAATATTTTGAATTGCGTCAAGGCATGTTGACGTGTTTTAAAAGACGTCCATGTGGGCTGACGCCTTTCAAAACAGAACTGATTTTTCCTGTTTTTATTAATTACTGACCCCTATTTTTATGTTTTTATTTGCAGGGAGTGATGAGGGCTAGAATCTCCTGGGACCTAGTGATAGGTGCCTATAGAGGGCTCCCGGATTTCCAGAAGGCGTGCCTGCGTCAGATGGGATTCGGCGAGATATTAGACATCGAGACATTTTGGCTTGATTTAGTCCTCCTGCAGGTGCTGCGGGAGAGGTGGCATGCGGAAAGTCGTGCTTTCCTAATGCCGTGGGGGCATATGGTCCCCACCCTAGAGGATGTGGCCAGGATCACTGGTCTCAGGGTAGATGGCCGACCAGTTAGTGGGGTTACTTACCCCAACTATCAGGGATTAGCAGAGGCTCTTCTAGGGATAGAGGTGTCTAGCCTAGGCAGAGAGTCTAGGATGGTTCCTAGGGTAGAAGTAGAGGCTGCTTTAGGACTAGATGAGCCCTGGCGTCGGTCTGACGAGACCCGGGAGGAGTTTAGGGATAGACTAGCCGAGTCATCTTCCCTTGTCTACTGTAGTGACCCTAGTCAGGTAGAGGAGGTAGACAGACAGCTTAGGGTCTTCTTAGTTTTCTTCTTCGGTCGGTTGCTCTTCGGTACGAAGGGCGACCACATCCACTGTAGATTTCTTTATTTGCTAGATGACTTAGATAGCTTAGGAGAGTGTGCCTGGGGTGCGGCCCTTCTGGCTCACCTCTTCGCCGATCTGTCCGCGGTCACGCCGGACCGTGAGACCACTATCAACGGCTTCTCGCCGTTTCTTCAGGTATTAACTTGTTTAATTATTTGTTATATGCAGTGCAATATGATATGATACTTTTTTCTAACCTATATGTTCATGAATGCAAGTGTAGAGTTACTACTACTTCCCGCTCGGCAGAGCGCGGATTACTCAACCGGATGCTGTCCCATTGGCCTGCCGTTGGCAGCCTATCGTGGACACGGCTCCACAGCACCACCAGTTGACGGCCCTCCGCCGTCAGTTCTTGGACTACCCAGAGCTACTGGTAAGTTTTTTTTTTAACTTGTTTAATCTCATTAAATGCAATCTCTTATTCATTAAATACAAGTTGTTTATGAATGCATCTAACTTATATGCAGGTGATCTGGCGCCCGTACTTGGGCATGAACGAGGAGGGTCAGCCGTGGGTGACGGCTGGCAGGAGGAGGTTCGGGAGGCAGATGTGGGTGCATTGCCTCAACGAGATTGAGCCCCCTCCGCCTCCGACTCGTGATGAGGACGCTGGGCCTCCACCAGGAGTGGATAAACGAGGAAGTCTCGGAGGGTGTGGGGAGGAGCATGAGGGGAAAGCAAGCCCTCACCGACTGGCGTGCCAAGTTCCCGGAGCAATACGAGGATTGGCACCGTCGGGGCGTACGGGTGGAGTCCCGTGCGGAGAGTAGCGAGGGCTACCTCCAGCAGTACCGGGCCCACTACGCCGATCAGCTTCGGCTCCTTCGACCACTCGATGTAAGTATGCGTTCATGCGTCTTTAATTTTATTATTATCTTGATCTATATTTGTGAATGAATGTATGTATGACATGCAGGATGCGCGTGATGCGGTCATCGTCGACCTCCGGGCCCGCCTACATGATGCAGAGGCCCAGCTAGAACAAGTTCAGAAGGAATTATATGACCTGGTATGTATGAATGCTTATGAATGCATGTTTTAATTAATTGTTTTGGCGATTAATCACTGACAGTTGTCTTCTGGTGCAGCGAGCCGTCTACACCCAGGCGGCTCCTCCTACCTTCGGGACTTCATCTTCTTCATCCGCTGCGCACGATGCTGCCCTGGCTGACCACCAGAGTCAGCTTGCCTCCGCCATCCACCGGGCTTCTCTCGCGGAGGAGGACCGGGCTGCTCGGGTAAATTCCTCAACCTTGGACTTCTGAATTTGATTTTAATTACTTGGCTGCCTTGGACTAACAAAATCTTCCTTTCAGGTTGTTGAGCTTCAGGAAGCCCTTCAGAGGGCTGAAGCGGAGCTGGAGCATGCCCGTGTTACAGCGACTCGTGCCGAGGCTGATGCAGTGCGGATTCAGTCTCTAGAGGAGCAGGTGGCCCGACTCTCGACTGGAGATTTTGCGCGCCTCCAGATTCGCCTGGAGATCATCAACGAGGAGCGAGAGCGGGAGAGGCAGGAGCGGCAGAAGATGGATGCTGAGATATCCGCTCTTCGAGTCCAGCTGGGGATTGCAGAGCACGAGCGCCGGAGTTTGGAGGAGAGGTACAGGGGTGCTCGACAGCGTGCACAAGAGCGCGGTTTGACGAGTGCTTTCACCGCCAGTGCTGTTGTGTCTTCTGGCCAGGCAGGGCCGAGCGCGATGGGGCCAGCTCCACCTCTTAGTCGAGGACCAGCACCGGACGCACCTGACGAGGCCCAGAGCCAGCTTGACGAGGGCGGAGGGGAGAGCCAGCCTTAGGGCTTATGTATCTTCTTTTCTTTTCATGTATCATGTACAAAAACACTTTTTAACGATATAGATGAAACTTTTGGGCTCCAATCTTGTGTTCCTGCGCTTGTGTCATGTACATACTTAACAAACAGGTTTAGTATCTATTTAGGCTTAGCCCCTTGCCTGACCAAATAAATGGTCAATTAATTTTTTTTTCCTTCAACAAATAGTCAAGGGGCATAGCCTTTATTAACAAAGGTAATGAGAATAATCAAACTTAAGCAAAATGCAACATACAAACAAACAGATGCTTACTGAAAATAAAAGGAATGAAACATACTGAGTGCAACAAGCAAATGCTAATTGAGATATTTTTGTTGTTTTGAAATATTCATGTTTGTTTGGGGTTTTGAAATATATGTTTTTTTTTGAATTTTGACATATGTATTTTTTTTGAATTTTTGACATATGTATTTTTTTTGAATTTTTTGACATATGTATTTTTTTGGATTTTTGATATATGTATTTTTTTTTTTTTTTGAGTTTCGAAATATGTAATTTTTTTTGGATTTTGAAATTTGTATTTTTTTTTAGTTTTGATATATGTATTTTTTTTGAATTTTGGCATATGTATTTTTTTTGAATTTTGATATATGTATTTTTTTGAATTTTTTTTTTGACTAAAAGATCAGCATGGTACTTAGATCAAAAGATCATATTCATTTATTAACTTAATTCCCAAATTATTCTTTAACAACTTAACTTAAACCCATCGTGTTTGAACTTGTGTTTCCGTTCGTGATCAAATTTGATGATTTGACCCTTAGTCAATCTAAGCCATTCCTTAAGTTTAGAGTACGCCTCTTTAGAAGGAAAAGAAGAATAAGTTTAGAAAGCCCATGAGAAGGTTCCGGAGACTTAAAAAGATATTCCTTTCCTACCCTAATATCCGTTGGGGTTCGGTCATTTCTTTTCGGGGTATTTATCGACCTTGCGTTCCCTTTCGTTTCATTTCATGGCCTTGATGTACCGTTTGTAGTGTAATGGCCTTTTTGATTTGACATTTGGATTTTGTCTTTTGCTCTTGCTTTTCTATTCTTTTCTTTTTTTTTTGCTTTGGAACGGATCTCCCCCATTTTTTTTATGACGGCCTCCTATTAAGATGGTGGGTACTCTTGGTAGTCTATTCTAAGCCTCGTTCCGACATCATGGGCCGAGTATAAAACATAATTTTTGCTTTAAAAACAAATGATTTGTACTTTACAGTTTCGGTCAAGCTTTCGATATTCTTTAGGACTTGACATCTCTTGTTACTCACGAATCAAACGTGTAGTGTGTGCAGTAATGGGTTTGAAATTAAGTTATCCAGACTGATAAGGAAATTTGAGTTTATATAAATTTTCTGATTCCACTGGTCTTTGTACCATACTGATCGACTCTTTAACCTAAGGGTAGTATTTCTTAAGATGTAAGCCATTCCAAGGACGATTTAGCTCTTCTCCTTCTGCATTAATAAGACGATAAGCATTACTAGGAAAAGCGTGCGATACAACATAAGGTCCTTCCCAGTTGGGTTGGAGCTTAGAACGCGGACCACCAGGTTTTACAAAAATCCTTTTGACAACCATTTCACCGACTTTGAACTTACGTTCAATGATTTTCTTTTGATAAAAACGTGCTAGTCTATTTTGATAAACTTTTGCATGATTAGCAGCTGACCATCTTTTCTCGTCTAAAAGTTCCAATTGAGCAAGGAGTGCTGAACGATGTTCATCAATGCAAAAATTCCTTATTCAATTGTACTCTTAATGACGGTATGAGGATCTCATATGGAACTACCGCTTCCATTCCAAATGTTAAGGAATAAGGAGTTTGCCCAGTGGGCGTGCAGATTGAAGTTCGGTAGGCCCATAGGGCCTCAACCAATTTTTCTGGCCAATCTGCGAATTTGTTAGATTTACACGTCTTTTTGATGATTTTTATCAAAGTCTTATTTGTTGCCTCTGCTTGGCCATTGCCTTGCGGATAATAAGGAGATGAATGATGCAATGCAATTTTATACCTGTTACAGAGGTCCTTCAGTTCTTGTGACACGAACTGCGGTCCGTTGTCGGTGACGATGGTGCTTGGAATTCCAAATCGGGTGATGATGTTCTTCATGATGAACTTGCAGACGGTTGATGCTTTGATCTCCACGTATGCTTCAGCTTCTGCCCACTTGGTGAAGTATTCCGTTGCCGTGAGAATGAAAGATTTTTGCTTGATGCCGGAATCGGGATTACCAAGGGGTCCAATAATGTCGAAAGCCCACATGGAGAAATGCCATGGGGAAGAAACATGATGAAGTGAAGATGCAGGAGAATGAATTTTGTCGGCGTGAAGTTGACACTTAGCACACCTACGAACATATCCTACACAGTCTTCTTCCATGGTTGGCCAATAAAATCATTGTCTAAGGATCTTCTTTGCTAGCATCTGTCCATTGACATGGCTACCACAAACTCCACTATGAGCTCCTTCCATAACCTTCCAAAGCTCATCTTCATCTAGACATCTCAGAAGAACTCCATCAAAACCTCTCTTATACAATGCTCCCCCAACTAAGGTGTATCGTTGAGAAACTCTCCTGATAGCTCTCTTCTCCTCAGTTGTAGCTTCCTCAGGATACGATTGATCTTCACAATATTTTGCAATTTCATAATACCATGGCTTCTGTTCATCATCCATCTATTCTAACAGCTCCATTAACATGATTTCTTTCTTTTCAACAATATCTCCGTCTCTGACTTTCTTCAGCAATTTCTCCTTAGTTCTAAGAAATGAAGGATCTTTCACGGCGGGTGAAAGACGCCTATGAACTATGATTGATTCAGATTGCTTGCTGATTGGAAAATTAAGAGAAGATGCAAGTGAAGCTAGAGCGTCAGCTAAGATGTTTTGATTCCTAGGGACATGGACAAAGATCAATTTCGTGAAAAGCTTTGAGTAAGCAGAAGTCAGTTCTTGATAAGGCTTGAGCTTGGGATCGAGAGTTCGATACTTGGTCAGCACTTGGCGAAGAATCAGTTGGCTATCACCCACAATCCTGAGTTTGGTGGCACCATGGAAATGAGCAGCCTCGAGACCAGCAAGGAGTGCCTCGTATTCAGCTATATTGTTTGTGACTGGAAAATCAAGCTGAAAGGCTTGTGGAATGGTGATACCTTCAGGTGATAACAGAACGATACCGATCCCTTTTCTATGAGAATTCAGAGCTCTGTCAAAATGCAGAGTCCACATATCATCTCTGATTTGATTTACGGACATCAGTTCCTCATCCGAAAACTCTGATCGCACTAGATCGAATCTAGGAAGGGGATGATGAGCGAGATGTTCTGCTATGGCATAGCCCTTGATCGCTTTCTGCTGAATATAAATGATGTTGAATTGAGATAGAAATCTTTGCCATCGCTCTAACCTATCAGTAAGAACAGATTTCTCCAGAAGGAATTTGATCGGATTCATCCTAGCGATGAGATGGACTTCATGGGCCAGAAAATAATGCTTCAATTTCTGCACAACCCAGACCAATGCTGCACATGTTTTCTCCATCGCCGTATATCTCTGTTCAGCGGGGTTGAGAAGTTTAGAGAGATAGTTGGCTGCCCTCTCTTTTCCTTCTTCATCCTCTTGTGCTAGGACAGCCCCCACTGCATCATCTAGGACTGAAATGTAAAGTATCAATAGTTTGCCTGGAGATGGTGGTCTCAAAACAGGAGGACTTGCTAAATAGTTCTTTAATCCCTCAAATGCCTCCTGACACTTATCGTCCCAATCGAATTTGACTCCCGGCTTGGTAAGCTCGTAAAACGGCTTACACCTTTGTGAGTGCTGAGAGACAAAACGGCGAATAAATTGTAACCTCCCGATTAATCCTCTCAATTCTTTCAAGTTTTTAGGAGGTGGCATTTCTCTGATAGCCTTCGCCTTATTGGGATCGATCTCAATTCCCCGTTTGCTGACGATAAATCCAAGTAATTTCCCTGAAGATACCCCGAATACACATTTCTTGGGGTTCATCTTTAACTGATATTCTCTCGATCTCTCTAATACTCTTGCCAAAACTTTGGCGTGCTCAGCCTTTGTTTTAGATTTAACTAATAAGTCATCCACATACACTTCCAAATCTATGTGCATCATGTCATGAAATATTGCCATCATGGCCCTTTGATAGGTGGCTCCAGCATTCTTTAATCCAAATGACATGACAACATAACAGTATGTTCCCCAAGGTGTAGTGAATGACGTTTTCTCTTGATCTTCTTCTGTCAGCTTAATCTGATTGTACCCTGAAAATCCGTCCATAAATGATAAAGTTTCATAGCCAGCAGTATTATCGATGAGTACATCAATATGAGGCAATGGAAAATCATCTTTAGGACACGCCCGGTTCAAATCGCGGAAGTCAATGCAAATTCTGACCTTTCCGTCCTTCTTCATAACCGGGACTATGTTAGCCACCCATTGTGGATAAAGGACAACTCTAATAAATTTGGCTTTATGTAATTTGTCGACCTCTTCCTTCATTTTCAGAGCCATTTGTGGGTGGAATCGCCTTAATTTATGTTTGACAGGGCTAGCTCCTTCCTTTAACGTCAATCTGTGTTCAACTAAAGATGAGTCTAACCCCGACATATCTTCATAACTCCAGGAGAAAGTGTCCTTATAGTCCTTTAGTACTTGTACCATTGCCTTCTCATCCTCTGTAGAAAGATTTTTGCTGACGAGGACAACCTTAGGTTCGTCTTCAGTCCCTAAATTGATTTCTTTGGTGGGCTCTTCTACGGCAGCTGAGGGTTCATCGAATCTCTTCACTCCACTGGCATATGCCTCAGCCGCGTCCTCGTCATCTTCCTCTTCAACAATGGGGTCCTTTTCATGTACTAACTCATATACCCCGTACCCATCATTGACTGACTCATCGTCCATGCAATCTTCTGGCATCTGAATTGGATTTTCTAAAAAGTGAGGGATCAGAGAGCAAGAAAAGCATTTATCAGCTAAGTCCTGGAGGTATCTATCTGGAATTCGCCTACCCTTAGGCTTCCTAGACTCCCTAACATGACTAATCTGACTAAAATTAGACTGCCTAACTTCACTAAACTCACTATCATAATCTAACGAAGACGAAGCAGGATAGAAATCTTGGGGTACAAGTGGAAATACAAGAGAATCCTCCCGAGGGGAGGGACATAGTAGATCTAAGAGAGAATCTTGACCGAAGGACCCGCGCGACGGGGTGCAGTCAGATAAGTAAGATGTTTCCTCGATGAGGATCTGGGAAGAATTTGTTGCCAAATCGGCGTTTTTTTTTGGACAATGAAAGAATTAAACATAAAGCAGGAATGAATACAAATGGGAGGAGAATTAGACGGAGGAAGTGGCACCAAGGCCAGGGGATTAGGGGGATCATATAGTAATATGTCCAGATCAAATTATACAACCTCTCTAGATCGAGAGGATGTTGTGGTATAAGGTCCCGAGGGGACAGAGTAATCATAACGGGCGGAGCCCGTGGAATATCTTCAATAATGACCCGCGACCAAGTCGGGGTCAAGAGCAGTGTACGAAATAGAGTATGGTGCATGAAGATATGTGAAGGATATGTCCCCCTCCAGAGCAGATCTGTAGTGTAACCAGCTTCATAGGGGTCATCTGGCTCCCCTTCGTCGGTCTCTTCAGACAGCAATATCCGCTTGTCAAATATGGCACCAGGGCTTTCAATCAGCTCATCAATCTGCGGCGGCCACTTAGGTTTGCAGGATCTAGGAATAGTCTGTTCAGTGCAATATAAAGGTCTCTCAGATCGAACCACCTGTACCATTCACATTCATGATCATGAAATTTCCTCTTTTTCATAGGCCGCAGAGCCTCCAAGGATTGGTACGTAAGTAGTTCAGAGCAATGTCTGGCCAAATCCCTCCCATATATATCATGGAAGTCAAAACAGGAAGTAATGACCACCGTGTTGTCGTGGCTAAGTATGGGCCCTTTCACAAAGTGTGTACACAGGGTCCATGTTAGGAGATCTCGGCCTTCTTTGGGTGGTGTAGACATTGCCTCCCAGATTTTCGGACCTTCTTCGATCTCTGCTTGCTGAACCAGATCTTGCTTCAGTTTTCTTGGCCTATAGCCCAGACCACTTCCAGGTGCTGCTCGATGATTTCTAACAGGAGTGGTCCTGCCTTGCAACTGTGTGCCCAGACCCTTCCCAGGCTCGTAGCCGTTCTTCATCATAATCCTCCATCCTGGGGTACTCATGCACTTCCCCCTTTTGATAGCATCTAATGGATATGGAGAAATAGTGGCGGCTTTAAGAGGATCAGCCACTGGGCGGTAGACCTGTAATACCGACAGAAAAGGTAGTTGGCCAGGTAAAACAGCAGACTTAATGTTCAAGGTATGAGCAGCAGCAAGGATCGGCATGCTCGTTACTTTAATAATTCGTCCTTTGTAAGGAAATTTGAGGCATTGGTGATTCGTAGAGGGAATCGCCTCAAGAGTTTTGATGTAAGGACGACCCAAAATGGCATTTATAGAAGGGTCGATTTCTAGGATGTGAAATTCGACCTCTGCATGACTTACAGGGCCCAGCTCCACCTTCAAATAAACCATTCCCAGAGGGGAACGGGTAGAATTGTCATATGCTGTCACTGAGATGGGGCTGGGCAGCCATTTTTCTTTGGGCACACCGCACAGCTCCAGGGTCTTCGGAGGTAAAACATTGATCGAAGCCCCTGTATCGACCAGGTATGCATCCACGGCCTTCTTACAGATGTTGACCGTGATGCTCAAAGCCATGCTTCCGGATGCCGGCGGTGCTAGTTCCGATGTGTGAAATGTAATGGAGGGCTGATCCCCCTGAGGAACTAGTAATGCTGCAATTTTCTCTACCGACACGTCCTCATTGACCATCACCTTCTGTAAATATTCCATTAAGGCTTCTTGGTGAATCTTGGACCTTTTGATCAATTCAAGTATGGTGATCCGTGCCGGTGTCCGATCCAGGTGTTTCAACAAGTCATATTGAGTGCCTGGTGCACTCTCTTCATTATGGGCTTCCTCAGTCGGCTGCGATGGGCCGTCTCTAACTGTGGACTGAGGAAAGACCTTGTTGAAAATCCTTCCACTCCGGAGCGCGTGTTCCTCAACCGTGGAGGATCCGGGTGACACCTTAAGTACCGCAGGGTTGGATGGTGCGGATGGCGTAGATGGTTGGTATGTAGGTGACGGCGTAGGGCTAGGTGGTGATGGCGCGGTGCGGATTAAAGGCTTAGAGGGTTGGATGGTGGATGTGTAAGTGGTTGGCGAAGTGGGGAATGGTACGCGTAATAGTGGTTTGGATGGTAAGGGGATATCTGGGTAGGTGGTGGTGGTAGCGGGTGAAGTAGGAAATGGTACGCGTAATAGTGGCCTAGATGGTAGGAGGGGCGCGTTATTGGTTTGCGGGGGGTTATATGATGGAGGCGTAGGAGTGCGGGGCGTGATGGGCTTCAGGAAGGCAGGTAGTGGTAATGGGTTATTGGGTGCGGGCGAGTGATATGTGGGTGTCGGTAGAGGGGTGATGGTAACGGGTTGTGGTCTGGGTATGTGGATGGTGCGGCATGGTGGTCGCTCTGCGGTACTTGGAACGTGACCCGTTGAACAAAGAGAGGAAGAGTCCTCTATTCTCCACTGCTGCCCACGACCAGCCTCAGACTGGCTGTTCGTCAAAATGGGAGCAACTTGGTTGTGGTTCTGGTGCTCCGGGAGTGGATTCTGCACTATGCCCATGTTAGGTGGTGGCGCTGCTTGTGCTGGTGGTCTTGCTTGCTGCTGCTGCTGCTGTGGTCTTCTCGCCTTCAGGGCTGATATGTACTTTTTCATCTCCTCCCAGTCTATGCCGCCCTGCTCGTTGAGATCATGGATATAATCTCTGAACTGGAAGTAGGTGTCAATGGTATGCCCAGGTTGCCTATGGAAGTAGCAATACCTGGACGTATCGGCATTTTGAGGCCAGACGGCCTTTTCCCTTGGAAAAACAAGGCATTAGCTGCCATTAGAGCACTGAAGATATCTGCCATGGATTCTGGGAGGGCCGGGTATTCTGCCCTTTTCGGGCTTGGAGGTCTTCTCTGCTGGTTGTAGTCACCAGGAGGAGGGACATTATGGTACGCCGGCGGTGCGCGCGGCTGGTACTGTAGCTGTTGCTGCTGCTGATACTGCTGCTGTTGGGGCTGCTGGTACTGCTGTTGCCATTGCGGCGGCTGCTGTAGCTGTTGCTGTTGCTGGTTCTGATTCGGCTGCTGGGGCCGCTGATACTGTTGCTGATAATGGGGGTTCTGCTGCTGCCTATACCCTTGTTGGTTCGGCTGCGATGGCCTCTGGTACTGCTGCTGGTTCCTCACGAACTGGGGCGAATTATTATTCATGGTACTGACTTGCTCGTGAGAGAGCGTGCCCTCAGTAGTCGGACCTGTTCTGGTAGAGTTTGGCACTGCAGGCTTCCGGGGTAGAGGCCTGCTAGGTCTGTGAGGATCAAAGACGCTAGAGAACGTAGCGTCCTTGAAGGCATTCTGGCAGTACCGTGCTCTTTCATAGAGCTCTGCCATGTTGGTCAAATTGTTCAAGGAGAGGACTAGCTTGAACTGGGGGGTGGCGTTAGAAATTAACATTTTCACTTGTTCAGATTCGGACAAGTGATCCTTCACTTTTTCAGCCAGGCACCGCCACCTGTCAGTGAAACTGACAAACTCCTCATCAGGTTTCATCTTTTCTGCAATGAGGTCCGTGAAAAACAAGGAGGGTGCAACTCTGTCCTGGTATCGTTGGATAAATTTGCGTTAAACGATACCGTAATCCTCTACTTCGGAGGGTTCCAGAGAAAAGAACCACTCGAGGGCTGGTCCCTCTAGAGATCTCCTGAACAAAAAGGCCAACGACCTCTTGTCGTTCTGCCAGAAAGATGATTCGTACATGAACTCCTTCAGATGTGTGAAGGGGTTACCAGTACCGTTGTACTTCCGGTACACTGGCATCTCAGAGGGTGGCAGATGAAATACTGGCAGGCTCGGTAAACTGATCTCTGGCACAGCTTTAACCCCCATCATCTTCTGGAGGTTGTTGAACTGTTCATCTATGCACTCCATCTTGGCCAGCAACGCTTGCGTGGTCAGATCTGCCTGGGGAGGAGGAGGAGGTGGAAGTACTTGATAGGCCTGCTACCTAGAGTACGTTGGACAGGGAGGACAATAAAGAGGAGGTCCGGCAGAGCTTCCGCCATACCCGAGGGCATTTTGATAAATAGGCGTTTGCAGTCTAGCCGGTTGCCTAGATGATGAAAGCTGTGGCCCAGCTGGCCGAGAAGTAATATGAAGGCCTTCCATGGCCTGATGGATATAAGGAGGAGGAAGAGGAGGTTGTTGAGTAACAACAGGGGGAGCCATAGGACTTGGCTCAGCAGGCTGCACGGGTGCCTTCCCCTTCAGAATAGACTGGATGGCCTCGAACTGCTGAGGGTCCAGTCGGGAGGCAAGAACTCCTAAGGCGTTAATGAGATCCGAAGGATCGGAGGGTGAGGGATCATTCTGATTCATGTCCCCCTCTAGATCGGGATTAGGTATCGCATATTCATGCGGGGGAAGATCAGGATATCGATCCTGTGGATGAAAAAGAGGAGTCCGGACATTCCCATCTTGTTGATATGGAATGGGGGCAGAATTACGGGAGGCATCAGCATCTCTCCCGTTCTCATAGTTGTACTCCGAATTGCGAGGGGCATTAGCATCTCCCTCGTAGTTGATGATGGCGTCTTGAGCCATACTCAAGTCCCTGCCTGATCGCAGCAGCATGATGTTAGATTCCCTTTTCAAAGATTTAACAAACAAGTTGCACAGAGATTAATCAAACAAGTGGATGTTTAACGTGATTTTGAGGTTCCTTGTTGAGTTATTTGAATTGGATTAAACCACAATTTCGCTCAGGGAAAGGATCCTAGTTTCAGTTCAATTTACACCGTTATTCTCTAGGGCTTTCTCTCACAACGCTTTCGGAATCTAGCCGGGACTTCAATTGGTACAACCAGCCCGATGATCAAGGAGGAATACCTTGATTTTGGGGACTTATGGAGGTCTCAACGTCAACTTCTCTAGTCTGATCAAGGGACCAACCCAATCAGAGAGAGTTGCTGACGTCGAGTAATGTGTTCCTAAGAAAAGGAGGGTATTCGCCTCAATGCGTATGCCCTACGGCCTGGATGGCCTCTAATGCTTAATAAATAATGGGTAGCTAGCACTCAAACCACAGAAATCTGGAAACTGAAAAATAATTAAGAAACTGTATGAATCGCGTCGATGATAGTCGACGCTATTCAAAACAGAACTTAATTCTTTCGCAGAAACAGATCTGAAAAATAATTATGAAACTGTCTGAATCGCGTCGATGGTAGTCGACGCTATTCAACACAGAACTTAATTTTTTCGCAGAAACAGATGCAAACAGCAGAGAAGATGTGAAGACTGAAAGGCGTCTGGGAGTGTTGACGCGGTTTTGAAACGCGTCAGTGCTCCTGGACGCTTTTCAGTTCGCAGAAACAGTTTTGCAGGAGGATTTTCTGGGTTGAATCCTCCTCAAACAAGATAAAAAGCAGTAAACAATCGACTCGTGCAAAATTTTTTTAGTTCCAGATTTTAAACATGATGATTTACTAACTAAACAACTAGGAAATCTATCAATCACACATCATTTTTATCACAAAAACAGCTTTTTGAACTAATCAAGGGGAGGGCAAGATCTTGCCACTGGGGTGTGCACGTGGTGCACGAGGGAAATTAATTAAACTAAAACACTCACCAATTGGTGAGGACGTGTCGAGAGACGCAAATGGTGCACCGTGGGTGCCCGATATGATGATAGCAAGAACAAAAGGAAACTAAAAGATGGCGAGACCAAGTCCCACCGTGATCGCCAAAAGAGCTGTAGGTGCTTAAAATGCTCGTGTGATTAACATGAAAAATCTATGTTGTTTAGTGTAAACTAACCTATTAAAAACAACAACTAAAGTGCAGTGATCGCTAGAAACTTTTGACTTAAAAGTTTCAAAAGAGGGTTTTGATCGCCTACCTGTTTGAATGCGGGAGATATCGAGTCCTTGATTCCCCTCCTTCAGCCGGCTGAAGAAAGAGAGCCATTTCTTTGTTCTTTTGTTCTTGCTGTTGAGTTTGAGGTTGAGGATCGTCCAGAAGTCCTTCTGGCTTTGTGCTTGATTTCCCCTTTTGTTTCTCTTGTTGTTGTTGAGTGCAGCAGAGACAGAGAAACAGAAAACGAAGAAACGATGATGAGAACTTTAAGTAGAAGCAATATCTAAACTGATCATGATTTTAAGCATATAATTGAACAACAAACTTACTTGTTTAAATGGCTTTGAAAACCCCTTAAATCAAATAGGTTTTGAAAGGTGATGCTGTGGTGTGTGTTGCATGAAGTGAATATGAAGAATGAAATTAATGAAGATGTAGAATGCAAAATAAAAATGCAGAAATGAAATACTTATGCCCAATTGGTTGAAGCCTTGAAAGGATGAAGATTCTTGAAAGGGACGCCGACTTCTGGAAATGGCAGCGCTCCGGCGTTCCGACGTTGTTGCTTCGATCTTCAACTCGCTATAATAACGCTCTCTCTTTTCTCAATAGAGCTCAATTCAACATTTTTTACTCTTCAAGATGTAAGGTATTTATAGGCTTTTTCTGCGTTCGTGATTAACATAGAAAAATCTAGGATTTATCTATCTTAACCGACAGATAAATACTGATTAATTCATCTTTATCTGTAATTATCTAAAACGCGTCCACCATGGATGACGCCTTTCAGATTAATTAAGATAAGGATAAATATCCGGAAAAACTTATCTTTATCTTTATTAGCTAAAACGCGTCAAAGTGTGTAGACGTCTTTTACACTAATTAAGATAATGATAAACATCCGGAAGAGAAGTTAAAATAGCTTAGGAAACCTAAAACGCGTCACCTCTCACAGACGCCTTTTAGTTAATTAATCAATTGATTAAAATTCAAATTTAAACGTTAAAATAAGAATAAACTCTAAATGGCGTCTACATAGGTCGACGTCTTTTAGAATTCTTCATATTTTAACTGAAATTTGAGCTAAAATCAATTCAATTGATTAACTTAAACATGTCTGTTAAACTCGACACTAAAAAAGATCAATAAAAATTAATCAATGATTAAATATCAGACCATTCTGAGGCATTATTATATGATATGAAATTTATTCGAAATGATGTCAAAATTAGCGTGTCTACACTTAGTTCACGAATCTCTATCCACAAGGTTCTTAATAGTCAAAGATCAGGTCCAGTCGGAGACCTTCGAAGGCGATTGTGTTTAATATGGAATCATTTGCTCTCAAGTAATTAGAGAGAGAATGCTCTAGATAAGATGCGTAGGAGTCTCTGGCCAGAGTGTACACAATATCATAAAAAGTTTTTTTTTTGATATTATACAACAGTATCATATCCAAGTGAGTTGACCATCTAGGGTTTGATAGTTGACTACGTCCTAGGTTGATTCGAGAGCATTGTCCCAAAAAAGAATTATAGCCACGCGATAACTATAGACGGACATGTTCCATGAGTAGGTTGTTGAATTCCATTGCCTTTCGGGATCATGCAGTGTTGCTTGGCACCCAACTTGATCTGAAGTGCGTCCAAATTTACATGAGATGTTAATTTGATTAAGTAATTAATTAAATATGAGATATTAATTAATTATTATAGGTCGTTAAAGTATTATTAGACTTAACAGGCTGAAAACCAGACTGATAAATAGATCTAGAGGGTCACATGTATAAAGATTCACAGTCGATAATATTTTAGTGGGTTTTATATTAATTCGGAGATTTTTGTAAAAAGTCATGCCGACTTAATATATATACATACCATGTAGAAACCCTGGGCTAAGCTCCAGGGCTGTCCATATTGGCCACCCCCTTCACTCTTCTCCTCCTTTGGACGCCCAATTCAGGATGTCGGGTTCTTCTCTGTCTCCGCAGTGTGCGATTCTTGACAGTTGGGAAACCTCTGCCTGCTTGCTTGGGGCACCATTGCGGCGAAGAATCTTCGACGAGCGTGTCGATTAGGATGAGAGAGCGAGGACGAACTGCCTACGAGGATCGCATGGACGCCGTTGGAAGTCGAATGCTTGTGCGGCTAGCGGCATCGCCTCGACAAAATCGACATAGATGCAGATCCGAATCCGCGCACGATGATGTTTGATCACCTGTATACTTTTGTTTTGTCCGAAATAGATCGAGGGATAGGCAGGATGATTATTAGTGTCTGTTTTTACTGCATTCTTCATTGTCCTACCTCGATCCTTACAGGCAGCTCGAGAGCTGGTGATTCGCAATGAACTTGAAGCTTTCTCTCTCAGGCTGTCTCTTAAATGTGAAGAAAGCTCTTTAAGATGTAGCAATGGAAGTCTTCTTCTTTTTAAGTGGAACTCTCTCTTTTTTGTTGAATCTCCTTGTGTTCTACACTTGTGTTCTTCACTTGTTGTCGCTCTTTGTATGCTCTGTTGAAGCTTCAAAGTGTAGGACATATATACTGTCTTCAGAATTTGTCCGTTAGACAGCATAATAGGATCCATTAGACAACAAGTTCGAATTTGTTCGATGAAGGTTGCCCGCTGAGTTTAACTTTTGAATTTCTTCTGATAAAAAAGAGTATTTCTATTGTCTGGGATCTTCTCATTAACCAGGTTCCTGCAGTCTATAACACTTAGGTTCAACCTTAGACTAGTTGGTAAACTTCTTGTCAAGAACCTAAACAGAAAGTTACACCAAAAAGGCAACTAGGCTTTTTCCATCTAGTTTGTTAGTGTAGCATGAAATCCATTTAAAAAAGATTCTAGGCTATAGAACAACTAAGAAAAGATGTAAGAATTAAATGCATACATCCTCTTATATGGATAGTATATAACGAAAAAAATCGTTTATACACTGCTCAACAAAAGGTGTCAAAGATCTGCATTGACAGATCACGAGATTTGTTGAAGAAAAAAGTACATAGAGAGCCTTTTTCAATTTGAACAGTAATCATTTAAGCAAATCGATTATATGCATAGTTAAGTCATGGTTAATCGATTTGAGATCATAAAATAAATTTAAATTTAGTTTAAATCTCATAATCGATTAAACTAAACACATTAATTGATAATCTAGAAGGATAAGCGATGTTCTGAATATGAAGATAATCGATTAATCATATTATAGTAATCGGAGTAAAGAGTTAAAACATTAATCGATTACATCAGTAATCGTAGTGTTGCTTAAAACAAACTAATAGATTTATTGAGGACAAAAATTTAAGTGTAGACATGATAATCGATTGTACATTTGTGAGAGTTAATCGATTAGTTATTTGATAATAATTGAAGTGAAGACTCACTTAATCGATTAAAACTCTCACTCGAGTCGAAGTTGCAACTTAATGATTCAATCGATTATACACATATCAATAACCGAAGTGAAAAAATCGATAATCGATTATAGTTAAATAATCAATTAGAAGTATGTCGTTATTCGAAGTGAAACTTACAGTATTACATGAGTGAAGTTCGAAAGCGAAACTTCGATTAGC
The DNA here is from genome assembly GCA_030544215.1 of Zantedeschia hybrid cultivar. Lineage (NCBI taxonomy): Eukaryota > Viridiplantae > Streptophyta > Magnoliopsida > Alismatales > Araceae > Zantedeschia > Zantedeschia hybrid cultivar. The sequence continues at coordinate 66,182,567 of JARZZO010000002.1, forward strand.
ATTATATCAATAATCAAAAGATATTCCAGAACGCTAATCGAAATAAAACTTAAAGCACTAATTCGATTAAAGCACAAAACACAACTCTAAGTTGAGTTTCGACAATTTTATAAAGGTAATTAAAGTTGTTGCTTAAATGTTAATCGAAGTCAGACTTAGACTTGACTCGAGGTGAATAACTTAATAGTAATTGAATAGAACTCAGTAACATTAATCGATATGGAACTTTTTAGTTCTTTAATCAAAGTGACTATTTAGACACATAATCGATAAAGTAAAGTCGCAGACTGATCGAGACTTTACACAATCGATTTAACAATATGTAAAAAGTCAAATCGATTAATCTTAGAAAAATACTTGAAAACCAATCGATTAATCGATTAACAATAGATACTTAATCGATTTATCAGTTAAGTTTAGAATCACAAGATCATAGAACTTAAATTGCTAATCAGTTAATAATAAAAACTAAATCGATTTATCAGTTAAGTCTATAATTGAAGGATCATAGGATTGCTGAAATCGACTAAGTCCAGAATAAAACAACTATCCATGAATCTTACAATATAAAATCATATTTCAATTCTGCTAGAAAGGGAAATGTAATTGATGTTTATTCGAACATTTTTATTGTTTGTTATCACCAAAATATATGAACAACATATAGACATAGATTACTTAACATATAGGCACAAATTGCCTAACAATCTCTCTCTTTTTGGTGATGACACCTTCTAAAAATGCAAGAATATAGCATACTATAAAAGGATACTCATATAAAATCATATCACAAGAATCATATCACTATATATCATATAGAGGTCTTTCTCCTCCTATGTGTTATCGGATAATGCACGGTGAATAAAGAAAAATGTATGCATTAAAATGTTGTATTAGAATGTTGGAGAGACATTACGTCTGCTCCTTTTTGTTAATCAACCAAAAAGGAGAGGTTAAGGTACAAAGAAAGGATTACTAGAAGTGCAAGAAAAGATACACACTAATCAGTGAAGAGAAAGATTAGTCTTACAAGAAGTGCATGAAGAGTCTATTTTTTTTTTTACTAGGAACCTAAAGTGATCTTTATTAAATGAAAGATACAGATTTACAGAACAATTGCTCTCACTAAGGTGTACAACCAAACATACAAGTAAGAACTTATAAAATATAAGATAGTTTGATGTCTGAAAGGAACCAAGTGTAAAGAGCTTCAACACGTGTGATGCTGACTCTCTCTCTTGGCCTTTTACTCTCCCTCACTCTATGGCTCCTTCTCTGGTGGGCTTTCGGCCTTTATTTTCTCCAAATACTGTAGACACGCTAATTTTGACGTCATTTTGAGTAAATTTCATATCATATAATAATGCCTCATAATGGTCTGATATTTAATCATTAATTAATTTTTATTGATATTTTGAGTGTCGGGTTTAACATACATGTTTAAGTTAATCAATTAAATTGATTTTAGCTCAAATTTCAGTTAAAATATGCAGAATTCTAAAAGACGTCGACCCATGTGGACGCGATTTAGAGTTTATTCCTGTTTTAACGTTTAAATTTGAATTTTAATCAATTGATTAATTAGTTAAAAGGCGTCTGTGAAGGCTGACGCGTTTTAGGTTTCCTAAGTTATTTTAACTTCTTTTCCGGATGTTTATCTTTATCTTAATTAGTGTAAAAGACGTCTACACATGTAGACGCATTTTAGCTAATAAAGATAAAGATAAGTTTTCCCGGATATTTATCCTTATCTTAATTAATCTGAAAGGCGTCAGCCATGGTGGACGCGTTTTAGATAATTACAGATAAAGATGAATTAATCAGTATTTATCTGTCGGTTAAAGTAGATAAATCCTAGATTTTTCTATGTTAATCGCGAACGCAGAAAAGGCCTATAAATACCTTACATCTTGAAAAGTAAAAAATGTTAAGTTGAGCCATAATTGAGCCCTATTGAGAAAAGAGAGAGCATTATTATAGCGAGTTGAAGATCGAAGCAACAACGTCGGAACGCCGGAGCGCTGTCATTTCCTGAAGTCGGCGTCCTTTCAAGAATCTTCATCCTTTCAAGGCTTCAACCCATTGGGCATAAGAGAAATCAAGCACCAAGACAGAAGGACTTCTGGACGATCCTCAACCTCAAACTCAACAGCAAGAACAAAAAAAACAAAGAAAGGGCTCTCTTTCTTCAGCCGGCTAAAGGAGGGGAATCAAGGACTCGACATCTTCCGCGTTCAAACAGGTAGGCGATCATACTCTCTTTTGAAACTTTTAAGTCAAAAGTTTCTGGCGATCACTGCACTTAGTTGCTATTTTTAATAGGTTAGTTTACACTAAACAACATAGATTTTTCATGTTAATTACACGAGCATTTTCAGCACCTACAAATACAACCTAAGCCTTTTCTACTATCCCTTTTGTTGTGTCTGTAAAAGAGATTATGCATCTTGTCGATGGCAAAACACAACATGAAGGTGCAGCACACACCCAGAGAAGGTGAAACTTCCATTATGGTGATCCCAATGTTGGAATATGTGAGACCCTCCACCAGGATATCTAGATTTTGTCTGGAAGAGCTCATCAATATGGGTAAGAATGGAAGCTCTGTCTAGATGGTATGTGGAGAAATTATTTAGAGAAATCCAGTAGACATCCGGTAGTCCAGTAGGATGAGTTCGTCCAAAGCTGGTTGAGGTAGATTTCATCTCCTCTACGGCTTTTGCTCCGCATGCATCCAGAAGTACAACAGAACTTCATCGGGGTCAAACACCAAATGACTGAAGGAAGATACATGACTGTTGGATCGGATTCGGAAAATGCTAGAGGTAAAAGATGAGGAAATGCCTCTCATAAATATGAAGGAAAGGCTTACTTAAGGATGCCTACTAAGTAGCTCAAATTGATATACAAGTGAATATGGAGTTGAGCTACGCATGCCTTTTATGGAGTAGAGAAACTCAAAGAAAATAATAATCTCGTATAAGTGGTCACGAGAAAGAAGAGAGAAAAGGAAATGATATGGACTATATAGTCTAGACTAATTAGGTAAGACCAACTCTGTCAGTTGGTTAAAAGTTGTTGTCCATCTGACAGATTCAATTAAGAATTGAAGTTTTAGAGAGCGGGTAAAAAGGGATACTGACTAATATAATCAATTAGTCAGTGGAACAAAAAAAAAAAAAAGTGGTATGCAATTAGACAACCCGTGAATTGATACCACAACTAACCTAATTGAAAGAAAAAAAATCGATTTGAGAGTAATGCATAGCTTAGATAGGTTAACAGCTATAATCGATCAAATAGAGGCGAACTGATTAAATAGGTAAATCGATTAGAAACATCAAAGTTTAAAACATCATCAAGGACTTTCGACTATAGCACATAGAAGTGATCACTTTACTCATACATTTGTGTCTATCCATATTCATGATTATTTAACCTAGTTATTAACCTCACAAATTGCACATGCCCAACTGTCTTCTGATAGAAGTAAATCTATCTTCAGGTAGAGGTTTTGTGAAGATATCAACTAGTTGATGTTTAGTGTTAACAAAATTCATATTAATGTTACCAGATGCTTCATATTATCTAATGAAATGGTGTCTGACCTTAATATGCTTGGTCCTGGAATGTTGTACTGGATACTTTGTTAGATTGATGGCGTTGGTATTATCACACATCATAGGAATTGCGTCCAGCTTGAATTCAAAGTCCTCAATTTGATACTTGATCCACAGTAGTCGAGGACAACAACTTCCAGCTGCTATATATTCTGCTTCTGTTGTTGACAATGCTACAAAATTTTGTTTCTTAGAGGACCATGAGATTAGGCAGCCTACAAGTTGACAGGTTCTACTAGTACTTTTTCTATTTATCTTGCATTTAGCATTGTTAGCATGAGAATATCCAAGCAACTTGAAATCATATCCTCTAAGATACAAAACTCCTAATTTACTAGTACCAACTAGATATCTAAAGATTCATTTGACACGTCAAATGAGATTATTTAGGATTTGTTTGAAACCTAGCACATATGTATGTACTAAATAAAATGTTTGGTCTACTAGCAGTTAAGTATAGTAAAGATTCTATCATACCCCTATAGATCCTTTGATCTATACTTTTACTTTGTGGATCTGCATCTAGTTTAATGGAGGTGCTCATGAGAGTTGTTAAAACTTTAGCTTTGTCAAAATCAAACTTCTTCAGTTAGTCTTTTATGTACTTGGCTTGATAGATGTAGATACCTTCCTTCATTTGTTTCATTTGAAGTCCAATGAAGTAGCTTAGTTCTCCCATTAAGCCCATTTCAAATTCTTCCTGCATTAACTTTTCAAATTTCTTACAAAGAGATTCATTAGTTGCTCCAAAAATAATCATCTACATATATTTGAACTATCAAGATTTCTTTTTCATTATTTTGAATGAACAAGGTGCTGTCTACTCTACCTCTAGTGAAATCATGGTTAATGAGAAAAGTACTTAGTCTCTCATACCAACCTCTAAGAGTCTGTTTCAGACCAAATAGTGTCTTGTGCAATTTGAAAGCATGGTCAAGTAGAGCATGATCTTCAAAATCTAGAGGTTGTTCTACATAAACTTCTTCTTTTGTAAAACTATTTAAAAATACATTCTTAACATTTATTTGAAAGAATTTTTAAATTGTATGTAGATGCATACGCAAGCAAAATCTGAATTGCCGCAACTCTAGCAACTGGGGCATACGTCTCATCATAGTTTATGCCTTCCTCCTGACTATAGTCTTAAGCAACCAATCTAATCTTATTTCTAGTAATTGCACTAAAGTCATATATTTTGTTTCTAAACACCCATTTGGTGCCTATTACTAGATGTTTTGATGGCCTAGGTACAACATACCAGACTTAGTTTCTCTAGAACTGATTCAGATCCTCTTGCATGGCTAAAATTTAGGTTCATCTTTTAGTGGTCCATTAACTGTCTTTGTCTCAATTTGAGAAATAGATGGAGTATAATCACAAGGAATAGTCCTAATCCTGGTTGTAACTCCCTAACTGGGATCTCCCAGTATGTTCTCCTTTGGGTGAGCTTTGTGGTACCTCTACTCCTTGGATAGATCTTCATGTTGATCTTCAATTTGCTATACATCTTCTAAAAGTGGATCTTCTTTCTCCTCCTCTTTAAGTTCCATCTTGTCCATTTTTTCAATAATGTCACTTGCATCATCATCATCATCACAATACATTTCTCTTCCTTTGGAAGATAGATTAACTTCATCAAATAAAACATGAATAGTTTGTTCTACTAGTAAAGTTCTTTTATTAAATACTCTATATCTATGAGGTTTAAAGATATACTATAGGAACAAACTTTCATCTGGCTTGATACCAAGTTTGTCAAGGTTGTCCTTCCCATTATTGAGGATGAAATACTTATATCCGAATGGCTTTAGGTGCCCCATATTTGGCTTCTTCCCTTTGTACAACTCATATGGTGTCTTCTTGAGTATTAGTCTAATCTGATCATTGCTCTGTTAATGATGTAGCAAGCTGTGTTGATTGCTTCTGTCCAGAAATATCTTAGTAAATTACTTTCAGATGGCATAGTTCTGGCCATGTCTAGCAATGTTCTATTCTTCCTCTCAGCTACACCATTCTGCTGTAGAGTCCTTAGTACTGAGAAGTTGTGCTGAATACCATTCTCTTAACAAAATTTGGTAAATTCAATATTTTGAAATTCTCCACCATAGTTAGATCTAATTGCAATTATGCTTAACTTCTCCTCTTTCTGCATCACTTTGATGAACTTGAGAAAGGTTTCAAATATGTCAAACTTGCTCTCCAAGAAAGCTACACAAGTGAACCCAGAGTAGTCATCAACAATGACAAACCCATAGATTTTACCACCTAGGCTAGTTGTCCTCATAGGTCCAAATAGATCCATGTGTAACAGCTCCAGAGGTTTGAAAGTTGTTACAATGGTCTTGGACTGAAATGAGGTCCTAGTCTGCTTGCCTTTTGCACATGCTGCACAAATGCTTGATGTCTTCATCTTCAACTTGGATAGTCTAACCACCAAGTTATGCTCGATCAATTTGTGAATTGCTCTTTGTCTTGCATGACCCAATCTTCTGTGCTACATATCTGCTTCCTCTGAATTGCTAGCTGCTCAGCACATATCTTTGTCTTTAAACTCATTTAGATGAAGAATATAAAGGTTCTTCTCCTTATGAGCTTTAAAGATCACTTTATCCTTCTTGGAGATAGTGCACTTTGAAGCTTCAAAGATCACCCTGTGTCCCTTGTCACATAGTTGCTTGATGCTAATTAGGTTGTGCTTCAAACCATCTATACACTGTACAGGTTCTATTAGATCTGCTGACTTGCTGCCCATTGTGCCACAATGAACTAGCTTTCCTTTGCTCTTGTCTCTATAGGTGATTGTACCATCTTCTGATATGAGAGACTTGAACAAGGTATAGTTTCTTGTCATTTGCCTAGAGCATCCATCGTCTATGTACCATCTTGATGCTCCTAAACCTACCTGGAATTATCACTTGATAGTTTTAGGTTTCCAAATTTTTTTAGGTCCTTTAAGGTAAGTGGAAAGTGTAGACCTTTGGGTATCTAAATCCACTTCCTCCACTTGTAAGTCTTGAAAGTGAGACCCAATCTGCAACAATGAGAACAAGTAATTTATGCAAGGAGCCTTTCTTATTGAACTTGTTGAAGTAGAGGCTTTTATGAATCTAGGGAGAGGATATTTTTCTGTGGACTTTGTTTGTTTAAAGGTCTTAGGGTGTACATATTCGAGTCCATCTTTTCTATTATCAAACCTAAGTCCCTTCAAACAGAATTGTAAATATGTCTTACCCCTAGTTAACCTTTTAAGAGAGGATTTTAGATATTGATTCTCTTGAATTAACTTATTTTCATGACTTTTATCTTCATTTAGAATTATTTTTCCTTTCTTTATCTTTGAAAGCTCAGCATGAATTTCTTCAAGTTTATTGTTGTGAGTTTTGTTATTCTCATCAAGTGACTTGTTTTCATACTTTAATCTTTCATTATACTGAGCTAAGTATGTGTTTTCAGATTTTAAGGAGACACTCATTTCACTCAGTTTTTTATGATTTGTTTTAAGTATTCTGAGTTCTATTGAAATGATTTTAAAATTTTGATATAGATCATCAAAGGCTTCTTCCAAAGATAGCTCTTCATCAAAATCGTAAACAAAATCATAAGCTGAGTTAGAATTTACCTACTCATCATGTTGATGAGATCTTTGTGCCATGAGGGCCAAGTTTGTAGTCTCCACTTCTTCTTCTGAGCTTGAGGAAGAGGATGAACTTTCGTTATTATCCCAGGCGGCTGTCATGGCTTTCTTCTTGAAGGATTTCTTGAATCTTTTAGTGTGCTCTTTTTTTCTTAAGCTCCTTCTTCTTGAGCAATGGACATTCAGATCTCAGATGTTCTGGTTGATTAAATTCATATTAGGTTGGCTCCTATTTCTTGTCTTTGGCGAACTTCTTTTTGTAATGCTCCTGTCGTGAAGCACTTTGAAACTTCTTCTTTTGAAGAATTCTTAGAAGTCTTCGAGACAGAAGAGCTTCTTCTTCTTTACTGTTGATTACAGTTTTCTCACTTAAAGAATCTTTATCAGAGTTGAGGAATCTTGTTCTTAGTGCTGTGGAGACTTCTTTCTTAGGGTTACTCTCTCGTTGCCTTTCCATGTTGATCTAATGGGTCATAAGAGACCCAATGAGTTTCTGAAGTCTTAGACTGCTGAGGTCATTTGCTTCCTCAATTGTAGTCACCTTTGGAGTCCACTGGCTTGGGAGTGATCTCAAAATCTTTCTGACTAGCTCTCCGCTGCTGTACTCCTTTTAGGAAGCCATCAGCCCATTTGTGATATCTGTAAATCTGCTGTATATTTGGGTGATGGTCTCAGAAGTCTCCCTTTTGAACTTCTCATATTGAGTAACTAGGATGTCAATCCTAGTTTCCTTCACTTTACTAGTTCCTATGTAGGTCAGCTCCAGTTTCTTTCACATGTCTTAAGCTGATCTCAAGCAAAAGTCCAGTCGAACTCCTTTTTTCCAAGTGCACAGCATAGTACATTTTTGGCCATTATTCAAAGAAACTAAACGTTTGTCATTATTTGTCTATCTTTCTTTGGGAATAGTAATGATGTAGTCACCATTCTCAAACACACTCTATGGATCTAGGTCAAGACCCTTAAGGAAGTACTCTATTTTGCACTTCCAGTAAGGTAATATTCACCATTTAATAATGAAGGACAGTTGATAGAGTGACCTTCACCATAACTATTAGACATAGCCATCTCTCAGATCGTTAGATCTATACAACGAGAGAAACATGCTCTGATACCATTTGTTTCCCAGCTATGTATAACCCATAGGAGGGGTGAATGAGTTTTTAAAAAAAAAAAGAAAAAAAAAGAAAGATTAACTTGAGTGTGGAGTTAAGTCTAATTGGACAGAAGGTGGGAGAAATAAGAAACAAACATATAATGAACACAGGGATTTATATTGGTTTGGTCTTTTCAGATCTACATCTAGTTTCCAAGTAACTTATTTGGATTCTTACTCTGCAACGTACAAACCCCTTTCCAATTATCAACAATACCCTGCACGTTGGGCAGGTCTTCCTTTTCAACAAAAGAGAACAACACCCTGCATGCCAAGTAGGTCTTCCCTTTCAACAAAGGGGAACAACACCCTGTACGCCAAACAAGTCTTCTCTTCCATAGCCAAGAAGAGAAAATACAACACCTGTAATATAAGATGAGTGCAGAAATTATAGACTGATATACAATATAATACAGAAGCACAGATCAAGACTAAGAATTACAGTAAATTAAAAAATGCAGTGCTTGATCTTGCTGGTGGCCCGAGAGCTGGTGATGTACAATGAACTTGAAGCTTTCTCTCTTAGGTTGTCTCTTGAATGTGAAGAAGGCTCTTTCAAATGTAGCAATAGAAGCTTTCTTCTATTTTAGTGGAGCTCACTCTTTTCTTATGAATCTCTTTGTGTTCTACACGTGTTCTTCGCTTGTTGTTATTCTCTATATATTCTATTGAAGCTTAAAAGTGCAGGACATATATATTGTCTTTAAAATTTGCCCATTAGACAGTAGAACATGATCTGTTAGACAACAAGTTTGAATTCACTCGATGAAGGTTTACCGCTGAGTCTAACGTTTGAATTTCTTCAGATAAATAAGAGTATTTCTATTCTCCAAAAGCTTCTCATTGACCAGGTTCTCACAGTCTATAGCACTCAGGTACATCCTTAGACTGGATGGTAAACTTCTTATCAGGAACCTAAAGCAGAAAGTTACACTAAAAAAGCAACTAGGCTTTTTCTGCCTAGTCTGTTAGTGTAGCATGAAATCTATTTAAAAAAAGTTCTAAGATACAGAACAACTCAGAAAAGATGTTAAGAATTAAATGCAGACATCCTCTCATATAAATAGTAGATAACGAAAAGAATCGTTTGCACACTACTTAACAAAAGGTACTGTCAAAAGTCTGCTCTGACAGATCATGAGATTTACTAAAGAAAAAGTATATAGAGAGTCTTTTTCAATTTGAATAGTAATTGTTGGAGCAAATCGATTATATACATAGTTAAGTCATTGTTAATCAATTTGAGATCATAAAGTAAATTTAAATTAACTTCAAATCTCAAAATTGATTAAACTAGACACATCAATCGATTAATCCAAAAGGATAAGTGATGTTTTGAATATGAGGATAATCGATTAATCATATAAGAATAATCAGAGTAAAGAGTTGAAATGTTAATCGATTAAATAAGTAATCGTAGTGTTGCTTAAAATAGACTAATTGATTTATTGATGACAAAAATCGAAGTGTAAATATGATAATCGATTGTGCAGTATTAGAGCTAATCATTTAGTTATTTGGTAGGCTCAGGAAAAGGATCATGTTGTTTTTACTATGTAAGGCAAGCTTGATGTGGTAAAAGATACAAATGGAGGCATTTGGCTTAGCAATAGGTTATGTGTGTCGAATGATCATGAGCTAAGAAAAGAGTTGCTGGCTGAAACTCATAAATCCAAATTCTCTATAAATTCAAGGAGTACAAAGATGTACCGAGATTTGAAGAAGAACTTCTAGTAATTAGGTATGAAGAAAGACATTGCAGATTTTGTTTCTAGGTATTTGACATGTCAGCAAGTTAAGTGTAAGGATTGAGGTTTCGGATCCGGTTATCGGGTCAGTTTCGAGGTCGGATCTCTTGGTTTGGGCCCTTATGGGGCTGGGGCTTGTGTTCTTTTTCGCGTCGAGCTTGCGAGACTCGGTTCAAACGGCGTCTGGTGAGGCGGACACGTTTTAGGTTGTGCCACGTGGGCTGGTTTTGGGCCGCGGGAGTACGGCCCCGGTCTTATCGTCTGAACGGCATCTTGAATAGACGACGCCATTCAGAGTACGGCCCTGGTATGTCAGCGTATGACCTGTCTTGTCGTCTGATTGGCGTCGAGCTTGGACGACGCGTTTTAGTTAGTTTCGATTTGACCCCGCGAACCCTCCCTCCTTTCTCTCATTCTATCCATTTCTCTCTCCCTCCTCCCTCTCCCCTTCAATCTATCTGGTGCCCCCCTCCCCTTCTCCTTCCTTTCCTTTCCCCATTCTTCCTCTCCCTCCACTCCATCAACTTCCTAACTTCCACCACTACCACCACGACCTCCTCTGCGGCGCATTTCTCTCCGGACGGCGGCCGACGTCCCAGGGGAGTAACGGCGTCCACGGTGGTACCGGCGGCGGCTCGTGGCGTGGCGGTTCGGCGGCTTGGAGCTCGGAGGAGTTCGAATAACCGGTAGGGTGACGATCCTCGCATTGTTTTGTTTAAAATCATGTTTTTCCCGCTTTCAAGCATGTTTAAGGGATTTTCGGGGTGAAAATGCTAATATTACAAAATTAGGAATGGTGGATTTTTATTGGGTATTTGGGTTCTCCTCCTACTCCTCTATTTCATTGCGATTTTGTGCAATTTGGGGGAGAAAATCCCACCTTGTGAGTTGGGGGGAGGCGGAGGGAGTCTGTGAGGGTTAAATGATGTCTGGGGACAACGATGCTATTTAAAAGGCGGCTTCCACCTACGACGCGATTTATCCCAGATAACAGACTCTGTCTCTGGATTGAATAGCGTCTAGGGACAACGACGCCATTCAAATGGCGATCCCTTTGGACGACGCGATTGAGTTCGGATCACCTCGTGGGCTGATTCTGTTTCTGTCGTGATTAGGCGACTAGGGACAGTGACGCCTTTTAAAAGATGACTACCTTGCACAACGCGTTTTAGGCCATCTTCCGAGGCCAGTTTTCACATGAACCAATTTAGGGGTCTTGAATGACGTCGGCCTTGGACGACGCGATTCAAGACAAAATCTTATTAAAGTATGCAATTAACATGTGTTTACATTGTTAGATAGTTTGGATAAATGCATATTTGAAAACATACTCGAGGACGATGATTTCTACGTGATCGGATCGCACCGTGTTATGTTTTGTGCGATTGTGGGCCTAGAGTGACAGTTGTTAGCGCTCAGGCACCCCGTATCGGTGTGGGAGTGACACAGCGCCGGTGTGGGAGTGGTGGGGTGACGCCTAGAGAGAGAGTCACCTGGTGTACCCTGGGGTATAGATAGTACCAGTGTGAGAGTGGTACATTCAGAGTGTCACTTGTGCTGGGGGAAGCAGAACCACCTGGAACCTATCAGGCCGGAGTAGCCAGCGCGTTATCTGAGGGGTTGCTGTTTGGTCTCAGTGGGTCGGTGTTTTCCACGTTCGGCCGTGTGGTTTGTGTGTTTAGCTGAGACGCTAGTTGTAGACTCCGTGGTAGAGTCGTTTTAGAGTCGTGCATGTTACTATTATGAATGTATGTGTTTTATATCGAAATTTGGGAGTTATGTTTACTGTTTTATTTAGTTAAATTGCCTATATTTGTGTTATTGCACTTGTGGGTATGTGAGTGGGTGGTGGGGATCGAAGGATCCCTACTGAGTCTTTTTCGATGAGACTCACCCCCTGCGGTTTTCAGGTGAGAGTTCTAGGCAGGCGTAGCGAGGAGAGTGTTGCCTTGGGTTGCGTGCCAACAACCGCTATTTTGGGGTATGCTCCGATGTAGTTGTTATTTTCTTTTCTGGCCTGTACGCTTAATTATTTCTTTTCTGTTGGAATATATAATTAATTGCTAAGTCAAGTCGAATTGTAATAATTTTTAATTTCTGCACTTCTTTCACAATTCGATATAATGCGAATGTTTAGCTTAGTTTATCATTTATTTTTCAGACTTATCGAGATCTTGGTTTGACTCTAAATTTAATGATTCGGTACCCATTTAGTAATCGGATGCTCGATTATAGGGTGGCGGGTCGTTACATTAAGATTGAACATCAGAGACCTACTGGTCCATTGCAGTCAATAAAAATACTTCAATGGAAGTGGAAGCAGATTACTATGGACTTCATTACTGGCTTGCTTAAGACAATGAAGAAGCATGATATGGTATGGATGATTGTGGATTAGCTAACTAAGTCTGCTCACTTTCTAGCTATATACAAGACTCACTCAATTAGAGGAGTTGACTAGATTGTACATTGATGAGATAGTCCGATTGCATAGTGTGTCAATTTCTATCATATTAGACAGGGATTCCAGATTCACTGTTCAATTATAGAAGAGTTTATAGGAAGTATTAAGCACACAACTGAAGTGTAGCTCTGCTTTTCATCTTCAGACCGATGGTCAGTTTGAGAGGAATAGATGTACAAAAAGACCTATCCTTTGAAGAGAAGTCGATTGGCATATTGGATCGTAAAAAAAGCAAGTATTCCGAACCAAGGTGATTCCTCTGGTAAAGATTTCAGAAAGAATTTATGGGAGGAAATCTATTCTATACGAAAATCTGGGTTCCTAGTTTAAATCAAAATGCTTTAGCTTGTTGATTAACTAAGCTACAATTTAAGTTCGACTTGGTAACTTTGAAAACTTAATTTGAGTAGTATTAGAAAGTCAAAAAAGTATATATGAGATCTTGGCGTCGTACATAAGGCCTCTACACACAGTCCCAAGAGAAGAGGTAAGAACATGATATTCTTTATAAGAAAGAAGTATTTTGATTTAATTCTCTCTGAAAATTGATTCTAATAGATGGATTCTTGATCTTTGAGGTTTAAAGGCTATAAGAGAAGCCTTATATCACGAAAAATCGAGATTGGAGTACTAGAAGGTGATTGAAAGGTATTAGAGATGAGTGTTCTTCGTGTTCTTGATGTAGGTGATGATAATCCAACAAATGTTTATTTTGTATTAAATAAAAAATTAATATTTTGAATTTCAAAAATGGTCAAAACGTATTTTTGAAATCATCATATTAAATTCTATGATATGAACTTTCACTTTACTTCATCAATTTTGACAAAAACTACGAATCCTTCTGTGTAGTCTAGAAATATACAGTGGACGGCAGTTATCTCTGTCGTTTACTAATCCTGAACGGTAGTAATGACTGTCATCTAGTTTGAACTAGACGACAGTGACTCTTGCCATCTATACTTCTAAATGACAGCAAAGTCTACCGTCTAGAAATCTTGAACGGTAGTTAAGTCTATCACCCAGACATAAATCAGACTTTGTCAGTCCAAATTTTTGAACCAATTCTGTGATTTGAAGTCCAATTGATCTAAAATGTTGACCAAAACTCTGTTATAATGTACTCTAAGTGCTTGCAAAAATTATAAAATTTTTGAAAATTTATCCTCCATTATTCTGCTATTTATTCCATTGGCTAAAATCTACTTAAGTTTGACATATGCAACTCAATGCTCTAAATCATTCAAATGATGTCTGTTTTACTTGAAATTTTGTCCACGTATTTTATTTGACATATTCAACATGTTCACCATGTTTGATAATTTTCTGAAACTGTTTGTTTTTTTCAGCCTTATTTGTTGATTTTTTAGCTTAATTAATTTTATTAACTAAAAATTATCATTCCTTATCCAAAAAATCTAAGAAAATATCAGTAGCAAATTCTTTTATCCAGCAACCTATTTGGATCAGCTATACTCGAATTTTCTATGTATATAATATGTTTGACTCTTAAGTGGCTATTTTGTAGGTAAAAAAATATATTTTGACTCATATGTATATGTATTATTTTGTCTATTAAATTTTCAGAAGGTAAGATTCTGTCATATTTATTTGATATATTTTTGGACATTGCCATCTTAAGTAGATTGGGTTCATTCCATAATCATCTGTAGATGAGCTCTGTCCGTCGGCAACGGAAATGTTTTGGTGATTATGGTTTATTTTTTGTCATCTGAGGTGGGACGTAAGACTCCCTAGCTATGCATGTGTCAAGATATTAGTATACTTGTCTATATGCTCTGGTATTTTTTTTGTTCGGTTGCTTATATGGTGATTGGATACATGACTATTTGATATATTTGAATTTGATTTGTTTGGCACATAATTATGAAATATAATTTACTGTTGAGATCTATTTGATTCAGTTTATAATTTGCTTATCTATGCTCAGTTATTTTGATCTCAACTTATTTGATTAAGAATCCATATTTATTCCGATTAGATATTTTGATAATAAGAACTCCGATTTAGTAAGTTACCATGCTATGATAAATTTGCCATATGTTCAGTTCGATATATTCGGTTTGACATGTGATATGTTTTGATCATAGCTAATAGACTTATTCGGTTATATAAGAATATGATCATACCTTATATTCTATATGTTAGTTCGATTTGTTTCTACTATTAGAAAACACATGTAGTTTAGTAAATTTATATTTGACCATATTTGTATCATGATCTTATTTGAGCAATATGTAAAATTTTGAATCATATATAAATTTCATATCGTCACTTTTTTAATTATTATATTGTTAATATTTGGTAGATTTGATTTGCTTACTGAGTGGTTGTACTCATAAATCTTACTAACATTTTCAAAGACTGAGGAAGAGTTAGCTGAGGAAGAGGGCTTTACTTAAGGAATTCAATTCAGACTCGTTTGGAATTTATCTATGATTAGATTTACTATTGTATTAGATTTGATGTAGTATATAGAGTTTTATATTTTTTTGTGAGTTGAGAAATTTTATTTCACTGCATATTTGATGTAATTTGAAAATTCTGATTATGGGAATATAATGGATTGCTTGGTTATTTGTCTCTCATCGTTCGTCTTCGATTTGTATGTTATTTGATTCCATAGTTACGTAGTTTAAATCCGAAGTGAGTCTAAATAACTGAACCGGTCAAGGGACATAACACAAAATTTATGGAATGTTTTCGATGTATTTGATTAGAGTTTATAACATTTTGACCATGGTATAACTATAATCTTTTCAAAGTATTCAGAGATATTTATAATAATATGGGAGAGTCAAGCATACACGTATAAAACATCATAATTTATAATAACATATATATAACCTCTTTTTTTTAAAATTTACATCTCCAAACTGACTTCAATCTGATAATAAGGAACCTTCCCCTTCTTCCACTGCACTAGTTTGCAATGCACAAAGAAAATAATTTGCTGCACTATCAGGCTTATCATGTCGCCTGACAGTGTAGCCAAAATAAGAAAAAATGATTTTTTAAGGGCTCCCAACATGTCCTACATGTCTATATAATCTGATTTAGGTGGCATAATAATATATGAGAGTGCAACAAGTTATTCTCATGCACAAGTCTTGTTCGTGACCAAAACTAAAGCTTCTTATGTGACCAAAACTAAAGCTTCTTATATTCAAAATAAAATGACCTTGGAGGCTGACGTCGTATAGGGTGGGTGTAAGAATTCAATATAAAAATACCCCAAAAGGAGAGAAAGTTTGTCCGGCCCAAAAACACAGTAGGGCCAACCCACAAAGTCGAAGTCCATGGATCCATTAAACCTTTCGGCCTACAAAGGACAATCCAAGAAAAAGAACTTTGGCGGAATCAGATTCTCATCAGAGTTCTCTCGACCACCCACGACCCCTTATTCTGAATAGGAATCCGAAGTCCTTAATCGCATTAGTTCGGGACATAATCAAATCTTAGAATACGCCTCGAATAAGACTTTCCTGACTGAAGGTTATCCCTTCACAGAAGTCGCGATTACTGAAATCTCTAAGGGCCTACTCCTCTCGGTCGGACTAAGAATTGGTCCTCAAAAGGACTTCTTATCTGGTTGTCATATAAGGCCCCATATCCCTGCAGGTGTAGGTATACTCTCTGGTACCCAAGCTACTACAACTTTTCCTTATGTTTCCTCAGCCTTCTGACTTAAGTATCGGAGGGAGTTTTCCTGGTCGTTTTCAGAGGCTCCTCTAACGGTGTTCTATTTTACAGAGACTATTCGCTACATCCTTCTAATTAGAGATAGAAGGTCATGATCGTGGTGGACGAGATTTTGTTCCATCAATCTCTTAACTCTTTCTAAACAAATCTCCCTAGAGAAATGTTTTTAAGAATAATTTTAAAATTGTGGAAAATTTTAAAGGAATATAAAAATTACAAAGACTTATAAGGAATATTAAAAGTTATAAAAATTAAAAATATTTTTTTATTATCATAAATAAGTTTGAAATAAAATAATATAAAAAAATAAAGTGGGCGACCTAAATTACTCTCATCCACAAGGAATCCACAGGTGTTGGGGCCCAATCTAAACTTTCCTTCCAGCATAACGCGTGGGTTGGGCAGAGCGGATTGGAAACTTCTTCCCTTCTTTGAGGGAGGACGGGATCCTTCATGCGTCGCCTCTCCTTTGTGCGCGGTTGAGGACGTCGCGAACACCCAGTCAACCAAGGCTGGAGTCCACGAAGTTTCGATTCCGATTGAACCCTCCACCCTTGTTCTTCCTCCTTTCTTCACACTTTCTTTGCGTCTTTTAAGTTTAAGAAACCCTATTTATACCCATAAATCTAGCCGCAGCCAGAGACCAGAACGAAAGCTAGAGAGGAAGAAGCTACGACCGCTGTCCATCGTTAACGCCGCGTACGAGGGGACGAGAAGATGGTGGACAAGCTGGCGTCGTTAGAGATCACAGTGCTCTCGGCGGAGGGGCTAAGCCTGTCGCGCCGCCCCATCAAGAAGAACGTCTTCGTGGTCGTGCGGACCGACTCCCGCAACTACGGGTGCACGAGCCTGGACACCGACGGCGGCAGCTTCCCAAGGTGGGATGAGAGGCTGTGCCTCGCGCTGCCGCGCTTGGCTGGGTCCATCCGCGTGGAGGTGCGCTGCAAGACGGGGCCGGACGAGCGGGTCGTGGGGCAGGCCAGCATCCCCGTGTCCGACTTCTACGGCGGCGTCCTGCCGGTGGACTACCTGCACTTCCTCAGTTACCGCCTCAGAGACCGCACGGGGGAGCGCAACGGGATCGTCAACCTCAGCATCAGGACGCTCGCTGCCCCGCAACCCCCTGCGCGCGGCCCGCCAGTTCCGCCGCCATGTTCGTGGGCTCTCGGCGGACCAGACCGCGCCATTACTAGGGTGGCCATTGGAATCCCTGTGTAAAACAGATTATAGGAGAAACACTTGCTGTAATATCTTTAAGATATTAAATTAAAATCAGGACACTTATAATCTTTTCGTTAAAACTAAAACTTATTTATTTAAGTTATAATTTAAACAGCGACTGTAACTAAAATAAGAAAAGAATATTACAGTAAATATTTCTGACCATGAGTCTACGACCATTACAAATTGCATGGTCCTATCAAATATTGAATACGGGCTATCAATTCCACCAACAGCGGAAAGGACAACCATCCTTTAATTTTTGTGATTTCCGGCCGGTTATATTTCTCTAACGCAAGGTGCACCAAAACTTTATTGCCATAATAAAGTCAGTATGATTTTAATGCTTGTGAGTTGTGATGATTATCTATTAGATTTTTGAATAATCCTAACTTAATCGGAAAACTTCCCCACTTTTTTTACCCATGTGATATGGCTGATTCTGTCCAAAGGAAATTGACGATAATAGTCTTCACCGAAAATTTTTCTTATATGAAGGTAAAAAAAAAGAAGGGAAAACAAAACCGCCACACTAGCCGCTCTCTAGAATTTTTCATTGCAGATCGTCTAGGGTCCTAATTCCCGAAGTGTGGATTCCCATCATCTGTTCTATTTTCTCATGGAAATGTACTCTCTACTTCATCGCATTAGTCTACTTGTTACGAAAATTGTGGAGGATTTGGTTGTAAAGTATTGATAGTTTTCGTCTTATGATTTTGATTCGAATTTCTCATTTTACTAACTCAAAAAAGGGCAGCCATATTTGCATCCTTCTCGGGACGGGGAACTTGCTTTCTAAGTTATTATCTGAAATTCTCACAGATCTCATTTTTAGGGCTTTAATTGAACAGTATTTCGAGGTCGACGCAAGAACGAGACTACGCATGCGGCACCGTGGATTTGAGGATGGTGGACCAGATGGAGCAGATGACCTCTGGGCCTCCAGGGGCGACCCGACAGGGCTAGAGGGTCGAGGCGTTTCGCAAAATCTATGTATATTCTATTTGAAAAAAAATGTATTAAAATAGATACAAATTTTTTTAAAATATCTAATAAAGATACTAAAAATTTAAAATATCTAAAAAGAATATTCCTAAAAATTTTGCGACAGATTTTGACCTTTTGAGACGACTTCTCAACCGTCGCTAGTTGTCAATTCTCTTGTAGTGTAAGATGAAAGTTATATTTTGTCCAATGTTATACTACTCAAAATACCCTCTATGGTTTTACGAATACATTGTCCTAATCTTACTAATTATAAAAATTTTATTATCTCAAACTAATGACCAAAAATTAGCTAAGAATAATTACTGGTGCGATTATGCTTGTTTTATTATGCATTCTCATGAATGAAACTAGATAGTACAGTTATTGCATATTATTTTTGCATTTTTGTCCTTTCACTAATTATATATATATAGGAGTCTCTTCTAAATTTTAAAATTTTGGAGAAATGACCATTTTGGATATTTTCTTGTATTAGTGTCCTTTTTGGTAATTATAGAATAATAAAGATCTCAATGAATATTCTGCGATCAAGGGTATAAAAGTAATACTATACATATTCAAATTAGGACAATGAACGGTTGAGGGTATTTTGGGTAGGATGTTAAAGAAAATGTAACCTGTGCTCCATACAGATATGATCTTTAAGAGAGGTGTCTCTTTTAGATATTTTGAACCTATAATGCGCCTATTAGATGTTTCTAAAGTTTGGGCCCTTTTCAACAATTTTCCCAATATATTTATAACAAGATTCTTCTATAGATGAAATCTTTAATTTGCTCTACATGTGTGTATAGGCTGATCTTCAATCAACGCACCAAAAAAATTATGAAAAATAAAAAATCAAGCCATAATGAATAGTGAAAAATACCTTTAATGAGCCAATATAAGACTCTAAGATCAAAGACACGACCAAACCCAATCTAATACCCCTATCTTGGGCTATTATTGGTTCAGAATTCTAAAAACGAGTGTACTCTAAGAGTAATTAGTTAAAATTAATGACAATTCACAAGTAAAGGAATTCTGAAAAGGTAAGTATCTAGATCATTCATATGCAATTCCAAGTAAATAAATTATGATCAACAATCAATTACACGAAATAAAAAAGGTTATGTATCCACGAGTATAATAATGACACAAGTCCATGTAAACAAATTACATGTAAATGCAACCCATTTCTACCTCCATGGCAAATTAAGAAACCAAATCTCGAGACAATCATGCTACCATCATACTAAGCACCGAATCAAGCTCATCCATTCTCCAAGGAACATCCTAAACCCACATGCATGCAAAGAAAAACAAAGTGTATATCATTGACATCACCCTACCTTAAACTCTTCTAATCCTAACGATCTTGAATCTTTCTTATGCACATCCAAAGGAAGAGGAAGAAGCGATGTTTGAGGATCATCCATGAGTTCCTAGCATTAAGGGTCATCCTCTTCTAAGAATTCCACGCGAAAGCCTTCCCTAGCCATGATCGTATAGGCGCTAAATACTCATAGATAATCCAAGAAGCCTCATCTTTATGGCTGCCATGTAAACTCCAAAAGCCCTTCCCAAGCTCTGAAGCAGTGACCAGAGTTGGGAGAGGAGAGAGAGAGCTGGGATTATGTTTACACTCATTCCTATATATAAGGCCTACCCAAATCTAGTGGGGCCACTTAAAACACACTTAAACCAACCCAATAAGTTTTCTTATGGGCTTCAAATACTAATTTAAGGTCTATGTTTCCAATTCCATCACAACTCAACCCATAACCTCTTTCTATTTGAGCATCCCACTAAGAAATGAGATAGAACCCAAAGCCCATTAGCCACAACTTAATTACATATAATTCACATGTCAATTCATACAAAAGTCATTTAACTTATATTAATAAATTTAGTAAAATTTAGGCCGGTCTATCAACGATTCAAAATAGAGTCAAATCGGACAAACTGAACTAGAATAGATAAATTGGAGGGCAAGGCGTTACAGCCAAGCCCAATAACAATTCTTTTTTTATTTTTAGAAAATTTTCAATCTTTCAATCGGAGAGCGGGTTGTATAGACATATGGGGTATTTTGGCGACTTTTGAGAAATTTTCAATTTTTTTATATATTTGTTGCATTGATCAACAATGCAGTAGTGCCGGTCAATGCAGCAAGCCTTACTCCATGAAGAATGCTTTAGCTAATTTGAGGATTAGGAGTTTTATTTTGATCATAGGAATCTACTTGATACTAAAATGTATGAATTCAGGTATGATATTCTTTGTTACCTAGAGGTAAGCCGCTATCAGGGGGTCTCGGGCTTCATATGCTCCGATTATTTGGCCAACTATCAGTTGGGAGTCTCTGAAGGCAATCAACTTTTGAACGCCTAGTCTTCTTGCGGCTTGGATGCCGGATATCGGGACTTCGTAGTCGGTCACATTTTTAGTGGCGGGGAAGGTGAAGCAGAGAGCATATTTGGTGACGACCCCCTCCGGAGACATCAAGACCCATCTGGCACCGCTCCTCGAGGAGTAGACGAACCTATCCACATAGAGGTGCCAACTCGAGTTATCTGAGTCAGACACTTGAGCTAGAGCATCAATTGTCGGGGGACGAGACAAAATTGGGATGGGCGTCTCACTCTCAGACAGGACCAGTGCTGGAACATCTATAGTGGTTAACTCGGTAATGAAGTCGGCAAGGGCTTGCGCTTTGATAGACATCCTTGGTCTGTAGGTGTCATTGAATTCTCCAAGTTCAATGGGCCACTTGGCCAGTCATCCCGACACTTTTGGGAGAGAGAGGACATGTCGCAAGGGTTGATCTGTTAACACCTTAATAGAATGTGTTAAAGAGTAAGGCTGAAGCCTCCTAGCGAACGTGACCAGGCCCAGTGCCAACTTCTCTAATGCGGGGTATAGCAGCTCCGCTCCGTGAAGTGCGCAGCTTATATAATACATTGGGTTCTGGATGCCGCCATCTTCTCGGACGAGGACAGAGCTCAATGCGACAAGATATAGGAGAAGTTGTTCTCCCTCAGTCAGTTTGGATAGGACGGGTACTTCTACGAGGTACTCTTTCAGTTGATCAAAGGCAGTCTAGCACTCGTTCGTCCATTGGAATCCTCCGATCTTTTTCAGTAATTAGAAAAAATAAAAACATCGATCTGCCGCTCTTAACATGAAGCGGCTTAGGGCAGCCAATCATGCGCTGAGCCTTTGAACCTCTTGGACATTCATCGGAGGGCGCATCTAGAGGATGGCAACTATCTTCTTTGGTTTTGCCTTCACACCACGATGAGTCACTAGGTAGCTGAGAAACTTTTCAGATGCCACGCCGAAGGCACACTTCGCTGGGTTCAGCTTCATGCGGTATCTGCGCAGAGCAGCGAAGGTCTTGGCAAAATCAGCCACATGGTTAAAGGCAAACAAGTTCTTTACCAACATGTCATCGATGTAAACCACCATGTTTTAGTCAAATTGAGGAGCAAAGATCTTGTTGACAAACCGTTGATAAGTAGCACCAACGTTCTTTAAGCTGAAGGGCATTTAGGTGTAGCAATAGAGGCCAAGATCAGTGGTGAAGCTTGTTTTGTCTTCATCATTCGGGTGTGTTCGGATTTGATGATAGCTCGCGTAGGTGGCGAGGAAGCTGAGGAGCTCGTGGCCGGATGTGGCGTCCACCATCGGGTCTAGCCGAGGCAGTGGGAAGCTTTCCATCAGACATGTTTTGTTAAGGTCAGTGAAAGCAACACACATTCGCCACTTACCATCCTTTTTGGGCACCATGATTACGTTGACAACTCACTCAGGATGATGGGCCTTTCGGAGTTGTCTTGCATTCAAGCCCTTCTATAATTCTGCATGAATTGCCACATATCTTTCATGATTAAAGTTTCGACGCTTCTACTTGACTAGGGAATGATTCGGATTAACATGAAGACGGTGCATTGCAACTTTCGGATCTATTCCAGGCATGTCTGAGGGCGACCAAGCAAATACATCAAGGTTTTTCTTTAGAAAATCTGCCATCTTCTCTGCTTCGTCCTCCAGGAGTCCGAAACCTATCAACAAGGTTTGGTCCTCCCCGCCAAGAACCTCGGGGAGTTAGCGTCGGCCGAGGACTCAGTTACCAACAACTTAGGAGTTGCTTTCCCTTTTACAGAGATCATGTAGCACTGGCGGACAACTCTTGGTTCCCTTTAGCTTCTCCCACTCTTTGATTATTATAGAACTTGAGCTTCTGGTGATAGGAGGACGGGACTGATCCAATACGTCCAATTAAGCATCAATCGAAGATGGCGTAATAAGTCGAGTCCACCTTAACGATTGCAAAATTTGTTTCAAGACTCAGCTGCTTCGGAGACGTATCGAGGGTTACTAGCAATCTGACTATGCCTTCCACTCAGTAGGTGTCCCAGTTAAAGCTAAACAAAGGCCTTCGGTGGGCCATCATATCGGCAATAGTTAAGCCGAGTTTAAGAAAGCAACCATAAAAAAGCACATTAGGTGCACTTCTATTATCTACAAAGATAAGATGCACATTATAGTTTTTAATTACAGCATTTACGATGAGAGCATCGTCATGAGAGACTGGAACTCCTTCAAGGTCAGCATCAAAGAATGTGATTTCTTCCCACCCGGTTCAGTTTCCACTACTCAGACTGGCGATGGCACCTTGTCTCGTCCTTGCTTTCGGGGTACTTCACCTCGTCCCCCATAAATCACCATGATCGAGCCTGCACTTGGTCGCTGATGAGAGGTTTCTCCAACCGGGGAAAAAGTAGGCTGAGACCCTTCCTTTGGCAAGAACTGCTATGGCTTCGTCGAAGGTTGCTGCTAAGTCTGGGGCTGGTGCTATTGCCACGACTGCTGCTTTCGGTGTACTAGGGCAAACGTCCCTCCCGGATGAGGCACTCTATCTCCTGTCAGAGATGGCGATACTCGTCTATGGAATGGCCCTTCTCACGGTGATATTCACAATACTTCTGAGAGTCTCGACGCTGAAGATCTGTCTTCATTTGCTTCGGCTACCAGAGCATTCCTTTGACTTATATCAAGATCCTTGAAGGCGGGGCTGGCAGGGGAAGATGATGTTGGCACTGAGATTGGTGGCTCTCTCAACTTTGATCTTCTTCCCTTCGGAACCTCTTCCTAAACGAGTTGAAGTCGTCCGATCGTTGTCGTTCGGCTGAGAAAGCTGTTGCCGAGGGTGGCTCGGTTATCTTCTTTTCTTTGGCCATCATCAAGGCCTCTCATTTAATATATTTGTGTGCACGTGCCACCAAATTTTAGAATGTTGGGGGATGCCTCTTCCCAATAGAGCTAAGTAACCCTATGTAAGTGCAACCGTTGATGACTACTTAGACTGCGATGGAACTATCGAGGTTGGGGATCTATGCGGCCTCTACACGCAACCTAGTGAAGTAATCTCGAAGGGTCTCATTCGGCTCTTGATGAATGGCTAGCAGGCTAGCAGAGGTCTTGCATTGACAAGTGGCATCATACAATTAGTCAATGAATGACTGACCAAGCTGAACCAGGGAATGAATTAAACCGGTTGCTAGAGTCTTAAACCAGGTGAATGCAATTTTCTCAAGTGTGAGGGGGAATAGCCAACACTGGACAACCTCGGATGCCCCTCGAATCGAGAGGTACGAGTTAAAGCGCTGAAAGTGGTTAACTGGGTCAGACATCCAGTCACAAAGTGGTCCTTTTGGCAACTTCACATTTGGTGGAACATCGGCCACTAGGACCTCTAGAGACAAAGGTGATTGTTCTAAGATGGTACTGGTCAGAGATGCTCCATAAGGCCGAGTGACCATCTATTGCATCTCCTTCCTTATCTCCGACAACCTCCGATCAAGCTCTAGAGTTGGGATCCTAGTAGCTGGAGCAGAATGCTCCTCAGCCCCAATCAAATGGGTATCGGACGAGGCGTTAGTAGGTTTAGTTGTGGACGCCCACTGTAGCCCCCCTTGGCTAGTGCGCGGAGCTTGAGTCTGAGGCCCAGTGTAGATATTGCCTTGGGCCGAAGTCCCCTCGGATGGGTACCCGAGAGTGGCTTGCCTGACCGGTTGAGAACTGGTTGGGGGGAAAGAATGCTGGTTGCTGCGGTGGTGATGGTCTCGCCGGCGGGTTCAACAACTTCACGTGTTGGGTGATAGCATACACTATATCACGTAGAGGAGCAAAATAAATGACAGTAGCAGCCAAATGGGCCACCTGCTTGGAGAGCTACTCAACCCTGTTGTCTCGGGGCGCAGCAGGATCCTACCCCACTGGGAGCGACGGACCTTGCGGCAGAGTCGAGGTTAAACCCCAGGTCACACCCTCGGTCTGATCGAGGGATAGGGTGGGAGTAACCCTCAGCTCGGGTTCCTCCTGCCTAGACCGTCCTTTCGTTATAAGTCTACAGTGAGTCATGGCTGCGTCTTTCCTACAGATGATGCCAAGTGATGCAGCTGAGGTATTCATGGATTGGTTGTGGGTCGAGGACGAAGGATCCGAGACTGCCAAGTGTTGGATATAGGTGTCATCTAAGCCAATTATAAGGCACCTATTTCAATCTGATTCACTAATAAATGACATTAAATTCATTATGTAGATTGGCATATTTGTAGCTGCGTATAATGAAGTCCATGAATGTGTGCAATAGTCATTGGATTATGATGAGATCATAATAATGAGACTGATGACTTATAAACACATATTCTTAATTATTCATAGTCGTAGGATGTTTGAAAAGGACATCAAACATCCGATAAGACTAGTACATGTTATTCCAGCTCATATGATGAGGGTGACTGATCTCGTTGGTTACTTGTGTGGAGACACAATGGTGAACCTGTAGGTGCTCATTGGGGAATGAGTTCACTGAACTGATCCGACTTGAATCGCCGAATGGTAATTTACCTGACTGTCAATCAGCTTGATTCATCGTCACAGTGGCATGGTTGATTCTTAGACTTGAGATACCAAAGACACCTTGTCGGTGGACTTCTGGACTTTGACCTTGACCTACGAATCCCTATCCAAGGAATCTCTAATAGTCAAGGATCGGGTCTAGTGGAAGACCTTCGAAGGTGATTGTGTGTTCAATAAAGGATCGTTCGCTCTCAGGTAACTTGAGAGAAAATGCTCTAGAATAGATCCGCAGGAGTCTCTGGCCAGAGCAGAAACAATATCAGAAAAGATGTTTTCCGATATTGTACAGCGGAGTCTGATTCAAGTGAGTTGACCATCTAGGGTTTGACAGTTGACCATACCCTAGGTTAACTCGAGAGCATTGTGCGAACAAAGGATTATAGCTACGCGGTAACTGTGGACGGACATGTTCCATGAGTGGGTTGCTGAACTCCATTACCTTCCGGGATCATGCGGTGTTGCTTGGCACCCAACTTGATCAGAAGTCCGACCGAATTTACATGAGATGTTAATTTGATTAAGTAATTAGTTAATATCTAGATATTAATTAATTACAATAAGTCAATAACTAGTTATTGGACTTAACGGGCTAAAAACCGGACTGGTAAATGGGCCTAGAGGGTCACACGCAATAAGATTCCTAGTTGGTGGTACATAAGTGGGATTTATATTAATTCGGGAATTTTTGTGAAAAGTTGCGCCGACTTAATATATATATACGCACTGTTGAGAAACCCTGGGCCAAGCTCCAGAGTTTTCCCATACTGACCGCCCCCCCTTTCTCTCTCCTCTTCCTCCTCTGGGTGCCCCGTTCGAGGCGGCGGAACAGTCTCCGTCTCCGCCGCGCGCGATTACCAAAAGTTGGGAATTCCCATCCGTGGGTTTCCGGACATCGTTGTGGCGACAAATCTTCAGCGAGTGAGCTGATACGGACGAGGTAGCGGGGACGAACCACTGCGGAGGATCGCGTGGATACCGCTGGAGGCCGGACGTCTGTGCGGCTTGCGGCATCGCCTCGACAGAACTGAGACGGAAGCGGATTCGAATCCGCGCACGGTGATTTTATTATCCCGTTTGTTTTTCGGTTTTAGTTTTCGTTCTGAATCAGATTAGCGGGCATCGGGTGGGATAATTTTTGTTCGTAATTTCCACTGCATTCTTCGCGTCCCGCCCAGATCCCAACAATGGTATCAGAGCTAGGTTCCGGTCTGATCTGTCTCGGAACGATGAGATTAATCTTCTAAAATTAATTCTATGTTGTATTTATTTTTCCCGCGTTAGAAATCCTTCATGAAATGAACATACGATGTTCGTTTTATTTTTCTATGGGAAAAATTCTATTTTTAAAGGGGTTTCATGGTGTTCTTCATGGAGATTAAGAACTGGCTTTTGCGGGCATGGTAAGGGATTCTATGGTGATCGGCCACCATCTTTTAATTGCTGGTATGACCATCTATTTTTCTCTCTCTACAGATAGTTCTTGTTGTGGCCGGCGACAAGCGGTGGAGAGCCCTTGAATATGTCTTTTCAAAGAGTTGGAAAAGGAAGAAAGGAAGGCTACAGGTTATGAAATCAGTTCTAACCGACCCTGTTGGGTGGCCATTGGCGGTGAAGAGGTCCCCGGCCGGCCATCGCCGGCGCCGGGGAGGAAGGGGGATGCCCCCCCTGCAGCCTCCGGCCGCACACCTCCTGCCGGCGCCGAAAATGGTGAACCTGAGAAGGAGTGGGGCATCGGGTGTATAGTTACAACGGGAGGGCTCGATGAAGCTCCACCGGCGCTGGACCTGCCAACCGGCCTCACTGGCCTGATCAGGGGCGGCCAGGGAAGGCCGGCGGCACCGCCCTATTCCTCCCTCCACCCTACCGCCGTCGGGTAGGGGTGCTGAGAAACCTGGCGGCGGCGGCTAGGGTTCAGCCCTAGCCTCACGGACCTGGCGCGGGTCTTATCGGGCCGGCCCGCCTAGGCAGTCCGGATCGGACTGGGCTCTAGGCCAGACCGGGCCAGGCCCAGGCCTAGGCCAAAAGCTACCCCAAACCCTTTTTTGGGCCCCTTGACAACCCCTATTAAACCCTAGCCCATTAACCCTTAATCCCTTAACCCCCTATAACCCTTTTAGATAATTTTAAATCCCCACCCATTTAAATTGTAAAACATGATTATTTAATGTTTAAATATGTTTTAAATTTAAATATGTTATTTACAGTTAAATGGGTTAATTAAGATATGATCTTTATAAAAGGGGATTTTAAATTATGATGTGATCCTTATTATTGATTAACAAGTGTTGTTAATTAATTTAATTAAAGGGGTTATTATTAAGATTTGATCTAAATTGTAAATTGCTTTTAAATAAGTGATTCGTGGGGTTTATGTTCAAGATTTGATCTTAAAATTATATTAACAAGAGTTGTTAATTGATTATTAAGTAGTGACCTAAATTTTAATTATCAAATGTTGTTAATTAATCTTAATCAAGTGATTAGATTATTTTAATTTCTTGGCAATTGTTGTTATGAAATTAATTATTTGATTAAGGGACATTTAATAAAAGTTGTTAAGTGTTTTATTAACTCTTAATAATAGTTATTAAAGAGTTAATTGTTTATTAAGAATTAACCTTAATAAAAGTTATTGAGGATTAATCAAAGCTTACTAATAGTTATTAAGTTAATTAATATTCTCAAGGATCCCTTAATTAAATTTTGAAAATCTAATCTACCTAATAATTGATCTTTTAATTAAAGTTATTAAAAGATTTATAAAGTCTAATTGTTAGACTAATTTAGAAATGTTCTAAATTAATATTTCTTAATAATTGTTATTAAGAAATATGATTTAATAAAGAGGTTCTTAACAAAGAGTTGTGAAGTAATTTTAATTGGAATTAGAAATTCTTTGGTAAGAGTTGTTAAAGAATTTTTAACTCAATCTAAATGTTGGATTATTTCACATTAATAATTGTTATTAATGTGATTTAAACTTAACCTAAGTGTTAGATTAAACAATTTAGAATTGTTCTATGTATTGCATGGAATATTTTAGAATTTTAATTTTAGCTTTGTGTACACATGATGATGTGTTTGATTCTTTAAATTAGATTTAAATGCTTGTTAGGAAATAAGATTTTCGAAAAGGTCAAATTATCTAATTTTGATTGGTACCCAGGTTTTAAGAAAACAAAAATTATTATATTTTCAAAATTTTAACCTTTATGTGATGTGTTTTATCATGTGTAGATGGTTAAAACTTATGGTGGTCATGGACATGCACTTTATTTATTTTTATATCATGTGATGGTATGTGATTTGTGTGGATTATCTTGGAATGTGTTATATAAGTTAATTAAATGTTAATTAATGAGGCCTACGTGCCTCTCTCTCTCTCATTCCATTGTAATTCTATCTCCCTCTATTATTGTACTCGGCTATAAGGCTTTCTTTTACAATTTATTTGTATTTAAAATTATTTCTAAATGAATATTATTTGTAATTGATCGCGCCGGCCGAGGAGAGACGAGGATGATCTACAAATGCAACCAGGAAGGTGACAGGAGATGAGATCACTAGTGTCTGTATGTTTCCATGTTTTTGTTAAGATAATTGTTATATTGTTGTGGTGATTAATTATTTGGCTCCAGTTAATCACCGTGTTGTCCATGACCACATAATAAACATATATGGTTGATGCATGCCTTTTAGTTTTTGATTATGAATCGATTGCTAATATCAAGGTATAGTTAAATATATTCGATATATTTATAAACTATTATCTAGGATGAGACCAATTAAATATAAACAAAACCTTCAAAATAAAGTTTAAGCCGGAGCGCGAGTCATTGAGAATGCACCGCGTGGCTCCCCTTCAATATAGTTCTTAGAACTTGATTTAGTGATGGCAGTTTCTATGTGTTTACCTGAGATCTGCTACCATATGATGAAAAGACTATTAACTGTGACATCTTGATGCCTTGAGATTGGAATAGATGAACGATGTAGCTATCCTCGCGTTTACCCAGGAGTTACATTCTTACTCTACTCTGTCACGTATTGATGGTAAAGCTTAGACCAGGTATAATGGTCTACTGTGTTTACCCGGGACCATGAAAGACCTGGGAGCCGAAATAAGATCGGATATTGGAAGGAGTTGCAATTACCATGAGATGGTTGCTCTAAGATAATGGTATAATACTATGTGTTTACCCAAGCTCATACTGTGATTCTTGGAGATTTTGATCTTCACTAGGAGATCGTCGGAGTCTTCCGTTCTGTATACCTGAAGGTTATACAGTCCGTCGAAAAATAGTGGGAAATAATTCAAGATAAAATATCATAATTGAATTATAAGAACTATCTGCTTAAATCACGTTATTTCCTTCGTTCACTAAAATGTCGTCTATTCGAAATTTTGGCATATTGGATGCCAACACTTCTCATATTCAGATTGACTAGAAAAATTCTAAAGAATGTCTTTAGGGGTAAGTGAAAGTCACTATCTTAATCAGATATCATGAATCCTCTTACTTGGATAGACAAAGGTGAAGAGGTACTCATGGTGTGTCTTTTTGAAAGACAATTGTTATCATGAAATTTCTTATTTGGATAGACCAAGATGAAGATATATTTATGATGTGCCTTTGAGAAAGGCAAGTGGTAAGATTTTAAATGGTCGAACTTACACCTAAAAAGGATAAAGGAAGGTCAGCTGAGATAGAGAAGTAGCAGTTCTCCTACTACGACCAATATAAGAATATTAATAAAGGCAAAATGAATGTGAAACTTGAAAGAAGTTTCAGATATTCTTATTATCATCTTTTACACTTCAATATGAGATATTAAAAATAATTCTCAGAGCTGAGATAGTATGCAGACTTAGACAAGTAAAAAGAAATCGAGAGAATACAATTGTTGAGTTAGACTCAACAATTGTTCATGATATTCATAGGTTACTGTCAGACAGTAAATCTTTGTATATCTATAGGAGTCAAATATGAAATTGAATAATTTTTATTTAGTTGCATAGGATATCAAGAATTATAAAAGTGAATAATGTTGATTGAGAAGGAACAATAGTTGTTCAAATCAGTCAATGCACTATAGATTCTTGATGTGACATTTCATGTGATGAATGTTCACAAGTCTCCTATAAAAATGAACTGTGTGAATCCTGATTATCTATGGTATTGTACACAGGGATGTACGATAAGAAATTATTGGTGCTAATACATACTGATGTAAACAACTCAATATCCTCTTAAGGCCAAAGATATTCACTCTCATTGACTTACCTTATAGTATACTCTTAGAATGATTCGGCTGTATTTACTTAATGAAGTATAAGTCGAATGCATCTAAGAGATTAAGATATAAGATTAATATGAAGTATTAGAATTCTTTAATTTGATCAAAGTAATTAATACTTAAGTACATGATTCACATATATCATTAAAAGGATAATTGTTTTCTCACTTGATTGATCCTCATTGTACATCATGGGCGTATGATATAATGAAGAATTGCACCTTATTAAGATATGGTACAATACATAATAAAGATTTACCAAATTCTTATATCCTTATGAACATGAGTGTGAATATTATATATCCATACTTTAAAGATGGTTCCAAATAAGTCAGTATGTGTCCATATAAGATATGGAAACCAAATAATTCATATGAGATGTGAATTATGAACAAACGTGATTTTAAAGTCAAGTTATACTGTGATGTGAATTTGTGAAATGTCTAAAGAGTTTGGACATTACATTTATTGGTCAGGCGATAATAAAATAATTATCGTTCTGAAAGCTGTCTTTTTTGAAGAGGAATATATCCTCAGAGAAGACAGTAGGAGCTGATAAAACTAGAAAATGTTCTAGATCCACAAGTTAACATAAGATTATTAGATAATCTTTAGTTGTTTGGAACCACTCATAACACATATGAGAGGAGCTCAAAGATATAGATTATGATCTAAAATCTTTGATGATGCTCTCTGTAATTACAACTTTGAGATTGGCAAGTAGTTAAGAATTTTAAGTAATAGTCTATTACTACTATTGAGTTCAGAACTTGATAGTATTGCTAGAGGGTATTATACCTAAAGCAAGTAAATCTTCAGAATAAAGATTAGCATAAATGGACTACTTAAAACTTATGTGGTAAATTGATGAAAATAGTCAATGTCAAAGTGTTGACTTAGACAAGTTTTTCTCAGTGGTTATCATTAATAAGTTAATTAGAATTATTCTTGCCAATACTGCCCATCATAATCATGAGATGATGGCAGTTGGATATTAAAAATGTTCTATCAATGTGATTGAGTAAAAGATGTATATGATACACCTTTAAAGTTTTTAGAATATCCAGGAAGCAAGTTATGATTTCAAAGATCATTTTGAATCAAACTGAAGCTTCCTAAGTTGTAATAAGAGTTTTTGACTTAATTATCAAATATTACGTGATAATTAAGAATGATCACGAAAAGTGTGTTAAAAAAGAACAGTGAGAGTACGGTCGCTTTAGTAATGCTTTGTGATAATAACATCAAAGTCATTGAGAATGACATCGGGATATTACTATCAGTAAAAGCATTATTAACTATGTTTTCCTCCATAATAGATTTAGTTATAATATCTCACGTATTGAAAATACGAATCTATTAAGATAGATCGATGGGGATATTATATTGACCGGTATGTCAAGATGTTTGGTATAAATTTTATAATAAGTCTTAATCGTTGAGATATGAAATTTATTTCTTTAGGGAAAAAGTTCCTTAAAAGATACATGAGTGAAATGCATCATTAAGCACTTGAGAAGTATTAAGGATGCACTCATGTATATGGAGAGGATGATTTGAAAGTATGAGGTCACACTGACTCAAATTTCAAGTCAAATAATGGATTTAACCTTCTAATAGAAAGGAATGGATTGGAAGGGTTCCAATCGAGAACTTGATATTAGGGTGACGACATAAACAAGTGATACTGTTATTTGAACAGTATGGTTGAAAACGTTCATCCCTGAACTAAGATGTAGTTCTAAAAGGTCTATGATAAAATCCCGTTATTGTAGGACAACAGTGGGAGCGATCAATTGCGTAATTGAGCCGTGGTCTCTTCAGAAGTTGCAGAACATTCTGAGGCTCCTTCACAAGTTCAGAGACAAAGGATAAAGAAGAAATAACGTAATAAAAAATATTCCATCTATAAATAATTTAGCAGATCCTTGACCAAGTCTTAATCACAGACTTTATGTAAGCATCACCTAGATTTGATGGAGATCAAATGCGAAGGTGACTGGCTTGAGTCCAAGTGGGAGATTGATGGATATTGGTGTCCTCTAAGCCAATCATAAGGCACCTATTTCAATCTAGTTCACAAATAAATTGCATTAAATTCATTATGTAGATTGGCATATTTGTAACTGCGCATAATGAAGTCCATTAATGTGTGCAATAGTCATTGGATTATGATGAGATCATAATAATGAGACTGATGACTTATAAACACATTCTTAATTTTTCCTAGTCGTTGGATGTTTGAGAAGGACATCAAACATCCGGTAAGACTAGTACAAGTTATTCCAGCTCATATAATGAGGGTGACTGATCTCGTTAGTTACTTGTGTGGAGACACAATGGTGAACCAGTAGGTGCTCATTGGGGAATGAGTTCACTGAACTGATCTAGCTTGAATCGCTGAATGGTAATTTACCTGACTGTCAATTGGCTTGATTCATCGTCACAGTGGCGTGGTTGATCCTTGGACTTGAGACACCAAAGACACCTTGTCGGTGGACTTTTGGACTTTGACCTACGAGTCCCTATCCAAGGAATCTCTAATAGTCAAGGATCGGGTCCAGCAGAAGACCTTCAAAGGTGATTGTGTGTTGAATAAAGGATCGTTCGCTTTCAAGTAACTGGAGAGAAAATACTTTAGAATAGATCTGCAGGAGTCTCTGGCCAGAGTAGAAACAATATCAGAAAAGATGTTTTCCGATATTTTAAAGCGGAGTATGATTCAAGTGAGTTGACCATCTAGGGTTTGACAGTTGACCTTACCCTAGGTTAACTCGAGAGCATTGTGCGAACGAAAGATTATAGCTACGCGGTAACTGTGGACAGACAGGTTCCATGAGTGGGTTGCTAAACTCCATTACCTTCCGGGATCATGCGGTGTTGCTTGGCACCCAACTTGAACGGAAGTCCGACCGAATTTACATGAGATGTTAATTTGGTTAAGTAATTAGTTAATATCTAGATATTAATTAATTACAATAAGTCAATAACTAGTTATTGGACTTAACGAGCTAAAAATCGGACTGGTAAATGAGTCTAGAGGATCACACGTAATAAGATTCTCAGTCGGTGGTACATAAGTGGGATTTATATTAACTCGGAGACTTTTGTGAAAAGTCGCGCCGACTTAATATATATATACGCATGTTGAGAAACCCTGGGCCAAGCTCCAAAATTTTCCCATGCTGGCCGCCCCCTCCTTTCTCTCTCCTCCTCCTCTGGGTGCCCCTTCGAGGCGCCGGAATAGTCTCCGTCTCCACCCCGCGCGATTCCTGAAAGTCGGGAATTCTCGTCCGCGGGTTTCTGGACATTGTTGCGGCGACGGATCTTCAGCGAGCGAGCTGAGACGGACGAGGGAGCGAGGACGAACCACCGCGGAGGATCGCGTGGATACCGCTGGAGGCCGGATGTCTGTGCGGCTTGCGGCATCGCCTCGACGGAACCGAGACGGGAGCGGATTCGAATATGCGCACAATGATTTTATTATCCTGTTTGTTTTTCGCGCGAGATAAGTTTGTTCGTCGTTTCTGCTGCGTTCTTCGCGTCCCGCCCGGATCCCAACACCAAGGAGGATCCAAACAAGAGTGGGTCCACCTACAAGATGAAGCACTCGGTAAGAAAGGGCCCCAGGTGTGGTCCCGAGAGAGCCTTATCTGACAGTCAAGTTAGTGGGCGGATCTCAAAGAGAATAAGGATGAGAAGTATTGGATAATGGATAGTACATATCACATACCTTTTTTGACGTAAGTAGTATCCTATTTATAGGGGGTACGTGATAAATCTCTTTTTGGGACAGTTGATGTAGGACTATTCTTATGTATAGAGTAGGTACCTTCAAGCAGGCAGCAACTTCCCTTCGTTAATGTTCGGCCCATCTTCTATTCTCATTTTACATTGGATTTGGAACTGGATGGACCTCACCTCTCGGCCCACTTGACAACCGACACACCAAGGTTCCTTCCTTACAATCTGCACATTGTGATACACTGTAGGTGCGGGGGGACCGAAGGTTAGCCCTAAACCACACACAACGGCAACTGGTGTCTCATTGAGTTGTCCGACGCAGGTCGCCATAACATAGTGGGATTGTACGTCTAATAAGATGGAAACTGTGCGCGATTATCATTTTCTTAAATTCAGTGAGTTAAACATTAGTGATAGATAAAAATTCCAAAATAGCATAAAGAAGAAGAATTGATGCTGATAGAGTATGCTCAGCGTTTAGATGTGTGGGAAAAGCGTTGATCCAAGAGACACACAAACGTCAAAATAAAAGTGAATAAGTCATTTTTCTTTGAAGTAATGGAGAGGGACATGTATATTTCTTTTTGGTGTAATCTAGAGCACACCACAGTTCACATATTTATACCAGTCGATTTGTCAATCTCGAATCGGATGACTCAAAAATTTTTAAAAATCAAAACTGAGTGTCAATGAAGAATCGACCTATAGGAGCATGCGGGGCATAATGGGGCCAACCTAAAAAACAAAAAGAAATAAACTTTTTTTCTTTGAAAGCATGACCATAGCATTATGACTTTGAAACCTTCCATGTATTTATGGCAGTTGGTGCCGATAGATGCCTTCGTGACCCAACCTTTTTTAAAACAATTGTTTGAGGTAAAAGCTATTCATAGTCAAGGTTACGAAAACATCATTAGAAAAAGTGGCTGAAGCACACCATCACTCAAGAATGTAAAAATGCCGACCATTTCTAGAAGAGAATATTTTTGGCATTTTTCACTGTGAGATTGATGGTATATATGCGAATAAGTTTTGCAGGATCATAATTATAAAACTATAGTTTCCACGAGGATCGAGTTCATTCTCGGATGTATCTGCAAGGATAAGAAGGTTGACAGGATCCGTTCTCTGGATAATTCGAATCCTCCTACTCTTGCAACCAACGGGAGTTACGGTCAACATAACACAAGGGCCAGATCTACGCTTGAGATGGGGAGTGAGGATCATGCACTCCATCCTGGAGGCTCACGATCCTGTTAATTAATGGACCCAAATCGTGGGCCATTCATGAACCGTTATGGAACCACCCTCCAGTGCCTCATTCTAAAGAAGGTAGAAGTACACCAGCCTCCCTCTAGAATAAGGTATGCTCTGACGCACACTGACACCCTAGACAACCCTAGCCATCAGTCTCCTTCCACTCATGGATCTGACTTAAGTATCAGAGGATCTTTCTCCACCTAGACGGGAGACCCCTTGACTGCTTTTTTCATCTCACAGGTTCTTGCATCTGTGCATCTTTCCAATACAAATTCTATCGTGATGGTAGCTAGAGATTGGACTGGAAGGTCTTAATGTCGGACTAGTTTTTGACCTCCGCTGTCTGTGCGGAAACGCGCAAAAGACCATGGCTAGAGGCAACAGCAGGCCGAGTCGCGTACATGAACTCCTTCTAAACAAGACGCCATTGGAGACATTGTCAACCGCCATGGCTCCCAGAGCGCGTCATCCGCCCCCTCGCAGAATGGCAACGACCCTTTGGGTGCCATAGGAAAGTAGCTTGGCATCCTCATCACCCTAATGCAAGGGTGCCTTCTTCTACCTCCAGCGGGAGCTTCTTAAGAGGCTCAGCAACCTACAAAGTAAGCTGCCCAGGAGGGGCAAAAAGGAGATCGAAGTGCAGGCGGTTGCTTTGCCTTCCTCAACAATGAAATCCACTGCAGTGATCCTAGCACGACGACCTTCGCTGCGTCAAACTGAGCCTCTCCTAGGCGGAGAGAAGGAAACAAGAGCTGAAGCCACCCACTCCAATGTGTTGGCCATATCTCACTCCTCCCGAGTGGATATGGCAGTGAACTGATGTATCTGCGAGTTGAAAAGGCTGCTCGAAGAGCGAGAATGCCGACTGACAATGAGAGGCGCGAGAGGCGCTCCTCCTCCACCACTGACTACGACAAGGATTTATCTCTTTTCTCCTAGGAGATCTTTGATATCCCTATGCCAAAGAAGTAGCCTATCACCAACCTCAGTACCTATGATGGGCAGGGCGGTCCGGAGAACCACTACAACAATTTCTCATCTCACATGAGGCTGTACAAGATCCTAGACATCATTAGGTGTCGCGCCTTCACCATGATTTTGGTGGGAATGGTGCAAGCCTAGTCTGCATCCCTAGCTTCTGAATATGTACACTCTTTTGGGCAATTCGGAAGTTTTTCATTGACCACTTCCTTGGAGCCTATCGCAAGAGGTCATCCGCTAGCTTGGTGGCAATCAAGCAGCGGCAGGGAGAATCCCTCCTAGATTACATCTCCAGCTTCCATGCAAAGGCCCTTCAGGTACCGAAGCTCGAAGTGTCCTCGGCCAATATGGCCATCACCTAGGGCACATAGGATGATACTCTTAGAGGAGCATGTAGACACGCTAATTTTGACATCATTTTGAGTAAATTTCATATTATATAATAATGCCTCACAATGGTCTAATATTTAATCATTAGTTAATTTTTATTTAATTTTTTCGGATTAATTATCTAAATAGTATCGGGTCAGACAGACACAATTCAAGTTAATTAATTAAATTGATTTTAACTCAAATTTTAATCAAATATGAAAAATTCTAAAAGACGTCGATATGTGTAGACGTCATTTAGACTTTATTCTTATTTTGATTTTAAGTTTGAATTTTAATTAATTGATTAATTAGCTAAAAGACGTCTGTTAGAAACGACGCCATTTAGGTTTCCTAAGCTGTTTCTATCTCTTTTTCTGGATGTTTATCCGTATCTTAATTAGTCTAAAAGACGTCTCCTATGGGCGATGCATTTTAAATAATTACAGATAATGATGAATTAATCTGTGTTTATCTGTTTGTTAGCTTTCATGTTAATCCATTAATAACTGCGGATGTAAAGTCTATAAATACATAACTCTTGGGTCATTGAAAAGATTAGTGATAATTCTGAGTGATCCAAGAAGGCGACGACACCCGAGCGTTGAAGGATCGAAGTGCTGCTACTACTTCCAGGAGTCTTGAAGCAAGTTACATCCTTTCTTCATCGTTTCTCCGTCCTTTCAAGATCCTTTCAAAAACCAAGGCTTTCCAGGGGCCATTTAACTTAGTTCTTAATTAATTTCTACATCTTTCTCATATTTTCATCATATTGGCATCATATTTTCATCACATCACTCCATGCAATACACACTCACTAGCATTATTTTCCAATCCATATTTCAAAGGGGTTTAAAAGACCATGAAACAAGTGAGTTCTTTGTTTAAGTTGCATGATCAGAATCTTCATTAGAATGGATACTACTTCTGCTTGAGTTCTTATTATTTTCTTTTATCTTTGCTTGTTGCAAGGTACAAAAGGAGATCAAGATGAGGGAATCAACAAAGAAAATGAATCTGGATGATCCTCAAAGTCTGATAAACAACTAAAGCAAGAACAAAGTCGAAAGGGCTCTCTTTCTTCAGCCGGCTGAAGGAGGGGAATCAAGGACTCGAACATCTCCCAATTCCAAAATAGGTAGGCAATCAATATTTTCTTTTGGAACTTTTTAGTTAAAAGTTTCTGGCGATCACATTCACTTAGTATTTAATAGGTTTATTTGTCACATAAACAACATAATTTTCATGATAATCACACACCCTAATTTGAGCACTCACAGCTTTTTGGCGATCACGGTGGGACTTGGTCTCGCCATCTTTTTAATCTTTGTTCTTGCTTTTATCAATCGGGCACCCACGGTGCACCACCTGTGTTTCTCGACACGCCCTCACCGATTGGTGAGTTTTTAGTTTAGTTGTTATTCCCACGTGCACCACGTGCACACCCTTGCAGCAAGATCTTGCCCTCCCTGTTTGGTTGATTGAAGAGCTGTTTTTGTGATAAGAAGCATGTGTGATTGATTGAATGTTTTGTTGTTTACATGATAATTCATCCTGTTAAAAAATAAAATAAAAAGAATCGCATGAGCCAATTATTTATGCTTTCATCCTGTCTGTTTGAGGAGGAATCGATCTAGAAATTCCTCCTTAATTGTTGATCCTGTGACTTGAAAAGCGTCCAGGAGTAGCGATGCGTTTCATACCGCGTCGTCAAACCCAGACGCCTTTGATGCAAAATTATTTGTTGTCTGCTGCCTGAGATTCTGCGAGAAAAATAAGGTTCTGTTTGAATAGCGTCGACCAACAGCGACGCGTTTTAGGCAGTTTCTTGTTTTTTTTCTTCAGTTCTCAGATTTATGATCTGTTTGCTACTACACATTACGTAATAAGCATTAGAGGCCATCCAGGCCACATGTCATACGCACTGGGGCTAACACCCCCCTCTTCTCTTAGGAATACCCTTCTTGACGTCTTCAACTCTCTCTGATTGGGTCGGTCCCTTAATCAGACTAGAGTGGTTGGCGTTAAAGACCTCCGTAAGTCCCCAAAATTAAAGTATTCCTCCTTATTCATCGGGCTGGTTGTACCACTCGAAGTCCTAGTTAGATTTTCATAACGTTGTGAGAGAAAGCCTTAGAGTATAACGGTGGAAATTGAACTGAAACCAGGATCCTACCCCTTGAGTGAATTTGTGATTAATTGAATCCAAATAACTCAACAAGGAATCCTGAAGTAACGTTAAACATCTACTTGTTTGCTTAATCTCTGTGCAACTCGTTTACAAATCTTTGAAAAATCTAATATCATGCTACTTTGATCAGGTAGCGATTTGAGCATGGCTCTAGATGCCCTAGTCAACTACGAGGGAGATGCTAATGCCCCTCTTGAGTCTGATTATTACTTTGAAAGCGGGGGAGATGCTGATGCCCCCCGTAATCCCCATTCTTTTCCAGTTCAATACGAGGGAAACCAACAAACCCCTCTTCGTTGTGCTCATGATCAATATTCTGATTTTCCTCCGTATGTGCATGCGATTCCTAATCATATTTTTGAGGGGGGATGAACCCGAATGATCCCTTATCCTCCGATCCCTCGGATCTAGTGAACGCTTTGGGAGTTCTTGCCTCCCGTATGGATCCTCGATAGTTCGAGGCAATCCAGTCTATTTTGAAGGGAAAGACACTCATGCAGTCTGCTGAGCCGAATCCTGCGGCTCCCTCTGTCATTCCTCAACCTCCTCCTCATCATACTTCCTTCGTTCCCCAGGCCATGGAATGCCATCAAGTCTGAACCTCTTGGCCAGCTAGGCTACAACTTTCTTCTTCAAAGCAACCGGTCAGGCCGCTGACGCCTACTTACCAAAATGCCCTTGGGTATGGCGGAAGCTCTGCTGGACCTCAGCTCTATTGTCCCCCATGCCCTACATACTCTAGGCAACATGCCTATTATGTACCTCCACCTCCCCCTCCTCCCCAGGTTGATCCAATAACACAAGCCCTGCTTGCAAAGATGGAGCATATGGACGAACAATTCAACAACCTTCAGAAGATGATGGGAGTTAAAGCTGCACCTGAGATTAACTTGCCAAGTCTGCCTGTGTTCCATTTGCCGCCCTCTGAGATGCCAGTATACCGAAAATACAACGGTACTGGTAACCCTTTCACTCATTTGAAGGAGTTTATGTATGAGTCATCTTTCTGGCAAAACGACAAGAGGTCGTTGGCATTTTTGTTCAGGAAATCCTTGGAGGGACCAGCCCTCGAGTGGTTCTTTTCTTTAGAACCTGCTGAAGTAGAGGACTATGGTATCGTATCACGAAAGTTCATTCAATGATACCAGGATAGAGTTGCCCCCTCCCTGTCCATTATTGATTTGATAGCAGAAAAAATAAAGCCCGACGAGGAATTCATCAGTTTTGCTGATAGATGGAGAGGCATGGCAGAAAAAGTGAAAGATCATCTGTCTGAGTCAGAGCAAGTAAAAATGTTAATCTCCAACGCTACACCTCAGTTTAAGTTAGTCCTCGCCCTGAACAACTTGACCAGTATGGCAGAGTTCGATGAAAGAGCACGTTATTGTCAGAATGCTTTCAAGGATGCTACGTTCTCCAGTGTCTTTGATCTTCACCGACCTAGCAGGACTCCACCTCGGAAGCCTGCCGTGCCAAATTCCCCTAGCACAGGTCCAACCACTGAGGGCACGTTCTCCCATGAGCAGGTTAGTAGCATGAACAACAATCCGCCCCAATTCGTGAGGAATCAGCAACCACAGTACCAGCGGCCGCAACAGCCAAACCAGCAGGGTTACAGACAGCAGCAGCCGAACCTACAGTATCAGCAGCCTCAGTACCAGCGGCCTTAGCAGTCGAACCAGCAACAACAACAGACATAGAAGCAACTACAACGGCAATTATAGTATCAACCCCCACAACAGCAGTATCAGCCCCCACAATAGTAGCAGTACCAGCCGCGCGCACAGCCGACATACCACAATGTGCCTCCTCTTGCTGATTATAACCAGCAGAGGAAGCCTCCCAGCCCGAAAAGGGCAGAATATCCAGTTCTTCCAGAGTCCTTATCAGATATCTTCAGTGCTTTAATGACAGCCAATGCTTTGGTTCTTCCAAGAGAAACAACTGTTTGGCCCCAAAATGCCGACACTTCCAGGTATTGTTATTTCCACAGACAACCTGGACACACCATAGATACCTAATTCAAATTCCGAGATTATATTCATGATCTCAACGAGAAGGGAGGCATCGATTGGGAAGAAATGAAGAATTACATATCCACCTTGAAGGCGAGAAGACCACAACAACAACAGCAGTAGCAACAACCAAGAGCACCGGCGTAGGCAGCGGCGCCGCCAAACATGGGTATAGTGCAAAACCCACTCCCGGAGCACCAGAACTAGAATCAAGTTGCCCCCATTTTAACAAATAGCCGGTCTGAGGCTAATTGAGGGCAACAGTGGAAGATAGAGGACTCCTCCTCTATTTATTCAACAGGCTACACTCCGAGCACTGCAGAACAACTACCATGCCGCACCTTCCAAATACCTAGACCACAACTCCATCACGTCAGTACCAACACCCGCATATCACTCGCCTGCATCCATTAACCCATCATCACCGCCCACTTTCCTTAAACCCACTAACCTATTACCACCGCTCACTTTCCTCAAACCCGTTATCCCCCATGCCACTAAGCCTCCATTAAACAACCACCCGCAAGCTAATTACGCACCCCTCATGCCATCCAAACCACTGCTCCGCGTACCATTCCCTACTTCATCCGCACCAACCAATTACCCTTCCACCATCCAACCATCTAAGCCCCTCATCCGTACCATGCCACCACCAACTAACCCCACGCCATCACCCGTATACCAACCCTCCACACCGTCTACACCATCCACTAGCCCTGCGGTGCTCAAGTTATCACCCGGCCCTTTCACAACTGAAGAACATGCACTCCGGAGTGGGAGTGTTAGGATTTCTCGGGTTTCTCCGGATCGCTCACGCAGCGGAAAATAAAATAAAATAAAACAACGATCCGTTTTCCCGTTTCGAAAAACTAAAAACTACGATTATCGGATAATAGATTCTCACCGTGTGCGGATTCGAATCCGCAACCGTTTGGTTCCGTCGGTACGACACCGCAAGCCGCGCAAGTGCCCGGTCTCTAGCGAAGTCCACGCGATCCTCCTCGTGACGGATATCCTCACATTCCCCGTTCTTCGCAGCCCACGAAACCTCCGCCAGTCGCCGCAACGATCGCCACAGCGCGTGGACGATTTCCCGTCGAACGGGATTCGGAGAAGCGGCGGAGCAGATCTGGATCTGTCTGGACGCCAGAGAGAGAGAGAAACAGAGGAGGGGCGGCTAGGGTTAGCAGCAGCTTGGCCTACTCAGCCCGTTCGCTATGTTTTATAATAACTGCGCGATTTTTCATAAAAACTCCCGGTTTGTGTAAAACCCACTTATTTATCCATCGCCTTGAGAATCATTTGGGTGTGACCCTCTAGGCCCAAGTACTAGTCCAGTTAATGGCCCAACAAGCCCAGTGACTCCTCACTGGCTTTATTAATCAATTAATAACCCTTTATTAATTAATTAATCAATCGAATTGATGTCGCACATCGAATTCGACCGGGCCTCCGATTACGTTGGGTGCCAAGCAACACCGCGTGAATCCGGAAGGTATTAGGGTTAAGTAACCCACTCTTGGAACCTTTCCGCCGACAGTTACCGCATAGATATAATCCTTCATTCGTACAATGCTCTCGAGTCAACTCAGGGTATGGCAAGCTGTCAAACCCTAACCGGTCGACTCACTTGGATTGGATGCCGCTGATGTATATCAGAAAACTCCTTTCCCGATATTATCGTCTGCCCTGGTCAGGGACTTCCGCACATCCTTCCTAGAGCATTCTCTCTCTAAGTACCGAAAGTGAATGATTCCTTATTGACACACAATTCCCTTCGACGGTATTCCACTATACCCAATCCTTGGCGTATTAGAATCCCATGGCTAGAGATTCGTAAACCCAGGTCAAAGCACAGAAGTCCACCGACAAGGTGTCCTTGGTGTCTCAGGTCCGAGGACCATCCACGCAACTGCGACAATAGAATCAAGCTGGTTGACAGTGAGGTACAATACCATCCAGCGATTCAGTCGGATCAGTTCAGTGAACTCATTCTCCAATGAGCACCTACAGAATCGCCTTAGTGTCTTCACACAAGTGACTTATGAGATCAGTCACCCTCATCATATGAGCAGGAGTAATCTGTACTAGTCTAACCGGATATTCGATGTCCTTCTTGGATATCCTCCGACTATGAACGATTAAGAATATGTGTGTTTAAGTGATCAGTCTCATTAGTATGATCTCATCATAATCTGATCACTATAGCACATATTCACGGACTTCATTATGAAACGATAATTAATGCGATTTATACATAATGAATATTATGCCATTATATTAATAAATGAACGAGATTTACATAGTTAGATTGGCTTGTAGGCCACCTAAAACTAACAATCTCCCACTTGGACTAAAGCCAATCACCTTTATACAATAAGCCTATAGACTCTAGGTGACGCTTAAACACAATTTGAGCCAACGGCTTTGTCAGTGGATCTGCTACATTGTCGACGGATGGAACTCTTTCCACTACTACATCTCCTCTGGATATGATCTCTCTGATAAGGTGAAAGCGCCTCAGAATATGCTTCGATTTCTGATGAGACCGCGGCTCTTTCGCTTGCGCAATGGCTCCATTGTTGTCGTACAACAGTGGAACAGGCTCAGAGATGCTGGGAACTACGCCGAGGTCGGTGATAAATTTCTTCAACCACACTGCTTCCTTGGCGGCTTCAGCTGCAGCGATGTACTCAGCTTTAGTCGTCGAATCTGCAGTAGTTACTTGCTTGGAACTCTTCCAGCACACTGCGCCTTCGTTCAAAGTAAACACGAATCCAGATGTAGACTTACTATCATTTGGATCCGACTGGAAACTCGAGTCAGTAAAGCCTCGCAGTTTCAAGTCACCTCCTCCATACACAAGAAACATATCCTTAGTTCTTCTCAAGTACTTAAGGATGCATTTCACTGCCTTCCAGTGCTCTTCGCCTGGATCAGCCTGAAATCTGCTCGTGACACTTAGAGCAAATACAACATCAGGCCGTGTACATAGCATGGCATACATGATAGATCCTATGGCAGAAGCATAGGGTATTCTATCCTTGAATGCCCTCTCATCAGGAGTCTTAGGAGACTGTTCCTTTGAGAGATTAATTCCATGTCTCATCGGTATGAGACCTCTCTTGGAATTTTCCATGCCAAACCTTT
This sequence comes from Zantedeschia hybrid cultivar, assembly GCA_030544215.1. Lineage (NCBI taxonomy): Eukaryota > Viridiplantae > Streptophyta > Magnoliopsida > Alismatales > Araceae > Zantedeschia > Zantedeschia hybrid cultivar. The sequence continues at coordinate 66,227,058 of JARZZO010000002.1, forward strand.
TGACTATGATATCTATGTACAAGGATTGGGTCATTCCAAGCATCCTCTTTGATCTATCTCTATAGATCCGTATTCCCAATACGTACGTAGGATGCTTCTCCCAAATCCTTCATGGAGAAGTTTTTTGACAGCCAGATCTTTACTGATGACATCATAGCTACATCATTCCCAATGAGTAGTATGTCATCTACGTAAAGAACTAGAAAAGTGACTGCACTCCCACTGGTCTTCTTGTACACGTAAGGCTCATCTTCATTCTTAATGAAGTCATAAGACTTGACAGCCTCGTCAAATCTTATGTTCCAGCTCCGGGAAGCCTGCTTCAGTCCATAAATGGACCTCTGAAGCTTGCACATTTTATCTGGAGATTCTTTGGATGTGAAACCTTCTGGTTGTATCATATACACCTCTTCCTCAAGGTTACCATTGAGGAAGGCAGTCTTCACATCCATTTGATGACGAGTAGAACTCTATTCGACTTTATCATAGAAACTTGTGAGAAAGTCTCGTCATAGTCAATTCCTTGTCTTTGACGATATCCCTTTGCCACCAACGTTGCTTTATAAGTGTCGATCTATCCATCAACACCAATCTTTCTCTTAAAGATCCACTTGCAACCGATGGGTACAATACCCTCGGGCAAGTCCTCCAAGTTCCAAACTTGGTTGGTGTACATGGACTGGATTTCTGAGTTCATGGCTTCTCGCCATTTCTCGGCTTCTGGGCCTTCTATGCCTTCCTGGTAGGTTTTAGGATCATCATCCTCATTATATTCTACCTTAGACTCACCTTCAGCGATATGTCCCACATATCGTTCGGGTAGTCTAGGTAGTCTACCAGATCTACGAGGCTCATGTGTGTGTACCTGAACAAATTCAGGAACTGATATCTCATCTGATGATAATGCAGCTGTTTGGGGATCTGGAACCTCTTCCAGTACTATTTTACTCCTACTGTTCTCCTGGAGAAGGTATTCCTCTTCCAGGAAGACAGCTTTCCTGGCGACAAACACCTTTTGTTCACCAGGATGGTAAAAATAGTATCCAAAGGTTTCCTTTGGATATCCCACAAACTTGCATTTATCAGTTCGTGATTCCAGCTTGTCTGGATCATGCCTCTTTACATGAGCAGGACAACCTCAGACTTTAACATGTTTAAATTCTGGTTTCCTGCCTTTCCATATCTCATATGGAGTAGAGGCCACAGACTTGCTGGGTACTCTGTTCAGTAGGTATGCTGCTGACTCTAGAGCATACCCCCAGAGGGACACTGGTAATTCCGAAAAGCTCATCATAGATCGCACCATGTCCAATAAGGTGCGATTCCTCCTTTCTGATACACCATTCATCTGTGGTGTATATGGAGGGGTCAGCTGAGAAAGGATACCATTATCCTTTAAGAATTGTGTGAAATTAGAACTCAAGTATTCTTCTCCTCGATCTGATCGAAGAGTTTTAATACTCTTTCCTGACTGCTTCTCTACCTCATTCTTGAACTCCTTGAACTTCTCAAATGCTTCCGACTTGTACTTCATTAAATACACATAGCCGAATCTTGAGAAGTCATCGGTGAACGTGATTGTAACGACCCGCCATCCTATGACCGGAGACCCGGTCACTAAATGGATGTCGGCCCATTAACTGCGGGTTCACACCCGGATCTCAAACAACATATCTGGAGGAGTAAGTGCTAAACAAGGTTAAATATGACAATCACACGGACTACAAAGGTAAACGAGTGCGCAGGAAGGAAAATAACAATGTCCGTATACAGTCCAACAATAATTACATGTCCAACAATTAAATAAGTACAGGCAGAAGGAAGTACAACAACATCGGGGCATACCCCGGAACTAAGACAACTGCTGGTCCGCACACCAAGAAGGCACCACGCTTCCGCTCGCCACGAGGTCCACACCTGAAACCGCAGGGAGTGAGCCACACCAGAAATGGGCTCAGTAGGGATCATCCGATCCCCTGCCTCCTACTCACACACCCACAAGTGTAACAACAGGAATATATGGCAATTTAAGTAAAGCAGTAAACATAGCACCCAACTCTGATATGAAACATACGATAAGCAGTGTAGCAAGAACCATTCTAAGTAACCCGAAGAACCCAACACAGAGTCACGTCTCACAGCCAAAGTCCACGAAGCGACTGAACCACACTGTCGACCGAAGTCAAACGTCGCCTCCCAACACTACCACCACAACTCACGCCTGTCCACCCCTACAGTATTCCGGGGCACTGTAGGGTGAGGCAGTGAGTCAAACTAGGACTAGCTGGAACCAGTGTATCGCCACTGCCAGCTACGTGTGCACACAAGCAGTCTAGACTACTGTCCTACCGTCCGGATTGCCTCCACGCTAGGCCTCAGCGCTTCAGGAGGGCCCTGGGGACCGGCGAACCCCCGTCAAGCCGAAGCTACAGGAACTACCCACAACCCTAACCTCCCGGGCTGCGTCAGGCCAAAGGGCTAAGGGTACCACTCGTAACCTTGATCAAAGGTCACATCAGGCCCAGTGGCTACAGGGGTAAAACAACTCCAACAGTACCACAACCAGCTCCACAGCAAGAAACGCACCGGAAGCTGCCACGACAAATAGAGAAACCCTGACCCGCTGAGGCCAAACAGCAACCCCTCGGATAGCGCACCAGCTACTCCGGCCCGACGGGCTCAAGGTGGTTCTGCTTTTCTCAGCCAAAGGTAAAACACAACATGTACCCCTTCTCCCACCGGTACGGCACAATGCCTCACGGACACCATGGCCCTTCTCCCATCGGCCCATGGTGACAATCGGAAACCACAGTCAGTCCGAATCCCTAATCGCATAAGCACACAAACACACATATGATATAATTTCATTCACGCAGAAGTCCTCAGTCTCAGTATACAACTCAAAGCACGCATTTGAACCATCCCGCCGTGAAACATGTAATAAATAACCAGAGTTAAGCGGTTCTGTCTTGAATCGCATCGACCGAGGTCGACGCCATTCAAGCTCCTCAAACAGGTTCATTAAAGCCAGATTATTCCGCGAAACGCGTCGTCATAGGGAGTTGCCTATTTAAAACGCATCCAGGTCCACAGACGCCATTCACACCGAAATTCCAGATTTACAGACCCTCACTCGGGGTGATTTCCTGCCTAAATGGCGTCATGATGGCCCGACGTCCTTCCGAAAGGCATCGTCCATCCATGACGTCATTTAGCGCCAGAACCCCTACTCGTAAAACCTCGAATCAGGGAAGTTTTCTGCCCTAAAAGGCGTCGTACTGCCCTGACGCCCTTCTGAAAGGCGTCAACCAGGCACGACGCCGTTTAGCGCCAGAAACCTGGTTCCGGAGAATGGAACGCCGCGAAGGAGGTGGTGGAGGTAGAGGTGAGAGGTAAGGAGGCTATGGAGTGGTTGGAAGAGGAAGAAGAGGAAGGGAAGGGGAAGAAGAGAGTCGGAGAGGGCGAGGAGAGAGAGAGTGAAGGCGAGAATGAGGGAAAGAAGGGAAGGCTCGCGGGGTCAATCTAAATCCAGCTAAAACGTGTCGATCGAGGCAGAAGCCTATCAGTCTGACCGGACGGCCGTACTGACAGCGGTCTGAAACGCGTCACCCACTGCGGACGCCGTTCAGACGACAGGACAGGCCGTACTGACAACGCTCTGGCGCCGTACCCTGACATCGCAGAGGTCACAGTCTGAATCGCGTCGACCAACATGGACGCCGTTCAGACGATGTGACCGGGGCCGTACTCTCGCGGCCCGAAACCCGCCCACGTGGCGCACACGTGGCACAACAACAAGCGGACCTAAATGGCGTCCACACAACCTGACGCCTTTTGAAAGGCGTCGAGCAGTGCTGACGCCATTCAGTCAGCAATCTCAAGACCCCGCAGGGTCCAAACCAGGGGATCTGGCCCGAACCCGACCTGAAAACAGAACCCGAAACCTCAGTCCTTACAATCTCCCCCCCTTAAAAGAATTTCATCCTCGAAATTTGCAACCGCTCAACGCAAAACTCGGCTAACCATCACACGCCGACACACATCAATAAAAACAATCATTCTCACCCATCACACACACAGGGCTCCAAACAAATTCACGCCAAGCTAACCAAGATTCTCAATTCTGACAAAAGCTGATAGATTAAAATAACCACACCCTAGTAAGGCACATCTTACAAAGCCAATTCTCCACCAACCCCAGATACATAAAAGTGCCACAAGAGTTCACAACCACTTCTGAATAAGACAAGACGAAAGTGCTCCTCTAGTCTGATATCTCGAATCCCCACCAAGAGATGTAACACTACTCAACGTCCCGGCTCCTACTGACCACTCGGTTCCTGATCTGCCTTACTCTTCTGGGGACAATTTCTCAGAAAATGCCCCTTCTTACCACAGCCGAAACAGCCACTAGTGACCAATGGGCACGTCCGACTGCCATGATGACCACCACAATGGGAACAATGACCTACCGCATCCTGCCTCGCTCCCTGCCACCTGCTAGCCACAGACTGCATCTGATGAATCGGACCGTTGCTGCCCTCACCACAAGGCATCTTTTGGGACCTGAACTCGAAGGAACTCGGACCACCTGACGAAAAGATCGTTGATCTGCTCCTGCCTTGCTGCTTCCCTCGTGCTGAACGCTCCAATTCTCTCGCCATCTGCTCGAATTGAGTCTCCACCGCTGCCGCGCATCGTGCTGCTGACGCCAGATCTCTACAATGCTGAGGTGCCACCATTGACCTCAGATCACACCGAAGTCCGCCCACGAATCTCTCTGTTCTAATTTCCTCGTGCTCAGATATATGTGGTACGAATCTTCCAAGAGCCACAAACTTCGCTTGGTATTCTAAAACCGACATATCATCCTGTACCAATTCCATAAACTCCATTTCCTTCGTCTTCCGAACGTGCCTCGGAAAGTACTGTCCACTAAATTCTTTCACAAATATCTCCCAAGGGATCTCTCTCAAGGACCTATCTGCAAACATCATTCCTCTGGTAGCGACCCACCACTCATATGCATTGTCCTTCAATAAGTAAGTCGCCAACAAAGTCTTGTCATTCTCAGCACACTCAAGAACATCAAATGCCTTCTCCATTTCCTTAATCCAAAGGGCTGCCTCGTCCGAGACTGGCCGTCCTGTGAAAGAAGGGGTCTTCAACTTCAAGAACCGCTCCAATATCGTAGACTGACCGTCTCGGGAATTGGATCCCTCACTCCCAACTCCTTGCTGGTATCTAGACGTTGCCCCAATCATAGCTTCCCTGAAACCATCCACATTATGTCCCTCTGCTCCTGAACCACCATCATCTGCTCTCGAACCACGAGCCAATGGAACTCTCCTCTTCGGCGCCATCGCTGCCCCACAACACGCAAATCGAACCAAAACACGTCAAAACCTATCAATCTACACCAGCAGCCATCGCCTGTACAGACTCGTACTTATTGTTGGACTATAATATCTAACCCAGTTCACCACATACTCGACCAGATTGGGCTCTGATACCATCTGTAACGACCCGCCATCCTATGACCGGAGACCCGGTCACTAAATGGATGTCGGCCCATTAACTGCGGGTTCACACCCGGATCTCACACAACACATCTGGAGGAGTAAGTACTAAACAAGGCTAAATATGACAATCACACGGACTACAAAGGTAAACGAGTGCGCAGGAAGGAAAATAACAATGTCCGTATACAGTCCAACAATAATTACATGTCCTACAATTAAATAAGTACAGGCAGAAGGAAGTACAACAACATCGGGGCATACCCCGGAACTAAGACAGCTGCTGGTCCGCACACCAAGAAGACACCACGCTCCCGCTCGCCACGAGGTCCACACCTGAAACCGCAGGGAGTGAGCCACACCAGAAATGGGCTCAGTAGGGATCATCCGATCCCCTGCCTCCTACTCACACACCCACAAGTGTAACAACAGGAATATATGGAAATTTAAGTAAAGCAGTAAACATAGCACCCAACTCTGATATGAAACATACGATAAGCAGTGTAGCAAGAACCATTCTAAGTAACTCGAAGAACCCAACACAGAGTCACGTCTCACAGCCAAAGTCCACGAAGCGACTGAACCACACTGTCGACCGAAGTCAAACGTCGCCTCCCAACACTACCACCACAGCTCACGCCTGTCCACCCCTACAGTGTTCCAGGGCACTGTAGGGTGAGGCAGTGAGTCAAACTAGGACTAGCTGGAACCAGTGTACCGCCACTGCCAGCTACGTGTGCACACAAGCAGTCTAGACTACTGTCCTACCGTCTGGATTGCCTCCACGCTAGGCCTCAGCGCTTCAGGAGGGCCCTGGGGACCGGCGAACCCCCGTCAAGCCGAAGCTACAGGAACTACCCACAACCCTAACCTCCCGGGCTGCGTCAGGCCAAAGGGCCAAGGGTACCACTCGTAACCTTGATCAAAGGTCACATCAGGCCCAGTGGCTACAGGGGTAAAACAACTCCAACAGTACCACAACCAGCTCCACAGCAAGAAACGCGCCGGAAGCTGCCACGACAAACAGAGAAACCCCGACCCGCTGAGGCCAAACAGCAACCCCTCGGATAGCGCACCAGCTACTCCGGCCCGACGGGCTCAAGGTAGTTTTGCTTTCCTCAGCCAAAGGTAAAACACAACATGTACCCCTTCTCCCACCGGTACGGCACAATGCCTCACGGACACCATGGCCCTTCTCCCATCGGCCCATGGTGACAATTGGAAACCACAGTCAGTCCGAATCCCTAATCGCATTTGCACACACACACACAGATGATGTAATTCCATTCACGCAGAAGTCCTCAGTCTCAGTATACAACTCAAAGCATGCATTTGAACCATCCCGCCGTGAAACATGTAATAAATAACCAGAGTTAAGCGGTTCTGTCTTGAATCGCGTCGACCGAGGTCGACGCCATTCAAGCTCCTCAAACAGGTTCATTAAAGCCAGATTATTCCGCGAAACGCGTCGTCATAGGGAGTCGCCTATTTAAAACGCGTCCAGGTCCACAGACGCCATTCACACCGAAATTCCAGATTTACAGACCCTCACTCGGGGTGATTTCCTGCCTAAATGGCATCATGATGGCCCGACGTCCTTCCGAAAGGCGTCGTCCATCCATGACGTCATTTAGCGCCAGAACCCCTACTCGTAAAACCTCGAATCAGGGATGTTTTCTACCCTAAAAGGCGTCGTACTGCCCTGACGCCCTTCTGAAAGGCGTCAACCAGGCACGACGCCGTTTAGCGCCAGAAACCTGGTTCCCTGGTTCGAACCGAGGGTTTCTCCTTTAACCCCAAATACCCCGAAAAGCCCCAAAACAAGAGGGGGAGGAAGAGGAATTCAACTATCACAAGCATGCTACGAATCCACGATCACAAGCACAGCCATTTCCACAAGGAAACCCCTCTAAACATGCTCAATCTAGCCCGAACACGTCATGTCACGTCAAAGAAAACACGAGCAACACATGCAATGTTCGTCCCCCTACCGGTTCTTGAACTCCTCCAAGCTCCTCGCCGCCGACCCGCCGCACCGCAGACCGCCGCCGGTACCCTCGAGGACGCCGCCACTCCGCCGGGACGTCGGTCGCCGTCCGGAGAATGGAACGCCGCGAAGGAGGTGGTGGAGGTAGAGGTGAGAGGTAAGGAGGCTATGGAGTGGTTGGAAGAGGAAGAAGAGGAAGGGAAGGGGAAGAAGAGAGTCGGAGAGGGCGAGGAGAGAGAGAGTGAAGGCGAGAATGCGGGAAAGAAGGGAAGGCTCGCGGGGTCAATCTAAATCCAGCTAAAATGCGTCGATCGAGGCAGACGCCTATCAGTCTGACAGGACGGCCGTACTGACAGCGGTCTGAAACGCGTCACCCACTGCGGACGCCGTTCAGACGACAGGACAGGCCGTACTGACAACGCTCTGGCGCCGTACCCTGACATCGCAGAGGTCACAGTCTGAATCGCGTCGACCAACATGGACGCCGTTCAGACGATGTGACCGGGGCCGTACTCTCGCGGCCCGAAACCCGCCCACGTGGCGCACACGTGGCACAACAACAAGCGGACCTAAATGGCGTCCACACAACCTGACGCCTTTTGAAAGGCGTCGAGCAGTGCTGACGCCATTCAGTCAGAAATCTCAAGACCCCGCAGGGTCCAAACCAGGGGATCCGGCCCGAACCCGACCCGAAAACAGAATCCGAAACCTCAGTCCTTACAGTGATGAAGTAAGAAAAGCCACCTTTGGCTTGGGTAGACATTGGACCACATACATCTGAATGTATTAGTTCCAGAATGTCCTTGGCACGTTCTCCATGTCCAGTAAATGGAGATTTTGCCATCTTTCCCATAAGGCAGGATTCACATGTTGCAAACGATTCATAATCGAATGCAGTTAAGTAACCATGCTTGTGTAACTTTTGCAACCTGCTTTCGCCAATGTGCCCAAGTCTACAATGCCACATGTAGGCCTGGTTCACACAATTCTTGCTCTTCTCAAGAGCATTATCAATTTGAAGATTGTAATAAGAAATATCTAAGAGATATAGACCGTTGACTAAAGATGTCGAAGCTATTGATTTATTACCATAATAAATCGAATAACTTCTATTCTCAATAGTCAACCTATATCCTATCTTGTCCAAACAAGATATTGATATGATGTTCTTTATTATGCTAGGAACATAATAAGAATTTTCTAAAAGTAAGGCGTCTCCTGATGGAAGCCTGAGGTTTGCTGTCCCAACAGCAATCGCTGCAACTTTTACGTCGTTTCCTAGCCTCAATTCCACCTCACCTTGTCTCAGCTTACACTTACTTGTCAGCATCTGCACATCATGGCAAATATGAGAAGCACATCCGGTATCTAATACCCAAGATGTGGAATCTCTAACTGATAAGTTGATATCTATCATATAGATATCTGAAGCTTCAGACAGCTTCACTCTTCTATGAACTTTATCGTTAAGGAACTCATTGCAGTTCCTCTTCCAGTGACCATACTGCTTACAGTAGAAGCAGTCACCCTTCACTACTCTTTTGCCTTTGTCCTTCGATCTTTTATCGTTAGCTATCATCTCTGCTTCAGGGGCATCCAATGCCAATTCAGCAGGAGTATCAGCTCCAGGGACAAATTCAATGTGCTCAGATATGAAGACATTCTTCAGGTTTCTGAACCAATCCGAGTAGTACAGGCTAGTCAAACGTTTGGCATTAAGTATGCCACGGAGTGGGTTATTCGACGACATTATTCCCTATATGAGATAAGTAAAATCTATTTAGCAGATGTTCAATTATTAAAATTTAAAACAAGACATGGTCTTTTGTTCAAGTTTTAACTCCCACTAATTTTCGACGGACTGTATAACCCCCAGTTATACAGAACGGGAGACGCCGACAGTCTCCTAGTGGGGATCAGAATCTCAATGACTTGCACTACAGCCTTGTGGATAGCACAACAAACTGTAATACAATCAGAGAGCACCCAACTCATGGGACTTGCAACTCCTTGCAATATCTGATCATAGCTTCGGTCCTCAGAGATTTAATGGCCTTGTGGATAGCACAACAAACCACTAATTCTAGTCTAAGCTAACCATCATTACGCGACGAGCATAGATTTGCATGCAGCCCTTGTGGATAGCACAACAAAGCTACATGGTTCCTCTACCCCGATCATATAGGCATCTAATGCCATTACCACATTTTCTCCTCTCAATTAAGCAGGCCTTTTGGATAGCACAACAAACCCGCCTAAAGTGATTCGAGTCCTATGACTATAACGATGGTGGACCACGCGGTAAGTTCTTAACTACTCGCGTTACGGCTTAGAGTTTATCTGAGGGTATTTAGATAACTTTTATCTTGGTCTCTCCTAGGTGATAGTATAAAAATACTATACCTGCTTTGATTCATAATCAAAAGAAAACATTGCATCACATACATGTTTAGTGTGGTCATGGATAGCATAGTGGGTTTGACTGGAGCCAACAGTCAAACGCACACACAATCTAACACAACAATTATATTAGGTAACCTGCAAACACATAGGCAAGAGATCTCCATCTTTTTGCCTTCCTGGTTGCAGCTGTGGATTGTCATCGCTCCTTTCTCTGTTGCCTCGATCATATTACATTTAAATTCTAGAATTTACAGGTAATTTAAAAAAGGCCTTATGGCGAGTACAAGAGAGAGAGGGAGGTAGAAATACATCGGAGTATGAGAGAGAGATGTGCGCAGACCTCTATTTATTAACAATTAATAAACAATCATACATCCACGATCCACACAATCCATTCATCACATGAATAATTAATTAAGTGCATATCCATGACCACGGTGTGTTTTAAACATCCACACAAGATTCAGCACATCACATGGCTAAAATAAAAGAGTTTTCAAAATAAATAATTTTAGCTTTCAAAAAACTGGGATCTAATCAAAATTGGTATTTGAATTTCGAAAACACTTTTAATTAACTTATCATGCAATCATATCAAATTTAAAAGCATCAAAAACATACATCACATGTGCACACAGTCCAAATTAATAATTCCATATTATTCCATGCAAATTAGAACACTTCTAATATTAAACAATCTAACACTTAGATTAAACCGCATTAATAATCTAACAATTAGACTATTAATAACTAATCTAACTCTTAGACTAGTCCAACAAAGTTAATTAATAATTTAACACTTAAATTAATAATCAACTATAATTAATTATTAACTACTAACCTAACACTTAGATTAGTCAATTAATGTTAATCACTAATTTAACATTTAAACCAATAATTAACATCAACTAGTTAATAATTAATAATTCTAACTCTTAGAATAGTTGATTAAAATTAATTATTAATTTAACACTTAAATTAAAAATTAACTCTAATTAACTGATAATTACTAATTTAACAATTAAATTAGTCAATTAGAATTAATTATTAATTTAACACTTAAATTAATAACTAACTCTAATTAATAATTAACAATTAGATGTTTTAATAACTAATAATCTAACATTTAGATTAATAATTATTAACCATTAATTTTAACACTTAAAATTAGACAACTAAAGTTAATTATTAAATTAACACTTAACTTAATAATTAACCATAATTAGTTAAGAACTAATTGTAATTAAAATGATTCACAATCATTAATAACCCAATTAAATAAAATTAGATAAAGATTTAATTTCAAAAACATTTTTAAATTTTAAATTTAAAATCTAATTAGAATTTAATTGGGTCAAAGGGGTTTTATTTTGGGTTTAATGGAAATAATGGAAAGTGGGTTCAGCCAAGGGGCTGAGCCAGGGTCAAGCCAGGCCCCCCCTGGTCCGAGCCAGGGCTCGGGTCCCTGGCTCAGGCCGCCCCAGGCCCGGTCGAGCCAGTCCGAACCGGCTCGGGGCCGGCCTGCCTGACAGCCACCCTTCTCTGCAACTAACCGAAACCGGCGATGCCCCCGGCGTCGGTGAGGGTCCCCGACTCCGGCAGACCCTTTGCTTGGCACCCAAAAGAGCTGTCCGACCCCCTTTAAAATCCCTGGTTTTTCAAAACTGTTTTGAAAAAGGAGATTGAGGCCTCCCTCCGGCCATCACTAGAGGCTTCTCCAGCGCCAGCCACCGGTCTGGTGGTGACCAGGAACATCCCTAAAGGGATTTGGGGTTCTGACACATCCCTCCAATGCTTGGGGTGATAGAACGACGCCGCCGCAAACCCGGTTCTTCGTCCAACAAAGAACACCAAAAACCCCCAAATGAAAATCTGAATTTTACAGAAATAAAAACAATCATATTATTTTAGTTCATCTTATGAACACAGTTTCAGCAAAATAATCGAATTAGCGTATGGAGTAATTAGTGGAATTATCAAATCGGACACCGAAACGGGACGAGAAACAGTGGAACCTGGCTCTGATATCACTGTTGGGATTTCTCAGGTTTCTCCGGATCGCTCACGCAGCGGAAAATAAAATAAAATAGTGATATGTTTTCCCGTTTCGAAAAACTAAAAACTACGATTATCGGATAATCGATTCTTACCGTGTGCGGATTCGAATCCGCAACCGTTCGGTTTCGTCGGTGCGACACCGCAAGCCGCGCAAGTGCCCGGCCTCTAGCGAAGTCCACGCGATCCTCCTCGCGATGGATATCCTTACGTTCCTCGTTCTTCGCAGCCCACGAAACCTCCGCCGGTCGTCGCAACGATCGCCGCAGCGCGCAGACGATTTCCCGTCGAACGGGATTCGGAGAAGCGGCGGAGCAGATCTGGATCTGTCTGGACGCCAGAGAGAGAGAGAAACAGAGGAGGGGCAGCTAGGGTTAGCAGCAGCTTGGCCTGCTCAGCCCATTCGCTATGTTTTATACTAACTGTGCAATTTTTCATAAAAACCCCCGGTTTGTATAAAACCCACTTATTTATCCATCGTCTTGAGAATCATTTGCGTGTGACCCTCTAGGCCCAAGTACCAGTCCAGTTAATGGCCCAACAAGCCCAGTGACTCCTCAGTGGCTTTATTAATCAATTAATAACCCTTTATTAATTAATTAATCAATCGAATTGATGTCGCACATCGAATTCTACCGGGCCTCCGATCACGTTGGGTGCCAAGCAACACCGCGTGAACCCGGAAGGTATTGGGGTTAAGTAACCCACTCTTGGAACCTTTCCGCCGATAGTTACCGCGTAGATATAATCCTTCATTCGTACAATGCTCTCGAGTCAACTCAAGATATGGCGAGCTATCAAACCCTAACAGGTCGACTCACTTAGATTGGATGCCGCTGATGAATATCGGAAAACTCCTTTCCCGATATTATCATCCGCCCAGGCCAGGGACTTCCGCGCTTCCTTCCTAGAGTGTTCTCTCTCTAAGTACCGAGAGCGAATGATTCCTTATTGACACACAAGTCCCTTCGACGGTATTCCGCTGTACCCAATCGTTAGCGTATTAGAATCCCATGGCTAGAGATTCGTAAACCAAGGTCAAAGCATAGAAGTCCACCGACAAGGTGTCCTTGGTGTCTCAGGTCCGAGGACCATCCACGCAACTGCGACAATAGAATCAAGCTGGTTGACAGTAAGGTACAATACCATCTAGCGATTCAGTCGGATCAGTTCAGTGAACTCATTCTCCAATGAGCACCTACAAATTCGCCTTAGTGTCTCCACACAAGTGACTTATGAGATCAGTCACCCTCATTATATGAGCAGGAGTAATATGTACTAGTCTAACTGGATATCCGATGTCCTTCTCGAATATCCTCCGACTAGGAACGATTAAGAATATGTGTTTAAGTGATCAGTCTCATTAGTATGATCTCATCATAATCTGATCACTATAGCACATATTCACGGACTTCATTATGAAATGATAATTAATGCGATTTACATATAATGAATATTATGCCATTATATTAATAAATGAACGAGATTTACATAGTCAGATTGACTTGTAGGCCACCTAAAACTAACAGGGAGGATCTTCAATAAGATCTTTCCTCAATCAACAGTAAAAGACGGCCCATCACAGCCATCAGAGGAAGCACATAACGATGAGAGTGCACCAGACACTCAATATGACCTGTTGAAACATCTTGACAGAACACCGGCACGAATCTCTGTGCTTGAATTGATAAAGAGATCGAAGACCCATCAAGAAGCTCTGATGGAGTATCTGTAAAAAGTGATGGTCAACGAAGACGTGCCGGTTGAGAAGATCGCCGCACTACTAGTTCCTCAGGGGGATCAGCCCTCTATCTCATTTCATGCCTCAGAACTAGCACCACCAGCAGCCAGGAGCGTGGCTCTAAGTATTACGGTCAATATCTACAAGAAGGCCGTAGATGCATGTCTAGTCGACACAGGGGCTTCAATTAATGTCTTGCCTCCAAAGACCCTTGAATTGTGTGGTGTACCCAAAGAAAAATGGCTGCCTAGCCCTATCTCTGTTACAGCTTATGATAACTCCACCCGTTCCCCTCTGGGAATGGTCTATTTAAAAGTAGAGTTAGGCCCAGTATGTCATGCCGAGGTCGAATTTCACATTTTGGAAATCGATCATTCCTTGAATGCTATTTTGGGTCGTCCTTATATAAAAACCCTCGAGGCAATTCCCTCTACGAATCATTAGTACCTCAAATTTCTCTACAAAGGACGAATCATTAAAGTTACGAGTATGCTGATCCTTGCTACTGCTCACTCCTTGAATATCAAGCCAACTTCTTCACCTGGCCGACAACCTTTTCTGTCGGTATTACAGGTCTACTGTCCGGTGACTGATCCTTTAAAGGCCGCCACTCTTACTCCTTATCCACTAGATACCATAAAACGAGGGAAGTGCATGAGTACCCCTGGATGGAAAATAATGATGAAGAGTGGTTATCAGCCGGGAAAGGGCCTGGGCACACAATTACAAGGCAGAACCACGCCCATCAAGGACAACCGAAGGACACCTGAAAATGGCCTGGGCTATAGGCCAAGAAAAGTGAGGCACGATATTACTCAGCAGGAAGAAAATGAAGACGGCCAGAAGATATGGGAGACAATGTCTACGCTATGCAAAGAAGGTCGGGACTCCTTAACATGGACTTTATATACACATTTTGTCAAGAGGCTCGTGATCAGTCATGATAACACGGTGGTCATCACTTCCTGTTTTGACCTATATGGAAGAGACCTGGCCAGACATTGTTCAGAATTGCTCACGTACCAGCCCTTGGAGGCTCTGCGGCCAATGAAAAGGAGGAAGTTTCAAGACCCTAAGTGTGAATGATACAGATGGTTTGACTTAAGAGATCTATATATTGCATTGAATAGACTGTTTCTTGATCCCTCAAAACCTAAGTGGCCTCCACAAATAGATGAACTGATTGAAGGGCCTGGTGCCATTTTTGATAAAAGAATACTGCTGTCTGAGAAAACAGATGAAAGGGAGCCAGATGACCTCTATGAAGCTGGTTATACCACGGATCTTCTCTGGAGGGGAACTTATCCTTCTCACATTTTCACACTTCATACCTTGTTCCGCACTCTGCTTCTGACCCCGACTTGGTCGCGGGACATTACTGAAGATATTCCATAGGCTCCGCCCATCATGATCACCATGTCCCTACGGGACTTCATTCCTCAACCTCCTCTCGATCTAGAGAGGATTTATGATTTGATCTGGGACGTACTATTGTATGATCCCCCCAACCCTTTGGCCTTGGTGCCCCTTCCTCCATCCCATTCTCCTTCTATTCACCTTCATTCTTGTTTTATGATTAATTCATCTTTTCTCCAAAAAAAAAACGCCAATTTGGCAACAAATTTCTCCCAGATCCTCATTGAGGAAACTTCTTACTTGTCCGATTGTACCCCATCACGTGGGTCTTTCGATGAAGATTCTCTTCTAGATCTACTCTGCCCCTCCCCTCGGGAGGATTCTCTTGTATTTCCGCATGTATCTTATAATTTTCATTCTACTTCGTCCTCATTAGGTCAGGATAGGGAGTCGAGCGAAGTTAGGGAGTCTAGTTCTAGGCAGGTTAGTCAGGTTAGGAAGTCTAGAAAATCTAAGGATAAACAAATTCCAAATAGATACCTCCAGGATTTAGCTGATAAATGCCTTTCTTGCTCTTTGATCCCTCAGCTATTAGAGAATCCTATTCAGATGCCAGAAGATTGTATAGATGATGAGTCAGTTAATGATGGATATGGGGTGTATAAATTGATACACGGAAAAGACCCCATTGTTGAAGATGAAGAAGATGACGAGGACGCAGCTGAGGCATATGCCAGTAGAGAAAAGATTCGATGAACCCTCAGTTGCCGTAGAAGAGCCCATCAAAGAGATCAATCTAGGGACTGAAGACGAACCTAAGGTTGTCCTCGTTAGCAAGAATCTTTCTGAAATGGATGAGAAGGCAATGGTACAAGTTCTTAAGGATTATAAGGACACTTTCGCCTGGAGTTATGAGGATATGCCGGGGTTAGACTCATCACTAGTGTAACACAGGTTGACATTAAAGGATGGAGCTAACCCGGTTAAACAGAAGTTAAGGCGATTCCACCCACAAATGGCTTTAAAGATGAAGGAAGAGGTCGATAAGTTACATAAAGCCAAATTCATTAGAGTTGTCCTTTATCCACAATGGGTGGCCAACATAGTCCCGGTTCTGAAGAAAGATGGGAAGGTCAGGATTTGTATTGACTTCCGAGATTTGAACCGGGCGTGTTCTAAAGACGATTTTCCATTGCCTCACATTGACGTACTCATCGATAACACTGCTGGCTATGAAACTTTATCATTTATGGATCGATTTTCAGGATATAATCAGATCAAATTAGCAGAAGAAGACCAGGAAAAGACATCATTCACTACACCTTTTGGAACATACTGCTATGTCGTCATGCCTTTTGGATTAAAGAATGCTGGAGCCACTTATCAGAGGGCTATGATGGCGATATTTCACGACATGATGCATATCGATCTAGAAGTGTATGAGGATGACTTGTTGGTGAAATCTAAGACTAAGGCTGAACATGCCGAAGTTTTGGCAAGAGTATTAGAAAGATCAAGAGAATACCAGTTAAAGATGAACCCCAAGAAATGTGTATTCGTGGTATCCTCAGGGAAATTATTTGGATTCATTGTCAGTAAACAGAGAATTGAAATCGATCCCAATAAGGCGAAGGCTATCAGAGAGATGCCACCTCCCAAGAACTTGAAAGAGTTGAGAGGATTGATCGGGAGGTTGCAATTTATTCGCCGTTTTGTCTCCCAGCACTCACAAAGGTGTAAACCGTTCTACGAACTTACCAAGCCGAGAGTCAAATTCGATTGGGACGATAAGTGTTAGGAGGCTTTTGATGGATTAAAGAATTATTTGGCAAGTCCTCCTGTTTTGATACAACCATCTCCAGGCAAACCATTGATACTATACATTTATGTCCTGGATGATGCGGTAGGGGCTGTCCTAGCACAAGAGGATGAAGAAGGAAAGGAGAGGGCAGCCTACTATCTCTCTAAACTTCTCAACCCCACTGAGCAAAGATATACAGAGATGGAGAAAACATGTGCAGCATTGGTCTGGGTGGTTCAGAAATTGAAGCATTACTTTCTAGCTCATGAAGTCCATCTCATCGCTAGGATGAATCCAATCATGTTTCTTCTTGAGAAATCTGTCTTTACTGATAGGTTAGCACGATGGCAAAGCTTTCTATCTCAATTTGATATCACTTACATTCAACAGAAAGCGATCAAAGACTATGCCATAGCATAACATCTCGCTCATCACCCCCTTCCTCGTTTTGATCCAGTCCGATCGGAGTTTCCGGATGAGGAACTGATGTCCATAGACCAAATCAGAGATGATATGTGGACTCTGCATTTTGACGGAGCTCTGAATTCCCATGGAAATGGGATTGGCATTGTTCTGTTTTCACCTGAAGGTGTCACCATTCCACAAGCCTTTCAGGTTGACTTTACAGTCACTAACAATATAGCTGAATACAAGGCACTCCTTGCTGGCCTCGAGACTGCCCATCTCCATGGTGCCACCAAACTCAGAATTGTAGGTGATAGCCAATTGATTCTTCGCCAGGTGTTAACCAAGTATCGAACTCTTGATCCCAAGCTCAAGCCTTATCAAGAGCTTACTTCTACTTATGCTAAGCTTTTCACAAAGTTGATCTTCATCCATATTCCTAGGAATCAAAACATCTTGGCTGACGCTCTAGCTTCACTTGCATCTTCTCTTAATTTTCCAATCAGCAGACAATCCGAATCAATCATCGTTCATAAGTGTCTTTCACCCGCCGTGAAAGACCCTTCAATCATTAGAACTAAGGAGAAGCTGCTGAAGAAGGTCAGAGATGGAGATATTGTGGAAAAGAGAGAAATTATGTTAATAGAGCTGTTAGAAGAGATGGATGAGGAACAGAAACCATGGTATTACGAAATCGCTAAATATTGTGAAGATCAATCATATCCTGAAGAAGTCACAGCGGAGGAGAAAAGAGCTATCAGGAGAGTTGCTCAAAGATACACCCTAGTTGGGGGAGTATTATACAAAAGAGGTTTTGATGGAGTTCTTCTAAGATATTTAGACGAAGATGAGCTTTGGAAGGTTATGGAAGGAGCTCATGCTGGAGTTTGTAGTGGTCATGTTAATGGACAGATGCTAACAAAGAAAATCCTTATACAAGGATTCTATTGGCCAACCATGGAAGAAGATTATGTAGGATATGTCCGTAGGTGTGCTAAGTGTCAACTTCACGTCGATAAGATTCATTCTCCTACATCTTCACTCCATCCTGTCTCCTCCCCATGGCCCTTTTCCATGTGGGCTTTCGATATCATTGGACCCCTTGGCAATCCTGATTCCGACATTAAGCAAAAGTCCTTCATCCTCACAGCAACGGAATACTTCACCAAGTGGACAGAAGCTGAAGCATACACGGAAGTCAAAGCATCATTCATCTGCAAGTTCATCATGAAGAACATCATCACCAGATTTGGAATTTCAAGCACCATCGTCACCGACAATGCACCACAGTTCGTGTCACAAGAGCTGAAAGACCTCTGCAACAGATACAAAATTGCATTGCATCATTCGTCTCCTTATTATCCGCAAGGCAATGGCCAAGCAGAGGCAACTAACAAGACTTTGATAAAAATCATCAAAAAGATGTGCAAGTCTAATAAATTCACAGACTGACGAGAAAAATTGATTTAGGCTCTCTGGGCATACCGAACTTCAATCCGCACGCCCACCGGACAAACTCCTTATTCCTTAACATTTGGAATGGAGGCGGTAGTTCCATACGAAATCCTTATACCGTCATTAAGAGTACAATTGAATAATGAATTCTCCATTGATGAACACCGTTCAACACTCCTTGCTCAATTGGAACTCTTAGACGAGAAAAGATGGCCAACTGCTAATTATGTACGAGTTTATCAAAATAGACTAGCACGTTTTTACCAAAAGAAAGTCATCGACGTAAGTTCAAAGTTGGTGAAATCGTTGTCAAAAGAATTTTTTTAAAACCTGGTGGTCTGCGTTCTAAACTCCAACCCAATTGGGAAGGACATTATGTTGTATCACATGCTTTTCCTGGTAACGCTTACCGTCTAGTTAATGTAGAAGGGGAAGAGTTGACTCACCCCTGGAATGGTCTGTATCTTAAGAAATACTACCCTTAGGTTAAATAGTCGATCAGTATGGTGCAAAGACCTGTGGAATCAGAAAATTTAGAAACTCAAATTCCCTTATCAGTCTGGATAATTTAATTTAAACACATTACTACACACACTGACACGTTTGATTCGTGAGTAACTAGAAATGCCAAGTCCTAAGGAATACCGAAAGCTTGATTAAAAGTGTAAAGTACAAATCATTCTTTTCAAACAAAATTATGTTTTTACACTCAGCCCATGATATCGGAACGAGGCTTAGAATAGATTACCAAGAATACCCGTCATCTTAGTAGGAGGCCGTCAGAAAAAAAATAGGGGAGATCCGTCCCAAGAAAAGAAAGAGAAACAAAAGCTAAAGGCAAGCCAAATGTCCAATCAAAAGGCCATTACACTACAAACGTTACATCAAGGCCATGAAATGAAATAAAAAGGAATGCAAGGTTGATAAATACCCCGGAAAGAAAATGACCGAACCCCAATAGATATTAGGGTAAGAAAAGAACATCTTTTTAAGTCTCCGGAACCTTCTCGTGGGCTTTCTAAACTAATTCTTCATTTCTTTTCTGAAGAGGCGTACTCCAAGCTTAAAGAACGGCCTAGATTGACTAAGGATCAAATCATCAAATGGGATCACGAATGAAAACATAAGTTCAAACACGATGAGTCTAAATTAGATTATTGAAGAATAATCTGGGAATTAAGTTAATAAATGAATATGATCTTTTGATCTGAGTACCATGCTAGTCTTTTAGTTTGCACAATATTCCAAAACCTCAAAAAAATACATATTTCAAAATAAATAAAAAAATACATATTTCAAAAAAAAAGCCAAAAAAATACAATTTTCAAAATAAAAAAAAACACATATCTCAAAACCAAAAAAAAAATAGATATTACAAAAATTCAAAAAATATATATATGTTCCAAAACCTAAACAAAAATTAATATTTCAAAACAACAAAAAATATTTCAATTAACATCTGCTTATTGCATCTAGTGTGTTTCATTCCTTTTATTTTCTGTGAGCATCTGTCTACTTACATGTTGCATTTTTGCTTACGGTTTGATTATTCATGTTACCTTTGTTAATAAAGGTTATGCCCCTTGACCCTTCTACCAAGGATAGGATCAAATAGCCGGTTACTTAACCGGGCAAGGGGCTAAGCCTAAACAGATACTTAACATGTTTGCTAAGACATGTACAGGGCATAAGGTTAAAGACACAAGGCACAAAGCTGAAGTGCAGAAATCTATAAACTCAAAAGTTTCATATACATGTGTGAAGAGAGTTGGAATCCGAGTAGAGATCAGCCAGAAGTTGTTTCTGCGACTGAAAAGGCGTGGTCGAACAACGATGCGTTTTAGTTGGATTAATGGCGTCGGCGTGACACAATGCATTTCAGGGTTTTCTGTTATTTACCCGAACTTTAATGTTTTTACATGCTTAGACGATGATTTGTTTGAAGTTACTGATTCAAATGAAGCTGAAAATTCAAAGAAGGAGTTTATGAGTCCTAAACGTGGCTAAAAAGACGGTTATCTTTATCCTTTGTACTATTTCATGTGATTAATTTGCATAATCATCATTTACTATATGTTAAATATTTATTAGAGTATATCAAGGACCTTGTGATTTTGATGAAACTAGAATTTGAGTTTCCCTTCAACAAAAACGGTGATAATTCTAAAGAATTCTTAATCGTACGGATATGCCATTTGATTGTTAATTAGTGAGGACGATGGTTCCATTTTTAGTAAAACAGTGCGTAGATAAACGAGCTTCAACTTAGCACTGAATTACAATAATTGGTATCTTGACTCATTAATGACAATTTAACAATATTATCCTTGATTAATTTATATTTTATTTAATTTTATATTTTTCTTTTAGCCTAGCATGCATCATGTAGGACTTTGATATCATTGTGATAAGAATTAATTATTGATTAAATTTCAGACCATTGATCAAATAATTTAAACATGATATGAAATATTCCATTCTGAATTGAGTATCTTGATTATCTTTGAGGTTCGCTTGAAGATATCCTTGGAATTCTATCATTTCTTGGATTCTTTATCTAATATTTCTTGTTTTATTTTAATATCCATCATGGTTCCGGCATGTCCACATTGGCTGGCAAATGCTCCCTATGATGAAACCTGCAGTGTCTATGACCTGGGGTACTTCCCAATCCGTGGAGGTTGATCGACCTTATTTTATTTCCTTGTCTATTTCATCCAGACAAGATTAATTTCATTGATCTCCTTGAGCTATCTTCATTAATGATTTTGAGAAAAATTTCATTCATGTGATGTTAAGAGCGTGTCTCATCATACCTTGGCATCACTTTTTCAGTACATTCATTTCATTTCACTCCCTTGCAAAGACGATGCCAAGGTGAGGCAGCTGTAGACACACTAATTTTGACATCATTTTGAGTAAATTTCATATCATATAATAATGTCTCATAATGGTCTGATATTTAATCATTAGTTAATTTTTATTTTATTTTTTCAGATTAATTAGCTAAATAGTATCGGGTCACACAGACACAATTCAAGTTAATTAATTAAATTGATTTTAACTCAAATTTTAATCAAATATGAAAAATTCTAAAAGACGTCGATATGTGTAGACGTCATTTAGACTTTATAGTTATTTTGATTTTTAAGTTTGAATTTTAATTAATTGATTAATTAGCTAAAAGACGTCTGTCAGAAACGACGCCATTCAGGTTTCCTAAGCTGTTTCTATCTCTTTTTCTGGATGTTTATCCTTATCTTAATTAGTCTAAAAGACGTCTCCCATGGGCGACGCGTTTTAGATAATTACAGATAATGATGAATTAATCTGTGTTTATCTGTTTGTTAGCTGGATAAACTTCAAATTCTTTCATGTTAATCCATTAATAACCGCGGATGTAAAGCCTATAAATACATAACCTCTGGGTCATTGAAAAGATTAGTGATAATTCTTGAAAGATTAGTGATAATTCTGAGTGATCCAAGAAGGCGACGACATCTGAGCGTTGAAGGATTGAGGTGTTTCTGCTACTTCCAGGAGTCTTGAAGCAAGCTATATCCTTTCTGCATCGTTTCTTTGTCCTTTCAAGATCCTTTCAAAAACTAAGGCTTTCTAGGGGCCATTCAACTTAGTTCTTAATTAATTTCTACATCTTTCTCATATTTTCATCATATTGGCATCATATTTTCGTCACATCACTCCATGCAACACACACTCACTAGCATTATTTTTCAATCCATGTTTTAAAGGGGTTTAAAAGGCCATCAAACAAGTGAGTTTTTTATTTAAGTTGCATGATCAGAATTTTCATTAGAATGGATACTACTTCTACTTGAGTTCTTATTATTTTCTTTTATCTTTGCTTGTTGCAAGGTACAAAAGGAGATCAAGAGGAGGGAATCAACAAAGAAAAAGAATCTGGATGATCCTCAAAGTCTGATAAGCAGCAAAAGCAAGAACAAAGTCGAAAGGGCTCTCTGTCTTCAGCTAGCTGAAGGAGGGGAATCAAGGACTCGAACATCTCCCAATTCCAAAACAGGTAGGTGATTAATCTTTTCTTTTGGAACTTTTTAGTTAAAAGTTTATGGCGATCACATTCACTTAGTTTTTAATAGGTTTATTTGTCACATAAACAACATAATTTTCATGATAATCACACACCCTAATTTGAGCACTCACAGAGCAATCGTCCTCCATGCATCCAACATGTCACCAGCATGTCAACTGTAAGGAGGTGGTGACCGCATACCACTATTAAGGAGAGGAGACGAAGCTCAACACATCAACCAACGACCTCTTCTCCCCAAGAAGAAGGAGAATTGACGCTTTGAAGGGGTGGCAAAAAATCCTATTGCTTATGACTCCTACACTCCTCTGACCATGTCTTTCTTCGAGATGCTCCAGGATATCAAAGACAAGGAGTATGTTAATTGGCCGCTAAAGATGGTCCCACCCAAAGCATTGGAATAAAAGGATGTAATGCCACTTCCACAAAAATTACGGCCACATTCACATTACCAAGGAACATGGACAATTCTGCAATGAGATTGAGTCATTGATTCAAAAGGGCTACCTCAGAAAGTACGCGGTCAAGCCTAGCCAAGACCTTATTAGAGGGCTTATT
Source organism: Zantedeschia hybrid cultivar (assembly GCA_030544215.1). NCBI lineage: Eukaryota > Viridiplantae > Streptophyta > Magnoliopsida > Alismatales > Araceae > Zantedeschia > Zantedeschia hybrid cultivar. The sequence continues at coordinate 66,250,407 of JARZZO010000002.1, forward strand.
TGAGATTTTTCCAAACCCTTTATATGGGGGTGGTAGAGGCATACGAACAACACTTCTTCTTCTCCTCCCCATGCTCTCCCCACTCTCCCTCTCATCTCTCTCTTGATCCTTGGTATGAAGGGCTTATGCATATATGTGGTATGGCTCTTGAAAGGCTTGCGTTTGGGATTAGAAGCTTGGAGATGGTTCTTAGAGGTCTGGAAGCTCTTGGGGAGTGATTTGAAGTTCTTCTTGGGGTGAAGATCCTACCTTTGATGGAAACTCTTTAAGGTGGATGCTTGGAGTTCTTCTTTCTCACTTCATGGAGCTTAGATTGGATCTTAAAGGCCCTTCTTAAGTTAGTGGAACATGAATTGAGATAGGGTGATGCCTATGTTAAAGGATTCTAATTTTCATAGTGTGCATGCTAGTTTAAACAATTGGTATGAGTTTGAATGTGTGCTAAATGATGTTCTCTGAGTTGGTTAATCATCTATGGGTCTTATTTTAGTAAAAGATACATAGATTGTGGATTAAGGATTATGATTTTCAGGTGTTGCTCTCATAGTCCGAAATTAGAATTTTTGGCTATGTTTTTGAATTATTATCCTTAATTCTTCAAGCTGAATTGCTATGCATGATTAGGAATTTATTTAATATAATGTCTAGATACTTGATATTTAATTTCATGATTTTTAGACAATAATTGAGGGAGTTATTTTGCATCCTCATAAATGTAGAGTTTTCTCTGAAAATTTACGTCAAAAAACGTCTCAATTTTATTTGATGTATGGATTGCACCATTTAACTTGAAATATTTATATGTGATTCTTGACATATCAATGCATGTCTCCCCCAAATATCATAGTATTTAGTTCAGTGACCATAGATATATAATCTTATCTTCATAGGTGATAGACTATGGGCGTGTTTTCTAATAAGGTAGTATTGTTTGATTTACTGTGCACTCAATCTTAATATTTTTAGCTGAAACTTGTATATATTGTAGCCTTTTAGATCACCTTTCATACAAAAAAATCAGATCCTGATTTAGATATGTATTTTGTGAGCTTCGGCCCTTTGAAGCATTGTGGAATGCCCAGGGTGTCGACACCATTACGACTGGTGTCAACCCCATCTGCTCCAGAGCTCTGTTTTGGGTCCTAAGAGCCAGAGTGTCAATAACACCAACAATCAGGGTGTCGACACCACTGACTCTGGGAGACCTTGTAGGCTTATTTTAAGTATTTGAATTACGAGGAAACCTGCGATTAGGTGATGTTTAAGTTGATTAATAAGTAATAGACTTGTGAACCTCTGTGTATCACCTATAGTTGTGCACTTGTGATGCTATGTTCTTACCTAATCAGGAATGACCACTTTACTAGCATAGAGACCCAATATGATGTGCCTTTGAGGAAGGAGTATGAGAATTTAGCCATATGATGGGGTTAGGTCAAGATCTAGCTTAGCCATACGATGGAGTTAGATTCCAAACCCAACTTTTGATATTTTACTGACCAAGGATAGTGGCGGAGTCCACTTGTGTGCATACCTCGACTGAGGGCATGGATTGCTTGAGCAGTGTGCAACGTACCTCAGTCGACCTTCCTTTTCTACCACACCGTCGTAAATTTTTAGAGATCTAAGAAGGACAGAGCGGCATTGATCGGATAAGAAATCTTTCTAAAAATTTCAAACTAAAAGATGATATGGATGATGGATATGATGATGCTAGTAACGTGTTCCCGGTCACTTATAGATGGTATTTACTTGAATAATTGATTATGGAATAAATTGAGAACCGACTCAAGAATGGGTTAATGACTTGTAAAAGATATAGACTAGTCTTGGTACGGGTTAGAGAAATAAGAAATAGAAATATGATGGATGTACATGATAGATAAATGATACAATTGTATGATTAATGCAAATTGAGCTTGATATGGATATAGAATTAATGTGATTATTGATGAATTTAGAGATGATTTAAAATGACTCTCACTTACGATTGGATAATTAAAGATGATTCTCACTGGAGAATGAAAGATTGACTCTTTGTATCTTCTTGGTTGATTTACATGATTCTTACAAGCATGAACCATATCTATAGATGATTCAAACATAGTACTCACTTTGACTAGTTGCTTAATAGAATTATCTATGAATTATAATGTAGACATAGGATGGTATGAACTACAGATGACACAATGTTGAAGATGTGACATGAAAGACATAACATGACATAAAATATGAATACATAATTGAAAACATTAGATTGTTTCATGTGAAATGACCCCTTTGGGATCTACGGATGGATAGATGATGAAATCCCATTAGATGAATTGTTTACAATGTATCATGCTTGTGCTTAATAGATGTCTTGTGATTATTGAACCTAGACATATATAGATTTGAAGAATGATTCTCATGATGTGTCTCTTGTGATATTGAAATAAACTGTGGTTTGTGTTCAATAGAGATTTCGTGAGCCATCATGGGTACGAGATCCCTCCTAAGCTCCCATTTATGAGACTCAGCCCCTTCATGGGTGTAGGTTAATGCGGAATCGGTATGCAGACCACTTGCAGTGTGGCCAATTTGAAAATAATTGGTATAATTCTCATTTCGAAGTTGTATTTTGGACATATCAATTATTAATCTTGGAAATTGTATATGAATGACTCAAATATTTATTCTTGAGTCATGTCTCTCCTTACTATTTTTTTAAAAATTTGTACTAACTATTTCAAGACAATTAACATGATTTAGAAATTGAACCGATAACACATCGGGCCAAAGGAGTCAACTTGGGGCGATTCGTGTCCTTTGGATTGGAGTGTGACAACTTAGCATCAGAGCAATGTTTGATAGCAATTTATGTTAATTAAGAGACTAGAAGTGGAGTGCTTCTCGATGAGTCATGAGTACACAATGTTGAATAACGAACATGTCCAAAATCATGGCCACCTAATGAATTGATTTAAGATATCTTGATATTAAATTTGATTCTTGAATGTTATGACTTTAAGATTTGTGAATTAATGATCGAATCGGTACCATGAAATAGTACCGAGAATGATTTCTATTCAAGAATCCTATTGATGATGGATTTATGGATTTCGAAGATTTTGATTTTATTTATTCTTTGAATTGATAAATGAGTTGGTCGTGACTGGCATAAACAATTGCATGATTTCTTGATAATAGAAAGATTTAGAAAGGATAGGCGGGTATCCTTAATGTGATATATGATAGACGAAATTGGCATGAACCATGAAATAGTGTGTTTTTCTCTTGAGTATAGTTGAAGATACAATTCCAAAAATGAGAAACAGTGAGATTAAATCCGTGTGTATACATCGAAGATGGCAGGCTATGTAGTTAAAATGAGAGTTGGAAAGTGTTTTGTAATTGATTAAAATTAGAATATAGTAGATTCGATCATTAAGAAGGACTTATGATTATTTAGCTCATTTGTTGCATGATTGTTATAGGCATGCGAAGAGACTTTGAAGGCTAGGATCGATGAACGTGACAAGAAAACCTTAAGATAAGGATAAAGGATGGACATCTTGAAACCTTAACTAGAAAGACGCTCTATTTGTAAAAGACGTGGACGGATAAGATAAGATTAGGTTAGTAAGTTAACGGTTAAAGTTAATAACCAGAGTAAAAGTGGTAATTAACCGAATGTCATCTAGACTATGATTTAACTTTGAAGATTTTGAAAGGTTCTTATATGATCAATGTGTAGGTCGAGGAGGGTTCATTTCATGATGCTCTAACGAAAGAGTCGGAATGATAATATGTGAAGAAATGAGTGTTTTTAGAAAAAGAAGAATTGAAAAGATTATTGCTAATCAGAGTAGAGTATTGGATATAAACGCGTGGCGAAAGTTCTTTTCCCAATTGATATATCATATAATATGTGTGTAGATGTTGTGTCTTTGTAAATTTCTGATATGATTTATGAATTTCATGAATGGATTTATGAACATGTTATCAGAAGTATGTCATGAATGTGCGAAATTTCCTACTCTTCTTGGTACCTAGCAGTGTCCAGCCCATGGTACTGACCATATCATGTGATTAGGTCTCTCAGTATCATGAAGACGAGGGTATTGTGTGCTTTGAGGTACACACGTGTTGGCCCATAGTGACATGGCCTCTGGTCAGGGCAACAAACTAAGTTCCGCCTGTATACCCAGATCTGACTTCGAGACTTATTATTATACATGTTAATGAGTTATATTTCTGAACTCGCTATAAGTGTACAACTCGAATAATATGAAGAAACACCGATTGGGTAAGAATAGAATAGAGAATTGATCTTGGATGAGTGAATCAGAGTAATTAGGCCAATGAAATAGTAAGAGTGTATAGAGCTAAGTTAAGTGAGAATTATATTAAGACAATTGGAGTGTTGTGTTTTAAATCACGCCCAAATGATGACAAAGTTGGAGTGACTATTATAGAATGAATCGGAGAATAGCGACTCTCATATTAGAAAGCAATTAGACGGAGATATTAAGGACAATCTAGATCATGGCAATATTGGAATGAGACTATTGAAGCAAAATATAAGAAGCCTTAGTGGATTGGGATTAGGCTCCCCAATATGAGTTTCTATTAGCATATGTTGGTGTACAGTTCGCAGTACTCTAGTGTATGGTTATAGAATTAGTGTAGCGGCAAATAAGATGTACAAAGTAATGGACAAAGGACTATGATCTTGTCAATGGAATCTCTATGCTTTCAATGATCCGACGAGTAAATCGTTAGAGAATGATTCAGCCGGTAAGCGGAATATGAATTTAATTTTCGAGTTCCATCATCTAGAGTGAATGTAGAGAATACTAACTGTTTTATTAGGATTTAGTGACAATGCTTCAGTATGTGTAGTTAATCTTCTTATAAGGTCATGGCGACTAATTAGATTTATGAGACTTCTCTAAGAAGAGTTATTAGTTCGATGTGATGGGAAGGTAAGTATGTGATTAAACATGTACGGGGTGGTCTAGATTGAATAAGTTTTGACAAGGGAATGAAATTTTGAGGATGAAATTTATTTTAAGGAGGAGAGGAAGTAATACCTTGATCCTCCGGATCATGATTCTCGAACCGATTTATTGATTTTGACTGAGTTTGACCCTCATTGAATTGAATCGATTTTTATCAAATTATTTTAAATGGGACTGTGAGTGCTTAGAATGAGTGTGTGATTATCATGAAAAATCTATGTTGTTTAAGTGCAAAATAAACCTATGAAAAAGAAACTACGTGAAGTGATCGCTAGAAACTTTTGACTTAAAAGTTTCAAAAGAAGGTTTGATCGCCTACCTGTTTGAACGTGGGAGATGTTGAGCTCTTGGTTCCCCTCCTTCAGCCGGCTGAAGAAAGAGAGCCCTTTCTTGTCTTTGTTCTTGCTTTGATTGCTGTTGAGTTTGAGGATCGTCCAGAGTTCTTTGTTGCTTTGCTTGTTGATTTTCTCCCCTTTGATTCTTTGCAAGAAAATATAAAGAGAAATAAAGAAACAATAATGAGAACTTAAGCAAAAGTAGTATCCATTCTTAACAGAGTTTTAAACATGCAACTAAACATAAAACTCACTTGTTGGGATGGTCTTTGAAACCCCTTAATCAAATAGGTTTTGAAAATGATGCTGGTGTTGTGTGTTGCATGGAGTGATTTGATGAAGAATGTAGAATTAATGAAGATGTGAATATGAAAAGTGCAGAAATGAATTGAAAAACTTATGCCGGTTGGATGAAGCCTTGAATTGGATGAAGATTGGACGAAGAACGGATGCCGACTTCTGGAAACAGCAGCACCTCGGCGTTTGGACGTCGTTGCTTCGATCTTCAATCAATAACTCAAACTCTGATTCTAACTTTTTATTCTCGCTTTTCACCCATTCAAGATGCAAGGTATTTATAGACTTCTTCTGCGTCCGCGGATTTACATGGAGAAACTTGGGATTTATCCACCTTAACCAACAGATAAATACAGATTAATTCATCTTTATCTGTAATTACCTAAAATGCATCGACCATGGAAGACGCCTTTCATATTGATTAAGATATGGATAAACATCCGGGAAAAACTTATCTTTATCTGTATTAGCTAAAACGCGTCTACCAGTATAGACGTCTTTTACGCTAATTAAGATAAGGATAAACATCCGGAAGAGAAGTAGAAATAGCTTAGAAAACCTAAAACGCGTCGTGTCTTACAGACGCCTTTTATCTAATTAATCAACTGATTAAAATTCAAATTTAAATGTTAAAATAAGAATAAATTCTAAATAGCGTCCACACAAGTCGACGTCTTTTAGACTTCTTCATATTTTAACTGGAATTTGAGTTAAAATCAATTCAATTGATTAACTTAAACATGTCTGTTAAACCCGACACTCAAAAAGATCAATAAAAATTAATCAATGATTAAATATCAAACCATTATGAGGCATTATTATATGATATGAAATTTACTCAAAATGATGTCAAAATTAGCGTGTCTACAGCTGCCTCACCTTGACATCGTCTTTACTAGGGAGTGAAATGAAATGGAATGTACTGAAAAGGTGATGCCAAGGTGTGATGAGACACGCTCTTAACATCACATGATTGGAATTTTTCTCAAAATCATCAATGAAGATAACTCAAGGAGATCAATGGAATCAATCATGTCTGGATGAAGTAGACAATAAAATAAGGTCGATCAACCTTCTCAGAGTGGGAAGTACCCCAGGTCGTAGACACTGCAGGTTTTATCATGGGGAGCATTTGCCAGCCAATGTGGACGTGCTACATCCATGATGGATCTTAAAAAGAAAACAGGAAATATTAGATAAAGAGTCCAAGAAAGGATAGAATTCCAATGATATCTTCAAGCGAACCTCAGAGATAATCAAGATACTCAATTCAGAATGGAATGTTTCATATCATGTTAGAGTTATTTGATTAATGGTCTGAAACTTAATCAATAATTAATCCTTACCACAGTGATTTCAAAATCCTATATGATGCATGCTGGGCTAAAAGAAAAATATAAAGTCAAATAAAATATAAATTAATTAAGGATAATATTGTTAAATTGTTATTAATGAGTCAAGACACCAATTCTTGTAATTCAGTGCTAAGCCGAAGCTCGTTTATCCACGCACCGTTTCACAAAAGTGGAACCATCGTCCTCACTAATTAACAATCCAACGGCCTATCCGTGCGATTAAGAATTCTCTGGAATTATCCCTGTTTTTGTTATAGGGGAACTCAAATTCCAGTTTCATCATAACCACAAGGTCCTTGATATGCTCTAGTAAATACTTATCATATAGTAATGAGATTATGCACATGGAATAATACAAGGGTAGAAATAACCGTCTTTTTAGCCACGGTCGGGACTTCTAAACTCCATAGTGGAATCTTCTTGAGATTTTCAGCTTCATCTGAATTCTTTGATTTTCCTGTAATCAAAATCATTAATAATTCCAAACAAATATTCAATTTAAGCATAAAAAACCACAGAATTTCGGGTAAATCATAGAATTGCTGAAACGCGTCGTGTCGCGCAGACACCATTCAACATTAAAACGCGGCGCTGTTCCTCGACGCCTTTTGCTCGCAGAAACAGGTTCTTCTATTCGAATTCCAACTCTACCAATGCACATCCCTTTTCCAATCCGAAAAAGTCTTCCTAGGATCGCAATTCCTTCTATATAAACACCATTAAGTTGTTCCCAAGCAATCCTACCATAATCCAAAGATCCTAGGTTGAGTTTTTCTTCAAGGTTTTCAAGGTTTTCCAAAGTTTCCAAGGTTTCCAAGCTTCAAGAAGGAAGAACTCCGAAAAAGAGGATGGATTCTTCAAACAAGAGGATGAAGATGTCGCTAGAAAAGATCTCCGACGTGGAGAATTACCTCATCGGAAGGGATCCCAATCTTCAAGTAAGTTGAATTAACTTCCCTTCAATTCTTGTTCTTTCATGTTCTTCAATTGATCTTGTTCTTCAAACTCTTCTTTTTGTTTTCAGAATTTCCCCATGTTTCCCGGCCTGAGAAAATTCACCTCTCTCCCTTGGATTCGTAAACTTGCAAAAAGTGTTAAGCTTTCCATGCAAGTTTTCATCTCCAAGTGGAACCTTCAAGGTTTAGTGGTGCTTGCCAAACACTACAAGAGTGCGAACGTAGACTGGGCGGCTATGGGTGCGTTGATCGAGTGGTGGCATCCCCAAACTCATTCGTTCTTCTTCCAAGACTTCGAGTGCATTATCCTTCTGGAGGAGGCGGAGCTTCTATTAGGTCTCCCAAAGACCAAAGATAAGATGGCTTTAACAAGAGAGAAAATCACCGGTCAACAATTGTTGACATCAATCATGAAGGATCCTTTAGAAGCTAAAGGATGCCTTACCAAAAAGGGGATCAATCTCGCAAATCTCGCTGAGTGGACTCTATACGAGATCGATGATTTAAGGGAGGACGAAGCGGAGGATGTGACGAAAGCTTTCATCACATGCCTTGCCGGTGCTTTGTTCTTCCCTGCGCAGGACAACATCTTAGAAGATGATCAGGTCAGTGCTATCTGCGCGATCTTCGAAGGTAAATCCATTAGCACTGCACTCTTGGCATATCTTTACAGCGGGCTTTATGCGGCATCTGTGGGTTGTCCTCCCTATGGGTGCATATTACTCTTTGCTCTGTGGGTTGAACTTCACTTCAAATTCGAGTACTGCAAGAAGATGCCTCCAAAACCATCTCAAATTTACATGAATAGTCCGATCTACTGTATTGCCAACATTGTAAAGTTCGACGAGCACATGGTCAATAAAGTCCCAAAACTCAAGACCCGGGCCGACTGGAGGGAGTATCTGAAGGTCATGACATTCGACATATTTGACTCGTCTCCACTCGCTCTTGTTGGAAAGCCTGTTTGGGTGCGCCGTGCAGCAGGAGCATATCTCAAGTTGATTGGAGCCATCGAGTTCGTGCTATACAATCCACATCGGTGCCTTACTCAGCTTAGCTTGAGCCGTGGTGAATTCCCCGAGCTCTCCTTCACAACCCCGATCAAGAAGCGTGCCTTGGAATCCAACGAGGATTATGAAGCCACAGAACTTATCACCACTTTGTGGAACCTTGGCTTCAGTTATCGTGTAACATCCTCTAAAGATAGAGATAGAGGATAGAAATTTCCTTACTTCAAAGGTCTTCATGAAATTCTTCCTTAAATGTCATCTTTCTTTTCTCTTTTTCTTTATGATGTAATAAAAGATTTCATTGAATAAAGAACTATTTTTCATGCTTTGAAATCTTTCCTTAACTTTCTATGATGTATTCATGATTTTTCCTTTAGTAAAAATTGGATTTTTCCTGAAAAGTTGACAGTTCGGGTTCTGTTAATGCAAAATGCGTCCACTCAGAGAGACGCCTTTCAACCATAATTCATTTTCCATAAATTCAATTTAATCATCAAAAACCCTGATTTAACCTTAAATTGCGTCTACCAGTCAAGACGCCTTTCAATTCTCTCTCCTACTTTTTCCAGGATTTTGCCATTAATTCCGTGATTAATCTCCTAAAAACGCGTCTGGAATATTAGACGCCTTTCATCATCATGCTGCGTACGGCTCTGACCAGAATTGACGGTAACCTGAAACGCGTCAGCTAATGTAGACGCCATTCATTCAATTTCAAACAGCTGTCCTTGCCGCCTCAATTTATACGCCATAAAACGCGTCTATCTGAGTCGACGCCTTTTAGCTTTCTGTTTACAGACCCGCGAAGGCCCCCTTTCTTCCTCACTTTTCTCAAAACTTCCTCTCTCTTCAACTCCGGCGATCTCCGGCGATCTTTTCTTTCTCTCTCTCAAAACTCCCTCTTTTAGAGCCATGGAGCGCGGTGAGGGTTCTAGAAAGATCAAGGCCCTAGCCAAGAGGCGGCGTAGGGCGGCTCGCGAGGAAGAAGTTCCCGAAGAGGTGCCGGCGGCGCTCGCCGAGGCGGCGGCTTTCTTGGAGGAGGAGATCCCTCCTCCGGCGCTTATGGCCATGGAAGAAGAAGAGGAGGGCGACCTCCACACGGTGAGCTTCTATGGTTTGAATGGGGAGAGAAAAAGAGGGGAGAAAAGGGTTTTCCAAGAACCCGGAATCGGGTCTTGAAAGACGTCCAGACCAGGTGACGCCATTCAAAAGGCGTCACCTTGGGCCGATGTCTTTCAAGGCTAAATTCCGAATTTTAATTAGGGAGAAACAAAGGTTTAATTTGCGTTAGGACATGTGGACGCTTTTCAATGGGCGTCTATATGTCTCAACGCCTTTCAAACCAGAAGTGATTTTTCCTATTTTTATTTATTACTGAACCCATTTTTTATGTTTTTATTTGCAGGGAGTGATGAGGTCCAGGATTAGTTGGGACCTAGTTATAGGTGCATACCGGGGATTCCCGGACTTCCATAAGGCGCGCTTGCGCCGGATGGGGTTCGGCGAGGTCCTGGACATCGAGCCGTTTTGGCTCGATCTGGTCCTCCTACAGGCGCTGCGGGAGAGGTGGCATGCGGAAAGCCGGGCTTTCCTAATGCCGTGGGGACATATGGTCCCCACCCTAGAGGATGTGGCCAGGATCACTGGCCTTAGGGTAAAGGGCCGACCGGTTAGCGGGGTGACTTACCCCGACTACCAAGGATTGGCAGAGGCCCTACTAGGCATAGAGGTGTCTAGCCTAGGTAGGGAGTCTAGGATGGTTCCCCGGGTAGAGGTGGAGGCCGCCCTAGGACTAGAGGAGCCCCGGCATCGATCAGACGAGACCCGAGAGGAGTTTAGAGATAGGTTAGCCGAGTTGTCCTCCGCCGTGTACTGTAGCGACCCTAGTCAGGGGGAGGAGGTAGATAGGCAGCTTAGGGTCTTTTTAGTCTTTTTCTTTGGTCGGTTGCTCTTCGGTACGAAGGGCGACCACATTCATTGTAGGTTCTTGTATTTGTTAGATGACCTAGATAGTTTAGGGGAGTATGCATGGGGTGCGGCCCTTCTGGCCCACCTGTTCGCCGATTTGTCCGCGGTCACGCCGGACCACGAGACTACCGTCAGCGGCTTCTCGCCGTTCCTCCGGGTATGAAGTTGTTTTATTATTTGTTTATGCAATGCAATGTAATGAAATGATTTTTCTAACCTATATGTTCATGAATGCAGGTTTGGAGCTATCATTACTTCCCGCTCGGCAGAGCAAGAATTGCACGACTTGGGGCTGTCCCGTTGGCCTGCCGTTGGCAGCCAATCGTGGACACCGCCCCCCAGCACCATCAGCTGACGGCCCTCCGCCGTCAGTTCCTTGATTATCCAGAGCTCCTGGTGAGTTTTTTTTTAACTTATTCAATTTTTTTCATTAAATGCAATATCTTATTCATTAAATGCAAGTTATTTATATGAATGCATCTAACCTATATGCAGGTGATCTGGCGCCCGTACTTGGGCATGGGCGAGGAGGGTCAGCTGTGGGTGACGACTGGCCGGAGGCGGTTCGGGAGGCAAATGTGGGTGCATTGCCTCAACGAAATCGAGCCGCTTCGCCTCCGCCTCGTGATGAGGACGCTGGGCCTCCACCAGGAGTGGATTGATGAGGAGGTCCCGGAGGGCGTCGGGAGGAGCATGAGGGGCAAGCAAGCCCTCACCGATTGGCGAGCAAAATTCCCGGAGCAATATGAAGACTGGCATCGCCGGGGTGTCAGAGTGGAGTCCCGGGCGGAGAGTAACGAGGCCTACCTCCAGCGGTACCGGGCTCACTACGCCGATCAGCTTCGGCTCCTCCGACCGCTCGATGTAAGTATGCTTTTATGCGTCTTTAATTTTATTATTATCTTGATTTATATTTGTGACTGAATGTATGTATGTGTGATATGCAGGATGCACGTGATGCGGTCATCATCGACCTCCGGGCCCGCCTACATGACGCAGAGGCCCAGCTAGAGCAGGTCCAGAAGGAACTATTTGACCTGGTATGTATGCATGTTTATGAATGAATGTTTTGATTAATTAAGTTTTGGCGATTAACACTGACGGTTGTCTTTTGGTGCAGCGAGCCGTCTACACCCAGGCGGCTCCCCCTGCCTATGGAGCTTCATCATCCACTTCTTCTGTCGCCTACGATGCTGCTCTGGCTGACCTCCAGAGCCAACTTGCCTCCGCTATCCACCGAGCTTCCCTCGCAGAGGAGGATCGCGCTGCTCGGGTAAGTCCTTCCCCTTCAACTTTTGAACCTGATTTTGATTATTTGATTGCCTTGGACTAACAATGACCTCCCTTCAGGTTGCTGAGCTTCAGGAAGCCCTTCAGAGGGCTAAAGCGGAGCTGGAGCATTCTCGTGTGGCAGCTGCTCGTGCTGAAGCTGACGCTGCGTGGATTCGAGCTTTAGAGGAGCAGGTGGCCCGTCTCTCCACTGGAGATCTTGCACGTCTCCAGGTTCGCCTGAAGATCCTGACTGAGGAGAGAGACCGCGACCGCCTCCGACTGGAGAGTCTTCAGGGTTGCTTATCGGTAGCTGAGCACAAGCGCAAGATGGTGGAGGAGAGGTATCAGCGAGCCCGGTAGCGGGCCGCTGATCGTGGTTTGGTGAGCACTTTTACTGCCAGCGTCGCCATGTCGTCCGGCCAAGCAGGGCCGAGTGCGATGGGACCACCTCCACCTCCCAGCCGAGGACCAGCGCCGGATGCGCCCGACGAGGCTCAGAGTCAGCTCGATGAGGGCGGAGGGAAGAGCCAGCCTTGAGGGCTCATGTATTTTCTTTTCTTTCGTATATCATGTACAAAAAACCTTTTGATGATATACATGAAACTTTTGGCCTCCAATCTTGCATTCCTGTGTTTGCCTTGTATCCTGCACATCACTTAACAAATAGGTTAAGTATCTATTTAGGCTTAGCCCCTTGCCTGACCCAATAAATGGTCAATCAATCTTTTTCTTAAATGAATGGTCAAGGGGCATAGCCTTTATCAACAAATGTAATTGAACTATAAGCAAAAATGCGACATGCAAGCAGACAGATGCTCACTGAAAATAAAAGGAATGAAGCATACCATATGCAATAAGCAAATGCTAATTGAAATATTTTTGTTGTTTTGAAATATCTTTTTTTTGGGTTTTGAAATATGTATTTTTTTTTTAATTTTGACATATGTATTTTTTTTTATTTTTGACATATGTATCTTTTTTTGATTTTTGAAATATGTATTTTTTTTGTTGATTTTTGAAATATGTATTTTTTTTTGTTGATTTTTGAAATATGTATTTTTTTTTATTTTTGACATATGTATTTTTTATTTATTTTTGACATATGTATTATTTTTTTTTTTGATTTTTTTGACTAAAAGACCAACATGGTACCCAGATCAAAAGATCATATTCATTTATTAACTTAATTTCGAAATTGTTCTTCAACAACTTAACTTAAACCCATCGTGTTTGAACTTGTGTTTCCATTCGTGATCCCATTTGATGATTTGACCTTTAGTCAATCTAAGCCATTCCTTAAGTTTGGAGTACGCTTCTTTAGAAAGAAGGGAAGAATAAGTTTAGAAAGCCCATGAGAAGGTTCCAGAGACCTAAAAAGATGTTCCTTTCCTACCCTAGTATCCGTTGGGGTTCGGTCATTTTCTTTCCGGGGTATTTATCGACCTTGCGTTCCCTTTTGTTTCATTCATGGCCTTGATGTAACGTTTGTAGTGTAATGGCCTTTTGATTTGACGTTTGGCTTTTGCCTTTTGCTTTTGCTTTTCTATTCTTTTCTTTGGGACGGATCTCCCTCATTTTTTTATGACGGCCTCCTACTAAGATGGCGGGTATTCTTGGTAGTCTATTCTAAGTCTCGTTCCGACATCATGGGCCGAGTGTAAAACAGATTTGTGTTTTAAAACGAATGATTTGTACTTTACACTTTTAGTCAGACTTTTGGTATTCCTTAGGACTTGGCATCTCTTGTTACTCACGAATCAAACGTGTCAGTGTGTGTAGTAATGTGTTTGAAATTAAATTATCCAGACTGATAAGGAAATTTGAGTTTATAAATTTTCTGATTCCACTGGTCTTTGTACCATGCTGATCGACTTTTTAACCTAAGGGTAGTATTTCTTAAGATGTAAACCATTCCAGGGATGAGTTAGCTCTTCTCCTTCTGCATTAACAAGACGATAAGCGTTACCAGGAAAAGCGTGCGATACAACATAAGGTCCTTCCCAGTTGGGTTGGAGCTTAGAACGCGGACCACCAGGTTTTACAAAAATCCTTTTGACGACCATTTCACCGACTTTGAACTTACGTTCAATGACTTTCTTTTGATAAAAACGTGCTAGTCTGTTTTGATAAACTTTTGCATGATTAGCGGCTGACCATCTTCTCTCGTCTAAGAGTTCCAATTGAGTAAGGAGTGTTGAACGATGTTCATCAATGGAGAATTCCTTGTTTAACTGTACTCTTAATGACGGTATAAGGATCTCGTATGGAACTACCGCCTCCATTCCAAATGTTAAGGAATAAGGACTTTGCGCAGTGGGCGTGCGGATTGAAGTTCGGTAGGCCCATAGAGCCTCAACCAATTTTTCTGGCCAGTTTGTGAATTTGTTAGATTTGCACGTCTTTTTAATGATTTTTATCAAAGTTTTATTAGTTGCCTCTGCTTGGCCATTGCCTTGCGGATAATAAGGAGATGAATGATGCAATGCAATTCTATACCTGTTGCAGAGGTCCTTCAATTCTTGTGACACGAACTGCGGTCCGTTGTTGGTGACGATAGTACTTGGAATTTCAAATCGAGTAATGATGTTCTTCATGATGAACTTGCAGATGGTTGATGCTTTGACTTCCGTGTACGCTTCAGCTTCTGCCCACTTGGTGAAGTATTCTGTTGCCGTGAGAATGAAGACTTTTGCTTGATGCCGTAATCTGGGTTACCAAGGGGTCCAATGATGTCGAAAGCCCACATGGAGAAAGGCCATGGGGAAGAAACAAGATGGAGTGAAGATGCAGGTGTAGACACGCTAATTTTGACGTCATTTTGAGTAAATTTCATATCATATAATAATGCCTCAGAATGGTCTGATATTTAATCATTGATTAATTTTTATTGATCTTTTTGAGTGTCGGGTTGAACAGACAAGTTTAAGTTAATCAATTGAATTGATTTTAGCTCAAATTTCAGTTAAAATATGTAGAATTCTAAAAGACGTCAATCTGTGTGGACGCGATTTAGAGTTTTAATCAATTGATTAATTAGCTAAAAGACGTCTGCAAGTGCTGACGCGTTTTAGGTTTCCTAAGCTATTTCTACTTCTCTTCCGGATGTTTATCCTTATCTTAATTAGTGTAAAAGACGTCTACAGATGTAGACGCGTTTTAGCTAATACAGATAAAGATAAGTTTTCCCGGATATTTATCCTTATCTTAAATTAATCTGAAAGACGTCAGCCATAGTGGACGCGTTTTAGATAATTATAGATAAAGATGAATTAATCAGTATTTATCTGTCAGTTAAGATAGATAAATCCGAAGTTTTTCTATGTTAATCACGAACGCAGAAGAGGTCTATAAATACCTTACATCTTGTAGAGTTAAAAAAATCTGAAGCGTAATCTTGAGTTGATTATCATTGAGCAATAGCGAGTTGAAGATCGAAGCAACAACGTCAGAACGCAGAAGCGCTGCCATTTCCAGAAGTCGGCGTCCTTTCAAGATTCTTCATCCATTCAAGAATTCAACTATTGGGCATAAGTCTTTATTTTCTGCATTCATTTCATTTAGTTCTACATTCTTCATTCACTTCATGCAACACACACAACACATTCATTTCTTTTCAAAACCTATTTGATTAAGGGGTTTCAAAAGCCACATAACAAGTAAGTTTGCTGTTTAATTGTATGTTTAACATCATGATTAGAATAGATACTATTCTTGCTTAAAGTTCTCATCATTGTTTTCTTCATTTCTTTTCTTTCTATTTCTGCTGCACTCAACAAAAGGAGAATCAAAAGGGGTAAATCAAGCACAAAGTCACAAGAATCTCTGGACAATCCTCAACCTCAACTTCAAATTCAACAGCAAGAACAAAGAATAAAGAAAGGGCTCTCTTTCTTCAGCCGGCTGAAGGAGGGGAATCAAGAGCTTAACATCTTCCGCGTTTAAACAGGCAGGCGATCAAAACCTTCTTTTGGAACTTTTAAGTCAAAAGTTTCTGGCGATCACTTCACGTAGTTGCTGTTTTTAATAGGTTTATTTTGCACCTAAACAACATAGATTTTTTATGTTAATCACACGATCATTTTAAGCACTCACAGCTTTTTTTGGCGATCACGATGGGACTTGGTCTCGCCATCTTTTAATTCTTTTGTTCTTGCTATCATCAATCGGGAACCCACGGTGCACCACTTGTGTCTCTCGACACGTCCTCACCAATTGGTGAGTGTTTTAGTTTAGTTAATTTTCCTCGTGCACCACGTGCACACCCCAGTGGCAAGATCTTGCCCTCCCCTTGATTAGTTTAAAAAAGTTATTTTTGTGATGAAAATGATGTGTGATTGATTGATTTTCTAGTTGTTTAGTTAGTAAATCATCCTGTTAAAATCTGGAACTAAAAAAATCTGCATGAATTGATTATTTACTACTTTTATCCTGTTTGAGGAGGATTCAACCCAGAAAATCCTCCTGCAAAACTGTTTCTGCGACTTGAAAAGCGTCTAGGAGCACTGACGCGTTTCAAACCGCGTCAATACACCCAGACGCCTTTCAGTCTTCATATTTTCTCTGCTGTCTGCATTTGTTTCTGCAAAAAAATTAAGGTTCTGTTTTGAATAGCGTCGACTACCATCGACGCGATTCAGACAGTTTCTTAGTTATTTTTCAGTTCTCAGATTTTTGTGGCTTGAGTGCTAGCTACCCATTATTATTAAGCATTAGAGGCCATCCAGGCCATAGGACATACGCATTGAGGCGAATACCCTCCTTTTCTTAGAAACACCTTACTTGACGTCAGCAACTCTCTCTGATTGGGTTGGTCCCTTGATCAGACTAGACAAGTTGACGTTAAGACCTCCATAAGTCCCCAAAATCAAGGTACTCCTCCTTCATCATCGGGCTGGTTGTACCAGTTGAAGTCCCGGTTAGATTCCAAAAGCGTTGTGAGAGAAAGCCATAGAGAATAACGGTGGATATTGAACTGAAACTAGGATCCTTTCCCTGAGCGAATTTGTGGTTTAATTAAATCCAAATAACTCAACAATGAATCTCAAAATCACGTTAAGCATCCACTTGATTGATTAATCTCTGTGCAACTTGTTTGTCAAATTTTTGAAAAAAAAAAAAAAGAATCTAACATCATGCTGCTGCGATCAGGCAGGGACTTGAGTATGGCTCAAGATGCCGTCATCAACTACGAGGGAGATGCTAATGCCCCTCGCGATTCGGATTACAACTATGAGAACGGGAGAGATGTTGATGCCTCCCGTAATTCTGTCCCCATTCCCTATCAACAAGATGGGAATGTCCGGACACCTCTCTTTCATCCCCATGATCGATATCCTGATCTTCCCCCCCATGAATATGCGATTCCTAATCCCAATCTTGAGGGGGACATGAATCAGAATGATCCCTCATCCTCTGATCCTTCGGATCTCGTCAACGCTTTGGGGGTTCTTGCCTCCCGACTGAACCCTCAGCAGTTCGAGGCGATCCAGTTTATTATGAAGGGGAAGGCACCCGTGCAGCCTGCCGAGCCGAATCCTGTGGCTCCCCCTGTTGTTACTCAACAACCTCCTCTTCCTCCTCCTTACATCCATCAGGCCATGGAAGGCCTTCATGTCACTTCTCGACCAGCTGGGCCGCAGCTTTCATCCTCTAAGCAACCGGCTAGATCGCAAACGCCTGCTTATCAAAATGCCCTCGGGCATGGCGGAAGCTCTGCCGGACCTCCCCTTTATTGTCCCCCCTGTCCAACGTACTCTAGGCAGCAGGCCTATCAACTACCTCCACCTCCTCCCCCCAGGCAGATCTGACCACGCAAGCGTTGCTGGCCAAGATGGAGCGCATGGATGAGCAGTTTAACAACCTCCAGAAGATGATGGGGGTTAAAGCTGCGCCAGAGATCAATTTGCCGAGTCTGCCGGTATTCCACCTACCACCCTCTGAGATGACAGTGTACCGAAAGTACAACGGTACTGGTAACCCCTTCACACACCTGAAGGGGTTTATGTATGAATCGTCTTTCTGGCAGAACGACAAGAGGTCGTTGGCCTTTTTGTTCAGGAGATCTCTAGAGGGACCAGCCCTCGAGTGGTTCTTTTCCTTGGAACCCTCCGAGGTAGAAGACTACGGTATCGTCTCTCGTAAATTCATTCAACGATACCAAGACAGAGTTGCACCCTCCTTGTCCATCACTGACCTCATAGTAGAAAAGATGAAAGCTGATGAGCAGTTTTGTTGACAGGTGGCGGGGCCTGGCCGAAAAGGTGAAGGATCACTTGTCCGAATATGAGCAAGTGAAGATGTTAATTTCCAACGCCACGCCCTAGTTCAAGCTAGTCCTCTCCTTGAACAATCTAACCAACATGGCAGAGCTCTATGAAAGAGCACGGTACTGCCAGAATGTCTTCAAGGACGCTACGTTCTCTAGCGTCTTTGATCTTCACAGACCTAGTAGGCCTCTACCTCGGAAGCCTGCAGCGCCAAATGCTCCTAGCACAGGTCCGACTAATGAGGGCACGCTCTCTCATGAGCAGGTTAGTAGCATGAACAATAACTCGCCCCAGTTCGTGAGGAACCAGCAGCAGTACCAGAGGCCACCGCAGCCAAACCAGCAGGGGTATAGGCAGCAGAAGAACCCCCATTATCAGCAACAGTATCAGCGGCCCCAGCAACCGAACTAGAACCAACAACAGCAACAGCTACAGCAGTCGCCGCAACGGCAACAACAGTACCAGCAACCCCAACAACAGCAATATCAGCAACAACAGCAATATCAGCCGCGCGCACTGCCAGCATACCATAATGTCCCTCCTCCTGCTGACTATAATCAGCAGAGAAGACCTCCAGGCCCTAAAAGGGCAGAATACCCGACCCTCCCAAAATCCTTGGCAGATATCTTCAGTGCTCTAATGGCAGCTAATGCCTTAGTTTTGCCAAGGGAAAAGGCCGTCTGGCCTCAAAATGCCGACACGTCCAGGTATTGCTATTTCCATAGGCAACCTGGGCATACCATCGACACCTGCTTCCAATTCAGAGATTATATTCATGATCTCAATGAGCAGGGCGGCATAGACTGGGAGGAGATGAAAAAGTATATATCAGCCTTGAAGGCGAGAAGACCACAGCAGCAGCAGCAAGCAAGACCACCAGCACAAGTAGCACCACCACCCAACATGGGCATAGTGCAGAATCCACTCCTAGAGCACCAGAACCAAAACCAAGTTGCCCCTATCTTGACAAGCAGCCAGTCTGAGGCTGACCGTGGGCAACAGTGGAGAATAAATGACTCTTCCTCTCTTTATTTGACGGGTCATATTCCAAATACCGCAGAACGACCACCACGCCGCACCATCCACATACCTAGGCCACAACCCATTACCATCACCCCTCTACCGACACCCACATATCACTCACCCGCACCCAATAACCCATTACCACTACCCGCCTTCCTTAAGCCCATTACGCCCCACACTCCTACGCCTCCATCATATAACCCACCTCAAACCAACTACGCGCCCCTCCTACCATCTAGGCCATTACTCTGCGTACCATTCCCTACTTCGCCCGCTACCACTACCACCTACCCAGATACCCCCTTACCATCCAGACCGCTATTACGCGTGCCATTCCCCACTTCACCAACCACTTACCCATCCACCATCCAACCCTCTAGGCCTTTAATCCGCACCTCGCCATCACCATCTAACCCTACGCCATCACCTACATCATCCGCACCATCCAACCCTGCGGTACTTAAGGTGTCGCCCGGATCCTCCACGGTCGAGGAACATGCGCTCCGAAGTGGAAGGATTTTCAACACAGTCTTCCCTCAGTCCACAGTTAGAGACGGCCCATCGCTGCCGACTAAGGAAGCCCACAATGAAGAGAGTGCACCATGCACTCAATATGATTTGTTAAAACATCTGGACAGAACACCGGCACGGATCACCATACTTGAACTAATCAAAAGGTCGAAGAGTCACCAAGAAGCCTTAATGGAATATCTACAGAAGGTGATGGTCAATGAGGACGTGCCGGTAGAAAAAATTGCAGCACTACTAGTTCTTTAGGGGGATCAGCCCTCCATTACATTTCATACATCGGAACTAGCACCGCCAGCAGCCAAAAGCATGGCTCTGAGCATCACGGTCAACATCTGCAAGAAGGCCGTGGATGCATGCCTGGTAGATACAGGGGCTTCGATCAATGTTTTACCTCCGAAGACCCTGGAGCTGTGCGGTGTGCCCAAAGAAAAATGGATGCCTAGCCCCATCTCTATGACAGCATATGACAATTCCACCCGTTCCCCTCTGGGAATGGTTTATTTGAAGGTGGAGCTAGGCCCTGTAAGTCATGCAGAGGTCGAATTTCACATCCTAGAAATCGACCCTTCTATAAATGCCATTTTGGGTCGTCCTTATATTAAAACTCTTGAGGCGATTCCCTCTACGAATCACCAATGCCTCAAATTCCCTTTCAAAGGACGAATTATTAAAGTGACGAGCATGCCGATCCTTGCTGCCGCTCATACCTTGAATGTTAAATCTACTGCTTTACCTGACCGACAACCTTTTCTGTCGGTGTTACAGGTCTACCGTCCAGTGGCTGATCCTTTAAAAGCCGCCACTATTTCTCCATACCCGTTAGATGCCATAAAAAGGGGGAAGTGCATGAGTACCCCAGGATGGAGAATTATGATGAAGAACGGCTACCAGCCTGGGAAAGGTCTGGGCACACAGTTGCAAGGCAGGACCACTCCTGTTAAAGATCATCGAGCAGCACCTGGAAGTAGTATGGGCTACAGGCCAAGAAAACTGAAGCAAGATCTGGTTCAGCAAGCAGAGATTGAAGAAGGTCAGAAAATCTGGGAGACAATGTCTACACCACCCAAGGAAGGCCGAGATCCCCTAACATGGACCCTGTATACACACTTTGTGAAGGGGCCCATACTTAGCCACGACAAGACGGTGGTCATTACTTTGTGTTTTGACCTCCACGACATATATGGGAGGGACTTGGCCAGACATTGCTCAGAACTACTTACGTACCAATCCTTGGAGGCTCTGCGGCCTATAAAAAGGAGAAAATTTCATGATCCTGAATGCGAATGGTACAGGTGGTTCGATCTGAGAGACCTTTATATTGCACTGAACAGATTGTTCCTAGATCCTGCAGAACTCAAGTGGCCGCCGCAGATTGATGAGCTGATTGAAAGCCCTGGTCCCATCTTTGATAAGCGGATATTGCTGTCTGAAGAGACCGATGAAGGGGATCCAGATGACCCCTATGAAGCTGGTTACACTACAGATCTGCTCTGGAGGGGGACATATCCTTCCCATGTCTTCATGCTCCATAATCTGTTTCGCACATTGCTCTTGACCCCGACTTGGTCGCGGGTCATTATTGAAGATATTCTACGGGCTCCGCCCGTTATGATTACTCTGTCCCCTCGGGACCTTATTCCACAACCTCCTCTCGATCTAGAGAGGATGTATGATTTGATCTGGGACATATTGATGTGATCCCCCTAATCCTCTGGCCTTGGTGCCACTTCTTCCATCTGATTCTCCTTCTATTTGTATTCATTCATGTTTCATGTTTAATTCCTCTGATATCCAAAAATAAATGCCAATTTTACAACAAATTCTTCTCAGATCCTTATCAAGGAAACATCTTACTTGTCCGATCGCACCCCGTCGCGTGGGTCCTTCGGTCAAGATTCTCTCTTAGATCTACTCTGTCCCTCCCCTCGGGAGGATTCTCCTGTATTTCCACTTATATCCCAAGATTTCTACCATGCTTCATCTTCATTAGGTTATAATAGGGAGTTTAGTGAAGTTAGGCAGTCTAGTTTTAGGCAGGTTAGTCAGGTTAGGAAGTCTAGGAAGCCTAAGGGTAGGCGAATTCCAGATAGATACCTCTAGGACTTAGCTAATAAATGCTTTTCTTGCTCTTTAATCCCTCAGTTTTTAGAAAATCCAATTCAAATGCCAGAAGACTGTATGAATGATGAGTCAGTCAACGATGGGTATGGGGTATATGAGTTAGTGCATGAAAAGGACCCCCTTATTGAAGATGAGGAAGATGACGAGGATGCAGCTGAGGCATATGCCAGTGGAGTGAAGAGATTCGATGAACCCTCAGCTGCCGTAGAAGAGCCTACCAAAGAAATCAATTTAGGGACTGAAGACGAACCTAAGGTTGTCGTCGTCAGCAAAAATCTTTCTACAGAGGATGAGAAGGCAATGGTACAAGTACTTAAGGACAATAAGGACACTTTCGCCTGGAGTTATGAAGATATGCCAGGGTTAGACTCATCTTTAGTTGAACACAGATTGACGTTGAAGGAAGGAGTTAGCCCTGTCAAACAGAAATTAAGGCGATTCCACCCACAAATGGCTCTAAAGATGAAGGAAGAGGTCGACAAATTACATAAAGTCAAATTTATTAGAGTTGTCCTTTATCCACAATGGATGGCCAACATAGTCCCGGTTATGAAGAAGGACGGGAAGGTCAGAATTTGCATTGGCTTCCGTGATTTGAACCGGGCGTGTCCTAAAGATGATTTTCCATTGCCTCATATTGATGTACTCATTGATAATACCGCTGGCTATGAAACTTTATCGTTTATGGACGGATTTTCAAGATAGAATCAGATTAAGCTGGCAGAAGAGGATCAAGAGAAAACGTCATTCACTACACCTTGGGGAACATACTGTTATGTCGTCATGCCATTTGGATTAAAGAATGCTGGAGCCACTTATCAGAGGGCTATGATGGCAATATTTCATGACATGATGCACATAGATTTGGAAGTGTATGTGGATGATTTATTGGTTAAATCGAAGACAAAGGCTGAGCACGCCAAGGTTTTGGCAAGGGTATTAGAGAGATCGAGAGAGTATCAGTTAAAGATGAACCCCAAGAAATGTGTATTCAATGTATTTTCAGGAAAATTGCTTGGATTTATCGTCAGCAAACGGAGAATTGAGATCGATCTCAATAAGGCGAAGGCTATCAGAGAAATGCCACCTCCCAAAAACTTGAAAGAGTTGAGAGGATTAATTGGGAGGTTACAATTTATTCGCCGTTTTGTCTCCCAACACTCACAAAGGTGTAAGCCGTTTTACGAGCTTACCAAGCCGGGAGTCAAATTCGATTGGGACGATAAGTGTCAGGAGGCATTCGATGGATTAAAGAACTATTTAGCAAGTCCTCCTGTTTTGAGACCACCATCTCCAGGCAAACCATTGATACTTTACATTTCAGTCCTGGATGATGCAGTGGAGGCTGTTCTAGCACAAGAGGATGAAGAAGGAAAAGAGAGGGCAGCCTACTATCTCTCTAAACTTCTCAACCCCGCTGAACAGAGATATACGGCGATGGAGAAAACATGTGCAGCATTGGTCTGGGTTGTGCAGAAATTGAAGCATTATTTTCTGGCCCATGAAGTCCATCTCATTGCTAGGATGAATCCGATCAAATTCCTTCTGGAGAAATATGTTCTTACTAATAGGTTAGCGCGATGGCAAAGCTTTCTATCTCAATTCGATATCACTTATATTCAGCAGAAAGTGATCAAGGGCTATGCCATAGCAGAACATCTCGCTCATCATCCCCTTCCTCTATTTGATCCAGTCCGATCAGAGTTTCCGGATGAGGAACTGATGTCCGTAAATCAAATCAGAGATGATATGTAGACTTTGCATTTTGACGGAGCTCTGAATTCTCATGGAAAGGGGATCGGTATCGTTCTGTTATCACCTGAAGGTGTCACCATTCCACAAGCCTTTCAGCTTGACTTTCCAGTCACTAACAATATAGCTGAATACGAGGCACTCCTTGCTGGCCTCGAGGCCGCTCATTTCCATGGTGCCACCAAACTCAGGATTGTGGGTGATAGCCAATTGATTCTTCGCCAAATGCTGACTAAGTATCGACCTCTTGATCCCAAGCTCAAGCCTTATCAAGAACTTACTTCTGCTTACTCAAAGCTTTTCACGAAATTGATCTTTGTCCATGTCCCTAGGAATCAGAACATCTTAGTTGACGCTCTAGCTTCACTTGCATCTTCTCTTGATTTTTCAATCAGCAAGCAATCCGAATCAATCATAGTTCATAGGCGTCTTTCACCTGCCGTGAAAGACCCTTCATTTCATAGAATTAAAGAGAAATTGCTGAAGAAAGTCAGAGACGGAGATATTGTGGAAAAAAGAGAAATCATGTTAATGGAGCTGTTAGAAGAGATGGATGATGAACAGAAGCCATGGTATTATGAAATTGCAAAATATTGTGAAGATCAATCGTATCCTGAGGAAGCTACAACTGAGGAGAAGAGAGCTATTAGGAGAGTTGCTCAACGATACACCCTAGTTGGGGGAGCATTGTATAAGAGAGGTTTTGATGGAGTTCTTCTGAGATGTCTAGATGAAGATGAGCTTTGGAAGGTTATGGAAGGAGCTCATAGTGGAGTTTGTGGTGGCCATGTCAATGGACAGATGCTAGCAAAGAAGATCCTTAGACAAGGATTTTATTGGCCAACCCTGGAAGAAGACTGTGTAGGATATGTTCGTAGGTGTGCTAAGTGTCAACTTCATGCCGATAAAATTCATTCTCCTGCATCTTCACTCCATCATGTTTCCTCCCCATGGCCTTTCTCCATGTAGGCTTTTGATATCATTGGACCCCTTGGTAATCCAGATTCCGGCATCAAGCAAAAATCTTTCATTCTCACGGCAACGGAATACTTCACCAAGTGGGCAGAAGCTGAAGCGTACGTGGAGATCAAAGCATCAACCGTCTGCAAGTTCATCATAAAGAACATCATCACCCGATTTGGAATTCCAAGCACCATCGTCACCGACAACGGACCACAGTTCGTGTCACAAGAATTGAAGGATCTCTGCAACAGGTACAAAATTGCATTGCATCATTCGTCTCCGTATTATCCGCAAGGCAATGGCCAAGCAGAGGCAACAAATAAGACTTTGATAAAAATCATCAAAAAGACGTGCAAATCTAATAAATTCGCAGACTGGCCAGAAAAATTGGTTGAGGCTCTATGGGCCTACCGAACTTCAATCCGCACACCCACTGGGCAAACTCCTTATTCCTTAACATTTGGAATGGAGGCGGTAGTTCCATATGAGATCCTCATACCGTCATTAAGAGTACAATTGAATAAGGAATTTTTCATTGATGAACATCGTTCAGCACTCCTTGCTCAATTGGAACTTTTAGACGAGAAAAGATGGTAAGCTGCTAATCATGCAAAAGTTTATCAAAATAGAATAGCACGTTTTTATCAAAAGAAAGTCATTGAACGTAAGTTCAAAGTTGGTGAAATGGTCGTCAAAAGGATTTTTGTAAAACCTGGTGGTCCGCGTTCTAAGCTCCAACCCAACTGGGAAGGACCTTATGTTGTATCTCACGCTTTTCCTGGTAATGCTTATCGTCTTGTTAATGCAGAAGGAGAAGAGCTAAATCATCCCTGGAATGGTTTACATCTTAAGAAATACTACCCTTAGGTTAAAGAGTCGATCAGTATGGTACAAAGACCAGTGTAATCAGAAAATTTATAAACTCAAATTTCCTTATCAGTCTGGATAATTTAACTCAAGCCCATTACTACACACACTGACACGTTTGATTCGTGAGTAACAAGAGATGCCAAGTCCTAAAGAATACCGAAAGCTTGACTAAAAGTGTAAAGTACAAATCATTCGTTTTAAAGCAAAAATTCTGTTTTAAACTCGGCCCATGATGTCGGAACGAGGCTTAGAATAGACTACCAAGAATACCTGCCATCTTAGTAGGAGGCCGTCATAAAAAAAAGGAGGAGATCCGTCCCAAAAGAAAAGAATAGAAAAACAAAAGCAAAAAGGGCAAAAGCCAAATGTCAAATCAAAAGGTCATTACATTACAAACATTACATCAAGACCATGAAATAAAACAAAAGGGAACGCAAGGTCGATAAATATCCCGGAAAGAAATGACCGAACCCCAACGGATACTAGGGTAACAAAGGAACATCTTTTTAAGTCTCTGGAACCTTCTCATGGGCTTTCTAAACTTATTCTTCCTTTCTTTCTGAAGAGGCGTGCTCCAAATTTAAGGAATGGCTTAGATTGACTAAGGGTCAAATCATCAAATGGGATCACGAATGGAAACACAAGTTCAAACACGATGTGTTTAAGTTAAGTTGTTAAAGAACAATTTGTGAATTAAGTTAATAAATGAATATGATCTTTTGATCTAAGTACCATGCTGATCTTTTAGTCAAAAATAAAAAATGCATATGTCAAAAATCTAAAAAAAATACATATGTCAAAAAAAAAAAAAAATACATATGTCAAAAATCCAAAAAAATACATATGTCAAAATTCAAAAAAGCATATATTTCAAAACCCAAAGAAAAATGAGTATTTCAAAACAACAAAAATATTTTAATTAGCATTTGCTTGTTGCATTTAGTGTGTTTCATTTCTTTTATTTTCAGTGAGCATTTGTTTGCTTGCATGTTGCATTTTGCTTAAGTATGATTATTGTCATTACCTTTGTTAATAAAGGCTATGCCCCTTGACCCTTCTATCAAAGATAGGATCAAATAGTCGGTTTTTTAACCAAGCAAGGGGTTAAGCCTAAACAGATACTTAACATGTTTGTTCAAGTTGTATACAGGACACAAGGCATTGGTAAAGTTGGAATTCGAGTAGAGAACAGCCAGAAACTTGTTTATGAAATTCAAGAAAACCTGAGTAAAGCTGGAAACATCAAGAAGATCTCACTATGGGAGTCAAGAAGTCTCGACCGTGGCTAAAAAGACGGTTATTTCTACCATTGTACTTCTTCCATGTAATTCATTGTGCATTCGCATTACTATATGATAAATATTTATTTAGAGTATATCAAGGACCTTGTGGTTTTGATGAAACTGAAATTTGAGTTCCCCTTCAACAAAAACAGTGATAATTCCAGAGGATTCTAAATCGCATGGATAGGCCGTTGGATTGTTAATTAGTGGGGACGATGGTTCTACTTTTGTGAAACGGTGCGTGGATAAACGAGATTCGGCTTAGCACTGAATTACAAGAATTGGTGTCTTGACTCATTAATGACAATTTAACAATATTATCCTTAATTAATTTATATTTTATCTGACTTTATATTTTTCTTTTAGCCCAGCATGCATCATGTAGGACTTTGAAATCACTGTGATAAGGATTAATTACTGATTAAGTTTCAGACCATTAATCAAAAAAACTCAAAACATGATATGAAATATTCCATTCTGAATTGAGTATCTTGATTATCTTTGAGGTTCGCTTGAAGATATCTTTGGAATTCTATCATTTCTTGGATTCTTTATCCAATATTCTTGTTTTCTTTTAAGATCCATCATGGCTGCAGCACGTCCACATTAGCTGGCAAACGCTCCCCATGATGAAACCTACAGTGTCTACGACCTGGGGTACTTCCCACTCCGAGGAGGTTGATCGACTTTATTTTATTTCCTTGTCTACCTCATCCAGACAGGATTGATTCCATTGATTTCCTTGAGCTATCTTCATTGATAATTTCGAAAAAAAATTCCAATCATGTGATGTTAAGAGTGTGTCTCATCACACCTTGGCATCACCTTTTCAGTACATTCCATTCTATTTCACTCCCTTGCAAAGACGATGCCAAGGTGAGGCAGTTGTAGACACGCTAATTTTGACGTCATTTTGAGTAAATTTCATATCATATAATAATGCCTCAGAATGGTCTGATATTTAATCATTGATTAATTTTTATTGATCTTTTTGAGTGTCAGGTTGAACAGACATGTTTAAGTTAATCAATTGAATTGATTTTAGCTCAAATTTCAGTTAAAATATGCAGAATTCTAAAAGACGTCAACCTGTGTGGATGCGATTTAGAAGTCTAAAAGACGTCAACCTGTGTGGATGCGATTTAGAGTTTTAATCAATTGATTATTTAGCTAAAAGGCGTATGCGAGTGCTGACGCGTTTTAGGTTTCCTAAGCTATTTCTACTTCTCTTCCAGATGTTTATCCTTATCTTAATTAGTGTAAAAGACGTCTACAGATGTAGACGCGTTTTAGCTAATACAGATAAAGATAAGTTTTCCCGGATATTTATCCTTATCTTAAATTAATCTGAAAGGCGTCAGCCATGGTGGACGAATTTTAGATAATTACAGATAAAGATGAATTAATCAGTATTTATCTATCAGTTAAGATAGATAAATCCGAAGTTTTTCTATGTTAATCACGAACGCAGAAGAGGTCTATAAATACCTTACATCTTGAAGAGTTAAAAAAATCTGAAGCGTAATCTTGAGTTGATTATCATTGAGCAATAGCGAGTTGAAGATCGAAGCAACAACGTCGGAACGCCGAAGCGCTGCCATTTTCAGAAGTCGGCGTCCTTTCAAGATTCTTCATCCATTCAAGAATTCAACCATTGGGCATAAGTCTTTATTTTCTGCATTCATTTCATTTAGTTCTACATTCTTCATTCACTTCATGCAACACACACAACACATTCATTTCTTTTCAAAACCTATTTGATTAAGGGGTTTCAAAAGCCACATAACAAGTAAGTTTGCTGTTTAATTGCATGTTTAACATCATGATTAGAATAGATACTATTCTTGCTTAAAGTTCTCATCATTGTTTTCTTCATTTCTTTTCTTTCTATTTCTGCTGCACTCAACAAAAGGAGAATCAAAAGGGGTAAATCAAGCACAAAGTCACAAGAATCTCTGGACAATCCTCAACCTCAACTTCAAATTCAACAGCAAGAACAAAGAACAAAGAAAGGGCTCTCTTTCTTCAGCCGGCTGAAGGAGGGGAATCAAGAGCTTAACATCTTCCGCGTTTAAACAGGTAGGCGATCAAAACCTTCTTTTGGAACTTTTAAGTCAAAAGTTTCTGGCGATCACTTCACGTAGTTGCTGTTTTTAATAGGTTTATTTTGCACCTAAACAACATAGATTTTTCATGTTAATCACACGATCATTTTAAGCACTCACAGCAGGAGAATGAATTTTGTCCACGTGAAGTTGGCACTTAGCACACCTACGGACATATCCTATACAGTCTTCTTCCATGGTTGGCCAATAAAATCCTTGTCTAAGGATCTTCTTTGTTAGCATCTATCCATTGATATGGCCACCACAAACTCCACTATGAGCTCCTTCCATAACCTTCCAAAGCTCATCTTCGTCTAGACATCTCAGAAGAACTCCATCAAAACCTCTCTTGTATAGTGCTCCTCCAACTAGGGTGTATCTTTGAGCAACTCTCCTGATAGCTCTCTTCTCCTCAGTTGTAGCTTCCTCAGGATATGATAGATCTTCACAATATTTGGCAATTTCATAGTACCATGGCTTCTGTTCATCATCCATCTCTTCTAACAGCTTAATCAACATGATTTCTCTCTTTTCTACAATACTTCCTTCTCTGACTTTCTTCAACAGTTTCTCCTTAGTTCTAAGAAATGAAGGATCTTTCACGGCGGGTGAAAGACGCCTATGAACTATGATTGATTCGGATTGCCTGCTGATTGGAAAATCAAGAGAAGATGCCAATGAAGCTAAAGCGTCAGCTAAGATGTTCTGATTCCTAGGGACATGGACAAAGATCAATTTTGTGAAAAGCTTTGAATAGGCAGAGGTAAGTTCTTTATAAGGCTTGAGTTTAGGATCAAAAGTTCGATACTTGATCAGTATTTGGCGAAGAATCAGTTGGCTATCACCCACAATCCTGAGTTTAGTGGCACCATGGAAATGAGCAGCCTCGTGGCCAGCAAGGAGTGCCTCATATTCAGCTATATTGTTGGTGACTGGAAACTCAAGCTGAAAGGCTTGTGGAATGGTGACACCTTCGGGTGATAACAGAACGATGTCGATCCCCTTTCCATGAGAATTCAGAGCTCCGTCAAAATGCAGAGTCCACATATCATCTCTGATTTGATTTACGGACATCAGTTCCTCATCCGGAAACTCTGATCGCACTGGATCAAATCGAGGAAGGGGATGATGAGCAAGATGTTCCGTTATGGCATAGCCCTTGATCGCTTTCTGCTGAATATAAATGATATCGAATTGAGATAGAAAGCTTTGCCACCGCGCTAACCTATCAGTAAGAACATATTTCTCCAAAAGGAATTTGATCGGATTCATTCTAGCGATGAGATGGACTTCATGGGCCAGAAAATAATGCTTCAATTTCTAAACAACCCAGACCAATGCTGCACATGTTTTCTCCATCGCTGTGTATCTCTGATCAGCGGGGTTGAGAAGTTTAGAGAGATAGTAGGCCGCCCTCTCCTTTCCTTCTTCATCCTCTTGTGTTAGGACAGCCCCCACTGCATCATCCAGGACAGAAATGTAAAGTATCAACGGTTTGCTTGGAGATGGTGGTCTCAAAATAGGAGGACTTGGCAAATAATTCTTTAATCCATCGAATGCCTCCTGACACTTATCGTCTTAATCGAATTTGACTCCCGGCTTGGTAAGCTCGTAGAACGGCTTACACCTTTGTGAGTGCTGGGAGACAAAACGGCGAATAAATTGTAACCTCCCGATTAATCCTCTCAACTCTTTCAAGTTTTTGGGAGGTGACATTTCTCTGATAGCCTTCGCCTTGTTGGGATCGATCTCAATTCCCCGTTTACTGACAATGAATCCAAGTAATTTCCCTGAAGATACCCTGAATACACATTTCTTGGGGTTCATCTTTAACTGATACTCTCTCGATCTCTCTAATATCCTTGCCAAAACTTTGGCATGCTCAGCCTTTGTCTTAGATTTAACCAATAAATCATCCACATACACTTCCAAATCTATGTGCATCATGTCATGAAATATTGCCATCATGGTCCTCTGATAAGTGGCTCCAGCATTCTTTAATCCAAATGGCATGACGACATAGCAGTATGTTCCCCAAGGTGTAGTGAATGACGTCTTCTCTTGATCTTCTTCTGCCAGCTTAATCTGATTGTATCTTGAAAATCCGTCCATAAACGATAAAGTCTCATAGCCAGCAGTGTTATCAATGAGTACATCAATATGAGGCAATGGAAAATCATCTTTAGGACACGCCCGGTTCAGATCGCGGAAGTCAATGCAAATCCTGACCTTCCCGTCTTTCTTCATAACCGGGACTATGTTGGCCACCCATTGTGGATAAAGGACAACTCTAATAAATTTGGCTTTATGTAATTTGTCGACCTCTTCCTTCATCTTTAGAGCCATTTGTGGGTGGAATCGCCTTAATTTCTGCTTGACCAGGCTAGCTCCATCCTTTAATGTCAACCTGTGTTCCACTAATGACGAGTCTAACCCCGGCATATCTTCATAACTCCAAGCGAAAGTGTCCTTATAGTCCTTAAGTACTTGCACCATTGCCTTCTCATCCTCTGTAGAAAGGTTTTTGCTGACGAGGACAACCTTAGGTTCGTCTTCAGTCCCTAAATTGATTTCTTTGGTGGGCTCTTCTACGACAGCTGAGGGTTCATCGAATCTCTTCACTCCACTGGCATATGCCTCAGCTGCGTCCTCGTCATCTTCCTCATCTTCAATAATGGGGTCTTTTTCATGTACTAACTCATACACCCCATACCCATCATTGACTGACTCATCATTCATACAATCTTCTGGCATCTGAATATTGGATTTTCTAAAAATTGAGGGATTAAAGAGCAAGAAAAGCATCTATCAGCTAAGTCGTGGAGGTATCTATCTGGAATTTGTCTACCCTTAGAGTTCCTAGACTTCCTAACTTGACTAACCTGCCTAGAACTAGACTGCCTAACTTCACTAAACTCCCTATTATAACCTAATGAAGATGAAGCAGGATGGAAATCCTGGGATACAAGTGGAAATACAGGAGAATCCTCCCGATGGGAGGGGCAGAGTAGATCTAGGAGAGAATCTTGACTGAAAGACCCGCGCAATGGGGTGTGATCGAACAAGTAAGAGGTTTCCTCAATGAGGATCTGGGAAGAATTTGTTGCCAAATTGGCGTTTTTTTTTTTTGGGCAATAGAGGAGTTAAGCATAAAACAGGAATGAATACAAATAGAATGAGAATTAGATGGAGGAAGTGGCTCCAAGGCCAAAGGGTTAGGGGGATCATACAGCAGTATGTCCCAAATCAAATCATACATCCTCTCTAGATCGAGAGGAGGTGATGGAATGAGGTCCCGAGGGGACAGAGTAATCATAATGGGCGGAGCCCGTGGAATATCTTCAATAATGACCCGCGACCAAGTCGGGGTCAGGAGCAATGTGCGAAACAAAGTATGGAGCATGAAAACATGAGAAGGATATGTCCCCCTCCAGAGCAGATCTGTGGTGTAGCCAGCTTCATAGGGGTCATCTGGCTCCCCTTCATCGGTCTCTTCTGACAGCAATATCCGTTTGTCAAAGATAGCACCGGAACTTTTGATCAGCTCATCAATCTGCGGCGGCCACTTGGGTTCTGCAGGATCTAGAAACAGTCTGTTCAGTGCAATGTAGAGGTCTCTCAGATCGAACCACCTGTACCATTCACATTCAGGATCTTGGAATTTTCTCCTCTTCATAGGCTGCAGAGCCTCCAAGGACTGGTACATGAGTAGTTCCGAGCAATGCCTGGCCAAGTCTCTCCCATATATATCATGGAGGTCAAAACATGAAGTAATGACCACCGTGTTGTCATGGCTAATTATGGGCCCTTTTACAAAATGTGTATACAAGGTCCATGTTAGGGGATCCCGGCCTTCCTTGGGCGGTGTAGACATTGTCTCCCAGACTTTCTGACCATCTTCATTCTCTGCTTGCTGAACAAGATCTTGTTTCAGTTTTCTTGGCCTATAGCCCAGGCCGCTTCCAGGTGCTCCTCGGTGATCTTTGACAGGAGTGGTCCTGCCTTGCAATTGTGTGCCCAGACCTCTTCCAGGCTGGTAACCACTCTTCATCATAATTCTCCATCCTGGGGTACTCATGCACTTCCCCCTTTTTATGGCATTTAACGGGTAAGGAGAAATAGTGACGGCTTTTAGAGGATCAGCCACTGGATGGTAAACCTGTAATACCGACAGAAAAGGTTGTCGGCCAGGTAAAGAAGTAGATTTAACATTCAAAGCATGAGCAGCAGAAAGGATCGGCATGCTCGTCACCTTAATGATTTGTCCTTTGAAGGGGAATTTGAGGCATTGATGATTCGTGGAGGGAATCGCCTCGAGAGTTTTTATGTAAGGACGACCCAAGATGGCATTCAAAGAAGGGTCGATTTCCATAACATGAAATTCGACCTCAGCATGACTTACAGGGCCTATCTCTACTTTCAAATAAACCATTCCCAGAGGGGAACGGGTAGAGTTATCATATACTGTCACAGAGATGGGGCTAGGCAACCATTTCTCCTTGGGCACACCACACAGCTCCAGGGTCTTCGGAGGTAAAACATTGATTGAAGCCCCTGTGTCAACCAGGCATGCATCCACGGCCTTCTTGCATATGTTGACCGTGATGCTCAGAGCCATGCTTCTGGCCGCCGGCGGTGCTAGTTCCGATGTATGAAATGTAATGGAGGGATGGTCCCCCTGAGGAGCTAATAGCGCTGCAATCCTTTCCACCGGCACGTCCTCGTTGACCATCACCTTCTGCAAATATTCCATCAGGGCTTCTTGGTGACTCTTCGATCTTTTGATCAGTTCAAGCACGGAGATCCGTACCGGTGTTCGCTCAAGATGTTTCAACAAATCATATTGAGTGCTTGGTGCACTCTCTTCATTGTGTGCTTCCTCTGTCGGCTGTGATGGGTCGTCTCTAACTGTTGACTAAGGAAAGACTTTGTTGAAAATCCTTCCACTCCGGAGTGCATGTTCCTCAACCGTGGAAGGTCCGGGTGACACTTTGAGTACCGCAGGGTTAGGTGGTGTAGGTGATGCGGGGTGTTGGTATGTAGGTGATGGCGTGGGCTTAAGTGGTGGTGGCGTGGTGCGGATTAAAGGCCTGGATGGTTGGATGGTGGATGGGTACATGATTGGGGTGGATGAAGTGGGAAATGGTACGCGTAGTAGCGGTCTGGATGGTTGGATGGTGTCTGGGTAGGTGGTAGTGGTAGCGGGTGAAGTAGGAAATGGTACGCGTAGTAGTGGTCTGGATGGTAGGAGGGGTGCGTAATTGGTTTGCGGTAGGTTATTTGGTGGAGGCGTAGGAGTGTGGGGCGTAATGGGCTTGAGGAAAGCGGGTGGTGGTAATGGGTTATTGGGTGCAGTTGAGTGATACGTGGGTGTTGGTATAGGGGTAATGGTAATGGGCTGTGGTCTGGGTATATGGATGGTGCGGCGTGGTGGTTGTTCTGTGGTACTCGGAATATGACCCGTTGAATAAAGAGAGGAAGAGTCCTCTATTCTCCACTGTTGCCCACGGTCAGCCTCAGACTGGCTGTTTGTCAGAATAGGGGCAACTTGGTTTTGGTTTTGATGCTCCGGGAGCGGGTTTTGCACTATGCCCATGTTTGGTGGTAGTGCTGCTTGTGCTGGTGGTCTTGCTTGCTGCTGCTGTTGTGGTCTTCTTGCCTTCAGAGCTGATATGTACTTTTTCATTTCTTCACAGTCTATGCCGCCCTGCTCGTTGAGATCATGAATATAATCTCTAAATTGGAAGCATGTGTCAATAGTATGCCCAGGTTGCCTATGGAAATAGCAATACCTAGACGTGTCGGCATTCTGAGGCCAAACTGCCTTTTCTCTTGGCAAGACTAAGGCATTAGCTACCATTAGAGCACTGAAAATGTCTGCCAAAGATTCTGGGAGGACTGGGTATTCTGCCCTCTTTGGGCCTGGAGGTCTTCTCTGCTGGTTGTAGTCAGCAGGAGGAGGGGCATTATGATATGCCGGCAGTACACGTGGCTGATACTGCTGCTGTTGCTGGTACTGCTGTTGTTATGGCTGCTGGTACTGCAATTGCCGTTGCGGCGGTTGCTGTGGCTATTGCTGTTGCTGGTTCGGCTCCTAGGGCCGCTGATATTAGGGCTGCTGATATTGAGGGTTCGGCTGCTGCCTGTACCCCTGCTGGTTCGGCTGCGGTGGCCTCTGGTACTGTTGTTGACCCCTCACGAACTGAGGTGAATTGTTGTTCATGCTACTGACTTGCTCATGAGAGAGCGTGCCCTCAGTAGTTGGACCTGTGCTAGGAGAATTCGACACTACAGGCTTCCGAGGTGGAGGCCTACTAGGTCTGTGAGGATCAAAGACGCTAGAGAACGTAGCATCCTTGAAGACATTCTGACAGTACCGTGCTCTTTCATAGAGCTCTGCCATGCTGGTCAGATTGTTCAGGGAGAGGACTAGTTTGAACTGGGGTGTGGCATTGGAAATCAGCATCTTCACTTGCTTTGACTCGGACAAGTGATCTTTTACTTTCTCGGCCAAACCCCGCCACCTGTCGGCAAAACTGACGAACTATTCATCGGGTTTCATCTTCTCTGCTATTAGGTCAGTCATGGACAGGGAGGGGGCAACCCTGTCCTGGTATCGTTGAATGAATTTTCGGGAAACGATACCATAGTCCTCTACTTCGGAGGGTTCCAGGGAAAAGAACCATTCAAGGGCTGGTCCTTCTAAAGATCTCCTGAACAAAAAGGTCAACGACCTCTTGTCGTTTTGCCAGAAGGATGATTCGTACATAAACTCCTTCAAGTGGGTGAAGGGGTTACCAGTACCGTTGTACTTCCGGTACACTGGCATCTCGGAGGGTGGTAGGTGGAACACTGGCAGGCTTGGTAAGTTGATCTCTGGTGCAGCTTTAACCCCCATCATCTTCTGGAGGTTGTTGAATTGTTCATCCATGCGTTCCATCTTGGCCAGCAACGCTTGCGTGGTCGGATCAGCCTGGGGAGGAGGAGGAGGTGGAGGTACTTGATAGGCCTGTTGCCTAGAGTACGTCGGACAAGGAGGACAGTAAAGGGAGGTCTGGCAAAGCTTCCGCCATGCCCGAGGGCATTTTGATAAGCGGGCGTCAGTGGTCTAGCCGGTTGCCTAGAAGATGAAAGTTGCGGCCCAGCTGGCCGAGAAGTGATATGGAGGCCTTCCATGGCCTGATGAATGTAAGGAGGATGAAGAGGAGGTTGCTGAGGGATGGCAGGGGGAGCCGCAGGGTTCGGCTCGGCAGGCTGCATGGGCGCCTTCCCCTTCAGAATGGACTGGATCGCCTCGAACTGCTGAGGGTCCAGACGGGTGGCAAGAACTCCCAAAGCATTGACTAGATCCGAAGGATCAAAGGACGAGGGATCATTTTGATTCATGTCTCCCTCGAGAATGGGATTGGGAATCGCATACTCATGCGGGGGAGGATCATGATATTGCTCATGAGGATGATAGAGAGGGGTCCGGACATTCCCATCTTGTCGAAACGGAACGGGGACAGAATTACGAGAGGCATCAACATCTCTCCCGCTCTCATAATTGTAATCAGAATCGCGAGGGGCATTAGCATCTCCCTCGTAGTTGACAATGGCATCTGGAGCCATACTCAAGTTCCTGTTTGATCGGAGCAGCATGATGTTAGATTCTTTTTCAAGAATTGGCAAACAAGTTGAACAGAGATTTAAACAAACAAGTGGATGTTTAGCTTGATTTTAAGATTCCTTGTTGAGTTATTTGGATTTAATTAAACCACAAATTCGCTCAAAGGATGGGATCCTAGTTTCAATTCAATGTCCACCGTTATTTTCTATGGCTTTCTCTCACAACGTTTATGGAATCTAATCGGGACTTCAACTGGTACAACCAGCCCGATGATCAAGGAGGAGTACCTTGATTTTGGGGACTTACGGAGGCCTTAACGCCAACTTCTCTAGTCTGATCGAGGGACCAACCCAATAAGAGAGAGTTGATGACGTCAAGTAGAGTGTTCCTAAGAAAAGGAGGGTGTTAGCCTCAATGCTTAATACATAATGGGTAATTAGCACACATATCACAAAAATCTGAGAACTGAAGAAGAAATAAGAAACTGTCTGAATAGCGTCGAGGTTAGTTGCCGCTATTCAAACAGAGCCTTAATTTTTCGCAGAAGCTAAGATTGCAGACAACATATAAACGAGACTGAAAGGCGTCTGGGTTAACTGACGCAGTTTGAAACGCGTCAGTGTTCCTGGACGCTTTTCAAGTCGCAGAAGCAGTTTTTCAGGAGGAATTTTTGGATTGATTTCTCCTTAAATAGGATAAAAACAGTAAATAATCAGTTCATGCAGGATTTTTTTTGTTTCAGATTTTAACAGGATGATTTTAGCAACTAAACAACTAAGATATCAATCAATCACACAGCATTTCATCACCAAAAATAGCTTTTTAACTAATCAACGGGGAGGGCAAGATCTTGCCGCAGGGGTGTGCACGTGGTGCACGTAGGAAATTAACTAAACTAAAAACACACACCAATTGGTGAGGACGTGTCAAGAGACACAAGTGGTGCACCGTGGGTGCCCGATTGATAACAGCAAGAACAAAAGAACTAAAAGCTGGCAAGACCAAGTCCCACCGTGATCGCCAAAAAAGCTGTGAGTGCTTAGAATGAGTGTGTGATTATCATGAAAAATCTATGTTGTTTAAGTGCAACATAAACCTATGAAAAAGAAACTACGTGAAGTGATCGTCAGAAACTTTTGACTTAAAAGTTTCAAAAGAAGGTTTGATCGCCTACCTGTTTGAAAATGGGAGATGTTGAGCTCTTGGTTCCCCTCCTTCAGCCGGCTGACGAAAGAGAGCCCTTTCTTGTCTTTGTTCTTGCTTTGATTGCTGTTGAGTTTGAGGATCGTCCAGAGTTCTTTGTTGCTTTGCTTGTTGATTTTCTCCCCTTTGATTCTTTGCAAGAAAATAGAAAGAGAAATGAAGAAACAATGATGAGAACTTAAGCAAAAGTAGTGTCAATTCTTAACAGAGTTTTAAACATGCAACTAAACATAAAACTCACTTGTTAGGATGGTCTTTGAAACCCCTTAATCAAATAGGTTTTGAAAATGATGCTGGTGTTGTGTGTTGCATGGAGTGATATGATGAAGAATGTAGAATTAATGAAGATGTGAATATGAAAAGTGCAGAAATGAATTGAAAAACTTATGCCGGTTGGATGAAGCCTTGAATTGGATGAAGATTGGACGAAGAACGGACGCCGACTTCTGGAAACAGCAGCACCTCGGCGTTTGGACGTCGTTGCTTCGATCTTCAATCAATAACTCAAACTCTGATTCTAACTTTTCACCCATTCAAGATGCAAGGTATTTATAGACTTCTTCTGCGTCCGCGGATTTACATGGAGAAACTTGGGATTTATCCACCTTAACCAACAGATAAATACAGATTAATTCATCTTTATCTGTAATTATCTAAAATGCGTCGACCACGGAAGACGCCTTTCATATTGATTAAGATATGGATAAACATCCGGGAAAAACTTATCTTTATCTGTATTAGCTAAAACGCGTCTACCAGTATAGATATCTTTTACACTAATTAAGATAAGGATAAACATCCGGAAGAGAAGTAGAAATAGCTTAGGAAACCTAAAACGCGTCGTGTCTTACAGACGCCTTTTATCTAATTAATCAACTAATTAAAATTCAAATTTAAACGTTAAAATAAGAATAAATTCTAAATAGCGTCCACACAAGTCGACGTCTTTTAGACTTCTTCATATTTTAACTGAAATTTGAGTTAAAATCAATTCAATTGATTAACTTAAACATGTCTGTTAAACCCGACACTAAAAAAGATCAATAAAAATTAATCAATGATTAAATATCAGACCATTATGAGGCATTATTATATGATATGAAATTTACTCAAAATGATGTCAAAATTAGCGTGTCTATAGGGACTAAATATGATATTACAGTAAGGTATGTGTGATTTAAGTCTAATTAAGTAAGTTAATTATGACTTAATAAATTTAGACTCGTGTTCATAAGTTAGTGGATTTAATTTACTTATCTGAGTGGATAGAATGCTTTAGAAATTACTTTATTTTATGAGCTAAATATTGGGACCCAACTAAGAGTTATTAGACCTTAGAAGATAGGTTATAAGTGGCCCATTGAGTATGTATAGGAGTGAGGGTTTAATTTTGTTAGTTAAGAGGGTTTATTTGAGATTATCCCAAACCTTTTATATATAGGTGGTGGTGGCATACGAACCACACTTCATCTTCTCCTCCCCATTCTCCCTCTCATCACTCTCTTGATCGTTGGTGTTGAAGGGCTTATGCATATGCGTGGTATGGCTCTTAGAAGGCTTGCATGTGGATTAGAGGCTTGGACATAGTTTTTAGAGGTTTGGAAGCTCTTAGGGAGTGATTTGAAGTTCTTCTTGGGGTGAAGATTCTACCTTTGATGGAAAATTCTTGAGGTGGATGCTTGGAATTCTTCCTCCTCATTTCATAGATCTTGCATTAGATCTTAATGGTCTTTCTTGGATTAGTGGAACTTGAATTCAGGTAAGGTGATGCCTATGTTAAAGGATTCTAGTTTCCATAGTGTGCATGCTAGTTTAAACAATTGGTATGAGTTTGCATGTGTGCCAAATGATGTTTCCTAAGTTGGTTTATCATCTATGGGTCTTATTTTAGTAGAAGATACATACATTATGGATTGTGGATCATGATTTTCAAGTGTTGCCTTTTTTAGTATGAAATTTGAGTTTTTAGCTAATTTTTTAATTATTATCCTTGATTCTTCAAAGTGAATTGCTATGCATGATTAAGAATTGATCTATTAAAACTAATTTCTAGAGCTGAAAAACCAACAAATAGACTAAATAATATCAAACAGATTTGAAAATTTTTAAAACATAGTGAACATGTCCAATAGGTCATATATAAAGTGTGAATAAAGTTTCATCAATTTATGGATTGATTTGATATGATGTCAAAATCCTACTTCGATCCCAAGATTTGAACTTAACAAATTTTCAGCAACTCATAAATCAGGACACAATAATTATCAAATAATTTTAAAAAACTTTTAAATTATTCTAAGAGGTGAAAAATAATATAACAAAAGTCTCCAAAAAATTTAGTAAGATTTATATATAAATCAAATAAGATAAAACGTCCACAAGTTGAGATTTTAAAATTGTTAGGACATATTATATAATCTGATAAAACAATTTTGGTCAAATATCAACATAACTTAGCTAATAATGAAATTTATTGGAGATTAATATAACATATAAAACATACTTCTGTCAAAATTTTAGCTTAATAGGACATTAGAATAGGGAGAATAAATATTTATAATTCAGTTG
Organism: Zantedeschia hybrid cultivar; assembly: GCA_030544215.1. NCBI lineage: Eukaryota > Viridiplantae > Streptophyta > Magnoliopsida > Alismatales > Araceae > Zantedeschia > Zantedeschia hybrid cultivar. The sequence continues at coordinate 66,290,897 of JARZZO010000002.1, forward strand.
ATCATAACTGAAAATAAAACATATTGAATAGACTGAGATAATAATCATGAAATAAATAGTAAATAAGATTATAAAAATATAAAATTTCATAATCATTAGATAGACATAAGGATAAAGCTTTTTATCGGTTGATTAGTTTTTGAAAACTCTTAAAAATAATATAGCTTTTCGTACAAGATATATCATGCTTAAGATAATCTCCCTACCTCTTAAAGAAATATTGGTTCTTAGTTCTCCTATAGTTTCTTTTATATCTTTTATAATTTATTCTTCTTTAAGTCTCTTTTCCACATTCTCTAAGATCTTTTCCATATTTTCTAAGTCTCCTACAATCACCATCAAGTATTAAAATCAACCCTCAAAGAGTTTACCCCTCCCTACTCTCTTTTCTCTTAAGAACAATACTATAAACTTACTCTCTAAGAAGTGTTGCACCCCCTAATGGCTCTGGCCTAAAGACTTATTTATAGTTAATTCTCTTTTACACATCTAATATTAACTCTTCTTTCAACTTTAGGTTCAGATCTCACCTTACAAGATTTTCTCTTCAAGTTAAAGTGATAATCCTAGTGTAAATTGGATTCTATTTTTGTAGTCTACAATTTTCTTTTCTAAAAATCTCTAAATTTGATTCCTTAAATGTCAAAATTATAAAAAAGTCTCTTTTACAAAGTTTTAGAACTTTTTTTTATCCCATTTTACTAACCTACTATCCTCAGTACTTCACACCAAGAAATTTGGTAGATTTCATTCTTGTCCAAAAAATGTCTTTATTAGGACTAGTAAATGACATATTGTAAAAATACGGTCTTCATAAAAGTTATAAAATTTTAAGTCATAATTTTAATGAGAGTTGTGTTTCCTAATTTGAAATTTTATCGCGAAGTTATGCTTAAAATACTAAGATTGTGCCAAATAAATATGTGTATAGAATCTTAATTCGAATAGCATTCTAATTATGACTTTTTATCTACTAATTAGAATCTTAATCATACTCAAATTTATTGTGCTCTACTTATAATCAAACTCAAATATGTCTTATATAACTTTTAAGGTCGTAGTTAACTCTAGTTATATTTTCTCTTGTTTCCTAATTGGAATTCTAGCTCTATTAGGACATGTTTCCTATTTGTAATTCTTTCTAAAGTGGATCATCCATATTTTTTACTTCTAAAATATCTAAATTAGTAACAAATAAATTTATAAATCTTTTCATGATCTTTCCAATAGTATCAACCATGCTTCAATCCAAATGTTCTACATAAAGTTATCATTATTTAACTATATTGTTGTCCAACACACCTAAATTCAAAATTTTAACTAAGTTAGTGGGCGGTTCTTAATAGTATTATCGGGTTAATAGTATTTCATAATTGTATTGATTGAACTAAATCAAATTATTTAAACTCACTATAGACTCTCATAATTAGTTAATCAGTCTAATTTAAATTAATTAAATTTATTTATGAGTTGTAAATGTGTATGGCATAACAACAGCGCCTCGTCAACCACATGTTCGAAGGTCAGCTCTAGACGAAGATTGAAGTATACATCGACGACTTGTTGGTCAATAGTACAAGAGCAATGGATCATTCGTCCGATTTTACTGAAACTCTTGACACCCTTCGAAGGTACGACATGAAACTTAATCCTTCATAGCCTATTTGATTTCAGGATACAGATAGGGCTAACCCGGCTTAGCCCCCAAGGGAGCCCGATCAAGATAGCCTTGATTTAATCTATTTTTTACTATTCCAGGATAAGTAGTTCCTATTTCAAAGTAGAAGTTAACTTAGGATAGGTACATAAAATCTTCATTTAAATAATTTATATAAATAATTTTTATTATTAAAAAAATATAATAAGTTTCATCACTATCTTTTCACATAATTATTATGTGTGCTTTATATATTAAAATAATAATAATTAATATTTAAATTAATAATAAACTATGATTAACATTAATTGTTATTCAAATTGCTTATTAGTAAATGGAGCATAATAAATTTTATCTTAATAATTAACTATGATTAATGTTAACTAATATTAGTTAATCGGAACAATATTAAATAATATTTAGTAATCATACTAATATTTATTAATAGTTATTAATATTAATATTTATGAATTAATATTTATTAACATTTATTCATAATATGAATTAATGGTTATTAATAATAAATTAATAATATTGTTAATAATAACTAACATTTATTACTTGACATTGTTATGTTTAATAATATTTAAATGGAGCATAATAAAATTTATATTAATAATTAAATATAATTAATGTTTACTAATATTTATTAATCAAAATAATAAAGGGAGCACACAACGATCTATAAATGAGATCTAAAGAATCTCACCTCCTCTTGGAAGGCAGGAATTCGGCTATGAAAATACTCTCCTTTCGATATAATTAAAAGTAAGTCTCCAAAAATGTAATATTTATTAAAAAATTAGTATAATTTATTTTTTTACGAATAAGTCCTCACAATTTACTATTAATTGGTACAAGATCTCTAAGTGTCACAAAAATTGTTGCTAAAGATGATGGGAGTGGCACTAAAAGGGTGCCCGAAAGAACTTTTTTTGTATAAAAGTTAAGATTGTGAGGACTTATTCGTAAATAATCAGATTAAAAGGAATTATATGTAATATTGAAAGTTTTTTTGTCTTACAATATCAATAGGTTTATTGTTTTACAATATCAATAGGTTGATTATTTTGTCTTACAATATCAATAAGTTTTGAGTAGGACAAATTCTACTGGACTCATAAATGAGATATTGAAAAAATATTTTTTGTCCTACAGTATCGATTGGTTGACTGTTTCCCTTTTTATCTTCTAAAAGGAAAAAAGATTTTTTAGAATTGTTTCATAGATCTACAAGAATGTACTTATGTTCTCCCAATAAGTACTTATGTCAAAACATCACCAAGCAACCTCCTGTGCTCGAGCGCGACAGGGGGGGTCAGTCGGCAAATAATTGATAAAAAAAACGTGCAGATTGCTCTTCGACAGACCGTAGGCGATCAGTAAAAAAAAGAGGGCAAAAAACGTCAAACACCTAAGGCCTTCGCGTTTGACATTTTTGATCTCCCATTTTACTGATCACCTACGGTTAGACGATCCGGACTTATACAAGAAACCCTCCTTTTAGTAGCAGGAGAGCCATGAGCTGGAGACCACATTAATAGAAAGAACTCTCTGCCATGGCAACCTTAATGCTCATTTCCATACTCTCCTTAATCCTCCCTCTGTGCTACTACGTAACCGTAAAGCTCCATTTCCAGCTTGCCACCAAGAAAAGCCGTGCAAAGAACTGGAAGCTCCCTCCAGGCCCTACTGCCCTTGCCACCTTAGCTATGCTGCCCTTCATGTCCCTGAGGCAGCCCTCCGACCTCAGGCGCGTCCTCAGAAAGCTCCGCCAGTGGTACGGCCCGATCGTGGCGGTGCGTACAGCCCCGTCGTCTCTGACGATCATCGTGACAGACCGACGACTCATACGGGAGGCCCTGGTTGAGAAGGGCTCTGCCTTCGCTGCCCGTCCCCGCCGGGGGATCGAGCCCGGGCCCGTCCCCATCATCGGCGGCATCAGCACAGCAACATATGGCCAGAAGTGGCGCCTCCTGCGCCAGAACCTCACCTCTGGGATCTTTCACCCATCCTGTCTAAGGTCGCTCACTGCCGGCCGGCGGTGGGCTCTCGGCATATTGAAGGAGAAGTTGGCGTCGCAAGCCAAAGCAAACGACGGCATTGTGGAGGTCAGGGATGCCCTCGAGTGCGCCGTGCTCAGCTTGGTTGGCCTCTTGTGCTATGGCGAGAAGCTGGGGGATCATCTCATCCACGACATAAAAACAACTCATAACCAGCTGATGTCCATCTACAACGAGCTCTCGTTTGCTTTCCTCCCCATGGTTGCGGACTTCTTCTTTCGGACGCGCTCAAAGGCTCTCCTAGGCATCCGCCGCCGGCATGAAGAGGTCTTCATCCCTCTGGTGAGAGCACGCAGAGCCCACAAGCTGCAGCAGCAAAAAGTGAGTGTGCAGCACAAAGACTACTTCCGCTGTTACCTAGATTCCCTTCTAGAACTGCAACTTCCCGAAGAGAACTCACACAAGCTGGACGACAGCGAGATCGTGACCATCTGTTCGGAACTGCTCAGCGCCGGGGCAGAACAGGTGTCGGTCACCGTGGAGTGGATCATCGCGAACCTCGTCAGGAACCCATACGTACAGCAGAGGCTGGTGGAAGAGATCCAACGAGTCATGCAGGAAGATGGAGGGCCTGAACTGAAGGAGGAAAGCCTCGGGAGGATGGAGTACCTTAACGCCGTCGTCCTCGAGGGCCTTCGGCGGCACCCGCCGTCGCACCTCTTGCTGCCACATGCAGTCTCCACCGAGGTGACCCTGGGTGGGTACCTCATACCGAAGGATGCAAATATTCTGTTCCCAGTAGAGGAGATGGGGTGGGATGAGAACATATGGCGAGACCCGATGGAGTTCAAACCGGAGAGGTTTCTTGCCGGTGGAGAGGGAGAAAGGGTGGACCTGACGGGGACGAAGGAGCTGAAGATGATGCCCTTCGGGTTGGGGAGGAGAACCTGCCCGGCCGGCGCCGGGACCTCCATACCTCTCCTCAAATGCTTGGTGGCGAACATGGTGAAGGAATTTAACTGGGAAAGCGTTGGAGAAGAAGACGTGAGCATGGTGGGAAAGCTGGGCCTCGCGGTTGCCATGAATGCTCCATTACAGGTGCGGATGTCTCCTCGGTAGTTTCTCATTGGCCCAGGATCGGAGACACCATGGCATCAAGAGCCTGAATAGTACTGTTGTGGTCCTGGCCCTGGATCATTATTAGGTCGAACGCCTCACCTTCTTTTGTCCCAATGTCATACGTATGTATGTTGAGCAGGGGGGAATAGGTTGAAAATTATCTTGTGTTTATCAAGAATGGGATAAATTTCATACTTTGATGCAGTTTGGTTTCTTGGGTGCTAAACAAGGTCTGAATAAGATCGGGATGAGGCTTGACAAAATATTTACGTTCTTTAATTAAATGAATTAAATTTATGTACTATACAACTGATGATAATTGCTTTCTGACAAAGATATTGCAGAAGTTCAATTCTGTAGGGGAAGTGAAAGATAGGTACGTTCATCGTAGAGATATTTCTGTCCTCATCTTTTTTTTTTTTTTTTTAAGACAGCAACAGCCGCATTCATTCATTGAAATAATCAAGAAAATATTACAAGAAAAAAAGAGAGGGGAAGGTAAACAAAAAAATTGTCTACCAAGACAATAGACAATACAAGAGACTCAGGAACCACAGACAACACCCTTCCCAAAAAATAAAGTCCATTACATCTTACACCAGAACTCTCAAAGAAAAACACTTTTTCAATGAGCAAATTTTGATAAAGTTGCAGAATCAAAGATCTTGTGCCCAAATCTTCTAAAAGACCATTCTTGTATGAAGTGGATACAATGTCCGAAAATCCTTGTTGGATAAGAGAATTGGTTGCTGAAGATTTTAAGATTTCTTTCTCTCCAAATGGCCCATAGCATTGCTGGCAGAAGGGTTTCCTATAAACGTAATTCCTGCTGGTAAGGACACAATCGATTCCAATTTGTCATAAGGCTACCAATCGAATTGAAGTTACTTGGATGATTGCCTAAGACTCTTAAAAAAGTCCTCCATATAACATCTACTATACCACAATTAATAAAAAGATGGTCCACAGTTTCTTCAAACATCCCACAAAATGAGCATATTCTTTTGTCTAGAGTAAGGAACCTAAACTTGTCCCCAGTAGGTAATCTGCCCCATGTTATTTTCCACATAAAGATACTAATCTTGATGGGAAGAGTTTTATTCCACACGTGAGATTCCCAGCTAACCTTAATCCCTCCTGAGTTCAGCAATTTGATTGTAGATTTGACAGAAAACTTACCACCTGGATCCTATCTCCAGTATTTGACATCTTCCCTCTCATTCATCTCTTGAAAATCTTGAAGCAGCAAATTGAGTTGAAGGAACTCCCTTTCTTTTACAAAGTGAAAATTTCTGCAAAATCTGAAATCCCACACAAGTCCTTTAGATGTGGAAGGTCGGACATCTCTGATAGTAGGATTCTTATCCTCTGAAATGCTGTACAGATATGGAAATCTATATTTGAAAGCCCTTCCCTCCTTCCAAGCATCTTCCCAGAACTTTGCAGTTCGGTCATTACCCACAGTTATATAAGTTGAGCAATCGTAGAGATCTAAGTTATGAAGAATACTCTTTCAAACATATGAAACAGAGCCAGTGATCTGGAACTGTCCTCATCTCTTGAAAGTAACTTTCCCCACAACTTACCGTGCGTTGTGTTAACGAGTCAAGCACAAGAGTTAGAATGTCTATATAGAAAAGGATCCTAGAGCTAGATAAGAAGAAGAACATAAGGCCGTGGGCGACTATATTCATCACTGTTCTCTTGTACTTATATTTTCCTGAAGAAAAGAAGATAAAGACAACAATAAAAAATTAGTTTTATATACATAAGCCATTCACTACAAGGAAGATAGATTTTGTCAGCGAGTATATGTCGACGACTATGGGCACTTATTGACAAATAGTATATTAGTCGACGACTAAGAACTCACCATTTACAATAGACTTATTTGTCGACGGCTAAAATAATCGTTTACATATACGTAATATATGTCAACAACTGTGTTATAGCCGTTGACATATGTAGCATATATGTTAACGACTATACGAGGACCGTCGACATATGTAGTAAAAAGAAAAAAAAAATGATAAAAATTATATGTCTACGGCTATAAATTTAGCCGTTGACATATCTCTTATATGTCAATGGCTAAATTTTTAGCCGTGGACAAACCTATAACCCTAAGCCTTCCCTTCATCCATGGCCATTCCACAGCGCCCCAACCTTCAAACCCACGCGCACCACGGCTCTTCCTCTCCTAGGCACTGACAACCCCATCGCTCGCCGCCTCCAGCCGCTGGCGACCCCATCGCCGCCTCCAGCCGCCAGCGACACCATCGCCGCCTCGAGCCATCCTCAACCCCACATCGTGCCCCCGCCCTTTCCCCCTCAAACCCACGCGACAGTTGTTCCTAATCTCCCAGGCACTAGCGACCCCTTCGCCGCCTCCAGCAGCCAGCGACCCCACAACGCGCCCCCGCCCTTTCCCCCCTCAAATCCGCGTTGCGGCTATTCCTCTCCCCGGCACTGGCGACCCCATCGCCGCCTCCAGCCGTCAGCCCAACTCCACCGCCAACCCCATCACTGCTCCTTGGCGGGACGCCAGCCAGCCGCCAGCCCCAACTCCACCACCGCTCCTCTCTGGCAGCCTGCAACCCCAACGCTGCCACCGCTGCTCCTCTCCAAGCTGTGGCCAGGCAGCTTCGTCATTGAGGTGCTCGTCTCCCAGTCGCCCCCATTTGGTTGATGCTCTTGTACGGGTCGTCGACTGGTAGCTAGCCCCATCGCCCCTACGTATGTTCGTCTTTGGCGGCCTGTGAACCCCCAACAATGCTGTTGTTCCTCCTCAGGCCACCGGCCATCCCCGTTTCCACCTACTGTAGGTATAAATTTTTTAAGACCCAAATTAGAAGCCAAAATTGATGCTTTTTTACCTTATTTTACAGCATGTTCGGAATAAATCCTGTCAAAATCATGATAAAATGGTGCCATGATGCTCTTATACCTTGCACGATCGAACGGTTTGTTCTATAATGTTATTGGTATTCTGTATGTGAATAAAGTCTTATAATGCTATTGAAGCAACTGAAGTTGCTTTGAGATCAAATGATGCTGGAACCTGGAGGTGGCATGGCAGGGCTATTTCGCAAGAACCTCTATACCAACATCCTCAAGGTCATAGTTCCCTCTGACGTCTACATCTAGGCCACCCTCACCAATTTATATCAGCATACATCTAGACATGTGCATGCCCAGAAATTGTTCGATGAAATGTGCAAAAGAATCATCATCTCCTAGAACACTCTCATAACTACTCATGTGAAGTCCGAATGGATCCAAATTACCAACAAAGTATTTAAAGAAATGCTAACAAGAGATGTGGTCTGATGAAATATAGTGATCCTTAGATGTACCAGGGTCCAAAGCAAGTGACATGCTCTCTGGAATGGCTCTATTCCAAAGACAACGGTGAAGAAGGAGTCCAAGATATGGAACATGATGACTAATGGCTTTGTGAATTGGGGAATATAGAAGTAGCTAGGAGGCTATTTGTTGCTATGCCACTAAGGTGTTGTTTTGTAGATTGAGACGATAATGTGGTTGGGGCAAGAGGACATAGATGCTGCTAGATCACTATTCTATAAGATGGATAAGATGGAGGGAAGGGACCAATTACATTGATAATAATAATGCTCAATTCAGTATTGATGTGTATCACGTGTGGATGTGTTGTTTGTTGGAATTTGGTGACCTTCACATTTTATGTCACTTGGCAAGAAGGAGATAAGTAGTAAGCTTATCAAGGCACGTCATGAATCATGATGAATCATTTATTTGAATAAGTTAATGGACCGACTATTTATGATTGCAAAATCTGATTCATTATCAATTTGATTGTTAGAATGTAGTAGAAGCTGGTGCTCCCCTTTGTTCCTTGCTTGGTAGGGGTGTCCTTACTAATGAAATAGATCATGTGGAGCATGTAACCTCCTAAATATTTTCAGTTGGATTTTTATTTCATTTTATGGACTTTTATTTTGTGAATTTGGAAAAACTGACAAGGTAGACATGCTTTATCCATCATGGACATGGCTATTGATTTATTTGTTAATACATGGAGCAAACAGTTCAAGTTTAGGACAGGTGTTGGTCCATAGTCGTAGGTTCCAGTTAAGAATACAACTTCAAAAAAATCTATGGCATGTAATTTAAGGGGGAAAAGCATACGTAAAGATCAAACAATCTAGATAATTGTTCTTACATTTAAACGAGATTTCTGATATTAACTATTGCATTTCTTGACCTTCTACACCATTTATATATGTACATGTGGATGTGTATGTGTCATACTATATTACTGCTTTGGTATATTAAACTGGCAACCCCAGTGCGTAGAGGTTTACCTCCGCCTAGTACTAAAGGGTAATATATAAGTAGATGGACATATACTTGTGGATGCACATGTGAATTTGAATATAATCTATGTACCGTGTATGTGGATGTGGATATGAGACGTGTGTATATGGATGCGACTTGATATTTACATGTGGATAAAAATAAGTTTTCTTTTAGGTACGGATGAGGATGTAGATGTATATGTGTATGTTATGTAGTGTAGTACTATTTTTTTATGAAATGTATGAAAGCAGACAGGTGTACAAATGTACAACTTTTAGGAAAGATGCTACCGATTTTTTTTTAGAAATGTATATATTGATGTCCATAAATATATTTATCTATCTATTTATGTGTTTAACTATTGTTAGTAGCACTTTTGAATTAATTGAATATGATGACAATGTATTTGTCTTTGCAAGTTCTTTGTGTGTGTGTCCTAGGTATTGTGTATGAGGCGATGATGATGCACTTGCCTTTAAAGCCACTACAAGGCGGTGTGGCTGCCCTGGATGGCCCTGGTGTTCAATCGGGTTGCAGCCGTTTGTGCATATCGATGAAGTGTATAGAACCCCTAGGGGCTAAAAATATTTTCCATCTGAGCCTCCAGTCTCCCCTCTCCTAAACTTTATGGAGAGGCGATTGTGTGTGTTTGTGTTTTGCGTGCATGTGCAATGTGTGAAATATACTTTTTGTAAAAAATTGGACCCCCTCATCTAATCAATGTGCTTCCTCGCGGCTTGTGTACTAATTGGCTAAGTTCATATTGTGAAGGAGCACATTGAGGAGATGAGAGGATCAAGTTTTTTGTGTTGTGTGAGGCGATGATGATGCACTTGCCTTTGTACCCACTGCAAGGCATCTGCGAACGGCGTGGCAACCTTGGACGGCCTTGGTGGGCAATCAAGTTGCAGCCATTTGTGCAGATTGCTTAAGCATACGGAAGCCCCTAGGGGCTAAAAACATTTTTTATCTGAGCCTCCGGTCTCCCATTTCCTAAACTTTATGGAGAGGCAAGTGTGTGTGTTTGAGTTTTGCGTGTGTGTGCAATGTACTTATTGTAACCCCCTTATCTAATGAACGTGCTTCCTCGCGGCTTGTGTACTTATTGGATAAGTTCATACTGTGAAGGAGCACGTTCAGGAGATTGAGAGGATCAAGTTTCTTGTCTTGTGTGAGGCGATGATGATGTACTTGCCTTTGCAGCCACTGCAAGGCATCTGGTAATGGCATGGCAGCCCTGGACAGCCCTGGTGGGCAATCAAGTTGTAGCCGTTTGTGCAGATCGCTGAAGCATATGGAAGCCCCTAGGGGCTAAAAATATTTTTCATCTGAGCCTCCGATCTCCCCTCTCCTAAACTTTATAAAGAGGCGACTGTGTGTGTTTGTGTTTTGCGTACGTGTGCAATGTGTGCAATGTACTTATTGTAAAAAATTGGACCCCTTATCTAATCGATGTGCTTCCTCGCGGCTTGTGTACTTATTGGCTAAGTTTATACTGTGTATGGATGTGCTTGTATGGATGTGTGGATTTGTATATATACAGATTTGTGTATCTACAGGTTTTTGTGTATTATTTAATATTTTAAAATATTTTTTTTAATTAATAACCATTTGTAAGTGGTTAAGAACCTATAGACATATCACATTTGTCAGCGGCTACAGCCGTTAACAAAGGCATAGCATATGTCAACGTCTGCTAGCCGTGGACAAATGTATTATTTGTCAGCGGCTTATAACCGTTGACAAATATCCCATTTGTCCACAGCTATAAGCCGTTGACAAATAATTTCATTTTTCCACGGCTAGCAGCTGTTGACATATGTCCTCTTTGTCTACGGCTTTTAGCTGTAGACATATGACAGATATGTCAGTGGTTTCTCATTACCATTGACAAATATTCGCCAACGGGACTTTTGTCCACAGCTTTGTCAGCGGCCGGCTAGCCGTTGACATATGGTTTTGTCAGTGGCTCTCTGCTATTTGTCAACAGCTCCTAGCCGCTAACAAATCCTCTTCTCCTTGTAGTGATTATGGAACTATGTAAATCTATATTTTCTCTCTCTCTTTTCTTCTTGTTCTTTTATATCTTATTGCTTGTTTACTATTGCTTATGAGTGATTTGGTTGACGAGATTCACGAGAATGATTAAATAAAACACCTCTTTGGTTTGTTATCCTGATTCGATTATGAAATATTAATAATCTTTGGCTTTAGGTTTGGATGACTCCACCCTGTTGATTGGTTCGAAGGACAGGGTTAAATATTCTGACTTTCCTATTCCCTTTCCTCTTACAGACATATATTGCTTTAATTAATTCCTCTTCGAACCCAAAGTACACAAAATGCACAAATTCTCCATCTAATCAACAAATGACATTAGCGAAGGGAAGGGAAAGAGGTGACAGAGCTTGTGCATACACGAGGGGTGGAGATGGTGGTGGTGTTGATGGTGAGAAGGGAGATCACATCCACGTAGGGTTGAACCTGTCCAACCACTACGCCATTGGAAACTCACAGGATTTGTGCACCCTGTTCGTGTCCCCTGCCGCTGCTACCGCCACAAGGGACAATGACAACATAGTCCATATCGCTCCAGTATAATATTGGATCGGACTCCAGTAGTAATCGGTCCTAAGATATCATGTGTAAAGTAGGTTCACCATTCAAGATGCATCCCATTGAAGTTGGCAACTTTTTCTTTGTTTATGATTTAGCAGGTTTTCAATAAAACGTAGAGCACTTAAATACCACTAAGAGTACAGGACTACAACCATAATTTAAAATACACCATAATGTGATTTTCATGTAGTGGTTTATGTTGCATCAGGTGCACATTTGGCGTATTTTAAATTATGGCTGTAATCTTGTGCTCTTAGTAGTACTTAAGTGCTCTACGTTGTATTGAAAACCTACTGAACCAGAAACAAAGAAAAAGTTGTCAACTTTGATGGGATGTGTCTTGAATGGCGAATCTACTTTACATATGGCATCTTCGGACTGGTTACTGCTGGAGTCTAGTCCAATGTTGTACTGAGACGATCCGGACTCATGATAACATGGAGGAGTGGGGGGACAGCGGCCGCCGGCCAAGGTCATTGTTGCCACATGCAATGGGAGATGTGGTCCATGTGAGGAAGCTGTATAGAAAGGATTCCTTTTGAGAAAGGGGAAACAAAGATCAGAAAAATAAAAAGTGGCACCCAACTTGTTGGGTCAGAGATTCATCCACTCTAAATCGAATGACTGAAACTCCTTGAATCACCAAAGACTCCCCGTGCTCCTACAAAGTAGATACTAGGTTAGAGGAGACCCCGGTTGCGATATGAGGGAACCCCCTCCGATGCCTAAGTTAGAGTATATAGCGACGAAAAAAAAGTAGGGACTCGGATCTAGAACATACCTTGTGAGGGTACCAGAGGGTCCCTTTTACAAGGGTAGGTCTGAGGTAGTAATCGAGTTCGATCAGGGAACTATCATGTGAATCGCGGTCTAATCTCCAGGTAGGATAGGACTCTGCCTTCCCTTAGCTGGGACTCAAGAGTTGATCCAGAGGAGGGTTCGTTTGGTAGGAAGTCCCCCTGCGCCCGTTGGCCATCGGGATCTGCTTCGGATTAAGGTGCTCCCCGTTGAAGCTTGGATGCATAGACCCACTAGTTGAAAGGCCCATCCAGTTTTGGCAATAGGCCAGGGCGTTCCTTTGCCCCCCTGCTCTAAAGGGCGAGGTGCAGCCTTTGGACCAGTCAAACTACAAGTGGGCCGGCGCATTAAATGCCTGCGAGAAGTGTCTTGCCCCTCCGTTCAAGGGCGGGACCGGTCATGATTCAAACAACATGCGTGTCACGCCCGGGCGCGGGGGCCGGTTCGGCAGTCGTGCCGGCACCTGTGCCGGCACCTGTGCCTGCCTAAGGAAGGCCATCTCTGCTCAAGCCTTTTGTTCAAATCCTTTGCTCAAATTTTCCTTCCTTAAGCCCCCCGAGCCATCTGCTTCTCTATTCTCTGTGTTTTAATGGCCCGCCGTGCAGGACAAGTATCCAGGGACATGTTGTACGCCCGAGGGGTCGAAGTCGACCGCAAGGTGATGTAGCTATCGGTGTGCTTGGAAAGACGCCTAACGGATATCGAAACAAAATTCAACATTTTAGAAGAGTATACACATTCAGCGTCCCTCGTGGCGATGAGTGAATCTATGATAGGAGGATCCGCTCATTTATGTCCTACCAGGCCATGTTCGAGGCGGGCTTTCGGCTGTCAATCCCAACGTGTGTGGAGCGGCTCCTGAATTACTTTCAATTGGAGCCAAAGTAGATTATGCCGAACTCGTGGAGGCTCATCATAGGTTTCTTTATCCGTGCGAAGGACCTCGGTTGTGTGGAACCCTCACCAGCGATGCTACATCTCATGTTCTAGCCAAAGAAGGGTGTGAAAGCCGGCAACCGCGGGTTCGTGCAGATAGAGGCCTACGAGAAGGCCCTATTCCATCTGACAGGTTTTCGCAAGGTCACCCACTAGAAGGAGAGTTTCTTCTGGGTGACCGAGCGAGAAGGAGACCGCTAGCCGTTCCCCGATACCTTCTGAACCTCTCCGTCAGGCTACCGATGGATCTATTGCTGGCCCCGATACCTCCGAATGAGGCCTAGGTTGTCACAACTATTCAGCAGGAGCCTCCTCCCGCAATTGTCGACATAGTTACGTAGGAGAGGTTGGAGGCGGTGGACTTGAGCATCCTATCGGTCCCAGGTAAGCAACCTCTTGGTATGTATTAAAGCTTTCTACTTTGTCTTTTTTTTTTTCTTCTGATATTGATCGACGTCCACTTTTATGCTTGGGGATTGGTGCCCGCCCCCCCCCACAGTCTTCAAGGAGAGAGATTTGAGTCACAGTTTCCCTTCAAGATCTGAGAGGGGCCACAGAAGTGACAGTGGCCAAACTCGAGAGAGTCTGGAAATTCATCTGCCCCGACCTTGAGAGGTGCAGCAAGAGAAGGGGCGGCAGAACAACTACAAGTACGCCTGACCAATTCTTGTTCCCTCCATGCCCTAGGCTGAGGTATGAAAAGATGTTGATTTCACAACCCAGTCCAGACGAGCCACGCTGGTAGTGGCGAGAGAGGCGGCAGGATGATGTAACCGTCCTAGCGGCATCTAAGCAGTCCCTCAAGCAAAAAAGACTAAGGGATTGCCTGAATCTAACCTCCCCCTCGTCCAGCTAATGCGAAGAGGAGCCGTGCCCAAGGAGGTTCAGGCAGGCAGTCCGGGGGATGCATGCTCGCCTGCCTCGCACGACTTGGCGTCGGCCTCCACGACGGCGTCAGGTGAAGAGATTGAAAGTGAGGAGAGTGGCGCAGTCAACAGGGTTGCTGAAGTAGAGGAGGAACTCTGGTCCTCCTCCTCGAGAAGCCAAGGGGCTGGAGAGGAGGAATTGGCAGCGTCGCCCTCTAGAGCTACCGCACGCTCTCCCTCGGCAGGAGAGGTATCTTCATCGAACCCCCAACCACTGAAAAGGCTCCATAGAGGTGATCGGCGAACATGTACGTTTGTGGGTTCTAATATATTTCAAATCTGCTCGGTCAGCGAACAAATTCCTTGGTTACTTGAAGATAGGTCTCTTGTCTTCTCCAAACTTGATAGGCCAGTGGGCCGGGTTGGCTTGCAAAAGTTCCTCACCATTGATCCACTGGTTCACCCTCCAAATTAGGTATGAGAGGTCTACCAGGAGCTGCATACTTAATTCAAACCGGACCTGCTGGTTGTGGATCCCGACAATGAAATATTGCACGACGTTTGGTACATCCAGGTTGAAAATTTTGAGAGCTGCTTCATGAAAATGGATCAAGAACTTAGGCAGGGTCTCATCTTCCCCTTGTCTCATAAAAGATAATGTAGCAGTCATGGTAGACATACGCCGACTGGCTTCAAAGTTGCTTCTGAAAGCTCTTCTCAACTCTGAGAAGCTGCCGATGGAGCCTGGCTTGAGTTGGACAAACCACCGGGGCAAGCCTTTCAAGGGTCATTGGGAAGGCACAGCATCAGATCGCATCAAGCGCATCCAAAAGGTCGAAGGTGCTTTCGAAGGACTACTGGTGGTCATCTGAATCCCGAGTGCCGTCATATCTCTGCAAAGACGGCATCCGGAAGTGGTGCAGCTAGGACACTTTCAACACATTCCTGGTAAAACATGGCCAGGCACCTTCTCCATCATCCAGCCCAGCATTATAATCATGTCGGAGCAGCCTTTCCACGTGCTCTTCCAACTTTCCCACAGGATCTTTGTTGGAAGGACGCTTATGATGTCGGCAATCACTCCTAGGAGGCCGCCGGCTTTAGGAAGTAAAGGACTCTGATGAACGGTTGGATGGCCTCCTTTAGGAAGAGCCTCTCCCCCGACTGCAATAGGAGCGGCGCCCTGAAGATGCCGTAGTAGAACAGTTGGATGAAGTCGAGGACCATCAACGCTGGTGCGAACCCTTTTCCGACCGCCACTGCAATCATCCTTGGCTTGTCTGGAGGGTCAGTTGGCATATCTTCAGCTGTTGATCTTCCTAGTGAGGTCCTTGGGGTCCCAGTGAAGCTTGGGAATCCAGGGGGCAGCTGGCTGGAGCTCTCTGTATGGAATGCCTTGCTGCATATTGGTTGGCGCAGGGTCTCCTGATCGGAGGCCCTCTATGCGATGGAGCCACTTCTCAAGTCATCGTAGCAAAGCTATCACGGTCGGAAGTCCTCCTTGTTGAAGATCTCTTGACGGAAGTGGGTTTCCGACTCCGGCAGGTGCAGTGGCAAATGCCAGACGCATGTTGGCTTGAACAATTGGGGCTTGAATAGTGGGAATTTGCATAGTAGGAGGAACAAAAGGGAGAGCGGGGGCCACAATGGAAAGGGCGACTAGAGAGACAATCGGCTGGGCAACAAGAGGAAGAATAGGGCTATCAGCAAGGAGACCGCGTTGAGAGCATTTGTTGTTCCTTCTAGCCATGACTTTTTGGAGACCGCGCTGAGAGTGTTTGTTGTTCCTTCTGGCCATGACTTTTTGTTAGTTTCCCACAGATGACATCAAAAATATGTTGGGTCGGAGATTCGTCCGCTCTGAATCAGACATTCGAAACTCCTCTAATCACAAAAGACTCTCCGCACTCCTACAAAATAGACACCAGGTTAGAGGAGACCCCAGTTGCGATCCAGGGGAACCTCCTCCAATGCCTAAGTCAGAGTGTGTAGGGACAAAGAGATGGCTTTTCTCAGGTAGTAATTGAGTCCAATCGGGGAACGCATTGAAGGAAGCTCGGTCCAATTCCCATGCGGGACGGGACTCTGACTTCCCATATCTGGGACTCTAGAGTTGTATTTTTTATTTTTTAAAAATCAGGTTTTCAGGTTGGAGTCGAGCTGATTTATAGATCCATACAAAGTGCATCATATTTCAACGTCTAGAAAAAATTTAAAAATAAAAAATAATACTTTTTTAATTCTTCTAGTCGGTTTTTAATTTTTTTTTCTAGATATCAAAATAAAAGATCACTGCCCTACTCAAGCAGCCCGCACAACAAGAGATGTCAGTCTCATCTCCTTGTCTTTGGACGCCCGCATCACCATCGCCATCCTCCACCCCGACCCCTCCTTTTCCACCATCTCCATCTTTCCTAGGACGTGGTTCCACCCATGTCTTCACCTTTCTCCATCCATTAGGTTTTCAGGTTGGAGTCGAGCTTATTTACAAATTCATACAAAGTGCATCCTATTTCAACGTCTAGAAAAAATTTAAAAAATAAAAAGTAATACTATTTTAATTCTTCTAGTCGGTTTTTAAATTTTTTCTAGATATCAAAATAAAAGATCACTGCCCAACTCAAGCAGCCCGCACAACAAGAGATGTCAGTCTCATTTCCTTGTCTTTGGACGCCCCCATCACCATCACCATCCCCCACCCCGACCCCTCCTTTTCCACCATCTCCATCTTTCCTAGGACGTAAAGGTTCCACCCATGTCTTCACCTTTCTCCATCCAGTGGTGCCCAGTGCTCCTACGACCAGTTTCGTCCTCCCAATAAAACCAGAAAACTGCCCCTATTACGAATATTCTTACAACAAAAACTATACCTACTTAAACTGCGGGAATTGATTTATATACCGACTTAAAACTTTTAAAAAAACTCTTTTCCACCCGTTGCACTTAGTCCCCTCCACACTTTGCATTTACTGAAAGCACACGCATTACAATATCATAGTTAGACGCAAGTGCAACAAATATTTCTCTAATTACTCTTATCGACGCTTGGGAACCAACACACCAAGGTTCCTTCCTCACAATCTTCACGTTGTAGGTGAAGGGGACCGGAGGGTAGCCCTAAACCACACACAACGGCAACTGGTGTCTCATTGAATTGTCGGATGCCGGCCGCCATAAAACTATGCGCAATTATTATTTTCTGAAATTAAGTGAGTTAAACATTAGTGATAGATAAAATTTCCAAATAGCGTAAAGAAGAAGAATCGAATGTGATAGAGTATGCTCAGCGTTTAAATGTGCGGGAAAAGCGTTGATCCAAGAGACATTACTTTTCCAAAGTGAAACGGTCATTAAAAGGAGGGTGAATAAGTTATTGATCTTTAAAATGATGGGGATGGGCAAGTATATTTTTTTGTGGTGTAATTGAGGGCATACCACGGTTCAAAGATCCAGACAATCTTGTTCTGTAATTTAATATCTTGTGACTCCGGCCACTGTGCAAAATCTAAAGAATGTCGAATTGTACATAATCATATCATTATACTTTGTAAAGAATAATATTTGAAACTGTTACTTGAGAATCGTAATGGAACAACCTTCCAGTTGCACCTATGCTCCTCCGCGTATATTTTAGCCAATGAATTTTACATATATTTAAATGAGTTTTACTTACTGCATTGACAGTTAGTTAATATTTCTTTGATTTTTTTGGGTCGGCCTTATTATGCCTCACATATTTATACTAGTCGATTTGTCAATCTCGAATCAGACGACCCAAAAAATTTTAAAAAACAAAACTGAGTGTCAATGAAGAATCGACCTTTATGAACATGCGGGACATAATGGGGACAACCTAAAAGCAAAAGAATGAAACTTTTTTTCTTTGAAAGCACGGCAACTGGTGCAAAATATGTTTCTAAAACTCTATTTAACGGGAACATTGCACGGATGAAGGATTATATCCGCGCCCTAACTGATGGCGGAATAGTTTCAATAGAGGGTTGCGATAATTCCAAAGCCATCCAGGATCACGCGATGTTGCTTGGCATCCAACGTGATCGGAAGCTCGTCCGAATTTATTGTGGGACATTAAATTCGGCTGATTAATTAAAATAAGAGTATTAATTAATTCAGTGAATCCGTAAAGAGTTACTGGGCTTAATGGGCCATTAACTGGACTGGTATTTGGGCCTAGAGGGTCACGCGCAAAAGGTTTTCAAGCTGATGGATAATTTGACGGGATTTTGGATAAGTGTTAGTTTTTATAAAAAACTGCAAATAAACTTATTATAAAAAAACAGCTGCTAGGTCGGGGGCCAGCAACCCTGACCTAGCCGCCACCCTCTCTCTCTCCTAGGCGCACATCTCGAGACTGGGCCCCTGGAGGATCTGCTCTGGCTACCGATAGTTCTGCTTCTCGTCCGACGTGTGTTTCGAATCCACATGTCGCGGTGGATTACGCGCAACCAGACAGGATCCACAGACGTCGCATCGAGCGAGGAGGCGAGGACGATCCATCATGAGGAGAACTGCGTGGATACCGCTAGAGGCCGAGTACCTGCGCGGCTTACGGCATTGCTCCTACATAAACGAAGAACGAAAGCGGATTCAAATCCGCGCAAGGTAAATACGATTTACCACTTTAGTTCTTTGTTGATCGAAACGGGACGGATCCGATCTCGAATTTATTTTATCCGCTGCGTTCTGGTCGGATCCGGACACAGAGAACCCAACAGTGGTATCAAAGCCAGGTTCCACTATGTTCTTCGTCGTTTCCGTCTCTAAAATTGTGGTTTTCGAATTTATTCCATGTTTGAATCTATTTTCTTATAAGATTAATATTCATGAGATGTTCACTGCGATGAGATCACAATTTTAATATGTAGAAAATAATTTTTTTGGGGGGGCTTTCGTCGTGTTCTTTATTGGACGAAGAACGCTTTATTCTTGCGGGATTTGGATCCATAAGATGGATCTTTGAGGCTAGGGTCACTACGAACCATGCCCACCAATGCTGGGCAAGTTGCTGGCGGCATGAGGAGTGGTGGATGGCCGGCCGTGGATCTTCTTCTTCCTCCCCACATGTTTTTGAAACCTGCAACAATGGGGATTTTAAGTAGGTAAGAAACCCCCCACTGGCCCCTTTCTCAGGCTCACACAGTCGCCAGACGGCACTGGCGACGTCGCCGTTGCCGGCGGACGGGCGCCGGCGTCTACCCGACACTAGTGTCGGCGCTGGAAGAGGCGGGAAGGGGGGGGTGCGCCGTCAGGTTCCCTGCGCTCCGGGGCCGGGCGACCTGAGTCAGAGCCTAGCAGGGGATCGGACCAGCCCTACCCACCCGGGTGGACCTGGGTCCGAGCCCACTGCTGAGCCCTGGCTCGGCCCTGGTCTGAGCCACGGACTCAGCTAGGCTTAGCCCAATTACTTTCCCAATTGGGCCCAACAAAATATTTTTTTAATTAAAATTGAATTTGGTTTTAATGATAAAATGAGATCTTAAAATTAAAATCAAATTCAGTTTTTTTTAATTTGTTGGGTCTTAATAAAAGATTATCAATTAATATTAATTAATTAACAAATGTTGTTGAATTAATTAATTGTTCTAAGTTGTTAGATTAATCTTTTATTATTTAATTGTTAATATTACCCCATTTATTTGAAGTGTTCAAATGATGTATGGAATATTCCTAAACCATTAATTTTAGATTTTATACACATGATGTGTTATAATTGCCTGTTTAAATTTAATTTAATTAGCATGATTAAACTGATAATCTTTTTCGAAAATCCTAATTCTCCAAATTTTGTTTGGTCCCTAATTTATGAAACCAAAATATTATTTATTTTCAAAAATTTTATCAAGCCATGTGTTGTGCTAAATCATGTGTGTGATTTGTTTAATTAAAAAATTACACGGTGGTCATAGATGAGCATTTTTCTTTGTGGATGTGGTTGATGATATAAGTGAATGAATGGATTATTAATTGTTAATAAATAGAGGTATGCATACTTCTTCCTCTTTTATATTCCACTGTATCTCTACATCTCTCTTTGATGTACTCGCCATAAGGCTCCCTCTTTTAAATTAACATGTAATTAGAATTTATGATATAATTTGACCGAAGGGGCTGAGAGCGGAGCGAGGATGATCCACAACTACAACCAAGAAGGAAATCAAGGAGTTCATTCGGCCTATGACTTTGCAGACTCATGATATAATTGTTATATTGTGTATTTTGTGTGTTTGACTGTTTGACTCAGGTCAAACCACAGTGTCATCCATAACCACACTTATGACATGTATGTGATGCGCGTGTTTTCTTTTGATTACGAATCAAATAACCTAAGTTATTAGTATATGTAATATATTTGATATATTTAATACTATCACCTAGGATGAGACTAAAGTAAATAAATAAAACCTTCGTTACAAAATCTACGCCGTAATGCGAGTCATTGAGAAAGTACCGCGTGGCTCTCCATCAATATAATTAATAGAACTTAATTCAGTAGTGGCATATACTATGTGTTTACCTGAGATTTGCCATCGTCTGTTGAGAGGACTATTAATTATGGCATTAGATACATTTGGATAAGAATAGAGGAACGATATAGTTATCAACGTGTTTACCTGGGAACTATATTTCTACTCTACTCTATCACGTATTGATAGTAAAGCTTAGACCAGGGATAATGGTATACTGTGTTTACCCGGGACCATTAATAACCTAAGAGCTGAAATATGATCGGATATTGCAAGGAGTTGCAATTACCATGAGATGGTTGCTATGAAAAAACAGTATAATACTATGTATGTACTCGAAGTTATACTGTGACTCTTGGAGATTCTGATTCCCGCTAGGAGACTGTCGGAGTCTCCCGTTCTGTATACCTAAAGGTTATACAGTCCGACGAAACTTAATAGAAGTAAAACAAGATAAACAAAGTTCATATCTTGTTTTTAATTAATGACTGAATATCTGCTAATTGTAATTTGATTATCTTCTGTACGCTAAAATGTCGCACCATAACCCGTTGCGTGGCATACTTAATGCCAATCGTTTGATAGGCCCAAACTACTCAGACTGGCTCAGGAACCTGAAGATTGTCCTCAGGTCTAAGCAAATTGCTTATGTCCTAGATGATGAACCTACTACTGAACCAGCATTAATGCTCCAGAGGAGGACATGCTGACATATGAAAAATAGAAGGAAGATTCTACCATAGCCCAATGCTACATGCTGGCCTCTATAAGTAATGAGTTGCAGAAGCAGTATGAGGAGATGGATGTTAGATCCATCATTCTCTATTTGAAGGAGCTATTTGGTGAGTAGAGCAGGATCGAAAGATATGAGATATCTAAGAATCTATTCAAGGCTTAGATGGCAGAAGGATCTTCAGTACAAACTCATGTGCTGAGGATGATTGAATGGGTGGAAAGGTTGGATGCTCTTGGAGTCCTACTCCCCAAGGAGATGCATACCGACCTTGTGTTATCTGCACTTCTACAATCATATACTCAGTTCATTGTTAACTTTAATATGAACAAGATCCTGACCACTTTGGCTGAATTACTGAATATGCTGAAGACTGTAGAAGGGAACCTTATGAAGGATAAAGCCCAAGTTCTTATGATTGGTAAGATTGGTAGGAAAAGACTTGCAGTCCAAGCCTTTAGGAAAGGCAAAGGCAAGAATCAGAAGAAGTCGAAGGTTGTCAAAAAGGATAAAGGCAAGAGTGATGAAAAGGGTGAATGCTTCTACTGTCATCATAAGGACCACTGGAAGAGGAATTGTAAAGAATACCTCAAGGACAAGGCTCAAGGAACTGTGAAGCAGCACGATACTTTAGGTATCTATATGATAGATGTAAACTTGTCAATTAGATATTATACATCATGGGTATTAGATACTGGATGTGTTTCTCATATCTGCAATACTGTTCAGGCACTGACAAGAAAACGTAAGCTAAGAACCGACAAGGTGGAGCTGAGGCTAGGTAACGGCACAAGAGTTGCGGCGATCGCTGTAGAGACAGTGGAACTCAAGCTGCCATCCGGAGACATTTTTTCATTAGATGAATGTTATTATGTACCTAGCATAATAAGGAATATTATTTCTATTTCATGTTTAGATAGAATATAGTACACTTTATATATTGGGAACAATTGTTGTTCAATTTATTTCAAAAATAAATTAATAGTTTCTGTTTCATTATCTAATGGATTGTACTTATTAAATGTGTCTCATGATAATTTTAATATCGATTCTTTGATTAAAAGAAAAAAGTATAAAGTGAACAAAGCCTACCTATGGCATTGTAGGCTTGGCCATATTGGTGAAAACACACTCCAAAAGCTGCATAAAAATGGATACTTAGATCAATTTGATTATGAATCATATGCAACCTGTGAGTCATATTTAATGGGTAAAATGGCAAAATCTCTATTTTTTGGAACTGGAAAATGAGCCACTGACTTACTAGAACTAATACATTCATATGTATGTGGTCCTATGTCAACCCAAGTCATTGGTGGTTTCTCATACTTCATTACGTTTACTGATGATTTCTCGAGATATGACTCCATATACTTATTGAAATATAAATTAGAAGCTTTTGAGAAATTCAGAAAATTCAGGAATGAAGTAGATAAACAAACTGGAAAGAGTATCAAAACCATCCAATCTGATCGTGGTGGTAAATATTTGAGTACAAAGTTCACAAAATACTTAAAGGATAATAGTATCATTTCTCAGCTTACACCTCCCTATACACCTCAAATGAATGGTGTGTCAGAAAGGAGAAATCGCACATTAATGGAAATTGTGCGATCCATGATGAGTATGTCCAAATTACCAATGTCTTTATGAGGATATGCACTTAGTTCGGCTATGTATATCCTGAACAAGGTACCCAGCAAATCTGTTGAAACCACTCCGTATGAGATATGGAATGGAAGGAAACCAGACCTTAAACATGTTAAAGTCTGGAGATGTCCTACTCATGTTAAAAGACATGATACAGATAAGCTGGAGTTTAGAACTGATAAATGTAGATTTGTGGGATATCCGAAGGAAACTTACAAATATTACTTTTATCATCCTGGCGAACAAAAGGTGTTTGTGGCCAGGAGAACTATCTTTTTGGAAGAAGATTATATTCTCCAAAATGACAGTGGGAGTAAAGTAACTCTGGAAGAAATACCATACTCACAAACTGTTAATGGTTCATCAGATGAACTATCAGTTTCTTAACCTGTTCAGGAAAATACACAAGAACCACGTAAGTCGGAAAGAGTACCTAAACCACCAGAAAGATATGTGGTACATATTAATTTGGATAGTTTTAGGATACTCTATAATGAAGATGATGATCTTAAAACTTACCAGGAGGCCATTGAACGTCCAGAGGCCGGGAAATGGCAAGAAGCCATAAATTCTGAAATTCAGTCCATGCACATCAACCAAGTTTGGAACTTGGTTGACTTGCCCGAAGGTATAGTACCTATCCGTTGCAAATGGATCTTTAAAAGAAAGATTGGTACAGATGGACGAATTGAGACTTATAAGGCAAAGTTGGTGGCGAAGGGTTATCGTCAAAGGCAAGGTATTGACTATGACGAGACCTTCTCATCCGTTGTCATGATTAAGTCTGTCAGAATTCTTCTTGCCATTACTGCATACTATGATTACGAAATCTGGCAGATGGATGTAAACGGCCTTCCTCAATGGAAACCTTGAGGAAGAGGTGTATACTGTAACGACCCGCCACCCTATAATCGGGGATCCGATTACTAAATGGGTACCGAATCATTAATTTGGAATCAAACCAGGATCTAAGTAAGTCTGGGAAATAAATAATAAACTAAGCTAAACATTCACATCGCATTGAATTGAAAGGAAAGTGCAGAAATTTAAAAGTTATTACAATGCGACTCGATACAGCAAATAATTATATATTCCAACAGAAAAGAAATGATTATACATACAGGCCAAGAATAAAATAACAACTACATCGGGGCATACCCCGGAACAACAGCCGTCGGCGCTCAACACACAGCCGCACACTCCTCGCTAAGTCTGTCGGGAGTCCTCACCTGAAAACCGCAGGGGTGAGTCTCAACGAAAAGACTCAGTAGGGATCCTTCGATCCCCACTGCCCACACACACACCACAAGTGCAAAGTACAGCGGAGATATAGTAACCAAGTAAAGCAGTAATTACTACACCTAAATTTCAATGTGAATCACATGCATTCGAAGTATAGTTATCATGCATAATTCCAATTTATCAGGGAACCCGTAATCAGCGTATCCTCAAAACACGTCAACCACACAACGAAAGTGGGAAACACCGACCTGTTGAGACCAAACAGTAATCCCTCGGATAGCACGCTGGCTTCCTCGGCGGTTACTCCTTCCCCCAGCAAACACCGACCCGCTGAGACCAAACAGTAACCCCTCGGATAGCACGCTGGCTACTCCGGCCCAACTGGCTCAGGTGGTTACTCCTTCCCTCAGTACGAGTGACACTCCAAAAGGTACCACTCCGACACCGGTACAAGCGAGCTAACCCCGGGGTTCACCAGGTGACCCTCTCCCACTAGGCGTCACCCCGCCACTGCTCCCGTCAGCGCTGTGTCCCTCCGCACCGACACAGGGTGTAGAACGCTACAACTGTCACTCTAGACCCACCAAAACAGAAAACACGGCACGGTGTGATCCGGTCACGGAAGAAGTCCACAGTCGCACAACATCCAATGCGGTGTCATCCGGTCACGAAGAGTTCATCATCATCGAGTGTACTAAAGTATGCATTTAACCAACTATCTAGCAGTGTAAACACATTTTACTGGCATGGATTAGTATGGTTATGTCTTGAATCGCGTCGCCCAAGGCCGACGCCATTCAAGCACCCCAACTGGTTCATGAAATCCCGGCCTCAGAATCTGGCCTAAAAGGCGTCGCTACAGGTAGTCGCCTTTTAAAAGGCGTCGACATCCTCAGACACCGATTAACAGGAAATCCGGAATCAACAGAAAACCTTAATCAGGAGATTTCTGCCTTAAAAGGCGTCATGGTGTCCCGACGCTATTCCAAATAACGTCGTACAAGCATGACGTCTTTCAGCGCCAGAATCCCCGAACTGACAGGGCCTTAGTGGAACGATTTCTGTCTAAAAGGCATCGTGATGGCCCGACGCCCTTCTAAAAGGCGTCGTCCATACACGACGTGTTTTAGCGCCAGAAATCAGGTTTTGCCTCGAGTCCGAGGGCTCCCTTTCGGCCCTAAAAAACCCCAAAAACAGAGGAGAAAGAGGGCAAACCAAGCCATCATGAATCCACTTCCATAGAAACTCCCATTCCCATCAAAGAAAAGCCCCTAACATGCTCATTCTACCTCAAAACCAAAGATCCATAACATGCTTTAAAGGGGGGAAACATGGTTTAAAACACAACACTATGGGAACCGTCACCCTACCGGTTACTTGAACTCCTCCAAGCTCCAAGCCGTCCGCCCGTCTCGCCCCACGCCGCCGCCGGTACCGCCGAGGTCGTCCTTACTCCACCGGGACGTCGGCCGCCGTCCGGAGAGTAAACGCCGCGGAGGAAGTGGTGGTGGTAGTGGCGAGAGCTAAGGAGTTGATGGAGTTGGAGGGAAGGACGAAGTGGTGGAAGGAAAGAAAGAGGGGAAGGGGGCGTCGCCGGAGGTAGGGTGGAGAGAAAGAGAGAAGGAAGAAAATGAGGAAAAGAGGGAAGGCTCGTGGGGTTAACCAGAGACGGGATAAAATGCGTCGACATGTACGGACGCCTATCAGTTGACATGACGGCCACTCTGACATGACTCTAAAACGCTCTGACAGCAGTCTGAAATGCGTCGTCCATCCAAGACGCCGTTCAGACGACAAGACTGGCGCCATACACTGACAACCCAGGGTCGCAGTCTGAAAGGCGTCGTCCCTCGCGGACGCCGTTCAGACGACAAGACTGGCGCCGTACACTCGCGGCCCAAAGCCAGTCCACGTGGCACCTACGTGGCACAAGCTAAAACGCGTATGCCTCGCTAGACGCCGTTCAAACCGCGTCTCGCGGGCTCGACGCGAAACATCACAAAGTCTCTGCCCCACTGGAGCCTGAACTACAGGGTCCGACCCCGAAAACCGGATCCGAAAGCCTCAATCCTTACATATACGATACAACCATAGGGTTTCACATCAAAAGAATCTCCGGATATGGTAAGTAAATTGCAAAGGTCCATTTATAGACTGAAGCAAGCTTCTCGTAGCTGGAACATAAGGTTTGATGAGGCAATCAAATCTTATGGTTTCCTTACGAATGAAAATAAACCTTGTGTATATAAGAAAAACAGTAGAAACGCAATCACATTCCTGGTTCTTTATGTTGACGACATCCTGCTCATTGGGAATGATGTAAGGATGATGTCATCAGTAAAGATCTTGTTACCCAAGAACTTCTCTATGAAGGATTTGAGAGAAGCATCTAATTGTTAGTATTAGATGGTCTCAAAGCCAATCCGATATTATGTACTTATTCAGATTATTAATAAACGGCAAAAATTCATTGTGTGTAATTAATTCGATTTGTGTTTATCGTATCACGATGAAGTCCATGAACATGTGCAATAGTCTTCGGATTATGATGAGATCATAATTACGGGACCGAATACTTATAAACACATGTTCTTAATTGTTCCTAGCCATAGGATGTTTGAGATAGGACATCAAACATCCGGATAGACTAGTATAGGTTACTTCAACTCATATGATGAGGGTGACTGATCCCATAAGTGACTTGTGTGGAGACACTATGCTGGACCTATAGGTGCTCATTAGTGAATGAGTTCACTGAACTGATCCGACTATGAATCGCTGGATGGTAATCACCTCACTGTTAACCAGCTCGATTCATTTGTCACAGTTGCGTGTATGATACTTGGATCTGAGACTCCAAGGATACCTTGTTAGTAGGTTTCTGAACTTTGACCATGACGAACGAATCCCTAACCATGGGTTATCAATAAGTCAAGCGATCGGGTTCAGGGAAATGCCCTCGAAGGTAATTGTGTGTTCAATATGGGATCATCCGCTCTCGGTAGTTTGAGAGAGAATGTTCCGGGAAGGATGCGCTTAAAGTCCCTGGCCAAGGCGAACTCTGTAATCGATAAGGAGTTATCGGATTCAGATTAGCGGCATCTGATTCAAGTGAATCGACCAAATAGGGTTTAACAATAAACCATGTCCTAGGTCGATTCGAGAACATTGTACAGATGAAGGATTATATCCGCGCACTAACCGATGACAGAAAGGTTCCAATAGAGGGTTGCGATAACTCCAGTGCCATCTAGGATCACGCGATGTTGCTTGGCATCTAACGTGATCGGCAGTCCGTCCGAATTTATTGGGGGACATTAAATTCGGCTGATTAATTGAATATAAGGATATTAATTAATTCAGTGGGTCAGTAAAGGGTTACTGGACTTAATGGGCTATTAACTGGACTGGTATTTGGGCCTAGAGGGTCACACGCAAATGGTTTTCAAGTCGATGGATAATCCGACAGGATTTCGGATAAGTCTGGGTTTTATGAAAAACCGCAAACTGACTTCTTATAAAAGAACGGATTCTACGTCCGGGGCCAGCAACCCTGACCTAGCCATCATTCGTTCTTCCCCACTTTCTCTCTCCTGTGGGCGTGCGGTTCCCAACTGCTCCACCTTCTGTTCGACGGGGATTCCGAATCCGCATGTCGCGGCGGATTACGCGCAGTCAGATGGGATCTACGAACGCCGTAGCGAGCGAGGAAGCGTGGACGATCCATCGCGAGGAGAATCGCGTGGATACCGCTAGAGGTCGGGCATCTGCGCGACTTGCTGCATCGCTCTGACGGAACCGGAAAACGGACGCGGATCCGAATCTGCGCAAGGTAAATTCGATTTACACCGATTTTATTTTAACGACCGAAACGGGACAGATCCGATCCCGAAAATTATATTCCGCTGCGTTTTAGGATCGGATCCCGACACAGCGATCCCAACAGTGGTATCAGAGCCAGGTTCCTCTGTATTCTTCGCCGTTTTGGATTCCAAAATAAAATTTTCTAGTTATATTCCATGCATAATATTCGATTTTGTTTGAAGAACGATGTTCATGGGATGAATCTATAATTAATTTGATTAATATCGTTCCTGCAAAATCAAATTTTTATGGTGTTTCTTGCGTTCTTCGTGGGACTAAGAGCATGGTCGTCTTGGTGATGTTTAGATGATCACATGCGTTGTGATGCGTCTGGCTAAGGTTTTGGTGTGACCAAAAACCCTCCCTAGCCACTGCCTTCACCATCTCCGGCGCCGGCATGGCCTGATCGACGGCTTCCGGCCGCCAAAAGGGTTTTTCTTTCCCCTCGGAACCGACTGGTATGCGCAGTGATCGGGGTCCGATAAGGGGGGGCTAACTGCGGTGGTAGCGCCGTTCGGCGCCGGCGAGGTGACCGGCGGCGGTTCGGCTCCCTCCCGGCGCCGGGGCGGTCGCCGGCAGCCACCCCACCGCCTTCCCCCACGGCTCCTGCTTGCAGGCGCCGTCGTCGGGGGGGAAGGAGGGGGCCCGGCTCTGGCCATGCGGCTAGGGTTTCCTAGCCGCATGGTCCGACCGGACCGAGCCTGGTTTAAATAGGATCTGAGCCCGACGCCCCCTAGGGTGGACCAGGCACCCCTGGTCCAAACCAGGTTGCCCTGGTCCGAACCCCAGGCTCAGCTGGGCTGACCCTTGGTTCGACCAGAAAGCGGGGGGGGGCTGAATCACCTTAAATTTTTGGGGTTTTTTATTTTAAATTGTTTTAAAACTTATAAAATTTCAAAAGTTGTCTTGAAATTGAAGTTTTATTCAATTTAATTTTCTGGAAACTCATAACAATTTTTATTATTATCATGATTAACAAATGTTGTTAATAGTTATGGTTAATTATTTATTTAAATGTTAAATGATTAATTAACTTTAACTTTATGATCTAATTGTTAGATTCATATGTGATAATAGTAAATAACATAAGTTAATTAATCTAATTGTTAGATTAATTTGTAATTAGCATGGAATATTTTAGAAAGTTATATTTTGGAATTTTGATGTACATTTGATGTATGTTAACTGCTTGTTTGAATTTGATTTAAATTAGCATGTTTAAACTGTAAAAATTTTCGAAAAATTCTAAATCCAATTTTTTGATTGGTCCCTGGTTTTATGAAACCTGAAATTACTATTATTTTCGAAATTTTCATTTAGCCATTTGATGTGCAATTCATGTGTGGTTTGTTTAACTAAAACACATGGTGGTCATGGACGAGCATTAATTGTGGATGTGGAATGTGATTGTGTGGTTTACTGTTTATTAATAAATAGAGGTCTGCGAACATCTCCCTCTCATATTCCATTGTACTTCTACCTTCCTCCTTAATGTAATCGCCATAAGGCTTCCCTCATTTAAATTATCATGTAATTGAGAATTACGATGTAATTTGATCGACGTGGCTGCGCGCGGAACGAGGATGATCCACAACTGCCGACCAGATGAAAATGAAGGAGTTCATTGCATTCATGGGTTTGCATACTCATGATATAAGTTGTTATATTATGTATGTGTGTGCGTTTGACTGTCTGGCTCAAGTCAAACTGCAGTGCCGTCCAGATAGCTTTATGATACTACGTGTTTACTCTGAGATAGCGGTATGATACTACGTGTTTACCCGAGGTCATACCGTGATGCTTGGAGATTCTGATCCCCACTAGGAGACAGTCAGCGTCTCTTGTTCTGTATATCTGAAGGTTATACAGTCCGTCGAAAATTAGTGGGAGTAAAACTAGATAATAAAAGACCATATCTTGTTTTAGTTAATCTGAATATCTGCTAATTATCAATTGATTATCTCATGTAGGCGAGAATGTCGCACCATAACCCGTTGCGAGGCATACTTGATGCCAACCGTTTGACAGGCACCAATTACTCAGACTGGCTCAGAAACCTGAAGATAGTCCTCAAGTCTGAGCAGATTGCCTATGTCTTGGATAATGAACCTCCTATTGAACCAGCATTGGATGCTCCAGAGGAGGAAATGATAGCGTATGAAAAATGGAAGGAGGATTCCACCATGGCCCAATGCTACATGTTATCCTCTATGAGCAATGAGTTGCAGAGGAAACATGAAGAGATGGATGCTAGATCCATCATGCTCCATTTGAAGGAGCTATTTGGTGAGCAGAGCAGAATCGAACGATATGAGATATCGAAGAATCTGTTCAAGGCTCAGATGGCAGAGGGAACTTCAGTATAGAATCACGTGTTGAAGATGATTGAGTGGGTGGAGAGGCTAGATGCTCTTGGGATTACACTTCCCAAGGAGATTCACACAGACCTCGTGTTGTCTTCACTTCCACCATCATACGCTCAGTTCATCGTTACTTTTAACATGAACAAGATCCAGGCCACCTTAGCTGAACTGCTGAACATGTTAAAAACTGCTGAAGGGAACCTTGTGAAGGATAAACCCCAAGTCCTAATGGTTGGTAAGACCAACAGAAAAAGACTTGCAGTCCAAGCTTTTTGAAAGAATAAGAACAAGGTTCAGAGAAAGGCAAAGGTTGTCAAGAAAGATAAAGGTAAAAGTGCTGAGAAAGGTGATTGCTTCTACTGTCACCAGAAAGGGCATTGAAAGAGGAATTGCAAAGAATACCTCAAGGATAAGGCTCAAGGAACTGTGAAGCAGCAGGACGCTTCAGGTATCTATATGATAGATGTAAACTTGTCAATAAGAGATTGTACATCATGGGTATTAGATACTAGATGTGTATCTCATATCTACAATTCTGTGCAGGCACTGACAAGAAAGCGTAAGCTGAGGACCGGCGAGGTGGAGCTGAGGCTAGGTAACGGCACAAGAGTTACGGCGATCGCTGTAGGGACAGTGAAGCTCAAGCTATCATTCGGAGACACATTTTTATTAGATGAATGTTATTATGTACCTAGCATAATAAGGAACATCATTTCTATTTCATGTTTAGATAGAATTGGATACAATTTAAATTTTGGGAACAATAGTTGTTCAATTTATTTCGAAAATAAATTAATAGCTTCTGCTATTTTGTCCAATGGATTGTATCTATTGAATGTGTCTCATGATAATTTACATATCGATTCTTCAATTAAAAGAAGTAAGTATGAAATGAACAAAGCCTACTTGTGGCATTGTAGGCTTGGACACATTGGTGAAAACAGACTCCAAAGGTTACATAAAGATGGATATTTGGATCCATTTGATTATGAATCATATGCAACCTGTGAGTCATGTTTAATGGGTAAAATGGCTAAGTCTCCATTTAGTGGAACTGGAGAACGAGCCAAAGGCATATTAGAACTCATACATTCAAATGTATGTGGTCCTATGTCAACCCAAGCCATTAGTAGTTTCTCATACTTCATTACATTCACTGATGATTACTCAAGGTTTGGATATGTATACTTATTGAAGTATAAATCTGAAGCCTTTGAGAAATTCAGAGAATTTAAGAATGAAGTAGAAAAACAAACAGGAAAGAGTATAAAAACCATCCGATCTGATCGGGGTGGTAAATACTTGAGTACTGAATTCATTAAATACTTAAAGGATAATGGTATCCTTTCTCAGATTACACCTCCTTATACACCTCAGATGAATGATATATCAGAAAGGAGAAATCGCACATTAATGGAAATGGTGCGATCTATGATGAGCACGTCCAAATTGCCAGTGTCCTTATGGGGATATGCACTTAGCTCGGCTATGTATATCCTGAACAAGGTACCCAACAAATCTGTTGAGACCACTCCATATGAGATATGGAATGGAAGAAAACCAGACCTTAAACATGTTAAAGTCTGGGGATGTCTTGCTCATGTTAAAAGACATGACGCAGATAAGCTGGAATCCAGAACTAACAAATGCAGATTTGTGGGATATCCAAAGGAAACTTATGGATATTACTTTTATCATCCTCGGGAACAAAAGGTGTTTGTGACCAGGAGAGCTGTCTTTATGGAAGAAGATTATATTCTCCAGAAGGACAGTGGGAGTAAAGTAATTCTGGAAGAAGTTCCAGACCCACAAACTGGCAATGGTTCATCAGATGAACCGTCAGTTTCTGAACATGTTCAAAATGATACACAAGAACCTCGTAGGTCTGAAAGAGTACCTAACCCACCAGAAAGATATGTGGGACATATTAATTTGGATGGTTCAAGGATACTCTATAATGAGGATGATGATCCTAAGACTTACCAGGAGGCCATTGAAAGTCCAGAGGCCGGAAAATGGCGGGAAGCCATGAATTCTGAAATACAGTCCATGTACATCAACACATGAGGATGATGATCATAATTACGGGACCGAATACTTATAAACACATGTTCTTAATTGTTCCTAGTCATAGGATGTTTGAGATAGGACATCAAACATCCGGATATACTAGTATAGGTTACTTCAGCTCATATGATGAGGGTGACTGATCCCATAAGTCACTTGTGTGGAGACACTATGCTGGACCTATAGGTGCTCATTGGTGAATGAGTTCACTGAAATGATCCGACTATGAATCGCTGGATGGTAATCACCTCACTGTTAACCAACTCAATTCATTTGTCACAGTTGCGTGGATGATCCTTGGACCTGAGACTCCAAGGATACCTTGTTGGTAGGTTTCTGAACTTTGATATTGACGAACGAATCCCTAACCATGGGTTATCAATAAGTCAAGCGATCAGGTTCAGGGAAATGCCCTCGAAGGTAATTGTGTGTTCAATATGGGATCATCCGCTCTCGGTAGTTTGAGAGAGAATGTTTCGAGAATGATGCACATAAAGTCCCTGGCCAGGGCGGACTCTGTAATCGATAAGGAGTTATCGGATTCAGATTAGAGGCATCTGATTCAAGTGAATCGACCAAATAGGATTTAACAGTAAACCATGCCCTAGTCGATTCAGGAACATTGTACAGATGAAGGATTATATCCGCGCGTTAACCGATGACAGAAAGGTTCCAATATAGGGTTGCGATAATCCCAGTGCCATCCAGGATCACGCGATGTTGCTTGGCATCCAACGTGATCGGCAGTCCGTCCGAATTTATTGTGGGACATTAAACTCGGCTGATTAATTGAATATAAGGATATTAATTAATTCAGTGGGTCAGTAAAGGGTTACTGGACTTAATGGGCTATTAACTGGACTGGTATTTGGGCCTAGAGGGTCACACGCAAATTGTTTTCAAGTCGATGGATAATCCAACAGGATTTCGGATAAGTCTGGGTTTTATGAAAAACCGCAAACTGACTTCTTATAAAAGAACGGATTCTACGTCCGGGGCCAGCAACCCTGACCTAGCCATCATTCGTTCTTCCCCACTTTCTCTCTCCTGTGGGCGTGCGGTTCCCAACTGCTCCACCTTCTGTTCGACGGGGATTCCGAATCCGCATGTCGCGGCGGATTACGCGCAGTCAGACGGGATCTACAGACGCCGCAGCGAGCGAGGAAGCGAGGACGATCCATCGCGAGGAGAACCGCATGGATACCGCTAGACGTCGGGCATCTGCACGACTTGCGACATTGCTCCAACGGAATCGGAAAACGGACGCGGATCCGAATCCGAGCAAGGTAAATTCGATTTACACCGGTTTTATTTTAACAACCGAAACAGGACAGATCCGATCCCGAAAATTATATTCCGCTGCATTTTAGGATCGGATCCCGACACAGCGATCCCAACACTAACATATTAGGAATACGGATGTATAGAGATAGATCAAAGAAGATGCTTGCCTTAACCCAATCCATGTACATAGAAACCATTGTCAAAAAGTTTAACATGGAAAATTCCAAGAGAAGTCTCATACCGATGAGACATAGAATTTATCTCTCTAAAAGTCAGTCTCCCAAGACTTCTGAGGAGAGGGCAATGATGGATAAGATTCTTTTTGCTTCAGCCATAGGTTCCATCATGTATGCCATACTATGTACTAGACTTGATGTTCCATATGTTCTAAGCGTTACGAGCATACATTAAGCAGATCCAGGTGATGAACACTCGAAGGCTGTGAAATGTATCTTTAAGTTCATGAGAAGAACTAAGGATATGTTTCTGGTCTATGGAGGAGGAGACTTAAAGCTGCAAGGATAAATTGATTCGAGTTTTTCATCTGATCCTGATGACAGCAAGTTGACATCAGATTTTGTCTTCACACTCAACGGGGGAGCAGTGAGCTGAAAAAGTTTCAAACAAGAAACAACTACTGATTCGACAACGGAAGCTGAGTATATTATTGCTGCTGAAGCCGCCAAAGAAGTTCTCTGGATGAAGAAATTCATCGACGATCTTAGTGTGGTGGAAAACATCTCGGGTCCCATCCCGCTGCTGTGTGACAACAATGGGGCGATTGCTCAAGCGAAAGAGCCAAGGTCTCATCAGAAGTCGAAGCACATTCTGCGGCGCTTTCATCTGATCCGAAAGATTATAGCTCGAGAAGATGTCGTAGTGGAGAGAGTTTCTTCAGCCAACAACATAGCAGATCCACTGACAAAGACTTTGTCTCAAAATATCTTTAAGCGTCACTTAGCGAATATGGGTATTCTGTATAAAAGCGATTGACTTTAGTCCAAGTGGGAGATTGTTAGTATTAGGTGGTCTGAAAGTCAATCCGATACTATGTATTATTTAGTTTATTAATAAATGGTATTAATTCATTGTGTGTAATTAATTCGATCTATGTTTATCATATCACGATAAAGTCCATGAACAAGTGCAACAATCTTCAGATTATGATAAGATTATAATTACGGAACCGAAGACTTATAAACACGTGTTCTTAATTATTCCTAGTCGGAGGATGTTTGAGAAATACATCAAACATCCGAATAGACTAGTACATGTTTCTTCAGCTCATATGATGAGGGTGATTGATCCTATACGTCACTTGTGTGGAAACACTATGCTGGACCTGTAGGTGCTCATTGGGGAATGAGTTCACTGAACTGATTCGACCATGAATCGCTGGAAGGTATATACTCACTGTTAACCAACTCGATTCTTTTGTCACAGTTGTGTAGATGATCATTGGACCTAAGACACTAAAGATACCTTGTTGATACATCTGTGAGCTTTGACTTTGACTAAGGAATCCCTAATCATAGGTTATCAGTAAGTCAAATGATCGGGTTCAGAGAAATGCCCTCGAAGGTAATTGTGTGTTCAATAAGGGATCATCAGCTCTTAGTATTATGAGAGAGAATGTTCCAAGAATGATGCGCTTAAGTCCCTAGCCAGGGCGGACTCTATATCAGATAAAGAGTTATCCGATATAGATTAGCGGCATCTGATTCAAGTGATTCGACTGGCTAGGGTTTTACAGTAAACCATACCCTAGGTCGAATCGGAAACATTGCACGGATGAAGGATTATATCTGCACGCTAACCGATGACGGAAAGATTCCAATAGAGGGTTGCGATAACCCCGAATCCATCCAAGATCACACGATGTTGCTTGGCATCCAACGTGATTGGAAGCTCGTCCGAATTTACTGTGGGACATTAAATTCGGCTGATTAATTAATATAAGGATATTAATTAATTCAATGGGTCCGTAAAGAGTTATTGGGCTTAATGGGCCATTAACTTGACTGGTATTTGGGCCTAGAGGGTCACACGCAAAAGGTTTTCAAGTCGATGGATAATTTGACGGAATTTTAGATAAGTATGGGTTTTTATGAAAAACCACAAATACACTTATTCTAAAAGAACGACCGTTAGGTCGGGGGCCAACAACCCTGACCTAGCCGCTGCCCTATCTCTCTCCTCTCTCTCTCCTGGGCGCACATCTCAACATCGGGCCCTTAGAGGATCTGCTCTGGCTCCCAACAGCTCTGCTTCTCGTCCGACGAGACTTTCCGAATCTGCATGTCGCGGCAGATTACGCGCAGCCAGACGGGATCCACGGACGCCGCATCGAGCGAAGAGGCGAAGACAATCCATCGCGAGGAGAACTGCATGGATATCGCTAGAAGCCGGGCACCTGCGCGGCTTGCGACATCGCTCCGACAGAATCGAAGAACGAACGCGGATTTGAATCCGCGCAAGGTAAATACGATTTACCGCTTTAGTTTTTTGTTGATCGAAACGGGATGGATCCAATCCCGACTTTATTTTATCCACTGCGTTCTGGTCGGATCCGGATACAGAGAACACAACAATACGACCGTCTTCCGACTCAAGGCGTCCGCCACCACGTTCGCCTTGCCCGGATGGTAAGAGAGGTAAAGATCATAGTCCTTAATGAACTCCATCCACCGGCACTGCCTTAAGTTCAGATCCCTCTACGTGAATACATACTTCAGGCTCTTGTGATCAATGAAGACCTAAAACTTCTCTCCATATAAATAGTGCCGCCAAATCTTCAGTACAAATACCACAGCCGCCAACTCCAAGTCATGAGTGGGGTAGTTCTTTTCATGCTTCTTCAGCTACCTAAAAGCATAGGCCACAACCTTACCATGTTGCATAAGAACCGCACCCAAACCTCAACGAGATGTATCTGAGTAAACCACGAATCCACCAGAACTAGATGGAAACACTAGAATTGGAGCTGAAGTGAGACGAGTATTCAACTCAGTAAAGCTCCGCTCACACTCTTCGATCCACATAAAACGAACTCCCTTATGAGTCAACCTCGACAAGGGGGTTGCTATTGAAGAAAAATCCTAGACAAACTGTCTGTAATACCCTGCTAACCTCAGGAAGCTCTTGATCTCAGTTACTGTCGTCGGTATGCCCCAGTCCATCACTGCCTCAATCTTGGCTGGATCTACAGTAATGCCATCACCAGAAATGACATGCCCCAGGAAGTGCACCTTATCTAGCCAGAATTCACACTTGCTAAACTTGGCATAGAGTTGGTGCTCTCTCAGAACCTGCAACACCACCTGAAGATGCATGGCATGCTCTTCGTAAGGAGAAGAATACACCAAAATATCATCTATAAACACCACTATAAACTGATCCAGGTAGGCCTTCAAGATCGGGTTCATCAAATCCATAAAAGCCGCCGGAGCATTGGTCAAGCCGAAAGTCATAACCAAAAACTCATAATG
Organism: Zantedeschia hybrid cultivar; assembly: GCA_030544215.1. Classification (NCBI taxonomy): domain Eukaryota; kingdom Viridiplantae; phylum Streptophyta; class Magnoliopsida; order Alismatales; family Araceae; genus Zantedeschia; species Zantedeschia hybrid cultivar. Next base: position 66,328,412 of record JARZZO010000002.1, read on the forward strand.
TCTGTACCGAGTCCTAAAAGCCGTCTTACTTACATCAGCCTCATAGATCCTCATCTAGTAATACCATGACCTTAAGTCAATCTTCGAGAATACCTTGGCAGACTGCAACTGATCCATTAGATCATCAATTCTCAGAAGTGGGTACTTGTTCTTTATTGTTACATAGTTCAGCTGTCTGTAATCAATACACAACCTCAAGGAACCATCCTTCTTCCTAACGAATGGAATTGGAGCACCCCATGGAGAAGTACTGGGATGGATAAAACCCTTATCCAGCAATTCCTGAAATTGCACCTTTAACTTAGCGAGTTCATCCGGAGCCATCCGATACGGGGCCTTAGACAAGGGCACCTTACCCGGTACAAGCTCAATAGTGAACTCAACCTCCCGTTAAGGAGGAAGGCCGGACAACTACTTAGTAAACACATCAACAAAGTCACATACTACAGGCACCTCCCAAGGACTGGAACCACTACTAACACTAGCTGCAACTATTGAGGCAAAGAAAGCCTCACAGCCACCAACAAGTAATCTCTGGGCCTTAAAAGTAGAAATAAGAATACCACGAGAAGAGAGCTTAACACTTTGGAAGTAGAAGGCCGAGATGCCCGGGATGGAGAAATGCATCCTCTTCCTATGGCAGTCCACCTCAGCATAATAAGCCTCCAACTAGTCCATGCCCAAGATGACATCAAAGTCACGAATGGCAAGCACAACTAACTGGGCAGGTAACTGATGACCCTTCATATTCAAGGGAACCTCACTCATACAGTTATAAGTCAACATGAAATCCCCAAAAGGAACCTCAACCATCAGTCCATCAGATAACTCATCAACGTGTGCAAAAAGAACATCTACGAACTGCTCAGAAATAAAGGAATGAGAAGCACCCGAATCAATGAACACATGATCAGAGTTCCCAAGGACAGAAAGTGTACCTTCCACCAAGTTTGACGCACGAGCCTCCTTCCTAGTGATAGCGAGAACTCTCCCCTAGGTCCTCGGCTTCTTCCGATCCTTAGACCTGAGACACCAAAGATATCTTGTTGGTACATCTCTAAACTTTGACCTTAACTGATTAAACCCTAACCATGGGTTATCGATAAGTCAAGTGATCGGGTTCAGGGACATGCCCTCGAAGGTAATTGTTGTTGGGATCGCTATGTCGGGATCTGACCCAAAAACGCAGCGGAATAAAATATTCGGGATCGGATCTGTCCCATTTCGGTCGTTAAAATAAAACCGGTGTAAATCGAATTTACCTTGCGCGGATTCAAATCCGCGTCCGTTTTCCGAATCCGTCGGAGCGATGCCGCAAGTCGCGCAGATGTCCGACCTCTAGCGGTATCCACGCAGTTCTCCTCGCGATGGATAGTCCTCGCTTCCTCGCTCGCTGCGGCGTTCGTAGATCCCGACTGGCTGCGCGTAATACGCCGCGACATGCGGATTCGGAATCCCCGTCAAACGGAAAGTGGAGCAGTTGGGAACCGCACATCCAGAAGAGAGAGAAAGGAAGAAAGAACGAATGACGGCTAGGTCAGGGTTGCTGGCCCCGGACGTAGAATCCGTTCTTTTATAATAAGTCAGTTTGCGTTTTTTCATAAAAACCCAGACTTATCCGAAATCCTGTCGGATTATCCATCGACTTGAAAACCATTTGCGTGTGACCCTCTAGGCCCAAATACCAGTCCAGTTAATAGCCCATTAAGTCCAGTAACCCTTTACTGACCCACTGAATTAATTAATATCCTTATATTCAATTAATCAGCCGAGTTTAATGTCCCACAATAAATTCGGACGGACTGCCGATCACGTTGGATGCCAAGCAACATCGCGTGATCCTGGATGGCACTGGGATTATCGCAACCCTCTATTGGAACCTTTCTGTCATCGGTTAGCGCGCGGATATAATCCTTCATCTGTACAATGTTCCCGAATCGACCTAGGGCATGGTTTATTGTTAAACCCTATTTGGTCGATTCACTTGAATCAGATGCCGCTAATCTGAATCCGATAACTCCTTATCGATTACAGAGTCCGCCCTGGCCAGGGACTTTAAGCGCATCATTCCCGGAACATTCTCTCTCAAACTACCGAGAGCGGATGATCCCATATTGAATACACAATTACCTTCGAGGGCATTTCCCTAAACCCGATCGCTTGACTTATTGATAACCCATGGTTAGGGATTCGTTCGTCAAGGTCAAAGCTCAGAAACCTACCAACAAGATATCTTTGGGGTCTCAGGTCCAAGGATCATCCACGCAACCGTGACAAATGAATCGAGTTGGTTAATAGTGAGGTGATTACCATCCAGCGATTCATAGTCGGATCAGTTCAATGAACTCATTCACCAATGAGCACCTATAGGTTCAGCATAGTGTCTCCACACAAGTGACTTATGGGATCAGTCACCCTCATCATATGAGCTGAAGTAACCTATACTAGTCTATCTGGATGTTTGATGTCATATCTCAAACATCCTATGACTATGAACAATTAAGATCATGTGTTTATAAGTATTCGGTCCCGTAATTATGATCTCATCATAATCCGAAGACTATTGCACATGTTCATGGACTTCATCGTGATACGATAAACACAGATCGAATTAATTACACACAGTGAATTATTGCCATTTATTAATAATCTGAATAAGTACACAGTATCGGATTGGCTTTGAGACCATCTAATACTAACAATTGTGTGTTCAATACGGGATCATCCGCTCTCGGTAATATGATAGAGAATGTTCCAGGAATGATGCACTTAAGTCCCTGTCCAGGGCGGACACCATATTAAATAAATCGTTATCTGATATAGTTTAGCGGCATTTGATTCAAGTGAATTGACCGGCTAGGGTTTGATAGTATACTATGCCCTAGGTCGATTCAGGAACATTGCACAGATGAGGGATTATATGTTAGTCTTAGGTGGCCTACAAGCCAATCTGACTATGTAAATCTCATTCATATTATTAATATAATGGCATAATATTCATTGTGTGTAAATCGTATTAATTATCGTCCCATAATGAAGTCCGTGAATATGTGCGATAGTGATCAGATTATGATGAGATCATACTAATTATACTGATCACTTAAACACACATATTCTTAATCGTTTCTAGTCGGAGGATATCCGAAAAGGACATCGGATATCCGGTTAGACTAGTATAGATTACTCCTGCTCATATGATGAGGGTGACTGATCTCATAAGTCACTTGTGTGGAGACACTAAGGCGAATCTATAGGTGCTCATTGGAGAATGAGTTCACTGAACTGATCCGACTGAATCGCTGGATGGTATTGTACCTCACTGTCAACCCGCTTGATTCGATTGTTGCAGTTGCGTGGATGATCCTCGAACCTGAGACACCAAGGACACCTTGTTGGTGGACTTTTGTGCTTTGACCTTGGTTGATGAATCTCTAACCACGGGATTCTAAACAGCTAAGGATCGGGTAAGCGGAATACCGTCGAAGGGAATTGTGTGACAATAAGGAATCATTCGCTCTCCGCACTTAGAGAGAGAATACTCTAGGAAGGATGTGCGGAAGTTCCTGGCCAGCGCAGACGATAATATCGGGAAAGGAGTTTTCCGATATTCATCAGCGGCATTCAATCCAAGTGAGTCAACTGGTTAGGGTTTGACAGCACGCCATACCCTGAGTTGACTCGAGAGCATTGTACGAATGAAGGATTATATCCACGCGGTAACTGTCGGTGGAAAGGTTCCAAGAGTGGGTTACTTAACCCCAATACCTTCCGGGTTCACGCGGTGTTGCTTCCAACGTGATCGGAGGCCCGGTCGAATTCGATGTGCGACATCAATTCGATTGATTAATTAATTAATAAAGAGTTATTAATTGATTAATAAAGCCAGTAAGGAGTTACTGGGCTTATTGGGCTATTAACTGGACTGGTAATTAGGCCTAGAGGGTCATACGCAAATGATTCTCAAGGCGATGGATAAATAAGTGGGTTTTATATAAACCGGGGGATTTTATGAAAAACCGCGTGGTTAGTATAAAATGTAGCGAACGGGCTAAGCAGGCCAAGCTGCTGCTAACCCTAGCCGCCCCCTCCTCTCTTCCTCTCTCTCTCTAGCACCCCAGGTCGGAACCGGATCCCCAGATCTGCTCCGCCGCTTCTCCAACTCTCGTTCGACGGAAAATCGTTCGCGCGTTGCGGCGATCGTTGCGGCGACCGGCGGAGGTTTCGTGGCTGCGAAGAACGAGGAACGTGAGGATATCCGTCGCGAGGAGGATCGCATAGACTCCATTAGAGGCCGGGCGCTTGCGTGGCTTGCGGTGTCGCTTTGACGGAACCGAACGGTTGCAGATTCGAATCCGCACACGGTAAGAACTAATTATCCGATAATCTGGTTTTTAGATTTTTCGAAACGGGAACGGATCTCCATTTTTATTTTTACTTCCGCTGCGAGGGGAGATCCGGAGAAACCCGGGAACCCAACATTATATTCGCGCTGTAACCGTTGACGGAAAGGTTCCAATAGAGGGTTGCGATAACCCCAATGCCATCCATGATCATGCAATGTTGCTTGGCATCCAACATGATCGGAAGCTCGTCTAAATTTATTGTGGGACATTAAATTCGGATGATTAATTAATATAAGGATATTAATTAATTCAGTGGGTCTGTAAAGAATTACTGGGCTTAATGGGCTATTAACTGGATTGGTATTTGGGCCTAGAGGGTCACATGCAAAAAGATTTTCAAATCGATGGATAATTTGACGGGATTTCAAATAAGTATAGGTTTTAATGAAAAACTGCAAAACCACTTATAATAAAAGAACGGCCGCTAGGTTGGGGGCCAGCAACCCTGACCTAGCCGCCACCCTCTCTCTCTCTCCTCTCTCCTGGGCGCACATCTCAAGGCCAGCCCTCTGGAGGCTCTGCTCTAGCTCCCGACAGCTCCGCCTTCCGTCCTACGGGAGTTTACGAATCCGCATGTCGCAGCGGATTACGCGTAGCCAAATGGGATCAATGAACGCCGCATCGAGCGAGGAGGCGAGGACGATCCATCGAGAAGAGAACCGCGTGGATACCGTTAGAGGCCGGGCACTTGCGCAGCTTGCGGCATCGCTTTGACGGAACCGGAGAACGAATGCATATTCGAATCCGCATAAGGTAAATAAGATTTACCGATTTATTTTTGTTGATCGAAACGGGATAGATCCGATCCCGAATTATTTATTTCCGCTGCGTTTTCGGTCGGATCTCGACACAGAGAAACCAACAGAAAATGCGGGACACTGAGTCCCACCGTGAGTACCACCACAATGACGACAAGCTGTTGGAAGTCTCTTAGCTGCTTCCTGCTGAGCGTTGGACACCGACTGACTCTGCTGGGTCTGCTACTACAACTGCTCCTACTACTGCCGCCACCACCTCGAAAGAACCTCCTGAATCTGGAGCCGAGTGAAGACGATCCCAATCCAGACGAAGGAGCTATTGCCATTGTTGCTATCTTCCCTTTGTCGTAAGCTAACCCCTGAGTAGCCAGTCCCCTCTCCCGAGCCGACTGATCGTGTTGTGCCTCTACTACTGCGGCACACTTAACCGCCGATGTCAAGTTCGTATAACAGTAGGACGCCACAAAACTCCTCAAGTTGGGCATTAGTCCATCCACGAACCTCTCAGCCCGACGCTCCTCGTTCCCTGAAATGAAGGGCACAAACCTCCCAAGCAAAACGAATTTCATCTAGTATTCGAGCACTGTCATGCTCCCTTAGGTCAACTCCATAAACTCCCTCTCCTTGGCCTTCTAGACATGGCTAGGGAAGTACTACCCGTTGAACTCCTTCACAAATGTTTCCCACGAAATCTCCCTGAGATTCGTATCTACATAAGACAAACTCTTCAAAGTAGTCCACCAGTCATAAGCATCATCTTTCAACATTAAGGTAGCCAACGAAGTCCTCTCTACTGTCGCACAGTCCATGGTATCGAGAGTCTTCTTTAACTCCTTCAGCCAATGAACGGCCACATCAGGATTGGGACGGCTAGTAAACTGAGGCGGCTTCAGTTTCAGGAATCTTTCCAGAGCAGCTGAAGGCCCTCCACGAGCATTAAAACTCTCACTTGGGTCTCGAGTCTGATATCTAGTCATCGTGTCCATCATCGCCTGCATAAAATACTCCATATTCGGCCTACCGGCCTCAAACCCGCTAGGAACATCTCCTTGCTCCCTAATAACTGGCACTCTCTTCCTAGGAACCATCTAATCGCCTATAGTCACAAGAATCGAAATTTTCTAATTAGAACTTAAAACCTACACTACCGCCGTGCTTGTATGGGATAATGTAATTATTTGCCGAAATTACGGAATTTAACCTAGTTATTCATCTATTTGCCAAACCGAATGCTCTGATACCAATTGTAACGACTGCCACCCTATAATCGAGGATCCAGTTACTAAATGGATACCGAATCATTAAAAAATGGAGCTAAGCAGGATTTCGATAAGTCTGAAAAATAAATTATAAACTAAGCTAAACATTCCACATCACATCGAATTGTAAAGGAAGTACAGGAATTAAAAATTATTACAATTCAACTCGACTCAGTAAATAATTACATATTCCAACTTAAAAGAAATAATTAAGCGTATATGCATGAAAGGAAAATAACAACTACATCGGGGCATACTCCGAAACAGTGGCTGCTGACGTGCAACCCGAGACAACACCCTCCACGCTACGCCTACCTGAAACCTTCACCTAAAAACCGCAGGGGTGAGTCTCGTCGAAATGGACTTAATAGGAATCCTCTGATTCCTACCACCCACTAACACACCCACAAGTACAACAACACAAATATAGGCAATTAAATAAATAAAGCAGTAAACACAACTCCCAAAGATTCCAAATTCCGATATAAAACACATGCATTTGTAAATGCAACATGCACAACTATGAAACCACTCTACCACGGAGTCCACAACCAGCGTCTCGGCTAAACACACAAACCACGCAGTTGAACGCGGAAAACACCGACCTGTTGGGACCAAACAACAACTCTTCGGATAGCGCGCTGGCTATTCTGGCCTATCTAGCTCTAGTTGGTTATGCTTCCCCTAGCTACGAGTGACACTCCGAATGTACAACTCCCACACCGGTACTAGCTATACCTCGAGGTACACTAGGTGACCCTCTCTCTAAGCGTCACCCCACCACTCCCACAACAGCGCCGTGTCACTCCCACACCGACACAGGGTGCCTAAGCGCTAACAACTGTCACTCTAGGTCTACGATCGCACAAAACGCAATATAGTGCGATCCGATGACGTAGAAATCCTCGTCCTTGAAGTACGTTTTCAAGCATGCATTTAACCGAACTATCTAACAATGTAAACACATGTTAATTGCATGAATTAATGGGGTTCTGTCTTGAATCGCGTTGCCCGTGGCCGACATCATTCAAGACCCCTAAACTGGTTCACACAGAAATGGACCTCGAGAGATGGGCCTAAATCACATCGCCCATGGTAGACACCATTTAAATGGCGTCACCTGGCCGCAACGTCATTTACCACTCGAAAACTGAACTGCCCTGTGGCATTTGGACCTAAATTGCGTCGCCCATGGTCGACACCATTTACCAATGGTGTCGCCCTGGCCCGACGCCATTTAGTACCCGAAGCAAGATTTTCTTGCGGTCTCCCCCAAGCTACAAATAGGATTTCCTCCTCCTAAAACTGCTCTAAAACACCTAAAAATAGACAAGGGGGAGGAGAATCCAAATAACCATTTTAAAACCCATCGTTCCTCATTTTATAAAACGAACATTTTCACCCCATAAACCTCTTAAACATGCTCCAAAGTAGGAAAAACATGGTTTTAAGCAAAACACAGCGAAGATCATTACCCTACCAGTTACTTGAACTCCTCCTTGCTCCTAGCCACCGAACCGCCATGCCACGAGCCGCCGTCGATACCGCCATGGACGCTGTTACTCCACTGAGATGTCGGCCGCCGTCCGGAGAGCAATGCGCCGCGGAGGAGCTGGTGGTGGTAGTGGTGAAGGTTAGGAGGTTGATGGAGTGGAGGAAGAGGAGAAATGGGGAGAGGAAGGGAAAGATGAGGGGAAGGGGGCACCGGAGGTGTTCGGAGGGGAGGGGAAGGAGAGAGAGAAGAATGGAGAGAATGAGAGAAAGGGAGGAGGGCTTCGGAGCGTCAACCGAAACTCGCTAAAACGCGTCGTTCCAGGACGACGCTAATCAGGCGACAGGACGAGGTCGTACATTGGCAGATGTCTGAATCACGTCGTTCATCCAAGACGCCATTTAAACGATATGACCGGGGTTGTACACACGCACCCCCACGCCCGCCCATGTGGCACCCCTGCAAAGTTCCTAAATGACGTCCCCTAAGGCCGACGCTGTTCAAAAATCGCGTCTCGCAAGCTCTACGTGAAAAAGAGCCCATGCTCCAACCCCACAATGGCCCAAACTAAAGGGTCCGACACCGAAACCGACCTGATAATCAGATCCTAAACCTCAGTCCTTACACCCTTCGAAGGTACGGCATGAAACTTAATCCTTCAAAGTGTGCTTTGGAGCTAAGTCAGGCAATTTTTTAGGTTCTTGATCACACACTGAGCGATTGAAGCATACCTCAAGAATCTCAAGGCCATACAGGACATGCAACCTCCCGATAAGATCCGAGACATAAAGTGTCTCACCAGAAGGATAGCCGTCCTTAGTCGTTTATTGTCCCAAGCTATAGAGCGATGCGTCCCCTTTTTTAGGATCTTAAGGAGAATCTGCACGTAGTCGAGAAACAGAGACAAGATAGAGTGGATTGAGAAATGCAAATAAATTTCCTAGAGCTTAATGCTACCTCACTTTACCTCCAGTTTTGTCACAGTTGATTGCGGGGTAACATCTTTTCCTCTACCTCTCAGTCACCCCTCATTCACTAAGCTCTGTGTTAGTGAGGGACGACGGGACCTAGAGGCCTATATACTACACAATCAAGATTCTACAGGGGCTCGAACTATGATATTTGACTGTCGAGCAGTTCATTTTCGCGATGATTCACTCGGCGCATCGGTTATGCCCCTACTTTGAAGCTCACTCGATAATCGTCCTCACAAGCCAACTCCTGGGCCGGATCCTCCATAATCTTGAGGCTTCAGGGCATCTTGTAAAGTGGGCAATTGAATTAGGGGAGTTCAATATCTCCTACAAGTTAAGGATGGCTATAAAGGCTCAAACCTTAGCCGATTTTGTGGCCGAATGTACCATACCGTACTCGGGGCCAGACTCCTCCACTCTTGACCCAACCTATGTGTTAATTCGTCTCAATGCTCCAGCCTACTTAAATTTCTGAATATGCTTACTGGAGATATGAGATATAAGTGAAAAATGTAATTCAAGTCAAACTTTTTCCTCTCCTACAAGGAGATGAGATATAATTTAGATCTTTTTTTCTAGACATCAAAACACAAACTATATATTACTTAAAAACAGGTAGCATATACATGCAGTGTACACGATAAGACAGGGAAAACACCACAGCATGGAGCGACGAACAAGACAGAAGCCAAGCATGGGGCATGGCAGGTCGGGATACAATGTCGGAAGGCCGAGAGCATGATGGAGATCCTAGAACAATCTTCTTGGAGAGGATGACACAAATTGTCGGGGAACGCTGCAACATCGGGTTGGCAACAGAGAAGCAGTTGGGCTCGTGAACATGCAGTCGACGAAAGACGCATAGAAGCAGCACTGAATCACGAGCACCACCAACATACTCCATGTACCTAGGGCCTGTTTGATTGCGGGTTATCCCGCGATTAGATCCGTTTTGTTCACTTTTATCCCGGGAAGTGGTTTGATTGAAGGATTAATTTACTCGGGCTGCAAGTCGATTAAAAGTTGGTTAAGCCACTTTTAGCCCGGGTCAACCTATTCCACCCTCAGGTGTGGGATAAGAGGATAACCCAGGATCATGTGTTAATGAAATGGGCATTTTAATGTTAATTATTAATAATAATGATTAATGCTATTATTCTTATAAATAAATATTAATTAATGTTAATAAACATTAATTAATGTTGATAATATTATTACATATTATTATAATTAATAAATATTAACTACTATTATTTTGATTATTAAATATTAGTAAACATTAATCATAGTTAATTATTAATATAAATTTTATTGTGCTCCATTTAAATAGTATTAAATATTAAAAATGTTAATTAATAAATGTTAATTATTATTAACAATATTATTGAATATTATTAATAACCATTAATTCATATTATTAATAAATTTTAATAAATATTAATATTAATAAATATTACTATGCTTACTAAATATTATCTAATATTGTTTTGATTAACTAATATTAATTAACATTAATCATAGTTAATTATTAAGATAAAATTTATTATGCTCCATTTACTGATAAGAAATTTGAATAACAATTAACGTTAATCATAAATTTATTATTAATTTAAATAGTAATTATTATTATTTTAACATATAAAGCACACTTAATGATTATGTGAAAAGATATTGATGAAATTTATTATATTTTTTATTTTTAATAATAAAACTTATGAATATAAATTATTTTAAATAAAAAAAATTTGTATCTATCATAAGCTAACTTTCACTTTGAAATAGGAACTACTTATCTCATAATAGTAAAAAAATGAATTAAATCAAAACTATCTTGATGGGGCTCCCTTGGGTTAATCCGAGTTGGCCATTTTCCTATCCTGAAATCAAACAGGCTTCTAGGGGGAGGAACAAGATCCTGCCAAGAAACTCCAAATACCAATGGAAACATGTTGGACGTTAGGGCTCGTCAGGCCTGCAAAAGGAAAGATCTGCAAATGGAAAGGGCTCCACCCCACAAAACCCTACTGCAACAACCAGATCTAACAAAGCCCAAACGCAAAGAAGACACGAACAAAACGAAAAGAGAAACACTGTGCCGGATCGCCGAAGAAAATCGATCCCTAGGCGAAGAGCAAAATTGGCCACAAACTGCAGCTAAATAGACCAAAATGAAGTAAGTCGGGGAAAGGCACGAGCGAGGATGGAAACAAAGGGAAGGGTAAGGCAGGACTGGGAAGAGGAGGAGATGGTGGTTTTAGAAAGGAGATATTTGAGCAAGGAAGAGAGGAGATTGGCGAGAGGATGGGTAGATCAGATGGAAATGGGGATGGGACGGATGTAGGTAGGGCGGACCTGATGTGGAAGTGGAAGTGGAAGGGAAGGACCTGGTGTGGTGTAGGTGGGGCGGATTTGTCATGGATGGAGATGGAGCGGAAGTGGAAGGGACGGACCTGGTGCAGCGTAGAAAATATGGAGAGAGAAAGGAAGAGAAGAAGGAAGGGAGGAGAGAGGGCAAACCGACAGAGGAAGAGGAAGAAAGCTGTCGGGAGGGCGGGGAGGGGACCACCCGTCGAGGAGACCCCCCACCAAACAATGCCGTCGACGTCGATCGGAGCTCCACGTGACGTGGAACAAAGAAAATCGCCATGAGTGGGGTCCTCTCAACAAGAGGGATCGGTCGGCCCCTCGATCGACACTTGTCACATACTCGCCACGTAGTATCTCATCCCGAGATATAATTTAGATCTCACCTCCCTCACAAGTGTACACAGGAAATCTCACCTCCCCCAGACACGTGCGTGCAGTCATTTGTACGAGAATGAAAATATATAAATAATCATTCTTTATAATCCTGTCTTGTGCGCCGGCTGACGTCTAGAAAGTTTTATAAAGGGATTTTGGCATACATATCTCAACTCTCATAAACTATTTTTAGTACTCTTGAAATCTCAAATATGTTGTCCCTATGCCCCACCGACAAAGCAACATGATTTCTTATTGAATATATCGAAAAGATTTTATAAATCTTAACAACATTACAGATATATATGTAAAAGTTTAATAAATTTAAAAAATATATATATATATAATATTTTTAAATTTAGTATTATTTATGTAAAATCTTTAACTTGATTTAAGCATTTTGACAGAGGAGTATATGACCGCAACATATTAGACCTTTCAAGGATACTAAAAAAATATGAGAGTTGGAAGTACATATACAAATATGAAGCATTTGAGGGGCATATATGTAAAAAATCAAATATATTATATTTGCGTCTAGACTTCTAAGTCCTACATATTATTCTAACACTCCTAAAATTTCAAAAATATAGCGACTATACCCCTCCATCAAAATGTTGTTAAATTAAACTTCAAAAATTTGCATAGATATCCTTAAATTCACTGATATTTTGCATATATTCTCTCTTTAATTTGTCAAAATATGTACCCTTGATGTTATCAAGGTCTACAGAATCTTTTTGACATATTCAATTAGAGTTCATGTTATTATGACAAAGAGACATAATCACAATACTTTTTGAGATTTTAAGAGTATTGAAAATAATATGTAACAGTTGAAGATATAGATACAAATACGATGTGTTTCAGAGTATATATGCAAAAAACTCCCTTTAAAATATTAACTTTAATATAATTCATCGACATTTGGACAAGAGAATTGGGAAAGGTTTCAGTTGCAACAGCATTTGAAGTGTGGATTTAACATAAGCCTTCCGTGTGTGACCTACATATATAGAGAGAGGATTAAGGGGATTATGGGAATAAGCATTAACGTCGCAATTGTTACGGAGCTCTTTCTATTTGATTGCTAGCTCATGGCTCTTCCGCTAGTGGAAGGAGGGGTTTCTTGCTTAGGTTCCAGTTTCACCATTGCCGTAGAAGTTGACAAACAACTTACTCACTTTTGCTACTGTAAGTTTGTAACTCCCTTTTGATGCTTGGTTTGGGGTGTTTAGTTGCTTTACATCTTAAAATATTACTAACAATTTTACAAGTAATGTTAATAGAGTTTTTAGTTAAGCGTTTGGTTACCTCTATCAATATTAATATTCAGAGAGTAAGAAAATCAAAAATTTAATACAGGTATTAACCAGTATCAAACTTGGTACAAGCAGACCCCTCGCCCTATTTCTTTCCTACCCTCCACCTCTTTTCCACTCACTTGCCGCAAGGGTTATTTTGGTGTTGCTACAGGTTTATCCGAACACCTATAAAAGATCAACTATATCTATTCTGATATTAATACTCTTTGTTCTGAAAATATTAATGTTAAAATTGATATAAAATCAAATTTGATACTCCATCTAAACAGGACATTAAATAAGGACATCAATGATCTGCCAACTGACCCCGCTGTTACTCTCTTGCCCCAGTGGATGTTTGGTAATGGCACACATCTGGCCCTTAGGATTATCTCCTCTGAAATGAATAATAAAATTACATACTCATTGTTGAATTTGTTTAAAAGTTTTTTTAAATACAAGGATAATATTTAAAAGAATGTTTAGATTTCTAAGTATAAAAAGAAAAGGCTTTTTAGAATTGTAATGAATTTACAATGTAAGTTATTAATGAGTATTATTGAAATATACATAATTGTTAAAAAAGACTTATTTATAAACTCATGAAAATTAAATATAATTATTAAAATTTGGTATTTAAATCGTAATTCACTATATTTATAAGTTTTATTTCACTTGAAATTTTGAAGATTCCAAAAGTCCACTTAAATTTCTGAAAGAAAGATATTTAACTTAATTGATGAACAATTACTTTAACAAGAATGGGTGTAAGAAGAGAAAGAGGTTGTCTGGCCAAGTAACCTTCATCCCACATCATCCCATTTAAGTGGCTTCCTAAAAGACACCTCATCACGTAGGAGGACACCTCGCAGTCTCATCCCTAACATAACAATTACGTTTTCTTTTTACCCACACCCCTACAAATTAATGCATTTGTATATATATTCTTGACACCCATATATTGTATGAGATGTCCCTAAAAAGCTCAAAGACGTTACAGTTATATATATCCCTTCATCATTAACTCCTAACAAATATTTATGAAATGAAAAGTGATTTAGTGAATTCGACCCTCGAGTATCACAGTCAGAGATTTTTTTTCACTTATCTCTCTCCATAAAAAACAAAAGAAGTAAAATTAAAAAAAAACCTCTCACTGTAACGCTTGATCGCATGATACCATTTGAGCATACTGAATCGATCCTCTTATAAAATATGTTGATAACAGTGATAGAGACCCTGAAAGAGGAGGAAGAGTCGGGCACAGCAGGGAGCAGTGGCGAATCCAATGCATAGGGTGTGGGGTCCTAGGACCCCACTCAACTTTTGAAATCTTAGAGGCCAAGTCCAATTTTAAGGGCCCAGGACCCCACTAACCAAAAGTAGGAACCCACTGGGCCTACCCGATCCCCTAGCCCACTTCAGCAGTCCAACCGAGTGTCCAAAATCCCAATCCATTTCCTGTCTCCGCTCCGCCCGTCTCGTGCCCGTCGTTCCTCTGTGAGGCGCTGAGACTCCCACTCCCCAGAGCCCTAGCCCCTAGGCCCCCCACTGGCACTGGCAGCTCGGCAGCAGGTGCTAGGCGGCCACCGGCCAGTCGCACTCCCGCTCTCCGCCCAGCGCTGCCGCGGTTGGCGGCCCGCTGCCCACCACGGTCCCTCCGCGGCTCCGCCCAACCCGCCAGCCGGCCAGCCCCGCTCGGCTCCACCCGCCATCTCCGTCGCCGGCCACCCAGCCTAGCCCGCCAGCCAGCTCCACCCAGCCCAGTCCGGCCTGTCACCTATGTCACCCCCTCCGGCCTCCGCGGCTCCGCTACTGGATCCGCCGCAACCGCTGCCCTCCGAGAGTCCGAATCCGATCTCCCTACTCGGCTGCTCCGGCCTTTGCCCGGCGCCCAGCGGCACCCGCCCGGCTGCCTCCACCGCCACCGGCTCCTTGGCCCCTCCGCAGCTTTGCCCAGCCCTGCTAGGCTCCAGTTGGCCCCTCGAGCCTCCGCCCAGCCGGGTTCTCCTCCCAGCCCCGCCGGCCACTAGCCGCTAGCCACAGGCAATGGCCCGAGCCCAGCCTGCCCTCCAACTCTAACTCCGGTCACCCCCATCGCGCTGCAGCTGCTGCAGTCACCTGCAGAACCAGAACAAGGTTCGTTTTTTTTTTCTTTTTTTTTAACAATAAAGTTACCGCACATGAAAAAAAAATTGTGCGTAGTTTTTTCTGATTTTTTTTCTTAAGTCTCTCATATGTTGACTTGATTTGACCATTAGGTTTATTTGTGATGTTATATTTAGTTGGAGCTTATGACAAATGCATAAGGGGTTATTATAACTTGACCTCGTGAGCATATGTCATGATCAATGCTTAATTTCATACATTATGTTTGAACTTTTTTTTTTTTTTTTTGAAGGGGCCCAGAGGCCGATTATGTATAGCTATTTACAAGCGACCGGGGTTCTAATCGGGAACCCGAGATATTCCTCCAAAGTTGGAGATAATTCTGGCTCAGTCGATGGTTCCGGCTAATTAGGCGACAATTCTAAGTCCGTCTGATTTCTGGAGAAGTAATCCCACAAACCAGGGGATAAATATCCCAACAACACCAGGGGGCAATATAGCCAGGGGTTTTTTAGGCCCTAACCAGAATCGAACCTGAAACCTCATTTTTGCAAGGGAGGTGGTGAACCAACTGCCATAGGCAGCTGGTTCATGTTTGAACATTTTAGGTGATCAGAACTGTGTGCTTAAAAATACTCTTTAATATTAGGCAACTTAGAGTTGGTTTAAGGAAAGCTCAATTATGATGACATTTTCATGGTCGTCACACCCACGATTGTAGTTATCATAACCATTGCCTTTTATAACTGAAGAAATATTGTCTAAGATCGTAGTTACCATAACAATAATCATGGTTATGGCATGCAGCCAAGCAACCCCTAGATGTCAAATAGTGTTACCTAGGAGTATAACTCTGTAAACTTCTGACAGAAGCTGTGCAAATGCCAACAAATCAAAAAATCATCTAACCATATTTGGGGAAGGATAAAGCTTATTGTCGGTGCCTATGCAAATGCCAACATATGAAAAATGGATTTAACCTTATTAGGTACGGGAAAATGCCTAGTGTTGGTGTCTGATCAAAATAGATGCTAGTTTGCCGTAAAAGGATTCACCTGATCGACCTAGCACCAGGAGAGGATAAGCACCCTCAGTGCTCATGGATCCAAAGCAGTTAGCAGCAGTTTTCCTCAACAAAGCCTAAAGAGGACCAGAAGGGGGAAATTTCTTTAATCTGTACTCATGGAAATTTCTTTAATCTGCTCTGGATTCAAAACTCGTATATGCTTTCTTCGAGTATAATATAGAACTGTTATTTTTGTTTTACTGGCAGATAAAAATGACAATCTTCATAAAACTCGTATATGCTAAGATTCATGTTAGCATTTGTTTTTTGCTTGAAAGTCAAGAAAGATAAATTTTATTAATTTTTAAAAGTTTATCTTCCTTTCTAGATTGTCGATATCTGAAGATTGCAAAAGATCGCTAGGTTGTCGATATCGTGAAGTGACCAAGTCAATGTATCAAATCCACATAAGATTTTCTTATTTATATATATATATATATATATATATATATATATATATATATTCTTATTTATTTATTTAATGTTAAAAATTTGTGATCTAATGAGCCTTGGTGGTGGCTCATTTACATTTTATTTTACTTTTCTTATATGTTAATTTTTGTGATCCAGCAAGTCTGGGTGGTAGCTCATTTACATTTTATTTTACTTTTTTTAGATGTTAATTTTTGTGATCCAACGAGCCTGGGAGGTGGCTCATTTATATATTCTTATTTATTTATTTAATGTTAAATGTTTGTGATCCAGTGAGCTTAGATGGATAAATGTTAAATGTCAAATCAATATTCATAGTGGATAAAATAATGAATACACATTATTTTTTATCGAATACGTATGATACACTCATATTTAATTACTCGGTCGATTATTAACTTATAGGACCGTTAACGGATAATATTTTTAAAACGATAACGTAATGGATACAATCATAGATCTACCTTAGATCCGCATTGAATCCGACCCGTTTGCAGCCTTAGTTATCCTACCTTCAACTTAGTCCATAGTTCTCAATCTGAGGACTCCACTAGACCAAATTCATGCGTCCGCCACTGGTAGGGAAGATGGCGGTGCCGTTGTGCCACTTTGGTGCTTCTCGGCATTGACACTCTCCTCCACCTGCTGCCGCGGTTTCTACAACTTTTCCTTCCTTTGATGGGCCCTACTGGTCATTGTGGCTTTCCCCTATCTCCCATGTTCTTGGGAAGCACCACACCACCCCTTCCTGCTAGTTGTAGCCATCATGGTCAACAAAATGGAAGCAACAACCGAATCCTCTCAGAGGTGCCACTGTCTTCTTCGAACCCTCCTCCTCAAACCCCGACAACTGCTGCCATCATCTCCTGCCGTAGGGATCTGAACCCTTCTGCAACCAGCTCGATTGGTCCACTTGTAGGGACTATCACTGGAAGCTGCCCACTCTTTTTTTTTTGACCAAAGGAAGAACATCATTCATTCAGGAAAATAAGGTAAGTCAGGTACATCAAGTAGGATAACAGAATTAATACAGGGGGGAATCGTGGAGTGATTCCAGACATCTCCATAATTTGCATGACAAGTAAATTTTGCACAAGCATGGGCGGCCTGATTGCCCAATCTAGGGATAAAAAGCAGGTTGATATTTTCCTTGGAAAGAATGGATTGACAGTTCTCAATCAGAGTCTTCACCTTCCAAGGCGGACTGCTTTTCTTAAGAGCAGCATTAATCAAAACCTAGGCATCTCCTTCCACCACAATCATCTCATTAAAATTCTTACCCAACTGAAGAGCTGTCATAAGTGCCAAGGCTTCAACAGTCAAGGGGTCTGAAGTCTTGGTGATCTTGGTCAACGAAATAATAGGAGAGCCTCTCCAATCTCGCATGACAATACCCACAGCACCACCAATCCCAAAAGTGGCTTCATCAAAGTTGATTTTGAAACTGCCCGAATGCGGAGGGATCCAGCCAAATGTAGCTTTGTTTGATGATGGCAAAGTATTTGAGTGCATCCAAGTGGCAGAGTACCATAAATTTGCATCAGCCAAGGCAGCCCTCACAATAGAAAGAGGAGGGGCATGGACCCCATCCAAGACTTTATTACATCTAGCCTTCCAAATCTGCCATATAATGGAGAAACACAGAGATAGGACATATCTGTCATTGCATTACTGGCAAAGGGTGGATGGGACCATTCAGTGATTTTATCAGCAAGAGACTTATGATCCAGATTAGAATGATAATTCAAGGGAGAGGCTTTCCAAACTGCTCTGGCGAAATCACATTCAAATAGCATATGGTTTACGGATTCTGGGGACTGAAGACAGATCTGACAAACGGAGTCCACATTAGGCATTCTTCTAGCAATAATATCAAAAACAGGAACTGCATTGGACAGGCATTTCCAGACAAAATGGATGATCTTAGGAGGAATCAATTTATGAACATGATGATGCCAAAGGCATTTCCGAACATGATCAGGAGTGGAAGAGGATGCCAAAGTAGCAATGTCAGTAAGGTATCTGTATGCAGACTTAGAAGTAAACTTCCCATCCTGAGTAAGAGTTGAGATGAACTGGTCACCACTACTCATATCACTCTGAGGTAGCATAATGTGGCAAATTTTAGCAGCAGTCTCATCATTAAAGAAATCATAGATAAGGTCTATGTCCCATTGCCTGCCCACTCTACCTCTATAACATCGACAACCACAAAGCGGTCCTAGTCTTCCTCTACGACCATCACTGCTCGCTCGTCTAAGTAGCTGAGATCGTCTTCTATTATTAGCGTGGGTCTATTAAGTCAATCACATGTTTTGTACAATTTTATTCTTATAATAATAAAGATAATTATATTTATTATGTACAATTCAATTTAACATTTTATAATAAAGTCTATGAATGTATGTAATAGATATTAAATTATGATAAGGTCATAATAATGAGATTAATATCTTTTAAATGTACTTTCTTAATTCTTCCTAGTCGGGAGATAGTTAAGAAAGACATCAAATATCCGGTGAGATTAGTATATGTTATTCATGCTCATAAAGGTGACTGGTTTCACAATCACTTATGTGAAGACATAAAGATGAACCTATAAATACTCATTAATGAATGAGTTTACTAAATTAATCTGACATGAATCACTAGATAGTAATATTATCTAACTGTCAACCAATTTGATTCATTGTCATAGTGACATGGTTTGTCCTCAGACTTAAGAAACTAAAAATATATTGTCAGTAAATTTTTGAGCTTTGACCTTAGTTAATAGATCTCTAACTATAAGATGTTAATCAGTCAAGGTATTGGGTTCAGCAAAATACCTTCGAAGGTGATTGAGTGTTCAATATAGGATCATTTGTTTTTTATAATTAGAGAGAGAATACTTTAAGTATGATGTCCAAGAGTTCTTGGCTATGGTAGGCCAGCATATCAAAAAATGTGTTTTCTGATGATGCATTGTGGCATCTAATCCTAGTGAGTGAATTAATTAGGATTTGACAATTAACCATACCCTAAGTTCACTCAAGAGTATCGCTATGAGTGAAAGATTTTATAGCCATATAGTAATTGATGACGAAAAGATTCATTGAGTAGGTTGTTGAACCCTATTATCTTTCGAAATCATGCAGTGTTGCTTGGCTAACTTGATCAGAAGCCCGATCGATTATTATGAGACAATAAATCAGTTAAGCAATAATTTAATATGAAATATTAAATTAATTACTTGAAACTAGTAAGAGGTTACTGGACTTATTGGATTGAAATTAGACTAACACTTAGGCTTAGAGGGTCATACGCACAAAAAATTTCGATCGATGGTCAGCAAGTAGGATCTATTATTAATTTAGGGACTCTTGTGAAAAGTCTCCTAATTTAATGTAAATAATAGTCAGGAGGAAACCTTGGCCAAGCTTGAGGGTTTCCATTTGAGCCTGGTCACCCCCACTCTCTCTCCTTGGTCGACGCCTTCTTTGAAGAAGGCACCCTGTTCTTTATCTCTCCTTTGTTACACCGATTCTTCCCTGCCGAAAACACTATTTGCATGTCACATGCACTATCCCAAAGAAGAAATCTCGGCGAGTGCACCAAACCTATTGAGGGATCATAGACAATCCATCACCCGAAAGATTGCGTGGATACCACTAGAGGTCGAGTATCAAGGTGGCTAACAGTATTGGTCCATTGAAACTGAACTGTTATGGATTTGACTCCACGTAAGGTGACATTAAATCACCATTTTGTTTTAGTTTGTCGAAATAGATTTGGAACGATGAGATATTTATTTTAAATTCTGTTACGTCATCGGTCTTGTATTCTTTGTCTATCTCGTCCAGATCGTTAAAGTGGTACTAGAGCCAGATTCCCACTTAAATCCATTTCGATTATCTAAAATTGATTCTAGAGTAGTTCAATGCTTTAAAGATTCGATCTTTTTCTTAAATAATTTCTAGATGCTGATGAATCAAATATCAAATCCCTATAATTTGTGTAGAATGGTTCAAAACCATTTTTTGAATTTTATTTCTATTTTTCCATGATTTCTATGAACACTAGAGAGGGTAGGGCCATTGGCGGCCACCCAATCGCATTGATGGTGTCGGCAGCCATCGCCAACCATTGCCAGCCCTGGAAGAGGTGGCTGGCAAGCAACCGCACCGCCCCTTCCTCCCCTTCCATCCTCTCATGTGATGAATAGGAGGAAGGAGAGAGATGGCGGTGTGCCACTGGGCATCATCAGTATGACCTGCTATGCTAGCGGCATCGGTCGACGGTCGTCGGCCCCATCTGGGATGGCAGCCGACACTGAGGATGCGTAGCAATGGCTTGGACGGCATGATTGGTTCATGGACGGGTGGTGGATTATTTGGTGGTGGTAGGGGCCTTGGCGTAGTGGATACGGGTTTAAGGATGATAGGTGGTGGAGTGGGGATACTGAGTATGGTGGGGTTAGCTTTTATGAGTTGTGGTCGTGGAATGGGTGTTAGTGGATTCGGCGAAGGCCTAAGAATGCGGATGATATGGCGCGGTGGCTGAACGACAGTGTTCTGAGTGTGCACTATGGAATATATGGATGGAGTTTCTTCTACCTTCCACTATTGTCCCCTATTTACCTCAAATTGGTTGTTAGTGAGGATTGGGGCTATCTGATTTGGATGCTCCGAGAGCGGGTTTTGTACTATTCCCATATTCGGTGGAGGTGCCACCTGTTGAACAGGTGCCCTTTGGACTTGCTGTTGTTGTTGTTGCTGTTGTTGCTGTTGCTGAGGTCTCTTTGCTTCCAAAGCGATAATGTACTTTCGCATCTCTTCCCAATCAATACCTCCTTGACTGTTTAGATCATGAATGTAATCTCTGAATTGGAAACAAACATCCACGGTGTGTCTAAGCTGACGGTGAAACACACAATAACGGGATGTGTTGGCGTTCTAAGGCCAAATAGTCCTTTCTTTAGGCAGTGACAAAGCATTAGCTGCCATGAGAGCGTTAAAAATGTCAGAGAGTGACTCTGGCAATATTGGGTATTATGATGCTCTCCTAGGACTTGGAGGTTTTCTTTATTAAGCATAATCAGTGGGTGGCGGAACTTGATTATAACCCGGCTGCTATCGGGGTTGATTGTAGACTAGCTGACTAGATTGCTGGAGCGGCCTGAAGCCTTGCTGATTCTGTGGTCTCTGTCCATTATACTGTGGTGGCTGGTTTCTCATAAATTGAGATTGATTGTTGTTGTTCATGGTGCTGATCTACTTATGAGATAGAGTGCCCTCAGTAGTCGGACCCGTTGTGGAAAAGCTAGGAACATTAGGTTTCTTTGGTGAGGGCCTGTTGGGTCTATGAGGATCGAACACGCTAGAGAATGTGGAATCCTTGAAGGCATTCTGGGCATAGCATGCACTTTCATATAGGTTAGCCATATTGGTCAAATTGATCAAAGTCAAGACCAACTTATATTGTGGTGTGGCATTTGCTATCATCATCTTCACCTGCTCCGACTCAGACAGCTGGTCTTTTACTTTCTCTGCCATGGCTTGCCATCTGTCTACGAAGGCTACAAAATCCTCATCGGGCTTCATCTTCTCAGCCACTAAATCCATAATGGAGAGGGATGGAGCAACTCTGTCCTTATATCTTTGCAAGAATTTTCTGGACATTATATCGAAATCCTTAACATCAACAGGATCTAGAGAGAAAAACCATTCAAGGGCCAATCCTTCCAACAACTTTCTAAATAAGAAGGCCAGTGATCTTTTATCGTTCTTCCAGAACGAGGATTCATACAGGAATTCTTTCAGATGGATAAACGGATTACCCATGCCATTGTACTTTCTGTAAACCGGTATTTCAGATGGTAAGAGGTAAAAAATTGGCAGAGTTGGGACATAAATCTCAGGAGTAGCTTTGGTGTCAATCATCTTTCTAAAGTCTTTGAACTGCTCATCCATTTGATTGATCTTGGTAAACAGGGCTTGAGTAACAGGATCTGTTGACTGAGGTGGTGGTGCTTGGAATGTCTGCCTCCTAGAATAGCTAGGGCAAGGAGGACAGTATGACTGTGAACCGGCAACATTTCTGCCGTGCTCAAAGGCATTCTAGTGAGTGGGAGTGTACGGCCTGACCGGGTATCGAGAGCTAGATTGCTGAGGTCCCGTTTGGCGAGGAGTAGAAATATGGAGGCCTTCCATGGCTTTAGTAGGCACTTGATGAAGAACAGGGGTGACCATAATGTTTGGTTCAGGGGAATGCAGAGGGGTCTTCCCTTTCAATATAGACTGGATTGCCTCAAGCTATTGAGGATCCATGTGGGTAGCGAGTGCTCCCAAAACAGTGTCCAGATCAGGAGACGGTGTGGATGAAGGCTCAGCTTGGTCTTGAGCTTCTTCGAAGGTAGGAATGGAACCAGCTCCCACGACATGAACATGGGAACGATCACCGACATTGGGGTTGTACTGTCAAAAGGTAAACGAACAAGACTTTGAGGGGCATAAACATCTCCCTTGTGTCTAGTTTGAAAATGATTAGGATTGCGAGGGACATAAGCATCTCTCTCGTCTTCAAAGTAAGATTAATCATGGTTTTAAGGGGCATGAGCATCTCCCTCATATTCAAACAGATTATCGTGCTCGTTGGGAGTCATGCTGACGGTCCTACTTTAACGTAGCATCATAGTGTCCAATTAATCAAAGATTCAAACAAGTTTGCACAGATATTATCAAACAAGTAGATGTTATGTTGTTTAAGAGTTTCTTGTTGAGTTTAAATGGATTTTTAAGGATCAATTTCACTCAACGGGTAGGATCCTAATTTCAGTGTGATTTTCTGCCGTTTTTCTCTATGGCTCCACTCACAACGATTTCAGTGGCTTTCCGGATACTTCAGTGGTACAACCAGCCTGATGAGAAAAGAAGAATTCTTCGCTTTTGGGGACTTACGGAGGTCCCGACACTAACTACTCTAGTCTAACCAAGGGACCAACCCTAGTCAGAGAGATGTGAGAGCGCCGAGAGGAGTGTTTCCTAAAAAAGGGGAGTGAACTCCCAATGAGGATGACCTGTGGCCGGGATGGCCTTTAATGCAATAAATAATAAATATAATATCAACAAAATCAAAAATCCGAGGACCAATGGCTGGAAGGAGTCCTGCTTGAATGGCGTCGTCTGGTGTTCATGTTATACAAGACAGTAAACCCACTGCCAACAGTGCCTCGAGCAGCAGGGAAGATAGGCTAAAAGGCGTTGGGCCTAGGCGACGTCTTTTAAAAGACGTCGTCTGGGCTCGACGCAATTTGAAACCCATAGACAGTAAAAAGAAAAGAACAGTAAGGGCACTCCCCTCTCAAGCAAACAAGGTGTATAACAAATCAATTATCGTACAAAAAACAATTCAAACTGGCAGTTTATCATGCAAACACCAAAGATATCAAATCAAGCAATCATACTTATCAAACCACAAGTCTTAAGCAATTAGGGGAGGGAAAAATCTTGCCACTAGGGATGTGCACAACGTGCACGTGGGGAACAAAAGCAACAACCAATCAACAAATCGTCAAACGTGCCTGACGGACACAAAGGGATGCACACAATGGTGCTAAATGATGCACACAAGGGTGCCCAATGGAAAAATAGGAGTAAAGTAAAAAAGGAACAGCAAGACAAGTCCCATCGTAATCGTCAAAAAGTTGTGGTGCTCAAAAGTGTATCATGCGTTCATTAGAATTTCAATGTTAACATAAATAAACTATAAAAATGTGTGTGATCGCTAGAAATCAAGGATTTCGAATGGAAATTTGATCGCTACTTACCGTGTTAACTGGGGAGAATCGGGGTTTTTCTCTTTTCTCCTCCTCGGCCGACCGAAGAAGAAGAGCCTTCTTTTTACTTTACTCTCTTTTTGTGTGGTTTTCTTCTTTTCTCCAAGTCCCCAAAACCTTGCAAACAATCAAACAAGAAAAAGGAAAAGATGATTAGAGCTAATGGTGTAGTATAGTACCTATTCTAATAAACAAACCAAACATGAAATTAAACTAGAAAACTCACTTGTTTTGTCTTTTTAAACTCCTAACTTATAGGATTATGAAAATAGATGTGTGATGTGTGTGAAACATGGAGTGATAATATGAAGCTAATGAGGATGATGAAAATAATGATGAAAACTAAATTAAACTAAGAAAACTAGAAAGAAGAAGGGAAAGGGATGAAGGTGGTTGGCCCTTCCATAGCCTAAGGTCTTCAATGCTCCAATGGAAGGGGAAGAAGAGGAAGAAGAAGCTCCTATAGCCTTGTCCACGTTCTTCACCAAGAGAGCTTCCTTTCACCTTGATAAGAACCTCAAATCCTCCAAAAGCCAACCCCGTTAAAAGATCAAAGGGTATATATATATATATATATATATAAGGGTTGATTTGAAGGCAATTTGGCCTTCAAAGGACTCCCCCATAGATCCGGACGGCCTTGGATAGACTTCCAAGAGTTAGAAGTCCTTCTAATCATGGAGACTAGATAATCTTGGCCAAAGCACATTTATCAAGAAATCTTCTAAATTGCGTCGTCCACTAGCGACGTCATTCAGTTAATTAGAGAGGCCAAAATAGAAAGAAAATCCAAAAGGAAAGCGTAAAAAATTAGGAGACCTAAAAGGCGTCGTCCATAAAAGACGTCATTTAGATAATTAGAAAATTAACTCGAATTTAAAATGAAAATCTAGACGGATTAGGAAACCTAAACGGTGTCGTCCATGGGCGACGTCATTGAGTTAAATCTATCTTGATTTAGGAATTTAAGTTCGAATTAATTTCAACTAGAAATATAAAAGGCGTCGGCCATTATCGACGTCAATCAACGAATTTCGAGAAAAATTAACAAAAAATAATTAAAAATTAAAAATCATACTATTTCGGAGTATTATAATTGTATCATGAAATTTACTCAATGTGAAGTCAAAATTAGCGTGTCTATAAGATTCACTTCGATTAATCTTATCTTAGTTACTTCGAGTAGAGAACTTAAAAGTCCTCTATTGATTAGCTTTTATAAGATGTTCTATCAACTAGCATTTTTAAGTCTTCTATCGATTAAACATCTTATAATCTCATTCGATTACCGCTTAATGTGCTCGCTTCGAATCTATTGAAATTTGACTTCGATTAACATTTGAACAACCACTTTGATTACCTTAATAATGTTATTCGAAACTTAGCTTAAAATTACGTTGTATATTTTAATAGAACTTATCTAAGTCTGACTTTGATTAACATTTGAGCAGTAACTTTGATTACTTTGATGATGTTAATCTAAACTCAACTTAAACTTACGTTTTGTATCTTAATCGAAACCAAATGATAAGTTTCATTTTAATTAACGTTGAGACATATCTCTTCGATTACTATTATAGCGCTAATAGAAGTTTCGCTTTTGTACTGCACTTCAAGTAAATACTATAAGTTCTACTTTGATTAACCTCGCCAAGCGTTATTTCGATTAACAATATTCTTTCGATTACTGATCATAAGTCTTACAACGATTACTGGACAATTTTGAGACTTTGATTAGTACGATGCGTTAGTGATTATGTCATAATATTTATCTCTTTGATTAACCCCTTAAGTTACCAATTCAATTAACTGTTTCGTGCATTTTAAGTTAAGTTTTGCCTCTAATCTAAGCGAAAGTCATATGTACTTCGCTTAGCAGTATGTCTGTGAGTTGAAAGCACACTCACTAATTGACTTCTATTAATGACCAGTTTTTCACGTCGATTGAGCATTAATTTATGACTTATATTATTCCGATTAACGTCTATCTTTAGCTAATATTCACTTTACTGAATTCAATTCAAATTAGCTAGCACTCTCAGGTTTTATTTTATATGCGCTTTTTGCTTGAGATCTTTGCCATATCTTTTATTGACAGATTTGTTGTAGTCTTTATGAACTTTGTACTATCATACACTTCTGCTAGCAACTGACGCAATGACAGGTAAAGCTATTTTGTCTTTCTAGTGTTTGTACTGTCTGCATGTTTGACTTGACAACACAAGGTTTGTACCCGAAGAAACTTCTTTGTATTAATTCATGCGACCTTAAGTCTAGCATCACAGAAGACCTTCCATGCTCTCTCCCTCTGAATTGTCTCTTAGGATTTTGAACATTAGACATAAGCGGGAAAAAACCTTTTACAGCAAACCAGTATAACGGATTGATTCTGAAGTAGGAATATAAAGAGAAGCCCTTTCACTGAAAAACATACAAAGAGAGAGACACACACACAAAAGTAAACTAGAGAAACAATCATTCAAGTGTGAGAAAAGAGCCAACATGCCTAGTTGCTGAGAGAAAGAGGTTGAAAATCTCAAGAGCAGTGCATCATCACTCTTATAAGAATCTCTTAGAAATCCTCTTCAGATCAAGACCTATGCATTATGATTGTTCATTTTTCTGTCTTGATCTGTACTGTATTTTATGTGAACACTTGCCTATTTTATAGGCACTCCTTGTATTCATATCATCCTGTTGTTCCTCTTCTTAGGTGGGAAGAGAGGGCCTGCTAAAAGTAGGAGATTATTCTTCTTCTTGATTGAAGAGAGGGACTACCGGAGGTAGGAGATTATTCCTCTTCTTGGTTGAAGAGAGGGCCTACTAGAGGTAGGAGGTTATTGTATAACTTGCAAGGGGTTGGTGTCTTGTTGTTAGTGGAAATCTCAAGTAGTTTCTTAAGTACTAGATGTAGGTCTAAATAGACCAAACCAGTATAAATTCTTTGTGCATTTATTGTGTGATTATTTCCTTATATTTATCTTCTTCTATCTATTTATTAACTTTCGCATTTAATTTCTATTTAAGTATTTTTAATTTTATTATCCATTCATCTCCTTCTGGGTCAGTCTAACCTTGGGCAATAGTAAATAAAAATAAAACACATGAAAAATCAAATAAAATCAATAGTTAAAATTCTCTTTTGAAAAGTTAACTAAGAAAAAGAATATCGTTACGATTTTGTTTGAAAGGTCTTAAGACTGAGGCTAAAAAAGATGAACTCAATTATGTGCCACCAAAGCCTCACCCCAAATAAACTCCACAAAAAACTATTTTGTCTCTTGATTTGTTAAAGTCGTATCTAATAGTCGAATACTAGCAACAACTTATTAAAATAATTGTCGCTAATATTCAACTTCTAGCGATGACTGATTTTAGCCGTCAGGAATAATTATGTACATTTGCAATGGCTTTTAAATCACCCGTTGTTAAGTATTCGAGACCAAGCTTTTCACGACGGACTTAGCGACGACAGTGAAGTTGTCACGAATATTGTTCGTGATGATTTTTATAATATTCGCGATGGCTTTTAGGCATCGCGAATATTCAAATTTCTACTAGTGGATAAGGATACATTTTTTTCCACTTTCTAATAGAGATGTTATCTGTGTCATTTTTTCTTAAAGGATAAGAATAAACATACACATAGTTTTTAATCTTTTATCATCTAATCTGTCCTTTTCTATTTTCTTATACACCTCATGACCTTACTTAATTATTTATTACATAGCTCTCAACGATTTAGAACGATCTTTAAATCAAGTGCTTCTAGATACACGCTCACAGTCACAATGAAGACATGAAACATGAGAAGTGGGTTGGGCAGACAGTAGAGAGGTGAAGAGTTCACAGGTGGGGCAAATGGACGAGATCTTCCTCCTCATCGACAAGTGAAATAGAGGCGGGACTAGTATGTCTTCCTCACTGCCTATTCTCTACCGATAATTAGGACTGTAATTTTAAGTGGGTCAACCTGAATCCGAGTGGGTCAACTCGATGGTTGGATCGGATTACACTCGATCAAGTTAGGGTTGATTGGGTTAAGATTGAGAAGTTTTCAATCCAACCTTGAATGAGTTGAGTTGGATTGAGGGTCACTCAACTCAATCTAACACGAACCTAACATTAATATATATAATGATACCTTATATCATTAGAATATATTTCATTTTAACTTTATACTATTGAAAAAAATTAGTTTACAATATGAGTAAAGATGTTCTCAAGTAGTATTTATATAATTATGTTTGTACGTTCTTTTTTTATTACTTTGTTACAGTAAATAGTTAACTTTTTTTTTATTATTCTATTAGGACAGTTAAGTAAATTTATTTATATCTTTGTACATGGATTATGATAGTAAGAAAAGAATATTAAAAATATAGACTGTTAAAAAAGTAATCCGACTCCATCCGACAGAACCCGATGAAAATTAGGTTACATAAATTGAGTTAGATTGGAAGATCGTCTCTGGCAGCCACTAAAGACAAGAACGAGGATGTACAAAGATTAGGAGAAAGATAAGGATGTCTCTCTTTCATAAAGGATAAAGAAAGGATAGAGATTCTATCGCTACTTGCTATCGGCATTCCGAGCCTGAGGGTTAAAAGTAGATTCGAACAAATAAAAATGGAAGAATTTTTCATATCTACCACTTCGCCGTTGCAGTAGCTACTTGTCAGCTCCCACCAAGGCTACAAGGTTGGTGAAAAAATAATCATAACGTATCGAAAGAGTTTCCCACCTACCCACTTCTCTTTTATTGATCGTAACTGCGCCACTGCTACCAGCATGCACCTTTTCTCTCTCTCTCTCTCTCCCCTCCCAGCCCTATACCCTTCCCGTGATCTCTCTCTCTCGACCGGCAAACCACCGTCTCCCCCCCCCCCCCCACCCCCCCATTCTCCTCCCCTTGGCTCTAGACAGCACAGCACGGTTTTGTGTCTTCGCGGCCATGGCAGTTGCAGGGGCGAGGAAGGCGACGTGGCTGGCGGTCGTGGCCCTGCTCCTGGCGGCCCTGGGGAACTGGTTCTACGTGTCCCTCCAGCCGCCGGCGCCCAGGCCGTGCGGGACTCCCGGCGGGCCACCGGTAACGGCGCCGAGGGTGCGGGTGAGGGACGGGCGCTTCCTGGCCTACGCGGAGGTGGGGGTGCCGAGGACCGACGCGCGCTACAAGATCGTGATGGCCCACGGCTTCACCGGGTCGAGGCTCGACGTCTTCAAGTTTGGGGCCAGCAAGGTAACTGATCGATTAAGCGTCCTGTTCTCCCCCTCTTCTCCCCCACTTCCGGTGTGTTGTGTCGTCGCCTTATTGATCGCCATATGTTCGACGAAATGACGCCGAAAGCGGAGCCAAGTTCGCGTTTGTGTCGGTGGGCCTATCCATTGCGGTGGGTGGAGGCCCTTGGTTGGTGCCGACGAAGAGCGTACTGTGGGGGAAGTTATGCACCGGGGGATCACCCTTCGTTTCCAATGGCCACCGAGGAAGGGAGGGGAAGAAGGGGGGTAGACAGAACAATCCGGTCCTGGTCCATGGCGATGTGCAGCGAGGAGGGGCGTTTCTGTCAGGAGACCGGATCTCCTCCCTGCACTAACCAGATTTTGAGTGTACTTAGGGGATCGGATACCCCCTCAATCCGGTCACTATAGAGAGGGGAAGGGAAGGTAGTATTTTGAAAAATTCCCTTCACGACCAGTCCTCTTTCCCCTCATTGCATTGATCAGACTCAGTTCACTAGTTCACCAATCTGTCACTCCGCAGGGAGATTAAGCGCGTGTTTGGCAAAATTTTAGTTAATAATTATCTTTTAACTTTCTTTCTTGGTTTAAGAAATATGGGTGAGAGTAATTAATTATACTGAAGTAAAGCCTGTGTTAACAACTTTATTTTTTCTTCAAAGTTTTACTTTTAATGTTTATTCCTTTTTTCTTTTTAAAATAATTGGATCAAAGTGTGGACATGTTTTCAATTGAAAGCTGCACAAAATACTATCTTAATGATGTAAATTATTATCTCAAGCTAATATCACAGACACGGATAAGGATTTCTATTTGATAAATTTTAATATTTTGCAGTCAAAATTTGAATGGTCAAAATTCGTTCTTGCTCGTACTTTTTTTTTTTTTTTAATTGTGGAAAGTTTCACGGTGGGAATCAAAGAAGACGGGCACCTATACAGGTGTAAGGTCACGGGTCTAAGTGGGTTGGCGGACCTACCCCTGTTTGGTGATTTGAAATGAGATGGTTGGTGGTCAACCTAAAAGCATAGCAGTGCAGAGCATTTGAGGACCGTTCCCATTTCAGCATTCACCCCGGACCCAGTTTTAATAAATTTTAAGCTCATAATTTGAAAATTCGTTCTTCGTCTATGTTTTAATTTTGTATCTTATTTTAAATGAATAACAAAAATATTCTTTAAGTCGTAAAATAAGATATTAGGATGTTTATGAAACATGAATTAAGAGGATCTTTTTCTCATTATTTCCATCGTTTCATTTACATGGTCTATCGTTAGTATTAGCCCCACTAAGCTGGAACAAGATGGTCTACATCCTTTTGTCTGGACTATTGTGCGTCCTCAAACACATCAAAAAGAAGGTGAATGGATCATTTATTTTTAAATCGATGAGACTGGACAAGTATATCTCCTTTTGCTGCGCTTGAAGGCACACCATGGTCCAGATAATTGGGTATCTCGTTCCCATTAATATTAGCATAGAGGAAACTAATTATAATAAACAATATGATTTTTATTAGTGGTGCTACTTAGTGTGCAAGAAAATATTAGAATTTTTGTTTCAAATTATAAAATTTAAAATTTGAATTTCTATATTTTCGAACTAAATTGAAGTTGGAAATTTTGAGTGGAAAAATGAGCATATTTTAAAGCTTAAATGTTTATAGTATATTGAAGATTAAAAGTATAAAATATCTTATAGCTTTTTACGTCATTTTATGATACACCATACAACATCTCGTTATTTTTCTGAGTTTTTTTTTCTACAATATTAGTTTTTTTTTTTCCTAAAGCTATCGGTTCCTAAATCATACTAGTGTGAAAGATGGATGAACGTGTCAACACTAAATCTTTTAATTTAGTAAAATTCGTGCAACCTACGGTCTATTTGTTTCTACGTAAAATAGGCCACAAGAAAGTTTTTTCTGAAAAATATATCAGAATTACTTATTTGGTAATACGTAAAACTCAAGTCAATGGAAAACTTAATTTGTTGAGTCCTTTCCTCATTTTGGCATCCATGAGATAAAGAGTGAATCACTTTTTTTAAAAAGAGATGAAAGTATTTTTACGAGCATCAAATAATGAATTTTGTTTTTATTTTTTTTGTAAATGTATTTTCTTAAAAAAAAATTTCCGTTCAATTATATTTTACGTGTAATCAAATGGACCCTTAAGGCTCTCAACATACTTGAGATGTTGATATTTTAATTGATAGTTAAGAAGATATTTGATGATTGGGGTTGTGATTCCTTCTTATCATGTAATTTTTCTCATTTTATGCACGTTTGGATATGTGCTTACATAAAGTTTTTTTCCCTGCTTTAGGAGTTCTCTCTGACAAGGCACGACTATCGGGGACGCCTCATTTACTATATTTGCATACGAATAACTTGTTACATTGCCGCTAACTTAGTTAGAATGGGCCACCCAATCCTATTCCCGCCGCTTGGTGTCCTGTACATGGCCGTTTGCCAGTATTAAATGTATTCTGACGTCAGTAAAAAAACTATTTTTGATGCTCTTCAAAACATCTTGATACTCTCAATAGTACGAGAGTATCAGGAAGCTCTCAAGACTTCCTTACGAGTGAATCTAGTACGGGAGGCCATGTGCGGGACACCACGTGGCAGAACGGGATGGGACGGGCCCATTCCGGCTCAGCTAGCAAGTTATTCTCTTTGCATATAATCTTTGCATATAATGTGTTGGTACAGGTCACCAAGTTCAACTGTTCTCGTCTTTTTTGCTTTTCTAAAAAGGAGTTCCTCTGTCTCATGTACTACCCACTGGCTCTGCCTTAAGGCATGAATTCTTTTCTTTCAAGGTGAAGTAATGATTGTTGCAATTCACTTGAATTGCATGGCAGGAGGGCAAATGTAATTGTACAAAACTTTTACATTATTTAATTTTTGATCGAAAATTTTAAAAAATTAAAAAAAACTAAATAGCATACTCATGCGATCCAGACGTTACTGCAGCAAATCTTTGATCTTCAATATCTCATCCTTAAACCAACAACTCTTTTTCTCCCATGATGGGGTGCCGATGAAGTAGAGCAATGTCTCATTTAGTATTGAAGGAGATCGATTTAAAAGAGAAAAGAAAACAGAATTAAACAAAAATATCCTGTGGGATCATTAGAAGATTAAAGCACCCTTCTTAAAGTTTACACCCACATAGGATATGAGTGGTATTTCTTCTAACATATTAACTCAAAACATCTTCAATCATTTTACATATAGATTGTCTTCAATTTTATAAATTATAAAAGATTTTACCATCTTAAACTAATCGTAGAAAATCAATTTATGAATAATGACAAGTAGGAGTATACTTATTTTACGCATTCTTATGAACACAATTTAAAAATAATCTATTGCTCATTATTTTTCAAAAATTTGTTCTTTGAGTAGTTATGCAAATTTTATGAGCCTCTTCTAAATTTTCAAATCTTAAGGAAATGACTTTTTTGATGTTTTTTAATAGTAGTTTATTTTTTGATAATTAAAGAATAATGAGTCTAATTTAAACACTTTGTGATCAAGGATATAAAGTCATATTATGCAGCATTAAATCTGGACAATTTACTTAAAAAAGAATCGAAGCTATTTTTTTGAGAAGTATGTTCGAAAACCATAGCGCTTGTCCCATTCTGGTAGGAACTTTAGAAGAGATGTCTTTTTTTAGATATTTTGAAATTATAGCAAAATTTTAGATATTTTGAAAAATTTTAGACCATGTTCAGTAGCTTTAAAAAAAAAAAAAAAAAAAAAGAGAATTCTCTCATGACTGGCATGTGGGAGTGGAAGTGACGCGGGGAAGGCCTGTGCGTGCGCAGGGATTGATGGAAGAGTTGGGCGTGCACATGGTGGGATACGATCGAGCCGGCTACGGTGAGAGCGACCCGAACCCGGCGCGGTCACGGAGGACGGAGGCGGAGGACGTAGAAGACCTGGCGGACGCGCTGCAGCTGGGCACCAGGTTTTACGTGGTTGGTTTCTCCATCGGAGGGCATGCTGTCTGGGCGTGCCTCAAGTACATGCCTGGAAGGTAACAACACAAGCCTTGCTCTTCATTCCCACACTTCGTATATATTAGAGTTTCTGCAGCCTTTTATATATGGAGCGTGACTACGGCTTCTTCCATCCCTTTTTCTCTCTAATAGACCATACTGCATGTGCTTTCTTAACATGTGTCTGCTTTCTACACCGTCGTGGGTGCAGTAAGGCATCAGTGTACACGAAACCAGATGGCCCCATAAAAATAAAATACCCAAATTCGACAAATAAGTTGTTTAACCTTTGATCGGACGGCTTTTAAAAAACAATAAGATTGTGGCTACACATAATCTAATGGTTTAAAACAATAAGATATAATCCAATGGCTGCCTTCCCCTGATACAGTTAACTTTTTCTTGAGTGATTGTTGCAATGCCCCTCCCCCTAATTGCTTTGTGGGCATTGTAGTGGATAAACAACAAAAAAAAGAAATTTTTTTTTTCTTCCAGACGGGCCCTGTGGTGCCCTAACTACAACAGTGCACTACAATGCCGGTTTTTTATTTTTCAAGATTTTTTTTTGGTTGTCCAATCGAGCATTGCAGTGCACTATGCGGACGGTTAGGACATCTCAGAACTCACCTGAAAAGAAGAATTTATTTATTTTTTAGTTTACTCGCTGCAATGTCCATGTGCAGCAGCACGCAAGAACATTGCAGCAAATATTACTCGTTTTTCTTTTATCCATCATATCATGTTGGACGCTGACAGGGAGGTTCCCATAGGGCAAGTTAACTCATTTTGCTTTTGATCAGACTTCGGGAAAACAAAGTTTAGGCTTGCCTTTTTTCTAATGGGCTCGACTTGGACTAAATGACGCTTAAATATAATGTACTTTCAGGCAGAAAGTCGAATTGTTTTTGTCCAATATATAAAAACATCAATGACTCTCTGAGATTACGTTTTGTCAAAACGAGGTTGCAAGAAGTTTGAGCCAGGATTCAAATATTGACTAAACTTGAAGCTGTAAGCTTGAACTTAGTTCAGAGGAAATAGGATTCTGCGTTGTGCCGAGTGTCGGTTTACTAAACTTAAAAGCTGATGTAAGCTGGGACTTTAATTCAGACAAAATAGACTCGTGCGAACATCAGTCTAGACTTCTCTAGTTTGATTGCAGAATAAAAGGGAATAGGATGTTTTATTTCACCTTATTCTTTCTGTTTTATTTTGATTGCACGATCTTTTAACTCGAGTGAGAATGACTTACTTTGAAATTAAAGAGAATAAGCAATTCAAATAAAATGTTCAAATTACTTATTCCACCTGTATTCAAAACAGGCCACGTTTAGGTACAAGTAATTCCGAATTACTTGTACCAAATTATTAGTTATCAGACCTGCCTTTTCCTGACCTAAATTCTGGTACTGAACTTACTCAGTAGCGATATAAAAGATGCTTCAAAAAACACCGTTAGAAGTCCTCTTTTCCCCATTGGCTCGCGAAGATACTTTCTTGCCTAGGCATGTTATGATGATCCTATGCATATATATGTTCACAGTAGATGGGGTCTGTGATTCGGCGTTCACATGCATATATGTCATACATTTTGGAAATAAAAATTAATATTTTATCGATTAATGAAAGGCGGAAATTTTATATCAATTTACATTATGCTAATTGATAACCTTAAAGCTTTAGTCCCAATTACTTTCAAACAGAAGGAATGAAGATACGCGAAGCAAGACTGACATTAAGAATACATTTTATTAGTAAAGGATCGGAGAAACTGTAGGCCAATAATACCATATAAATCCCTGTGAAGTAACCCTATGATTCCACCGTTTCATTTGTCATTATCCTTTCCTGTCGTCTGTTTCGAAGACTGGATGCTGGAATTACCGAGCTGAATTCAGTTCTGTACTTCCGCACTCTGTGCTGACTTCATCTTAGCCATCTAATATCGAGATTAGATACACAAAAGGTTGTTTGTTTTAGTGTAAAATTTAGCAAATCACCAATTTCGAAATCACTGATTTTAAAACAAGTAAAATTTTCTTGTTTTAAAATCAGGAAATGTTTGTTTGGTTGTTTGTTTAATAAAATAAGAGGGATGTTTCAATCTTTTTGTTTTAATTTATAGTGAATTTTTGCTGTAAACTAAAATAAAAGAATTGTACTGTCAAATGGGTAGACAAGGTTCAGACAAGATTTTATTTTACATCATTACAAACAATAGAAAATACTATAAAATAAAATAATTGTTTCAAATTACGCTATTTTACGTCAAAACAAACAGCCCTTTATAAGAACGAGGAATGAGGCAGTAAGAAATATGACACTGTAACGTTACCCTGTTAATAGGTAACCTTTCGTGTGCCTGTGCTTACGGGAACACCTCTGTTTCTATGTTATTCCGACTTACTTGAGAGAACAGCCGGCCAGACAACCTTGTGCCAAATGCTGCAGGCTTGCAGGAGCTGCTCTTCTGGCGCCGGTGATCAACTACCGATGGCCCGGCTTCCCAAAGAACGTGTCCGCTGAGGCGTACTACAACCAAGACGTGGGGGATCAGTGGTGGATGAGGGTGGCCTACTACGCTCCCTGGTTGCTCAACTGGTGGATGGACCAGCCATGGCTGCCCTCTTCTAGCGTCATGAAGGGAACTGTCTCCCTGCCCAACCGCTTTGACGCCCAACTCCGTGAACGGGCCATCAAGACTGGAGCATTTCTTGAGGTTGGCTTCCATCTCTCATCTCTTGGTGAAGGTTAGAATGGAAGAGTTTCTTACATGCGACTCTTGCGTGACTGCAGAGGATAAAACTTGCTACCCAACAAGGCGTCCACGAGTCCTTCTACAGAGACCTGCTGGTGATGTTCGGGAAGTGGGAGTTCGACCCCATGGATCTGCTGCCGGTGCCGTTCCCGGTGCACGTGTGGCAGGGCGACGAGGACGGACTGGTGCCCGTCAACCTGCAGCGCTACATCTGCCGCCGCCTTGGATGGGTGGAATACCATGAACTGTCCGAAACCGGGCACTACCTCGCCGCCAACCCGGGCCTTGGGGACGTTGTGCTGAAGACCCTGCTGCTCAAAAGTTAGAGCCTTTTATTGCTGATATAGCTTGTAAGCATGGGTGAACCTTTTGGTGGATCAGAAAACAAGAAAAAAAAAAAGTGGCATTGCTAATTTAAATCACAGGATTCCATATGCCTTTAATTGCTGGCGAAATAAGTGTGTAATATAGGAAAACGGTTTTGTAACTCGTGCATTTGACTCTACATTTAACACTACACACATAACAAAATTTCAAGGTGAATGAACGACAAATACTTGAGTTAAATTTGTGACTTTCACTTATGTTATGTGTGCTATGTATGTGGTGTCAAATGTGGAGTCAAATACACGAGTTACAAAACCGTTTTCCTGTAATATATGCATATTTATATTTTCTTTCATATGTTACGAATACGAAATCAAATACAAATAATCAACATGTGATAAAATTAATATTTATATTTGCAATAAACAAATATCGATATAAATCGGATATAGTAAAAAGTTATAGAAAGGAGAAAATAGCCATAAAAAAATAAAATTTTAGTGTGTTATCAAATTTACAGGAGCAAAAGTCATGTTCAACATATGATTTTCTTTATTTTATAAGAATTACATGAATACGAATAATTTATGTTTGAATGCGGGTCTTTTAGAATTATGCATACGAATATTTTAGGATAACCATATTCGTATCCATATTTAAAATAGATGTAAAATATATATACACATTAAGTAAAACCAGATACGCATACAGATATGAAACCAATATATTCGTATTTGTTTGCATTCCTACGATGCAAGTAGAATTAAATATAAAGAATTTATAAATGTTTATTTGAAATAAAAGATTTTTTTTTATAAATAAGCTATCCTCTACGAATCTTTATATTTTGAAATCGTTGTATTATGACACAATATGACCTAAAGTTTTATAATTTTAATTTTAATGATCACAATTTGACGTAAAGTTTTCGACTGGGCCAACAAATCAGAACGAAATCACTAGACGCATAATAAGTAGTCTGAACTTAACTAATTATAGTTTAGTTTTATTCATTAATAAGAAGTGAAAAGGATAAAACCTAAGGCTCAAAAAGCTCCATGCAGAATAGTCCTACAAGGTCCAAACTAACAAGAGCGATCCCAATATCAAGTCATCCAGTCCCAAAGACTAGCAGAGAGGGACAGTGTAAAGGCCAACTTAGAAGGCCTAAAAGCTAGGAGGCATTCTCGATCACCTGAGGACCTCTAGATCGGACTGGTGCCATATAAATAAATGGTTTCTCCTAACCACCAAGCACCAAGGCCCCACAAAGTCCGCAAAAATCTAGGCCTATAGACACTCATCAACACATGGCCTGAACACTGGCTCTCCTCTCCTCGACGCAGAGAGACCAAGGAAGATGGCATCAGGAAATCTGCGTCATCAGATATGAAGTCAACTCTATGTTGCAGTCAATATGGGGACCCTTTCCCTAACACGGATTAGACCCTACTAATAGCGATTAGACATGACCTGGCCATCTCAAGCCTTGCATGGCGCTCTTGTGGCACTTGACTACATGACACATGCCTCCATGTGAAGGTCGTGAGTATTCTCATTCACTTGGAAGGACTCCTCTAAAAGTCACGATGCCCTTTCTTCCTAAGGTACAGTTAAAACTTACCTCCATGAGAGGCTATCCTTCTCCTAATCCTTTCCTAAATCCATAATGAATTAGGTGCTCGAGGGTTAATGTTATGTCTTATACTTTTACAACTCATTAATGAATTCAATTAATTTAAATTGGATCAATTAACTAATTATAAGAGGTCACTATCAAGTTTAAGTAATTTGATTTAGTCTAATTAACCTTATTATGACAGTCCATTAGTTCAATTATACTATTAAGAACAGTCTACTAATTTAGTTAAAATTCTAGTTTAGGTGTATTAGATAATAACATAGTAAAATAATGATAACTTTCTATAAACAATTCAGATTACATTATGGTTGGTATCATTGGAAAGAGTATAAAAATATATATAATTTACAGAAGACTATTTTTACTAATTCAGATTTTTTGGAGATCAAAAATATCGATAATCAGCTTTAGAAAGAGTTGCCCATACAAAAGAAGTCCTAATTGGATTAAGATTTAAATTAGAAAATAAAAGATGGTATAACTAAAGTTAACCACGACCTGAAAAGTTATATATGACATATATGACTTGAATTAAAAGTAGAACACAATAAATTTGAGTATGATTAAGATTTTAATTAGTGGATAGAAAGTCATAATTAGAATCCTACTTGAACTAGGATTTTGTACACATATTTACTTAACGCGGTCATGATATTCTAAGCATAACTTCATGTATAAAATTTAGAGTTAAGTAAGATCACTCCCATTAAAAAGATAACTCAAAATTCTATAAGTTTTATAAATACCATATATTTAAAATAAATCATTTACTAGTCGGAATCAGGACATCTTTAGATAGGAATGAAATCTATCAGATTTTTTAGTTTAGAGCACTCAGGAGAAGATGTTAGTAAAATAGGGATAACTTTTTATAAAAATTTATAAAAATAGTGAAATTGGTAACATTAAAAAGATAATAAAAAGTTCAAAAAAAAATTAGAAGAAAATTTTTCTTAATTCAAACGTTTAAGGGATTAAATTTAAATATTTTCAAAAAAAAATTACAGATTACGTGAATAGATCTGATTTACACTAGGAACTGACTTTGACTTAGAGATTAAGTCATGAGGAGTTATTGTTCGACTCGAATATGGAAAGAAGGTAAGTAATTTATATTAAAAAAAGAAACAAATATAAATAGAGCATTGAGGTCGTGCATAAGTCCCTTTGTATGCAGCTCCAAGTTTAAAGTAAGAACATGTTATTCTTTGGAGAGAAAGATAATATTTCTTAGTTGATTCTTTTGGGAATTTGATTCTAATTAATATTTTGTGTTATTGGAACCTTAAAGAATATAGGAAAGAATTTAGAGAATGTATAAAAGAGCTTAAAAGAAGAAGAAACCATGAATAGGTAACAATAAAACCATAGAAGAATTAAGAACCGATCTTTTTTCAAGAGATAAGTAGATAATCATAAACATAATATATTTTGTATTAAAACTTATATTATTTTTTAAAAGTTTTCATAAACTAATAAATTAGTAAGATACTTGATATATATGTTTACTTCATGATTTTCAAATTTCATATTTATATGATCTTATTTACTACTTATTCCATGATTATTATCTCAGCATATGCAATCTGTCTATTTAATCTATTTTGTTTCCAACTATGATCCCATGAGTTACAGATATTTTTTCCCCTTAGGCTAATTTCCAATTGACCTAAAACTTTGACAGAAGCTTAATCTATATGTTATATTCATGTCCAATAACTTTTATGATTTTATGAATTCGTTTGTTGTTTATTCCATAATTTTCTTCTCAGACTATACAATGTGTCCATATAGTTTTGAAATCATGCCGAATTTTGTGGAGACTTTTGCTATATTGTCCTTGATAGTTCTGTAAAGTTTGAGAAGTTTCTGAACTTGTTTGCTATTTATTTTACCCTCAATTTTAAGTTGCTGAAATTCTATTAAAATTGAATTTTCAGAATTAAAGCGAAAGTCTAAAATAATATCAAACCAATCTAAAAATTGATGAAACTTTGTCAACACTTTATATATGATCTATTTGACATGTTGACTAAGTTCGGCAATTTGTTTAAATCTATATGATATTATTCGGCCTATTTGTTTATTTTTCAGTTCTAAAAATTATTTTTAATGGCCGAAAAATATGTTTATTCATCTGAAAATTTTGAGAAAATTCTTGAAACTTACTTCTCACTCCAATAATCTGTTAGCATTAATGTTACTCTGATTTTATTTCTATATGATCACGATGACTCTTTAAATGGCTATTTTGTATATAAAAGTACGTATTTTAACTCTTATATGTATGTATCACTTTGATAATTCAATTTTTAAATCTATGTTCATTATTTTCTCTCGGTTATCTGATTGTGCCATATATGATTTGATTTGCTTGGACATTACTATCTTAAGGAGATGTATGGCCCGATTCTGGTATAAACATCCGTATTAGATAGGGCATTTGAACCCGAGGGCAATGGGTGAAATCATGATTTCCGGCTAACTAAATCAGAGAATGGCGATACGTCCTAGTAGTTTGGAGTTTGGTGGGACTTAGACTCTCTGATTCTGCGTAGTAACTAAGACCTCTACATCATTGCTTATATGCTTTGGTATACGTGTATGGCTCATTATGTTGTGATTTGAAAGTATATCCGTTATGATTTAATTTGATATGTTTGATTGACACAAATCTGAAAGTTTTGCTCAGTTATGTCTTTTAGATTTAGTTTATTCATCTATCTACTCTACTTAGCTAATTCCTTTGAAATCATATAAATCAGTCATAATCCATAATATGAATCTGATTTTATAAACTGCTACGTCATGATATGTACTATTTCATACAACATGTGCTCAAGGGATGGCGATACATAACGTCTTGAGAATTTATATATTCTATTCGATATGTG
Organism: Zantedeschia hybrid cultivar; assembly: GCA_030544215.1. NCBI lineage: Eukaryota > Viridiplantae > Streptophyta > Magnoliopsida > Alismatales > Araceae > Zantedeschia > Zantedeschia hybrid cultivar. The sequence goes on from JARZZO010000002.1 coordinate 66,369,640, forward strand.
ATATGCTCTGATCATAGCTAGTAGAATTTGATATGTCTAATATGAGTTCGATCATGGCATATATGTTATATGTTAGTTAATCTATTCATACTATTAGAAAATACATTTGATTTGATAAGCTTATATTTCACTATATTTTATATCATATTTTTATTTGAACTATACGTAAAACTGTGTAAGATCATGTTTAGTATAATTATATAATTTGATTTGCAAAAATTATTATATGTTAAGTCATATGAATGGTTCGAAGCCTATTGAGTTGTGGACTCATAAATCTGACTAACTATTTTTCAAGAGAAGCTGATTTAGGATTTGTCTATGTGGAGAATCAAGCATGTTAAATTTTTAGAAGAACTTTTAGTTATCAAATTAGTAGTTTGATGTAATAGGGAATTATAAGAGATTAATATACTTTTTCTTATTTCATGAGATTGAGAATTTAGATACTAATTGATGGATATTGTAATTTGTAAACTTTGGTATTAGTTATGTTTTAAATATTTTAGATTAATTGATGGTTATGACATTTATTTAAATCGTCTTGTAGTTATTTAGCTATCATATATGTTTGTTATGATGAGATTTATTTTGAGATGATGTAGTTGGACTCTGAGTTAAAAAAAATAAACTGGATCCGGAACGTAACAATTAACCTGGCTTGACCGGAGTTTTGTGACGTCCTTAGCTCCAATTTGCAAGAAAAGATACGCCATGTAGGACAAACTAGATGCAAGGCACCTCCTCTTTGGCCTATGTGTCCCTTGTTGTCCTACCAATTTTTGACCTTTACACTTTGGCGCCATCTGTGGGAATCGGGTAGGAACGCCATGGCTTGCCCATAAAACTCTGGCAACTAAAGTCAAGGAAGGTCCTATAAAGCCCCCACTATAGAGGCTGACCAAGTAGTTGAGTCCTATTTGAGACAACTAGTAGATCCCATCTAGGAGCTTAGGGACTAGATGCGAGAGGTGCTTGGAGCCATTCAGGAGATTCGGGCAGCAAGGATGCCCAAATAGGTTCTACCTCCACCTCTATGTAGCCAAATGGAAGGAGTGTTCAGCTAGCCGCAACCACAAGCATTCCACCAACTCGCACACTCCATGGCCTCCTCCTCCCATCTTAGGAGCTCTAGCACCATAAACAAATGGTTGGAGAGCCTGGGAACCCAGGGAGCCACCATACTTCTTCCATGATATCATGTAAGCTCCATCCTTAGCCCTGGGATGGGATAACAAACGTCATGAGAAATAGATCATAAGATGGGACGGTACCGAGATGAAAGCAAACAGCAATCACGTGGCTAGAGGAACTTGATGAGGTGCCCTCTACATGGGGCGACCCTCAACATGATCGTTCATATTGTCCTTTTGGAAGAGATATTCCTTTTCTAAAAATATAGCTCTTTTAGCAACAAACACCTTTTGATCCCCAAAGTGGTAAAAGTAGTACCCAAAGGTTTCTCTGGAGTATCCAACTAATCTAAACTTCATGGATCATGATTCCAAGTTGTCTGGATCATTTCTCTTTACATGAGTAGGACAGCCCCATACTAGTCGGGCTTTCTACCCTTCGATATCTCATATGGAGTGGTAGTCATAGACTTACTTGGAATCCTATTCAGCAGCTATGATGCTGACTCTTAAGCATATCCCCATAAAGACACTGGTAACTGTGTAAAACTCATCATAGAATGCACCATATCTAATAGGATACGATTCCTTCTTTTTGATACACTATTCAATTGCAGTGTATAAGGAAGAGTCTATTGGGAGAGGATATCATTATCTTTTAGGGGCTATGTGAACTCTATATTGAAATATTCTCCTCCTCGATCTAATCGAAGAGTTTTAATACTCTTTCCAGTTTATTTCTCTACTTTATTCTTATACTCCTTAAATTTCTCAAAAAATTTTGATTTGTACTTCATTAATTACACATAGCCGTATCTAGAGAAGTCGATGAATGTGATGAAGTATGAGAAACTACCTTTAACGTGGGTGGACATTCGGCCACATACATCTGAAAGTATTAGATCCAATATATCCTTGGCCCTTTCTCCATGTCTAGTAAATATAGATTTGGCCAATTTATCAATCAAACATAACTCACAAGTTGCAAACGGTTCATATCGAATGGATTCAAATATCCATGTTTATATAACTTTTGGAGTCTGTTCTTACCAATGTGTCTAAGTCTACAATGTCAAAAGTAGGCTTGGTTGACATTATTCTTGCTCCTCTTAGGAGCTCTGTCAAGACAAAGAAAATCATACGAAACATCTAACATATACAAACCATTAACCATACTAGTAAATGCTAATAAATTATTTTTAAAATAAAAAGAAAAACACTTGACCTGAATTGTCAATTTGTATCATACTCTGTCTAAACAAGAAACATAAATGATATTCTTTATTATGCTAAAAACATAATAATAATCATGTAATAAGATCCTCTGTCCAATGGAAGTCTAAGATCAATTGTCCCTACAGTGAGCACTGCAACCTTTGCACCGTTTCCTAGCTTCAACTCCACCTCACCTTTGCTCAGCTTTCTTCTACTTGTCAACACCTGTACATTATTACAAATATGAGATATACATCTAGTATCTAATACCCATGATGATGAATCTCTAATTGACAAGTTTAAATCTATCATATAGATACCTAAAGTTTCTTCAAGCTTCACTCTTTCTTGTGCTTTGTCATCCATGTACTACTTGCAGTTCCTCTTTTAGTGTCCCTTCTAGGAGCAGTAGAAACATTCGCCCTTTGCTGCTCCTTTACCCTTGTCCTTTTTGGAAGGTGGCTTCGGTTTGGCCTGCTTTTTTGTCTTCCTTTTCCTAAAAGTCGGGACTGCTTTCCTTTTTTTATTGGTCCTTCCAACTATAAGGACAGTAGACTTATCCTTCTGAAGGTTGCCCTCTGTAGTCTTCAACATGTTAAGTAGCTCTGTTGCCTAAATGTTGTTCATGATAAAGTTGAAAATGAGTTGAGCATATGAGTCAGTGAAGCGAGACGAGGTCTACCGTCATCTCTTTGAGTAAGTCTACCCTAAGTACTGCTAACCTCTTTATCTACTCTATCATATTCAGTACATGAGTCTGCACTGAAGACCCCTCTGCATCCGAGCTATGAAAAGGGATTTAGATATCTCATACCTTTGAATCATGTTCTGCTCTTCAAATAGCTCCTTCAAATGGAGTAAGATAGATCTGACATCTATCTTTTTATATTGCGTCTGCAACTCATTGCTCATCGAGGCCAACATGTAAGTGTGGAATCTTCTTTCCGCTTCTCATAGGCTATCATATCTCCTTTAGCAGCATCTAATGCCGGTTCAGGCGGAGCCTCATCCTCGAAGATGTAGGCTATTTACTTAGACCTGAGGACAATCTTCAAGTTCCTGAGCCAGTCAGAGTAGTCCGGACCTGTCAATTTGTTGGCATCCAGTATGCCATAGAAGGGGTTATGTAACGACATTCTCGCCTATAGGAGAAATAAAAGTATAATTAGCAAAAATTCAACTATTTAGATTATAAATAAGTATGGTCTTTAATCTAGTTTAACTCTCACTAATTTTTGACAGACTGTATAACCCTCAAATATACGAAACGGGAGATGTCGATGGTCTTCTAATGGAGATGAGAATCTCACTGACTCATAACATGGCCTTGTGGACAACACAACAAATTATGTTATGGTCAGAAAGCAGTCAACATTTGCCAGTTGCGACTCCTTCCAATATCTGATCATTATTCGGCCCTCATAATGTTAGTGGCCTTGTGGACAGCACAACAAACCACCAAGGTCTAGTTTAATCGTTATCATCATTACTTAACGGACATAGAATAGCATGTAGCCCTTATGGACAACACAACAAAGCTATATGATGCCTCTACCCCGTTGGCTGGTATCATAATGCTATAGTTTTAGTCTGTCATCAAATATCACGGGTCTTATGGACAACACAACTACATGTTTCCATCTGAATCCAGTCCTAAAACTATAATGATGGAGGGCCACATAGTATGTTCTTAACTACTATGCTACGGCTTAAAATTTAATAACAAGGGATTTAGTTTTATTTTGAGTTGATCTCATCCTAGGTAATAATAAATAAATATATCATATATATTTGGATATTTACTATATCTAGTTAATGGATTTCATTCAAAATCAAATAAATAAAGCATGTTTAGTGTGGTCATAGATAACACAATAACTTGACTGGAGCTAAATAGTCAATCACAACAATTTTAATATACACTTATGTTAAAATTTCCTGCAAGCACAAAGCTAGTGATCTCAACTTCAGCGCTTCATGGTTGCAATTGTAGATCATTCTCGCTCCTTGTCCAACCATCACAATCAATTACAATGCTTTGATTCAAATAATCAATTGTGTATTTGAAAAAAGAATGCCTTGTAGCGGATTACATTTCAACAAGGAAATAGAATTACATCGGAATGATAGAGAGGAAGACACGCATGCCTCATAAATTAACAATTAATTCAACCACAAAATTCCATAAATAATCCACATCCATAACCTACATCATCACATGATATAATTAAACGTACGTATCTATGACACAATTAACTTTTAACCATCAACACATGATATGGTGCATCACAAGTGGGCTAGATTTTTTTAAAAATAATTTTATTTTATTTTTCATAACATCGGATTCCAATCAAAATTGAATATTTTGGAATTTTTAAAACTCAATATTATCCTAAACATGCTTTTAAATTCTAAATTATAAAGTATTTAACATACATCACATGTACATCAACTTCCAAATTTAAATCCTAGACAAAATTCCATGCATACAATTTAGAACAATTCTAAATTCAATTAAATTATACAAAACAACTTTTGTTTAATAGATATGAATTTAAATCGATCTATATATGGTGGGAACTCAAAACTTAATGTAATTAATCTAAAAAAATAAAACAAATTTTAACCCTTTCAAATTTAATTTAAACTAAATTTAAATCCCCTATGGGGATGGGAAAAAGGGGGAATGGGCCCAAAAGCTTATGGGCCTTGGGCGGGCTGGCCATAGGCCCATAGCCCAAGCCCAGGCGTGCCCGCAAGGGCACCCTGGCCCGGGCCGACTAAGCCTGGGCTAGGCCGACAAGCCCAGCCCCCACCCCTACTCGGCTAGGGCCGAAACCCTAGCCGTGCACACAAGGGGCACGGTGCCACCTCGGAGGGAGGAAGCCATACCGGTGTCAAGGCTCGCCTCGGACGATCTTGGTGTCGTCAAGCGCCTCCACGGCCACCATTAGTCACACTGGTGGTCATCAGGGTGCTCCCCGACCCCCTCCTCCTCCTCCGACCATCACATGGAGGAGGAAGAAGGAGTGGGGTCGCCGGGCCCCCCCCCATCCACCCCTTGGCACCTGGTCCGGCGCCGGCAAAGGGGTAAGTGGGGGCCCACGGTGCCATTGGCGATGTAGGGTGTCCCGACAGCACCCTCCTCTTCTTCCTATCGATCCCTATACACAGTGAAGAACACCACGAATCCAGAATGATTCCGAGTTCGTTCTTCGCAAATCAACAAAAAAAAAATTGAATTCTTACATATTCATCATATGAATAAAAGATTAAATATAGATTGCTAGTTTATGCGTAGAACAATATCTAGAAATCAAATTCGCGAAGAACAAAATGAACATAGTGAACCTAGCTTTGATACCATTGTAAGGATCAGGCGGAAAAAACAAGAATGTAGTAGAAACAATGATGTAAAATAAAATCCCATCATCACCTATCTATTTCGAAAAACAAGAACAAAGAGCAGGTGATCGTTCATCACCTTGCATGAATTCGAATCCGCAACCATTCGGTTCGGATGGAGCAACACCGCCAGCCATGCAACGCTAGGCCTTTAGAGGTATCCATGCGGTCCTCCTGTTGCAGGATTGTCCTCGCTCTCTCATCTAAATTGACAGTGGTGCTGACGTTCCTCTGTCGCGACGGTGCCCACAGCATGCGGATGGAGATCTCTCGGAAGGTGAGAGTCATGCGCGCATTGGAGTGTAGCCCGAGGAAGCACCCAGTGGGGGGCGCCCAGAGCAGAGGAGAGAGAGAGGGGGGCACCTAGTAAGGGAGAACCCTGGAGCTTGGCCTAGGTTTCTCTTACGTTATTATATATATTAAGTCGGACTGTATTTCATAAAAATCGTCTGTTAATATAAAACCCACTAAATTATCTTGAATTGAGAACCTTTGTGCGCGTGACCCTCTAAGCCCAAGTATAAGTCCAATTTTCAGCCCATTAAGTCTATTAACACTTTATTGGCTTAAAGTAATTAATTAATATCACATATTCAATTAATTACTTAATCGAATTACATCTTCATGCAAATCTAGTCGGACCTCCGATTAAGTTGGGTGCCAAGTAACACCGCATGATCTCAGAAGGTAATGGGGTTAAGAAAACTTTCCACCCACAATTACTGCGTCGATATAATCCTTCATCCATACAATACTCCCGACTCAACTTAGGGTATGGTGAATTGTCAAACCTTAACTAGTCAACTCACTTAAATTAGACGTGTCTAATATGTGTTATGAAACTCCTTCTCTAACACAGTGTCCACCCTAGATAGGGACTCTTGTGCATCTTGCCTGAAGCATTATCTCTCTGATTACCGAGAGCGAATGATTCCTTATTGAACACACAATCACCTTTGAAGGTCTTTCACTGTACCCAATCCTTAACTGTTAAGAACCCTATGGTTAGGGATTCGTTAGACAAAGTCAAAGTCCAGAAGTCCACCCATAAGGTGTCTTTAGTGTCTCAGGTCTGAGGACCATCTATGCAACTGTGACATTGGATCAAGTTAGTTCATCATTAGGTAACTTACGATCCAGCGATCCAAGTCGGATCAGTTTAGTGAACTCATTCACTAATGAGCACATATACGTTCAACATAGTGTCTCCACACAAGTGACCATGAGATTAGTCGCCATCATCATATGAGCTAAAGAAACTTGTACTAGTCTTACAAGTATCTGATATCTTTCTCAAATATCCTCCGACTAGGAAGAATTAAGATAGTGTGTTTATAAGTTGTTAGTCTTAATATTATCATCTTATCAAAATCCAACAACTGTTGTACACAATCATGGACTTCACTATGACTTAATTCGATTTATACATAATGAATGTATATTGCGATAATTAAATAATTGAACAAAATCATATTTGATTGGCTTGCAGGCCACACATAGAATTAATAGGCGCCCCCTTCGATCTTCTCGTTTGCCTTGGTTTCCACCCGTCGAAGCCTCTACCCGCATGCCGTGGGCATCGTCGAGAAGAAGAAAGATTGGCAATCACGTCGAACCTATAGAGGAAGTGAGGATGATCCCTCTAGTGGAGAATCACATGGATACCACTGGAGGCCAAGCACCTACGTGACTAGCGGCATCACTAAGATGGAATCAAGTTTCGGTTGCGGATTCGACTTCGTGCAAGGTGAAGATCGGATCTTTCCTTATATGTATTCTCAAAAATGGATAGGGAGCATATGGGGATTATTTCTTCCGCTGCATACAACGATTAGCTTGATTTTAATCTACGTCTCCCTATGCGATCCTTACAGGTTGGACGCCTTGGAATTCATGCATAGTTGTGGGGGAAGAAATCTCTCAAGGGTAGAACTCTCTCTTATAATTTCTTAACCTGTTTCGAAGGTTTGAAGGGGACTTGTATATATAGAATGGTTAATTTTCCTACAAAGGGCTCCATGGAACCCTAACTTGATAAGCAAGACCAATGGATGGAAAGAAGAGTCCAAAACCTTCCAAACATAGACACAAGCCATTAGGAATCTCCCCATGTGCCTAGGAGCAAGAAAGAACTAGTTCGGATTTGCATTCAAAGCTTTCTGGGTTTTAGTTTGTAAGGCATCAGCTTGACATGACGTTTCTTATAGAACGCGTTAGCCTCAAAGCACGTCTACCAACTGGGACAAAACAACCCTAGCTTGATTAGGTCTACAGATTTAAAAAGCGTCCAACCACTATGACATCTCTCAGAAGAATCAGTTAATAAAAAGAATAAAAGAAAATAATTAAAATGGAAAGTTAAGAAACATCAACCATGCCTAACGCACTGTGGAGAATTTGCTCAAATTTGAAATTAATTGATTAAATGAAAAGGAATAATCAATTAAACCTAGGAATGAAGAACGTGTTAGCCATGGTGCACGCACATCAGAATGTTAGTTGATTTTCAACAAACATAAAGAGAAATCAATTAACAAACTCATTTTTAAAGATCATTTTCGGGCATTATGGCATGATAAGAGATATACTCAATGTAATGACAGAAATAGTGTGTCTAGAGTAGGCTGGCACAATCTTCACTTTCTCACTGGCCACCCCACATCCGGACATACGATGCCATTCGGGAGTATAAATGGTTGGCTTGCCCCTAAAGGAATGTCGAGTGGGACCCTTGCTTATGTCCCTAGGATGTAAGCCGTCAGTCGAAAGGACGTGTTCAAAAAGGCTTGAAATGATCGCCTGCCATTACGCCTCCCCAGGGGGGATGTGTCATCCTGTCAACTACTTGTGGCTCTATGGTAGAGGTAGGATGGCATCTCAATGTGGTCTTGGTGCTTACACCTAGGTGCCTTTGGAGGACCTACCTCTTTGAATGCAGCAGGAGCTTTTTAAATGGGCCCTAGGGTTCCACATGCAATGATGGGGAGGGCCATGCTTGACCCCATACAAGGGAGGCAAGGGGAATGAGTTGATTCTCATTCCCCCTCATCGTGTACCTCATTCCAGTAGCACCTAGGGTTCGTCATTTCCCAAGATTTGAGCATGTCGGTGTGAGCATCTCTTCCAAGTGGGGCCTAGTGGATCCAATAACTACAAGAATCTTGAGCCTTCTTCGCCTGTGTCGACTCTGTTGCCCTCTCTTTCATTTTTTTCATCTTCTCCCACATCCTCTTGGATAGGTAGTTCGTCTCTTGCGCGTAATGCTTCTGATACCTCCTTTTCTACTTCTTTCTCTGAGAGTCCAAATCCTCTACCTCACATGGCTTCTAAAGGGGGAAGCCTCGTCGAGTACTTCAGACCTTATGGCTAGGAGACCTCTAGATCTGGCCCAGTCTAGCCATAATACAATGAAGGCCTAAGAGCTGGACCGAGCTCCTGAAGCATATGGTCCTCACAATTTCACCTTCGTTATGGTTTATTCTACAGCCCCCAAGTCGTTCGTGGCTAATAGGGAGATGTTCACTGGCTGATACTGACTCTCGGTTCATGATTTCATCATGAACCTTCTGAAGTAGTACAGTCTCGCCCCACCCAGCTAGTCCCAAATGCTAAGTTCTATATCTTTTCTTTTCTCATTGCCTGCCACAAGCATAATATGCATGCGACCCCTATCCTCTTCTAGAACATGTTCAAGAGGAAACTATATACTTAGATCAAAGACAATTTCCCATTCCTCAAGGCCAAGGCTCGCATGCTTTTCCTTAAACTCTCCTTTGTTGTCTTGAGCCACAAGAGTTGGAGGAACCATTTTTTTTTTCGGGACTTGAGACCATTTAATAACTCCCCCATGGGAGTTCTGGATGGAGTTCAACTTGACTCCAATGTTGTTTTATCCATTCTCTCAATGGACTCTGTTGGACGTCAACCTGAGGAAAAGACGCTTGCTGGACCACATCATTAAGGATGCCAATCTCTCGATCACCCATCCACCTTGACAGATGTTGGCTACACTCTGTGGCATCCTGGGCATATATCATTCCTTTGTTTCATCTTGAGAGGGGGTCCTGACTTTAAACACTAACATGGCCTTCTTGCAGTGTCTACTCGTCCCATCCTTCCCATCAAGATCAGAGAGGGGCACCTGGGGTGCCATGTCGGGTGGAGCGAAACCCCGACCATGAAGAGGAGGTTGGGGAAGAGATAGCATGCAAGAAGAGGGTGATTCCCAAGGCAACAATTCATGCCATCAATGTCAACCCATCCCATGGGTACTTCGACATTCCCATAAAGGTGCCTCGGGAAGAGATGACTGGGGATGTGACTGTGGTTGAGCACCTTAAGGGATGAGACATAAGAAAAGAGCCACTTAGAGAGGAAGTGCATCGTAGCGGCCGCCCGAGGGTGGACACCGAGCAGTCACGTTCTCGAGCAGGTCCCTCGATTGTTTGTGGGACTTCCAGGGAGTCCTGAACTTCACCCTCATCATTGAGTGGCATGGTAATACAGCAACTGGCCTTGACGTTGTTCGCGCCTTAGCGAGGTCCCCCATGGCACTGTTGCCATCGCTTCGAATGCCCCTGGCTCCATGGCATCTGCAATGGCACGTATTCGGAAACAACAACTTCGCCAATGCCGACCCCATCCATGACTTAGCATTCGAAGTGTGGCTGCTGGCAGAGGGAGAGCGCATGGAGAACCGTTGATGACACGGTGGTTACTCTCTGGGCTCTTTAGGCAGGCCTCAAGACCTTAGTCCTACTTACCAACTGGGCAGTCAAAATGCCAATTGTCTGGATGAGGCAAAGAAGTCCCTGAGGCAAGTGCAAGAACTTCAAGCAAGCCTTGAAGGGATCCATCGGGAGGTCTATGAGGCACGGAAGTGGGCAGAGATACAAAGGCAATGCTACACTCAAAGAAGGTTTAAGCGAAGGAGGCAGTGGATGGCAAATGGGCTTTAGATGAGGCTCAACCCTTCAGCGTAAGTTGGAGGCAGCCAATGCCTGAGCTCGGGAGGTCGAGGTGAAGGCAGCCCATGTGGTTGAGGACTTCAAGAGATCCAAGGAGTTACTGGATGACGCGGTGAACTTCAACATCACCCAATACGATGTTAGGCACACAGTCGGGTCGAAGAAGGGCTTCCCTGCTGGTTTCAAGTCTGTAGCTTGGTTGTCACATTCTTCCCTAGGGTCAAAGGTTTAGGGCTTCTCGAGCAAGGGAGCCTTGACTATGAATCTGGGGATGAGGTAGCGATTGACGAGCCAGTCAACACTCAGCCCATCGAGGTAGTTGACTTGACTGATTCACCCATAGATCGCACTGAGTCGTTGCCTAGAGAAGACACCACCGTCAATGCTAGAGAGATCGCCACTATGCTCAAGGGACTGGACACCTAGAAAGCTAATGCTTCTTCTAATTCCTGATTGGAAGGTATGTGATGCTAATGGAGATCAATCATGAGATCCCCATAGTATGTCAACCAACCAATCAACCACCCTTCCACCAGGATTATTCTGGCCTACAACATTGTGGGTCATGGGCTCTATTAGGAGGCAGGATGGCTGGTCCGCCCTTAGTGTGAGACCTATTGGTCCTTACTGAGTGTAGGCACTCAGGACATGGGCAGCCTATCGGCCCTTTGCAAGTGTAGGCACTCGGGCACTCGGGGGATGGAAGACCTACTAGACCTCCCCAAGTTTAGGCACTTGAGGCATCCATCATGAGGCTCATTCACACAACAGACATTTACAAAAGTAACAGGTGCATTTGAGCTTATTGCAAATTTCCTAAGTACAAATTCTCAAGGAACACAATTGAGGTACCTCCTTGTCGTCAAGGGTGGATAGCTGATATTCTCTTTTCTCGAGGACTTCTGTCATGCAATCGGGTCCTTTCCAATTTGAGGTGAACTTCCTAGTTGCCATCTATGGGTTCTAGTCTTTGGTTTTGCGCAAGACCTTATCTCCTTGGAAGAACCAGTATTCCTAAACTTGGTTGTTTTAATGTTGGGACATCTTTCTCTAGTATTCGACAATCCTTAAGTGGGCATTCTCCCTAGCTTCTTTGAGGAAGTCAAGATTCTCCCTAAGCTTTCAAGAGTTTTCTTCCTCTTATAGCACTTGGAGACAAAGGGATGGGCTGCCCACCTCCAAGGGTATGAGAGCTTCCACTCCATACACTAGGTGGAAAGGCGTCTTGCCTCTTGTTGTGCATAATGTTGTCCGATGGGACCCCACAAAGCATTAGGGAGTTCTTCCACCCATGACCTTGTGGGACCATCCAAGCAAGTTGATTCAATGAAGCAAGGCTCGATTAGCATTTTTCACAAGGCCATTAGCTTGTGGATGTTCTACCAAAGTGTAGCAGTGGCTAATCTTCCCCTGCTCGCAGATCTCATGGAAGAAAATGCTAGTGAACTACATTCCATTATCCAATACCAAGGCTCTTGGGATGCCGAAATGGCGTATGATAGACTTCCATGTGAAATTTTGTGTAGCCTTGTTGGTGATTTGGCTGAGTGGCTTTACCTCAATCCACTTCATGAAATAGTTGATGGCGATTACTAAAAACTTCTTCTAGCCTAGGGCTTTAGCTATCTAGTTAAGGGGCACAGCTCGAGTAGGTTTGTCAACGGAGTGGCTAGATGGTGAACTATTGGGGCAAAGCGTTGGCACCAACCGCACCAATGGGCATACTCGAGGGCACCCTTCTAGAGGATAGGCCACCTGCACCCTACAGTAGTGCGTGAGCTAGGGACTTGCGTCCCAAGTAGCTACCACACATCCCTTCATAGACTTCTTTGATGGCTTGGAAAGCCTCTGTCGAATGGGGACACTTCAAAAGGGTTGAGAAAAAGCCCTCCAGTAAAGTGCTCCATTAACGAGGGTGAATCTCTAGGTGCAATTGCGCACATGCCTTGCCTCTAGCCTATCTCTTGAGAGTTGCCCATGCCTGAGGAATTCTATAAGGGGTTCCATCCAGGATGGCTCCTGGCCTGTGGTATGGACGGCTCTAGCTTCGATGTTGGGTTGGAGCAGCTCTTCAATTAGCACAAACCGAAAGGACCCAAGTCGATTGAAGATGTGAGGCAAGATAGTGAGTCGACTCGGGTGTTATCCTCTCTCAAGATTTGCACTACTTCGAAGGTTTCAAATCCCACAACCTAGTTTCAAACTTCCTGAAGATACTTCACCATGTTGCGCCGTGAGCCTCATAGTCGCCATTTACACGGTTGGACAGCTGCGAGTTGGTAAAGCCATGGATTGTATAGCCTCCATGTTACGAGCCATCTAAATCCTTGAGATCAGCAATTCATACTCAGCTACATTATTGGAAGTTGAGAATCTAAAGCACAATGCATATTGGAGCTCGATCTCTTCACAGGACATGAGCACCAGTGCAACACCGCTACTGGTAGAGTAGGAGGATCCATCCACATATAGCTCCCATGTTGCCCTTGGAACAACATGCCTACTTTCAGCATTAGGATGGTGCATTTCGCCACAAAGTTGGTGAGCACTTGAGCTTTGATTGTGGTATGTAGCATGTACATAATGTCAAAATCACCTAGTCTGATGGTCCATTTGATAAGTTGCCCTGAGGCCTCTGGGTTTTGAAGGATCCAACCCAGGGGTGACTCAGCAAGATCATTATTAGGTGAGACTAGAAGTAGGACTATAGTTGACAGGTGGAGGTGATCCTTGCCAATACAAACTTCTCTATCATCAGATAACGTAACTTAGAACCCCTTTAGGACCTTGCTGGCATAGTAGACTAACTTCTGGCCCTTTGTTATCTCGGATTAAAATGGAGTTGAGAGAGTTCAAAGTTATTGAGAGATAGAGGTACATGGTCTCTCCTAGCTCTAGCTTGGATAGGATTGGGGCAGAGGTGAGGTAGCGCTTCGACTCCTAAAATACCTCCCCACACTCCTTGGTCTAGTTGATATATTCTATCATGCCCCAAAATTTAAGGTGCAACATCGATAACTAAATCAAGTTCAAGACAATTCCTCGATATAATGAAATAGTAGGACATAACTGTCTGCAATAATAGTCTTACACCATCAATAAACTTGATAATAAATTTCAAAGATCTCCACTTAAAACAAACCTTGGCCAAAATTTATTTACAATAGTCTTTAAAATGTATAAGAGCTGGAATTTACATGGAACTATCTAAAAGAAACTCAGTGGCTCTCTGCTCAAATCCCATCCTAATCAATATTTTCTTCTTCTTTAGTGTCTAAAAACAATGCTGGTTTGTAATTTTGTAAGCATAACTCACTTAATTAGTAGGATTTACATCTCAAAATTACTCTAATATAATTATTAGTGCACTAATCAATTATGAAGGCTTGCAAGGAAAGGATAATCAAGTAACAAATGAAGTAGGATAATAAGATTCAAATGCAAGCGACAAAAAGGAAAAAGAATAATTATAGACCGGTAGTATTTGTACTCAAGAATTGGTAATTACAAGCAATCAAATATGACAAATAAATAGACAAGTGAAATAAGATTATCAAAGAAATAAGTAGATGAGTCAAAGCATGAGAATCAGTAGATTGGACACTATCGGTTATCAATAAACAAGTCAATAAGCAGTCAAACTCATGTATAAAATATCAAGTATTAGGAATGGTCTAGCAACCCAATTAGGAACTGGAGGTGCAATGGCATACCTTGCAGAACCATCCCGAATAGAACCCCTTAATCAAGACAACCCAAGATTAAGAAATTCTTAGAAGAAAATCCTTAGTGAGAAATTCTATAGAGAGCCTCTGAGGGGAAATCCTAAGCGAGGCATTGCACCAATTGATCATTAAACACCTGTAGGTACAAGAACTTTTGGGGGACGAGGTTGGTCTCCTGCGCACTTGCACTCACTCTTCCTCTCCCTGAGAGTGGTAGGCGGTCACTACTTTCTCGTAGTCAACATGCTGGTGTGCTAGAGTAATCATTATATGACTGTAATTATGATCACCCTTCACAGGGTATCGTCTCAAGTGACCTACATGATGGGAGTGACGGCTAAGGACACCTCCAAGTTGGATACCCAGAGGGTTTCGGCATGGAATCAAGAGATGTAATGCCAAACAAACTCCCTCACTGTTGCTTAATGACTATGAGGCTTGCCAACGACCGTTTGTGGTGGGACCCAACAAGGTAATCCTTGAACAACTTGCTGACTTGCTAGAAGTTGCAGTCGAATCCTAGGGCAAGGGAAATAAACCATGCTTGAGCAGTTAATACCAGTGTGGTGGCAAATGACCGACATTGGATGGCATCTGAGCAGTTTATACCAGTGTGGTGGCAAATAAACCATGCTTGAGCAGTTTATACCAGTTTATGCGACTAGAAGTTGTTGAAGTGAATCTCTAGGTTGCCCTATACGTCATACAACTTGCAATTGTTGGTGGACAGGTTCTTCAGTATAAGAACATCAAGGATCTTCTAGGAGAATGGTGAGAGATTCTCGTCCTCATCGATAAGAGTTCCCAATGCCTGGCCATCCTTGAGGAGGGCCTCCAGACGCTGCTTACGGCACTCCAACCATCGTTCATGCTCGCTTAACCTTCTCTCCAGGACACACAGTCGACGCTCGATCGCCGAATCCATCCTACACATGTAGGAGCATGAGGACTAGGTGAAGTGATGACTCCAGATCTCCTACTCCCACTATCGGCAGGGGGAGGAGCAATTAGACCTAGCAACTTCAAAGGCAAGAGGACATGGTTCATTACACCATATCTTGCCCCCCCATAAAGTTGAAGCGCCTGCCGGCACTCCGAATTGCTTGTTGCCCTCCCTCCTGAAAGGCTACCAGTAAGGCTGGTGGCGGCAGGACTTGAGGCGCAAGGAGGCGCTCCTACATGAGAGTAAGGAGTGCACTTAACTATTGTGCCATGGCCCCTAAGAGGTGGACGTCATTGCACAAAGGCACAAATGACGCCACTTGAGACACTACGTTGTTGCGTGGACTATCGGGAGCTTCTTTGCAAGAGGAGACTCTGGCACAATAACTATTGTTGTTGTTACCCTTGGTCATGGCTCTTCGTGGTCATTTCCCACAAATGGCGCCAGTCATGTGACAGCTAGAATCTTGTAGTGTAACAAGGACCATGTGATTCTAGCCCCCATGATGAGACTTGTATCAAAGACCAGCGACAAAGAGAAGGGCGTACAACTAAAGAGAGGAGTGTCATTGGCCCTCTGGTTGGTGTAGGTGGAATACCTTCCAATGCTTAAGTCAGTCGATATCGGAGGAGAAAGAGAAAGAGAGAGCTCTTAAAGTTTTTGAGCAACAAAGGTTGCGTACATTCAATCTGTTGGGTCCTCTTTGATTAATAGGGGGCTTGGTGTCCCAAAAGTGAAAAGTGCTTACTCCGTATGGTATGGGGCCACAATTCCATGAGAATTGCAATTTCCCTCATAAGGGAGGAGTGAACAAAAGGGTGTATCCAGTGCACGAGACTCTCACCATTTGTGGGGTCTGGGGAAGGGATGATGTACGCAACCTTAGCCCTACTAAGTAGAGATGTTGTTTCCTTGGTTCGAACCCGTGACCTCTAGGTCACAAATAAGACAACTTAACCGTTGCTCCAGGCCTCATGAATCCTATCCCCAAAATCCCAAGAGGGTCATGGGTCACTTTCCCCCCTTAGCCTGGCCTACCATTGCCCTGCTTTGAACTAATTTCCTTCGCCTTGCATAGGGCCATCTTGTTGACACTCCGCCCTCTCGAGACATTGACCTCTCGGAGGGGGGCTCTCATCTCATTGTTGAGCATTGTGCCTTATGTAACCGCCCGTGCGTTGACCTACGTAGAGAATTGGTTATCAGACCACCTTTCATTTTGGGCCATATTTGGGCCAAGGTGGGCTGCCCAATTTTCACTTCCTCAGGGATCAAAAACCAAAACCCTCTTTCATTCGAATGACAAAAGTTGATGCAACATTTTCCTCGTGAAAAACACCTACAGTGGTAAAGATGTCTTCATACACTCGCCAATAAGCTTGTTGCCCAATGAGATAAAAAGACAAGATCTAGCGATCAGATCCTTTCACATTGCATGTAAGGAGAATTTATCCTCATGCTCGTACAGATCAAGACTTGTGAGGTTGTCCTGACTGTGAGTCTCTCAAGTACGGAATTGTCAGCCATATACGTGAATTTATCAGGGCTCATGCAGAAATATCTCTTATTAAGAAAAACTTGTGAAAGTAGATTAAAAATTAAGCTCTCCCATTGAAGATAAATACTTAGTCAGCAGGCCACCTAATTAAAAAAAAAAAAAAACTTCATGTCTTCTATTCATTTTGAAGACTTTTACTCATAAATGGCACTGATAACTCCGAAGACGCTTCTTGAAGTTAAAATGTCATGATGAAGATACTCGGCTAACTAAAAAGAACGGGAGAGGAAAGCTAACGCAGAAATAAGACTCCACCTTTTGACAAACACAACTCTATTATATATGGAAGACCTCTTTCGTACAAATTATAGGTCTGACTTGTGTTCTTCTCAATACAAAATGTTGTAAAGACCTAAAAAGCTGAACATGCAAGCAACTTACACATCAACAGTATTATGCACACACCAACATCAGCGAAATTGGCACACATCAAAACATCAAATAAGGAAAACTGGAGTCGGTGAACCTCTTACACATCCTCTCTACCACGGCTGCCACACTTTATGATATTATACTTGCATAGCGGGCAGGTTGCGTTAATGTACAGCCACTTGTCTATGCATGAGCAGTGGAAATGATGATTACAAGGAAGTTCACGGAGCTCAACTCCATCATCATAGGCAGAAAGACAGATGCAACACTCCTGCAAGCACCAAAACAATATTAGCAGACGTGATTGTAAAAAGAACCACTAATAGTTCTGATTTTCCTTTGTCATTTCGTATCAGATGCTTGTCCAGCTGTCCTTTCGTCTAAGCATACTAGTCACCAAAGGAAATCAGAGATCATAAGATAATCAACAAGAAAACAGCATAATCTTTGGACACCCCTATCCATTTCGCTTCCGGGAAGTCCTCTAACAAATTACATGTGTCAGTGTGTTTGTCTATTTATTTTGGGGAAGGGCAGTGTGCTTGTGTTGTGGTTGATGTTCCTTCTCAAGAAAAGACACGGCACCAGGAGGACCTGGCTATGCATGCTGAATATGTCAAAACCACCATGCAATAGCGTAAGTCAAGAGAATCATGTAAGAAACAACGCACAGCTTTCATAAAATTAAGGAACCAAGTATGAAAAGGAGAAGATAAAAGATGTCTACTGCCAAAGCTGAGTAGGGAAGCACCTAAGCCAAGGGAGGATACGGCCTGGTCAATTAAAGACCAGCCAGCCTCAGGCAGCGAAATCGACCAGAGAGAACCCCATGTGAAGGGGCAATCATTCAAAGGCTCCAAATTTTGTTTATCTAATAGAACTATAATGCTTTAAGCCTCAAGTCCACATCAAAACTGCCTCATGGCCTCAACAAACAAAAGGCATAAACCTCAAAGGAAACAGCCTGAGGCATGTGATTACTTCCCCATTACATGTACCATTAATGCTACTTTCCTGACGTCCTTACAGAAACTAGAGATGTACCATCATTACTAAAGCCTCAACCCATTTGAAAATAGGGAAATATCCAGGAAAATTTAGATTTCCCTGTATCCTAAAACCTCATCCCATTTGAAAATATGGAAATATCATCCAGGAAAATTTAGATTTCCCTGCATCCTTGCCATAATGAATCACATCGGATGGCCAAAGTTCAACTGAGGCATGTGTAGGTGCAATCGTGGATACAGAGTGAACCCATCCTACATTACACCATGGATGAAGCAAACATAAAGTACAATACGCATGTCAGCCCCAGCTCGGATATCATGATAATGCCTCTCTCTCTCTCTCTCTCTATCGATCGATCTATGCATACATACATGCTACCAATGTTTTCAAGGCGGCGAAGGAGGTGGCCTACCACCTTATTTTACCGCTTAGGCGACAAGGCGAGGCACCTAGGTGAAGCCTGCTTTATATAAACCTAGTATGTTTCACGGGAACTAGTATCTACATTTCTCGCCATATTAATTTTATTTTTATCTATATATAAAGGTAGCAAACTAGCAATGGCATTCACAATATTTAACATATAATCTAGAAGGAAAAATATAATAAATGGCAAATTAAGAAATAATGGAAAATAAATAAGGAAAAAACCAATGAGAATTCAGGAGTACCTATCAATCAAGATGAAGGATATAAAATTTACTAGTTACATGATCATGACATGTAAAGAAAGTATAAGATATATCCAATATTCAATTCTTTCCAATGACTTTGAGAGAGAGGAAACATGTTATGCGCTAGTAGAAGAATCCCATCAAAAGTGGGAACCGAGTGGGAAGTTTGATCGCCATTGCCTTATTTTGACATAAAAAATAGAGTTTTACAAAAATACCCATCAACCTTTTTATAATAACTAAAGCGAACCTAAAAGAAAGCAAGTTGTTTCCAAAACAAAGCGGGCTGGCGGGCTGGGCACCTTTAGGTGGCCTAGGCGAGCGCCTTAATGGGCTGCTCACCTAGGCACTAGGTTTCCTTGGATGACATGGGACGCCTTCTCGCCTAGGCGACACCTTGGCGATGCCTTGAAAACAATTCATGCTACTATGTGATCCATGGTCGGACTGCATGGGGCTTAATCCTCCCCCCATCCTCATGTTTAAAAAAAAAGAAGAAAAAAACATAGTGAATTTGTAAATATTCAATCATCCCCCTAGGATAGTTTCCATTCCTTGGAGCTCTATTTTCACCATCTGATCATGAACTTCAACCATAGCCATCCGATTGAACGTGTGCAAAAAAAGTAAAAAAGCTTAAAATGTCAAAAATAAAAAATTAGTCCAATTACCCTTCAAGTTGTTCCCGTCCTTAGAGTTTTAGTTTTGATCACCAATTAAGAGGTTAAAACCACCAAAAGAGTTGTGCAGCCAAACCACACGACCGCATAGTAGCACTCTTTATGGTGCAGTTTTTGCATCCATGCAGATAAATCGCACACTATGTTTCAGCCTCATCACCATGTTAAAAAAAAAAAAATCACCATAAATTTCAAAATATTCAATCGATCCTCCTCCCCCGAGTTATTTCCATCCCTTGGAGCTTAATTTTCATAGTCCAATCATATCCAAGACGCGGGGGGGGGGGGGGGGGGGGGGGGGGGGGGTGGGGGAGCTGCCCAGAAACGGGAGAGAGGAGCTTCCCCCTCCCCAACCAGCTGCAGCCTTCCCTCATGTGCTGCAGACCAGCAGGGGGGAAACGAGGGGAGTTCCCCCTTCTGGTAATAGCCCAGCAATGAGGGACGGAGAAGGCACCACAGTATGTCTGCTCTTTTTCCCCAATGGAGAGAGCAACTCCAAAAGGAGAGACAGCAAACCCCTTCCACTGATGAGCTGTGACCCCCCAAGGAAAAGAGGTCACCAGACAGAGCCCACTGAGAGGGCTCTCCCCATCCCGCCTGGCTGCAGCCAAGGAAGAAGGAATGGCGGGGGCCTGTCCACCCCCCCCCCCCCCCCGGGGTTCCCCCTCCAACATTGGTTGTGGCCTGACAAGGAGGGATGGAGGACGTTCCCTCACCTGCCAAGCTACAGAAACAACCCTTGAATATGGCAGGGTACTGAAGGCATTCACCAGATGGATGCCTTTGTCAGGCTGCCCCTTGTCATAACTGGCTGCAACCCAATAAGGAGGGACAAGAGGTCTGCCAGCCCATCCACATTGCAGCTCAGGTGAACAACGGGATTTTCCCCTCACTTGTTGAGTTGAGTACCCCATCCCCCAAATACCCACAGAGGATGGGGTGACAAAGTCACTGACCACCCTCCCTTCCCTCCTCTCTCTGCACAGACAGACCTGGTGACATCAAACACCGATTTCCATGTCGGAGATCCGGGTCACCGCTCTTGGCCTAATAGCATAAGGGTCCATTCGCACCTGCATATCTCCCCACCACCTGACTTGGAACCCTCACCAGAACATGGGTATTTTGACCATTAATCAATTTGCCACTTATTAAAATAGAACAACCACAGTATATTTGAACAAAGTCAAATAACACTCAACCTGAGTGGCAAATATGCGCACACAAAATCATATAAAAGTGATACACATGTAAACGCATTGCTTCTAGTGTTAATTATGTAATTAACAGTAGTCCATATGCAAAAACCTGAACTGAAGGATAATTACCAAAGATGTTTTGATAACATTTTGGTGAATAATTGATGATCATATACAATATGTTTAGCAGGCCATTTGGAAACTTACAGCATCCTCTGCTGAAAGAACATGCTCCATAGGTGTTTCAGTGCCACATTCAGTCATTACTCCACCAAAGGGCCCTGACACCTCCCCACCAATCTTTTCAACATCACCAATCCTTCGAAATTTGTATTTTGGTAGCTGGCGGATGTCTTCATCAGATGCCCCTTCCTGATGTCATAAGGTGATAAAATTAAACAATTAGAAGCATGCTAAAAATGAATTTAGACAATGAATACTTAATTTCTTCTCAGGGACGCATGAGAAAAGGAATACGGAGGCAGCCACAGATTGCAGCAATCTGCCGTGATTTGGGGTGGAACAGCATTGAATCATCAAGACTGTTCTCACACTTCGCTGAGCATGCCCTTTAAAGACATAGTAGCACGAGACAAGCTTTCCAAAAAGCATTCTTAGAAATGCTAAATCGCTAAGTTGCCAAACTATCAGCAACAATGCATGCAGTAGCAACTTCCCAGAAGGAATTAATGGACATTTCAAACATGACATGAAAATGTGAACCTATTAGTGAGAGCACCTTCAAAGAGGACATCTGAGAAAAGTTTACAAGAAGAAACAAGGTTCATTATTTACTCTTCAATATTAGAAAGGGGAAACAGGTCAATGGTTATGCATGACAAGAAATGTTGCCATAGTTGTCAAGGCAGTAAGGCAACCCAAGGCGTAGTTGGGGTCCCCGAGGACCTAAGCGCTTGGGCTCCTGGCGCCTACCTAGGCGTCGCCTAGGCGCCTAGTTGATAAGAATATAGTTAATATTACACTAATGTGACATTCATATAAAAAATATAAGAAAAGAACACTAAAATGACATTAATATGAAAAATAATAGGCAGTTGGATTGAAGTATCAAAATTAAATGTGACTGAAAATAACTATGAAAATGATATGTCATAATAAAAAAATACTAACAAAGATGCATATTCTTCCAAAATCTGCAACCTAATGCTTACAACAACAATATATTGATGTGATAATGTAAAACACATAATAAAAATATTATCACCAACAAAAAAATGAAGTTTTATAATCAAGCAATGCTAGTTAGGTGAAATATACAATGAAAGAGTGAGAGCCTCAAAATGAGTCAGCAGATCTAATACAGGTAACTTGGGTGCCTAGGCGGGCGCCTTGGGCACCTTTTGGGCCCATTGAAAGGCTTACCAGCGCCTGGCTGCTGGGATTCCGCCTTGGCGCCTAGGCAGTGCCTTGACAACAATGAATGTTGTCGATGGCCACCTAGAGTGCAGCAATGGGTAAGTAACCTGGTCACTCTAGGACCCAAT
The DNA here is from genome assembly GCA_030544215.1 of Zantedeschia hybrid cultivar. Lineage (NCBI taxonomy): Eukaryota > Viridiplantae > Streptophyta > Magnoliopsida > Alismatales > Araceae > Zantedeschia > Zantedeschia hybrid cultivar. Next base: position 66,392,027 of record JARZZO010000002.1, read on the forward strand.
GGCTTTCAGCAGGAGATCTCCATCTCATGACTTTATACAGTGATGCAGGCCATACGCCGCAAGGAAGAACCAGAGAAGAAGAGACAGAGTTGAAGGGGAACCAGCACAGAAACACCATGAATGCTCTGTTCAACTGGAAAGACTCAAAAGTTCACTAAATCAACTGCCTTCCGTATTACAATGCGCTCCTTTATATAGAGGAGCAGAGCAAGACGAAAAATACTAGAAATAGCAATCACAACTGGTTGCAGCATCTCGAAAAGGGGACAATTCTACGTAATTTCCATAACTACAACTTCTAATTCTAACTCTAACTTATCAAACAAGTAAATTAACTAGTTTCCTAAAATAGTAAAGAAAATCTTCTGATGGCTAGACGGTAAGGGAAAACAACTAAATTTGACCTCAAAAGCTTCCGGGACGACAATAGTTGTCACACGCATAGATCTCGTCACACTCTTTCTACTGGGGTCATTTAGTTGTTTCGATATCTGTGCACAAAGTTATGGTCGTTTTAATGGAGGGTATGCAAGTTCCTCCCCGAAATATGACTATGCTCTGGTTTGAACCAATCTTGGGCTGCATCACCCTCCCCGGGTCGAAAGAACTCGTCCTTGCATGTGCATTATCTTAAAAAAAAGAAAAAAATCTCCCACATAACAAACTAGATGCTTCACATTGAATACATCAAAGGTGTTGAGACGGCTGGATAGCTTCAGTCTGTGGACATTGTCATTGATCTTCTGTAGCACTTCACATGGGCCAAACTTCTTTTGAGTTAGTTGGCTGTGCTCACTAATTGGGAACCTGTCTTTGGCGAGAATGGCCAACACAAAATCATCTTCTTCAAACACCACCCATCTCCGATGTTGGTCTACAGCCTCCTTGTATGTGTGGTCTGAAGTTTTCAGCTGTGCATGCACCTCTTCCTGAACTGTCTTCAAGTGTACTGCCAGATCATCTACTTTGCCATTGAACTTGCCCGGATAAGGAATCGAGACCAAGTCCAAAACATTGTTGGGGTTGGAACCATACACCACCTCAAATGGGCTCTTCTGGCCTTTTGGGTGGAGTGATTTTGGGACCGATTGAAAGTGAATTCGGCTTATTTTAGCTTGTCGCCCTCATACTTTTACAGCAAATTGCCTAGGCTCCTGCTGATGACCTTCGTCTGCCCATCTATTTGGAGATGATAGGTAGTGAGCAAGTTGTGCTTCGTCCCCAATTTTGCCCATAAACCCCTCCCGAAGTGATTCATGAATTTGTTGTCATGATATGAAGTGATAGAAGAGGGGGATGCCATGGAGGTGTACGATCTCCCTAAAAAGGAGCACAGCAATATGGGAAGCATCCATAGTTTTCTTGCAAGGCACAAAATAGGACATCTTGGAAAAATGAGCAACCACCACCATCACTAAATCCATCCCTCGCTAAGTAGGAGGAAGGCCCAACATGAAGTCCTATGTTCACGTCCCTCTAAGGGGCTGTAGGTACTAACAGAGGGGTATACGGGCAGGCATTGGTTTCAACCCGTCGGGATATCTAGCAGGACAACGCTTCACGAACGATGCCTCGTCCTGCTTCAACTTGGGCCAATAAAAGTCCTTGGCTATCAAACCCAAAGTTCATGCCCATGTCTTTTACTATGTAGCTCCAGGATGATTTTCTCACAAAGGGAACAATCTGGAACACAAAGCAATACGCCACAAAACAAAAACCTATCAAGGACAATATAATCATCTCTTTTCCCTTCTAAGGCCCCATGCAGAATCGGTAGATCTGCTGGGTACAGGGCCTTGAAGCTATCGAACCCTAGCAAACAATGTGCCTGCAATGTACTCAACACCATGGCCTTTAAGCTTAAGGCATCAACCACCCGGTTGTGGATGCCGACCTTGTGCTGCAAGCTGAAAATAAACTGCTGCAAGAATGCCACCCACGTGACACAGCGATAGCCCAGCTTGTGTTGCCCATTGATGTACTTGAGTGCCTCGTGGTTGGAGTACAAGATAAACCTACGATGCACCAAGTAATGCTTCCAATGTCACATGCCCTGCACAATATGGCAAAGAATTCTGCATGACAGGTAGAGTAGTTGGCTCAGACCCATTTAGCTTCTCACTATAAAAAGCCACTGGACGGCCTTCTTGGATCAACATCGCTCCAACACCTGCTCCTAAGGCATCACAATCAACCTCGAACGCCTTCTCAAAATCTGACAGGGCAAGGACTAAGGCTTGAGTCACCTTCCGCTTCACCATCTGGAAGGCATGGTCCGTTTGAGAGGTCCATCGGAAGGAATGCCCTCTTAACCAGTCACTTATAGGCGCATTAGCCCGCTGAAATTGTGGATGAACCTCCTGTAGATGGACAAGAGGACGAAGAAGCTTCGCACTTCCTAAATGGTACGAGGGGTAGGCCAATCACAAATGACCCACACCTTAGAGGGGCCAGCCTTTATGCCTTCTGCAGAGACAATGTAGCCCAAGGAGCTAATAGAGGTTGTCAGGAAAGAACACATCTTCGGGTGTGCAAACAGCTTCTCTTACATAAGGATCTCCAAAACAGACCTGAAGCCGTGCAAGTGAAGCTCCATCAAAGCACTATATTATCATCAAAGTAAACAATTACACAACAATTAGAGGGGCTTTAGAGTGTGGACCATCACTCACATGAAGGTGCTAGGTACATTGGACATGCCAAATGATGTGGGACAATGGAGAAAGAAGGGGATATTTGGGTGCCACACCCGGCCCCGTCGCAAGGCAGAAATTTAGGCCTTACACCCGGCTCGCAAGGTAGATCTAATCCTGTTGCAGGGTTTCGGTTCTCCATCTCAAAGAAGCAGAGGAAATAATTCAAAATTCGCAATCAAAATTCACCATTAATTGAGAAATAAGGTTTACATCACTATTTATAGAGACTAACGCAATCCTAATTGTCTTTGAACTAAAATAGCCCTAGACTCGAGAAATTGTGCAAACATCACATGAAAATACATCACAAATAGGAAAAGATACTAAACGAGCCCCAAATGGGCCGAACAAGGACTCAATGGACTCGTCGTCCGATACCCTACAACTTAAACATCAAGCAATTTTTGAACCAAATAAAGCCGTTTATAGTACTCCGATGGCAAGAAACATGCTCCATTATGTACCACACATTGGCACATGTTGGTGTGTCCATCCTAGATCCCCATCATTCTCCCCCGGTTCAAAAAAAACTTGTCCTTGAGTTTTATAATGTCAAAGGATCATGCCAGCAACTGCAACAAATGAAAAGGACACTAGAATTCTTCAACAAACACCCACATCGAGGTGCACCGAACATCGCTCTACATGACCATAAAAAATGCACTACACTAGATCAAAAAAACTCAGTGACTAGTGACAAGGTCCGCATGACGATGGTCGACTGAATCTACGAGTCCCCCTACTCTTCGAACAAAGAATCCTCCAACAAATAAAAACCAGATGCAACTATGATAATCTGATCCCACATAGGTGTGTCAGAAGGAGGTAGAGAGGCCACTACTATTGATGTGGCAAGGGTGACACCAAGGTCTGGCCCAACAAAGGACAAGGGTTTATATGGTAATGATGCACTATTGGCATTGTTTTAAAAGGCAGCGCCTCAAGGCACTAAGGCCTATGCCTTAAGGCAAGGTGCTAGAAAAATGCCTTGAGGCATGCGCCTCGGGCTGTTTACTTGAGACTTATGCCTCTTGTTATTGAGGCATGCTCCTCAAGCCATTTTCGTGAGGCTTATGCCTTAAGGCGATGATGAGTCAATGACATGTTTTACGGTGGACGTAAGGCTTATGCCTCCTTTAAAGATGATTCAGTGATGACAATTCTATTAGATAAACAAAATGACAGAATTTGAATTAAATCCAACTTTCTACTTCCAACACCAAAGAAGACAGCAACAAAGTGACACCTATTGTTTCAATGCCAACTATTAGTCGAAGACTTTCACGCTATAGTTCACTTCTATAGTTTATCATGGAGTTGAGATAGCACTAATACATGAAAAGTAAGCATTATTTTAATTTTTTTATATATTTTTAAGATTACTTATGTAAGCTAGTAAGGTTTATGCCTCAAGGCTTACACCTCATGAGGCTCTTGAAAAGCGCCTTATGACCACCTCAACACTTTTTAAACTAACTGTTGGTTGTGCTCAAGGAACCTGACTTTGCTGGGATAGTCGTCAAGTCAGCCTCGCACTTCACAACCTTACTTGCATCCTCAGGCTGGGGCTTTGCCATACTTAAGAATACTTGATTGGGAAAACGAATTTTTCTTTCGAATGAGTCGGCTGGAGGGTGCACCTCTGTCGCTCGTAATCTACAATGGCACATTGTTCCTCCATCCAGTCTCTGCCAACTCTGATATACAGCCCTAGCTTAGGAAGGATGGTACACCATGTACCATCACAGTGAGAAACTCCTTTGAAGGGCCTAAAGAATTCTACAAATGCTCAGTTACCATCTAGTACAATTTTTCTAGTCTTGGAGAATAAATCAACAATTTTCTATAAAATAAAATTGTCCTCCAGCCCACTATTAAACATAAGGGCAACATGCGCCTAGTTGGGCAAGATAACTCCAATGTAAAAGATTGAGAAAGTCATGTTTGTAGGCATTACAGATGATGAACGAGCATGAACCGGTCTACAGGCTCCGCAGACCACGTCGTCAAACTCATCAGTGTTTGTAGAACCGTCATGGACAACGGCGTTGTTGCGGATCCGAGGACAGATGCCCTCAGTGAGAAGAGCGAGGTTCGACAATTGCCAAACGGTTGGTGATGACGGACGCGGATAATGGGAAGCTGGCAACAGATGGGCGATGCTTAGACAACAAGGACGTCGCATCGGCGGCAAGGACGATGGCTGGCACTTAGGTCGACAAAGGGGTGACATACTAGCGATGATGACGGAGTGTGCAAGAGGTGCAAACAAGGCTTTGATATAGTAGCGCATGCCACAGTAGCAAAATAGGGGAGAAAGAGAGAATTAGCATGAGAGAGAGGAAAATAGGGAATGCGAGCGGTGGCACTCTTCGTGAAGAGCAGTAACCATATTTTATGATTCCTTTTTCTTAGGCTCAAGTGAGGGGTAATATCGGAGAGAGAGAGAGAGAGAGAGAGAGAAATTTGCAATAGGAGAGAAAGAGAACAAGAGAGAGGGAAGGTTGCACGGTGCACGGTGCAGTACTGTAGTTGCTACAGTTACACAACAACAATAATGCATTAAAGAGTGATTGAGAGAAAGAAAGGGAGACCTCACAAGAGAGAACAAGAGGAGAAGAGGAGGGCAGTCGCTGGAGGCAAGATGCCGGCGTGGTGTGGATCGAGGTTTACTCTAATACCAAAGTTGATGTAGGACAACGGAGAAAGAAGGAAAAATTTAGGCATCACATCCAGCCCCGTCGCAAGATAGATCCGACCCATTGCAGGTTTTCGGTTCTTAATCTCAAAGAAGCAAAGGAAATAATCCAAAAGTCACAAAAAAAATTCACCATTAATTAAAAAATAGAGTTTACATCACTATTTATATAGATTAACCCAACCTTAACTATCCCTGGATTAAAATACCCCAAGACTCGAGAAATTGTGGAAAAATCACATGAAAATACATCAAAAATAGGAAAAGATTCTAAACGGTCCCCAAATAGGCCGAACAAGGACTCACTAGAGTTGTCATTCAATACCTTACACTTAGATCAAGCAAGCTATTTTCGAACCAAATAGAGCCATTTGTAGTCCTCTGATGGCAGTAAACATGCTCCATTGTGTACAACATGCTGGCGAATGTTGGTCTGTCCATCCTGGATTCCTATCACTAAAGGGCATCACGAACCACTCATATAGTCCTTCTTCATCATGAGTGCAGTTTTCCATTCATATCTAGGTCTGATGTGGATCTGATGATAACCATTCCTCAAGTCTATCTTAGGAAAGACTTTTGCACCAACTAGTTGATCTAACATGTCACCAAGGCTAGGTAAAGGGAAGTGATATTTTACGGTGATCTTGTTGATGGCATGGCTATCTACACACATTCCCCACGGCCTATCTTTATTTTAGCATCAGCAATGCTGGTAACATAGGCTCATGCTCTCCGGTACTCGCCTATTCTCCAGTAGCATGGCCGCTTGCCAATGCAACTCCTGCTGTCCCACAGGCTCATCCGATATGCTGGTTGGTTTGGCAAGCTTGCCCCAGGGATGAGATTGATAGGGTGTTGAATATCCCACAAAGAAGAAAGGACAACGAGCAATTCTTCCAGGAAAAGATATGCAACAACAAGGGATGTACTTCAACTGGCACCTTCCATGTCTCCTCTGCCATGCCCTCCTTTGCAACCAAGGCATGTATCTCTCCAATGCTCTCTGACTCCTATAGGAAAGAGGATAATGAAAGCAGCAAAATACCTTCCCCCGATTTGGCTATTATCTTACCCTCCCCCATAATGGACTTGGGCTTACAATCAACCTATTTCAGCTCTAGTTTGTCTGGCTCTTTCGTAGGTGCAAGGCAATTTTTACATTGTCCATCCAGAAGGTGCAACTGTTAACTGTTACACCTTCCATCAACCTTCGGCCACCTATCATATTACCAGAGCCTCCCAACAAGATATGGCATACATCCATACGCACAATATCGCACCAGATCTTGTCTATGTACTCATTGCCAATAGAAAGAAGAAGACAATAAGAGTCAACGAGTATCTCTTTTCCTTTCGCCAGCCATGACAGCTTATATATGGATGCTCATTCACTTCCAACTCTTGAAAAATCAGATTGTATGTGTTTTCACCATCAATCACCATCTTACAAATCTTGCCCTTGAAGATGCAAGTAGTTTGGAAGAGCCTAAATTATAGCCAATCTTCAAGATGAGACTGTAGCCTTGAGGTAAACAGAACCTTGCTGGGCAACAAGACAGTCTCCCACATCATCATAAATCAACTCTTGCTCGTAGTCATTATCATCATCATATATAACGAGGAGGTTAGTCACGTCAGATCACTCAGTGAGGAGACCTTTTCCCTATGAACCTCCATTCGCCTTCCCGATCTGCACACTAGGGGATGACGCATTGCGCCCCAGGAACGCCTCCTTTGGGCCCATGGCGCGTGGCTCATGTGCCGGATCCTCCCATGCCACTAGATTTGGATAGGGACTTCTCGACCATCACAGCTCTATGATGAGCTTCTGAAAGGGTCCATAAGGGATGCAGTGCCAGGGTGTCCTGGATGGTTTACCGAAGACTCCCAATTGCTCCTAGAACTCCGTCAAGTCATTCTAAGCAACCAGCTGGTATAACTCCTCAGTAGGCCTCCACTGACTTCACCCCTTGTCGTAGTAAGTGGAAATGTTGATAGAGGTTATGCTTGTAGTTGAAAGGCAGAAACCACACATCCATCTTCTTCTTCATCTTCTCCCACTCCTGGATTTTAGGTTTGCTCTGTTTCTCCCTCATTCGCCTAAGTTGTTCCCACCAGGCCGAGGCCCAACCATTCAGCGTCGTGGCGACCAACTTCATCTTCTTGTGCTCAGATACCTCCTTGTACCTGAAGACACGTTCGATGACATGAAACCTGTCGATGAAGAGTCCTCAGCTTGCAAGCTCCAGAGAAGTCTGGAAGTTCCACCTTTACATAGTCCCAAGAGCGATGCTCTTCAGGGCTACAACAATTCTCTCGCTCTGGCAACACTCTCGACCTAGAGCAGTGACTTTGAATGAGTTCTCAAGGCCCAAATCTGAATCCTGACTAGAGGAGTCCCGATTTTGGTCCTCGGCATAGGCTGCATGCTCTAGACACTCTTGAACAAGTTAACCAGTTAGCTCTTCGATTTGCCTTCGCAAATCTTCAAGCTCTAGATCACACACATCCTGTTTGTGCTATTGGACCTTGCAGCAGGTGCCTTACGTAGCCTCAGTGCCACAGGATGGTCACTCTGTTCTGTTACAAACCAATGCAGGCCAAGGACCACAAGGTCCCAGCGCCTTCAGCGCAGTGGACGCCAACCTCCCTGTTTGAGGAGGAGGTCGCAGGGTCGATCCCCGCCTCCCTACGATTGTGCAGAAGCGGGGTTTCCCACCCTCACTTCCATGGGCGAATTTGTCGGCTTTCCGCAGAAAAAGCTCCTATTTTTCAGGAATTCTCCAGGCTTCTTCTGTTTCAATTTCGCACCCTCACGGGGCTTTGTAGTTGCCGGTTAGCTCTCCAGGCCACTGTGCCATTGTTCAAAAAAGAACCACAAGGAAGAACTAGAGAAGAAGAAGAGACAAAGTTGAAGGGGAAGAAGTACAAAAACACACCAGGAACACTCTATTCAACCAAAAAGACTTAAAAGTTTACTAAATCAACTACCTTCTATATTACAATGCGCTTTTTTTTATAGAGGAACAAAGAAAGACAAAAATTAGTAAAATTAGTAATTACAACTATTTGCAGAATCTCGTAGAGGGGACAATTCTTAATAACTTACATGACTATGACAACTTCTAATTCTAAGTCTAATTTACCAACTTTCGAAAAAAAAAACTCTAATGTACCAAACAAGTCAGTTAACTAGTTTCCTAAAACAGTAAAGGAAATCTTCTGACAGCTAGATGGAAGGGAAAACAATCAAATTTGGCATTGAAACCTGCCGTGATGGTAATAACCGTCATATGCATAGATCTCATTGTGCCCTTTCCGGAATGGGGTCATATAGTCGTTTCGATATCTGTGAGCAAAGTCATGGTCATTTTAGTGAAGGATATGTAAATTCTTTCCCAAAACATGATTGCACCCTATTTTGTGCTGATCCTGCCACTCCAACCACTTGATGGCTTCCTAGGCCACATCAAAATTGGACAGGAGATTAACGACCAGGGATCTTCCCCTATTTTGCACAGAGCCTATCTTGGGATCCTCACATAGTTCAATAAAAAAGAGCTGTTGTGACCCTAACATGATGGACTGCAGCATTCATTTGTTTCCCTCTAACAAGAATGCCGATCACCAAATATTTGCTGAATCCCATTATCCTTGTTTTGATCGCTACAACCTTTTTGGAACTTTGCGCAGAAACCCAAGACATATTTGAAAAAAGTGCAACTGACATAAACTAATCTATAAATCCAAAGCCAAAAAACTCAGTCAATCAGAAATCTGCCATGCACAGGAATGCATAAAGTGCAGCTGTTAATGGAAGGAAAGTATATGTTTCTAACTAACCGAAAATTTGCAAAATGGAATCTATGTTTTATTGTTGGATTTGAATCTAAATATGTGAAAAAGAGGCCAGCATGGAAATGGTGAGATACCTGATCTGCCACAGCATATAGAATTGCAATAATACATGGCAGACAGCAACAAACAGCAATACCAATGACGCAAGCCAGTGCAACACAGAAAACTACAAAGAATACATCAAATGCCAAGAAGACAATACAAAGCCTGCAATGGAAAATGGATGACAATAATTAGTAGAAATTAGAAAAGCATGCCACAGAGTCACAGTAACACTACAAACTATCAGAAGAAACTTCAGATAGATGGTAATAATTGGTTAAAACTGAAGAATGCATTGTACACACCAATATAGCTGGGGTGCATCATGGATCAAATCTTGGCCACCAGCAGAGACCCAGTAGAATCCAATGATCCACCATATAAATGAAAACATTGTATTCCCAGACTCTAGGTGCTTTGCAATGCTGCCAACAGAAAGGTAACAGAAACACAATTGTTAGCCACATATAGAAGTTAAAAGGACAGTAAAAGGGAACATTCAGAATATTTCCCAAAAGGATTAAGCATTATTATTGTTCTCTTTTCTTTACCAGAATTAAGTTAAACGCAAGTGGGCTTCTTGGTGTTCATTAAAATAGTGGCCCAAGTATAAGAAGATTCCAGACCATGTTAGGAAAGACAACTTTTGATATTATTTAGAGACGTCTGTATGTTGAATGTAACGACCCAATCCCACCCTCGTGAAGTATTGTTTGCTTTGGATCAAGTTTGAATAGTTTTGTCCTCAAAAGGCGCTTCACAAGTTATGGATCTGAGCCGTTTATATACAAACGACAACTTTTTCCTCTTTTTCAATATGGGATTAATTCGATTCATCCCTACCCCAGACCAGTGATATAGTGGTGGCTCCACACCGTGGTGGCTCCACATCAACTTACTCTATAAGTAGCCCTCTCTTATGTTACAAGGCTATATATGCGAGGCTTGGATCCTTAACTTATGAGTTATCTTTCAGTGACAAAACCATGCAATGTTGATCAAAAATGAACAATATCTCACAAGCGTTAGATTAGGTCATGAGAGTTGGACTTGTGCAGCAAGATATTGGTTGGTTTGAGGACAAAACAGGCAGAAACTGGTGGGCCTATAGTAGCCTCGTCACTAGCCAAGCAATAGGAGAGGGCCATCCAAAGAGAAAGGCTACTTGGGACATAAGGTAAAATGTGCCGGTGTGGAGCTACCATTGTGTCTAATGGATAGTGCATGGATGACTCAAATTAATCCCATCTCAAAGAACGGGAAAAGCTATTAAACAATTTATGTGAGGTTTGGATCATTAACTTGTAAAGCATCTTTTGGGGACAAAACCATACAGACTTGGTCCAAAGCGGATACTTCCTCATAAGGGTCGGGTTGTTACATTGACTTGAAACACAATTGTTTGTGTGTGAGCATTGTTTCAGTCAAATTCAATAGTTGATTGAAACGCAGAGATCTAAGACCAGTTGGTGGAAGGCTCATCTTCAACCCAACCCAAATATAGTAATAGATTAACCTATTTGCTTTGCTAATTCTTCTCAATTTCGACCTCAACGGTCAAAATGCTGTGGGGCATGCTATCAGCTTCTAAGAAGGGATTCTTATGGGCAATATGGTTTGTGTTGCACCAGTAGCATAAAATTAAGCCATCCAGCAAACACTCACTGAAATAGATAATGATAGCATGTGGAAGTAAATTCAATGGACCATCAATCGGGAGTTCAATAAATGCTTTATCATGGATTACTCTACATCAAGGATTGCCAACTCGGTCCGGGTCGGATCGGATCGCCTGGTCCACTCGGAAACCGGGCGGTCCAATCCGACCCCGAGTCCCGACCCAACGGTCCCGCCCCGGGATCGCTTGGATCGGGTTGGGTCGGCCGGATCGGGCAACCCGGGCCCGGGTCGGACCGGTCCGGCCGACCCCAACCCCCAACGGCTAGTTCCGAACTAGCCGTTGGGGTAACCGTTGGAAAGCCATTCAAATGGGTTCCCAATGGCTAAAAGGGGCTTCTAAGCCCCTTCAAGTCCCTATAAAACCCCCCCATACCCTTCTCTCCCTCATTCACACAAATTCTCATTTCTCTCTCTCTAAAATTTCTTTCTCTCTCTCTAAGCTCTCATACTCTCTCAAAGACTCAAACTCAAAACTCTCTTGCTCTCCAAAGCTCTCTAAAGGACGGACGGACAGGCTACATCAATTTTTTTTCATCATTTTATGATTTTTATCTCTTTACAATTTCTGTTTTTTTACGTTTTTCTTATTTTCTCTCTCTCTCTAACTTTTTTTCCCCCTCTAACATATATCTCTTTCTAAGACTTTTTCATATCTAAATTTCTCTTTTTTTTTTCTCTCTCTAATTTTCTTTCTCTCTAACTATTTTTTTTAATCTATTTAGTTTTATCGCATTTTAGTTTTTCTTTCTAACCTTTTTTTGTCTCTGACTCTCTGTAGTTTTCTTTCTCATTGTCTCTCACTCTCCCTCGAGGTATGATATGAAATCTCACTCTCTTTTTCTATGTTTTTTCTTATTTCTCACCATTTCTCTTTCTGTAATTCTCTCTTTACCTATTAATATTTTTTTTCTTTTTAAAGATGTCGACTTCTGAGCATAATGAGGCCATATCTGTCACCTCTCGTGGTGACCCGGGATGGAACCACTGTACTTTCGTGGACATGGCTTCACACAAAGTCAAATGCAACTACTGCAGTCGGATTATTTCGGGTGGAGTTTTTCGTCTAAAGCAACATATTGGGGGTGTTAAAGGAGAAGTAAAGGCTTGTACTGCTGCACCACTAGAGGTAAAAAATCAATTCAAAAATTACCTACGACAAAGAGAGATGGAAAAAAGAACAGCATCAACGATGAGAGGCCAAATTATGGAGGAAATGACACGGCCCTCAAGTCAAGGTATTCATATTCACCCTCCGGGAGATAGATCTCGAGAGGGAGACATAGACCCTACCAGAAGGAGATCCACTGCATTTGAAGACTTTTCTTGAGGTATTCTTTGATTTAAAATTTTTAATTAGTTATTTAAACTTCATCTCAGTTAAATTAGTCTCAAATCATCTATTTTAATTTTAAGATGATATACGTCGAGCCATGGACGAAAGTAGAAGATATTTTGCTGACGAGGATGTGTATAGACGCACCGGTCGACACGTTGGACAAGGGAGTAGATCCGGACATGGATCCAACGAGGAGGAAATTCATGACTTGACTAGGGACAATGACCCTAGAGTAGGTCCTATAGATGCTTTCCTAACAAGACGGAGAGATAGACAACCATCAATCACAGCTGCTATGAAGATTGGCCGTACTATTTCGAGATGGTTTGTTTATAACAGTGTACCTACCAATGCTGCAAAGGGTCCTTACCAAGGATGGCCGTACCGGTACCGGTACCGGTATCGGTGGGTACCGGTACCGGTACGTACCGGTCCGGTACCGGCCGGTATCGGCCCGGTACCGGCCCAAAACCAGTCCGGTACCGGCCGGTACCGGCCCGGTACCGGTCGGTACCCACGGTACCGGTGCCGGCCGATACCGGTACGTACCGGCCGGTACGTACCGATATCGGCCGGTACTGCCATCCATGGTCCTTACTGGGAGGACATGATTGAGACTATTGGAGATGTGGATAAGGGTATTCCTGGACCAACCCCCAAGGAGATATACAACATTTACCTTCCTCAAGAGGTAAGTGATCTCCAAAAGTATATCAAGTCGTTCGAGCGAATTTGGGATGAAAGAGGCTGCACAATAATGACAGATGGCTGGACAGGTGAGTACATTGAATTAGTTCAACATATTTAGAATCTTAGATTAATAGATTATATTTTTTAGTTAATTTAGACATTCTCTAATATCTATAACATTATTTGAATAGGAATTACGAGAAGAAGTATGATTAACTTCCTTATATACTGTCAAACTGGAACTGTATTTTGGAAGTCCGTAGATGCTAGTGGAAAGGTAAAGAATGATGAATATCTTTTCAAGTTAATTGATGACATTGTAGAGCAGGTGGAGGAAGATCGGGTTGTACAAGTTGTAACAGATAATGCAGCTTCATATAAAGTTGTTGGCCATATGTTAATGGAGAAGAGGCAACATCTATATTGGCTTCCTTGCTCTGCTCACTCCCTAGATTTGATGTTAGAAGATATTGAGAAAGATGTAAAAATTAGTGAGACAGTGAAGTCAGCCCAATTCATCACATCCTATATCTACAACCATAACTATGTGCTCACGTTGATGCGTGAACACACTGGACATAGGGAGTTACTACGTCCTGAGGTAACTCGTTTCGCCTCCACGTACATTTCCTTGGAGAGTATACAGTCACAAAAATGCCCCTTGAAGCATATGATTTCAAGTAAAGAATTGGAGGATTGGATGACATTGCACGTGAAGCTAGAGACAAGGGGAAGCAGGTTGAGGACTTGATTGAGAGTCGGGAGTATTAGAAGGATATAAAGATAATCTTAAGTGTAATTGAACCTCTTGTGCGGGTTCTGAGGATGGTGGATGCAGATAAGAAGGCCACCATAGGATATTTATATGAAGCTATGGACCGTGCGAAGGAAGACATTGCCAGGGCCAACAAGAATACATACAGAAAGTGATGGGATTTCATAGATGCAAGATGGGATAGGACACTCCACCATGACTTGCATGCGGCAGGTAACAAAATAAGTCATTCCATATTACTTGTCATTTTATTTCCTATAAGTTTTATTTCCTTTTTAATTTTGTTTTCAATTCCTTAGGTCATTTCTTCAACCCAAGATACCAATATAGCTCTGCTACTCAAAATGCGCCTAATGATGAAGAAGTACTCCGTGGGACTCAAAATGTAATTCGACGTTTGTTACATGATGAGGATCGAGCTATCATAGCATGCAACAAAATGCATCACTATAGGCTCCGGACATTACATTTTGGTACTCATCGTTCTCAACGGGCAGTCATGTTGCTTTCACCAGGTATTTAGAATTTTACACATAACTAATACTTTCATGGAATTGTTATCATGCCTAAGCTTTACAATGCTAATTGTTAGTTGGATCATCATGGAATTACAGCTGACTGGTAGATGGATCATGGGAAGGCTCCAGGTTATGAAGATCTTGCTTATGTTGCCATTCATGTATTGAGCCAAACCACCTCCTCTTCTGGCTATGAGAGGAACTGGTCTACATTTAGCTTGATACACACCAAGCAAAGGAATCAATTAAGCTCAACAAGATTAGAGCAATTGGTCTTTTGCCACTACAACATGCGCTTGAAATTAAAGAATCTTCAAAAAATTCAAGAGAACCAAAGAGAAGAAGAACGATGGAGAGATGAAGTTGCTGGAAGACCGGTGCAAGCAGAACAACAAGTTGAGGAACCAATCGATCTAGACGAGATATTTGAGGAGCAGAACCCACTGAATGCATGGGTGGATGCAAGGAATGTTTTAGGTCCATCAGAATTTGATCCAAACGATCGGTCATAGGCAGAAAGACAATTAGATGGTGTCCCCTTGTCCGTTGAGTTTCAACTTCCACCTCCTTCAAAACGGCAAAAGAAATCCACCCCACAAAGTTCAGGTAAGGGTAAAGGTAAAAGAGTAACTACTCATGTTGATATTGCAAATTTAGAAATTGTACAAGAAGATGAGTCAAACGAGACACCAGAGCCGAGCGACAAAGTCGTTTACCAAACTTCAGAAGACTCTGCTTCGGCAACTAGTACCCCTGACGATGACGATGACGATGCTGATCCACATGGAACTCAAGGTGGATCCTTGCAACAACGGTCATCTCGAGGACGTGGATCAAGTCAACATGGTGAAGCTCCTCCAATGATTTTCACAGGGGAGCAACAATTTACACATGCTACGCAGGATGATGACCACTCCAGTAGGTTGGCTAAGAATACATCAACAACAGATAAAGGCAAAGGAAAACAACAACAAGAGTTCCTAAAGAGAGTAAGAGAAACATCCTCTCAAGAGCATTCGTCTAATGCATCCTCTCATTAGAGGGTTATAGTCCTTATGGATATCCAGGTACATATTATCAACATCCACCACCCTATGATGCATCAAGTTACTTAGGAGGATATCCCACTTATCCTCCAACTTCAGATGTTTCCTCTTATCAATCATCAACCTCAGAAGGATCTTATCATGAGCCAAAGACACAAGGATGGATACCAGTGACAATAATCTACCCATTCACAGATGAGTATAACCGGTTTGTACAGGAATATGAACAATGTTACCGAGCTTATATGTCTTGGACCGATTATATGCAACATTTGTATAGCACCTACAATGTAAGGCTAGAATAAATGTATGTCTACTTGTTTTGTCACTTTGTGTTTTTTTTATTATTATTATCATGTAATACTCAGGGATAAGGTTTTATGTCCCCCCCATGTATTGTATTCAAGTTTTTTTCAAAGTTAATAAAATTTCAAGGACTTACCCCAGGTCCTAGATAAGTTTCGGATAAATATAAATTTTTCTGATTTTTTGGAATTTTTTTCTATTTTTTGGACCTATTTTTCTATTTTTCTATTTTTCCCTATTTTTCTTCTATTTTTTCCTTTTTTAAAAATTGAATTGGCCAAACCGGTCCGGCTCGGTCCGGACCGGTCCAGGATCGGATCGGATCGGCCGATCCACTCGGTCAGGACCGGACCGATCCGAGTCCGATCCCCGAGTTAGCCTACCTTGCTCTACATAGTCTACATACAAGGTTCTATAGCTAGTCACGGACTTCAATGAAGCAAAATAGTGCAATTACATATTTTGGGTGGATGAAATAAAAGAAAATTGCACAATTACCCCTATGGGGAGTCTGATTCATGTCTTTTCCCACTCCCATCCAAAAGTAAGATCTTACCCTATAGTTTCAGAACAGTCGGAAAGATCAATCGGTTTTCAAAATTTGGAATTAGACATATAAATCTAAAGCTTGTGAATTTTCAAGTTCACTATACTTTCATGGACAACTAGAATTTATGGATTTACATGTGACAAGCAGACACTTTGTGATATCTCCTACAAAATATAATGAAAGTAAAAAAATCACAACTAAAAAGATGGAAGATTAGCTTCATTGGCTGCCTGCAAGGAACATATTATGAGAGAAAACAATCAACAATTGGCACACATTTTGGAAAGATAGCAGAAAACAATCGGCATCTTTTGCCTACTGCCAGTTTATGAAGTTACACTTACAGACAAGCGATCAAGATGACATGGTTTATCACAGTTAACTATGCATCCTCTCCAACATCACCATAAAGTTGCATGAAATATGAATACAGTAGCATAGAGATCAATCCTACCAATTATATGAATGCTGCTTGGACTGAAGGCAGTGTGAACAGTCTGCATGTTATGAGATAGTCAGCTGCATGTTGACCTCTGCCATAAGTGGTTCCCATGCTATGTTCTACAATAAATCTTGAAATCTATAGTTGCAATGTATGCTATTTTCATAGGGCGTTCAGGAGCATTGTCTTCTTGAGAGTATTTTGTACTTCAAAATTATTCTATTAAAAATTATTCTATTCTTAAACCTGCCGCATCTTGATTTTCCAATAGTTTGGTAAGACTGGAACACTTTTTAAGGAGCCTGGGTAAACTAGAGGGAGCAAAAAGGGATGCAGTAGAGGGGAGAGTAGCTATGGAAGAGGGGGAGATGCAGATGTTGGGAAGGCAAGAGTGGGGGAGGACATGGGCTGCATTCCCTTTTGGGGGTTGGGGATGGTCGGAGTTTTAATGAACAGTAATGCCTCTCTCCTAAATTAGGAGAGGTTACTCCAAACAAGGTTTGCCATATAGCTGATCCTTAATGGATCATATCCTCCCAAATAAGGTATGATACTGATTCAACTTGGTCCGACTCGCACAAGTCAGGCCAATGAGTTTGTTAAAAGTAAAGAGTTTAAGCCACATTTTTTAGAAATGTACCTTATTAACTGATATAAAAAGTATATTTTTACTTTTCAAATGAGAAAAACTCAATCTAAAACAACTCATTATGCATGTATGAATAGGAACGAAATCGGCACGATCCAGTACAACTTGATGCCTACCAGCGGATCAGACACGTCTAGATACGAGTCGACTTGTATGAGTTAGCACAATCCAGTACAATATGGCAAACTATGACTCCAAATAGGGTTGGAATCCCATTTTCTCTCGAGAACATAATTGAGAGAGAAACATATAAAGAAATGCTTTATCAAGCTTTACCTCCTAGAATAATACTTTATACAAAGTGTAGCATCTAGTATGAAGTATGAACCTTTTTCCAAGAAACGACATGAATGTTATATTCTTTGACACATTATTAAACACATTTTCTGATGTCTATTTCTGTAATTAGTTTTGTCAAGACCACCAACAAACAAGTAATCATTATAATGCCCCTTGGCCTCCTCCCCACTTAAAGAAGGAATTTTGCCTTTGCCATTGGTAGTATAGGCCCATGCAGTTGCATAAATGGCAGATGGGTGTTTTATGGTATTGGCTTTCCCTTTTCTGCACCTTATCACCTGCATATCAGGAGAACATTCCACTGATGTTGTTTCTGACGATGATGGAGTTAGGAGGACTTTCCCAAGAATTCGTTGATAAGTTATATTCACTTTAAATTCAAAGTTCATACAATTCAAACCTCTAGGGGAAAAGGAAATTGTATGAAGCTTGGTTTTATTCCAAAAATGATGAGAGGCGAAAGCAACTAAAGCGACAAAGGTGACAATAACAAGAAAAGGTAGACCAGAGGTTTTGCTAGGAGGCAGACAAAGGATGGATGAAGATCACCAACAAAATGGCGTCTAAACAGGCTGAGCTCCAGGATTGCAAGGAGGCTGCTGGGTTTCAGAGGGCAAATATTGGAAGAGACCAATGATTTCAATATTTCGACAGTGGGCATCCTAAGCATCTTGTTCACAATGCTATTGTTCGCTGGAAACGCAAAACAGTAGATAGGGCTACCAGAATGGTTCCAGGCCTGTTAAAGGACCCATGTGGACCCATTAATTTAGGGTATGCGCATATCTGTTTACCCAATAACAATTTTGTTGTCATATCTTATATAAATCTATGACCAGATTTATGTGGATCTTGGCATTAGATTGAGTCCATTTATCAAGTATACCAGAGGTTAAGATAAATATTCCTTTGGCCCATTTATCTTTTAACATGACAGAATTAAGAAGTAGACCTAAGACTGGATCTGTTAACTTATTTACCGTTAATTTTCTTGGGCCTGAAATGGGTTCGGATATACACATGTATGGGTCTCCCAAGACTGGTAACATTTACAGCGCTAGTAGTAGGGCACAGAAGTTTCGTTTGCTAGGGGAAGGAGGACCCATTCAAGCAGCAGCTCCCAAGACCCCAAGCACCTCATGGTTTTCTTTTCCAACTACAGATGCTCCCTGGAGCCCAACTCATAAAATTTGATGACACTGCAGGATAAGCCTTGCTGGGTCTGTTGGACAAGGGCAGCCGATACCAAATCAAGATTCAGGGGAAAAACCAAAAAAAAAGATCAAGTCGACAAAAAAATCTGAAAATTTGTAAAAAGTCATTAAAGAAATGTCATCTTTAATATAGAATCTAGTTTTACAATATCATATTAAATTTAAAAATATAACATGCAAATGAGTTAATTTCAAAAAAAAAATGATTTCTTTGTAAAAAGTATGACTAAATTGTGGAACAACAGGATTTTCAAAAAGGAAGCCTGGGAGTTAGTTAGAGTGGTGGCTTTTATTGTAATAGAGTAACAAGTGAGCAAGGGTTCTTTGTAATTTGAAAGCAGACACCTCTTCCTTGTTTGTTAGTTTAGAAGAGGTTTGAGTGAGTCACCTACTTGCTGCTTTTGTATTTTTTATGTATAGGGCTTTTTGGGAGCTTTATTGTATACACATGTGCAATTCCCCTTTTTCATATTAATACATTCAAGTGGTACCATCCCACTTTCAAAAAATATATATATAACTTTTTGTGGGCATTTTTTGGACTTATGAAGATTTTAAAATCCTTTCAATAAATTGTAATTCATTTATGAACTGAAAAGGTGTCAAATTGCAATTGTTTCAAAAAATCACAGACATATGATACATGGATCGATGATGGACCGGTGCATGAGCTACAGCATTTTTAGCCTTGTGTTACTCTGTGGAGGGTCAGTGGATTAGATGAGGAAAGAGTCCTTGTTTCTTTCCTTCAAAGGATGTTAAGCACTCAACCATCAAAAAGAAGCTATCCCATTTGTAAAGCTCCATTGTCAAGTGGTCAGATTGGGAAGATAGCATGGAGCACTACAGCAACTTCTCCTAGTGTCTCCACTATTGGTGTTGAATCTCCAGCATCCCACAATGATTCTAGGATATGTTTAGAAGTATCATTGTTTCTTTCGACGTCTTAAAGGAGGTAGATCAAGATACTGCAAATTGGAGAAACCTAAAATACAGCAGACATAGGTTGAAGTTGATGACATTTCTTCAGTCCTGAAGAAACTGACCTCATAATGGGTCTTTGATCCTTCTTGCTGCAGGATAATATTGAGCATTAAAAGTCAAGTGAAGTTGATTGGAGCTACAAAGATGTAGTGTTGGCATACAAAAAATACAAAGCCCAGTGCGAGCAACAGGAGCGAGGAAAAGGAAGATGATGGCGAATAAATAGGCTCCCGCATTGAGCCAAGTCAAGTCACCAGCTGTTCAACCTAACCAGCCATCAAAATCCAGTTGTTAAGGTATGTGTAAAACCGACAAACATCACGAATAAAGAAGGATCCAAAGATGGTTCTGCCCTCCAACACAAAGGTCAAGAAATAGAGGGTAACTAGGGATTGGTCATAAGGAAAATATGGGTAACTCCACAGAGAAAACACGGACCAAACGCCATATCAACTCCCAGGTACTCACTGGTCTCCATAAAGAGCACCAAGAGAGAACATGGCGGCCAGTTCAAACTAGAACCGGCAGAACCAGATCAGAATTGGCAGTTCCTGATCTAGTTTGAACAGGCTGATTTTGGGTGGTTTTGTCCCAATCCAGCCGGTTCCATTTACCAGTTCCGATTCCAATTCCCATTCTACAAAGTACAAACCTTCATGGTGCACCTATCCCATCTTGAGCAAGGTGGAAGTCCAGCATGTGTGGAACTAGGAATGACAAGCAAGCAGAGAAGGGCTAGCCAATTACTATTTACAATCAGCTTCTTTACTCATCCTAGTAAGTCGGCCATTCAGAGGTAAGTCATGAAGCAGATGATCTCTCTCATGGAAACATTTCTGCATTTGAAGATGCAAGATTCGTTTGAGCCAGAAGCAACAGTCACCATGCTTTGTGTAATGCTGCAATTGGAGGAACCGATGGCAAGATCTGTTCAATACTTCCTAATTTTGAGCATGTAGGGTTTAAGCAAACCCTAGAAAGGTCAACTCTGAAGT
Source organism: Zantedeschia hybrid cultivar (assembly GCA_030544215.1). Lineage (NCBI taxonomy): Eukaryota > Viridiplantae > Streptophyta > Magnoliopsida > Alismatales > Araceae > Zantedeschia > Zantedeschia hybrid cultivar. The sequence goes on from JARZZO010000002.1 coordinate 66,412,809, forward strand.
GGATCTGAATGTTCAGATGGTCTATGAAGCTTGGCAATGGACGTCAGAGGCATTAACTTAACCTTTATTAATTTTATCTTGTAATTTTATACATTGGGGGGAAGATTTATTTATAAAGTGGGGACGAGCTCAAGTATGGCATAGTCTGTTATTTTAAGTTTTATCCAACATTTGTATAGGTGGTTTGTAGTAAGCTGGGTGAGAAACCTCTTGCCTACCCCACTCTGATTGTACCTACTGCTGTTTATCTAATAAAATTTGTTGTGCAATTCACAATTTGTTTCTGAATTTAAACAAAACAAACTCATGTTTCACTACACAGTTGTGGGATGAGTTTCCATGACAAGTTTTGAGGTACAACTGAATGGTCGTATGAGTCCACTATGAGATTGATCTCCTACTTTTTCTCTCAAAGGTGATAAACATTCTTCTGAAGAGTTAACCACCACACCACTCGGACGCAACATAGCGAATCACAATCCACAACAAATGTAACTAAAGAAGATTTTTTTTTCTTTCTTTTCTGTTTTGGATTAATAGGTACCCCAAAAATGAGCATCTGAAACCATACCTGGTCCTCTCCTCATCCTGATTCTGCTCGGAATCATACATGACAGCTACCTCCACCTCCTCAGGCGCACTGGAACCTGAACTCCTGTGGCCACTCCCATTCCCATCGGACGCGGTACCCACCTGCGCTTGGTGCCTCCGCCTATACTCGATGCAGACACACACCATGTGGAGGACGCATTGCAGCGCGTACCCAACGATCCACAGCCTCAGGGGCATCCCCGGCGACTCGTCCCAGCTCATGAACAGCACCGCGATCGCCACGGCCACGAAGGCAAGGTTCCACAGGATGTCGAGCACGACGACCGGCCTGGAGTAGGCCCAGTCGGTCCGGCGCTCCTCCAGCTGCTCCGCCGCCGCCTCCCTCACCAGCATCGACGGCTCCCTCATCATCCGCCGGCTGCTCGCCCGGCGCAGGAACCGCGCGGCGCCGCGCAGGCTCGGCCTGAGGCCGAACCGGCGGCCCCGGTCATCCCCGCGCCCCCCAAGCAGCGGCGCATCGGCGTCAGCGACTTCCCCGGCGGGGCTGGACGATCCCGTCGCCATCGGTGGTCGAACCCGCTTCGTCGGCAGCAGCAGACGGAGAAGAATTGCAGAGACGGGAGCAGAAGGGCGTGAAGGAAACCCTAATCAACGGAATTAGCGGGGATTGCTAACCTGTGGGATTCCATTTTTGCATCCCGAAACCCCACCAGATCGCAGGGAGAAAAGGATGGGAAGGGGGAACGAACAAGAGTGGGCGATGCGAGCTTGCGGGTTGGGGGAGCCCTGCCGGGTTGCCTTTTGTTTGTGTCTGCGCTGCGCGCGACTTTTATGATTGTGGTCGGTTACGCAGACGAGCCGCAGCAGCAGCAAAGGTTCGCTGTTAGGAGAATGGACGGATACAACGGGGGCGCACATGACATGATGCGTCTTGCGCTTCCCTATCTAACGAATCCTTGCCGACGAAGGAGGTGGAAGACAGGAAGAGGAAGCGAAAGAGACGCGGGGACGAAAATGACAAAAACACGGGGGAAAATTAACTGGGGGTCCCTGACTGAAAGGTCGACTGATTTTTTAGTCCCGGATGGGGATCGATTCGGCATCTCAAGCTTTGGAACTTACTAGGTTCTTGCTTGGAATCACTGAAACACTGCAATCTGTCCTCCTCCCCCCTCAAAAAAAGAAAAAAATTACCCCCTTCTCTCTCTCCCCCCTCCGGTTGCTGTATCCCAACGTTAATGAACACACAGATCCTTTTAAGTACGAGTGAGGATGGGATTTGGTACGTACAAAGTGAGGAAATTTTCAAAAAGATCTCTAACTCTATGAGAGGTTTTTTAAAAAAAAACTCTCTCTTCTCTTTTGCATTTATCCAATTCCCTCCTCAGCTGCGAGACCGAACTGATATTTTATCTAGTATCTAAATATTTACGTGTGTATATGTTAACAAGTTAAAAGGGTTCTTGTCCATTGACTGGAGATGTGATATGCATAAAAAAGGAGGTTAAAAATGCAGAAAGTGTAGTCTCTTTAAGGCGTGCAGAGGAGAGAGAAAGGAGAAAGAAAGTCAATGTGCTACAGAAAGAGGGGAGAGGGAAAGATCAAACACAATGGGAGTTGCATAGTGGGCAGTTAGGATTTCTAAGTGAATGAAAGAGGACCCCAAAATATGAAAGAGGAGGAGGACCCCAAAATCCACATCACCCGATAGGTTTCTTGATAAAAAGAAATCAAGTAAAAGAAATAAATAATGCAAGTTTTCTCTAGAATAAATGAAATAAATAAATAAAAACAAGTTTTCTCTACAATAAATAAAAATGGGTAAAATTGACTTCTATTTTAATTAGGAGAAGTAGCTCAGGCTTTTTGGTTGAATTTTTTATTACTATCTAATCTAACATAACTCATTCCCAAACAAATAATACATCCGAGCAACTAATGCAAATAAGAGTAACCCAGATAACCCATCTTATTCTAAGCTTACTCAATTACCAAAGAGAGCATACTCTCTACATGTGGATGTGTGTGATGCCTATGACATCTGCATTCATTAAGGTCATCATATGTTTATAATGTTAACTATAGATGATTGCAAGAAATTGTAGTTATAAGCACATTCGAAATGAAAGCAGCAAATAAATTGAGTGAGAATAATCAGGAGAAGTGAGAAGATAAAGAGCAATAACACAAAGCGACAATGACATGAAGATTTTTATATTGGTTCACTATGAGACCTACGTCCATCTCCCAAGGCAATAGCCTTGAGATTTCACTGTACGGCCAACAATCCAAACAAAAGCTAATCTTCCTCTCTCTCAAAGGGAACACCGGCTATCAACTTTTAGTCAGTAGTAGGGGACGCAGAAATTTTGTCCAGTAGGATCACTTGGAGATTAGGCCATAAGCATAGTTAGGTCAGTGAGATCTTGGGTTGGGTCAATGGGGTCTTGGGTTAAGTCATATGGGGTTCTGGGTTAGGCCAGTAGGATTTTGGATTGAGTCAGTAAGATTCTGGGCTGGACTGCTTTAAATTGGACCAATAAATTTGATAAAATCCAGTAGAATTCTAGTCCGTCACTATTAGTCCGTTAACTAGAGAGAGAGTTGTATATATGTGTGAGGGAGGGTGCCTTGAGTATGTGTTCATGTGGTAATAGACGGACTAAATTTTGAATCGACCCCATAGGACTTAAGAAAGTGACTTGATCACACGGACAAGCCACTTCTATAGACTTTTACATGACAAACTCTTTATAGAAGACATAACATTTTGTAAGAATATCCAATTACGATAGATTTGAACTATTACAAATGTTAATCATAAGCATTTTTTTATCATCTGAAAAATTGAAGCCATTTCGTTTATATATTTTATTAGTATATAATGCATATAAAGTTGAGATAAACTTGCTGATGTACCATAAGCTTTGAAACTAAGTTAGAGGTAATAGCCTTGCAACATCTATATGGATTAGGCAAAACAATGTCCTTGTGTCCAATCTATTGATAAGTAGAATGCAGAACTTAGATAACATATTGACAAAATGCAGCAAAGTAGACGACAAAATTTCGGCAAAGTAGCCTACAAAATCGAATGTATGACTATATTTGGAACTTGTTTCTCCTATTTAAAAGAATGATCACAATGTAAAAACTAATGACTTCCACATCCTCGATTTATGAAAGGTAATTAGGCCAAATAAGTTGCCTTATCTTCAACTGCACAAGATACACTTAAGGGTTCTCCATTCCTATTATCACATTAAACATTGCTTTAAACATTAGAGTTTCTTTTTATTTTTTTGGGAGGGGGTGTCAGACTGAGCTCTTCGAATCTAAAAGGTCCAATTTGTACACAGCATTGGTCATGAAAGATAAATCACCTTGTTATACCATACACTATTTAATGTTTTTCTTTTTATATCTAAGTAAGCTTCTACTTTTAGTAGGAGTAATGAAGTTGGTAATGTACTGTTCACTATCTTTTTATTCGAGATGAAGGATAATAAAATCACTGTAGAAGAACATGATAACATAGATGATATTTGTAACTTCATGTTCATTGCCTCATGATTTTTAATTCTATTGATTTAGTCACTTTTGGATAACTAAATTTTCTCAAATGTTGTTTAAATCATTAGATATTTGAGACATATGGGGGTACCAAAACTGTTATCCTATAACTTCACTAATGTAGACAAGAAGGTTACTTCACCAACTTATAACTGATATAGCTCATAAATAAAAATAAGGATAAAAAGGACATGAAGAAGAACATTGGCATGATGTTTTTTTTTTTTGGTTGAATTTCTTTTGTCGTCAACTCTATTTCTCCACTGTCCGCTGCAAATCTAGTTTTTAGTATAATATTCAGAAGTTGATAGATCAACCTTGATTTAGGGATGTGTACAAGAAAACTTGGCTTTCTAAAGCAAGTTATCTCGAAATAATGAAATGCTTGCATTAAAATTGCTTATAACTATATGTTATTATTACCATATTAATATTGTGATGTTATCATTGAAGTCCTTTTAGAAATCACCTAGTTGGTGATGTCTATAAGATGATGACGAGAGTGTTTGTAATGCCCTACCTTCATGAATCCACGAGAATTGGTGCAATAGGAGAACCCAATTAGTACCTTCAAGTTGGAGCCTACAAGTAACTTGTCTAAGGAGACAAATTACAACAGTAGAATTTGGCAATTGATAAATTACACAGGATAAGCATAACTAAGCTAAGTTAAGTAAAGGAAATAAAATTCTTACATTCCATATATGATAGTTCATAGTAATCAAATACATGTTCATCAAGTCTCATATAAAGTACATTGCCCATAAGTACAAAAGTAAAGAAAAGCGATGAAAAAGTATAGTCTACCGACTTATGCTTGCTGCAATGCCCTAGGGCAGCCGATCGGATGGCCGCCCAGCTTCCCGCTCGAGCAGGAATCGGGCCATTTTTTTTTCTTTGTTTTCTTTATAGCTTTTTTAAAAAAAATTGGAGCATCCGATCAAAAATAGGACAGTACAACCAGTGAGCTCGGGTCAGCCCCGAGCCGGCTGTATAATTTTTTTTTTAAAAAAAAACTTTTATTTTTACATGTAAATCAATGTATTTTTCAAAAAAAAAATTACACATAAGCTGACCCAAGCTCTCCAGCGGTACAATCCGATTTTTGATCGGACACTCCAAACAAATTTTAAAAATCTACAAAGAAAACCAAAAAAAAAAAAAAACTGGTTCACTTCTCGCTCGAGTGGGAAGCGGGGCGACCGTTCGATCGTACTGATCAGACAGTTGTCAACAAGCCTAACTCTAGTCTCCCAGGGCATACCCGTGGCACAAAACTCCTTAAGAAGACTACTACAGGGTGACAGTGACCTAATTTTTACCACAAGAACTATCACTACATGAGCTATCACTTGCCAAAAAAGTAGGATATGAACCACATCAATATTAGGTACAAATTGAGTTAATATTACTCCCATGCCCTATCAGGCCACTTGCCAAAAAAGTAGGATATGAGCCACAGCAATATTAGGTACAAATTGAGTTAATATGACTCCCATGCCCTATCAGGCCTCTTCATTAGTTCAATATGCAACTCACTTCGAGCTTAGAGTGCGTAACAATAGAATAAAATCTAACATTACAAACTTGATGGATATAAGTGTCCTCTAAGCCAATCATAATGCACCTATTTCAATCTGGTTCACTAATCAATGGCATTAAACAATATCAGAAAAGATGTTTTCTGATATTGTACAGCGGAGTCTGATTCAAGTGAGTTAACCATCTAAGGTTTGACAGTTGACCATACCCTAGGTTAACTCGAGAGCATTGTGCGAACAAAGGATTATAGCCACGCGGTAACTGTGGACGGACAGGTTCCATGAGTGGGTTGTTGAACCCCATTACCTTCCGCGATCATGCGGTGTTGCTTGGCACCCAACTTGATCGGAAGTCCGACCGAATTTACATGCGATGTTAATTCGACTAAGTAATTAGTTAATATCTAGATATTAATTAATTACAATAAGTCAATAACTAGTTATTGGACTTAACGGGCTGAAAACCGGACTAGTAAATGGGCCTAGAGGGTCACACGCAATAAGATTCTCAGTCGGTGGTACATAAGTGAGATTTATATTAACTCGGGGACTTTTGTGAAAAGTCGCGCCGACTTAATATATATACGCGTTATTGAGAAACCCTGGGCCAAGCTCTAGAGTTTCCCCATGCTGGCCGTCATCCCCCCTCTCTCTCCTTCTTTGGGCGCCCCGTTCGAGGCGCCGAGAACGAAGGGGGCACCACCCCCAGCCACCCTCCCGCCGCCGCCGCCGCCGGCGGCGCAGCCCCAAGCGGCTTGAAAAACCTACAACATAAAACCCTAAAAGCGGGATCCTTGGGCCGGCCGAGCGCTGGGTGGCACCCCTGGACCGGCCGGTCCCGTACGCCTGGACCGGGCCGCCCAAGCGCGCCAGGCTCCTAGCTGGCTGGGCCAGGAGGAACTGGCCCAGGCTCAAGCCCAAGGACCATTCTGGTCCGAGCCAGGCTCGACCCTGAACCAGTTGGGCCCAAACCCTTCTACCCGGCCCATTAAGCCCTCCTTTAACCCATTAAACCCTTTTATTAATTAAACCTCCATCTATTAACTCAAAATTTAAATTTTAGAATATTTACTAAATGTTTTAAACATTGAATTCAAAATTTTGAGTTATAATAGATTTAGTTTTTTTAGATATGATTTTAGAAGATCAATTTGTAAGATGAGATCTTATATGGGGGTATTATTAAGATGTGATCTTATATATCTAAATTAACAAGTGTTGTTAATTTATATTTAAATAATGACCTTAAATATTATTTAACAAATGTTGTTAAATTATGTTTAAATTAAGTGACATTTAATAAAAGGTTATTAAATGTTTAACTCTTAATTAAAATTATATAATTTCTTAACAATTGTTGTTATAAAATTAATTTTTTTTAATTAAAGGTTTAATAGGAGTTATTAAGATGTGATATTAAATTGAATTAACAAATGTTGTTAATTTATTTTTAAGTCATGATCTTAAATAGAATTAGCAAATGTTGTTAATTTTATTTTAATTAAGTGATTAGATATATTTTATTTCTTAGCAAAAGTTGTTATGAAATTAATGTTTTAATTAAAGGACACTTAATAAATGGTTATTAAGTGAGTAATTAACTTTTTATAATTGTTATACTAAAGTTAATTATTTTATGCGAGTAAACCTTTATAATAAGATTAATTATGTCTTAATAATAGTTATTAAGATAATTAATTATTTTCCTTTTGGATCTTTTAATTAAAATTTTAAAGATCTAATCTAATTAATTTGATCTTTTAATAAAAGTTATTAAGAGATTAATTGAGTCTAATTGTTAGACTATTATAATTAAAAATATTCTAATTATTATTTCTTATTAATTGTTATTAAGAAATATATTTTAATAAAAGGGGTTTATTAATAAGGAGTTGTTAAGGGATTAATAATTGAGTTGGAAATCCTTTTATAAGTGTTATTTAGGAATTTTTAATTATGTCTAAATATTAGATTGTTTCGCATTAATAATTGTTATTAATGTGATTTGAAATTAATCTAAGTGTTAGATTAATTAATTTAGAATTGTTCTAAATATTGCATGGAATATTTTAGAATTTTAATTTTAGTTTTGTTTGCACATGTTGATGTGTCTGATGCTATAAATTAGATTTATTGCATGTTAGAAAATAAGATTTTCGAAAATCCTAATTATCCAATTTTGATTGGTACCTAGGTTTTAAGAAAACCAAAATTATTATTTTTCAAAATTTTAGCATTCATGTGATGTGCTTTATCATGTGTGGATGGTTAAAATTTGTGGTAGTCATGGATAAGCACTTAGTTAAATTTCATATCATGTGATGGTGTGTGATTATGTGGATTGTTATGGAATGTAATGTACATTAATTAAGTGTTAATTAATGAGGCATGCGTACCTCCCTCTCTCTTTCATTCCATTGTAATTCTATCTCCCTCCATTATTGTACTCGGCCATAAGGCTTTCTCTTACAATTTATTTGTATTTGAAATTGTTTCAAACTAAATATTATTTGTAATTGATCACGCCGGTCGAGGAGAGGCGAGGATGATCCACAAATGCAATCAGGAAGGCGACAGGAGATGAGATCACTAGTGTCTATGTGTTTGCATGTTTAGATTATATAAATGTTATATAGTTTTGGTGATTAATTGTTTGGCTCCAGTTAATCACCGTACTGTCCATAACCACATAATGAACATGTATGGTTGATGCATGCCTTTTAGTTTTTTATTATGAATCGATTGTTAATATCTAGGTATAGTTAAATATATACGATATATTTATAAACTATCACCTAAGATGAGACCAACTTAACATAAACAAAACCTTCAGCATAAAGTCTAAGTCGGAGCGCGAGTCATTGAGAATGTACAACGTGGCTCTCCATCAATATAGTTCTTATAACTTGATTTAGTGATGGCAGTTTCTATGTGTTTACCCAAGATATGCCACCATCTGATGAAAGAACTATTAACTATGGCATCTTGATGCCTTAAGATTGAAATAGAGGAACGGTGTAGCTATCCTCGCGTTTACCCGGGAGCTGCATTCTTACTCTACTCTGTCACGTATTGATGGTAAAGCTTAGACCAGGTATAATGGTCTACTGTGTTTACTCGGGACCCTTAAAGACCTGGGAGCCGAAATAAGATCGGATATTGCAAGGAGTTGCAATTACCATGAGATGGTTGCTCTAAGATAATGGTATGATACTATGTGTTTACCCGAGGTCATACTGTGATTCTTGGAGATTCTGATCCTCACTAGGAGACCGTCGGAGTCTTCCGTTCTGTATACCTGAAGGTTATACAGTTCGTCAAAAAATAATGGGAAATAATTCAAGATAAAAGACCATAATTGAATTATCAGAATTATCTGCTTAAAACACGTTATTTCCTTCGTTCACTAAAATGTCGTCTATTCGAGATTTTGGCATATTGGATGCCAATACTTCTCATATTCAAACTGACTAGAAAACTCTAAAGAATGTCTTTAGGGGTAAGTGAAAGTCACTATCCTAATCAGATATCATGATTCCTCTTACTTGGATAGACCAAGATGAAGAGGTACTCATTGTATGCCTTATTGAAAGGCAATGGTTGTCATGAAATCTCTTATTTAGATAGACCAAGATGAAAAGATATTTATGATGTGCTTTTGAAAAAGGCAAGTGGTAAAATTTTAAACGGTCGAACCTACACCTGAAAGGATAAAGGAAGGTTAGCTAAGATAGAAAAGTAGCAGTTCTCCTACTGCAACCAATATAAGGATACTGGTAAAGGCAAAACAAATATGAAATTTGAAAGAAGTCTCATATATTCTTATTATCAACTATTACATGTCTATTGGAGAATTAGCATATCCAATATGAAATATTGGAAATGATTCTCAGAGCTGCGATAGTGTGCAGACTTAGACAAGTAAAAGGAAATCGAGGGAATGCAAGTGTTGAGTTAGACTCAACAATTGTTTATGATATTCAAAGGTTACTGTCAGACAGTAAATCTTTATATATCTATAAGAGTCAAATATGAAACTGAATAATTGTTATTTAGTTGTATAAGATATCAAAAATAACATTGATTAAGAACGAATAATAATTGTTCGAATCAGTCAATGCACTATAGATTCTTGATGTGACATTTCATGTGATGAATATTCACAAGTCTCCTATAGAAATAAATTGTGTGAATCCTGATTATCTCTGATATTGTACACAGAGTTGTACAATAAGGAATTATTGGTGATGATACATACTGATGTAAACAGCTCAATATCCTCTTAAGGCCAAAGATAATCACTCCCATTGACTTATCTTATAGTTTACTCTTGGAATGATTCGACTGTATGTACTTAATGTAGTACAAGTCGAATGCATATGAGAGATTAAGGTATAGGATCAATATGAAGTATTAGAATTTTTATTTGATCAAAGAAACTAATACTTAGGTATATGATTCACATAAATCATTAAGAGGATAATTGTATCCTCGCTCGATTGATTCTCATTGTATATCATAGTAATATGATAGAATGATGAATTACACCTTATTAGGATATGGTGCAATACATAATAAGATTTGCCTAATTATTATCCTTGTGAACATGAGTATGAACATTAGATGTCTTTGCTTTACAGATGGTTCCAAATAAGTCAGTGTATGTCTATATAAGATATGGAAACCAAATAATTCATATGAGATATGAATTATGAACAAACCTGATTTAAAAGTCAGGTATTACCGTGGTGTGAATTTATGAATGTCTAAAGAGTTTGGACATTACAATTATTGGCCAAGCGATAATGAAATAATTATCGTCCTGAAAGATGTCTTCTGTGAAGAGGAATATATCATCAAAGAAGACAGTGGGAGCTGATAAAACTAGAGGATGTTCTAAATTCACAAGTAACATAAGATTATTAGATAATCTTTAGTTGTTTGGAACCAGTCATAACACATCAGAGAGCTTCATAAATTTTTGAGATTCTCTCAGTGACTAAAAGGATATGTTTGACATATCTGATTTAGCAAGATAAGAGGAGCTCAAAATAGATTATGATCTAAAATCTATGATAATGATGCTCTCTGTAATTACAACTTTGAGATTGATAAGTTGTCAATACTGCCTATCATTATTATAAAATGATGACAGTTGGATATTAAAAGCGCTCTCTCAATGCGATTGAGGTAAAGATGTATATGATACACCTTTAAAGCTTTTAGAATGTCCAGGAAGCAAGTTATGATTTCAAAATTATTTTGAATCAAACTGAAGCTTCCTAAGTTGTAATAAAAGTTTTGACTTAATGGTCAAATACTATGTGATCATTAAGAATAGTCACGGATTGTGTGTGTGTTCAAAAAGGACAGTGGGAGCACGGTCGCTTTAGTAATACTTTATGATAATAACATCAAAGTCATTAAGAATGACTTCAAGATATTACTATTAGTGAAAACATTGTTAACCATGTTTTCCTCCATAATAGGTTTAGTTATAATATCCCACGTATTGGAAATACGAATCTATCAAGATAGATCGGTGGGGATATTATATTGACCTGAATGTCAAGATGTTTGGCATAAATTTCATAACAAGTCTCAATTGTTGAGATATGAAATTTACTCCTTTGAAGAAAAAGTTCCTTAAAGGATACGTGAGTGAAATGAATCATTAAGCATTTGAGAAGTGCTAAGGATGCATTCACGTATATGAAGATGATGATTTGAAACTATGAGGTCACACTGACTCAAATTTCAAGTCAAATAATGGATTTAACCTTCTAGTAGAAAGGAATGGATTGGAATGGTTCCAATCCAGAACTCAATATTAAGGTGATGACATAAATAAATGATATTATTATTAGAACAGTATGGATGAAAAGGTTCATCCCTGAACTAGATGTAGTTTTAAAAGGTCTCTAATACCATCCTATCGTTGTAGGACAACAATGGGAGCGATCAATTGTGTGATCAAGCCATGGTCTCTCCAGAAGTTGCAGAACATTCTGAGGCTCCTTCACAAGTTCAGAGACAAAGGATAAAAGGAAATAACGTAATGGAAAATATTCCATCTATAGATAATTTAGTAGATTCCTGACCAAGTCTTAGTCACAGACTTTATGTGAGCAGCACTTAGATTTGATGGAGATCAAATGCGAAAGTGATTGGCTTGAGTCCAAGTGGGAGATTGATGGATATAGGTGTCCTCTAAGCCAATCATAATGCACCTATTTCAATCTGGTTCACTAATCAATGGTATTAAATTCATTATGTAAATTGACATATTTGTAATTGCGCATAATGAAGTCCATGAATATGTGCAATAGTCATTAGATTATGATGAGATCATAATAATGAGACTGATGACTTATAAACACGTATTCTTAATTGTTCCTAGTCATAGGATATTTGAGAAGGACATCAAACATCCGATAAGATTAATACAGGTTATTCCAGCTCATATGATGAGGGTGACTGATCTCATTAGTTACTCGTGTGGAGACACAATGGTAAACCTATAGGTGCTCATTGGGGAATGAGTTCATTGAACTGATTCGACATGAATCGTCGAATGGTAATTTACCTAACTGTCAATCGGCTTGATTCATCGTCACAGTAGCGTGGTTGATCCTTGGACTTGAGACACCAAAGACACCTTGTCGGTGGACTTCTGGACTTTGACCTTGACCTACGAATCCCTATCCACGGGATCTTTAATAGTCAAGGATCGGGTCCAGCGGAAGACCTTCGAAGGTGATTGTGTGTTCAATAAAGGATCGTTCGCTCTCAGGTAACTGGAGAGAGAATGCTCTAGAATAGATCCGCAGGAGTCTCTGGCCAGAGCAGAAACAATATCAGAAAAGATGTTTTATGATATTGTACAGCGGAGTCTGATTCAAGTGAGTTAACCATCTAAGGTTTGACAGTTGACCATACCCTAGGTTAACTCGAGAGCATTGTGCGAACAAAGGATTATAACCACGTGGTAACTGTGGACGGACAGGTTCCATGAGTGGGTTGCTGAGCCCCATTACCTTCCGGGATCATGCGGTGTTGCTTGGCACCCAACTTGATCGGAAGTCCGACCGAATTTACATGCGATGTTAATTCGGCTAATTAGTTAATATCTAGATATTAATTAATTACAATAAGTCAATAACTAGTTATTGGACTTAACGGGTTGAAAATCGGACTGGTAAATGGGCCTAGAGGGTCACATGCAATAAGATTCTCAGTCGGTGGTACATAAGTGGGATTTATATTAACTCGGGGACTTTTGTGAAAAGTCGCACCGACTTAATATATATATGCGTTGTTGAGAAACCCTGGGCCAAGCTCTAGAGTTTCCCCATGCTGGCCGTCATCCTCCTTTTCTTTCTCCTTCTCTGGGCGCCCCGTTCGAGGCGCCGGAACAGCCTTCGTCTCCGCCGCATATCTCTTTCGGGAATTCCTGTCGGCGGGTTTTCGGCAATCGTTGCAGCGACGGATCTTCAACGAGCGAGTTGATACGGATGAGGGAGCGAGGACGAACCACCGCGGAGGATCGCGTGGATACCGGTGGAGGCCGGATGCTTGTGCGGCTCACGACATCGCCTCAACGGAACCGAGACGGAAGCGGATTCGAATCCGCACACGGTAATCAAATTACGACCCAATTTTTCGGTTTGTGTTTTTCGTTCCGAATCGGATCAACAGGCATCGGGCGGGATAATTTTTGTTCGTTGTTTCCGCTGCATTCTTCGTCATCTCGCCCGGATCCCAACAAAACTAACACAAGAGATAAGACAAATTACAAGACAAAGAAAATAAATGTCATTATCATTACATAATCCAAACAAGTATAAAATATATAGCTAACACCAAGTCCAGCAAAATAAATAATTAAAAAATAATAAAATTTCTCAACTTTATAAATAATAAAATTACATCAAGTTGTATTACATCAAACTAATAAACTAAAAGTGAGATAACTAAATCAAATCTAAGATAATTAAGATCCATTTTGAAGTCCTCTGAATCTAATGCAACTCATCTAATTAGACTCCAAATCGAACTCTCTTGAAGTTACTATTGTGCTTAATAAGTCCAAAAAATAAACTAGGAATATTATGATTTTCAATTTCAAATGGTACATAAACATGTGGTATGAGATCAGATCAATTCTATATATAACATAAGCAAAGAATCATACAAAGCAAAGTCATATGGTCGTAACTTATCAAATGAACATAGTTTAAACAAATATTCCAGATCTAAAGTCAAATGATCATATAGTCATGTGAGCATATTCTTATATCGATTATCATGTATCATAAGCATAGTACTCTAACGGGTGCCTAAACTAAACAAATACCTCTAATCCACATGAGGTGCATACAACATATTTCAAATCTCACATGGTTCGCAACAAATTAATATATGTGGTGTCATAGCTAATAAATTAACATATATTGTGTCATAAGTAAGTGCTTGTAATGCTAATCGAATCAAGTAACTTATTATAAAGCTTGTAAGTTAGTCATCTTACTCATATCGTACATGCATCCAAACAGCATAAGAAGCACACAAATATATATATATATATATTGAACCAGCTAGACATATAAGTGCTGAAGTCTTGGCTACTATGCAGAACTATAGATAACTCAATCCAATAATAGCCACCAAGCCGAAGTGGGTCATCAACTTCAACTTTTGTGGCCCTCAAGCAGTGACTTCACTTAATGAATGCTTACATAGGATCAGTCCACAAAGTCTTCTTACGATGGTTCTATCCATAAACTTGATTCACATGTTGAGTTCATACATCTTATTATAATTAAACATGTTATTACAGTAGCTAAATTTAGTTAGACATATTTAATAATATTTTAATCATGAAAGTGGTGAAAATGTCATTTCAATCTACATAGCAATCTAGAAATCATTAATTGCTCAAATCAAGTCTAATAGGTATGTACAAATGCCTAATTGTATAGAATTATATTCCATAATTTTTTGGAACAATATTCATAACTTTCATAAATTTTTTAATACAAATAATTTTTTTATAGATTAAATATCAAATAGTAATATAAATTTCACCATGATGGATATACTTCATCTAATATCACAAATACTAACAATTAGAATAAGATCATATCCAAAGGAAGCAAAGTAAAGCTTTCTAGACGGAATCAATTGACATTATAAGCATTAATCAACTAATTTTGTCGATTGTTCTTCCATGTTTGACAATAAATCAGCCGACTATTCATGCTGATTCAGTCAACTATTTTTGGCATAGATTGTCCCAAACTCGAAAAGATCACATGATTTATTATTCAAATTTTATAATTAGGTTCTCTAATTATTCACAATAACTTGGAAAAATCTTAGAAGAATATAAGAACATAGGATTCTAAAGTAATCATGATTAAATTTATTGTATGCATATCTCTTGAAGTAAAGGTTCTATTCTAGGGTTTTATCTCTCTATAGTTGAATTTTCCTTGATTCTGCCTCTTCCTAAGCTCTTACTACATTTTTTTGGTCCTATAAGACGTAGCTCTGAGTTAGCAAAACTCTTTCCCCATGTGCAACAATCCTAATTATCATGTTTTCTCTCAGAAGTCATAAAATTGTTCCTATCAACGTACTAGAACGAAGTAATGATTCATGGACAAATTCGCATCTTATATATAGTGATTCTTGTGAATTCTAACTTGAACCAAATTCACAAACCTCCCAAACACACATGAAGTTGTCGGTTTCCTCAAATTGGACTTTTCCACCATGTGACAAGTTCAAATCTTAGTGATACTATGATTGTTTTTTGTCTTGAAAATCTACCTATCCAAAGATCTAAAAATTAGACCATCTTAATAAGATAATTATGAAAATGGTTTTCAATAAATTATAGATTTTTGGTATCCTTTCTAATGGGACCAATTTCACCGCAATCCAAACTTTTTATATGGAGTAATCTGCAAAATACTAGACTTGTGTCCAGTAAACTCATGAGCAATCTTCTAATGACATAATGGGCTTAACAGGCGCATGGAACTATATAGTTTTCAAAAAATGTATGTCATAACGTATCGTAACCACCCCGCCCTACTCTAACCACTAGGCGATGATAATACTTAACAAATTAAATATGCAACCTAAGTCAATGCTAATTGAGAAAATAATAACTATTGCATGGAATTAAATAAAACACACATATTATTCAATGTCCAAATTCTAAGAAAACAATAAATTCCATATGACTCAAATTTCATCTGCATACTTCAACTTGGCTATCATGTACTACAATTGGGGTTGGGGGGGTTGGTGTGACTACATTATACTAGAAAATGTAGCCTTTAGATGATGATCCAAAGGATCTTCAAAATTTGAAAAAATTGCTTTCATTCTACCTTGCACACTTCTTTTTCTCTTCCCCTCCCTACCATGCCCCCATCTCCTTCCCGACTTATGGACGTCAAAGACACCTGGGGAAAGGCTCTTTTTTTTGTGCGATTGGATTAAGATCCAATGGCTCTATGTTAGGATATAATGGAATTGCAACAACTACACCCATCGCGTCCTATCACTACTTTGAATGTGTATGTTTGGGGAGAGAGAGAGAGAGGGGCTAGTTCAAATGTTCCTAAATGGTGTATTTGATCCAAATGCACTCCTTGGGCACAATCATCAAATCATTAAATGCAGATTGAATGGCTGAGGGAAAAAAAAAAAAGAGAGAGAAGGGGATGCTTGAGGCACATTCAGTCTATTTAGCCTCTTCCACCCAACACTGGTAGCCTACCTTTCTTTTCTTTTCCTTTTGCCATTGATCATTCACACACATACATAAATATATATAGGGGAGTTCAAATGCCACAAATGGCACAATCTTGTGTTGCCACCGAATCCCAACATCCTACACACCCATCGACTAGGAAGAGGTGGAATAAAGTTGTAAAAAGACTCTTTCATTTCTCTCTGATTTTCATTTAACCAAACATGCAACCGGTTGAAAACTGAGGAAACAGATAGAGTCCTCTCTCTCTCTCTCTCTCTCTCTCAACATGACAACAAAAAGACTCCATGCATCTCATATCTCCCTTTAATATACTGATAATTATACATTCTTGAGCATTAATTGATTAAAATCATGTATTACACTCATGATTTTATGTGAAAAACTGTATGGAATGATAGATAATTTTGTACTCTTTCCAATGGTATCAATTTTGTTGAATTCCGAGTTAAAAACATCGTTATTTCATGTGAAAAATTGAGTGTAGTGCATTTGTGATTTTATGGCAACCAAGAAATGTTTAAATAATTTTATTTGGGCATAATTATTATTTTGTTCACTGCAGGGACTTAATTTGATATTTTTGTATAAACATGACATAACAACATAATTAATTACTTTTGCAAGGAGTACAAGGGACATAATGGTTATTAAGCAATGGAAAGGTGGATGCCCTAACTCTCTTAGCTAGGGGTGTGCACGGTTCGGTTCGGTTCGGTTTTAGAGGAAATTTCTTCAACCCGAACCGAACCGAACCGAAAACAAACCGAAATTTCATATTTTATTGATATTAAATGTATATATATGTATTTAATATTAAAATTATATTTTAAAAATATTTATTTATACATAAATATATATATGATATTAAAATATTAAAACATTTATATGCATAATGTTAATATAAATACCTATTTACTTTAAAAAATCAATTTATTCGGTTTTTCGGTTCGATTCGATTTCACAACTTTCTGAAACCGAACCGAACCGAACCTGACTCCAAACCGAACCGAATCACTCGGTTCAGTTCGGTTTTTCGGTTTGAACCGAATTATGCACACCCCTACTCTTAGCTGCTCCCTCCTTCAAGGAACCACAAGTATGGCCAGCACCTCCCTTCCAATCTCCCACTTTCCTTTTCCTTCTCTCTCCTCCCTCCTTTTTAAACCCTCCTCTTTCTCCCAGTTGATCCCTTCTCCCCCCTTCTTTCTCTCTCCCTTCCCATGCCCTCTCTCTTTCTCTCTCTTCTGGTTTTGTCTCTCCCACCGAAATCTCTCTCCCAATTTTTCTTCTCTCTTTCTTCTTCTCTTTCTCTCTCCTCCCCTCTTTCTCTCCAAACGAACCCTTCTTCTTCACCTCTCTCTATCCCTTGGTTTCTTTCTCTCTCCCTATTCTCTCTCTCCACCGTAGCATCTCTATCTCTCTCTCTTCTGTTTCGTTCTTTTCCCCTTGTCTTCTTCCTCTTTCTCTCTCCTCTGTCCCTCTCTATTTCTCTCTCTTATCCCTTCTCTCTCTTGCGCCGCCGCACGCTACACGCGGCAAGCCCGGGCAGCACGGGCATCATCGCCCGTGCCCATGCACGGGACAGAGTCCGCCTCAACCGCCCTCCAGGTGTCAACGCCCCGCCTCTGCCGTGCCCATGCGTCCGCCCGTGCGTGTCTCCCACTCTGCCCTGACGCTGCTGACCCGCCACATGGATGCGCACAGTGCGAGCCCGCTCGTTCTAGCCGCCACCGGTCCATGCCCTCTATTGTGCACCAAAGCTACTTCCTGCCTGCTTCGGGTCCAATGCGCCCGATTCCTCCCAGCTCTTGCTGCGACTTGCTACTCTTTGGTGAACTAGGACGAGGGGCTTCCCCTGTTCTTCGTCTTCCTCTTTTAGTTCTTTCTGTTTATTTAATTTGTTTTATTTAGTTTGTTTTTCGATATTAGTTTATCACTTTATAATTTTATTTTCTCTTTAGAACCCATTGCATTTTTTTAATTTAAAGGCAATAGTGAAGTTGTTGTTTGTTTTTATTTAATCTTGTCTTCCTTTATTAATCTCTCTTGATCTCTCTCTTCTAAGTATGATAATTGCTTGGTCTTTCTTTTAGAATTAGTTTTGTTTAGTTAGACATGCATATTTAATTTGGCCATATTTTGGTGGTAATTTTTAGCATTAATTAAATATTTTAGAATGTGTTTAAGCCTCGTGATAAATCTCTTGTATGTGTTTAATTTTAATCTATTCTCCTTTGGAACCTCTTTCCTGTAAGATTTTAATTCAAAATTCAAGTTTTTCTACTCTAAAATCTATTTATTCGTGGATTGAGTCGGTTCTCACCACTTACTACTTTCAAATCAGTTGTGAGTCCCTATAATTTTTGAAGTTGGTTGCCGTGAGCATTTAACGACGCGCATTGCGTGCACATCAACTTTTTGGCGCCATTGCTGGAGAATTAGATTTTTAGTTTGTAAATATTCATGCTAACATCTTTCTTTTTATTTTGTAGGTACATAAAAATGTGAAAATTAAAAAAAAAAGAAAATAAATCTTCCTTCCGGTGAGTCTATTCCAACTTGCCTTTTTAATTTTCTTTTTAGTTAGTTTCCTAACATAGTTAACTTTCCATTAATTAAAAAAAGATCACAAAGAATCCAAAAATAAAAATCTTCATCTCAAGATTAGAAATTTTCCATATTTAGGTCATGCATCATTCAAGTACATTTTTAGATAGTTTCCTTTCTTGCAAATTTCCTTCTTATTGAAGATTGCGGGGGACAAGATGAGATTTCTAGATTGCGGGGAACAAGATGAGATTTCTAACTTCCTTAAAAACTATATTCATGCATTTTCATGGTTGCATAGTGTTAGTCTTAGGTGGCCTACAAGCCAATCTGACTTTGTAATCTCGTTCATTTATTAATAAAATGGCATTATATTCATTGTGTGTAAATCGTATTAATTATCGTCTCATAATGAAGTCCGTGAATATGTGCGATAGTGATCAGATTATGATGAGATCATACTAATAAGACTGATCACTTAAACACACATATTCTTATTAGTTCATAGTCGGAGGATATCCGAAAAGGACATCAGATATCCGGATAGACTAGTACAGATTACTCCCGCTCATAAGATGAGGGTGACTGATCTCATAGTCACTTATGTGAAGACACTAAGGCGAATCTGTAGGTGCTTATTAGAGAATGAATTCACTGAACTGATCCGACTAAATCGTTGGATGGTATAGTACCTCACTATTAACCAGCTTGATTCTATTGTCGCAGTTGCGTGGATGGTCCTCGGACCTGAGACACCAAGGACACCTTGTCAGTGGACTTCTGTGCTTTGACCTTGTTTTATAAATCTCTAACCACGGGATTCTAAACAGCCAAGGATCGGGTACAACGGAATACCGTCGAAGAGAATTGAGTGTCAATAAGGAATCATTCGCTCTCGGTACTTAGAGAGAGAATGCTCTAGAAAGGATGTGCGGAAGTCCCTGGCCAGGGCGGACGATAATGTCGGGAAAAGAGTTTTCCGATATTATTCGACAACATCCGATCCAAGTGAGTTGAACGGTTATGGTTTGACAATACACCATACCCAGAGTTGACTCGAGAGCATTGTACGAATGAAGGACTATATCCACGCGGTAACTGTCGACGGAAAGGTTTCAAGAGTGGGTTACTTAACCCCGATACCTTTCAGGTTTGCGCGGTGTTGCTTGGCACCCAACGTGATCGGAGGCCCGATCGAATTTGACGTGCGACATTGATTCGATTGATTAATTAATTAATATGAGTTATTAATTGATTAATTAGGCCAGTGAGGAGTCACTGGGCTTATTGGGCCATTAATCGGATTGGTTATTGGTCCTATAGGGTCACACGCAAATGATTCTCAAGGCGATGCATAAATAAGTGGGTTTTATATAAACTGGGGTTTTTTTTATGAAAAACTGCACATTTAATATAAAATGTAGCGAACGGGCTAAGCAGGCCAGACTGCTGCTAACCCTAGCCACCCCCTCCTCTCTTCCTCTCTCTCTCTGGAGCCCCAGACGAATCGAGATCCCCAGATCTGATCCGTCGCTTCTTCGACTCTCGTTCGACCGGAAATCATCCACGCGATGCGACGATCGTTGCAGCGAACGGCGGAGGCTTCGTGGACTGCGAAGAATGAGGAACGTGAGGATTTCTGTCGCGAGGAGGAGTGCGTGGACTCCGCTAGAGGCCGGGCGCTTGCGCGGCTTGCGGTGTCGCACCGACGGAACCGATCTGTTGCGGATTTGAATCCGCACACGGTAAGAATTGATAATCCGATTATCGGTTTTAGTTGTTCACAACAGGAACGGATCGCGAATTTAATCTTTATTTCCGCTGTGTTTTTGTGATCCGGAGAAACACAAGAACCCAGCACATAGAACCCCTTATTTGAATTGGTTGTGCATTTCACATAAAAATATCTTAAGGGCAAGCCCATTAACGAAATAAGATGGGGATTTCATCACCCTTTCTTGGCCAAAAAACAACCATCCCCTGCACTCTTTCTCTAACCCAAGCCCATTGAAATTAAGTCTAGGGTTCACAATGAGATTTGGGCCTAGCTTGAGTCCACTATCACTATTGGAGATCAGTGTCTAAGGCTAGAGATCAAATGACAAATGCCTAAGTGGATCGGTAGTTATTTAATTAGGTCCCTACAAAAGTAGGGGAGCCTCCCACTACCCTACCTCTTATCTGGCCAATTGACAATTGTGATGGTGGACCTAAGTTAGACCTAGGTTAATTTGTGAGAAATACATCAATTAGGTTAGTTTAACCATAGATGTCTTAGGATTAATTGAGTGCTAACTTGTTTACATAATTTTAAAAAATCAACATAGAGTGGATCCGAATGAACAAATTTCTTGGCCCATGTCAAAACTCTTTCACATCCTACAATCCACCTTCTTATCAGGAGGCCTGTTGCAAGTGGACTACCCCAGCCCATTATGCTAATGATTTTCTAAAAAATGTCCAATTTTCCCCATCCACCTAAGAACATGTCCATATTGTTCAAGGGTTGTCTCTACCCAATTGCAATCAATGTCCAAACTTTTACAATTCAAATTGGGGGGGCCATCCTAATCCCTCTCGAGAATCTGAGCAAGCTCAAGCCCAAAGTCTACATATCCAAGACATCTCAAATTGGGCCTAGTATCAAAACAACTCCCACGAATCGGCCACCCAAAGTTCTTCCCAACTAGGTAATGATCCCTTCTCCAATTTCTATGACCTAGGACATGAAAACTACTCTCATTCAACTTGGGAATCCCACTAGACCTATGTCCAAAGTCTTCCTGTCGAAAACTTCCAAGATTGGACCTAAATCCAGCACAATTGTTATAACCAGGCCCATCTTAAAGTAGTCGGACTATTCAATGCCCACTTACTCTCCCTATCATTGGTCTCCACAGTCTAAAGATCAACCCAATTACCCACCTCCGCAACAGTTAAGTCAACATGAGGAGGAACAATTCAGACTGGTTGAGCAAATAATCTTGGCCCAACGACAAACCATTGACAGAATGCATGCCATAGTTGACTGTCTGACTAAGGTAATTCTGAGGACGGACCTAGAGCAAGTGCCTAGCAAGCCCATTGAAAATATGGAATATCTATCACCTAATTTTGACTAACAATTCACAAATTCAACCTGAAATCTCTCAACTTGGAAATGGTCACATCATTTCTGATCTTCAAAGCAGAGAGAATCTTAAAGAGTCATATTAGGAGAAAATAGAGAATGCTAGCACTAATCAATCCATAAATATGGAGAACCCTAAGATTGACCAACAAGATGCATCAATAATCACACCTAGCAGTCCGAAGGAGAGGTTAAATGATGAAAAGGAGGAAGAGAAAGTGAGTGATCTTTTAGATATTTATCCGGACTTTGAACACTTTCTATTTCCCACAGAGGAATTAAATACACATGCTAGCCTGGATCTTAAATATTTCTTCTTCCTAATAGATCAGAAAGTAGATAATCTTGAGGAGTTGTATCAAGAGAAAACTCAAGCCATAGACTTGGCTAATCATCAGGCAGAGCCTATTCAGAGTAAGTTGGAAGGAGATGACGGGGACGAGAAGGAGTCTAGTGAGAACTCGAATATTCACCTACCCATAATTCGTTTCTCGAGTGTCAAAGAATCTAGGCCTACTGGCCACTAGAAGCTGGACCGAATAAAAAAGTGATGGAATTAGTGGGCCAAGTCCACATCAACAACCCTTTTATCAAATAAACTCAATGTGTTGCCCTACTTAATTCTTGCAACATCAAAAAAATCAAACTTGGGGCCAAACTGAACCTGTTCTCAATCTCTATCTTTAAGAAATTTGGACTCCACGAATTAAAGCCCATGTCGGTTGCTCTACAGTCAATTGATCAATTCATTAAGCAGCCACATGGCATGATCCAAGATGCTCTCATTCAGGTGGATAGGAGCCACATATTTGTTGATTTCCTCATCTTCGACATTGGATCATCCCCAACATTGAATCAATGCTCCATCGTTCTGAGAACGTCAGATCTTTTTCTTAGAGATCAAATCCTTCAATCCATTCAAGGAAGCGGAGTACATTATTGACATGGCCTATGAATCAAGTAGAACCAATCTCCTATTGACCATGTTGAAAAATTCTTTTCTTTGGTGCCTCAATGATAACACTCTGACTCATTAGCTGCTTATGCAACGCTTGGCCCACTCCAACCAACAAACTTTAAAATGCATCTATTGAAATTTGTGCCAGTAAGTATTGGACAGTGTACACATTGCGTCTGGCTAAAGACGTTAAACTTAACGCTTATTGGAGGCAACCCAATGTCATTAGGTTAGTTTAGTAAGTTATCTTTTTATTTTCTTTACAGATTTAATAATTCGGGTGGCAGTTGGCTTGGGCGTAAAGTGGATGAAAAATCTTGATACCCTAAGTTGTATCTCTCCTTTCTTGGCTCCTTTTGGCTATAATTCCTTCATTTTTTTTTTATGCCATTGAGGACAATGTTATTTAAGTTGAGGGGGAGCAACCATTGTGCATGATTGTAATACCTTTTGAAGAAAGCTTGTGCTTTTATTTTTCAAAAATTCTTTTTCACACACCACTTAAGCTTTCATGAAATCATGCTTCATTAAGGGAATCCTAAACAAATTAGTTTTGTGTTAGTCAGTCGAATAAAGTCTTAAAAGTTCAGAATATCCCCTCCGCAAGGAGCCATGGCATGGATGATTTTCACACATACACGGCAACTTAAGGTGAGTGAAAGACCATGGAAGTGTAAAATTACTGGAGTTAACTTAAAGGGTAGGACTACCTATTTTGTTTATTTTTTATCTTTGGATTGAACGAAAGGAAGGATGGGATTCGTAATAGGAGACCAACCCCCTCAGCACCCTAAGGAGGTGGTCAGCCAAAAGGGACAATTGTAAGCATGTAAATCAAAGGACAAATAGCAAAAATGCTTCGAAAAAGTTAAACGAAGGCAGGTGACAAAAAGTAGCACCACCCCTCAGGCAATCAAAGAGAGTGGCAAAAAAGTACATACTTTCAAAGGCAAAGAGCACAATTAAATGAAAAAGTTGCGCTAATTTTAAAGTCCCTCATATCAAAATAAAACCAAGTCCTAAAAAGTGTTGAGTCAGGACAGAGTTGAAAAGCGATCTTTACTGACCAATCAAGAGACTTCTTTTTCTCTTTTCTCTTCTAGATAGTTCTACCCCAAGGGTTAGCAAAGGCGGTGATATATTATAAAGGGTGGAAATGAACTCTAAGCATGCCAATTTTTATGCACAATCACCTATCGTGACCCCAAGTGTAGTAGAAAAATACGAACTTTAGCTTAATCAACTGGATATCATTTAATTATTTGTGACAAATAACCTTTAAATGAAACGTGACTTTTTAGAGTTCGTTGTAGTCCTAATTTTTCATTATTTGCATTGCTAAAGGGCTAGCAATGATCAAGTTGAGGGGTGTGATAATTATATATTTTGGGGTATTAATTAATTGAAATTATGCATTACACTCATGATTTTATGTGCAAATCTGTATAGAATGATAGATAATTTTGTGCTCTTTCCAACAATACCATTTTTTTTGAATTTTGACTTAAAAATATTATTATTTCATGTGAAAAACTGAGTGTAGTACATTTGTGGTTTTACAACAAAGCCGGAGATGTTTAAATAATTTTATTTGAGCATATTATTATTTTATTAACTACAGGGACTGAATTTGATATTTTTGTGTGAATATGACATAATAAGACTATAGCTCAATTGGATGGACCACTTGGCCATCACCAAAGTGTTAAGCAATGGAGAGGTGGATGCCCTAATTATTAATTGCCCCCTCCTCCAAGAAACCACAAGTGTGGCCGGCAGCTCCCTTCCAATCTCCCACTTTCCTTCTCTCTCTTTCCTTTTCTTTCTCTCTCCTCCCTCCTTTTTAAACCATCCTCTTTCTCCTAGCTGATCCCTTCTCCCCCCTTCTTTATCTCACCCTCTTCTATCTCTCTCCCTTCCCACACCCTCTCTTTCTCTCTCTCTTTTGGTTTTCTTCTCTCTCCCACCGAAATCTCTCTCTCAATTTTTCTTCTCCCTCTTCTTCTTATCTCTCTCCTCCTCTCTCTCTACATTTGAACCCCTTATTCTTCATCTCTCTCTATCCCTCAATTTATTTCTCTCTCCCTTTTCTCTCTCTCCACCGCAGCATCTCTCTTTTTCTCTTCCGTTTTGTCCTTTCCCCTTGTCTTCTTCCTCTCTTTCTCTCTCTCTTTCTCTCCTCTCTCCCTCTTTATCTCTCTCTTCTCTCTCCCGCGTCGCTGTGTGCTACATGTGGCAGGCCTGCACTGCACACGGGCACGGGCATCATCGCCCATGCCCATGCGTGGGACGGAGCCCTCCTCAGCAGCCCGCCAAGTGTCAGCGCCCCACCTCTGCCGCGTCCACGCATCCGCTCACGCATGTCTCCCGCTTTGCCCCGCCGTTGCTGACCTACTACGTAGACACCCACAGTGCGAGCCCGCCTATTCCAGCCACCGCTGGTCCATGCCCTTTGTCGTGTGTCAAAGTTTCTTCCTGCCTGCTTCTGGTCTAGTGCGCCCGATTCCTCCCAGCTCTTGTTGCGACCTGTTGCTATTTGGTGAACCGGGACGAGGGGCTTCCCCTGTTCTTTGTCTTCCTCTTTTAGTTCTTTCTATTTATTTAATTTGTTTTATTTAGTTTGTTTTTCGATATTAGTTCATTACTTTATAATTTTATTTTCTCTTTATAACTCATTGCAATCTTTTAATTTAAAGGTAATAGTGAAGTTGTTGTTTATTTTTGTTTAATCTTGTCTTCCTCTCTTAATCTCTCTTGATTTCTCTCTTCTGAGTATGATAATTGCTTGGTCTTTCTTTTAGAATTAGTTTTGTTTAGTTAGACATGCATGTTTAATTTGGCCATATTATGGTGGTAATTTTTAGCATTAATTAAATTTTTTAGAATGTGTTTAAGCCTCGTGATTAACCTCTTGTATGTGTTTCATTTTAATCCATTCTCCTTTCGAATCTCTTTACTATAAGATTTTAATTCAAAATTTAAGGTTTTCAACTTTAAAATCTATTTATCCATGGATCGACTCGGTCCTCACAATTTGCTACTTTCAAATCAATTGTGAGTCCCAGTAATTTTCGAAGTTGGTTGCCGTGAGCATTTAATGATGCGCATCGCGTGCACATCATATACCCACACATATAGGACACTATATTACCTCTCACTAGCTTTATCTTTCTGCTCTCATCCTCTGTCACTCTCTCTCTATCTCTCTCTCACACATGCACCCTGTAAGGACTGAGGTTTCGGGTTCAGTATTCGGGTCGGGTTCGGGCCGGATCCCCTGGTTTGGACCCTGAGGAGGGTCTTGAGATTTCAGACTGAATGGCGTCAGCACTGCTCGACGCCTTTCAAAAGGCGTCAGGTTGTGTGGACGCCATTTAGGTCTGCTGGTTATTGCGCCACGTGGGCGGGTTTCGGGCTGCGAGAGTACGGCCCCTGTCACATCGTCTGAACGGCGTCCATGTTGGTCGACGCGATTCAGACTGTGACCTCTGCGATGTCAGGGTACGGCGCCAGAGCGTTGTCAGTATGGCCTGTCATGTCGTCTGAACGGCGTCCGTGGAGAGTGACGCATTTCAGACTGCTGACAGTACGGCCCGTCCTGTCAGACTGATTGGCGTCTGCCTCGATCGACGCGTTTTTGCTGGATTCGGATTGACCCCGCGAACCTCCCCTTCTTTCCCTCATTCTCGCCTTCACTCTCTCTCTCCTCGCGCTCTCCGCCCTCTCCGACTCTCTTTTCCCTTCCCTTCCTCTTCTTCCTCTTCCACCACTCCAACACCTCCCTACCTCTCACCTCTACCACCACCACTTCCTTCGCGGCGTTCCATTCTCCGGACGGCGGCCGACGTCTCGGCGGAGTGGCGGCGTTCTCGAGGGTACCGGCGGCGGTCTGCGGTGCGGCGGGTCGGCGGCACAGAGCTTGGTGGAGTTCAAGAACCGGTAGGGGGACGAACCTTGCATGGATTGTGAATGTGTTGCTCGTGGTTTCCTTGGCGTGGCATGTTATGTTTTGGGTTAGAATGAGCATGTTTAAGGGGTGTTCTTGTGGGTTTGACCGTGTTCGTGAACGTGGATATGTAGCATGCTTATGGTGGTTGATCTCCCTTTCCTCCTCCTTCTGTTTTGGGGCATTTTCGGGGTGTTTGGGGTTAAGGGAGAGGCCCTCGGATCGAACCAGGGAACCAGGTTTCTGGCGCTAAACGGCGTCGTGCCTGGTCGACGCCTTTTAGAAGGACGTCAGGGCAGTACGACACCTTTTAGGGCAGAAATCTCCCTGTTCGAGGTTTTACGAGTAGGGGTTCTGGCGCTAAATGACGTCATGGATGGACGACGCCTTTCGGAAGGACGTCGGGCCATCATGACGCCATTTAGGCAGGAAATCACCCCGAGTGAGGGTTTGTAAATCTGGAATTTCGGTGTGAATGGCGTCTGTGGACCTGGACGCGTTTTAAATAGGCGACTCCCTATGACGACGCGTTTCAAGGAATAATCTAGTTTTAATGAATCTGTCTGAGGGGCTTGAATGGCGTCGACCTCGGTCGACGCGATTCAAGACAGAACTGTATGGATCCTGGTTTTATCATGTGTTTCATTGTGGGACGATTCAAATGCATGATTTACGTTGTACACTGAGACTGAGGACTCCTGCGGGAATGGAATTACATCATGTTAGATGTGTGTATGTGCTTATGCGATTGTGGATTGGAATGACTGTGGTTTACGTTCGTCACCATGGACCGATGGGGACAGGGTCATGGTGTCTGTGAGGCATTGTGCCGTACCGGTGGGAGAAGGGGTACATGTTGTGTTTTACCTTTGGCTGAGGGAAGCAAGATCGCCTTGAGCCCGTCAGGCCGGAGTAGCCGGTGTGCTATCCGAGGGGTCGCTGTTTGTTCTCAGCGGGTCAGGGTTTCCCTGTTTGTCGCGGCAGCGTCCGTCGCGTTTCTTGCTGTGGAGCTGGTTGTGGTACTGTTGGAGTTGTTTTACCCCTGTAGCCACTGTGCCTGATGTGACCTTTGATCAAGGTTACGAGTGGTACCCTTTGCCCTTTGGCCTGACGCAGCCCGGGAGGTTAGGGTTGTGGGTAGTTCATGTAGCTTCGGCTTGACGGGGGTTCGCCGGTCCCCAGGGCCCTCCTGAAGCGCTGAGGCCTAGCGTGGAGGCAATCCGGTCGGTAGGACAGTAGTCTAGACTGCTTGTGTGCACACGTAGCTGACAGCGGCGGTACACTGGTTCCAGCTAGTCCTAGTTCGACTCACTGCCTTACCCTACAGTGCCCCGGAACACTGTAGGGGTGGACAGGCGTGAGCAGTGGTGGTAGTGTTGGGAGGCGACGTTTGACTTCGGTCGACAGTGTGGTTTAGTCGCTTCGTGGACTTTGGCTGTGAGACGTGACTCTGTGTTGGGTTCCTCGGGTTGCTTAGATTGGTTCTTGCTACACTTCTTATCGTACGTTTCATATCAGATTTGGGTGCTATGTTTACTGCTTTACTTAACTGCCATTTATCCATGTTGTTGCACTTGTGGGTGTGTGAGTGGGAGGCAGGGGATCGGATGATCCCTACTGAGCCCAATTCTGGTGTGGCTCACTCCCTGCGGTTTCAGGTGTGGACTTCGCGGCGTGTGGAGGCGTGTGGTGCCTTCTTGGTGTGCGGACCAGCAGCTGTCTCTGTTCTGGGGTATGCCCCGATGTTGTTGTACTTTCCTTCTGCATGTACTTATTTAATTTGTTGGACATGTAATTATTGTTGGACTGTATACGGACATTGTTATCTTCCTTCCTGCGCACTTGTCCTATCTTTGTAGTCCGTGTGATTGTTATATTTAGCCCTGTTTAGCGCTTACTCCTCCAGATGTGTTGTGTGAGATCCGGATATGAACCCGCAGTTAATGGGCCGACATCCATTTAGTGACCGGGTCTTCGGTCATAGGATGGCGGGTCGTTACACCCCCCCACACACAGAGCTCTCTCTCTCTCTCTCTCTCTCTTATACACACACGCAAACATACATGCATACACATGCACTTCTCTCTCTCTCTCTCTCTCTCTCTCTCTCGCACCCACACGCATACAAGCACGAGCTTACAAGAGTAGGAAAAGTTTCCCCTTATAATCCTTCTCATTCTACACCTCCTCCTTCATTGTTTGACTTAACAAGCATCTTGTCAATTATATGTGTCCATCAAGCCAATCCTTTGACATATATGAACATTCTTGTTCTTATTATTTCTATAAAAGGTCATTTATTCATTATATTCAATGTACATTTGTTGTCTCATAATGAAGACTGAGATCATGATAATAAAATCAATCTTCTTTAGACATGTATCCTAAGTTGTTCCTAGTTGTACAATGTCTAAGAAGGACCTTGAACATCCGGTGAAACTAGTACATCTTATGCATGCTCATATGATAAGGATGATTGGTCTCATAGTCACTTATGTGGAGATACTGAGATAAACATATAAGTGAATTATTTCATTAAGGTGATCCAATTATGAATCCTTATATAGTCATTATACCTAGCTGTCAACCATAGGGATTTAGCTTCATAGTAGCTTAGTTGGTCCATAGACTTGAGGCACCAAAGGCACCTTATGTAAGGATCACACTGGAACTAGGAATACATAATTTAAAGCTAATAATACACTAGAATAAATGATCTCGTGGGGTTCCTCTAATCCATTTGTGATAAATAAAACCGAGAAGATATGGCCTTCACCTTGCGTGGAGTCAAATCCACGATCGAAACTTGGTTTCATCGGAGTGATGTTGCCAGCCATGTAGATGCCCCGTCTTTAGTAGTATCCATACAATTCTCTGGTTGAGGAATCATCCTCACCTTTCCAGAGGATCATCCTGATCCTTAGTTCTCTTCTTTTCACAAGTGCC
Organism: Zantedeschia hybrid cultivar; assembly: GCA_030544215.1. Lineage (NCBI taxonomy): Eukaryota > Viridiplantae > Streptophyta > Magnoliopsida > Alismatales > Araceae > Zantedeschia > Zantedeschia hybrid cultivar. Next base: position 66,442,794 of record JARZZO010000002.1, read on the forward strand.
TACAACATCTAGACAATGCAATCATTAGAGCCACAACAAACGTAGAAGATAGAGGAGAGAGAGGGCACCCCTTTAAAAGAAGACGGCAGTAGAGGAGGAGAGTGAGGTGTCTGCCTACCCTTGGAGAAATACTGCAGCTTTGGCTAGGCTTTTCTTAAGCTAGTATTTATACTAGTTTTCACGATTTTTCATAAAAACTCTTAAACTTGTATCATTCCCACTTTGTTCTGATCAAGAATCTTTTACATGTAACCCTATACGCCCAAGTTCCAGTCTGGTTTCAAGCCCACTAAGCCAGTAACATCTTGCTGACTTAATTAATTATTTAATATCACATATTAAATAATTAATCTATTGATTATTATCTTATAATTAAATCCGACCAAACATGTTTCAAGAGAAATCGATTCCAGATCTACCTAGGTGGGGGTCAAACTTGTTGGATTTTCATAAGAACTTTTGATTATCTTAGTTATTTAGAAATTTACTTTCCAATCAGTAGTTTGATATAATAGGGATTTCTAAGAGATTGATATAATCTTGTTTATTTTGCAACATTAATAATTTAGATACTAATTGATGTGGCATTTGTGAACTTCGGTATTTGGTTATTTATTCACACTGTGTGATGGTAATGACATTTATTAAATTATCTAGTAGTTTGTTTATCTCTTATATCCGTTTGTTAAGTATAATTTACGTACTCAGGGTCTTATGTGAGTTAATGTACTGAATCAAATTTCGGAAGCGTAACAAATAGTGATGAATCAAATAATAAACATTAGTCTTTTTTACGTAGAACAATTTTGATTTTTTTTTAATTTTAGAGATTCTATGTGGATTTTGGGTGCAGGAGCGGCAGCCAATGGTGACCCCAATGTCGCCAGTGCTGCCGTCAGCCATTATCGGCCCCGAGAGGCGTAGATAGAGGGGAGGCACCACCACCCTCCTTTTCTTCTTCCCGTGATGGGATGAAGGAGAAGAAGGAAAAAAAGGGTGGCGAAGGCACTGTCGGGTGCCATCGGTGAGGCCAGCGGCAACGGTAGTGCCTGCTGACTAGCGCTAGCCCTACAGATGGTAGAGGTAGGCGCCAGCGGCATTAGCCTTCCTCACACACCCCTGCTGTGAGTGTTCAAATTAGGTGTGTGATTATCATGAAAATTTATATTGTTTATGTGACAAATAAACCTATTAAAACTAAGTGAATGTGATCGCCAGAAACTTTTAACTAAAAAAGTTTCAAAAGAAAAGATTGATCGCCTACCTGTTCTGGAATTGAGAGATTTTTGAGTCCTTGATTCCCCTCCTTCAGCAGGCTGAAGAAAGGGAGCCCTTTTGATTTTGTTCTTGCTTTGGATGCTTATCGGATTTTGAGGATCTTCCAGATTCCTTTTCCTTGTTGATTCTCTCCTCTTTATCTCCTTTTGTACCTTGCAAAAAAATAAAATAAAAGAAAATAATAACAACTCAAGCAGAAGTAGTATCTATTCTAATGAAGATTCTGATCATGCAACTTAAACCAAGAACTCACTTGTTTAATGGCCTTTTAAACTCCTTTTAAAAGCATGGATTGGAAAATAATGCTAGTGAGTGTGTGTTGCATGGAGTAATATGATGAATGAGATTTTGAACTAATATGATGATTAAGAACTGAGTTGGATGGCCTCTGGAAAGCCTTGGTCTTGAAAGTTCTTGAAAAGACGAAGAAGTGATGAAGAAGGGATGTAGCTTGTTTTAAGACTCCTAGAAGTAGCAGCACTTCGATCCTTCAACGCCTGGACGTCGTCGCTAAGATTCTTTGCTCCAATTTCACTCAATTATCACTATTATCACTAACTTTTTAATGACCAAGGGGTTATGTATTTATAGGCTTTTCATCTGCGGTTATTAATGGATTACCATGAAAGAATTTGAAGTTTATCCAGCTAACAAACAGATAAACATAGATTAATTCATTATTATCTGTAATTATCTAAAATACGTCACCCATGGGAGACGTCTTTTAGACTAATTAAGATAAGGATAAACATCCGGAAAAATAAATTGAAACAGCTTAGGAGACCTAAATGGCGTCGTACCTGGGAGACGTCTTTTAGCTAATTAATAAATTAATTAAAATTCAAATTTAAATATCAAAATAGGAATAAACTCTAAATGGCGTCTATACATGTCGACGTCTTTTGGACCTTTTTCATATTTGATTAAAATTCGAGTTAAAATCAATTTAATTAATTAACTTAAATTATGTATGTCTGACCCGATGCTATTTAGATAATTAATTCAGAAAGATTAATAAAAATTAACCAATGATTAAATATCAGACCATTTTGAGGCATTATTTTATGATATGAAATTTACTCAAAATGATGTCAAAATTAGCGTGTCTACAGCTGCCTCACCTTGGCATCGTCTTTGCAAGGGAGTGAAATGAAATCGAATGTACTGAAAAGGTGATGCCAAGGTGTGATGAGACATGCTCTTAACATCACATGATTGGAATTTTTCTCAAAATGATCAATGAAGATAACTCAATAATATCGATGGAATCAATCTTGTCTTGATGAAATAAACAAGGAAATAAAATAAGGTCGATCAACCTCCACGGATTGGGAAGTACACCAGGTCATAGACACTGCAGGTTTCATCATGGGGAGTGATTGCCAGCCAATGTGAACGTGCTGCAACCATGATGGATCTTAAAAAGAAAACAAGAATATTTGGGATAAAGAATCCAAGAAAGGATAGAATTCCAAGGATATTTTCAAGCGAACCTCAAAGATAATCAAGATACTCAATTCAGAATAGAATATTTCATATCATTTTGGATTTATTTGATCAATGGTCTGAAACTTAATCAATAATTAATTCTTATCACAGTGATTTCAAAGTCGTACATGATGCATGCTGGGCTAAAATAAAAATATAAAGTCAAATAAAATATAAATTAATCAAGGATAATATTGTTAAATTGTCATTAATGAGTCAAGATACCAATTCTTATAATTCAGTGCTAAGCCGAAGCTCGTTTATCTACGCACCGTTTCACAAAAGTGAAACTATCGTCCTCACTAATTAACAATCCAACGGCCTATCCGTGTGATTAAGAATTCTCTGGAATTATCACTATTTTTGTTGAAGGGGAACTCAAATTCCAATTTCATCAAAACCACAAGGTCCTTGATATAATCTAATAAATATTTAACATATAGTAATGCTAATGCAAATTTAATCACATGAAAGAATACAGGGGATAGATATAACCGTCTTTTTAGCCACGGTTAGGACTCATAAACTCCCACACTGGGATCTTCTTGATATTTTCCAGCTTCATTTGAATTTTCCTGAATTTCTTGCACTTAAAAATCATCAGTAACTTCAATCAAGTGTTTAATTAAGCATCAAAATATAGATAAACAATGAATTTCGGGCAAATAACAGAAAACCTTGAAACGCGTCGTGTCGAGCCGACGCCATTAAGTTTAACTAAAACGCGTCGCTGTTCAACGACGCCTTTTCAGTCGCAGAAACAGGTTCTGGCTAATCTTCTATCCGGATTCCAACTCTCTTCGTGCACATCCCTTCTCCAATCTGGAAAAGCCTTCCTAGGATCCCAATCCTCTCTATATTAACTCCATAAACTTGTATCAAGGCATCCCTAACACAATCTAAAGATTAAAGCTAGAGATTTTCTTCAAAGTTCAAGGATTTTTCAAAATTTCTAGGCCTCAAGAATGAAAAGTTTCAAGAACAAGATGGATTCTTCAAGAAAGCGGGTGAAGAAGACGCTAGAGAAGCTCTCCAAAGTAGAAAATCATCTAAGTGGAAGAGATCCTAACCTCCAAGTAAGTTAAATCCTCTTTCCCTTCTATCTTTTTTTCTTCTTCAATTCCATGTTCTTCATATTCTTCAAGTTCTTCAAGTGATTCTCCCTTCTATTTTCTAGGTATATCCTTTATTTTCCGGCCCAAGAAAGGAATCAACCTTGTAAAGCTAGCAGAGTGGACTTTGTACGAAATTGAAGATCTTAGAGAGGATGACACTGAGAACGTGATGAAAGCTTTCACCACGTGCCTAGCTGGAGCTTTGCTCTTTTTTGCTCAAGACAACATATTAGAAGATGATCAAGTGAGCGCAATCTGCGAGATCTTTGAGGGAAGACAAATAGGCACAACGATTCTAGCCTATCTTTACAATGGGCTCTCTGCAGCGTCTACAGGTCAGTCTCCTTATGGTTGCATGCTACTCTTCGCTCTGTGGGTCGAGTTGCACTTCAAATTTGAATATCACAGTAGAAATTCTGTAAGACCGTCTCAAATATATCAGATTTCCTTATCTTCCATATTTCCAACATAGTTAAATTCAATGAGAAGATGATCAATCGAATGCCAAAACTCAAGACTCGAGCTGACTTGAGAGATTATCTGAGAACGATGTCGTCAAATGGGTTCGACTCTTCACCTCTTTCTCTTGTAGGAAAGTCCATTCGAGTGCGCCGTGCAGCGGGTGCAGAGCTTAAACTGATCGGGGCTACTGAGTTCGTGCTATATAATCCTCATCGTTGCTATACTCAACTCAGCCTGCCTCGCTATGAATTTCCTGAATTTTCCCATACATCTCCAATCATGAAGCGTGCCTTGGAATCCGATGAAGACTATGAAGCCACTGAACTTATAGTCACACTGTGGAATATTAGCTTCAATCATCGTGTAAAATCCTCTCAAGAGACAGATAGAGGATTATCTATTCCATATATACTGAGGCTTCGGGAATTTCTTCCTTGAATGTTCTTTTTTTTTTTTTATGATGTAATAAAGAATTTATTTCAATAAAGAATTGTTTCTTTATATCTTGAAATCCATCATCAATCTTCTGTGACTTGTTCAAGATTTTTCCTTGAATAAAAACTTGATTTTTTCTTAAAATATGACAATTCGGGTTTACTTAATGTAAAATGCGTCCACTCATAAAGACGCATTTCAACTATAATTCATTTTCCAAAAATCAGAGATTAATCCTTAAAACCAGAATTATGCTTAAACCGCGTCCACATATGTAGACGTCTTTCATCCAAAATCCTTCTCCAAAATAAGACATTAATTCTAAAAACTCCGAATTATGCTCAAAACGCGTCTAGTAATGTAGACGTCATTCCATCAAAATGCTTTTCCAAAATAAGAGATTAATTCTGAAAACCCCGAATTATGCTTAAAACGCGTCCAGTAATGTAGACGCCTTTAAATTATCTCTTTTTTTTTTTTTTCACAGAATTCTACCATTAATTCTGCGATTAAATCGTCTTAAACGCGTCATGAGATGTAGACGCATTTAATCATCATGCATTGTACTGTTCTGATCAGAATTGACAGTTTAAACTGAAACGCGTCGTGATATGTAGACGCCTTTTATCTAATTCAAACAGCTGTCCTTTTCCGCCTCAGTTTATGCACCATGAGTGGCGTCGTTGTACCCCAACGCGTTTTAACTTCTCCAAACATAAGCCGCGAAGGACCCCCTTTTTCCCCATTCTTCCAAAACTCTTCTCTTTCTTTCCGGCGACCTCCGTGCCTTCTTCGGCAAACCTCCCTTTCTTCTTCTCCATCACCGGCGATCACCGCCCTTAAGCTCCCTCTTCCTCTCGAGCCCTCTCTCTCTAACTCTCTCTCTTTCTACAAACCTCTCTCTCACCCGAGCTCCCTCAAGCTCTTGTTCTTCTCCCATGGAGCAAGGAGAAGGATCTCGCAAAGCCAAAGTCATGGCAAAGAGGAGGCGGACGGCCTCCCTTGCAGTGGTCCGGCGGAAGAGGTCCACGAGGAGGTGCCAGCCGATCTCGCGGCGGTGGCGGCCTTCTTGGAGGAGGAAGAAGCTCCCCCGGCGCCCATGGCCGAAGAGGAAGGCGGGGAAGAGGCTCTACACCTGGTAAGCTTCCTATGGGATTGATTTATGGTGAAATGGAATGAGGGAAAGAGGAGAAAGGGACTTTTTTTCAAAAAGTCTAAAAATCGGGTTTGAATGGCGTCCAGACCAGGTGACGTCTTTCAAAGGGCGTCGCCATGGTCCGACGCCATTCAGGCCGGAATTCAATTTTTAAATATGATAGAAAATGGGTTCAAAAGGCGTCAAGGGTAGTAGATGCCTTTTAAAGGGCGTCTATCACTGCAGACGCCTTTTAAAAAGAATATTTTATTGATTTTCTTGACTGATGAAATTTTCCTTGTTTTATTTGCAGGGGACGATGAGAGCTCGGATTTCATGGGATTTGGTGATAGGAGCATACTGGGGACTCCCGGACTTCCAGAAGGCGCACCTGCGCCGAATGGGGTTCAGCGAGATCCTCGAGATCGAACCATTCTGACTTGATTTAGTCCTCCTGCAAGCGCTGCGGGAGAGGTGGCGTGCAGAAAGCAGAGCTTTCCTAATGCCTTGGGGGCATATGGTCCCCAGTCTAGAGGACGTGGCCAGGATTACTGGTCTTAGGGTAGAGGGCCGTCTGGTGAGCGGGGTGACTTACCCCGATTACCGTGGGATGGCGGAGGCCCTATTAGGTATACAGGTGTCCACCCTAGATAAAGAGTCTAGGACAGTCCCTAGAGTGGAGGTAGAGGCCGCTCTAAGTTTAGTAGAGCCCCGGCGTCGGTCTGACGAGACCCGGGAGGAGTTTAGGACTAGACTAGCTGAGTCTTCCTCTGCCGTCTACTGCAGTGACCCTAGTCAGGTAGAGGAGATAGATAGGCAGCTTAGAGTCTTTCTTGTTTTCTTCTTTGGTCAGTTGCTCTTCGGTACGAAGGGCGACCATATCCACTGTAGATTTTTGAGTCTGTTAGATGATTTAGAGAGTCTCCATGAGTACGCCTGGGGTGCGGCCCTCCTGGCCCACCTCTTTGCAGATCTCTCCACGGTCATGCCAGACCGCGAGACCACAGCGGCTTCTCGCCGTTCCTCCAGGTATTAAATTATTTTAATTATTTGTTTATGAAATGCAATGACATGATGTTTTTTCTAACCTACATGTTCATGTATGCAGGTGTGGAGTTATCACTATTTCCCGCTCGGCCGAGCGCAAATTGTGAGGCCGGACGTTGTCCCCTTGGCTTGCCGCTGGCAGCCGATTGTGGACACGGCCCCACAGCACCATCAATTGACGGCCCTCCGCCGTCAATTCCTCGACTATACAGAGCTTCTGGTAAGTCTTTAATTTGTTCAATTTTGTTAAATGCAGTTTTTCATTTATTAAATGCAATTTATTTATATGAATGCATCTAACTTGTATGTAGGTGATTTGGTGCCCATACATGGGCATGGGCGAGGAGGGCCAGCCGTGGGTGACGGCTGGTTGGAGACGGTTCTGGAGGCAAGTGTGGTTCCACTGTCTCAATGAAATCGAGCCGCTCCGCCTCCGCCTGGTGATGAGGATACTGGACCTTCATCAAGAATGGATCGACGAGGAGGTCCCGAAGGGCGTCGGGAGGAGTATGAGGGGCAAGTAGGCCCTCACTGATTGGCGAGCAAAATTGCCGGAGCAGTATGAAGACTGGCATCGCCGGGGTGTCCGAGTTGAGTCGCAGGCAGAGAGTAGCGCAGCCTATCTCCAACAGTATCAGACACGCTACGCCGATCAACTGTGACTTCTCCGTCCTCTCGATGTAAGTATGCGTTTATGCTTCTTTCATTTTATCATTATCTTTAACTTATATTTGTGAATGAATGTATGTATGTGTGGTATGCAGGATGCACGAGATGCCGTAATCATCGACCTCCGGGCCCGCCTCCAAGATGCCGAGGCCCAGTTGGAACAGGTCCAGAAGGAGCTCTTTGACTTGATATGTATGCATGTTATGTATGAATATTTTAATTAATTAATTTGTTTTGACAATTAGCCACTGGCAGTTGTCTTTTGGTGCAGCGAGCCATCTACACCCAGGCGGCTCCCCCTACCTATGGAGCCTCATCATCTTTGGCGCCGTCTGCTGCTCACGAGGCTGCTCTGGCTGACCTCCTGAGTCAGCGTGCCTCTGCCATTCACCGAGCCTCTCTTGCGGAGGAGGACCGTGCCGCTCGAGTAAGTTCTAATCTTTGACTTTCTTTCCTGAATTTGACTTCAATTGCCCAATTGCCTTGGACTGATGATGTCTTCTCTGGTAGGTCACCGAGCTTCAAGAAGCCCTTCGGAGGGCTGAGACAGACGCGGCTCGTGTCCGGGATCTTGAGGAGCAAGTGGAGCAGGTGGCTCGACTCTCCACCGGCGATCTTCCTTGTGAGCTCTCACGCCTCCAGTCCCGACTGGAGTTCATTGAGGAGCAAGAGCGGGAGAGGCAGGAGCGACAAAGGATGGATGCGGAGATGTCCTCCCTTCGAGTCCAGCTGGGCATCGCCGAGCACGAGCGCAGGAGTGTTGAGGAGCGTTATAGGCGTGCTCGGCAGCGTGCTCAGGAGCGCGGACAGGCGAGTGCCTTCACAGCCAGCGTGGCCATCTCTTCTGGTCAAGCTGGTCCAAGCGCCATGGGTCCACCACCGCCGCCATCTAGAATTCTAGCGCCAGATGCCCAAGATGAAGCGCAGAGTCAATTAGATGAAGGAGCAGGAGAGAGTCAGCCTTAAGGGTTGCACATGTACTTTTCCTATTTTGTGAGTCCTGTACAAAAACCGACTTTATATATATATATATATATATATGAAACTTTTGCCTTCAACCTTGTGCCTCAACTTTCCTGTCTGTGATCTGTACATGATTTAGCAAACAGGTTAAGTATCTATTTAGGCTTAGCCCCTTGCTCAGTTAAGTAACTGATCAATCAATCCTTTTCTTGATAGAAGGGTCAAGGGGTATAGCCTTTATTAACAAAGGTAACATGAATAATCAAACTGTAAGCAAAATGCAACATGCAAGCAGGCAGATGCTCGCTGAAAATAAAGGAATGAAACACACTAGATGCGATAAGCAGATGCTAATTGAAACATATTTGGGTTTTCGATATATATATTTTTTTGGATTTTGAAATATGTATTTTTTGGATTTTGAAATATGTATATATTTTTTGGATTTTGAAATATGTATATATTTTTTTTAGATTTTGAAACATGTATATATTTTTTTTTGGATTTTGAAATATGTATTTTTTTGATTTTGAAACATGTATTTTTTTTAGATTTTGAATTGCAAACTAAAAGGCCAGTATGGTACTCAGATCAAAAGATCATATTCATTTATTAACTTAATTCCCAGATTGTTCTTCAATAATCTAACTTAGACTCATCGTGCTTGAACTTGTGTTTCCATTCGTGATCCCATTTGGTGATTTGATCCTTAGTCAATCTAGGTCGTTCCTTAAGTTTGGAGTACGCCTCTTCAGAAAGAAAGGAAGAATTGGTTTAGAAAGCCCACGAGAAGGTTCCAGAGACCTAAAAAGATGTTCCTTTCTTACCCTAATATCTGTTGGGGTTCGGTCATTTTCTTTCCGAGGTATTTATCAACCTTGCGTTCCCTTTCATTTCATTTCATGGCCTTAATGTAACGTTTGTAGTGTAATGGCCTTTTGATTTGACATTTGGCTTTTGCCTTTTGCTTTTGCTTTTCTGTTTCTTTTCTTGGGACAGATCTCCCCCATTTTTTTTTTTTTAATGACGGCCTCTTACTAAAATGGCGGGTATTCTTGGTAATCTATTCTAAGTCTCGTTTCGACATCATGAGCCAAGTGTAAAAATAGAATTTTGTTTGAAAAGAATGATTTGCACTTTACACTTTTAGTCAAGCTTTCGGTATTCCTTAGCAATGTGTTTAAATTAAATTATCCAGACTGATAAGGGAATTTGAGTTTCTAAATTTTCTGATTCCACTGGTCTTTGCACCATGCTGATCGACTCTTTAACCTAAGGGTAATATTTCTTGAGATACAGACCATTCCAGAGGTGAGTTAATTCTTGCCCTTCTGCACTAACTAGACGGTAATCGTTACTAGGAAAAGCGTGCGATACAATATAAAGTCCTTCCCAATTGGGTTGGAGCTTAGAACGCGGACCATCAGGTTTTACAAAAATTCTTTTGACAACCATTTCACCAACTTTGAACTTACGTTCGATGACTTTCTTTTGGTAAAAACATGCTAATCTATTTTGATATACTCTTGCATGATTAGTAGCTGACCATCTTTTCTCGTCTAAAAGTTCTAATTGAGTAAGGAGTGTTGAACGGTGTTCATCAATGGAGAATTCCTTATTCAATTGTACTCTTAATGACGGTATAAGGATTTCGTATGGAACTACCGCCTCCATTCCAAATGTTAAGGAATAAGGAGTTTGCCCAGTAGGCGTACAGATTGAAGTTCGGTAGGCCCATAGAGCCTCAATCAATTTTTCTGGCCAGTCTGTGAATTTGTTAGACTTGCACGCCTTTTTGATGATTTTTATCAAAGTCTTGTTAGTTGCCTCTACTTGGCCATTGCCTTGCGGATAATAAGGAGATGAATGATGCAATGCAATTTTGTACCTGTTGCAGAGGTCTTTCAGTTCTTGTGACACGAACTGCGGACCATTGTCGGTGACGATGGTGCTTGGAATTCCAAATCTCGTGATGATGTTCTTCATGATGAACTTGCAGACGGTTGATGCTTTGACTTCCATGTATGCTTCAGCTTCCGTCCACTTGGTGAAGTATTCCGTTGCCGTGAGGATGAAGGACTTATGCTTAATACCGGAATCAGGATTGCCACGGGGTCCAATGATATCGAAAGCCCACATGACGAAAGGCCATGGGGAGGAGACAGGATGGAGTGAAGATGCAGGAGAATGAATCTTAACGGCGTGAAGTTGGCACTTAGCACACCTACGGACATATCCTACACAATCTTCTTCCATAGTTGGCCAATAGAATCCTTGTCTAAGGATTTTCTTTGCTAGCATCTGTCCATTAACATGGCCTCCACATACTCCAGCATGAGCTCCTTCCATAACCTTCCAAAGCTCATCTTCGTCTAAACATTTTAGAAGAACACCATCAAAACCTCTTTTGTATAATGCTCCCCCAACTAGGGTGTATCTTTGAGAAACTCTCCTGATAGCCCTTTTCTCCTCAGCTATGGCTTCTTCAGGATATGATTGATCTTCACAATATTTGGCAATTTCGTAGTACCACGGTTTTTGTTCATCATCCATCTCTTCTAATAGCTCCATTAACATAATCTCTCTCTTTTCCAAAATATTTCCATCTCTGACCTTCTTCAGCAGCTTCTCCTTAGTCCAAAGGAATGAGGGGTCTTTCACGGCGGGTGAAAGACGTCTATGAATAATGATTGATTCGGATTGTCTACTGATTGGATCATTAAGAGAAGATGCAAGTGAGGCTAGAGCGTCAGCTAAGATGTTCTGATTCATAGGAATATGGACGAAGATCAATTTTGTGAAAAGTTTTACATAAGCAGAAGTAAGTTCTTGATAAGGCTTGGGCTTTGGATCAAGAGTTCGATATTTGGTTAACATATGGCGAAGAATCAATTGGCTATCACCTACAATTCTGAGTTTGGTAGCACCATGGAGATGAGCAGCCTCGAGGCCAGCAAGGAGTGCCTCGTATTCAGCTGTATTGTTAGTGACTGGAAAGTCAAGCTGAAAGGCTTGTGGAATGGTGACACCTTCAGGTGATAACAGAACAATGCCGATCTCCTTTCCATGGGAATTCAGAGCTCCGTCAAAATGCAGAGTCCACATATCATCTATGATTTGGTTTATGGACATCAGTTCCTCATCCGGAAACTCCGATCGGACTGGATCAAAACAAGGAAGGGGGTGATGAGCGAGATGTTTTGCTATGGCATAGCCTTTGATCGCTTTCTGTTGAATGTAAGTGATATCGAATTGAGATAGAAAGCTTTGCCATCGTGCTAACCTATCAGTAAGGACAGATTTCTCAAGGAGAAACTTGATCGGATTCATCCTAGCGATAAGATGGACTTCATGGGCTAGCAAATAATGCTTCAGTTTCTGAACCACCCATACAAGTGCTGCACATGTTTTCTCCATCGCTGTGTAACTTTGCTCAGCGGGGTTGAGAAGTTTAGAGAGATAGTAGGCTGCCCTCTCCTTTCCTTCTTCATCCTCTTGTGCTAGGACAGCCCCCACCGCATCATCCCGGACAGAAATGTAAAGTATCAATGGTTTGCCCGGAGATGGTGGTCTCAAAACATGAGGACTTGCCAAATAATTCTTTAATCCATCGAATGCCTCCTGACACTTATCGTCCCAATCGAATTTGACTCCCGGCTTGGTAAGCTTGTAGAACGGCTTACACCTTTGTGAGTGTTAGGAGACAAAACGGCGAATAAATTGCAACTTCCCGATCAATCCTCTTAACTCTTTCAAGTTCTTGGGAGGTGGCATCTCTCTGATAGCCTTCGCCTTGTTGGGATCGATCTCAATTCCCCGTTTACTGACAATGAATCCAAGTAATTTCCCTGAGGATACCCCGAATACACATTTTTTGGGGTTCATCTTTAACTGATATTCTCTTGATCTATCTAATACTCTTGCCAGAACTTTGGCATGCTCAGCCTTAGTCTTAGATTTCACCAACAAGTCATCCACATACACTTCTAGATCGATATGCATCATGTCATGAAATATTGCCATCATAGCCTTCTGATAAGTGGCTCCAGCATTCTTTAATCCGAATGGCATGACGACATAGCAATATGTTCCCTAAGGTGTAGTGAATGATGTCTTTTCTTGATCTTCTTCTGCCAATTTGATCTGATTGTATCTTGAAAATCCATCCATAAATGATAAAGTTTCATAGCCAGCCGTGTTATGAGTACATCAATGTGAGGCAATGGAAAATCATCCTTAGGACACGCCCGATTCAAATCTCGGAAGTCAATACAGATTCTGACCTTCCCATCTTATTTCATAACCGGAACTATGTTGGCGACCCATTGTGGATAAAGGACAACGCTAATGAATTTGGCTTTATGTAACTTATCGACCTCTTCTTTCATTTTTAAAGCCATTTGTAGGTGGAATCGCCTTAACTTCTGTTTGACCGGGCTAGCTCCATCCTTTAATGTCAACCTGTGTTCCACTAAGGATGAGTCTAACCCCGGCATATCCTCATAACTCCAGGCGAAAGTGTCCTTATAATCCTTAAGAACTTGTACCATTGCCTTCTCGTCCACTACAGAAAGATTCTTACTAACGAGGACAACCTTATGTTCGTCTTCAGTCCCTAGATTGATCTCTTTGGTGGGCTCTTCTACGGCAGCTGAGGGTTCATCGAATCTTTTTACTCCACTGGCATATGCCTCAGCCGCGTCCTCGTCATCTTCCTAATCTTCAACAATGGGGTCCTTTTCATGTATCAATTCATACATCCCATATCCATCATTGACTAACTCATCATCTACACAATCTTCTGGCATCTTAATAGCTAATAGCTGAGGGATCATAGAGTAAGAAAGACATTTATCAGCTAAATCCTGGAGGTATCTATCTAGAATTTGTTTACCCTTAGATTTTCTAGACTTCCTAACCTGACTAACTTGCCTAGAACTAGACTGCCTAACTTCGCTAGACTCCTTATCCTGACCTAATGAGGATGAAGTAGAATGAAAATTATGGGATACAGACGGAAATACAGGAGAATCCTCCCAAGAGGAGGGGCAGAGTAGATCTAGAAGAGAATCTTAACCGAAAGACCCGCGCGATGGGGTACAATCAGACAAGTAGGAAGTTTCCTCAATAAGGATTTGGGAGAAATTTGTTGCCAAATTGACGTTTTTTTTTATAGAAAAGATGAATTAATCATAAAACAAGAACGAAGGTGCATAGGAGGAGAATGGAATGGAGGAAGCGACACCAAGGCCAAAGGATTTGGAGGCTCATACAGCAGTATGTTCCAGATTAAATCATAAATCCTCTCTGGATCGAGAGGAGGTTGGGGAATGAAGTCCCGTAGGGACAGAGTGATCATGACGAGCGAAGCCCGTGGAATATCTTCAGTAATGACCTGCGACCAAGTCGGGGTCAGAAGCAGAGTGCGGAACAAGGTATGAAGTGTGAAAATGTGAGAAGGATAAGTCCCCCTCCAGAGAAGATCAGTGGTATAACCAGCTTCATAGGGGTCATCTGGATCCCCTTCATCTGTTTCCTCAGACAATAGTATTCTTTTATCAAAAATGGCACCAGTTCCTTCAATCAGCTCATCTATCTGTGGCGGCCACTTTGGTTCTGATGGATCAAGAAACAATCTATTCAATACAATATACATATCCCTTAAGTCAAACCATTTGTACCATTCACACTCCGGGTCTTGAAACTTCCTCATTTTCATTGGCCGCAGAGCTTCCAAGGACTGGTACGTGAGCAACTCTGAACAATGTCTAGCTAGATCCCTTCCATATATGTCATGGAGGTCAAAACAGGAAGTGATGACCACCGTGTTGTCGTGACTGATCACGGGCCCTTTGACAAAATGTGTGTATAGAGTCCATGTTAAGGGGTCCCGACCTTCTTTGCATGGTGTAGACATTGTCTGTAACGACCCGCCACCCTATAATCGGGGATCCGATTACTAAATGGGTACCGAATCATTAATTTGGAACCAAACCAGGATCTAATCAAGTCTGGGAGATAAATAATAAACTAAGCTAAACATTCACATCGCATTGAACAGAAGTAAAAGTGCAGGAATTAAAATTATTACAATGCGACTCGATACAGCAAATAATTACATTTTCCAACAGAAAGGGAATAATTAAACGTACAAGCCAGAAATAAAAATCACAACTACGTCGGGGCATACCCCGGAACAACTGCTAACGGTGCTCACTCACGGCCGCACTCTCCTCGCTAGGTCTGCTGAGAGTCCTCACCTGAAAACCGCAGGAGGGGTGAGTCTCAAAGACAAGACTCAGTAGGGATCCTTCGATCCCCACTGCCCACGCACACACCCACAAGTGCAAGGTACAGCTAACGATAAAGTGATAAGCACAAGAGGTACAATTCCTAATTCTTAACGTGAAATCACATGCAATTGTAATATAATAAACATGCATATATTAAACCAGCCGATTAGGAAATCCACAACTGTCGTCTCGATAGAACTCGCCAACCACACAACAACGGTGGAGAAACCTCGACCCGCTGAGACCAAACAGTAACCCCTCGGATAGCACACTAGCTACTCCGGTCCAACCGGCTCAGGTGGCTACTCCTTCCCTCAGCATGAGTGACTCTCCGAATGTACCACTCCGACACCGGTACTAGCTGACCCCGGGGTTCACCAGGTGACCCTCTCTCTCTAGGCGTCACCCCGCCTACGCCCCCACCGGCGCTGTGCTCACGCCCCCACCAGCACAGGGTGATAAAGCGCTACAATGTCACTCCAGGTCCACAGTAACACAAAACCCAACAAGTACGATCTGGTTACGTAAAAAGTCCGCGATCGTATAACATACATGTAGCATCGTCCGGTCATGAAGAATCTACCTCTACCGGGTACACTAAAACATGCAATAATTATCCGTCTAACAGTATGAACACATTTTACTGGCATGAATTTGTGAGGTTCTGTCTTGAATCGCGTCTCCTAAGGTCGACGCCATTCAAGCTCCATGTACAGGTTCATGTAAAACAGTCTTCAGAATCAGGCCCTAAAAGGCGTCGACACCAGTGGTCGCCTTTTAAAAGGCGTCGACATCCTCAGACGCCAATTAACATAGAAATCTGGAAATTTCAAGGCCCTTACTCAGGGAATTTCTGCCTTTAAAAGGCGTTATGGTTAACCGATGCCATTCGAAAACGCGTCGTTCACCCATGACGTCTTTTAGTCCCAGAATCCCCGAACTGGCAGACTCTCTGTCAGGCGATTCATGTCTAAAAGGCGTCGTGATGGCTCGACGCCCTTCAAAAAGGCGTCGTCCATGCACGACGTGTTTCAACCCCAGGAACCAGAGTCGCCTGAGCCCGAGGGCTCCCATTCCAACCCCAAACAACCCCAAAATTCACCCAAAAACGGAGGGAAAAGAGGAATAATACTATCCATAGGCAACACATTCATGGAAATCCCCCATGTTATCAAAAGAACTCCTAAACATGCTCATTCTACCCCCCAAAACCAGAGATCCAAACAAGCTTAAACGGGGTAAACATGGTCTAAAACGCGATGTTAAGGGGAACCGTCACCCTACCGGATACTTGAACGCCTCCGAGCTTCAAGCCGTCCACCCGACTTGCCCTACGCCGCCGCCGGTACCGCCGTGGTCGTCCTTGCTCCTCCGTGACGTCGGCCGCCGTCCGGAGAGTAGAACGCCGCAGTGGAAGTGGAGGTGGTAGTGGTAAGAGCTAGGTAGAGGATGGAGTTGAGGGAGAGGTGAAACGGTGGGAGGAAAAGAGGGAGGAGGAGGGATCGCCGCCAAGTTCGCCGGAAGGGGAAAGAGAGGAAGAGAGGAGAAAATGAGGGAAAGAAGGAGGACTCGCGGGGTTAACCAGAGACTGGCTAAAACGCGTCGACATCCGCGGACGCCATTCAGTTGATGTGACAGCTGCTCTGACAAGACTCTGAAACGCGTCGTTCAAGGCAGACGCCGTTCAGACGATATGTCAGGGCTGTACTCTGACAAACCCAGAGTCGCAGTCTGAAAGGCGTCGACACACGTGGACGCCGTTCAGGTTGACAAGACAGGGCCGTACCCACGCGGCCCGAAACCAGCCCACGTGGCAGAACTTGAAATGCGTCTGCGACGGTGGACGCCGTTTAAAACGCGTCTCGATGTCCTGACGCGAATCAACTCAGAACCTCCGCCCTCACTAAGGTTATAACTACAAGGTCCGATCCCGAAAACCGGATCCGAAGGTCACGATCCTTACATTGTCTCCCATATCTTTTGGCCGTCTTCATTTTCTTCCTGCTGAGTAATGTCGTGCCTCACTTTTCTTGGCCTATAGCCCAGGCCATTTCCAGGTGTCCTTCGGTTGTCCTTGATGGGCGTGGTTCTGCCTTGTAATTGTGTGCCCAGGCCCTTTCCAGGCTGATAACCACCCTTCATCATTATTTTTCATCCAGGGGTACTCATGCACTTCCCCCGCTTTATGGCATCCAGTGGATAAGGAGTAAGAGTGGCAGCCTTTAAAAGATCAGCCACCGAACGGTAGACTTGTAATACCGACAGAAAAGGTTGTCGACCAGGTGAAGAAGTTGGCTTGATATCGGCATGCTCGTAACTTTAATGATTCGTCCTTTGTAGGAAAATTTGAGGCATTGATGATTCGTAGAGGGAATCGCCTCGAGGGTTTTTATATAAAGACAACCCAAAATAGCATTCAAGGAAGGATCGATTTCCAAAATGTGAAATTCGACTTCGGCATGACATACAGGGCCTAACTCCACTTTCAAATAGACCATTCCCAGAGGGGAACGGGTGGAATTATCATATGTTGTTACAGAGATAGGGCTAGGCAGCCATTTTTCTTTGGATACACCGCACAATTCAAGGGTCTTCGGAGGCAGGACATTAATTGAAGCCCCTGTGTCGACCAGACATGCATCTACGGCCTTCTTGCAGATATTGACCATAATGCTTAGAGCCATGCTTCTGGCTGGTGGTGGTGCTAGTTCCGAGGCATGAAATGAGATAGAGGGTTGATCCCCTTGAGGAACTAGTAGTGCGGCGATCTTTTCTACTGGCACATCTTCATTGACCATCACCTTTTGTAGACACTCCATCAGAGCCTCCTGATGGGTCTTCGATCTCTTTATCAATTCAAGGACAGAGATTCGTGCCGGTGTTCTGTCAAGATGTTTCAAAAGGTCATATTGAGTGCTTGGTGCACTCTCATCGTTATGCGCTTCCTCTGGCGGCTGTGATGGGCCGTCTCTGACTGTTGATTGAGGAAAGACCTTATTAAAGATCCTCCCACTCCGGAGTGCATGTTCTTCAGTTGTGGAAGGGCCGGGTGATAACTTGAGCACCGCAGGGTTAGTGGATGGTGTAGATGGTGTGGAGGGTTGGTATACGGGTGATGGCATGGGGTTAGTTGATGGTGGCAAGGTACGGATGAGAGGCCTAGATGGTTGGATGGTGGAAGGGTAATTAGTTGGTGCGGATGAAGTGGGGAATGGCATGCGGAGTAGAGGTTTAGATGGTTGTATGGTGTTTGGGTAAGCGTTGGCAATAGTAGGTGATGTAGGGAATGGTACGCGGAGTAGTGGTCTGGATGGCATGAGGGGTGCGTGATTAGCTTGCGGGGGGTTGTTTAATGGGGGCGTAGTGGCGTGGGGGATAATGAGTTTGAGGAAAGTGGGCGGTGGTGATGGGTTAGTGGGTTTAAAGAAAGTGGGCGGTGGTGATGAGTTAGTGGGTGCGGGTGAGTGATATGCGGGTGTTGGTATAGGTGTGATGGTAACGGGTTGTGGTCTAGGCATATGGAGGGTGCGGCATGGTGGTTGTTCTGCGGTGCTCGGAGTGTGGCCTGTTGAATACATAGATGAAGAATCCTCTATCTTCCATTGTTGCCCTCGGTTAGCCTCAGACCGGCTATTTGTTAAAATAGGGGCAACTTGATTATGGTCCTGGTGCTCCGGGAGTGGGTTTTGCACTATACCCATGTTTGGCGGCTCCGCTGCCTGCGCCGGTGCTCTTGGTTGTTGTTGTTGCTGTTGTTGTTATTGTGGTCTTCTCGCCTTTAAGGCAGATATATACTTCTTCATTTCTTCCCAATCAATACCTCCCTGCTCGTTGAGATCATGGATATAATCTCGGAATGGAAAGTAGGTATCTATGGTGTGTCTAGGTTGTCAGTGGAAATAACAATACCTGGAAGTGTCGGCATTTTGGGGCCAAACAGTTTTTTCTCTTGGCAAAACCAAAGCGTTGGCTGCCATCAAAGCACTGAAGATATCTGATAAGGATTATGGAAGGACTGGATATTCTGCCCTTTTCGGGCCTGGAGGCTTCCTCTGTTGATTAAAATCAGTAGGAGGAGGCACATTGTGGTATGCCGGCGGTGCGCGTGGCTGGTACTGCTGCTGTTGTGGGAGCTGATACTGCTGTTGTGGGGGCTGATACTATAGTTGCCGTTGTGGCTGCTATTGTGGTTGCTGGTTCGACTGCTGAGGCCGCTGGTACTGAGGCTGCTGATACTGTGGGTTCGTTGCTGCTGTCTATAACCCTGCGGGTTTGGTTGCTGCGGCCGCTGGTACTGTAGTTGCTGATTCCTCACAAATTGGGGCTGGTTGTTGTTCATGCTACTAACCTGCTCATGGGAGAGCGTGCCCTCAGTGGTTGGACCTGTGATAGGAGAATTTGGCACGGCAGGCTTACGAGGTGGAGACCTGCTAGGTCGGTGAGGATCAAAGACACTAGAGAATGTAGCATCCTTGAAAGCATTCTGACAATAACGTGCTCTTTCATAGAGCTCTGCCATACTAGTCATGTTGTTCAGGGTGAGGACTAGTTGAAACTGAGGTGTGGCATTAGAAATTAACATCTTTACTTGCTCTGACTCAGACAAATGATCTTTCACTTTTTCTACCATGCCCCTCCATCTATCAGCAAAACTGACGAATTCTTCGTCAGGCTTCATTTTTTCTGCTATCAGGTCAGTAATGGACACGAGAGGACAACTCTATCCTGGTATCGTTGAATGAACTTTCGTGATACGATACCATAGTCCTCTACTTCAGCAGGTTCTAAAGAAAAGAACAACTCGAGGACTAGTCCCTCTAAGGATTTCCTGAACAAAATGCCAACGACCTCTTGTCGTTTTGCCAGAAAGATGACTCATACATAAACTCCTTCAAATGAGTGAAGGGGTTACCAGTACCGTTGTATTTTTGGTACACTGGCATCTCAGAGGGCGGCAAATGGAACACAGGCAGACTTGGCAGGTTAATCTCAGGTGCAGCTTTAACTCCCATCATCTTCTGAAGGTTGTTGAACTGTTCATCCATATGCTCCATCTTTGCAAGCAACGCTTGTGTTGTTGGATCAACCTGGGGAGGAGGGGGAGGTGGAGGTACATGACAGGCCTATTGCCTAGAGTATGTAGGGCATAGGGGACAATAGAGCTGAGGTCCGGCAGAGCTTCCGCCATGCCCGAGGGCATTTTGGTAAGTAGGCGTCAACGGCCTGACCGGTTGCCTCGAAGAAGAAAGTTGTGGCCCAGCTGGCCGAGAGGTTGAGACTTGATGGCCTTCCATGGCCTGGGGAATGAAGGAAGTATGATGAGGAGGAGGTTGAGGAATGACAGGGGGAGCCGCAGGATTCGGCTCGACAGATTGCATGGGCGTCTTTCCCTTCAAAATAGACTGGATCGCCTCGAACTGTCGAGGATCCAGACGGGAGGCAAGAACTCCCAAAGTGTTCACTAGATCCGAGGGATCGGAGGATGAGGGATCATTCGGGTTCATGCCCCCCTCGAAAATAGGATTAGGAATCGCATGCACATGCAGAGGAAGATCAGAATATTGATCATGAGCATAAGGAAGAGGGGTTTGTTGGTTTCCTTCGTATCGAACTGGACAAGAATGGGGATTACGGGGTGCATCAGTATCTCCCCCGCTTTCAAAGTGGTAATCAGACTCAAGAGGGGCATTAGCATCTCCCTCGTAGTTGACTAGGGCATCTGGAGCCATGCTCAAATCCCTACCTGATCGAAGTAGCATGATATTAGATTTTTTTCAAAGATTTGCAAACAAGTTGCACAGAGATTAAGCAAACAAGTGGATGTTTAATGTTATTTTAGGATTCCTTGTTGGGTTATTTGGATTCAATTAATCACCAATTCACTCAAAGGGCATGATCCTAGTTTCAGTTCAATTTCCACCGTTATACTCTACGGCTTTCTCTCACAACGTTATGAAAATCTAACCAGGACTTCGATTGGTACAACCAGCTCGATGAACAAGGAGGAATACCTTGATTTTTGGGACTTACGGAGGTCTTTAACGCCAACCACTCTAGTCTGATCAAGGAACCGACCCAATCAGAGAGAGGTGAAGACGTCAAGAAAGGTGTTCTTAAGAGAAAAAAGGGGGGTGTTAGCCCCAGTGCGTATGACATGTGGCCTGGATGGCCTCTAATGCTTATTATGTAATGTATAGTAGCAAATAGATCAGAAATCTGAGAACTGAAGAAAAAAAATAAGAAACTGCCTGAAACACGTTGTTGTTGGTCGACGCTATTCAAACAGAACCTATTTTTCTCGCAGAATCTCAGGCAGCAGATAGCAGAGAATTTGGCCTGAAAGGCGTCTGGGTTAGACGACGCGGTATGAAACGCGTCGTTGCTCCTGCACGCTTTGCAAGTCGCAGAATCAACAATTAATGTGGAATTTCTAGATCGATTCCTCCTCAAACAGACAGGATGAAAGCAGTAAATAATCGGCTCATGCGATTCTTTTTATTTCAATTTTTTTTTAACAGGATGATTTATCATGTAAACAACAAAACATTCAATCAATCACACATGCTTCTTATCATAAAAACAACTATTCAATCAATCAAACGGAGAGGGCAAGATCTTGCCATAGGGGTGTGCACGTGGTGCACATAGGAATAACAATTAAATTAAAAACTCACCGATCGGTGAGGGCGTGTCGAGAGACACAGGTGATGCACAGAGAGTGCCCGATTGATGAAAGCAAGAACAAAGGTTAAAAGATGGCGAGACCAAGTCCCACCGTGATCGCCAAAAAGCTGTGAGTGTTCAAATTAGGTGTGTGATTATCATGAAAATTTATATTGTTTATGTAACAAATAAACCTATTAAAACTAAGTGAATGTGATTGCCATAAACTTTTAACTAAAAAGTTCCAAAAGAAAAGATTGATCGCCTACTTGTTTTGGAATTGGGAGATTATTGAGTCCTTGATTCCCTTCCTTCAGCCGGCTGAAGAAAGAGAGCCCTTTTGATTTTGTTCTTGCTTTAGATGCTTATCGGACTTTGAGGATCATCCAGATTCCTTTTTCTTATTCATTCTCTCCTCTTTATCTCCTTTTGTACCTTGCAAAAGACAAAGATAAAAGAAAATAATAAGAACTCAAGTAGAAGTAGTATCTATTCTAATAAAGATTCTGATCATGCAACTTAAACCAAGAACTCACTTGTTTGATGGCCTTTTAAACCCCTTTTAAAAACATGGATTGGAAAATAATGCTAGTGAGTGTGTGTTGCATGGAGTAATGTGATGAATGAGATTTTGAACTAATATGATGATTAAGAACTGAGTTGGATGGCCCCTGGAAAGCCTTGGTCTTAAAAGTTCTTGAAAAGACGAAGAAGTGATGAAGAAGGGATGTAGCTTGCTTTAAGACTCTTGGAAGTAGCAGCACTTCGATCCTTCAACGCCTGGACGTCGTCGCTAAGATTCTTTGCTCCAATTTCACTCAATTATCACTATTATCACTAACTTTTTAATGACCAAGGGGTTATGTATTTATAGGTTTTCATCCGCGGTTATTATTGGATTAACATGAAAGAATTTGAAGTTTATCCAGCTAACAAATAGATAAACACAGATTAATTCATTATTATCTGTAATTATCTAAAACGCGTCGCCCATGGGAGACGTCTTTTAGACTAATTAAGATAAAGATAAATATCCGAAAAAAGAGATAGAAACAGCTTAGGAGACCTAAATGGCATCGTGCCTGGGAGATGTCTTTTAGCTAATTAATTAATTAATTAAAATTCAAATTTAAATATCAAAATAGGAATAAACTCTAAATGGCGTCTATACATGTCGACGTCTTTTGGACCTTTTTCATATTTGATTAAAATTCGAGTTAAAATCAATTTAATTAATTAACTTAAATTATGTATGTCTGACCCGATACTATTTAGATAATTAATTCAAAAAGATTAATAAAAATTAACCAATGATTAAATATCAGACTATTTTGAGGCATTATTTTATGATATGAAATTTACTTAAAATGATGTTAAAATTAGCGTGTCTACACCTGCCACCCGTGCAAAACAGAGGATCTGGGAGGGGGAGGGGAAGGGGAAGGGGGGACAGCTAGGTTTTCGGCCCTAGTTGCCCGCGCCCTTCGCTAACTAGGCTGGGCCCAGGCCGGCCCAAACCAGGCCACCCTAATGGGGTTGGCCTAGACCTGAGGTAGGGTACCTGGGCCGCATCCGGCCAAACCAAGCCTAATTGGGCCCCACCCCTGCCCACTATAATTAAAAAAATTACTTTTACTATTAGAATCATTTTAAAATTTATGAAATAAATTTTATTTTAGTGTTGCCCACATTAAAGATCAATTTTATGTACAATTGTTGTCTCTGAAATTTATTAGCATTAATCTAAGTATTAGATTAATTACGTTTAGAAGAGTTCTAAATCTTTATGCATGGAATCACTCTTAAAAACAATTTCAGACTCGTGTGTACATGTTGACGTGTTCCTACTTTAAATTTAGATTTAAATGTATGCTTAAAATCTTAAATTTTTTGAAAATTTTAAATTATCTAATTTTGATTGGAACTCAAATTTTGGAAAATTAAAATTATTTATATTTTCAAAAATTTCAGCCCTCATGTGATACAATTTATCATGTGTGGATGATTAAAAGTCAATCATAGTCATAAAGAAGCACTTAATATATCATGTGATGTGATGTTGTGGATGTGGATATGGATTATTTTTGGAATAGTTTGGTGATAATTAAATGTTAATTGTTGAGGCCTATGTGCCTCCCTCTCTCTCACTCAATGTATTTCTACTTCCCTCCTCAAATGTACTCAGCCATAAGGGTTTCTCTCATACAAATGTATATTTGATAGTTGTATCAAATTTTTATTTTTCATAATTGATCGCGATGGCCGAGGAAGAGCGAAGATGATCCACTAATGCAACTAGGAAGGTGTCGTGGAGATGAGATCCCATGCCTATATGTTTGCTTTTGGTTATTGATATAATTGTTGTATTAATAATGTGGTGATAAACTATATAGTCCAATTTAATCATCGTGCTACCCATGACCACGTTAATTGATATGTATGGTTGATGGATACGATTTTATTTGATTTTAAATCAAATATTATTATTTAGATACAGTAAATAGTTAAATATATATGATATATTTATTTACTATTACATAGAATGAGACCAACATAAAAGTTTAATAAAAACCCTCGGTATTAAAGTTTAAGCCGCAGCACGAATCATTAAGAATGTACCGCGTGGTCTTCTATCATTATAATTTTAGGACATGAATCAAATCGGGCAGATTTTGTTGTGCTATCCATAAGACCTGTAAGATTCTGAGGACAAACTAATGCTATGGCATGATAATGCCTTAAACGGGGTAGAGGCACAGTGTAGCCTTGTTGTGCTATCCATAAGGACTGCATCCTAATCTATGCCCGTTAAATAATGATGATATTGCTTAAAGCATACTTAATAGCTTACTATGCACAAAGCTAGTAAATGCTCTGAGGGCTGAAGTACGATCAAATATTACAAGGAGTTGCAAATGCCAAGAGTTAGCTATTCATTAATCATAATATGATTTGTTGTGCTATCACGAGATCATATTTTGAGTCAGTGAGATTTTGATCCTGACTAGAAGACCGTCGGCGTCTCCCATTCTATATATCTGAGGGTTATATAGTCCATTGAAAATTAGTAGGAGTTAAACTAGATTAAAGTTTATATCTTGTTTTAATAATAATTGAACATCTACTAATTTTATTTACATTTCCTCTGTAGGCGAAAATGTCATTGAATAACCCACTCCGTAACATACTGGATGCCAACAAATTGATAGGCCCCAACTACTTAGATTGGCTCAAGAACCTGAAGATTGTCCTTAAATATGAGCAAATCACCTATGTCCTAGAAGATCAAGCCTCGTCTGAACCACATTACATGCGCATGAAGAGGATATGATAACATATGAGAAGTGGAAGAGAATTCCACTCTCGCCCAATGCTACAAGCTCGCCTCTGTGAGCAATGAGTTGCATAGGTAGCATGAGAAGATGGAGCCAGATCCATCTTGATCCACCTGAAGGAGCTATTTGAGGAGTAAATCAGGACTGAGAGATATGAGATATCTAAGTACTATTTAGGGTTTGAATAGTATAAGGCTCTTTAGTGTACACCAATGTACTTAAGATGATAAAGTGGATTGAAAGGTTGGCCTTGTTTGAGGTTGAAGTCCCCAAAAAGATGAGCACCGACCTTGTCTTTCAGTCACTCCCAAATTCATATTCCTAGTTCATTGTTAACTTTAATATGAACAAAATTCAAGTTACACTAGCTGAGTTGCTGAACATGCTAAAGACTGCTCAAGGCCACCTTCAGAAAGAAAGTCCACTATTCTTATGGTTAGTAGGAACAACAAAAAGAGAAAAGTAGTCCAGGCCTTTAGGAAAGACAAGGCATAAAAGCAAAGAAGCAAATGTCAGCACAGAAGAAGGGCAAAGGCAAGGGGATAGAAAAGGACAAGCGCTTCCACTGCCACCAGAAGGGACACTGGAAGAAGAACTATAAGGAATACTTCAAAGAGAAAGCACAGGAAAAGGCAAAGCTTGGAGAAACTTAAGATATCTATATGATAGATGCACCTATCTGTTGGACATTCTACATCGTAGGTATTAGATACTAGATGTGCTTCTTATGTCTACAATGACGTCCAAAGGCTGACAAGTAGGCAGAAGCTGAGTAAGGGTGAGGTGGACTTGAGGCTGGAAAATGACGCAAAAGTTGCAGAGATAGGATTACACTAGATAATTGTTATTATGTTCCTATCATCATAAAGAACACTATTTATGTTTCTTGCTTAGATGGAACTGGGTACAAGTTAATCATTGAGAACAATAGTTGTTCTATTTATGTCGAAAATAGATTATTTGCTTCTGCTTATTTAGTTAATGACTTTTACCTTTTGGATGTTTCATATGATGCCCTCCACCTTGATAAACCTTCTAAGAGGAGGAAGAATGGTGTGAACCAGGCCTACCTATGGCATTGTAGGCTTAAACACATTGACGAGAACCAACAACAAAAGTTGCATAAAGGTAGATATTTGGATCCGTTTGATTATGAATCATTTGCAACATGTGAATCTTGTTTGATGGATAAATTGGCAATATATCCATTTACAGGATATAGAGAAAGGGCCAAGAATTTATTAGGACTCACATATTCTAATGTATGTAGTCCAATGTCAATCCAAGCCAAGGGTAGTTACTATTACTTCATTATATTAATTGAGGACTTCTTAAGATTCGTCTATATGTACTTAATGAAGTACAAGTCAGAAGCTTTTGAAAAGTTTAAGGAATTTAAGAATGAAGTGGAGAAGCAAACTGAAAAGAGTATCAAAATTCTTTGACTTGATCGAGGAGGAGAATACTTGAGTATGGAGTTCACACAATTCTTGAAAGATAATGGTATCCTTTCATAGAGGACTTCTCCTTATACACCTTAGATGAACAGTATATCTAAAGGGAGGAAGGCACCATATTGGACATGGTGCGATCTATGTTGAGCTTCTCATAGTTAGCAGAATCTCTCTAAGGATATGCACTATAGTCAGTAGCATATATATTGAACAAAGTTCTCAGCAAGTATGTGACTTTCACTCTATATGAGATATGAAAGAGCAAAAAGCTTGACCTTAAGCACGTTAAAGTCCGGACTGTACTGCTCATGTGAAGGGAATGATCCAAACAAGCTGGAATTACGAACCGACAAGTGTAAGTTTGTGGGAAACCTAAAGAGACTTTTGGGTACTAGTTTTACAATTCTAATGAACAAAAGGTATTTGATGTCGAGAGAGTTGTGTTCCTGGAAGACAGTAGGAGTAAAGTAGTTGTAGAAGAGGTTCTAGATCCACAGACTGTTCCTAGCTCATTTGATGAGCCAACGGTTCCTAAACCTTTTCAAGAGCACATATAGAAACCATGTAGGTCTGCTAGGGTACTGAGACAACTTGAAAGGTATGTGGAAAATATCAGTAAGGGTGACTCAAGTATGTCCAATAATGAGGATGATGATCAGAAGACCTACCAGGAGGCCATTGAGAGCCTCGAAGTCAAGCGAGAAGTCATGAACTCTGAAATACAGTCGATGTATACCAACTAAATTTGAAACTTAGAGGACTTGCTTGAGGGTATGTACCTATTGGATGTAAGTGGATCTTTAAGAGAAAGAGCAATGCCGAGAACGAATCAACACTTATAAGGCAAGGTTGATGGTAAAGATACATCGTCAAAGGCAATGAATTGACTATGACTAGACTTTCTCACCATTTGCCATGATAAAGTAAATCAGAGTTCTTCTCGCCATCGTCACACACTATAATTATCAGATTTTGTAGATGGATGTGAAAACTATCTTCCTCAATTGAAATCTTGAGGAAGAGGTATATATGATATAACCTGAATGTTTCACATCTAAGGAGTTTTCAAATAAAGTGTGCAAGCTTTAGAGATCCATTTATGCACTAAAGCAAGCATCCTGAAACTAAATCATAAGATTTGATGACTTCATTAAAAATGAAGAGCCTTGTGTATATAAGAAGATCAGTAGGAGTATAGTTCTTTTTCTAGTACTTTACGTTGATGACATTCTACTCATTAAGAATGATGTAGAGATGTTATCATCGGTAAAAGTATGGCTATCAAAGAACTTCTCCATAAAGGATTTGGTAGAAGCATCCTACTGTGGACGCCCGGAGTGTTCCCGCTCTCCTTCCGTGGGGGAGGTCTCCGTCTGTCATACAACTGAGGCGATAATGGCGTTAGGAATTGAAGTAAGTGATCTTCAAGAGCATTACCTTGGGGTCCCTGTGCTCCGCAGGATGAGTGGATTGATCGCGTCTTATTGGAGCTAGGAGATGTGGTTTCCTCTTCTCTGCCACCGGCTGGTCGAAAGGGGAGAGCTCGGTAGTCCGCGTGCAGAATGTGGTAAGAGCCCCTGAAAAGAAAAGACAAACAAGGAAAAGAAATAGTCCGATTAGAACTGCGATGTGTAAAATCTATCCATGCAAACAAATAAACAAACTAAACTTGAAAGGGGACGCACCGGATGGGTGTTTGGGGAGGGAAGGTGACCATGCACTATGGCCACCCACCTCCCATTTTTTTTTGTTTAAAACCTCTGGGGGTGAAGGGTGCTAAGTCATTCTAACATGTGTGCATGCAACTCGGGTGCTCGTGTGTGACGATAGTGACAAGTGGACGTGTTGTGGTAAAGGAAAGAAGAACGAAGAAAAGGAAAGATTATGGAGTGAATGAATGATAGGTAATGTAAAAGAGTAAAAAATGAGAAGGTTAAGAAGACAAGCCCATTCGGAATGCGGAGGACTCTTCCTTGTTTCCTCGCCAACCCAAACTCTTCCTTGTCAAGTCAATTACACACGTTTTACAATCCTGTTTATTTAATAATAATAACGACATTACATTTATTATGTATAAATCATCTTATCATGTCATAGCAAAGTCCATGAATGTGTGCAATAGTTGACAAAGTATCATAAGATCATAATAATGAGATTGACAACTTATAAACACACATTCTTAAGTATTTTTAGTCGGAGGATGTTTGAGAAGGATATCAAATATCTAGTAAGACTAGTACAAGTTACTCCTATTCATTTGATAAGGGTGAGGTCTCATAGTTACTCGTTTGGAGATACTAAGACAAACCAGTAGGTGCTCATTAGTGAATGAGTTCGCTGAATGAGTTCACTAAACTGATTTTGTCCGCATGTCGTGAGTGTCGTCTCAGAGGAGAAACGCCCGTGATCGCATCGAGCCTGACGAGGGAGTGCGGACGAACTCTCAATAGGAGGATTGCTTGAATACCATTGGAGGTCAGGTACCTGCGTGGCTAACGGCATCGCTCTGTTGGAATCGAAAGGTCGCAGATTTGACTTCACGCAATGTGATATTCGATCTCTAGTAGTTTTCTATTTCTGGAAATGGATCAGGTGCTATAGGAGATTTAATTTAAATAATTTTATATTCCTCTGTGTATTTGTTAATTGTGTTCTTCATCTCTGATTGGATCCTCACAACTGTTGGGTTATCGGGTTTCTCCGGATCTCCCGCGCAGCGGAAATAAAAATAAAACGGAGAACCGTTCCCGTTTCGAAAAATCTAAAAACACCATAATCAGATTATCGGTTCTCACCGTGTGCGGATTCGAATCTGCAACCGTTCGGTTCTGTCGGTGCGCCACCGCAAGCCGTGCAAGCGCCCAGCCTCTAGCGAAGTCCACGCGATCCTCCTCGCGACGGATATCCTCACGTTCCTCGTTCTTTGCAGCCCACGAAACCTCCGCCGGTCGCCGCAACGATCGCCGCAACGCGCAGACGATTTCCCGTCAAATGGGAGTCGGAGAAGCGGCGGAGCAGATCTAGATCTATCTGGGACGCCAGAGAGAGAGAAACAGAGGAGGGGCGGCTAGGGTTAGCAGCAGCTTGGCCTGCTCAGCCCGTTCGTTATGTTTTATACTAACCGCATGATTTTTCATAAAAACCCCCAATTTGTATAAAACCCACTTATTTATCCCTCGCCTTGAGAATCATTTGCGTGTGACCCTCTAGGCCCAATTACCAGTCCAGTTAATGGCCCAACAAGCCCAGTGACTCCTCACTGGCTTTATTAATCAATTAATAACCCTTTATTAATTAATTAATCAATCGAATTGATGTCGCACATCGAATTCGACCGGGCCTCCGATCACGTTGGGTGCCAAGCAACACCACGTGAATCCGAAAGGTATCAGGGTTAAGTAACCCACTCTTGGAACCTTTCCGCCGACAGTTACCGTGTGGATATAATCCTTCATTCGTACAATGCTCTCGAGTCAACTCAGGGTATGGCGTGTTGTCAAATCCTAACCGGTCGACTCACTTGGATTGGATGCCGCTGATAAATATCGGAAAACTCCTTTCCCGATATTATCGTCCGCCCTGGCCAGAGACTTCCGCGTATCCTTCCTAGATCATTCTCTCTCTAAGTATCGAGAGCGACTGATTCCTTATTGACACACAATTCCCTTCGACGGTATTCCGCTGTACCCAATCCTTGGCGTTTTAGAATCCCGTGGCTAGAGATTTGTAAACCAAGGTCAAAGCACAGAAGTCCACCGACAAGGTGTCCTTGGTGTCTCAAGTCCGAGGACCATCCACGCAACTGCTACAATAGAATCAAGCTGGTTGACAGTGAGGTACAATACCATCCAGCGATTCAGTTAGATCAGTTCAGTGAACTCATTCTCCAATGAGCACCTACATATTCGCCTTAGTGACTTCACACAAGTGACTTATGAGATCAGTCACCCTCATCATATGAGCAGGAGTAATCTGTACTAGTCTAAACGAATATCCGATGTCGTTCTCGGATATCCTCC